>OW026303.1:22686250-23962500 GCA_932273695.1 Apotomis betuletana | reverse complement strand
TGTAAGTATAGCGGTTGAAGTACAGTGATCAAAAGTCTGAATAAATTTTTGGAGTAGTAGGGCCTCGTGCAGGGTCCGTCCGGATTGTTACTACCGTCTTGCCTGCTAACCCACCGCCAAACAGCAATGTTCGCATTGTTGTGTTCCGGTGTGGGGGTAAGATAGCCGGTGAAATTACTAGCATAGAGGCATTCTATCTTCGTCCTCCGGGTAGGCAAGCACTTGTGACTCCTCTGGTGTTGCAGGTGTTTATGGGCGACGGTAATCGCTTTCCATCAGGCGATACGTTTGCTCGTTTGCCCCCTATGACATAAAAAAAAAAAAAAAAAAAAAAAAAAAAATTAAGCCGCTACGGTTTTTTGAGTCTCCTGTAAAGTAGTGTTTTTCGAGTTTAACCCCTTTTCACTAGAGCCACAGAATTTGACTCGTTATTCACTTTCGAACCTTAGATTTATTTATTTATTTATTCAAACTTTATTGCACAGATCAAGCTAGTACAAATGGCGGACTTAATGCCACAAGGCATTCTCTACCAGTCAACCATAGGGCTAAACAGAAACATTGAGTTGGTGCAGGGTCTACGAGTATAACGTTCGTCGTCGTCTTGGGTGAGCTGGATTCAGACAGTGGGTTATTATGCCCATTTATTAACTAATACCTATACGATTATGAGTCCATTATCATATTATTCATTACATCACACATTAGTACATTACTGCAGAGGCCGCGAAATAGGGAATTATTGGCCGAGTAGTAATAGATGGCCGAGTGATAACGAGGCCATCTAGAGATACGAGGCCGATAATCCCTGTTCGCGCCGAGGCTTGTATAGTGCTTTTCTCAAATAAATCCAAGGAAATAATACAAATGTTCAACTTATATATTCATATAAAAACAAATTTATTTCAAATTTCATAAAAAAAACAAATTTATTTTTTTAATCTGTTCGGGTCAATGTTTTTGCCACCAAATGTTAAGATGATTCTATTTATAAAAAAATGACAACACCTTATTAATTAGATATTGTTATATTTTTTAACAATAAACGTGATTCCTGGTTTATTTTATTGAATATCTGATTTAATCGAATTGAATAATCTAGTTAAATATAAGCAATAAAACGTAAATATACATGCACAAACGAAGTTTTTTTTTATTGGCAGTATGCCATAGATTATCAATAAAAGAAATAAACCCCACTGAAACAAAAGACAATCTCTTTGTTGGCTACGGCCAATAATGTTGTATGAAATTCCTTTATATCGTTCTAATTTGAAATTAGAACGAATCTTCAACAATTGCTATACAAAGACGTATTTCGCGTTCTATTACCACGATCATAAGAACGACATTTCCTTGGATGTTTGAGAAAAATATGTTTACGTTTCGTTTCTCAAATTCGAAAGCAATATTATGTAAGTATATTAGCTATTTTTACGGTGATCGAATGGTCCCTGAATGTTTAAGAGTCTTTGAGTCTACCTGACCTATGCGCTTGTTGCGAAACCTACATTTATAATTAAATTAAACGACCATGTTTGGAGTTTACCACAGACTGACTTTATTTCTTTTAATAAATTATAAATAGAATGCAACCATAGAGAAACTAGATGGCACGGCACTGCACTGCCTAATCTTGAATTTGAACCATTCCCAATTGTTCTACAAACTTATGGTGTTTATCTGAACATAAACTTTTGGTGAATATATCAGCAGGCATATTCGTAGTATTAAGGTATTTAATCTTAACAATATCTTTTTCAACCGCCATTCTGATAAAATGATACCTCACGTCGATGTGTTTACTTCTCTTATGGAGTGAATTATTTTCAGTAAGCTTCTGAGCGCTTTGGTTATCATTGTATATCAGAACAGGTGCATCCTTTCTACATTCTAATTCACATAGCAAATTCCTGAGATAAATTGAAATTGAAATTGAAAAATTTATGTCAGGTATAAACCCATATATGGTTAGTTATAATCAACTTAAAAAACTATATTAGTAACAACAATTCACAATAATTATAACATTAAATTCAAATCTAGAAATAAAATTAAATCAATATCAAAATGTCAAAAGTCAATAAAAATAATTAATCATATAAATAAATCAAATTAAATTATAGTCAGTCTGCCATAATAACATGAATGCTATTCCATTTTTTCATAAAAGGACAGTCAAATTTGGAGGATAGTGCATTCAGGATCGTGCCGGGGCCGCCTGACAGCCTGCGCATGATAGACGCCACCCTCTTACGGATGATGGCATGGAAATAGCCTCTTTACTTGCCTCACAGATAGCCATGTACTCAGCTTCAGTACTTGACAATGCTATAGTACGCTGTTTTTTACATTCATGGGATATGACACTCCCTGACATTTTAAATACAAAACCCGTAAAAGATATCCTTTCTAAAGGATTAGATGCCCAGTCTGCATCAGCAAAACCAATCAGATCTGCATTATCTTTTACATATCTCAAACCTAGATGTTTTGTACTCTGTAAATACTTTAAGATACGTTTCGCATGCTTCCAGTGAGTTTCGTTATAACTGTTATTGAACTGGCTAAGATAACAAACAGCATACGATATATCAGGGCGCGTAAGTATTGACAGATACAATAAACTTCCAATCAATTGCTGATACTGAGTTTGGCAAGTATCATTTTTCTCAAGTTTTAAATTTACCTCCATAGGTGTATTCATTTGTTTACAATTTTCCATATTAAATTTACTCATCAATTGCTCTATAAACCTAGTCTGATCTATAGTTATTACATTGTTTTCTTTTCTTACTCTCATGCCTAAACATAGCCTTATTTCCCCTAAATCCTTCAATTGAAATTTAGAACTAAGCTCTTTTTTCAGGTACTCAGTTTCTTTAGGACAATTCGAGAATACGAAAAAATCATCAACAAACAATGCTACATATATAGGTCCTAACTTTATCATTTTGCTTTACAAACAGACACGGTTCATACATTGATTTTTTATAACCAATTTTCTGTAAACAATCATCTACACGTTCATACCATGCCCTAGCTGATTGTTTAAGCCCATAAATTGCCCTTTTCAACTTTAAAACCTTATTAACCCTGTCTGGACAGTTGAAATTAGCTGGCAAATGCATGTAAACAGTTTCACTGAGATAACCATTCAAGAAAGCTGTGGTAACATCGAGATGAGTCATTTCTAAGTCATATTTTACACTAAGCGCAAACAACAATTTCAAGGTAGAATACCTTAAGACTGGTGAGAATGTCTGATTATAGTCTATACCTGCTTTTTGTGTAAAACCCTTTGCCACAAGTCGCGCACGATATCTCACCTTGTTATCACTATCGAACTTTTTCCGAAAAACCCACTTGCACTGAACTACTGTGCCTTGTTCAGGCTTTTCTACCACTTCCCATGCTTCATTTTTCTTGAATGATTCCAGCTCTTCTTCCATAGCCTGAATCCACTGCTCTGATTCTGGCCCGTTCATAGCCTCATGAAATGTGACCTGATCCCCACATATATCTGGATCTGCCTGTACACATACATTACTATAACCATACCTTTCTGGTTTTCGCCGTATCCTTTTCTCAGGTAGAGGTTGTGTCTCTGGATCTGCCTGTGTCACATTTTCTACATCAATCAGTGTGCTGTCAAAAAACTCATCAGAAGAACTTTCTGTTGTATAATCTACTTTATAGGAACTGTCATCAAAATATACTGTAGATTGTTCCGAGTCAGTACATTCAGTGGACTCACCTTGTTGTACAGGAGATGATGTTGTTGGTGGTTCATTTTCTATTATCACCCGTGCAATATCTGAACCAGAAGCATCTGATTGCTCACACTCTTCAACAGTTTCTTTCTTCTCCTCTACAACAACATGTCCTTCGGATTCCATTTTCGGCTCCATTATAGTTACATCCCGGCAGATGACTATCTTCCTTGTGACAGGATTGTACAGTCGATACCCTTTAGTGTTATCTGCATATCCTAGGAGAAAATGCCTAATTGCCTTCTTGTCCCATTTTTTTCTTTTTTCTTTAGGGATATGAGCCATGACTGTGCTGCCAAACATACGAATGTGTCCCACATCCGGTTTTCTTCCTGTCCAGAGCTCAAATGGTGTTTTTTGGTTTAATCCAGAAGCCAATGATCTGTTTTTCAGATATACAGCCGTATGTACCGCTTCAGCCCAAAACTTCTTCTCAAATTTGGCATCGAAGAGAAGACACCTGGCTTTCTCTATAACAGTGCGGTTAAACCTCTCGCACAAGCCATTTTGCTCAGGGGTGTATGGATTGGTACGCTGATGTATTATGCCACATTGCTTCATGTAATTCTGCATTTCTTTAGAACAAAATTCAAGACCATTATCAGTTCTGAGGACTTTTATGCTCGTATTCATTTGTTTCTCCACCATTACTCTGAATTCCTGAAAACATTTGAATACTTCATTTTTATTCTTAAAAAAATACACAAATGTCATTCTGCTGTAGTCATCCACAAAAAGCAAGAAATACCTGTGCAAGCCAATCGATTTGGTCTCCATAGGCCCACACACATCGGCATGAACGACATCGAGTACAGCCGTGCTTCTGTTGTTACTCAATGGAAAGGGTAATCTGGTCTGCTTTCCTTCACAGCACACAGTACAATTCAATTTACTGGCTTCTGCCTTGTCATTGTACATCAACCCTTCTACAGCACCATTCTTCATTGCATTTAAATCCTTACTGTTGATATGGCCCAATCGCCTGTGCCAATCAGTACCCGAAGCTGTAGCTGAAGCTGCCAACACACTTGCTGACTTCATGTTTAATCGATATACTCCATTCACCAACTCAGCCTTTCCAACTAGCACATTCTGCCGATTTCTGATGTAACAAGTTCCCTTCTGGAAACTAACCTTGTTCCCATTTTCGATCAACTGGCTAACAGACAGTAAGTTAGCTGTCAGATTTGGAATATATAAAACATTTTTGACAGTTATCTCATGCTCCGTATTATTCACAACAGTCGTGATCTGCGTGTCCCCTGAACACAGAACTGGTACACTCACTTGGTTCGCAACGACAATTTCCTTCGTTGTGTGGTCGTTCGTCTTGTTAATTATTTGTTTTTCACTTGCTACTAGATGACAACTTGCGCCAGAGTCTATAAACCAGTCTTCTTGGTTATATTTACCGCTGAAGAACATCGCACTAAACACATTCACGGTCTTTTCTTTCAATAATGGACATTTGTTTTTGAAATGACCGATTATTTGCAGTTATAACATTTGACGTTTTTATTTTTGACACTGACGGTTCGTGATTGCGTTTCGTTACTGGCATTGCCCACTTTGCCACTTTTCTTATGACGTTGCTGCCAACTTTTAGACAGAAATGCGCTCTCGGTATCGTTATTCACAATTTCTGCGCTCATGTCTAGAAGTTTCGATTTTATGACATCCGATGAAATGACAATGCCCGAGTGCTCAACTGCCATGATCATTGGGGCAAATTTTTCGGGTAAACCTGCCAACAATAATGACCCGACCCACTCCTCGTTGATATCAAAGCCGGTTTTCCTCAATTTCTGCGCGGTATCCACGACTTGAGTAACATACGCCGTCATTGATTTACTGCTGTCAAGGCGAATCGAAATCAAACTCCGCAACAGGGATATTTTTCGCTGATACCCGGAGTCATCGAAAAGCGATTTTAACTTATTCCACACTGCAAACACTGTCTTTTCACTTTTTATATGGGAATACAGTGACGAATCGATAGTCATAATCAACTTCGCCTTGGCTTTTTGGACATCAATAGCAGACAAAACGGCTTTGTCATTGCCGTCCTCTTAATAAATTATAAATAGAATGCAACCATAGAGAAACTAGATGGCACTAGTGGTGTTTATGTTGATAACAAACCTCAACATACATACTTTAGAAACTAGGTAGAACCAGCTTTACAACGACATAAACTGTATTTCTAAATTAATTATCACCATTTATACGGTTTTTGACATACGAAAAAACAGCATAACTTTTTTCTTTAAATTTGTCTCGTCCTATACAAATAAGTGCTCTAACTCTTCTAATGAGACCCGTGTTTATATCTCACTCTCTTATTTAATTGCATCCCCTCTCTCATAATGATGTGCAAACAGACCTCGGAGATATAAAATTGTGTGCAAACCCAACGATCTTGTTACGCTTGCCCATTCTTAGTCGAGGATCTCAAATTCAGGGTTCGTATAGCCCGAGGTGCTTACCGAACCGAATTAAATATAAATAACATGGGGCAGTCTGGGGTTGCTAAATTAAATTAAAAATAAAGTGACTCGCCACGTTTTTGGGGTCTTGTTTGGGGTGAACTGTTAAGTGACGAAATTTTGAGGAAATTGTCAATTTTATGGAGATCGACAGGGTTCATGTTTTTAATGTCCATCAACAGTAATGAAAAGATATTTTTTTTTATTAAAAATTACAGACAGGTGAACCTCTAAAATGTAAATAAATTTGTAATTGCTTGATTGCTTTTATCTCGAAACACTTCATATATATTTTTTGGTTATTAGAATAATAAAACACATTCTGATAAACTACATATGTTTTCTTAAGTTGCCATTAAGACGTTTCAAAATGAGCTAAGTGTTATCAATGTACATTTCATTTAACCTACCAAAGAGCCTTTTACATACTAAATCTTTGGCTTAATACGGTAACGTTTCAGTACATTACGTAATACAAGTTTCTCGAGACGTTTTCCTTTATCAATCATATTAATCTAAGTTCATAGCTGTGAATAATATTACGTTATTGTTGATAATAATATTGTACAATTTCAAATGGCGAGACATATTCTAAATAATTTTAGTTGAAACTGAATACAAATTAGAATACGAAAGCTTTTAGAGTGTTATTGAACACTGAAAATATTTTACTTCATAATAGAATTTCATATATAATACCCCGCGAACAAGTGTAAATACTTAAAACATTAAGTACTATTTAATATTCTGAACAAGATGGGCTGAGAAATTAGCGTACAAGATAATGAATCTCATTTGAATCACGCTGTAGAATATTCCTTTATTAAAATTAATAACGTAAGTAATGAGTAAGCTTTCTATGCTGAGTTTCTGTACTAGACTGAATGTCAGCAAATAAAACAAATGCATCGAGCGAGTCTTTCAGTTCATCAAAGTAAAGTTTTGTGTCTATGGTTGAATTTACTGAATGACCCTATGTGGTTTTTTTACATTTATTTAACATGTTAACGGACATTTTGAAAATTGCATGCTGCGGCCCTGACAAAACTCATAAAAAAGTTCTACCCAAAAACGGCACACAGCCTTACCTTTATAGTTAAAAAATGTCCGGAGCTGTACCTACGTGTACACTGAAGATTATTTCCAAAAAACAAGTGAAGGAGTCTTTTTAAATTTTGGCATTAGATAAATTCGCTTTGGGTCACTGAGCCATTTAGTAAGTAAGATAGATTGGCAGTTTTGCAAAGATAAAAGTCGCCGTTCGACAGATGTGGTAGCGTATCACTATGATTTTAATTTACATCTCTTGACGTACAGTCCGTAAGGGTATTAAAACTCTAAATGAATAACCTATAGCCATTATATTTTTCAAATATTTTTGTCAGATTCTGAACCATTTGGGTGATTCTACATTTCATATTCCGAAGTTAAATTTTCAGCTGACGTTATCGCGCGGTCACAATGCCTCTAGAGATAAAACCGCAGCTATCTGACTTTCAGGTCAGACGCGCTGACTCCTGGCATCTCGCTCGTTAGTGGGATTTTGACGTCTTATGGAAATTCCCGAGAGTGTTTGACTATTAAGAAGAATTGTTGAAACTTGCTGAGGCTTACGTTCTTATAGCCGCGTTAATAGTTGGCTTTCATGTCTGATCGTACTTGAGACGGCGTTTTATTACAACAGTTCGAGCTCTTAAATACAGTTTGTATTGTGGAATTCGGAATTGGAAACCTTCTGTTACGTTTTATCGCATCTTTAATTTTGTTAATTATGAAAGAAATGCAATGTAAGCAGGACTCGAAACTGCGACCCTATATTGGTCTCAAATCTTGCGGCAGCTGATAAAAATATTAATGACTTTTTCATCAGATCGCTAGCGATCTATCATCTAACAGATAAGTGTGGCATGATTGTCAAATTTTATAGTGTAATGATTTGAAAGGCATCAATTAAGTAAACAAACAAACGTTTCATTTACCAGACATTGTATTCATTAGTGTAGAAATTCATGAAATCCCGTAAACACCGATATTCCCATGTGCCCTATTCGCAACAAAAGTACTTTACAACGAGTTTCCTTTATGAATTCTTGATAAGATGTTACTCATTTGCTCTGTTACTAAAATCGTGCCCCAATGAAATTTTAACAGCGTTTGTATCCAATTTTTAGGTCGTGACTGCCATTCAAACACTGAAGATGAATTTAAATAAGCTTTCAACATCGTTGACTTAAAATTGTATAAATATTTATGATCCAGGGACTAGGCCAGATGGATACGGATCAGTTGTAGAACCTTTTGACACAAGGGTTTGATAATGTTTATTTATAATTATTTTCAAAGCATCCACAGCAAATTGATATATACTTCCTCTATAACATTATAGTTTAATATGATGTATAATTTTGTACGTACATATTTGAAATCTTCGAAGATCTTTGCTTTTCAACTGACTTCAAAAAGGAGGAGGCTCTTCGGTTGCCTTTTTTATGTGTCGGTAATTAACAAAACGATTTTGATAATTTATATGTTGTTCGAAAGAAGGCATCTGCAAGTTAGTTCCATAAAAAAGTAGTGAAGATCTGCTGACGAGATTCATGACAAATTCAGGAAACTCCTCAAATATTATAGGCACGTCTTTGACAATTTCGATGCTTTATATAGTTACTCATTCTGTTGTTCTCCTTATTTTGCAAAAAAGTGATTATTCCTAGAACGTTCTGTGAAAGCGTTTTTAACTTCACAAGCAATGCGGCAGCCTGCGGATGTAGAATGCTTTGCCGTTAGTCGTAAGTTGAGCAAAAGCGTCCTGTTTTTATTAGCCTTCTTAAGCAATACTACTTATCAGTCCCTTAAGGTACTTTGTAGGTGTAGTATAGTATATTTTAATTTGTGTCTTAAATAAATGAAGATATTTCTGTATTTGTTTATTTATTAGTATATTTGTAAGAATATTTTTAAATGTCTATTTCTCTTTTAATTTTATACATAAGACGTCTATCTTTTTTATAAACGACGTACGCATTGGCTAAATGGCTTTCAGCGATAAATGCAATAAAAAATGTATGTTATATATATCAGTATCTTATGTTGTTTTCTTAAGTCCACACCTCCTTAAATTATAAAAATTGCGGTATTATATAGCGACCGTAATTATTCGCAAAGTATTTCAGAAGTCTTTAAACATTTGGCAACATTCAAACAGAAGGCCTCAGCTTTTAATACTCAGATTATATAATCGGTTTTTCACCCTTCCATGCTGGAAAGAAACAAGTGGGACTTCCGCATGTTCTATGTTTATTTTGTATCCATTGAGCAAGGTTCAGATTGCAATGAAACCCATGCAAGACTTACTATATTTTACACATCCATATGCGATATATTCGAGCTAATGTGACGCCGTCACTGTCAGTCAGAGGGCACGTCTGTCTGTTTCCCGAAATGGAAGAATTTTCTCCGCCAATTTAACATTTTCCTTTTGTTTTGAGAAAAAGAAATTGCATCGAATATCTAATGATTCGTAAATAATGGTACTCGTAGTGCGCTTGTTGATTTACGAATAATGATTGTCAGATAAGGGTTATTTCAATAAAAAGTATCTTGTAAGTCGCTGGTTTAGAAGTTGCTTGAAGCTAAGTCCTTAGTAGATTAAGGATAGTCGATACTTACTTAAGTCTCACCAGCTTTGTTATTAATTGACTGAACTTGAGTATTAGTGGATCTTGAACATATTAATACTTTAATATGATAGAATTCTGATAATACAGGTGCAATAGGATTTGAGTGATCTCTCCTTATCCTATCAAAATTCTACAGTGGACCTTAAATCATTGTCGATATCTAAATAACATAGCTTCATTGTAATTATTTTATGTAACAACGTGTTTAATTAGATTAATGATATTTTAGTATACGCAGTTGCAAAATATTACTTACCAATTTCTCTTTGTTCCAGATTTGCACGCGTTAAAAATAGTGAAAGTGGTGGTGCCAGAAATAATCCAATATGGTGTTCAGGACGCTGTCATATTAGACTGTGATTACACATACGGCAATGACACGTCGGGACTTGTAGTGAAGTGGTTCTTTAGGAATAAAACGCGGCCGGTGTACCAGTGGATACCGTCGCAGAAGCCGCAAGACTTGGGTATCTTAAGAAGTAGGGTAGACTTGACGTATAAGGCCTCGAACGATCCGCTAAGGATGCACCGGGCGTTGAGGATAGTGAAACCAAACACGGACATTTCTGGGGACTATACGTGTGTGGTGTCCACATTTATGGCGGAGGATCAGAGGACGAAGCAGATGATTGTGTTCGGTGAGTTGAATTGAGTCAAATCATTTAGATTTAAAATTGGTAGGGTAAAGGATAGTAATAATTCTTTTCTTTAAATATTGGATTTATTATGGCCGGTTTATAGATTGCCGTTCTGGAGAGCATTTCAATTTCAAAGTTTTCAGTTATTTCGCCATACAAATCGGGAAACGTTCTCAAGAACACCCCATCTCGGCCGATTTACATAATATTTACTTTGCATCTATTCTATAATGATTCATTAAAAAAACTGTCAATTTGTTATTCAAAGGTCTTCTCAATACAATTCTCTTCAAATCTCTTTTAATTACTTAAACTGTTAAAGATGTTGATTTTATTTCATCCTAAAACTATGATGGTCGTTTATTTTCGTCGAAATTCAGATATTGAAACTTGTTTTTTTATAATTTACAGATAACGAGATGTTTTATCAAAACTTTCATGAGACATATTTATTTTAATTATTGTATCAAGTAATTTACACTCACGTTAAATTGTCAGGAACGGCTCGACTTGTTTCGAACTCATATGGAGCTCTATACATCAGGGACTGTACACCGGCGCGGCAACTTTGTCACTGATTTTTTGGTCGACACTCCGCTCCAGACGAGTTTGAAACATGTCGGTCCGTTGCTGACAATTTTCAGTGAGTGTAAACCGCTTAATACATTAACAAAACGTTTTATTTTTAAATTTAGATTTCAGTCTATACGCAATAGGGCCTTAACTCCGAAAATAAGGTTAGGTCCAAATAGCGATAACTCGTTCTGCGCCGACCCGCGCTCGTCCAAAGTACGGTCGAAGCTATTCACCAACTTATGTACAAAATATTTATCACTCGCCTTCGGGGTGAGACGTTGGAAAACTTTTCCTTATTACATTACCTACTTTCCCTGATATAAAATGGAAGTGTGCTTTAAATGTGTGGAGTTGTTGGTGCATGTTGACTGAATTATTCCTATGAATTTTAGAAACCTGTAAAATACGTTCGAAGAAAACCAGTTTCATGAACCATCATAAAATAAAAAAAATGCCATGTCAGTAAAAATTTTGGGTATTGTAAGGCTAATCTGAAATGTAAGACTAATCAGATGTTAGGATACTGAATCGAAAAATATTTGGTTTTGCCTATCTGTACATATACGTATATATGTTTCTTCGCGACCACCGCAGCATATTTGTTACACAGGAAGTTGGGTGTCCACAGTAATGGTCATGAATACTTCTTTCTTTTTTTTTCAACCGTAAAAAAGCAAAAAAGGTGGTTATGACTTGTCTCCTCATGCGAATGAATTTCTAGGCGCATTGATGCTTTTGGTACTGCTAAAGTTACAGACAATTTAAATTTTTAAATAAGATTATGTGTGTTTGATACTGATATGTATAGGTACTCGTCTTACTTCAAGTCTCTAACACTTTATACTCTCGCGGTTTGTACACATAACTAACATCAACGTCATGTCTATGGCGATATTTATTATTTACTTGCCGCTTTTTTAGGTCACGTGATAAATGTTTCCCAGAAAACTAAAGTATAGTAAAAATAGGGCCCAACATTTTTACGAGTCTCAGCTTATTTTTTTCATAAAATAATCCTTACATGTCATGTTTCTGCCCGGACAAAATAGTTGTTATAATTTGCGCCGTGAAAAATAATTGAAGGATTTTTATTGAGTGTCAGACGTAAGTGCCAACACATTTTAGTTTTCACTGAATTTAGTGTTATCAGAGATAAAAATTCGACGTTTGTGATGACATATGTCAGAGTACTCGCCACTATATGTTTACCTTGGCTTAGCTTTACCTTTTGATATTTCAAATACCCGTAATTTTCTTCTATTAACGTCTGCTAGCGTAAAATGTTTATATTGAAGCGAAAAACTGAAAAACTAAATAAATATTAAATTAATTCTTAGACAAATCAACCTAGTCCCAAACAATGCCATACTATGAGTACTACTTATAGACGACGGTAAACATAATAATATATCCCGTTCGTCTCATTGAATTTTATTTTTGTCGATTTCAATATAGTTTTTTTTGTTCTAATTGATATGAATGTCTATTTATATGAACAAAAATCCAAAAATTCATATTATAAAATAAAGCTTACGAATGCGTCTTTAGATCGGCGCGCGGCCGCCATAGTAAAAATGTATGGAGAATTAAATGCACTTTTTGATAAGCCGACGACATCGTGCTATTCTCTTCAACCGCAACCGAGCTACGCCACATGCTACAAGATCTTAGCAATGCAAGCCTCGAGGTTGGACTGGAAATGAATATGTTGAAGACCAGGGTCATGACCAACAGCACACAATGTAGGGTAGAGATAAACGGAGAACTTATTGCATATGTCCATGAGTACCTCTACTTGGGCCAATTAGTCTCCTTCCAGACGCGTCAGGAAAAGGAGGTCGCAAGACGGACTGAAAACGCCTGGAGGAGCTATTGGTCCATGAAACATCTAATGAAAGGTGACCTACCACTGTCACTTAAACGTAGGCTCATGGACATGTGCATACTTCCAGTTCTCACCTACGGTGCTCAGACGTGGTCTTTGACTGAGGGTCAGAAGTCCAAACTCGGGGTTTGCCAGCGAGCTATGGAGCGCAGCATATTAGGTGTAAAACTAATGGATCGAATCCGGAACACCGCGCTGCGCTCACAAACCAGGGTAGTTGATGTAGCTTGGAAGGCGGCCAAGTTGAAGTGGGACTGGGCTGGTCACGTCTGTCGCATGCCCGACGACTTGTGGGCCAAAAAAACCACAGAGTGGAAGCCCCACATCTCGAAACGGAGACGTGGCAGACCCCGTAGGCGATGGCGGGATGACTTGGACTCATTTTCGAAGGACTGGCCAGATACAGCTCAAAACCGCGACAGATGGAAGAAAAGGGGGGAGGCCTTTGCCCAGCAGTGGGACATAATAGGCTCATAATAATAATAATTTTGATAAATCTGGACCCGTTAATACCAAACAATAATTGAAATATTTGATGCGGACAAATTGTAATGTAAACATTGTTCTTTTTTTATTACTGAAAATCAGAATAGATCTCCATTGTTAAAGCATAAAAAAACACTTAATGCCTGCTTACGATTTTACAATTTTCGTCCAACTTTACTTAGTTTTAAAGGGTAAAATATTAATAATCTTATAATTTTTCCACGGAGAAGTTGTTAAAACATTCTTCGAAGTGCTAAATATAATTATAGTTTAGAAATGGATTAAACAACTAGTGTTGACGTTGTCTACTTAACAGTAACTGCCTATTTTTCACATTTCGCTCGGTGCAGTCTTAATAGAGATATATAAAAGTTCAAGTTTTCTGATATTCCGCGTGCAAGCTTAACCGTTTACTTCCTCATATCATATGATATGAAACGTGTGACCGTCTGAAGCTCAGTGGCCTCGACCGTAAGACATAAAAGAAGTGCGGGAGCTCAAATAATTAGATTTGAGATCTCTCTTTCTGTATATATCCATCTCTCACTGGCTCTCATCATCATCCTCCTAGCCTTTGTCCCATATCTTTTTGTAGAGAGTGAATTCTCAATCGGGGTCGACTACCTAAATCCCAAGATGTGGCGTAGGCACTAGCTTTTACGCAAGCGACTGCCATCAGACCTTCTAACCCAGAGGGGAAACTAGGCCTTATTGGGCTTAGGTGGTTTCCTCACGATGTTTTCCTTCACCGAAAAGCGAGTGGTAAATATCAAATGACATTCCGTACATAAGTTCCGAAAAACTCATTGGTACGGGACGGGTTCGAACCCGCGACCTCCGGATTGAAAGGCGCATGCCCTAACCACTAAGCTACCACCGCTTCCACCTAGGCTACCATCTCTCACTGGCTCTATTAAAAGATAATTACAGACAGATGGAACGATCTCTATATTATCTATTTTTGTCTTTATATTCATTTATATATCTCATTTGTATCTATTTACTCGTAACTAAGTATCTGAAATGCGAAAAAAGAAAAGTGAGTCTTTTTTACTTCTCTTCACGAGATTCTATTTTATACATTCCTTGAACATCAAGGAATGTATAAAATAATAATTAACTTTAACGTCACCAAAGGCCTATTTTTCGCTACGCGGAGAGAAAATCTCACTTCCTCGCCAAGGCAAGACGCAAAACTTTAGACAAACCACCGGTTGTAATTTGTTAAGCAACATATATCAGTTTTTCTGATATAACACTTTATACTCTCGCGGTTTGAACTCATAATTTAAACTTATTGAACCGGGTCTATCCCGGGTCATTGAACCGGGTCGTGTTGAAACGTCAGGCAATGAAGGTAAATCGAAATATCGCGATAGACCCGGTTCAATAAGTTTTTCTGATATTTCTCGAGCAAGCCGAACCATTTACTTACGTCCCCATGTCATATGAAACGTGTGACCGTCTGAAGCGAATTTCGACCGCAAGATATAAAAGTTGAGTTTAGTGCTGAAAGTGACGTTAAAGTCTTAAAACTTATCGTTGCTTGTGACTGTTGATAGAAAATTCATTTAACAATTTTCGTCATACTCAGCGGCTTTTATTCTAAACTAGCAACCCGCCCCGGCTTCGCACGGGTGCAATGCTATATTATAAACCTCCCTCTTAAATCACTCTATCAATTTAAAAAAAAACGTATATTGATGCGGTTTTTTTTTCCGTTGCGTAGTTTTAAATATCTAAAGATACTTACATAGGGACAGACAGACAGACAGACATCAGGAAGCGACTTTGTTTTATACTATGTAGTGATATGAAGTTAATTTTCCTTCGATGGACGAAGATCCCACGTCTATCACACATTATTATTATTAATGTGAGTTGTAGTTAGAATTTAAAGTGTTTTTTTATACACAAATTCTCGCATCTAATAATTTTAGTTATCAAAACTAACAAACAAGCAATAAAAATCATTTCATGCCTGTTGTCACATACAATTTTTTAATTTAATGAAAGCAACTAACCTTCAAATACTGTCAAGGTGAACTTGTGCTTACGCTTTTTTTCCTTTTAATCCCAATTATGTTAGGATAAGAATTCGTTGTATAATATTATTTTGGCTAGCTAGACTATCCTGCACCACAAACATTACAATACAACAATTCTTTATTGCAAACCAACAAGGAAAATGTTACAATCGAAACCTTAATTTATGAATGGTAGACAATAGGCGGTCTTATCGCTAAAGAGCGATCTATCCCAGACAACCTTTGGGTAGAGGATTGAGCAAAAATAAACAAAAAAAAAAGAGTAGGTGGTGAGATAAAAAAATCAGCAATATAAATAACATTATAATTTATAAGTCATACACATACTTAAATAAATATATTTAAAGATAAACATATATATACACGATGATTTTTAATCGGTGATCAGGTACCAACTTTTCTAACCCAGTAATTGATGGCGGTCACGTTGAAGTCGTAATTACATAAAAACAAACTTTTATTTTTCTATGATAATTTTTATTTTGAAACCAATTTTGTCTTAAATTCCTTGCCTCCGAACTAATCTGTATCGCTGTGCTTACAACCTCTTTAATAATTTAATGGGAATGAAAATTTATGAGTAATAACTTGTCATTGTCATTGTCATTACATAAACAAAGTCGTAGAAAATTTCGTAAAATTTCCCGCCAAAGCGATGACACTTGACGTAGGTATGTACTTCAATATTTTTATGCGTCATACTCGTGAACGGGTGCAGTTTGTGGGGTCCGGTCTGTTCATGCTAGCAAGGGCCAAATTAAATATGTAGGAACCGCATACTAGTGTTAAATTAAGCAAACGTGAGAAACTTCATCCTGTACTCGATTGAAGTTATTAAATGTTGATTTTAACTTTTTGAACTCTTAGAGACTGTATACATCTCTAAGAAACAGCTTAGTATAGTATGACACTCCGAGACTTTATACATCTCTGAGGAAATTCAATAATTTTAAAATATTTTATTGCATGTTATGACGCCTAGAGACCATTACATCTCTAAGAAATTTAGGTTTAATAATTATTTTCTATTGTAAATTATTCACGTTGACGCCTAGAGACCTTATACATCTCTAAGGAATTTAATTAATTAAGTGATTATATTCTATTGCATGTTGTGACACCCAGAGACTTTATACATCTCTGGATATATTTAATATTTTTAATTCATCGTTAAATTTTCATTTTAATGTTCTTATTTAACATTGATTTGGAGTATCTATACATCTCCTTTACGTGTACCAGTGTAATTAGTTATAACACAAATGTATTATGTAATTGTTTTAAGTATTATTTACGAAAAAATGACTTACTGTTGAGTTTCTTTCGGCTTTCTTCTCAACAGCGGTCTCCTCTTGCGAAATGCCGGTAGATTCACAATCTGACTTGTAAAAGTGCCCCTGTGGCCTACTTACTGAATAAATTATTTCATTTCATTTCATTTCATTATGTAGGATGACCGTGTATCTAGTGGTTATTAGTTTTAATTATGTTTTAACTTTTAATTAATTTAAAAGCGAGGTAATTGCGCGGGACCTCGCGTATTAAGTTTATTAGCTAAATATTAATATTTTTCTACTCCTGATCACCGATTAAAAATCATCGTGTATATACATTTTAGATATATTAATTAAAATTAAATGTTATTGCTCATTACAAAAACTTACATACAAATAGCGGAAATAATGCCTTGAGCCATTCTTTACCTATCAGTCATATGGTCAAACAGATACATTATTGGTACGGGATTGGTTGTTTTTTTTTTACATGATTTTGTATCAGGGTCGTTTAGCCCTCACTACCAGTGGGTCGGACTTTGTGTGGGAGTATAACCCGATAATGGGATTATCTCCGCGCCACAGGAGTGAGGGGATTGGTGTGTGCAACAAACATTATACCAAAACAACTTCACTTCTACACCCGCCTGTCCCTTGCACCACACATTATGTTTTTTTGTTGGACTTAGCAGTTTTATACACGCCGGCATCTGCTATCCGCTTCACATCTCTTTTTATGTCGAAAACAGTTGTGAGGCCGAAGGCTTTTAGGTTGTTTAAAACGCCGTACTACGCAAAACACAGTCTGATAATATTTCTACTTGATTAAAAAGGTTGCCTTGTTTGTTAGTACTGTCTGAATTTTTGACAATATAAATATTACGTTCGTATCGAAAAAAAAAAACAGGAATAGTTGGATCCCAAATTATCGCAGTCTCTAGAACACCTGGGACACTCTACAAATAGACTTAGCCCTGTTTCTTTCCTTTCAATACTGTGCGAGCAATATAGGAGATGCCAATTGTTTCAAATTAATCTTATAGATGCATTGAATGAGATAGAGCTTTAGGTCAATAGCTAATATTTCACGTATCATCAGAGTTTCATCCATCCGACGCCGCGTTATACTCCAACTTATAAAGGTGCATGACATTGGACAAGGTTATTTCAAGTCTAGGACCTATTGTGGCATCCAAATTAGTTCTAACTCAGCCATTCATAAGTCGTTACTGCAAATCATTTGTACCACAGTACTCATTGTAACCTAAAGTGATATTTATCAATGACCCATAAAAAGCAAATAAAGCTACCGTCTTTAAAGTGAATCTAATATTCAACGACCTTCAGACTCCTTCAAGTTTGTAGGTTCAGTGAACTCAGCTTCTGAAGTCCCGAGTTGCACTATGCAATATAAATGATGGATATTTGCATAGATAATTCTAAAGCGAGTGAACAGTAAGTTCTGAGCTGACGTTTGGGCACCTGTCGTGGTACGATAACATTAGATTTTCTGTAATTTCTACAGCTCTTTACAATACACGTTGTTTTCTTGAATTTTGTCATTAGATTCTCATCTAAGTACAGCTATCATTGGAATATGCCGGCCATTTATTTATTGAATCGTATAGCATACACAGTGATAACAGACAGCTCGAATATTTATTTTTTTGATATACGTAGTTATAAAAGCGAGCGCAGCATTCGCCAATAAACGTATGCTTGGCGAAAGTAAGATAAATGTACCAAATGTAAGCATTGCATTTGATAAATAAATTAAAAAAAATAAAAAATTATAAATACTGAATATAACAAATCAATATTAAGATTTATTAGCCACTGAGGGAAAACAGGTCTTCAGGAGGGCTATGAATAAATTAACACGTGTTTTCTTTAACCTTTACATTGGCTAAATCATTCCAAGTAGCAGACATGCTTAATAAGCACATATACAGCCTTTAT
The DNA here is from genome assembly GCA_932273695.1 of Apotomis betuletana. NCBI lineage: Eukaryota > Metazoa > Arthropoda > Insecta > Lepidoptera > Tortricidae > Apotomis > Apotomis betuletana. The sequence goes on along the minus strand of OW026303.1, from coordinate 23,943,695 downwards.
ACACCTTAACTTAGAATTATAATGGCTGTGTGCTTAGTTTCTACCTGGGATCGACGGCACTAATGGCGCCATAGCCTACAAAAAAAATTGTTTTTTCCAAAACTAAGGCTAAATGAGCGAAAAATCGCTGTGTGCTTAAATTGTGTCGCTTCTCAAAGGTCTTATGTATCGTCATAAAGTCAAGATATTGCTAATTCGCGAATATTGCAAGACTTGAAAAAGAACAACTCAACAAATGACCTTCAATTCGATAAATGATTGCCGATCGTTATTTAATTACGGAGGAAGTTGATATTCATTCGGTAGTGCAAGGAAGCACTTTTATGGATGCAAATCTGTCCCCATCTGTCGATGTAAGGAATCTGCATCTTGTGGAAGTGCAATGACACTATTTGACGGTAAAAAGCAGAAACTTTGTAACCGCCAACGGAATTCGAAGCTGAAACGTGTACCAATGTTAGTTAGTTATAACATAAATTCAATTGATTTTTTTAAGTACTATTTACGAAAAAAATACTTCCTGTTGAGTTTCTTTCGGATTTCTTCTCAACAGCGGTCTCCTCTTAGGAAGTGCCGGCAGATTCACAATCTGACTTGTAAAAGTTCTGGCCTCAAAATAAAATAGCTCAACTAGTTTATCTACTTTAGAAATCAACGAATTGTGCTTAGTAGTAACTAAAATTATTAATTATACACAACTTATTTTGGTTACTAGAAGCCCTCCGATTTATGTAATTAGCAGCTAACATTTGGGCTACTATTAATATTTTCTTTTTTTTATCATTGTGGCCCCTGTACCCACAGTATGTACAAGTTATATGCAAATAGAATTTAACTCATTAATAAAAATCACGCAACCCAGCTATGATAAAATTGTCATCAAGCACCTAAATAAGTCATAAAAGTAGAAGCAATTAACTTAGATTAATTTGGTCGAGCATTGTCCCCAAAACGTACTAAGTCAACTGTTGTATAATGTTCCCAATTTATTCACCATGGTTATGGCTGACATCTCTAAATTCGACGAACCCGGGCAAAAACTTAAAAAACCCGGACATTTGGCGTAAATCTATTTTTTCGGGACATGTCCGAAAATAATTGTATCAAAAAACAATCGCTTTATTTTCCATTCAAATAAAAAGTGTCCGGGTTTTCCCCGTTCCCGGACGGCCTCGATACTAGAACAAATCCGGGGAAACCCTAGCAGCCCTAACCGTGATGGAACTTTTGACATGATTCTTACTACTCCCTTGAGACTTAAAGTTTACAGTGTCATGTCATAACATTATAAAGACATTTACCCTAAGTTTGAAAAAGTATTTAAACACTGTTTAGATAGTGGTTAGTTTGAGTTAGTTTAGAGTTCAGCTTTAACTTTCTTAGACGACGGTCTTAGAACTTTATCGCTGCAATTTATTCTGTGAAATAAGGGAAGTATGCTTTCCATATAAATCTATCTGACGTTAAATCGTCTTAGTGAATCTCCTTGATCGCAGGTATTTGTAAATAAATTAATACAATGAATAAACATTACGGGACAATCTTAATTAAATCGACCTAGTCCCAAACTAAGCAAAGCTTGTACTATGGGTACCAGATGACGATACACATAATATATGTATGACATATATACAACATCCATGACCCAGTAACAAATATTCGAGTCCATCACATAAATATTTGGCCTGGCCAGGATTCGAACCCAAGACCGTCGGCTCAGTAGGTAAGTGTACTGCAAACTGCGCCAACTGCGTCGTCGCATTTAGAATAAAGATGTGCTAACTGCTCGCCTAAATATTCTGCATTTGGATAAAAATACCCAGAATTTAAAGAAAATGTTTTGGCAGCTCTTTTTCCAAGTCCGCTGCTGAAGTCCCATCGCTGGCACGAAACTGGAGATCCTAAGCTTTTTAAAATGTTTATTTCTGTACGTGAAATAGTCGTCGAAATCCTTATAAGACATGCCCTGGATTCAGACAACTTTTTAGTCATAGTGGTTGCCTTGTGGAGTACATTTTTTATGAGTTGGTTTAATCCTTGGTATTACTCCATTTAGCTTTGAACATGTTGGTTTTGAGAATTTAAAATGTAATGTTGTTTATCAGAAGGGGGAGCACATTTTGTTGCGACTACGCTTATCGCGTTACAGTATCACTCTTCTTTCTCGCACAGTATTGAAAGGAAGGAGAGGTAAAACGTCACGTGATAATTATGTTATAAGCATGTGTTACAACTGCGTTAGGGGTGATGACTTTATTTATTTTACTATATGTATGGCCCTCCTCGCCGTGTCCGGCAAAAGCAACTCCATCAATTACTATTGTCCGGATTATGAAAGGCTCTAATGTAACTCGAAAAATAAAACTTTGTTTTGAATATGCGATTACAAGGTGCGCAATGAAGTTGTTTAGCAATACATATTTTACTTTTGTTTATTTTATATCGCACCCATTTACAATATTGCTGTTAATATTTTCTTTGGTTTCCGCGAAGTATATTTCAATATATCAAACTTGTTCTGCTTGCCTAATGTAACAACTTATTTTCTCGACACTGCTTCTAAATATGGGCATAGATTTTTGGGTATGTATTTGACCCCGATTTTACACTATTCGCGAAGCTGGTAGAGTCCCGTTGTCTGAACTATTACTGAACTACCACCGAAGTGCATCTCCACTATCATATTATTTGCCCAACCTCGATCAGCTTCGTGAGTATAGTGTAGGAGCTTGCGTAAGTCTGCATCCAATCACTTCTGTGGCGTGGAGATAATCCCATTAGCGGGTTATACTCCCACTCAAAGTCCGACTCACTGGTAGTGAGGGCTAAACAGCCCTGATACAGTTAAAGTCATGTAAAAAAATAAGTTTGCATCCAGTACACAAAATAGATTGATATTACTATAAACTTCAAGTAAACGTACAGTACCCACCGGGCGCTGAATCAACCGATACATGGTTGCGCTTAGCTAGCTAGGTTCACAGCCTTATGATGTCCGTCCAGTGAATAATATTATTTTCTTAATACGGATAAAGCCGTTTTATAACCGCTTACTAATTGGACGATGTGCTGCGATAGACCACAAAGGACGCTTAAGTATATCACATTATACTCGTATTGCGAAACAGCATTATATGCGGATCAAAGCGTAAATTTAGATTTTACCCCCTCGGGCACTCGAATGAAATTCAAACTTCGGGGTTTATTGGGTCAACAGGTACTGAAACCAAATGAACATAAACGATAAATACTCGCATGTAATTTTTTGTGCTATATTATTTCGAGTGGTTAAAGATTTAAAGAATGAAACATAATATTATATAGTCATGAAGTAATAATTTACTATTACTTCCGATTTTTTTTTCGTTTTATTTCGATATTTAACTACAGTACAAACAAAAAAACTGGTCCAATGACCGTAATAACGCTTTTATATTGTAAAGTAGAATTAGTAAAGATTAATATATCACTATGCTAAAGTTACCTTTGTATGATAACTTTTTTGCTATGAGATCTACCATTAACTGTTCACGTTTAAAGGTACATAGCACATTTCAGCTAAATATATTACATTATATAAATACAGCATATTCATTTTCTAAAGCAGTGAATTCGTGAATGTCCCATCGCAGGTGTTTGTGGACACAACCGAAGGTGAGGGGAAAAGGATAATTCGCATAATTATGCGTACTGGGGCTTTACGAATTACCGAGTGTAGTTGAAAGTTTTACGTCTTGCCTTGGCCAGGAAGTGAGATTTTCTCCCAGCAGAGACTTTCTGGGGCAGAAAATCCTACTTACGGCCTAGGGTGACGTAAAATATAGAAATGCCTGAAAATGGTAGTGACACTTCAGACATATAATTCAAAAGCTGACGGATTTTCAAGATTTTTCTTCATTTCTCTTTATCTCTCTTTTTTTGTTTCAGTTCCCGAAACGAACTTCCGCCTCATCCAGAACAAGACTGACGATGACACAGTGAATGTTATCTGCGCCGCGGAGGGCGCGTTTCCTGCGCCGAACCTCACCCTGGCGACGCCAGAGAGGTAAGTCCTTACAATCCCGGGTAAACATTCATCTAGGACAAGACTGACGATGACACAGTGAACGTTAACTGTGCCTTGGAGGGCGCGTTTCCAGCGCCCAACCTCACACTGGCGATGCCAGAGAGGTAAGTCCTTATAATAATAAATAAATAAATAATAAATAATCCTGGGTAAACACACTCATCCAGGAAGACTGACGATGACACAGTGAACGTTAACTGTGCCTCGGAGGGCGCGTTTCCAGTGCCCTACCTCACCCTGGCGACGCCAAAGAGGTTAGTCTTCATAATCCCGGGTAAATACACTTGTCGAGAGTCTCATCTAGGACAAGACTGACAATGACACAGTGAACGTTATCTGCGCTGCGGAGGGCGCGTTTCCAGCGTCCAACCTCACACTGGCGAATCCAGAGAGGTAAGTCCTTATAATAATAAATAAATAAATAATAAATAACCCTGGGTAAACACACTCATCCAGGAAGACTGACGATGACACAGTGAACGTTAACTGTGCCTCGGAGGGCGCGTTTCCAGCGCCGAACCTCACACTGGCGACGCCAGAGAGGTAAGTCTTTATAATCCCGGGTAAACACACTTGTCAAGAGTCTCATCTAGGACAAGACTGACAATGACACAGTGAACGTTATCTGCGCCGCGGAGGGCGCGTTTCCAGCGCCGAACCTCACCCTGGCGACGCCAGAGAGGTAAGTCCTTATAATCCCGGGTAAACATTCATCTAGGACAAGACTGACGATGACACAGTGAACGTTAACTGTGCCTCGGAGGGCGCGTTTCCAGCGCCGAACCTCACATTGGCGACAACACACTCAACGACGTCTCGTCCATATACGATCTCGGTGTGTGTGTGTGTACAGCCGGGATAAGGTTCATTTACTTAGATCTACAACTGGATAAGCTGCTTCTAAAGTTTTGATTCGACGAACAATAAGAGCGCCAATTTGAAGAGGCTTAGTGATGTTCGAAATTTAGCAATATTACAGCCAAATAACGGATATACATAAATTGATTTTCACCATTCAAACTGTTTAGCTGTTGCCAGCTACAGGTGTTTAAGATATTTTCGAAATAGTTTAAGAATGACCACAGATTACAGAAAATCTGTTCATTCCAACGTCCTATAATCAGTTACAATAAATCCGTCCATCAGTTCGATCTGCTCTAACCTCAAACACTAAAGTTACCGTTTCGCGATTTCTCTCTAATTCCCAAACGCTGCAACCGTCAAATTTACGCTGACCCCTCATGTCCGTCTCCGACGTTCAACGTGTGGTCGACGCGGGGAATTTGAATTAAATCAAGGATATCAGGGTTTGCTGGTCGTTTTACCGTGTTAGGCAGTGCATAGACTAACCGCATTGCGGTGCGCTCCCGGATCCCGAACGACAAGTAATACGTCGTGTTATGAGATCGTACGTGATTTTGATAAAGGAATTGTGAAATTTTGTTGCAAATTTGACGAGGCATCAGCGTGGGAAGTTTCCTAGCATGGTGGACCGAGGATGTGGTTCACAGATTCGACGAAGCATTGATATATCCCAGCTAGTAATTATAAGCTGTTAAAATGATCTACGGAATCATTACTTTTCTCGCACTTACGGGGTCAAGATTTTACCCTAACCCGAATTGCATGTTATAAGAATACTAGCGACCCGCCCCGGCTTCGCACGGGTGCAATGCTAGGACAGAGAAAGCGACTTTGTTTTATATGTAGTGAAGAATGATTTATTATGTAAAAACATAGGTAGGTTAGGTTAGGTTAGGTACATAGGTGTCATAAATTAATCAGGATTACTATGTTTTGCCTAAAGGCATACAAAATTAGAGTGCAGCATGTATAGCGATGGCAATTCTTTGCGCGAGAACGCTGCCTGCGCGAGGGTCACCCGTTGCCTCCCTTAGGCGTTTGCTTATCAGGGTGGTGGTGATAAGTCATATCACTGAATTAATACCTCAATGCCTGTTTTCCAAACGCTTACAAAAAATTGGCGGTTCATCAGGGTGGTGGTGATAAGTGGTATCACTGAAATAAAAAAAACTATGTTTGAATAATACATTTGTAATGTGACGAATTAATAGGACAATAATGTATCAGGCGTTATAAAATTATTGTTTTAGTAAATTGGCTTTGAAATCATCATTAATTTACCAATATCATAAATTGTAAACTAACATCATATCTAAATTACCGCAATTGATTGAATGACTAATCACCGATGTCGTGTTTGAATGACTAATGTGTGCTTAAATGAATTGATGCCATCAAAATTACAAAACCAATCATATAAATTACAAATATTGATAAAGATCGTACACACGTACGTTTTAGTTTAGTTAAACCTCATCATCATCATCATCTCAGCCATAGGACGTCCACTGCTGAACATAGGCCTCCCCTTTGGACTTCCATATATACCGGTTGGAAGCGACCTGCATCCAGCGCCTTCCGGCGACCTTTATAAGGTCATCTGTCCATCTTGTAGGTGGACGTCCTACGCTGCGCTTGCTGGTCCGAGGTCTCCACTCGAGCACTTTTCGGCCCCATCGGCCATCTGCTCTGCGTGCTATGTGGCCTGCCCATTGCCACTTCAACTTGCTAATCCGGTGAGCTATATCGGTCACTTTAGTTCGTCTACGGATTTCCTCATTTCTGATTCGATCACGTAGAGACACCCCGAGCATAGCCCTCTCCATTGCTCGCTGAGTGACTTTGAGCTTTGAGATGAGGCCGATAGTGAAAGACCACGTTTCGGTGCCGTAAGTCATTACTGGTAACACACATTGGTTGAAGACTTTCGTCTTGAGACACTGAGGTATGTCGGACGAAAAGACATTGCGTAGTTTCCCGAACGCTGCCCAGCCGAGTTGGATTCGGCGGTTGACCTCTTTCTCGAAGTTGGACCTACCTAATTGGACCACTTGTCCTAGGTAGATGTATGAGTCAAGAACTTCGAGTACCGAGTTTTCAACAGAGACTGGGATGGGCACAACCTTGGCATTTGACATGACATGAGTTTCGTCTTGTCCATGTTCATTTTTAAGCCCACCCGTTGAGAAACTCGATTGAGGTCATCGAGCATCATGCTGAGTTCCTCCATCGACTTTGCCATGACTACGATGTCGTTGGCAAACCGAAGGTGAGTGATGTATTCGCCATTGATGTTGATGCCAAGTCCTTGCCATTCCAGGAGCTCGAAGGCATCTTCCATAACGGCCGTAAACAGTTTCGGGGACACAACGTCCCCCTGTCTTACGCCTCTTCTCAATGGAATGGCCTTTGTGCTCTGCTCCTGAACTCGGACCGACATGGTGGCGTTACTATACAAACACTTCAACACTTCAATGTACCGATAGTCAATATGGCATCGCTGAAGTGACTCGAGCACCGCCCATGTTTCCACCGAATCGAAGGTTTTCTCATAGTCCACAAACGCTAAGCATAATGGCAAGTTATACTCTTCAGTCTTCTGTATAACTTGCCGCAGCGTATGTATGTGGTCTATGGTACTATAGCTTCTTCGGAAACCGGCTTGTTCGGGAGGCTGGAAGTCATCAAGTCTATGTTCGAGACGGTTCGTGATGACCCTTGAAAACAACTTATAAACATGGCTTAGAAGCGTGATGGGCCTGTAGTTCTTCAATAGGGTTTTATCACCTTTCTTGAAGAACAGTACCACCTCGCCTCTATTCCATGCTTCAGGCGTTTTGCCCTCGGACAAGACGGAATTAAAGAGCTTCTGGAGGACCTTAAGTACCGGTGTTCCACCCGCTCTCAGAAGCTCTGAGGTGATTCCGTCTTCGCCCGGCGCCTTGTTGTTCTTAAGCTGCTTCAGGGCCATCCTAATCTCGTACAGACTGATGCCCGGGATGTCTTCGGTATAATGTCGGGACAGCTTGGCTCTTGGATCGCCTACCAAGCTGTCAGCGGGCTTAGCGACTGAAGTGTATAACTGACTATAGAACCTCTCGATCTCGCCTAGAACCTCTGCTTTGGTCGACGCTATGCTGCCATCTTCCTGTTTCAGCTTGGTCAGCTTGCTTTGTCCAACAGACCTGTCCTTTGCGAACACTTTGGAGCCTTTGTTCTGCTCAATGGTCTCTTTAACACGGTTCGTATTAAAGAGCCGCAGATCATGTCGCAAGGACTTCGATATACATCTATTAAGCTGCCTATATGACCTCGCATCATCGGGAGACTGCAACTGTGTCGTTCAGCTATGAGGTTTAAGGTTCGATCAGACAACTTCTGAGGTCTATCTTTACGGCGGGGTCTGAAAAACTTAGACCCTACCGTGTGGACAGTTTCCACTAGCCCGTCGTTGATCTCGTCCACTGAGACAAAGTTCTCCAGACAAGCGAAGCGGTTGGAGAGCTCGAGTTGAAAGCTCTCGGGGTTTTGAATATGGGCCCGAGTAGGTCGGAGCGTAGACTTCATCAGACTGGACCTTTCCAATTTAACATTGATATTCAGTGTGCCTCTTACGATTCGATGATCACTGCCGGTCTTTACCCTATTGATCACAGACACATCACTGAAAAGAAGTAGGTTTTAGAAGTATGTATGGCCCTACTTACGTCCTCATACATAGTGTGAAGGTTGTGCTTCACTGTGGGCGCTAATTGGCGACCGACATAGAAATAAAGTCGTTTTTATATTTAGAATAAGACGTATGACATCAGTCATAAAAATAAAATGTATAGTTAGTTTAGTGATAGCCTCCGGTAATAAAGTAATAGCAACGTACCTCTGCTCTTTTAATTCCTCCACTGAGGCTATCCCCCGGCAGTCGCCACACTTGGTGGCGGTGTCTTACATGGTGGCGGAGGTGCGAAATTTACATTTAGAGTCACGCGAGTATTGACGAGTTCCCCCGCTCCCGACTAATTTTGTCCACAGATTCTCGGGCATCAGTTACAATTACGTACTGAAAGCATACGGTTTGCATAGGAGCCGAACAGGAGCGAAGCGCACCGTCTATACGCGAACGAAGCACAACGAAGAATAAGTGCTCATTTGGCAATTGCGAATTGCCATCGGTGTGGTATTGTATGTATTGACGGCACTGCCGTAAAGGAGCGAGTTTGACAGACGGGTGAAGTTGACGAATCATTGAATCACCCATTATCATTTTTCATTTCGTGCGATTTTTATCTATTTGTGCATTTGATTTGTTTGGATTTCATACGAAAATGAAAACGAACACAATTAATGGCTTTTCCGACGTTGGAGATTTTTAATTAATGGCCCAAGTGAGAAAACACGAATAAAATAATCACAAATGGCGATTGCGGTTTAATTTTTCGGGACCCGCATTACAGAATAGTTTCAGACATCGTTTGAGGATGTTAGGTCAAAGTTAAACAACGAATTCCCGTCGAGCCAATAAATTATGTACAAGGATTTTATCATCGACGGCAAAAGTCACAAGTATCACCATTAATTCATTTCTATACGCTTGAAGCACACGTTGTTGACATCAGACAAGCAACTGTCAGTGAAAACATGGAATTTTGCCAGTGAAAAACATTCAGTTTCTGTGTAATTAAGTGATGTAATAAATGTTCTTAAAGAGTGGAAGCAATCAATTTCAGCTAATGTCATTAGTTCCACAATATGTTGCTCGTTAAAATTTGTTTGCTTATTATGTGCTGTGCCGGACCGAGTGTTCGTCGAGAAAATGCAACATCGGGATCAGCATGCCGGATTGAAGAGGATCAGCCAGGCGCCGCTGGACACCGGGGACGCCATTCGAAACGCTACGCTTCTATCAGGCAATAATTTTCCATAATTTGTAGAATGTGTGTTTATTAGGATGTCAATAATATGTGTGATATTTGTATATATTTCTAGGGTGTAAATAATACAACTATTATCTTTCAGCAGTTTTTAATTCAGGCTGACTGTACATAGGTGCAATTATATTTGTTGTTTTTACAAATATCATCGATGTAAATATAATTTCTTTAATTTTTTTATTAAAAACTGAACTTCCTATCTTAGAATTGCAGCATAGTTTCTAATTACTCGCACTATAAATTTATTGCACTTACAATACCTTTCCTTGTAATAATAATAACTTATAACTTTCACAGAATTCCAATAATTAATTATAACACTTTGATTTTCTTTTCAGAACTTTAATGTTTACACATGCTAATACGTTTTTCTTTTTCATGTAATTCGACACTGCAAGGGCCATAGCTGTCCCAGTTCCTTGGGATTTCAGCTGCTGGTGTGACTGAATGCCTCGCGCATTCATCCTCCAGGGGCGGCAGGATCATGAGGTCTTGGCCCGTGGTGCCAAGGACTTCATGCAACCTGCATCGGGCCGATGCAAACTGAAGATTTTATTTTATTGCTGTAATAAATAAAAAAAATTATTAGTTAGGTGATAGGTAGGATTTTTAATAAAAATAACTTTCGTTTCGTGTTTTAATAATTAATTTTTCGACAGTGACATAACATTTGACATGTCAATATGACGTGTACTGCTATGGTCTATGGTCGTAAAATCAATTATGAGGTTATAATTTATTGTTATTTAGGATTAGTAAAAATATTTGGAATAAAGTAGAAATATTTATTCCAGATATTTATTTAGGTTAAAAGGTATTAGTTCGACGGTACAGATTTCTAGGGCATATTTAATATATATGCGCCAGGATTCTAATATAAAGCTAGTGGTAGACGGTTGTCACTATTTGTTAGTTCTGTATGGATGATTGAGACAAGTGTCATAGACAATGTGTCAGGCATCTAATATAAGGGCAGTGACATATCGTGGTACAATTGTTTGGAGCATGCGACGTGTGTCATATGTCATACTCCAGGCAGTTAAGGTGGGAACATTCGAGACGATTTAATCGGGTAATTTATTTAAGGCGGTTTTACACCAGGCGATTAAATTGTTGAAGCCTATCATTTTAATATTGTATCGAATGGTCTATGCTATTTAGTCGAATGACATTTGGGGTAGTCAGATTGGTGCCTTGCCTTTTTAGCGGGGTTTTTGTCAAGGCGAAGCCAGTGTCAGACAACAGTCAGATTACGTAACATGCCATAGGCTAGTGTCTGCTCATGTCCTGACCCTGGTTATCTCTTAGCAAGAGACCATCTGGGTATGAATGTATGGGTATCCCTGCATAGGTAGGGACCTCTTATATGTTAGGCAGGAGTAGTTTTGTCTAGTGTCTCTTTAGTAAGACGAATGTCCCTCGTTCACCCCGAGACGGCGGGAAATGTGAAGGTTGTGCTTCACTGTGGGCGCTCATTTTATTGGCGACCGACATAGAAATAAAGTCGTTTTTATATTTAGAATAAGACGTATGACATCAGTCATAAAAATAAAATGTATAGTTAGTTTAGTGATAGCCTCCGGGCAATAAAGTAATAGCAACGTACCTCTGCTCTTTTAATTCCTCCTCTGAGGCTATCCCCCGGCAGTCGCCACACTTGGTGGCGGTGTCTTACAATAGCCTCTACTTCCTCATCAGAATGTGACGAGGTCGGTGCGTATATCTGAATGACCTTCAACGAATATCTTTTGGATATTCTGACGTATGTTGTCGATGGTAGTTATGTTGTTAACGAGGGACCTGTGAACGAGAAACCCGACACCGCCTTGGGACTGTTGGGCGCCCTCCCGGTAGTAGAGCAGGTTACCAGACTTCAGGGTTACGGTGTCCTCCCCCTCTCTACGGACTTCGCATAATCCTACAATGTCCCAGTGTAACCTGCTCAGTTCCTCTTCCAACTCGCAAATCTTTTCGTCAGTCCTCATTGTGCGTATGTTGTAGCCAGGTGTTGTTACCAGGGCCAGTCGTCGTGGGGATGGGTAGCCGGATTTCGTCCGGGGATTCTTAGCACCCCCTGCTCCGCCATTACCTTGGCCGCTACCCGCGCCAGGGATAGCGGAGCTGCCGGAGACTGGGGGCCTGGTATTTGTGTGACTGTTCATAGGGGGGGTTTTGCCATACGCGCCACGCTTGGCAGGCGGGTTGGCGCGCGCAGTTTTTTTTTTTTTTTTAAGGTCTCTGGAAGACGCTGCTGCCCATCTCCCGGTATATTATTATTATTATTTCGTATATTTATTTAATTTCTTAGGTTAAGTTTTTTTACAATGTAAAATACAACAACGTAATTATTATTATTATTCCCTTAGCAGGCTTCTACTGCAACCACGGGACGATATGGTGGGGGACAATTCTAAGGCCGGTCACCCCACGGCAGTAGTTAAACCTACCTTAGTTTAAATGTTTACATAAAAGTTATTTTAATATATCGATGATAATGAAAATATGTAGATTTTTAATTTATTTGACTATGTACTTCACAATCAAATGACATTGACAATCTATATTTTTAAGACGTGGTTAAATTAGCTACAAGCTTGTTCCTGCCATTTCTAGTTTAGTATGGCTCACAAATTTGATGTATATTCCTGAATAATAAAAAAATATTGACCTTATAATTTATTTAAAAATTACAAAACTGTTACTTCAAAAAGAAAAAGAACATTGATTTATACACATAAATTAAATAGTGGCAATATTTCAGAAAAGTATTGTTAGAAATGTTTAATAATAAATACCTAAGTACATCGAAGAATGAATTGGTCTTCGGGGCAGCAAAGTCCTAGAGTGGCGAATAGGAAAGCGTAGCGTAGGACGGCCCCCGACTAGATGGACGGATGACCTCGTGAGGGTAGCGGAGTGTCAATGGATGCGGCCTGCACGGGATTACACCTTGTGGCAAGCTATGGGGAGGCCTATATTCAGCAGTGGACGTATGTGGCTCATAGATATATCAAAGGTTTAAACTTTCGTACATCAATTCTCTAAACAACTTACAGCAAGATAATGTTCAACGATTATCCCCATATCGTGCTCATACTTTATCATACTGAGTTTACGTAAGAAGCGAACTTAACAAAACCTGACGATATATTTCAAGTTGTGCAAGAAACTTGGCAAGCGTTTGTTCGTGCCAGATTAAATTTAGTAGCATTATCTACTGTTTAAATAACCTCTTTAATAGTTCTTAAGAAGTTTGAAACGTGTTTTATTGTTTAATATTATAGGCCCCTTTTCCACTGAAATGCGCTCCTGCCAGCACATACGATGGCCGTCAGTGGCGATATTCATAATGAGAGCTCGCGAGTCCATTGTTAGTCCAGGCCAGCCTTTGATGCACCAATAAAACCAGTCAAAGACCGACGGATTGCTATGGTGACGTCAAAAGATTATTTTTGCGACGGGCTTATTTTTTTAAAGTCGGCAGAGCGTAGCTCTCAGGTTCAAAGTGGAATGTGTTTTAATGAAAATGTGTCGTAAACTGATATTAAAGGCGTATGAGTATAGCGACTCTTGTTGTATGTTATTATATTTTGAAGCACAGCGCCTTTGTCATTATATTAAAGCGTTAACTAGCGTGCAAAGTAAAACAGAAGTTTCTAGTTAGGTACGGCGGATTTAATTTAGATCAAGGTAATTAATTATAAATTGAAGTAAGATACCAGTATATATTTTATTGTTTTTTTTTTCGTAGAAAATTAGTGTTTTGATATTTGTAACTCAGTGATTTTTTTTAAACGTTGGACATATTTTGCCGTTGTGTTGACGTGTAAAATGTATAATTGCTTTAATACTATTATATATGACAAAGTTCACTAAAAAAACAAGGTAACAAATTATTTATTAGTTCGAACCTCGCCCACGACATTAAATGTTTCGCTTAGTATAAATAAATCAATGAAAGGCCTTTCAGTCTTTTACAGACTATACAAAACAGTGTCATGTAGGAAAACAACGTTTTTTTTCATTTCTCCCTTTTTTACAACCATTTTTTGTTACAGGTTACTAGATGGCGTCACTAAACACCTACAGCAGGTGAACGGCAGGTATTCAGCAGTGGCGTCGGTGACGTTGCGCGATGAGGACCTGCCGTCGCCTGCTGAGTTCATCTGCACGCTCAGAATACCGCAGGCGAAGTACGCTGTACGGAAGGAAGCCATTTATTATCCAGGTAATTAATTGTTGTACAAATTATGCATTTTGATCTCATGCTTTGTGCTAAATCAAGACGAAAAACAATAAAAATAAATATTAACATTTAAGATATAAGTAGTAAATTAATAAACAAAAAAAAACTGTCTATAAATTTCGCTGTTTCCGACAAAGATTACGCCAGTATAGAGTAGAAAATATAAACAAGTAATAATGTTCCCTATAGAGAACTTTTAAGAGGGCTTTTAAAAAAAAAGCCTTCCTTTTCTAGCTCGTTCATATAATTCCATTAAAATTCGCTGCTACATTCTACCGTTTCGTACTCTTTATATGTAAGCGACAGTTTTCTTTATAAAATAAGCTAACTTATTCAATAGCTCATGTGGCCGCTATTTTAACCAACGTTCATCGTTCTATGTTCATCGGGGTGTCTTTTTTTTAAATGTATGTCCCCGATTATTCGATATTGGCTGAACTGACTTGGAAAATTCTTTATTTTATGTTCGACGGCCATAACAACTCTGGTCCAGTTGTTCAAAAGTGATTATTTAACCCTTGATATGCTCGTAGCAAATGGTACGGAACCGGCTTAGTAAAAATAAAATTCGCGTTCTTAAATGTCCATTGTTACTACTGACCCAAAAATGTAAAATGCAGTGCGTACTTTCTTTGGTATTGTTTACATAGGTATACTTGCACTACTTGGCAAGAATTTTAATTAGCATAAAACCAGCATGTAATTATTACAAGAAAGACAATTTTGGCTTATTTCAGAAAAGCACTATACTCACTCAGCCGGCATTTGATATTTTTCCGGCCTCTGTAATAGATACTATACCAGTAAATAAAAAATAATCGAGAAACGAAAATAAGTGTAAATAAATTAACCAAAGTGTATCTAAGTGATAAAATAAAACAGTCACTCGATTAAACAAATAATTGTTCAAGTCTTTCGAAACAACTTAAAGGAAGGGACGAAGAGGAAAATGTGATTAAAAATGAAGGAGATATCGTCATAATTGTACCCGTGTCGAATACGACACTAGGGATTGCCGGGGCCCTCGGATTGACATGGTAATGCCTTGTGCAAATTAAGTCCCGCCCACACCCCGACAGTTACCTGCTAATGGTTGTGAGAAACTAGGAACTACCTTTGGGGCTCCTATGACAATATGGAGTGAATTAAATTTGTAAACCCTTGAAATATGAGACGGTGCAAAACTGTTAGGAATTACAGAGGTTTTCTGGGAAAATTGATCCCACACACGATAGCTGATACTCATTTAGAATAAAATAGTTCATTTGATAAAGATAATATAAATGGTACGGCACGTAAATTTATAGCAAGAAATCAAACGGTTTTTTATTAGTAAAATTAACGAAAGTATTAAAAAAGGATGCAAAAAGAATAAAACTCAACGACATAAACAGAACACTGTTTATTTATTTAAAACAAGCAATTTAACCGTTTTATAAGTCGACGAACGTCATTAAAGGCCGAGCCTGGCAAGAATAGGGGATGGAAATATTTTTTTTCAACGTGGGCATGAAAATAACAATTTTGCGGAATAATTTGCGAGAGGGCCATTTAAGCTTTTTATCAGCAGAAAGTTTGTGTACACAGCTATCTTACTGTATAAAGCCGAGATGAAACATTTCCTGCAGGCAGTCCTCGTGAATAATTTTATGCTTCGTTAAGTCCATTGTAGTACGAAAAATTCTTTAAACATAATATCGGTGGGACGGGCAGAAAAACATTTTTTTAGGCATGCTCCCGATCCTAAATGAAAAGTCAACAAGGCATATACTTCTACATCAATTACTGACGAAGATATTTTGGGTCTGATTGGACGTTGAAAGATAGATTATTATGATGGATCGAGTTTTTTCAATTACACATTCCTGGACAGTATCCCGGGGGTATGAGACTAATTTACTTTCGGCAAACAATACGACCTCGGCGGTATCGGGGAAATGAGATTGAAGATTTGGTTGCGGGCGGTTGTGCAACTGAGGTCCCGGGGGACGACCAATAAGTTCAAGATGTTATAATAGTTGTTTCATTCCAGGACCTATAAGCACGACTCCCGAGATGCCCACGGCAGCTGATATGCAATTGGCAGCAGCAGTTGGTTCAAAAGGTAATACTCCTAAAATATTGCTTTTATTACAGAACTTTGCTTATTAAATATTATATTGAGCAGTTTTGTAGCTGCAGATTGGTTCTCTCCTTTATTAGCTTGAACAAGAATGCTATGTTACAGATTGTTTGCTGTTCTTTTTATAAATTCAGGAACGTTGCTGTAAAAATCTTGCAAAAGCGTACGGCCTAAATTCTCTTCCATTCCAAGCGAATGTAGTTAACGTACAAGCATTCAGTGTACATGTAGCTGGGCTATCAAATTCGAGTTCTTTTAGAGCATCTCTTTCACTAGAATGAATTTCTCGGCCCGAAACGGCAACACAGGGTTGTTGAACTATATCCAGTTTGAAAACAGGATTTAGCCCTTAGCCAAAGGCGTTTCAAGCTGTCATGAAACCCGCTTTACAAACGATATTCCGTTTAGTTTCTGTCAGCACATATCATCTTTTATATCGAGTTCACGTATTATCGCCAATGAAAAGCTTTGAGATGTTCTATTCATGTGGAACGGAATTACCTGAGTACACACATAAAATATGAGACTCTTTGTAAGTTTTAATGATGATAATTAATTATGAAAAACATAATTATTCACTTCCACGAGCCTTGTATATATTTTAATAATTTAATTATTTCATTAAATTTTTAATAGATTAAATCTAACATTATTCGATCTAACACAATGATTTAACGGACTTAAGTATTTTATTTCCTTTCATCGTTGAGGAAAAATGGATCTTTGCTTTAGGGTTCCATACCCAAAGGGTAAAAACCCTTTTACTTAGACTCCACTGTCTGTCTGTCTGTCTGTCTGTCACCAGGCTGTATTTCATAAACCGTGACAGTTGAAATTATCATGAGGCGTGATGTTTTAGCGAGAACAGAAATATCTGTTGTCGCTAAAACAACAAATACTAAGAACAGAGTAACATCAATATTTAAGTTGGGCTCCCATAAAAATAACGTGTTTTTTGCTGTTTTTTTATTAGGGTTCCGTACCCAAAGGGTAAAAACGGGACCCTATTACTGAGACTTCGCCGTCCGTCCGTCCGTCCGTCTGTCACCAGGCTGTATCTCAACAACGGTGATAGCTAGACAGTTGAAATTTTCACAGATGATGTATTTCTATTGCCGCTATAACAACAAATACTAAAAATAAAATAAAATAAATATTTAAGGGGGGCTCCCATACAACAAACTTGTTATAGGTTATATATATGTATAGGTACGGAACCCTTCATGCGCGAGTCGGGCTCGCACTTGCCCAATTTTTTGATGGTACGGGACCCGATGTGCGCTAGCCCGACTCGCACTTGGTCGATTTTTATTTTTTTGGATGATAGTTTATAGAGAGAATTTTAATCATGTTTATTGTTATTTCCCGAAGTCGATTTACCTTAAAGTACCTTCACGAAACTCCAAGCATTATCATTTACAATTTGTTTTCTTTAAACAAACAAGAGTTCATTGTTTTGGAAGAAACCTGATATTTGCTTGGCAATTTAATATCGTTAATTAATGACTATCTTGGAGTATCAATTCTTCCCGTCCAATTAGAAGAATAACACAATGGTCTACGGATTAAATTTCTCCTTTCAAGTAATCTGGTTCAATGGAGTCTTGTTTATTCTTATAAATATCTAGCAAGGAGTCTCGGTTACTTTGAAACTGAAGTTGCTAAGGGTGTATGGATAGTTGGATAATAATGAAACAATCTGAAGCCTGCCTCCTGGAAGTTTAGGACTTAAATTACGATAGAGGAGCGCGTTATTCTAAGATTTATTATATTATATAATATTTAATATCAGTATTAGTAGTTGATTTAGTATTTATCACCTCTTTTACCACTTCTCAATTTAGTCTTGTAAATATGTTTTTTTTTTTATTATTTAGAACATTTAAAATTATCAGATTAAAATCACCTTTAAGAAGAATTAAGTGATGGACTATCATAGATTTTTATAGCATGTTTTGTATTATCCACCGGAACATGCCTGAATTTAACTATTCACAAATTAATTTCGCTCTTATTCGGTATATATCAGTCTATAACAAAGAGTCTATCATAAAATAGCATGGGTAGGTAGTTTTACAAAAAAATACCCCTCTAAAATACCATTTCTAAAGAGAGGTAGAGAACAATGTTACTTAGTCAAATTTGCAAACAAGAAGTATTTAATAGAACCTTTAAAATATTCGTTTCACTTTGATCAAGCTTGCTGCGTAATCGCTTTAACTGTTGATTTATTCAACTGGTAGAAAAGTGAGGGGAAACCTCACATTAAATGTATATGCAATATTCGTACGGGAGCTGCTAAACATCTTGACCGCTGTGAATGTGGTGCAGTGATGGGTCTAAATTAACTAGGACTAATGATATTGTTTTTTCTTTTTTTTAATTGAAGCCTTTCGTAACGCGTAAACGGCAGGACCGATTTAAACAAATATTTTTATCCGACCATGGAGAAGTAAACAGAGGGTTGTGACTTTTTCTTCCCTGGGACTAAGTTCACAGGTACCTTCTAGTAAATGATGTTCATAATAAATGTATACATTTTCACTTAACTTCAATCTTCGTCATTTGGGGATAAATTTTGATAAATCCTTCGAGATTTTTTTAACGTCATTTTTTTTTTACAGGCGCAAACTTGTACAACGCAATCGCCATGATATTGCTGCCGGCTCTAGCTCAAATGTTAGTGTTATAAGTCAACTGAGAGATAATTAGACGAGGTAAGAGATTTTCATTACCTGCTTTTCATTACATATATTTTTTCCGACTGCGCCTTTATTTTTTACGAGTATATTTGTATGTATGTGTATTTGTATGCAGAGTTGGGCAAAATTTCATTGATTAACAATTAAAATTAACCTACTTAATGGCGATTAATTATTAAAAATTACGATTAATTTATCTTGCAAGTGCGAGTGCTGATGAATTTAATCCCGATTAAATTAATCGTAAATTAATAAACAGCGATAAATATTTTTATCTGTTAAAATAACGATTAATTAATCGTTAATTGAATACCTTGCCGATTTATTTAATCGCGATTTAATTAATCGCGAATCATGTTGTCACAATTAATTAATTGATTAAAAAAACAGAGATGAGCATTAGCTCATCTCTGTTTGCATATCAGTGGTAGTGAAGTATGATGAATTATGTTATATAAATGATTGAATGAATACATTTATGCATACTCTCATGCTCCATTCATTACACATATACCTATATGTAGAACTTAGTTTATTATGATTATGACGTCTCTTGCAGAAATATAGGTCCCATCATTTTCCAAAAAAAGACGTGCCTATTTTATTATAAAGCTATAAACATATATTTTGGTTAATTCCTAACATTTGTGTTTTATTGTTTCAGGTTATGTCCAGTAAACTAAATGGTTCATATTTTGTACTGAAAAAATCTGAGAAAAAAATATTTTGATCTCTAGTCATAATCCAAAGTGGCACTACCAAAGTTCTGATAACTTAGGTTCTCTTTCTCTCTAAAAACATTGTTTTATACTACGACGGTGACAAACAAGCATGCGGCCCGCCTGATGTTAAGCAGTTACCAATAATTATACTTGTGTTTGTTACACTGTTTTAAAAAATGTATGTTAGCGACTTCTTGTCAACGGCGTGTATCGGTGGCGTGTCGTAATAGAAATACCAGGGTAAGCCGAAGCAGAATTGCCTTACTAGTCCAAGGGAAATGGAAAACGATACTCATACAAAACTCACATAGGCAACCCGGTAGGAATCGGGTAATCGCTCACGGAACTGGCGTTTATATTTGTTTCGTAGTAACTTTATCTCAAAAAGTACGTATACAACTTACTGGTAACCATTTGAATTTTTTGCCAAAGACAAATCTTTCTATTCGTAAACAAGGATTTTATAAATAAAAACAAATATATAATACCTATTGTATCGTTGTCTATCACGTTTAAATTCAGTTTTTCACCGTATTAACGAAATTTAATATTTTATTTGATTTATTAAGTTACTGTTCTTGCATTACATAGTATATTCATGGAGACAAAGAGAACCACTATGGACGATTTTCAGTAAGCGCCATAATACATACGGTGCCGTTAACTTATCTTTTTAGATGGTCAGAATAACAACCAACGACTTAGAGAACACAAACTGGTAAAATTCAATGTAAATTACCGGTAATTTATCGGAAATTCGGTTATACCCATACAAAAATTTACCGGTTTGCATTCGAAAATAATAGACGTAACGTCAGTGACGTTTGAACGACGTCTGACAACTAAACAGACAAGTTGATGGCACTGAAGGGCTACACCGATGTTCGAAATTCGACCTCCGTATAGTGCCGTCCCGCTCACTCAAATATACTTTGTCAGGAGACCGAGAGGGCCGGCACTATTCGACGGTCGATTCGTACATCGGAGTAGCCCTTCTGTTTGGAATAAAGCTTCTATGTGTATTAAATTAATCGTTGCGTGTTGACAGCTGAAATCGACTATATTAGAAACGTAGATAATTAATTGTACAGCTCTACGATATATGAATTTTCATATTTCAAAATATTTTTCTTAAAAAAACAATACCGTTAGTATAAATGTAAATATTGGAAAGAACTGTACAGTTTCGGTGCACGGGCCTAAATGCTTGAGCGCGTGTATTTTCGTTTTAAACATATTTAAAAAGCAATTGTTAGCTCTTAAAAACGGTTCAGCTTGCTTTGGCAAGGAACAATCGATTTTATCGATGGAAAATATTCTTGCCATCGCGAACTTTACTGAAATTGTGTTAGGGTTCAGAATCGAAATGCATGTTTTTTGACCCAATTGTATATGCATCCGCTAGTTATGGGTTAAATATGAGTGTTTTAAGGCACATAGTCAATCGAGCGTAGGATAAGCGTTAAAATGCGTAAAATGGAGCGTCAACGTTAAGCCTAGTACGCTTCTGTGAGGTTGTAAGGTTACATGGAAAGAATTGCACTTCAAGCCACCAATTAAAAAAAATAACAATTTCGAAATGTGTGTTCGAAAAAAGGCTTTTTTTTTACCATTGACACAAAGGTCAAATTACCATCAAAAATATAAATCCGTAACGTAGTGGAAGAGACCGGGAATCGAACCCGGTACCTTTTGGGGTACCGGTCTAACGTGTTAGCCACTCCACCACCCGAACGCCAGGAATACATTTTGAATGTTTCCTTATGCTTTGTATGTTGAATTTTGTATAGTTTATTTGAAAGGATTTTTTAGTTTTAGGCGCCAGGTTACACATTATTTTCTTTGATCTTTGTATCACTTCTGTAATTTGAATATCTACAAAAAACGAAGTAAGCTTGCTTCATTCTATTATTGACTAAAAAAGATGAAGCTAAATACTATCGATCCCTCATAAAAAAAGCATTGGCAATTCAAATACAATTATCGCGAAAAGTGCAAAACTTTTTATGTATGCTTAGTAGCAGAAAACTGTTGTAAATGTTACCTATTTATGTTTTAGTTTAATCCAAAATGTTTGAAACGCTAAGCAAAAAATGTGAACCCATC
This sequence comes from Apotomis betuletana, assembly GCA_932273695.1. Classification (NCBI taxonomy): domain Eukaryota; kingdom Metazoa; phylum Arthropoda; class Insecta; order Lepidoptera; family Tortricidae; genus Apotomis; species Apotomis betuletana. The sequence continues at coordinate 23,921,939 of OW026303.1, read as the reverse complement.
CTAAAATGTGTCAAACACATTTTCAGTATGACATTTCCAAAACATTGCAACTTTGCTAAAATACTCAATTTATATAGAAAATGTGCTGGTATTTTAGTAAAATTGCTGTATTCTCCGCACAGACAACCCCCACTAGACGGAGCATGTAAGGCGAGTATTAGGCGACCCGCACGCACCAACGATATGGTACGGCAGAACATTAAAGTATCAACACGGCGGCCACCGTTTAGTTGCGTCCATGTTTATGAGGTCTCTCTACACCACTTAACACTACAATTTACCATGTTATTTATTTAATTTCATTTTTCGTTGACGTACGCATGGATCATAAACAAGGACGCAACTAAACGGTGGCCGCCGTGTTGATAGGTACTTTAATGTTCTGCCGTACCATATCGTGCGCGCGGGTCGCCTTACATGCTCCGTCTAGTGGGGGTTGTCAGTGATTCTCCGTAAGTGGGATTTTCTGCGCGCTGCGGGAGAAAATCTCACTTCCTGGCCAGGACAAGACGTAACACTTTAGACAAACCACGAGCGGTAATTCGTAAAGCCCGAAATCGCATATGTATGTAGATGTTTTCTTCAAGAAAACCGCCGAATCCCAATATTTAGCACTTTATTTAACCAAAAACCAAGATTATTTACAGAAATAAGAAAATTACTCCGTCATCAATACTCATTCCTACATGTATGGCGCTCGCCTTAGGTTCGGGCCACAAACACCTGCGATCTGGGGCTTTACGAATTACCGCCCTGAATATGTAATATACTATGAAACCTGTGCATTTTGCTAAAATAAATGTCTTAGAAGAATAAATATAATACACCAAAAATGTTTATTTATTTTTAATAAAATTAAAATCACGATATACGTATTTCTGTACAAAATTAGGTTGTTTATTCTGTCGTGCTACGGTAAAAGGGCGTATCTTACTATGACATCCGTATAGAGATACGACCTTTTACCTTAACACGGCAGTATTTTGTTTTCAATTCGAGGGCCGATCCCCTTCTCCACAGGGTATCCAGTTTATTTTTGTTTTACATTATCATATTTCGGAATTATTATGAATTATGGACAATATTAAAAATAAATTCAAATATTTTTGCCCTTATTCGTAAACATAAATTGTTAATTTATATTAAGTTAATGCAATTTAAGACCAATTATGAATCAATTGTGAATTTAACGTTCATGGATAAGGGCCTGTAAATAATTATTTGTATGGAATTTGTATGTATAATGGCTAAGTAAGTTTTTGTTTTTAAGGAAAAATAATAATAATACATTTGCTGTGCATATTGCCGTTTATGGATAAGATCCACTCAAGACTTTTATTGTGAGATTTCTTAAATTAAAATAAAAGGATCGTTGTGTATGTCGTTTGTTTTATTTTTCACAGAAACAACATCATGGCTACTGCTTCGTAGGGTTCTAGAACATTTTGGTAAAATAGAAAAAGTAAAAAAAAAAACAGTTTTTCATAAAAAAAGTTGTGAGAACGCAATCGAGAGGCAGGAACTCGACACGTTGCGCTGAATACTTGGATAGTCCAGTACCTCTAGTATAATTGTGACACGCGACTATGCCTCGTGAGAAATTCTACGTGTCTCGTTCTTTTCAATACTGTGCGAGCAAGACAGGTATATTGAAGATAGTGCTATCAAAGCCACTAGCCAAAGAATCGAATTTTTCAACCAGTTGCTTCATTTTTACATACCTTAGGGCGGCATATCGTGGCGCCATCGACCGTAAAGATTGACTTTATGTTCGGCAAAATCGTCTCAAATTATGTTGAGAAATCGATATTAACAATGTGCTACACTACACCTAAACTAATCAATGTTTATTAAAGCAATAGCACATAAAAACATTTAGTTTTCGCTAGCAGACGTTACTGCCTTAATAAAAATTGATCAGCTCTCACCAGTTAAGCCTAGATTCCTGAGATTTTTTTGGACTTCATCACTTCAACGACATGCAGGCCATCCTATGGGTCTGCGACCACTCGATCTTCCGGGATAAGCAGCTTTTGCGGCATGAACCTCAGCCATTCTCTCAACGTGCCTTAACCAATGGAGTCTGGATGCCTTAGTCTTTCCTGTAACATTAAAATTCAACATGAACAGATATAATGTAAAACATTACCATAAAATATAGCAAAATGATTTCTCAGAACGCACAAAAACATGTTTACAGCTACCTTAAAATTATACATTCCGGCTTTGAGAGTTCCCGATTCCTATCTTCATTAAATGCCCAATGTTTTAATATTAGCATTTCAGATGACTTCCGTATCTACAAACGTTAACTTTCTAATGCAAATTCAGGCATGAAAACGGGAAGATTCTCGGGCAAGATAACTTGGTTTGCTGCAATTTCCACATTTAGAATGTTCTAGTTAAAACTCAAGTCTGCAGTAATCTAGGGGACATGTAGGGGTAGAATGAATGTAACGACAGTAGAACGAGTAAGACCTTTGCGCAGTTGCATGAGGTATATTTTCATGTGTTATGGTGTCTATAGACTCTTTGACAAGAGCCCTTAAAATTCCAAGTGATAAGAAAGTTACAACTAATATGACTGTGATATCTGGAGATATTTTTCATTTTAGGGGAGAGTTTAGGAAAATATTAAATTCAGGGTCAATACCTATACAGTGTCCGAAATTTGCATATCCAATGTCCATAAAATTCACATTCTAATTAGAAAGTATAGAACATAATCTAAATTCAAAATTAAAAAAACCCCAGACCCAACAAAACATAGCCAAAAACCAGCTCGACAGACAAGGCTTTCGATAAAAAAACGCATTCAAATCAAACCATCAAACGATGCCACAAACAGACACACAAATACACAGACACACAAATACACAGACCCACAAATAAAAAGACACACAAATAAACAGACACACAAATACACAGACACATAAATACACCGGGGGGTGAAGAACGGGGCTTTTTTGTCGCGGGTTCAAACCATGTTAAAAATATACGAGTACTAATACGACATAATACTAAATTGGGCACAACAACGTACAAGCTGAAATAGAAGGAAAGGTAAATTCATCACTACGTATAACGGCAAATGTCGATCGACAAACGGAACAATACATCGAATATGAATCACAATAAAAAATCCACAAATACAAGCACTAAACTACAAACTTCCATATGATAAGCTACAATTACTGATTTCCATCAGTCAGTCTTTGTTTACCACCGTTGAACGTGCCCAAGTAGCAAACATGCTTTCTACGAGCTTAATACAACCATTATAACTACTTTAAGTTATATAAAAGCTGTCTAAGGGCTGTATGAGTGTTAATGTAGACTGTGCACTACTTGGGTGGGTTCGAATCCAGCTGGAACCTACGTATTTTTCAAGTTTTTTACTACTGGGTGGATCAACTTTTTCTTGTTGTTATTCTGTACCCAGGAGATAATGGTGATTAAAATTCTTAGCAAAGTGTTGACAATTTATAATATTGGTATTTTCTAGAGATATTCTGAATAATAATGGGCTTATAACTGCTGTAATTACAAATGTTTTGTTGAATATTGCGGCCGACAATCGTAGTTGTAAAGAGTAACCCAGTGGACATCACCGTGGCAACAAGCAACAGAAAAAAGTTGATTGACCCTACTAAGAAATTTAATATTCTGATCTATAACAGGCGATAAAATCAATGTCAACACGAACCAAAAACAAAGCTCGTTTGCAGCCAAGATTTATTCATAAATGTATGATCCGTCCCCAAAATTGTATTCCAATATAACTAGTCTTTTAGCGACCTGCCCCGGCTTCGCACGGATGCAATGCTGATAAATTATGCATGTATTATACATATAAACCTTCCTCTTGAATCACTCTATCTATTAAAAACCCGCATGAAAATCCGTTGCGTAGTTTTAAAGATCTAAGCATACATAGGGACAGACATACAGACAGACCAGGAAGTGACTTTGTTTTATACTATGTGATTAGAAGGCTACCCGCAACCTCATCCACATATTTATTTTTCCATAGTCGGGTAAAATAAAATCTATTACCATTTTTGGATGTCCATCTATATATTGGTTAAAATCCGTTCAGCCATTTCGAAGTGACTGCATCACTCTATTAACATTTTTCCTAAAATTATGCCCATCTAAACAGAAAACTGACTTTCAAACATTAGGGAAAAATAAATAACAAAGGTGTATATAAACATGGAAGCCGTAATGACTAATGACAAATTTCCTCTCAAATTATCGTGTCAGAATTACCCACGTCAATCCTCGATTGGGCTGTATTGATTATAATGACCCAAATCGTTCAAGGACCGGAATATCTTGGCTGGTTTTTTAAAGGTGGTGTAAAGAACAGCTGCATGGCGATAAATATATCGAAAAATCTTTTTTCTCAAACATGCAATGAAATGTCATTGTAAAGTGCGTTATAAAAAGCTTTGAAGTATCACGTTTCGTGCGGAACAACTCGAGAGAACTGTAAAGGAATTAATTTTGACACAAAATTGAAGGTCTAGGCCGGTAAGTATTTTTTTAAACATGGCGTCTGTGTTCATGGACAGAAACAGCTGAATTATATTTTATGAGTGGTGTATTTTTTTATTTCATTGCATATGTTTGAGAAAAGCACTATAATATATGCCTGAAAGCGGCTTGCCGGCTTCGTATCACTATCCTTCGGTCGGCCGTCTATACTTACTCACCCGGCAAATTCTTCTTTCTCGGCGTCTGCTTTAGAGATCTTAGAGCGTTCAATCAATGGCCTTTCAGTCTTTTACAGACTATACAAAACAGTGTCATAAAGGAAAACAACGCTTTTCATGGCTATACAAGCCAATACGAGAACGACACACGCGAAAACAGGCTTGGCAGATGTAAGATTGGCCTGCGCGCGGTGAGCAAGGGTCGAGCTTAGAGCATTAAACCAACAGTAATGTACTACCAAGTAAGCACATCGGCTACAGAAATGCTGATACAGCCTTTATACAGCTTAAATTAGCGGTATTTTATTTTATTTATTTATTTATTTGGTTCACCAACAATTGTTTACACTAAATACTTACAATGTAACACAATTTCTGCCATTATCTAAGTGTAACAATCACATATAGGTAAACACCGCATGCGTTTTATTAGTATAAGGGCTGTATAATGGCTTATGCAGCTTGTGTGCTACTTGGGTATAATGTAGTATGTGGCGTTTTGAGTGCTCCGTAGGAATGTTGAACTTTGACGGTCATTTCTGACTATTAGAGCAGTTTAAGTCCCATATACAACCCAAATAAAAAAATAACGATTGACATCCTTAAAAAAAATGTCCACACTCCTATCATTTGTTTTTTGGAATGTTATTTTTTTATCTATATAGCAATGTAACAGCCCTAATATTTTACTTCGAAACACAATTATATTTTTCTTTTTTTTTTGTATCTTTATAGCACTAAATAATAATAATATGAGGGACAATCTTACGCAGATCAATCTAGTCCCAAACTAAGCAGAGCTTGTACTATGGATACTATACGACGATATACATGATATATAGACAACATTCATGACCCAGGAACAAATACTAGAGTTCATCACACAAATATTTGCCCTGGCCCGGTTTCGAACCCAGGACCGCCGGCTCAGTAGGCAGGTGCACTACAACTGCGCTAACTGCGCCGTCAAATATAACAGCCCTGTTCCGCTTCTAGTTTTTTACTTAGACAGCAACATTAGCAAGAGCTCGTTATCGTTAATACCTGGATTCCTTTTGTGAAATTTGAACCGAAAGAGGGTTGAAGTACCGTGCGAGCGAATTTTTATAATGACGTCACTCGTGCAGTGTGGAGTGCCATTCATAGGAAAATCACATCTAAATAAATTTAAAAAAACCCGTTTTCATAGAATAAATAGTGGATGAAATTGGATGGGCATGACTATGGCATTGAAAAAGGTGTAATATATGTAAATTGTAATGCCTCATTTTTTTATATGGGTACACACCAGATTTTTATAATAGCTATTGATACAAAGATCAAAGCTCTGGACCGGCAATCCAGAGGTCTACTTCTTCTTAGTCGGCATCTTCATTACTGAAGGTCGTGTCTAACGTGAAATATTAATTCGTCACTTGATGCACCATGCCTTTCCACTCGTTTCTATTCTCGGCGATCTTGATGGCCTTAGGTATTGACAGGCCAGTGAGCGTCTTTACAAGATCTGACCAACGGGTAGGCGATCGACCGCGCGGTCTTTTTCCGTCTACCTGACCAACTGCCATCAGCTGTTCCAGATTATCCGGGTTCCTGCGAGCGACGTGTCCGAAATAGTTTAATATCTGCTGGAAGCAGATAGCGGACAGCCTCTTGGTCCGAGCTCGTTGAGAATGGACACGTTTGTTCGGCGCGCAGTCCACGGGATCCAGAGGTACCGGGTTCGATATCAACCTTGAACCTAAACTTATATATTCTAGCAAATAAACCATTCTATTCTTGATTGTAATTATATAGCAGCAAGTCAGTGGTCAGTGGTGATTGTGGCAAGCAATCCACAAGTTACAGAAAATTCTCAAAAAATTTGGAAAGTTCTTGGACTGAAAACGTCATGATTTATAAAATATACTCATATAAATAAAATATGTGGGCAAATAGGTATAGGGGCAAACGAGTTCTGGAGTGTAGGCCACGAATCGGTAAACGTAGTGTAGGACGCCCAGTAACAAGGTGGAGCGACGACATTCGCAGGACAGCGGGCGGTAACTGGAGGAGGAGAGCTGAAAATCGAGCTCAGTAGCGTGCCATGGGAGAAGCCTATGTCCAGCAGTGGACTGATACGGGCTGATGATGATGGTGAGTCGGAATCGGCCAGAATATGCAGTTTCATCGTGCTAAAACAGAAAATGCAGGCAAATACAGGGCAGGAAGGATAATATGGAGACCTAAGGATGGATTTAGAATACTTCAACCCAAGTGTGTTGAAGCAAGGAAAAGAGTTACGTTACACCTCCTCCGTGAACAAAATTGTAGCATCGTAGTGAATGTTGAGATGAATGAAGGCACGTTGAATAATTGAATATCCAACATCGCTTTTCTCGAACGCTTTTCTTTTCATACTTATAAAGAAGTTAGAAAGCATTCTTTTTGTATTGATAATGAAGTCATGGACTTTCTGTATGTTTTGGAGGTCTGCTTCAACACTGAAGCAAGGAAAAGAGACGTTAAATATCCTCCTCAAACAAAGTTGCTGCATCGTAGTGAATGTTGAGATGAATGAAGGCGTTGAATAATTTAATAACCAAGATCCATGATTAAAAATCAATGGACTCTTATTTTTCAAACTTTCCTCATCGTTTCATCGAATATTTTGTTGTTCCAAAATAGTGATCCGAATTCATAATGCATCAAACACTCCGAAACGTAACGAAATGGAATAAACAATTCAACCCCCTGTGTATAGCGCAATCAATCAAACAGGAACCGTGTTTGTACGGAATTAGGAAACACTTTCGGCTGTATTATAGTGAACTTTAGGGATGGGAGATCGAGAGTTAATTTGCTGAGTAACAGGTGTATAAGTGAATGGTGTAAGTATTTGGAGAGGGGAAGAAACCTATGCTCGGCAATAAGTCAAGTGAGTATGTTTTATGTGTAAGTATTTCTTTTAAGAACCCATATAGCTAAAGAGTGAGCTCGGCTCGGAGTTTCTTTGTATGATCAAATCTGAAATAGAATAGATTGCCGCCATTAACTTAAATAGTTAAGTCGGGGCATTTCACCAGAATGTTACTGGAATGCTATTGTTTTCATACTTATAAAGAAGTTGAAAAGCATTTTTGTGGGATTTTGCAGGATGTTATAGCCGTCATTTGTCCTACAGAGTAGATTAGTGGAACGCCCCAGTTTGCTAAAGTGGCAGAAACATTTCTGAACGGAAAAACTGCGTAACTACTACGTCTTTTACGCAGTATGAGAAACCGTAACAAGGAGGCGCGACGATCTAATCAGGATCGCGCCTTTTTACTCTGGACTTGAAGTGATCCAAGTAAGATTTTACAGGGAAAACGTGCACAAAAAGAGAGTTCTACTCTTTTGTTGCCCCAATAACAAAAATAGACGCAAAGCGTTTCGTACCTACGGTTTGCAGTTTAGTAGTTTTCCACATACAGTGACAGTGATGATTTTTAGGGTTCCGTACCCAAAGGGTAAAAACGGGACCCTATTACTGAGACTTCGCCGTCCGTCCGTCCGTCCGTCCGTCCGTCCGTCTGTCACCAGGCTGTATCTCAACAACGGTGATAGCTAGACAGTTGAAATTTTCACAGATGATGTGTGCTTGGCCCAACCCTTTTCCTTACTTATATCAACGATCTCACTTGTATCCAGCTCACCAATGGTCTAGTCATCTCTTACGCAGATGATACTGCGCTACTTTTCCACGGAGATAGTTGGGAAGAGGTGTTCGCCTGTGCTGAATCCGGTCTTTCTAAAGTAATGAAGTGGTTGCAAACTAATTTACTCACACTGAATACTAAAAAAACTAACTACATAACGTTCTCGATTTTAAATTCCACTCAACCTGAAAAATCTAAATTTACACTAACTGCCCACACTTGCTCTGACAATACCACCAAAGCCTGTGCCTGCTCTAGCCTCAGTCATGTTGCCTCCACTAAATACTTGGGTATACACATAGACCAGCTACTCTCGTGGAGACAACATATTGAGGTTACCGCTAAGCGAACTCGGAAACTGATTTGGCTATTTAAATATCTAAGGCATATAAGCGATCAGGAACTGTTAGTTTATATTTATAAAACCTTAGTGCAATCCGTTGTTCTATACTGTTTACCAGTCTGGGGTGGGTCCCATAAATCTAAGCTAATAGTCCTTGAAAGAGCCCAACGATCAGTCCTTAAAGTACTCTTGGGTAAGAATATTCGTTACAGTACGACGGATGTTTACAGAAATGCTGATGTTCTAACGGTAAGACAGTTATACATTCTAAATTGTATCTTGAAAGTTCATAATTAGGATGTTGAAGAAACGTAATCCCTTTTCGGTAATAAAACAACCAATTGGTAGGACCTCTTTTGCAAGAAAACAATTTACTGTAGCATCGATTCAAATGTACAACAAAGTTAACAGAACGAACAAAATATACAATAAATCATATGGCGAGTGTAAAAAACTAATAACAACTTGGCTGAAAGCTAAAAACTACGAGGAAACGGAAGAATTTATGTACTGACCCTTTATATACCCTCACACACTCACACACACACACACACACGCACACACGCATATTCATACACACACACACACACACACACACACACACACACACACACACACACACACACACACACACACACACACACACACACACACACACACACACACACACACACACACACACACACACACACACACACATTTATTAACGTATGTATACATATATATATATTTAATTAATCTTAATTTTAATCTTAAGAAGAAAAGAAAACCATTGTACGAAAGAGCGGATCCTCCTAATACAAGTAGTAACTTAAAAGGAGGATTCGTCAATATTTGTATAACCTTTTTGTAAAATAAATGATTTTGAAATGATTTTGATTTCTATTGCCGCTATAACAACAAATACTAAAAATAAAATAAACTAAATATTTAAGGGAGGCTCCCATACAACAAACTTGTTATAGATTATATATATATATATGTATAGGTACGGAACCCATCATGCGCGAGTCGGGCTCGCACTTGCCCAATTTATTTTAATAGATAGAGTGTTCCAGAGGAAGGTTTATATGTACGTATATTATACACGCATAATTTATCAGCATTGAACCCGTGCGAAGCCGGGGCGGGTCGCTAGTGAATCTATAAGTAATTACTAGATGCCCTGCTGAATTTCGTCGATGGCATCCCCATTCGCTTTCGTAATGACGGCAGTGTCTTAATTTGGCTACGCTGAGGGCACGCACAAAGGTATCTCATGCCACGACGGAGACCATCTACCATCATGGAGATAATGTACGCAAATGATCCTTGTTCTGTGGTGGATATACTACGTCACGGTGTGGCCAGTTCCAATCGCAGTAGGTACCTAATCTATACCCAGTATTTCCCAAAAACATCCCAACCCTATCGAGTTTCGGCGTTAGCTCTGAATAATAGATGATCTGGATACGCTCTTGAACGAATTACCAGACTAAATTATTGAGCACCTCTGACCACCGGTGTTGGGAATAAATCGCGCTCCTTATTTGACTTGTTGGCTAAGAAGTGAGCTCGCGGAACGATTGAGTTGTTTCTACAGTGTATATTCTCGCTGTTGTTGATACAGCTGAGATAAAAAACAACTATAGGTTAGGTATGCCGTGGGTATCTGCGAATTAATTTACATACAGGGTAATTCAGGAGACGTGATTAGGGAATAGTCTCATAAAAGTTAAAATTGACAAACAAAAACAGTCATTAATTAATCTCACGTCGATATTGGTATGTACCTTTTTTATACGTTGAACAGCGTAATCTCAGTTCGTTGTTTTAGTGTTAATTACTTCAATTATTTTAGTGCGAAGTATTTCTCTATTGACGGCCCGTAGACATTACACGAGAGGAGAATGATCGGTTAGAAATTTAGATTTTTATGAAGGGCCATGATATGTATACTTACATACATAATATGGTACAGCTGTCCATGAATAATATTACAGTCTGAACAAAAAGAGTAGTAATTAAAAAGTGGCAATACTGTAGTGTCGTCGCCGTTTTCTTAGATTGATTAGAAAAAGACACTACAGTATTGCCACTTTTTAATTTCTACTCTTTTTGGTCAGACTGTATCTATGGCCTAATTATTAGTTAAAAACACACTTAATAAAGATAACGTGGGATACGACTATCATGGAGAGAAGACTGCCACAGTTCATTAACTACCTAACTATTAGCTATAATTTACCCCATTAGACAATAAACTATGTTAAGCTTAAACCTTATTAAAATAAGTAAACTTTGTCAAACAGTAATAAGGTAAAAACACTTTAGTTGGGTCGTTCTCAAAATATTTGCACCGCTGCGTTAATTTTGCAATTTTTTTTAAAGTTGCGATTTCTTCTTTTATTTTTCATAGGATCGCTAGAAATATATTCAAACAATTGATATCACGTCGAGGGAAGTAGTTAAATTGAATATCTTAGAAGATATAGGGGTTTGAAATTTTAGGTCGACAGGTGAAAGACATCGATGTCAGGTAAACGACATTTTGTACCAAGTTATCGACAATGGGTGCAGGTTTGCGACAAATATGTTCCAACTTCACTGAATTTGTTTGCAGGTTAACGACGACGGTTGCAGGTAAGTGACATTTAAAAAAAATCTACGTTGAGCTGTCAACTCGTGCTTTTTTGATTGTTTTTTTTTTCTTTTTTCCTTATGTTAGTAATTTGCATAAAGAAAACAAGCATTTAATTCTCATCTCATAGGACATTCCACAGGAGGTTTTTTGCAGCCTGTACAATCCAGAAAGGTTATAACCGGCAAAAAGATGCAAAACTCAAGCATACCCATGTGATTTTATAAATTTGTTATGAGGGTTCAACAGCGAATCATTTAAATAACGTTTCTGCATCCTAATGCTGCCTCTTTTGACATATTATTTCTTACCCGCTGAGTAACCTACTGCTGTTTTCGCCATCTTCGAGGAATTCCTTCACATCTGATAACCAGAAAGCCTTCGGCTGCGTTAGGTGAGATAAGCTATGGGAGGTATTATCTGAAGCTGCCAGCACATCTGGTAACACTTTACAAAGCCTTTACGAGTCTGGATACAGAATAGTGTCGGTAGGACATGTCACATACAAGAATTTTAAGTTCCGGAAAGGCGTACGACAGGGATGCATAATATCCTCAATACTATATAACAGATATGGAGCTCTTGAAGGTACGTGGTAGACATCGCCTATTTTGCATCACCCGAAGCAGAAGTGGCCCAACTTTTGGAATGACTCAAAACAACCAGCCATTCTGAGGTCTCGATATTAATAACAATAAAACCGAGCTGATGATAGTCAACCATTACTAGTCGACAAAGTACTAACCTGCTTCAAGAGTTCGAAACTGTTGATCAGTTCCAGTACCTTGGCTCCATTGTCACAAATAGAGGCACATGCAAACCAGAGATTCGCAGGCGAATCGGAATGGCCAAAACAACGATGACCCAACGCGGCAAAATATGGAAAGATAGAAACATCCCTAACTGGACTAACATGCACATCGTCTGTGCACTTGTCTTCTCCATATCTTTTTATGGGGCAGAGACCTGGAAGCTCAAAGCCGCTGACAGGCAGAGGATTGATGCTTTCAAAATCTGGTGTGGGCGCCGCCTGCTAAGGATTCCTAAGACACCTTGAAAGTAAAATGGAATACTCAAACTAAGCTACTTCGGTAATATATATGTTTTTATAACAACAAAACATGAGTTGAGACACGGCGAGTGACCGATAAAACCTGGTTTTTAAATTATTTTGTATAAGTGTTTAAATAATTGTCGTTCACCTGCCGTATGTGTCGTTCACCTGTTTTTATATAGACAAGTGAACGACATACAGGTAATGGACAAAATTACAGTTATGTCATCAAAACAAATAAAGTATTTCGTTGATGAACTGCATATTTATACACATAAAAGTAGACCATACTTTACGCGTTATAAATTAAAATGAATGCAATAGTACCCACGTTAACCAAAATATGGAAGGCAGAATATAGACTACATACCCATTACAAACTCCCGCTCGCGTAAGTGTATGTATCATATTTTTTTAGTGCAGCACGCTGACGACGTGTCACTCGGAACAGTGTTAGGTGGCAACTGAAGGTCTCGATCTATGCGGGGTGAGGCAGGGGAAACGAAATAGTAGTCACACAATTGTAATGTTTGTCTCATGACAAGTGAACGACAAAAAATGGCGTGGACAAACTTAAATTGCAAATAATTCGCAACATAAGCATAGTATACTACCATATCGAATAATATCGATATGGTAGTATTCAATCTTCATCATATGTGAAAATAAAATGGAGTACTGAACTTAAGCTAAGTCGGTAATGTATATGTTTTTATTACAACGAAACAAGAGTACCTCGCGTTGGGACACGGCAAGTGAGCGACAAAACATAGTTTTAAATAGTTTTTTTGTCTATTAATATACTTTAATTTTAATTAAAAGCATTTGGCCTCTATTTAAAAAGTGTCTATAGAAATATGTGTTGATAATTGAAGATTTAAAATAATGCGGTGTAAAAAACTTCTTCTAAGACAAACCTGTTTACAGGTGGCGGTGCAAATTTTTTGAGAACGACCCAGTTGGTTATTCAAATAATATCAGCAAATCAGACGATTCGAAACGGGCAAGTCGGACTCGAAGCGTCAGCTGCAGTAAAGATCTCCATAAAAATATGAAATTAAATAAGCGGCATCAAAATTCATGTCGTACGTACAAGCAGTCAAATACATGCAGTTTAAATTGAAATAAAAGAGAAATCTGAATTGCCAACATACATTTTTAAGCAATATCTTACATAGGAAACGTAGTAAATATGTATGTACTAAAAGTTACTTTAGTTTAACGTTAAATCTAATAATGTTAATCGTACCTAATTAACGCATAAATACATAAACTATATTAATGAAATTTGAAAAAAATCTTCAATATTTCATTTACATGTAGGAATAACCCTCTCATTTATAGAAAAGGGATTTCTAGAATTTTCTGAAGCTTAAAAAAGGTGAAAATGTTTTTCCCGCCTTGGAACTACATATTTTCTTCATTCCTACCAATAAACAAAAAATTGGGCAAGTGCGAGTCTGACTCGCGCATGAAGGGTTCCGTACCATAATCTATAACAAGTTTGTTGTATGGGAGCCCCCCTTAAATATTTATTTTCTTTTATTTTTAGTATTTGTTTTTATAGCGGCAACAGAAATACCATCATCTGTGAAAATTTCAACGGTCTCGTCGTCTGGATTACCCGTTCAGCGTGTTTGTTCGATTCCCACCAGGTTACGCATTTCATATATTAAATGTTTCTCATTATATAACTTCCGGGCTAATACGAAAATACATTTATTTAAACTAACCTTTTATTTACTCTATAATCGCGGGTTAGTTCTAGTTATTCATTCATAAACAACCAACGAATTTAAACTAAATACCTTATGTTTTATTTTAATTTAAAAAAAAGGTAGCTAATAGTAAAACAGTCGACATGGAATTAAATTTTAAAGAGTACCTAGTAGTTATCTAATACCTGTAATTTAGCACACAGTTATGGCATAGTACAATGTAATTATAGAGCATTACCGTTCAACTGAATGGAAATTATTACGTATCTATCTATCGATCGATCCCACTTTAAATACTCATGCTGTACTGTTAGCTTTTATAATTAGGTACTATTGGTAATTTTAGTTATTTAAGCCTTTAATACAAATATCAAAGTTTAAAGAAAAATTGAAAATGGAACTACCTGGGGGAAGAGACCGGGAATCGAACCCGGTACCTCTGGATTGCTGGTACAGCGCGTTAACCATTTCGCTACCCTAGCTCCAGGAAGATCTGACGAATATTCTAACTGTATTTGTATTCTAACTTTATTGTAGTAGTGCAAAGTATTTCTCTATTGACGGCCTGTAGACATTACACGAGAGGAGAATGCTCTTACATTTGCTTAGGCGCTTTTAATAATCTCTTTTATTAATTAAGGTGATTAGGTGGATATATATCGTGTTGTACGAGGTTGCTTCCATACTTCCAAGTTCTACGCGGACGTAGTCGCGGTCAATAGCTAGTGTTTCATAAATTTATAATTTTAGTTATGTTTTTTTTTTGTCGATTTTACATTGACGACTCGATTGGCGTGGAAGTGCAGCCTAATGAGCCGGCGGTTCTGGGTTCAAATCCCTGCAAGGGCAAATATTTAAGTGATGAACTCGAATATTTGTGTCCATAGAAGTTCTATGTATATTTGTTCTATGTTTATCTGTATAAAATATACTGGCGGAAGATCAGCGCTGCGTTCTTCGCAGTATTATGCTGAATCAGCGCCTATTTCATACCACACACATTCTCGATAGGCTTTAGATGTTACAAAAACATGTACCTACTTAGTTTTAAGTGTTGTTTTTTTAAATGTTTGTTTTTCTGTTTGTTAATTATAAAAACTGTTTAGCTTATAGATTTCATTTAATGTTATTGTTGGTGTCGGTGGTGAAATAAAGTTTTTATCTATCTATCTATAAATTTGTATATTGTTGTCTAGTACCCATAACCCAAGCCCTCTTGAGCTTAATTTGGGACTAGGTCAATTTGGGTGTGGTTGTCTAATATAAGGTGTTAATTCGATGAATCAATCAATCAATCAATGGCCTTTCAGTCTTTTACAGACTATACAAACAGTGTCATGAAGAACAACGCTTTTCATGGCTATGCAAGCCAATACGAGAACGACACACGCGACCACAGGCTTGGCAGATGTAAGGGCCGAAACACATAACCACGTTGCTCGATTTTCATACAAATCGGGCTGACGCTACCGCCAATTTTAGCGGCGCGACGCCGCAACTAGTGGTGGGTCGTTGACGGTTTTCGCATCAACGAAACGAAACAGTAACGTAGAAACCGTCAACTAGTTGACAAACTAGTTAATTTGTCAACTAGTTTCTTACTCTAACTTAAAGATAAAGCCGTTGATAGCGTTCAAACGTTTAGTGTTTCGCAAGAAGTTAAATCAACGATGAACGATACAAGCGCTAGCAGCGCTTGCGACATTTCGTTTCGTACGTGAACTCGTTGACGGCGTCAACTAGTCGAAGCGTTCATTCGTAACGTTTCGTTCGTTGACGAATGATAGACGGTTTAATCAACTAGTTCGTTGAATCAACGACCACCACTAGCCACAACGCGGTTATGTGTTTCGGCCCTTAGACTGGCCTGCGCGCGGTGAGCAAGGGTCTTATTCTTATGTCTTGGTATTAAATATCACACTAATATTATAATGATGAAAGTTTTTGTGTTTATGTGTATGTTTGTTATTTCCAATGTGGCTTGGATTAACACCTAGGTTAATTACTATTTATTCCGAAGAAATGTTGTGTTCCCGTTGGATGAATGGGTAACACCGCGCGGCACAGATAGTAATTTTATATTTACTTTCGGCCTCAATAGATTATTTCAATCAAAAATGAAAAAAAATATATGTGATCGCTCTATTGATCTTTGCATACGTAAGGTAATAATAATTACATGTGCACGTTCGGTAATACCAAAACAATTAATTAATCCTAAAATTATTGATAGTAGCTGTAATAAAATTATTAGTAGCAAACTTAATCAGGCATTCAGTAGCTCGACAAAATTAAATGCGTTTGGACTGTGCTGCGCAATAATCCGATGGAAGCTCACGATAAATCGTTTAGTAATAAAAGCCTATTACACTGTTATAACGCACATTTACGCATGGACGAATAATTTTAGAAGACTGCTAATGCCTTACTAAAGGTGACGCCAGACCAGCGCAATTTGAGTCGCGTCATTTCGGTCGCGCCATGCATCATGCATCATCAGTTAGCATGGATTTGTGTTTGTGTTAGTTTTAAATATTAGTGTTAGCCTAGATTAAGAATCGATGTAACGCAATGGAGAAATATGTAATGTTACTCATTTATTGGTTTTTAATAAATAAATAAATCATGTCACGTGATCACTTCACACTAAGTATGGCGCGACCGAAATTACGCGACTCAAATTACGCTCGTCTGGCTTCACCCTAAACAATAATACCAAAAGTATTAATTAGTACTTGACTGTTGTCTTGTCTTTCTCTCATTCTCACCTAGCAATATATTAATGACATTTTTTTTTATAGAAACACGAAGATTGCCGGATACTATTCGTCAGTATTCTGGTTTCGCCAAAGTTGCGTTCAAACCGTTATTGTTTCATTTTATATGGCGTTTAGATCACGCTTAACACACTACTGCCATCTATTGATCTCTTAAGGAGATTTCTCTAGATACCGCTCGCTAGCGAAGAAAGGTTTAAGTGCCTTACTGAAAGTAAGGGACAGAGATCACACCTTAATGGCGAGTAATGGACATAGTAATAGGTGGAACGCAACTTTGTAAAAGCATTGCCAGTCTGCTTGAATAATTCGTCCATGACTTACGTCAATAACTTAATAGTTAATGGTGATGTAGTTTGCCGCCGACTATTTAGTTGATTCGGATTAAGTGTGACTTCGGGGTTAATGCGTTGTTTAATTATTTTGTAAATTTGGTACTTAGTTGGTTTATTGTAACAATATTTACTGTTAGCAGGTAAAAAAATACGTGACACATTATAGGGATGAAGTAATAAACACATTTAAGTATGCAAGAAAGGATATTTTTTTTTTCCAAAAATGTTCCTTAAATACGTTTTGCCAGCGGGTTTATGATGGCCGCTTTTATCACGCAATTGATAAATAATCAATCTATGTCATCGTATAAATATATTTACGACAGGTTCAGTCCAATGCATCACTTAGCAATCATAAAATAAATATTCTTACTGATTATACAAATTACAATTTAAGTCTGGTACGATTTTACAGGCTCATAAAATACTCTGTTAATACATACTAAGAGCTCGAGATACACTCAAATACTCAATTTATTGGGTAAATAAATTTCTCTTTCACTTTAAGCTTTCTCGTCACGTCGGCATGTCAAAATTCTCGTAGGTTTGATCGTGTTATTACGTGCGTCGTGCAAAACAAATGAGACGGCCCTACATAGATATTTAAGTTACTGGATGAGACTCTTTTTACTAACGCTAAAAACGAAGCATTGTCTCAATTTTTCGGTTTTGCTCCGGCAATCTATTGATTAGGTACTGGATGCGTTTTTAGGGTTCTATCCCCAAAGTAATTGTTTACCCTTGGTACCGATAGTTTTCCGGGTGTCATAGACTTGGTGTTATGTATATGTTGTACAGGTTGGATTATGGATGCTTCTGAGTTATTTATGGCTAGAAGGTATTTATATGTATTAAGTTAACCCGCGGTAAAGTATTGCAAATTTTAAAAAGTTCTTTATAGTCAGATCTACATGTATTTTTAGTATTGTGGTTTACTAAAAGTTTTAAGAATTCTAATTAAATGTTTTCTAATCTAATCTTAATAATACATGCATTAAGACAGTGCAGAACTCGAACTAGAGGCGAGCTTCTGTGAGAAACGTCCAAGTCCCGGGTGCAGCGAGTAAATGCCGATGGCGTGGACAGAAACAACACATAGAGCCCCTTTCGACGATGTAATAAGGGGCACACTGAGTGGATAGGTACTGTCCCTGTTCGTGTCATGGACATACATAGACAACACACACTGGATACGAGAGCTGTTGATGAATCCCGTTAGCACCTTTTAGGTCACCATTATTATACAAGAGTTTTACTCTTGTCGGTGCAGTTCTCTCCAGACCGTTCTACTTAACGCCAGTTCTTTCATTTCTCAATATGACGCGACGTCTACCTTTTTCTTTATCTGGTCCAAATAACTAACCCTTGGCCTTTCTCTTCCTCTCCTTCCCTCAATTTTTCCTCTATTATCGTCTGTCTGTTCGTCGTGTCTTATTAAATGGCCTATCATTTTGCCTCTTCGAGTTTCTATGGTATGTAGCATATGTCTCTTCTCCACCCTTTCTCATACTTTCTCATTGGTCACTTTTTCGGTCCAGTTTAATGAATCGAGGGATCCATTCTTTGCCAGGACCACATCTCGAATGCCTTTTTCATCTCGTTGTGTCATGATCTTCGTCTCGCAGGCATACAGTGCGATGCTCCAAATATAAGTTTTAATGAAACTTTTTCTAACAGATCTGGCCATTTTTGGTTTGATGTTTTTTATTGTGAAAAGCATTTTTAGCTATTGCTATTCTAGTGTTAATATAATGTAGTATCGAGTATTCTGTTATTATATTGCCTAACTATTCAAATTCTTGGGCTTGCTGGAGTACAATGTTATTCATTTTTATTGAATGTTTTTCTCTGTGTTGAGATGTTATTGGCGTCTTGATTTTATTTGAATTAATCTTTTAATCGAAGTCCTGAAAAATCCCCTTTGGGTACGGAACCCTAAAAATTGTGTTTTCGAAAGCCGCTTCCAGCTCCCTACATCAACAATAAGGTGAGTGTGTAAACTTCACTCACGTAGTAGTGACTTCCTTGCTCGAATTACGGAGCGAGGATGTATCACACTCGGAATGAAATATTTTCATTCATAAGCCAGCCAGATCCGGGCTGAATTACAGGTACGTATGAACATACCTTTACGTTGGTATACGTATACGTAGCTAAGTATATGTAGAGAAGTGGCTAGATTCGACATTCATAATCAGTACTCGGAATAATGGGGATGACAGGTAGGGATTTCTATATCGACAAACTGGGTTATCGATGCTTTAAACATAGGGTTAAAGTATCGACAAGCCAGTATAGAGTAGAGGTTGCTCTGTCTTGATTGTAAAAAAAATGTAGTTGAAATATACAATTTCATACATACAGAACGTCCATGACCCAGGAATAAGCATTCGATCCCATCACATAAATATTTTCCGTTGCCGGGATTCGAATCCAGGACCGCCGGATCAATAGGCAACTACCGCTACGCCAACCGCAGAAGCAATAATTGGAAGGTTACCTTTATTCAATTGTTTGAATTTTGAATAAGGCATTTGGTACTCATAGAAATTCTTCAGAATCTTTAACCTATAATTTTCAGAATTATAAAGGCCCTACACTCCAGGGTACAGAGAGTAATTTGAATGTTGAAAGGGCTCCCTACCTAATGACTTAGGTCATTATAAAAAGCTTTTTTATTTCAAATCTGTCCCTTTAAAAGGAAATTCAAACGTGCCAGTTGGTTTCATAATAATGATTATTATATACTAGGACGTGCCCGCAACTTCGTCCGCGTATTTTTTTTCTTTTCCGTAGTCGGGTAAAAAGTATTCTATAATCATCTTTGGATGTCCAACTAATGCTGTACCAAAATTGGTAAAAATCCATTCAGCCGTTTCGACGTCAGAGGACTACTAACTCTCTGATTCTCTAGTTACCTGTATGAATGTCATACTATCGTGAGTGTTTTAAATCAATTATTACAACTAAATAAAAACTAGTCAATGATTATGACAATTGCAATCCATAAACGCATAATATTTTTTGTATGACTGGCGGTACAAACATTTCTTCCCTTATAATTATTGTGTTACCATCGCAGCAACTAATCAGTGACTTAGAAAATCTCACTTGCCGAAGTGTCATACCTTCTTTTTTTATACCATGTAAAAACAAAATGAGGACGATGCCGTCGCCACACCCTGTACCGTTACGTTACCATCACAGACCACCCCCACTAGACGGAGCATGTAAGGCGACCCGTAGGCGACCCGCGCGCACCAACGATATGGTACGGCAGAACATTAAAGTATCAACACGGTGGCCACTGTTTAGTTGCGTTCATGTTTATGAGGTCTCTCTACACCACTTAACACTACAATTTACCATGTTATTTATTTAATTTCTTTTTTCGTTGACGTACGCATGGATCATAAACAAGGACGCAACTAAACGGTGGCCGCCGTGTTCATACTTTAATGTTCTGCCGTACCATATCGTTGGTGAGCGCGGGTCGCCTTACATGCTCCGTCTAGTGGGGGTTGTCTGTGGTTACCATGAGTTAACGTGACCGTACTCGCTAGCGACAGCGTAAACGATTTGTATGGAGAATAGTACAGCGCCCTAGCGGTTACTTTGTAGAACTACAATTCTCCATACAAATTGTTTACGCTGTTGCTAGGGAGTATACCGTCACTGTAAACTCATGGCAATTTGCTTCACACCGGGTGGACCGCAAACTAATGAGTTAGTCAGTGTACCGTTGTACGTACATAATTATTATTATTACAGTAATAATTACGAAAACAATAACATTGTTAACTTAAATATAAAATAAAATATACATTGTTAACTTAAATATAAAATACGTTAAATAATTCTTACTTAGGTAATTATAATAACATCATAATAAACAACACAACTTAGCACAGTACCATAAATGATATATAAATACATTAAACTAAATAGCACTTGTGTGCGCGACGGTAAACTGCTTGCGATATCAGCACATCACCTGTATCGAAGTGCGCACTGATTGGCTAATGCGCGCGCCTTTGTCTACTTTAGCTAGAACATTCGACGAAGCACTCGCGGCATTACTTACTTTCGTGATATTTGGTTCGGTCGCGTTCACTAGCCTCGCTGAGTGTCCTCTTACGCGCTGAACATTTATAATGTTTTAAATAATTTACTAATAACTAATATATCCTTCCGACGTATTTGGAAGATTTTCAAAACCAATCGGTTAAACAATAATAAGTGTTTGTGTCGCACCCCACTGGGTAAGTCATTGAACAAGTGTTTATTTAGTGCCTATCTGTAAGTTAGTGTTCATTTTAAACCCTAAGTGCCTAACGTTCAATTGTTTCATTTAATAGTTTTTCTATGCACAGTGTTAGCAGCATTAATCTATACTTTTGGCTTTTAAAATCGAGTGGTACCTAGGATACCTATACATTTATAAATTGCACTAAATTAAAAGAACGGCACGTAACATTCTGTTTTGCCTAAATTATTTAACAGTGCTTAACTTCGAGCTAGAAATTACGTGCAAGCGAAATGTAGATCTACCTACATTTTTTAATTTCAATTCTACCTGCTTTATAAAAAAAATATGCAATTTCATTCTGCTTCCTTCATCATGTTTATGTTATGTGTTTTCATTCTTTCTCCTGTGAAATAAACTCCGTTCTGGTAGTGAGCACCAACACCAACTGCTTTCGGTATCACCCTCTTCTTAGGCGCACTCTTCAACAGGCTCACTATCAGCGGAGGAGATTTTGAACGATACTGATGCCGGTCGTTTATTCACAGGGTGCAACATTTTTAATAAAAACTACGGCGACAGCCGCGGTGCGTGGAGCTTGCCCGACCCTCGCCCAACTACATTTTAAAGTCTGAACACCAACACCAACAGCCGGCGCCTTCCAGTTTTGCTACGGACCCACACTGCCAAGCCAAGACCTGCAGCCACAGCATCAGAGCGGGGAAGTACCGAACCCCGGAGTTTAATCAGACGGCCATATAACCCACGATTTTTTATTTAATAAATTATTAATTATATTGTTGACGACTTTGTTTACTTTAAGACCACTTCCTGGGGAGCAAACGTCGCATGGTCCGGTGTATACCGGTTAGGTGTGCGATTACCTTTAAATGTATGACGTACACGCCTAACATAAAACAAACACTACGTAGATAAGGCAGCGAAGTATCGCCAGAATCAAACGCAAGGTCCCAATTATAACTTAGAATAACTTATACTTTCACAAAGGCAGTAATTTTCGTACAAGTCCCAGTAACTTAGATGTAGAAGTTAGCGTGACTGTGTGATTTTTGATATTGGATGTAACATTTGTGAAGGAAACAATAGAAAGTTGTGTTACAATGGATTAATATAATATATATACACAGCTAGAGCGAATCCATTGTAGTTATGATCTGTTTTAGTAGCATTTTCTATATCACTCATTAAATGAGAGTCTCACGATGGCCAACTACTGGTGTCGGGGGTGCTTAAAGTTTTTAATTTGGTTATATTGTATGCAAAATCATCTATGTTTAAATAAATATATTGTAAGTAGGTTCTAGATAATTTTTTTCGATTTTCCAAAATGACGGATATATGGAGGTAGATAACGTAACAAATTACTTTCAATTTAGAAACAAACTCGCAAAATCTACAGCTCCAGAAACTAACAATATGTTGATTAATTGGTCAAATAGGTCGAAATCATCACCTTTATATAGGTTAAAAGCAAACAAATTTTCTCATGAAATCGTCTCAAAATAGATTAATTTCATGTTTCAAGGCCCACTAACCCGCAATACCTGAATCTACTGTGATATAGGATTTTGTGATATAGGAAAATATTATGACGTTACGCCTTTTCAGAATTGTTTAACAGGAATATAACAAGGTTAGGCTGCGAACCGAAGTTCATTTATTCAGAAGGAATAATTATGTCACTGGATATCTAGGTCGCCTCTAAGGTTAGCTTCTAAGAATCGTCGGCTAATTATATTCAATGAATACAAATAGGTACCTAGTGTACCTACCAAAGACGTACATATTATAAGGACAGGCCCAACGGCCGCGCGGAATGTTCCAGCGTACCGGCTGACCTAAATTGTATGGACAAATCGGGAACCGTTCTTGAAAACGGCTCTTCCCTAGTTTTTAATGTCCGTTCACACTGTGCGCTATATAGTTGCCCTTGTGTTGGCGGCAGGTGCAAGTACATCAGCATTGCAGCGCCGATTGAGGCGCCATCTATTCGTCAAGGATGAAGTTGGGGTGCCACCACGGGCGATGTTAACGGTGGTGATTGATAGTCAATACAAGGGCTGCGCCAGAGCGCCAGGCTCTCTTTCAGCCGGTGTTCCTTGCGGTGGTAACACGAGGTGTGCGTGTGTGTGCATAAGTGTCGTAGTTATTCCTTTGCTCCTTTGTTTTTTTTTTTTTATAATTGACGTATATTTATCCGTTGTTTGAAGGCTATTAACCTTCTCCCTTTCTGATCGCTAACACTTGGGTGTTAAAAGTGTAAGCGTAGGCAGGTTCGGGTCGAGTGCTCGAGTCGAGCTTCTTCAAATACATTAATAACAGATAAAACATGTACAAGAGCAAACTTATCCCTATTACGGATTTCTTCCAGGATTTTTTTACCACTTATCAGATCTTGGATAGGCGCGTCTGAGCCTCCTTTTGTTTTTTTTTTCTCGAAAACTATATGCGTTTTAAAATCATTCATTTTCGTTTTTAACCCAATAACACTTATATATAATGACACAAAGGTAAATTAAGAAAGAAAAATTGAATGCGATCTACTACAATCGAAGCGGGGTTTGAACCCGCGACCTCTGCGTTTCCGGCGCATTGCTCTTCCAACTAGAAGATTTCGTGTGATAGACGTAGCGATCGGATAGCTCAGTTGGAAGAGCAATGCGCCGGAAACGCAGAGGTCGCGGGTTCAAACCCCGCTTCGATTGTAGTAGATCGCATTCAATTTTTCTTTCTTACCTTTGTGTCATTATTTATAAAAATAAAAATGTGGTATTACCACATAAAAAATATGAATCGATAAAAAGATTCTATACAAATATCCAATAACACTTCTCAAAACGATCAAGCAGTGTTGACCCACAACGGCCACAAATGTAAACTGAATACAAGTTGCGTGTCAAACTGAGGCTCAAAAGCGTTAGATAACCGATTACTAGCCCCTGCTGGTGACTAACCGAAATTCATTAAACACGTCATGATAATAGATTGATAGTATGCATCGACAGGGACAACAAACTGACAACATTACACTGAATATGTAATGCAATGTGATAACTGTTTGCAATTTCCTACTGTAAATACAAAAACCGGCCAAGAGCATGTCGGGCCACGCTCAGTGTAGGGTTCCGTAGTTGCCCATCCTTCACAAAAGATGGGCTTAAATTAGGTACGGGAAAGATTTCATGCTCTATAAAAAAGGTCGTAAACGCCAAAGTAACTCTTAATACTTATTACCTTCTGGAAGTCATCGATTATACGCGCCAGATTGAGCGGATTCTTTTAATGCAATATGGCAGTTAACTAATATGTGTAACGTTCGAAGTACAAGGACACCGCGCGGCACTTACGTCATTTTAAAGAAAATTATGAAATTTTGCGATAACTCAAAAACGGCTCGTCCGATTTTATTCAATATAGTTTTCATTGAAAGTACTTATAAGGCCTCATTTAACATTTTTCCATAATTTTTTGGCCCGTGGTTGAAAAGTTAGAGGGGGGGGGACACAATTTCTTTTATTTTCGGAGCGAATATTTACAAAACTGCTGACTTTATCAAATAATTATGTTACAAGACCCCTATTATTTTTAAAAGACCTATTCAACGATACCCCACACATTATTGTTGAAACGAAAAAAAAATTTCACCCCCACTTTAGGTGTTCGAGAGGTACCCGAAAAAAAATTTTTTTTTTAGTTTTTATTTAACCGTTTTGTCGGCGTCATACATACACATACTCATACCAAATTTCAGCTTTCTAGTACTAATGGTCACGGAGCTAAGCCGCGGACGGACGGACAGACGGACAGACGGACAGACGGACAGACGGACATGGCGAAACTATAAGGGTTCCTAGTTGACTACGGAACCCTAAAAAGGAATCTTTCAAAGTAAAATAATAGCATCACACTTCGATAATAGAATGCCCATAATGTCGTTCGCGGAGGAGTAAAAAATACACATCGTGTTAAACCTGTCAGCTTTTTTTTTGTACTAAGGTTGTAGATGCAGCTCAGACAGTCGCCAAACTTAAGTGGCAGTGGGCGGGGCATATGGCTCGTAGAACCGAAGGCCGTTGGGGCTGAAAGGTTCTTGAGCCGCGCCCTCGAGGAGCTCCAACAAGGTGGACCGACGACCTGGTTATGATCGCGGGCAGAAATTGGATGAGGGCGGCGCAAGACCGATCGTTGTGGAGAACTTTGGGGGAGACATTTGTCCAGCAGTTGACGTATATCGGCTGATATGATGATGATAATGATGAAGTCAGCCATTTTGTTGCAAAGTGGCTGTAATAATATTCCAGCCGGTAGGTGTCGCTATGTCGGCAACCATCATGTAGTCTCCATTTTGTAAAATCTTTATTACATTGTCTAGGCAACTGACATTGGATTTCACAATTTTACATTAGAATAGAAAACACTTTTAGGGCTAAGATAGGGCAAATAGACGACGGATTTTTCAGTACGCTAGTTTCGGGAATGAAAAATAAGTTTCCCGTATGAAAATTCCAAACAGATTTTTAATGTTTGACTACATTGCAACATTCGTTTTACCCGTAAAACTACTCTAAAAAGCAACTTCGACAGTGTTCCAAACGAAGCTTTTAATTAAATTTTCCCATGCATCATAAACAAGGGAACTAAGCCACCAACATTGTTATTATTTCGCGCGATCATCAAAGTAATTGTTAATAATAACTTTAGCGCCAAATGGCGCTAAGTGCAAACTTTGCACGGCGATAAATCTTTCCTGGACACCGGAAATTAGATTAATGGTGATCGTTTTCGCGGCGGGCGACGTACCTAATGTATTATGTTATATATAATCTATAAATGCACATATGAAGACAGCGAGAGATCAATATATTGTTGATTAGAATTCAATCTAATGGGTAACGTTTAATAGTGAATTAAACATTACAAAATATTTTCTTTTTAGATTTTCGCAATAAGTAAGTATGAGAGTTATATTTTACTGGATTTTGACCGCGACTTTGTATAGAGATTGTGTTACCCTATACAAACACCACTCTAATTTGGGATAAAAAACTATCTTTCCTTCCCCAAGGATGAAACTATCGTCTTAGAAAATTTCATGTAAAACTTGTTAAGAGAAGAAACAGACAAAAAGGTTAATTTCACATTTATATTTATTATTATATACAGGATGGAACAGAGCGAAGGACTTTTAAGCAAACAGGGAATTGTTCAGACTGAATACTTCATTTTTCACCAATGAACTATGTAAATATTTCCATCCATTTTTGAGATACAGTTTGTTAAACATTAGTGTAAAAATCTACACATATCAACCCTAGGATCTTTTAAACATTTAGGTTAACAGGTATCAATTTAAAATGTAAATAAAACCATTGAATTAGTAGGGTTGTCACTGATATTAAAATACTTTATTTTGATGACTTTTTTTACTTTTAAATCCAGCTTTACAATTATAATCGGTCGATTGTAGATCACTCAGATGACACTATCCTGACAGCTCAGTCTTTACAAATGTTCCACCCTGTATATTATAGTAATACACATAATTTTTTTTTTTTATCTTCACGAAAACCACACACAAACGATATTTTATATCAGTTATGCATGTATAACGCAACGCAATTGGCTGTGAAGCATGGTAACAAAATCAAAATAGAAAGTCGTTTATATGCCTATATTATATATTTTGTATTCTGACAGTACGAATTAGGATCCATCAGTACCCGAGTTGGGTACTTGCTCAAATTTCCACACGTATGCAGATTTTTTTTTTTCACTATCCTCCACTTCCACTCTAAAACTTATCGCGATAAAAAGTTTCGCTAGTGCGTATCCCAGTGCCAACATGCATTCGGCAGTGCTACAGTAGAATGTCGTATCTCACTATGAAATCCACATATCTATACAACCTTTTATTGTATATTCGGCTTTGGCAAGCG
Organism: Apotomis betuletana; assembly: GCA_932273695.1. Taxonomy (NCBI): domain Eukaryota; kingdom Metazoa; phylum Arthropoda; class Insecta; order Lepidoptera; family Tortricidae; genus Apotomis; species Apotomis betuletana. The sequence goes on along the minus strand of OW026303.1, from coordinate 23,894,497 downwards.
GTGCGGGTTCATTTCCTAGCGTAACGCAACCCAGATTAGATGGCCCCGAACTGAAGCCGAATCGAAATCTACGAGTTTTGAGCCGAATGGATTACACGTTTTTTCGACTTGCTATGCGGTTCGGGAGTCTATAAAAGCACGGAGAGCGATGGCAAAGATTAAACGAGATCTTTCAAGCTTTTATTGCCATATATGTATGTAGGATAGTAGTTGGATTTTAATAAGGGCATGTTGACTTATTATTACAAAATTAAAAAGCCATACCACTCGAAATAAAATGTTAAGGAACATGTAAATTATTTAAACAAGCACTAGAAAAATACTTATAAGATAAAAGTTACTACACTACAAGAGTTTTTAAGATGATGTTCGTGGAAGTGATGAATACCGATGTTATTATTTCGCATTGCGGGGATCGTCTTATTTTTACATGGATTAAACAAACAAGAAAGCTTTTAGATTGTAAAATTGTTGGATAATTCCGTTAGACTAAATAGTATGCTACTGCATTATAATTAAGTAAAGGGGCCTTATTCCTTTTAATTTTTTTTTTTTCATATTATGACAAATTGATAACTTGAACCAACTTAAGTGAATAACACATTTCCCCGAGTTCTAGGTAGTAACATAGCTGTTTCATGCTTTCATTGCGTGCAGTCGAAAATAAGTTGAAAAAACTAATTTTCCGCGTGAATTTTGTCAATTTCGAGAAGTTTTCGAAACAAAAAAAATCAATGAAAAATTCAAACTGTAGGTTTCAAATATATTACCTACCAATAAATCCCAATAGCCCTCTTCTAGGTAGTAACATCAATAATATGTTAAGAAACATGTTCCATCATAGAGAAAAATGTCTAATCAATCAGCATTTTAAAAGGAATAAGGCCTCTTAATAGCTGTCCCCTTGCATGCAGGGTGCAATTTTGATGTTTATTTCTATATTATAACATGTGTGGATTAAAAAGTTTGAGTTTGAGGAAACGGTATAATTTATACAAACCACAGATAACTAACTCTACATGTACAATTAATAATTGGCAGGCTCCCAACCCAACACGTTGGAGCACCTGACCAGAGTCACTCGCGAACCCGTTTAATATAATTTATTAAACATCTGTAATTAATTGTAGAACAAAACCTTCATTAGAATTACGAAACTCGTAAACGATATCGTACATTACATGGTTTTGGTAGTGTGATTTCGTGCCTTTGGTTTTATTAATACGATGGATACTGTGCTTATAGATAGGTATATACAGTATAGTATAGGTTACGTTATCATTATATAGTATAGTTAGGTTGTGTGACCACCAGAAACACTGAAAAAAAAAATAGCTCAACTAGTTTAACTACTTGGAGAAAAAGCGAAATTGTGCTATGTATTTACCAAAATTATGCTAATTTTACATAACTTATTTTGGTTACTAGTAGCCTCCAGTTATCAGTCCTCCAAATTTATGTAACTAACATTTGGGCTACTGTTAACACATTGCAGTGCCCCCCTCAAATATAGGCGAGCATGCGTAGCGAGTTTACCCTCACGTTTACTACAATTTCAAAACTCTTCTCTAAACGACGTCATACGGTATCGCACCGACGATACGTTACCCGGATCATCGAGCGGAGTGGACTCGTGAGATAGTACGATAAATTATTACACCGGCGGCCATTCATATGCGACATTTATCACTGGCGTTAGGCTTTGATTCCACTTTAGACTGTGTTGAAATGAGGTGGTTAATGCGTTTCGTAGATAGGCACTGCTTCATAGGTACAATGTATCAAAAAGTATTCATAGACGACGATTATTTATCGGCCTTTGTATAGTGTGATTTTGTGCCTGTGATTTTTGAAATATGATGGCTACTGTGTTTAAAATAAAGGCACTACAATTAGGCTGTGTTTCCACTTGATATAAGTTAAGAATCACGGCGAGGGTAAACTACTTTAATTATAAAAAAAAAAGCTTTACTATAATGTAAGAACTCACCAAACGACGTTAAATACGGTATCGCACCGACGATACGTTACCCGGATCATCGAGCGGAGTGGACTCCTGAGATAGTACGATAAGTTATTACAACGGCAGCCATTCATACACGACATTTATCACTGGCGTTAGGCTTTGATTCCACGTTAGACTGTGTTGAAATGAGGTGGTTAATGCGTTTTGTAGATAGCCACTGCATTATAGGTGCAATGTATCAAAAGGAGTCATAGGCGACAATTGTTTAAGTGCCTGTGATTTAAGAATTATGATGGCCACTGTGTTAAATAGATAGCCACTACAATTAGGCTGTGCTTCCACTTTATTTGTGAAGATGCGTGGCGAGGGTAAAGTACCTTAATTATTAAAAATAAAACCCTAACTATAATGTAAGAACTTACCAAACGACGTCATACGGTATCGCACCGACGATACGTTACCCGGATCATCGAGCGGAGTGGACTCGTGAGATAGTACGATAAATTATTACACCGGCAGCCATTCATACGCGACATTTATCACTGGCGTTAGACTTTGATTCCACGTTAGACTGTGTTGAAATGAGGCAGTTAATGCGTTTTGTAGATAGCCACTGCATTTTAGGTGCAATGTATCAAAAGGAGTCATAGGCGACAATTGTTTAAGTGCCTGTGATTTAAGAATTATGATGGCCACTGTGTTAAATAGATAGCCACTACAATTAAGCTGTGCTTCCACTAGATATTTGTGAAGATGCGTGGCGAGGGTAAAGTACTTTAATTATTAAAAATAAAACCCTAGCTATAATGTAAGAACTCACCTAACGACGTCATACAGTATCGCACCGACGATACGTTACCCGGATCATCGAGCGGAGTGGACTCGTGAGATAGTACGATAAATTATTACACCGGCGGCCATTCATACGCGACATTTATCACTGGCGTTAGGCTTTGATTCCACGTTAGACTGTGCTGAAATGAGGTGGTTAATGCGTTTCGTAGATGCTTTATAGGTGCAATGTATCAATTGTCATAGGCGATTATGTATCGCAGGCTTTGTACAGTGTTTTGTGGCAGGCGCTTGTAGCTTCCAGCAATGTGATGGCTACTGTGCTTAAGATATTCGATGGTTGGTTTTATAATGTACTAAATATAATGAAAGTCGTGTAATCATGACATACTTGACTTAATGATCCCGCGTCCCGTAGTTGGGCTGAGAGCGAACTCCAAGAAAACAAACTACATTTCTCTTCGTCCCAGAGTTCTGATAGGATTTGGATTTGATTCATGTAGTGATCTTCTATAGTTACATAGTACATCTAAAACTGACTTGTGGACTGGATGAGTTTTATATTTCATATAGAAATAAATAATATTTAATAAGCGTAGAATAGCCCATACTGAATCATGTTATAGGAACTGTAGAAATTTTTGAAGGCTGGGCTACATAGGAAACATTACATTTATATTTTGAGGATAGATAACATTAAGTTAAGTTAGAAATTTAATTAGTATAAGGAACCAAGGTAGCAGTAGGATAGAAGCTAGGGATTAATAAGCAACAGTTTACATATTTAGTTTAATTAACAAAGATATATAGTTATACTGGTTTGGAGGCACTTAACAGCATACCACGGCTAAATATCTCTTAAAAGAATTTGAGTTAAGTACTACAATAACGTAGGTTCCTGCCAATCTAGACGAATCACAAAGGTTATACTGATCACATTTTGGCCATTAGTTATTAAGAAATGTTCAAGCTCAATTGTTATAAAGATCCTTTAAAATTTAGGGCTGTTTAGTTGTAGGATGTGGAGCTGCTGATAAGATATTTTTAGGATATTTTTATTGTAGGGTTTCCTTAGGGCTTCGTTGTAGGAGTAGAGTTTAGTGAGAAGAGGTGAAGCAGGAGTAGGACCAGTATTTGTTTAGTAGCTTCGTAGATACATTTCAGATGACGCGCGTTCCCAGGAGTTGCTTATTAGTAGGGCTTAGGAGATATTACGACGCGTTTGGCTCGGTTGGTAGACACCTGCCTACTGAGTCGGCGGTCCCGGGTTCGAATCCCGGCCGGGGCAAATATTTGTGCAAATATTTGTTCTTGGGTCATGGATGTTATCTATATATGTATTTTATATATTATGTATATCGTCGACTAGTACCCATAGTACAAGCTTTGCTTAGTTTGGGACTAGGTCGATTTGTGTATGATTGTCCCTTAAAAAAAAAAAAAAAAAAAAAAAAAAAAAAAAAAAAAAAAAAAAAAAAAAAAAAAAAAAAAAAAAAAAAATTACACTGTGCATAGGATAAGAATCCTAAGACCCTTGGTTCTCTATAATCAGGGCCCTAGAGTGTATGGCAATATAGATCTAACTGATCGATCCAATATTTTCCTCAGATTCCGCGACTGTCACACAAAATTAAATAATACGATTTATCCGTTTAAATCTTTTTATTTTAATGATCGATCGAAGTTTCATAACAACGTGTAGGAAAAATCTATGCAGGGTGTAATTGTTAAATGTTGACTTCGTTATTAAAAGAGATATCAAAAACTAAAAACTGATATTGTAAGTACGTTACGATTAGACCCTGTACAAATGTGTCCGTGTTAAAACCGAGATATTTCAAAATTGGGGCTATTACAATACCTAGACCCGACTTCGTCGGGTGGACGAAGCTGCGGCAAAATCTATTTATAAACATGTAGGAGCTGACATTTGAGTGTGTCATTGTAGAAACAATGTACGTTGAACCCTTTTAGGAAAGGTCGATTTAATAAGGTCAATAGCTCAATAACGTTGTGCTAGAAAGTGAACTACTGTTATTTAACTGCATAAGTACGTATTGTTAAGAACACGTAACGGAACGTACGTGATGGCTGGCAACACAGGCAACTGACAGCAAGATTGGCGCCTAAGCAGCGTAATTGTCACTGATTCTTTTATGAGATCGATAATTGTTCTAGTTCAATATAAAAATAAATTGTTATCCAATATCTAGTGCTTTGATTTTTATAGTTCAGAAGTGATATATTCATGCCTACAAAATATTTCGGTCTAGTTAATCAATTCACGTTTCATACGTCTTCTCTTCTTAATTTACTCGTAAAACAAAAGAATGACGCTTTGCGTTCTTGTTTTATTTCATATTTTGGTAAAGACATTACTTATTGGATAGTTTATTAAGCAACGGATATTAACTAACAAATAACGTGTCGATATAATATGTGATTCTCTTAAATAATTAAGACGTGATGTAAAGTGACGAAGTTCGTGGTAAGTCTTTAGTCGTATCTAAAAGACAAGAAAATGGCCGAAAAAACAAGCTGGTAATGTATCATTTCATAGTTCCTTGTATGTGGATGAGTCGCTACTATTCCCATTTAGACTACGAAAGGAATCATTTCTACGATGAATAAACAGCATCGCATTATTTGTCCAATAAGATACTTTTCGCATTTGAGTGTGACATTAAGATCTTGAAACTTGGTGGCGTATTGCATCTTAAGTGTTCTATGATTATGACATATTGATTTTATTACAAATTACTGCCTTGTGGGTTTTACAAGAGTATTCATAATATGCATGTAATGCAGGTTATACTAACATAACTTGGTGTGGTGTGGTTTTGCCTTTAAGTTTTACAGAAGGAATACTGAATGGACATTTTATATACTTAATACCCAGGACAGGAAGGATGTTGATGAAACTGTAGTCTGAAGATGTAAGAGTTGGGTTGTAAGTGAATTGTGCATTAAACCGGGTATGAGTATAAGTTTATTTTTTATTGCTAACCAATATGTATTACATTAATACCATTATATTAGTATTGCAGTATTGAGTTTCAATGCGATGTACAGTAACTCTGAAAATTTGGTAATTCCTTGGTGGTATACCATCAAGACAATCCATACTAATATTATAAATGCGAAAGTGTGTGTCTGTCTGTTACCTCTTCACGCTTCAACCGCTGAACCGACTTAGATGAAATTTTCATCCCGAATAAATTTAGTGTTCCCGAGGGATGAGCGGGTAACACCGCGGGGCACAGCTAGTATAAAATAAAAACTTGTATTATGAATAATGTACATAGATATCTAAATTGAGAATTATACCATAGGTATCCTAATTGTGAAAATTGGTTTGCAGTCTAAATAGTCAATTTAACAGTATTATGAAATTCGGCTACTATTGTGTTAGTGCTTAAGTTTTACAGATAATATGATTTCAGATGATTACCTTATTAGTTAAACTGGTAGTTAAATACAGTTGAATGGTGTGGACAGGTATTGATATAAGATGATGAGAGTTTTTACTGAATGAGTCCAGACAAAATGACAGATGTGTGAAAGGGCTTCATTACTGGAAGTATAATGGTAAAAAAAATGATGGACAAGCTCTCTTCAACTGGTGGAAAATAAAATATGGTAAGAAAGCGTGTTGTCATGTAAGTATTGTTGTTAATATGACAAGTAAGTTTACATTCATCCCTTTTATTGTAAGTGTGTGGGAATATGATCATCGTGTCATGCACATTTATGTCTAGTGGATTGTTGATGTATGTATTTTTGTATATGAAATACTTAATGTATTTGGAAGAAAGTTTAGAAAAAAAAGCAAAATAGTGCAAGCAAGCAACGATTGCAACATACAACGTGTTTATCAATGTATGTGTATTTGAGGTTTGTTGAATACCTATAAATTGTTTGATATTGATTACAAATGAGTGAATAGATGAAAGTGAACCATCAAGTATTTAATAAACAATCTGCTTTGATCAGCTGAAAAATTAAAATTATTTAATGATTTAAGCGAGTGAGCTTTACCAAAGTTATATTGTGTGTCCATTAAGTATGTTTTACATTCACATGGAATATTGATCAACATGATATTTGAAAAGTAAGGACTGCTTATAAAATACTGACAACTAATTGTACGGTGAGGTTTACACTCATGTGAAATTGCCAGGAACGGCCCAACATGTTTTGAACTCATATGGAGCTAGTCATCAGGACTCATGAAAGTTTTAATTGATGATTGTATTTATGTTTTAGTTAATAGTGTCACAATATATTTTGGAATTGTCATGGGATAATTATCTGTTCAACTGATAAGAGACTTAAAAGGGAAAATATGGTAACTTATCTATTCATATGATTATTTGAAAATACTGAGTTTTCATGCATTTGAAATGTTTTTTGGTTATTCTAGTAACTTACAAGTTGACTGTCCATGGAAGAACTAGTTACTTATAGCATGTGTTTACTCATGGGGCACAGATATAACTTATACTATAACTAGCGACCCGCCCCGGCTTCGCACGGGCGCAAGGCTGATAAATTATGCATGTATTATACATATAAACCTTCCTCTTGAATCACTCTATTTATTAAAAAAAAACCGCATCAAAATCCGTTGCGTAGTTTTAAAGATTTAAGCATACAAAGGGACATAGGGACAGAGAAAGCGACTTTGTTTTATACTATGTAGTGATATTAGCATCTAAAGAACTTTGAGTGTTCACATATGCAATACCAATGTGATGTAAAATAAAAGGATTATTTTCATGTATATTTTGGGAGAATTGTTGGAGTTGCGTGTAAAAGGGTCCTACCTCTGGGTGGACTGATGATCTGGTAAGAATATCAATGGATGATGTTGAATTATAGAAAAGCTATTAATGAAATCAAATGACATTTTATAAAACAAGTTATCCTATTTTAATCTGAATGTCTAGGTTATTTGTACCTATAGTTTAGCACATTTTTTTTGGGAAATGCAGTATGGATTAGAAATTGTCACAGCAGCCTATTGCTGAGTAAAATTCGATGATGCTGTGATGGCTTACCCATACTACTTTTTAGAGTTTTGATATTGTGCAAGACCGGTGAGGTACTAAGAAGGAAATTGGTCATGTTTAGTTTGATTCCATTACATGTAATATAACTGAATATTAAAAAAAACCACAAGTAAGCAGCAGTGGTTAAAGATGACTTTATCATCTGAAAATGATAACAGCATTATGTACTTTTCTAATAGTAAATAGTGGTTGTCACACCAGTGTTCGGTACATTGATTGTATGTGGAGTCGCATTTTATTAATTTAGGCCTAACCTTTAAGGCGTAATCTGGACAATCTTGTTGCCACTAGTTATGGGTACAGATGTGATCAACATGATGTATGAGAAGTAAGCACCTAATATAAAAAAAAATATATAGTGTTGATTTCACAGTTAACAGTGTGTTACTTACAGTACATTTTAATATGGAATTTTCATGGAATGATTACCGGCTCAGCACATAAAATATTACTTTTTATGACTGTTTATTAAAAAAATACTGAGTTGTCATGCATTTGGAAAGTCATTGGATTATTTTTGCAAGTTACAAGTTGACCACTCATGGCAGACCTAGCTATAATGTGTGGTTAAAGTGCAAGCTAAGTTAACCTGTTTTATTTGAATTTACTGTGCAAAGCAAGTTGTGTTTATTATGGTTAACCGATAGGTACCTACTCCTACGTTTATGGTTGTGCAACTTGTGAGCTATGATTATGACTTATGAAAAATGTGAATGTGCTCATTTTAGCATTCAAATACCCTTTTGAAGGTGTAAAGACCCTTTTCAATACCTATGCAATATGTATCCAATGAAAGCAAAAATGATTACTTTCATGTAGGTATGTTTTGCGAAGGTTGCCTAAGTTCTAGTGTAAACGTGGCCACACACTTTTCTTCTGTCGGTTCACTTTTGGGGTGGGCCGAAGACCTTGTAAGGATATCAGTGGATGTTATAGATATAGAGTAATAGAAATAATATCAAGGAAATTAAATGATATCTTAAGTAATCAAGTTGTATGTAGTTGTCCGGTTTGAACCCGAATTACTAAGGGCAGAAGTACCTATATTTAGGAATAGTCTGTTTAGTAAGATTTTGGAAAAGCATTTAAAATTAAGGCTAAAGCAGCTGTGGGAAAGCATTTCCATACAACTTTTTAGTTTTTTTTGATATGGTGATCTGGAACTTGTGGACTAGTATGAAAGAAATTGGTCAGATCAGGTTCGGTTTGTTTCCCTTACCTGTAAATTACAGGCTTAGTGCAATATGCATACCGAAACTGTTATGGTGTTCCGTGTCTGTTTCTAGTGTTTCAGAGGCCGATATACCGAGCGTGTGCAAGCGGCACCCACGACTGTATTTTCATTCTGGACGATGCCGGAGCAACCGATCTGTGCAAACGGTAGCCGGACTATTTATCTGGAGGTTATCGAAGCACCTAGTGCGTGCAAGCGACACCCAGGACTTTATTTTCTGGACGAGGCCGGAGCACCCGATCTGTGCAAACGGTAGCCGGACTATGTCTCTGGAGGTTATCGAAGCACCTAGTGCGTGCAAGCGACACCCAAGACTTTATTTTCTGGACGAGGCCGGAGCACCCAAACTGTGCAAACGGTAGCCGGACTATTTCTCTGGAGGATATCGAAGCCCCTGGTTTGTGCAAGCGACACTTGGAATCTCAACCATCACTGGAGGTGGCTGAAGCACCTGATGCGTGGAAGCGGTACCCAAACTTATTCTTACCTACTGTAAATTACTATTATGTACTACTATTCTGAACTTATTTGGGGTAAACAGTACATTAATAATATTGTGTGTCATAACTGAATATAATTATATTTGCTGTCATGATTTTGTAAAACATCAGAAGCTGAAATGCAATTAAATAAATGAAATGAAAAGAAATATTGAAATGAAATGAAAAGAAATACCTATTGAAATGAAATGAATAAAAATATTGAAATGAAATGAAATGAAAAGAAATATTGAAATGAAATGAAAAGAAACATTGAAATGAAATGAAAAGAAATATTGAAATGAAATGAAAAGAAATATTGAAATGAAATTAAAAGAAATATTGAAATGAAATATTTATTAGTTTGCGGAATATGGGTGGGTTACATAGGTATCACAATGTTTATTATAAGCGTTGTTCTCCACACTACTTATTCAGCATGAGAATATTGGTGTCTAAATTGAGTTGATGTTTGTCTAAATCAACAAAATAGGAGAAGTCGTTATTCTAAAAGTATATATCTCGTATTCAGAAACTATCTTATTGAATAAAAGTTATATTTGCATAGCAATGCATACAATTTCAGGCTCAAGGGAAGTTTGTTGCATATTTTAATACACATGAAGTAGGGACTGCCAGCTATTTGTGTTAGACACGTTTTAGGTACTTTTAGCAGATTACCTGCTAAAAGCTGCTGTTATACCTCGTAAGTCTGCTTCCACAACATGATGGCTACACACCGAAGGCTGATTCACCCTGCGAGCGTATCGGGCAACATAACATATTCGTCGGTGTTCGCTATACCGGTGAAAGTACCTAGCCTGCAAGAAGACAGTGGCCTATACCAGGCCGTTGCAACCTCAACATGTACCTGGCCATTAACCACTCAATTGCGTTTGATAACTACAGCTACTACTGGTCAACACTTATTTTATTATATAAATAGAGTTCATCTCAAATTTCGAAGCAAGTGAGTGGAGCGGCGATCTACCATAGACTGTTCTTGTTTCAAAAATAGTGAATGGGGTCATTCAATTAGTTGCGGATGGCCGAACGTAATATTATCAAGTGTGATTTTGTACCTAGTAAATGTAACTGTAACTATTTGATCTTTTCGTTTTCAGTCAGAAAGTTGTTAATAACGTAGCATGATGTTGTTGCGAGATACACGATTGCTTATCCTTTCGTATGAAATGTCAAAATTTGCTAATCAAATTGAGACTAACTGATATTTTAACGTCAGGTTCAAATGTCTTGCACAGATCTGCACTTAAGCATACAAGGGGTAAAATGTAATTTTGATCATGTTCTGACTTAATTTTTTATTCTATCTAATTATTAGGCTGCGAACTTCTTGTTTTAAGATAACTAATGCAAAAAAAAACTGAGTATTCGATTAAGGTAACTAGTTAGAAATTAGGTATATATTTCAATACCTAGTGAAAAATAACGTTGCCGTTTTGTGTAATAATAATAATGTTAATAAATTTAATTTGTTTGTGTTTCGAAGAGTTGAATATACAGTAATTATAATTACATACTAAATAACTGAAGTGGTTATAGATAATTTTATTATCTGACAATGATAACATCATTAATGTACTCTTAAGATGAATCGTAGTGGTTGCCACGTCACTGTTCACAAATACCTTTGTTTCCATGAGCTGTATGCGAGGGCTGCTATGAACGGCTGCTGTGGCAGACTGCACGAGCTGTTTCTGCACGTCTGTGTGCCTACCCAAGGCTGATTATGCGAGTGGAAGCCGCCTCTACTATGCTGGAATAAACTGTGAGTTCGTTCCATGTCTGATAGGGAATCTACCGGGATGAATGTGTATACGGTTGGTCATTCATTATAACAGTGTCGGTCGCTTTGATGTCATGATTGATGTCAATTAATCCTATTACTTAATCTGTACAATCGCAGAGTTGTAACTGTAAAAAAAATATATAAGAAGATGCATTTATATCATAACTAATTATCTATCGTATCAGACAACTTAGTGATGTCAAATTATGATATAATTTGGGTAGAATAATGTACGTTATTTACATGTCAATACAATTCCATCTCTAGTTGAAATGAATTTGTAATCTCTTTGAATCAGAATAAAGTGATCGCAGCCCAAGTACGCCCCAAGACGATTGTAACGGTTCCCCTAAATATGTTTTTGGTCTACTCGCAGAACTAAGGTGACGAGCAGGGCGGGAGTCCGCTACGACTGATTCGAGTGAAGTTTGCTGAGACGAGCGTGCTGATGCTGTCGGTCAAGTTGAAGAAGGTCTTGATGAGATGACCTTCGTGGACGAAGGTTATACCAGGATGGCCGACTGTTAAGAACACGTAACGGAACGTACGTGATGGCTGGCAACACAGGCAACTGACAGCAAGATTGGCGCCTAAGCAGCGTAATTGTCACTGATTCTTTTATGAGATCGATAATTGTTCTAGTTCAATATAAAAATAAATTGTTATCCAATATCTAGTGCTTTGATTTTTATAGTATACACTATATTAAAAAAGGGTGCAGATCAAACACTAAGGAAACCAGGTTAAGGTTGAAGTGGAGTGTGAGAGTTAAGTTAAGAGTAACGATAGGGTTAAAAATTGATAATAGGGCCTACCCTATTTATGCTACAGTTTTTGAAATACAATTAGATTATATTTTATTCCGACATTCTTCGCTATATCGGCTTTAATTTTTCGTGGTGCGTTGGTTACTTAGTGCGATTGATTCCTTCTTCGTCGTATTCCTGATTGGACAAAATCTTGTTTTGGCACATTCCTGTTTAGCCATATTCCTTTTTTTAACCAGGATTGCGCCGAAACAAGAATATGTCCAATCAGGAATACGACAAAAAGGAATCAATCCCTAGTGCAGCTTGCAACACGTAGTGGCTTCGTCTTGGTAAAATCTAGAGTTACTTCTACTTCACTTCAATCAAGGCACTTAGAATGGTAATATAAAAATATGCATAATACTGAAGAACATGACACTTTATACTCTCGCAATTTGTCCACAAAAATAACACAAATTATAAAGATGTACAACTGAGACCACGGCGTGTGCAACTACGCCGAAACGTTAGATTATGAAGGTACCTAAATAAGAAATATCGAAAAGACACGAGATATTCTGTGGTAAAAATAAGGCTAATGGCCTCGAAGTAAAAAAATACCAGCTTTCTAAACTAATCAGCGCTTGGTAGAAAAACCGGCCGAGTAAATAATCATTTAAAGGATCGTTACTCTAACGCCCCGAGTTAATTAGGAATCGCCGAAAGTGTTAAATCGACCCTTTCGGTTATTTTAAATTAATCGCACACCATCAACTAGCCAATTAGCTCAATTTGAGGGGGGGACTAAATAAATTTAATCCAATTTGTTGGCACGACTAACAATTCGCAATGCCAAGCGAAATTACAACATTTTCTTAGCAATTCCTTGGTGAATGAAATATAGAATCAGTTTTTCTTGGAATTAGTAATTATGGAAGCTCAGTTGGTAACTAATGGGAACGGGCAGGTCCATACCGGCGGTTATTAAAGCCAGCAGGGAATATGAGGTTGATAGAGTGTACTGTTTTAATATAAGTACAAAGAAAAATTAATGTTATGTTCACTTTATGGAATTTATCGGGATTGGAATGAAACCAAACTTTAGATAACCAGTTCCATAATGTGCCATAACAGCTCACATTAAATTGCTGTCGGAGAAAAAAAACTTGTCATTGTCACAGACACATCGTTAGGTTAGGTAGGTACCGAAAAAAGGTGTGAGTGTTGAGGAAAATAATCACTTGCTGGCAAAGAAGGTAAACGGTCATAATTATCATTACTGTTTCGTCCGACGACGAGCGAAGCGAGAAGGTTGTTAAGATATATCTTAGGATCGCGAGTCAATTTCTTAGTGTTTTAAAAAAAAAAACATTGTAAAAATAACTCGTTTAATCATTAAATCAATCAATGACTATAATACCTTAAAAGCAACATACATATCAAATAAAAAATATATAAAATAAACATAAATTTATATTTATTCGTTTTCACATTAAACGGGCAATTTATGTTCGACCATTCTAATGACATAAATATCTGTCAGAAATATCACCACTACAGCGAGGTAACGCGGCAAGCCTTATGGGCACCCTACCCAATGGTAGCGACATAGGGGATATATGTACATATAGTTTAGGTCCCAATAGTTTAAGTTAGGTTTAATTAGATCATAATTTAAGTTTGTTAAAGTTTAGTTATTTTTCATTTTATGTTGTTTTTTCTATAAGAAATCAAAGTTTTAAATACTACATTAGAGATAACCCAACAGATTAACAATAACTCTTTAAAAATACGTCTATCTAAATATATATATCTAGTGTACCTATTATTAACTAAATCTAAAACTAAAATATTTCTAGAGATGGGGGTCCCGTACCAAAAACCCTGGCAGCATTACCTCGCTGTATTGCTATACTAAAACGCTGAGCGAGGAAGCTGCCAGCGCAGTGGTGCCGACCAAAAATTCCTTAAAAAGAACTCTTGCACTTGAACCCCACGGGCCCAGGGTCTTGACATCAAATGTAGTGAACTGGTATTGAGAGCCGAGAACCGGAGATTTGTAATCTTATATTTACACTATAAACGTGAAAGTTTGTAGAAATGTACATACTTAGTACGTTCTTAAAGGAAAAAATAACATGACAAACCACAAAACTACAGTAAGGTCAGTCAGGACAACCGCACCACTCGGGGTAAACACGTTTACCACAAAACTCGAAAACTACAGATGGTTAGTTGTATGCAACCAAGTTAGTTAGTTGCATGGTTGTAAGATGGCGTTGGTTAACATTAAAATGGCTTAGATATCAGAATTAATATGGGCTTCGGGGGCCTCATTTAAAAAAAAAAGTTTTTTCATATTATGACAAATATTATGCTTTTATTGCGTGCAGTCGAAAATAAGTTGAGAAAACCAGTCATCTGCGTGAATGCGCGTTTTTGAAACAAAAATTATCAATGAAAAATTCAAACTGAAGGTTTCAAATATATACCAATAAATCGCAATGGCCCTGTTCTAGGTAGTTACTCTGATTATATGTTAAGAAACGTGTTTGATCATGGAGAAAAATGTCTAAACAAAGAGCATTTTAAGGGATAAGGATTCTTAGATATGAAGGATAAATAGAAGGTAAAAGTTTGTATGGCACGTCATTAAATTACATCTATATGCAACAATGCAAAAAAACTCGTTTAATTTAAATGTCTTATTTCTAACCATCTGAGAGATGTGTACACTTACATGGTGATTGATTTCCTAAAACGTTTAAGTTATATGAAAAAATGTATATATAGATACCAACCCTCAAATAACATATTTACACAGATATATAGCAGTGTAAAGCAGAATTGGTAAAAACGTTTCTTTCTTGTGAAAAACCACTTTCACAGTCGGTCAAAATCCTTCTGACAGAATTACACATATCCGAGGGACAAAATTCTTTGGAACTTTGCTCCTCTGAGACCTCCGCAACGAACAATCAAATCTAAAGAAACAAGGTACTAACTAAGTATATAGCCTCTCTACTTTTCCGTCGTTTTTCTTCTACGTTAGCAACCAGTCCGCGTTTTAAGGAATAAGGGAGTATCTATGTAGCTTTTGTGGTTTTACGTCGTTTTTCTGCTGAGATGTTAACAATCCACTCGCCTCCAAATTGAAACGGAAGGTGTCCTATAAATTCGTCCGCCCAACGGAATTCGGACGAAAGTTCCTACATCGAGTGTGAATAATTTATCAAAAGTGGCTTCAGCGTGAGAGATTTGGTATACGAAAGTAAAAGTCAGCGTGTTAAACGTTCACGCGACGTGGTGAGAAGCTTTATATATAAATATATAATTGTTTAAAGGATATTAAAAAAAAACCATAAACAATAGTATGGCTTTATCTGTAACAGACTTGGTTAGGCCTCGTTGACTGTGAATCGGACCAAGGTTGCCTGTACTTCTTTTGGACTTCGATTTATATTTACAATTTTTTTCATTGTTAAAATATTAAAATATGACGGAAAACATGTGTACAAAACTGTATGTAAAAATTTACTCTATAGGGACTAACTCCCAAGAGCTCCGAACAAATTTTATGACGATGAACATAACTTGTCGAATGTGCTCTAAAACTATAGCTCCACTTCACAGATGTCAATCAATGTCTTACTCTATGTTTTTATTCGTATAAAATTCAGGATCTAATCTACGTAGATAGGTAGCTATATTACCTATTGCAAAAAGATCTTCCTTATGAGTTGTCAAAAACCTATTCTGGGTCATGGATCAAAAGGGAATAAAAAGCCTGAAGTCAATCTTTTCGTCCGAACTTTTAATTTTCCAGTCTAGACTTCAACATATCCACTTATTCCTTTAACGATCTACTATCTCATCGATATTATTTACAAACTAGAACTTTATGCTTCTGAGAGTGAGGTCACTTTTGAACGTGCACCAGAGTGAATAAGAGGTGAGGAAAGTAAGAAGAGGGAATGGGACAGAGCTATCAATCTCGAACGTCCAATCCTGGCCTGTTTGTCCCTCTTGTTTGCTCGACATCTAGTTTCGATGGCAAACTTCATTTCAAGTCCGGATTTAAACGGACGTGAATGTTTTCTGGTTTAGTGTGCGTTTTGATTGCAGATGCGTGTACCTATGATTCATGTTGTTCCAAATCTGTATTGTAAATGAAATCCCACCAAAAACATTTCATGTAAAAATGGCGGCCAAGACTCATATGGTCTGGCTGTAAAAAAGTTATCAGATGCCTCGAAAAGCCAAGCCCCTAAGCCCTGAGTTTACTAATCCTACACCTTGGCTTCAAAGGTATGGCTTGGCCGTTTCATAAAGTAACGTAAACAAGTCTAATGGACTGTCCGGCCTATATGGTAAGGAATTAAGTTTATATATATTATCATGGAGATATAAACTTAACTTCTTGATATCGTATGGGCCAGACGGTCCGTTGGACTTATTTACGTTACTTTATGAAACGGCCAAGCCATACCTTTGAAGCCAAGGTGTAGGATTAGTAAACTCAGGGCTTAGGGGCTTGGCTTTTCGAGGCATCTGATAACTTTTTTACAGCCAGACCATATGAGTCTTGGCCGCCATTTTTACATGAAATGTTTTTGGTGGGATCTCATTTATTTTTGTAAGGTGCCCTAGTCTTTTTCATTTATTTGGGCCATAGCGTCTGTAAGTAAGTAGTAATAATAGCAAAAGCGTTATGAGCATGTGAGTCTTGGCCGCTAATTTTACATGAAATGTTTTTTTGGTGGGATCTCATTTCTTTTTGTAAAGTAGTTTTTAATTTTTAGGTTTATTTTTTTATTTTTAT
The DNA here is from genome assembly GCA_932273695.1 of Apotomis betuletana. NCBI lineage: Eukaryota > Metazoa > Arthropoda > Insecta > Lepidoptera > Tortricidae > Apotomis > Apotomis betuletana. The sequence goes on along the minus strand of OW026303.1, from coordinate 23,877,573 downwards.
GTGCCGTAGCGTTCTAAGTAAGTAGTAATAATTGTGTATTTAAGAAATACTTACGTTTAGCCCCCATTATGGAAAACCCATACAAACTTTCATCCCCTTATTTAAAGGGTGGGGGGTGATTTTCTAAAAATCCTAGAATATATATTTTATTATTTATAAATAATAAAGGAGTCCCTATATCAATTTTCAGACCTCTAGTATCAAAATTTGCAGAAGTCTCATACAAACTTCCATCCCCTAGTTTAAGGGGTTGGGGGGTAAAAGTTCCAAGTTTCAGAATTATTCTATTGTTTGTGTACTAAACCTAGCTTACATACCAAATTTCAGCTTTCTAGGTCATCGGGAAGTACCCCAGAGGTTTTTGATACGTCAGTGAGTGAGTGGCAAAATCGGCGTATTTTAGGTACCAATTAAACCTAAAGTATAAAAGCTAGATCAATTAAATTAAGTACATTTCATATGTTCCCTAACTGCATCTTATCCTGTGAATTTGGGCGCTCTTGTGTTAACTGGGACAAAGCTATGAGGGTTTGAAAATGAGACGAAACGGTTCGAGAAAAGGTAGGTAGTGCCCCGCTTCTTTTTTGCTCGTCTTGGCGGGGGCACTACCGTGCCCCCAGATACGAAGTCGAAGTGTAGATATGGAAGTAGTAATAATTGTGTATAAGAAATACTTACGTTTAGCCCGATATATACTACTTTTATCGCCCATTATGGAAAACCCATAAAAACTTTCATCCCCTTATTTAAAGGGTGGGGGGTGATTTTTTTAAAATCCTAGAATATGTACTTTATTATTTATAAATAATAAAGGAGTCCCTATATCAATTTTCAGACCTCTAGTATCAAAATTTGCAGAAGTCTCATACAAACTTCCATCCCCTAGTTTAAGGGGTTGGGGGGTAAAAGTTCCAAGTTTCAGAATTATTCTATTGTTTGTATACTAAACCTAGCTTACATACCAAATTTCAGCTTTCTAGGTCATCGGGAAGTACCCCAGAGGTTTTGATACATAAGTGAGTGAGTGGCAAAATCGACGTATTTTAGGTGCCAATAAAACCTAAAGTATAAAAGCTAGATCAATGAAATTTAGTACATTTCATATGTTCCCTAACTGCATCTTAACCTGTGAATTTGGGCGCTCTGGTGTTAACTGGGACGAAACTATGAGGGTTTGAAAATGAGACGAAACGGTTCGAGAAAAGGTAGGTAGTGCCCCGCCTCTTTTTTTTTCGTCTTGGCGGGGGCACTACCGTGCCCCCAGATTGCGCGCACAAATTTTGATGCAAATGCTAAACTGAGAGTCTAATGCATCGTTTGACGATGCCCTGTTCGATGTTAACGGGTTTTGGATGGCTGACTGTGCAAGTCAAATAGTGGACATTGACAGTCAATTAGCTGTTAATAGCCGTAGAGCGTGGTGAATATGAATCTAAATGATACAGCTATAAAGTGTGATAGTGAATTTAGTTAGTTGTACAGTACTGCGAAACGGAATTATTCATGTATAGACTTCACTGTCATCTAATATGTAGATCAGAAATGCTTGCCGATTCAAAAATAATGTCTTTAGTCGATAGAAATACCCTACCTTTCTGAATTGACTATTAATTGGAAACATTACAATCACGAAAGTTTGTAATGTAACAAATTAATGTATTATTACTCTGTATGTTGTATTTAATTATTGTATTAAGCGGTTTACACTCATGACAATTTCACGTGAGATGTTTCGAGTTTGTACGGGACTTCTATCGGCGCGCAGACATTGTAAACGACAACCGCGTCCGTCGGCTATCGATCACATAGACACTCCGAAACTCAGGGATGAGTATGGAGCGAAGCGGACTGTAGGTTGAGAAATAGGGTAAACGAAACGGACGAGTACGAAAACGCAAAGTAAAATCAACGAAATATATTACACAAGAAATTAACAATTAACACAACAACGGATCGGAAAAACACTTAAATTTAACACTTAATTACTTTAGTCTCTGTCTAATGATTTTAACACTAATCGCGGACCGATGGTACTACGCTGACACTAACAAACTAACTTTCGCGGACCGATGGTACTACGCTACTCGAATACAGAAAGATGGTAACTACGGTTAACAAGAACTGAGAAGTGACAAGTTGACAAGTGATTCGATACAGAAAATGGTCGTCCTTTTATATCATTCGCTTAAGGTCGTAAACATTTTCAGAGGGACGCCCGCTCTGTTACATTATACTGATTTTTAGGTAAATTACAATTTTCATCTTAAATCTAACTTATAGTTAACATTAAGGTTTGTTCGTAGAAAACAATCACATACGTTATTTTCATGTGAGAGCTCCTAATTAATTACAATTACATAAAATTGATGCAACTTCTTTGTTCCGACTCAGAGGCCGTCTCGCTCGCACGGGTCGAGATATGCACCTTCCCGGTCTCTCATTAGCCGGAGCGCGCGACGCGCCGTGTTATTTTCGTGTTTGCCGTGCTCGCAGCAGGTTGCGGCCGGTATAATGTAAAGTGATTTTACTTATATTTCTACAGGGAACGTTACTACAAAGTTTCAGTTATTTAATTTTTATCCTTAAATTTTGCAACCAATGTAAACAAACATAATTCCTTTGTCTCGCGCTGCGAGTGGAAAGTTACCAGGATGAGTCACACTTGTTTGTTTTAAGACGCCGTGGTCTTTAACTATTTCTACATAGTATTTGGGAGCTCTCTTATAATAAATGTTTCTTAGGAAAAATAAGTGTTATACACATGATATTGCCGCTTTTTTTGGGCATTTAGGAACACAAGAAAATATATTATTTTTTTATCTTAATATTAATTTCGCCTAACTGTTTACAAGTATATTTAATCATTTATTTATTTATACATATTTATTACGTTGGCCTAGCTGTCCGTAACAGAGCTCCCCCCGCCGAGCTCCCGCGTAGGCTCGGGTTGCAAGGGGAGGACAGCTAGTTTTCTTGCAGGCCGGCGAAAAACTCCTCCTTTGGTGCGGACTTCCACGTTGCGCACCTCTCCGTCGGGACCCGGATGCGTAGCCACGACGGTCCCCTTCGGCCAGACGTTGCGCGGCAGCGTGTGATCGGCTATCACGACGTAGTCGCCTGGCTGGATGCGTCGCTCGTTCCCCGTCGGTGATGACTGCCTGGGCGCGAGTGTAGGTAGGTATTCGCGAACCCACCGCGCCCAGAATAGTTCGGCGAGCGCCTGGCTGGCCCGCCAAGTGCGTCGGTCGGCTTCTCGGCAGGGCCCGACGAGCGGCGCTGCTGTAGGCGCGCCCAGAAGGAAGTGGTTAGGCGTTAGCGCCTCGTCGTCTGCCGGGTCGACGGACACGTGGGTGAGCGGCCGAGCGTTGACAGTTTGCTCGGCCTCGGCGAGCAGCGTGGCGAACACCTCTTCTTTGGGTGCCCGCGTGTGTAGCGTCGCCGTTAGCGCGGTCTTCACAGACCGCACCAGTCGTTCCCAGGCGCCGCCTTGATTTGGTGCGCCGGGAGTGATGAAGCGCCAGTCCAGGCCGCGGTACAGCCCGTAGTCTCGTAGTGCAGGCAGCCATTCCGCGTAGGCCGCCCGTAGCTCGAGGTCCGCGGCCCGGAAGCAAGTCGCGTTGTCGCTCCAGATTTGAGCGGGCCATCCGCGCCTCACGGCCAGCCGCCGCAAAGCCATGATGGCGGAGTCAGTGGACAGTGTGTGGACTGTCTCGAGGTGCACGGCGCGCGTCGATAGGCACGTGAAGAGCGCCACCCAGCGCTTTTCTCGGCGGCGGCCGACGGTGACCCACACAGGACCAAAGTAATCGGTCGCTGTGTAGGTGAAGGGCCGCTGACACGGCTCGACGCGGGCTCGCGGCAGGTCTCCCAGCGCCGGGATGCGGGGTTGCGTGCGCCGAAGCACGCAGGTCCGGCAGGCGTGCGCTATAGCGCGCACAGTGGGCCGCAGGCGTAGCACCCAGTACTGCTGCCGGACATCGTTGACGACGCGCTCGTGGTTCGCGTGCGCCGCTCGCTCGTGCTCCCGCTGCAGCCACAGCCGCACAAATGGATTGCGGCCGTCTAGGATGGCTGGGCGTCGATTCACGTAGGCAGGCGCGGCGTCGATACGCCCGCGCACCCGCAGCAGGCCATCTTCTTGGTCGATGTATGGGTCGAGCTTGAATATTCTGCTGGTCTTGTCTATCGGCTGTCCGCGGGACAGCGCGCGTAGCTCGGCCGGGAAGTCCTCTCGCTGCGCCTGTTGCAGCCACATATGTTCGGCGCTCTTGAAGTGCTTCTGCTGCAGCTCGGTGGGTTGTCTCGTTCGCAGTCGTTCCACGAACTGCAGCATGCGGGCGGTCGTGCCTATCAGTCGGTTATATTTAGAGAACCGACTGACATCCGGCAATGGCGACTCCCATCTCTGTGTGGCTGCAACTTGGGCTTCTGTGTGGCTGTCTTGCGGCGGCGCCGGCGTCTCTCGCGGCCACTCGGAGGCCGGACGTTGTAAGAAGTCCGGCCCGCAGTACCACCGGCTGGCGGCGTCGAGGCGGCGTGTGTTGTCGGCTCGCGTCGCGTCGTCAGCGGGATTTTGTCTCGTCGGCACCCATCTCCATTGCTCGACGTTGGTGGTCTCGGCAATCTCGCCGAGACGGTGCGCGACGTAGGCGCTGTAGCGGCGGGCGTCGTCGCGCACCCAGTGTAGCACGGTTCTGCTGTCCGTCCACAGGAACGTGTCGTCGATGCGTAGACGATGTTCTTTGGCGATGCTGGCAGCTAGTCTCGCCCCGATGAGCGCAGCTTGCAGTTCGAGGCGTGGTATGCTGAGCTGTCGCGTCGGGGCTACTTTGGCTTTAGCAGCGACAAGGCTCACACGGACGTCGTTGTCTTCTTCTTCGCGCCAGTACGCTACGGCCGCGTAGGCTTGAGCGCTGGCGTCTACGAACACGTGTAGCTCACGTTTCGTAGCTCCCCCCGTAGAGGCGTAGGGGCGCGGCAGTCGTAGGGCGGCCACGGATTGCAGCCCTCGTAGCCAGTCAGCGAACTCGGCAGCTTCAGTGGGCGGCAGGGCGGCGTCCCAATCGAGCTTCAGTTCCCACAGTCGTTGCAGCAGTATTTTGGCGGAGATTGTGTAGCTCGCGAGTAGACCGAGTGGGTCGTACACGCTCATCACGGCGCTCAGCATCTCTCTCTTGGTAGGCGTGCGGCGTAGCTCTCGCACGTCGGCCGGAACTCGGATCATTTTTGTGTTGAATCCGAGTTCGTCGGCGTTCGGATCCCACATCAATCCGAGAATTTTCTGCGTCTTGTCGCCGCCAAGCTGCGCGGGCGTCGTTGCTCGGAGCTCTGTAGGTAGCGACTCCATGAGGCGAGTCGCGTTGGAGCTCCATCCGCGCAGTGTGAATCCGCCCGCTTTGTGTGAGGCGGTGACTTGCTTCGATGCTTCGCAGGCTTCCTCTTCTGTGTTGAAACTCGACACGAAATCGTCCATGTAGTGATTCGTGGTAATCTCTTCAACGGCCATCGGGTGCTGCTCGCGGTTTTGTTCGGCGTTGTAGTCTCGCACGCTGTGAGCCAAGTAGGGTGAGCTCGCAGCGCCGAAAAATATTGACGTCATGGCGTATGTTTCTGGAGGTCGTGTGCGATTGGCGCCTCTCCACAGGAACATTTGTGACGGCCGGTCTTCTTCGCGTAGCTTGATTTGAAGAAACATTTCTTGTATGTCGGCAGTCACGGCGTAGGCTCCCTCTCGGAATCGAAATAGAATGCCCAGGATCGATTGGAGTTTGTCGGGGCCCTCTAGTATGTAATCGTTGAGGCTGCGGCCCTGGCAGGTGGCCGCGGCGTCAAAAACCAGGCGTATTCGTCCCGGCTTGTTTGGATTGGTGACTGCGAAGTGCGGCAGATACCACATCTTGTTGCTCGGCGCCGGCTCCATCCGCTCGGCGTACTTCTTAGCAAACAGATTGTTCATCTCCTTCGTGTATGCTTCGGCGAATTGCGGGTCTCGGTCCATCTTTCGCTCGATTCCGTGCAATCGTCGCAAAGCCATGTTGTAAGTGGATGGCATGTTGACGTTGTCATCACGCCAGAGCTGCCCGACTTCGTAGCGCGGGCCGTCGACGCGCCGCACAGTGTCTTCGAAGATTTTCGTAGCTTGCTCGTTCTGTGGTTTCGTTTTGACCGCCGCCGTGATGCCCAGCGAGTCAATGTGGAAGTATGACTTTAGCTGGGCGTTGATGTCGTCATCGTGTGGCGGGCGGCGGTCTTGCCCAGTCGGTGCCTCCGACGTAGTTGCGGGTCGGGCGGCGTCCTCTTCTGATAGCGGCGCCTCGTACCCGACGTAGCAATGCAGTACGGTTTGCCATCTCGCGTACTGTTGTGGCGCCGACCCGAATAGCACCCATCCGAGTGGAGATAGCATGGCGGCGGGCTCGTCGATCTTGCCCACGCGCATTTCGTATGGCAGCATCAGGTGCCAGTTGTCGGCGCCGATGAGAATGCGCGGGCGTGCTGTGTCGTAGCACGCGGCGCTCATATCCGCGAGGTGCGGGAACTGCGTGACGTAGTCTCGCTCTGCTCTCTGTGCGCGTAAGCCCAGGTCGGCGACGGTCCGTAGGCTTAATGGGTGAGCCGGACCACCTGTCTGGTTGCGCACGTGGGCGTGCACTCGACGGCTCTTCTGTTGCGTCGTCATTGACCCCACGCCTTGGATATGCAGGCGCGAGGTCGTACCGTCGGCGCCGATTGCATCTGCGAGGTCCTCTTCAATCAGTGAGATTGTGGACCCCTGGTCCATCAAGGCGTAGGTGAGTGTCTCGCCGCGGGGTCCGCCGACGATGACTGGGATCACTTTCAACAGGACCGAAGACACGTTGCGTCCAAATTCGGCTGTGTTGGCGGTGAATTCTTCGACGCACGCCGTCGTCTCTGGCGGTGCGTCTGGTGCTGCGTGCGCGTTAGGGCGGCGTCGCGACGCCGCGGTATAGGTCGCAGCGGCAGCTTGTGGCGGGGCAGTCGGCGTGGCGCTTCGTCTAGCGCCTGGCGTGGTAGCAGCTTGCTTGACTGCGTAGGTAGCCGGTGCGTACGGTTGATAGGCGTACGGCGTGGCTTGTGGCGCAGGCATGTACGGCGCTGCTTGAGGTGCAGGCATGTACGGCGCTGCTTGTGGCGCAGGCATGTACGGCGCTGGGGCGCTCGGTGTATGCGTCTGCGTCTTGTCGGCGTGTAGCAGTCGGTGGTGTGGATAGGTGCAGCCGGGAACGTTGCAGCCGCGGGCGTTGCATTGGTCGCGGCGGTGCTTGCGCTCCAGGCATTTGAAGCATATTTGGTTGTGTCGCACCCAATCCCATCGGGCTCCGACTGGCACGGCGATGAGTTTGCGGCATTCGGTAGTGTGGTGGCTGCCTCCACAGTATAGGCAGCTGGTAGGTTGCTCGAGTGCGTATGTCTGCACACGATCTCTGAGAGGGCGTCGTACGGCTCCTCTGCCGGCGCTGGCCGCCGTGCGTTGCTCTGGGACGCGCTGCGATCCACGTTGCTCGGCGGCGGGCGTCGGTCTTCTATGCGGCGCCTTAGCGTGCGAGAATTCCATCTCGGCATCGCTTTCTTCAAGGAGGAACTCCGCCATCAACATGAGTTCGTTTTCGGCGGAGCTCAGGTGCTCCTTAGCGTAGGAACACCAGCGACTGCGCAAGTGTGGGCTCAGTCGCTCGGTGACTTCCCGGATGAGAAGTGGGTTTGCGCCGTAGCTTCGGCGGTCCAGGTCCACAAGCGTAGAAACGATATTCATGATGCGTATGGCGAACTGGTTGAGATCGTTGGCGCTCGGTCCGAGCGGCGGCATTCTGCGCAGCTCGTCGATGGCGCGATCAATGAGTAGATCGGTGCGCCCGAAATTCTTCTTAAGGACCCGTATGATTAGGTCGGGTCGAGCGGAAGAGGCGATCATGTGCTGCACACATTGACGGGCTTCTCCTCGCAGGCAGTGTCGCAGGCGCGCGACATTTTCATAGGCGGAGTACTTGTAGCGTGCGGTGCTCTCGATGTACGAGTTATAGAAGGTGAGCCACTCGCTTGGCTCTCCGGAGAATGGCGGCAGCTCGTAAACTTGCTTCGGAGGCGGCCGCATCATAGTCTCAATGGTGTCGGTGAGGCGGTCGATAACTCGGTCTCGACTCGACGATCGTTCTCGACGGCTGTATGGTGTCCGGGGCTCCTCCTCGTGTCGCTTGCGTGTCTCGCGTTGCGGTGTAGGGGGCCGTGCCTGCTTCGCGTGGCCGCGTCGGCAGGGTGGACGTTGGACAGCCAATCGTTGACGCGCCGTTGTGAGTCGGCTTGAGATCCGCCGGCCCGAGGTTGCTCGTCGATGCGCTCCATTTCGACGGCGAGCCTCTTTTCAACGAGCTCGCGTTCCATCCGGATTTCTTCTAGTCGGAGCTGCTTGAGTTGCTCCATAGCGGAGAGCTCCGCCTCGCGGCGGAGCACGTCCGTCGCGTTCGACGCTCGAGAGTGAAGTGATGACGGTCACACTCGAAGTTGCTAAGAGCCCCGGCTAGCCGTCATAGCTTCGCCGGAGACTTGCGGGCGTTATGGTGAGCGATGAGGCCCTTGAACGCTGTATCGGGGTCGCGGGCGCGCAACGACGCGCCCGGGCTTCGGTCCATCATTTTGTGGATGGGGTAGGTAGTGCTTCTCCGCCGCGAGCTGTAAGGGTGCTCGAGCGGCGGTGATGCTGGGCCGTCTTTTTCTTGCCACCGCGAGCGGAGCTCAGCGGTGGCACGGCTTGAGATAAATCCTCTTCTCCGCCGCGAGCTATAATAGTGCTCGAGCGGCGGTGGGTGTGGGACGTCTTTTTCTTGCCACCGCGAGCGAAGCTCAGCGGTGGCGCGGCTTGATATGGTCCTCTTCTCCGCCGCGAGCTGTAATGTTGCTCGAGCGGCGGTGTGAGTGGGCCATCTTTTTCTTGCCACCGCGAGCGGAGCTCAGCGGTGGCGCAGCTTGACAAAGTCCTCTTCTCGCCGCGAGCTGTAATGGTGCTCGAGCGGCGGTGAGAGTGGGCCGTCTTTTTCTTACCACCGCGAGCGGGGCTCAGCGGTGGTGCGGCTTGAATTATCCTCTTCTCCGCCGCGAGCTGTAATGGTGCTCGAGCGGCGGGGTGAGTGGGCCGTCTTCTTCTTACCACCGCGAGCAGAGCTCAGCGGTGGCACGGCTTGAGTCATCTGCTTCTTCTTGCCGCCGCGAGCGGCTGCTCCCAGCGGCGGCGGGTATCGTAGGGGACTTCAGGAGTCGGTCAGCAGCTCTCTGGGCAATGCCCGAGCTCTGCTGTCCGGGGGCCTCGTGTAGTGAGGGGCGATCCCCTGGAGATGCTCATGGCGTGAGCGGTCCGCGCGGCCAAACATTGACCGCGCGAGCCTGCCGATGAACTTCTCCAGGGGGTGCCACTTGAGGTCCCGCATGATGGTGTCGTTGCGCACGTATCGATAGTGCGCAACGTACGCGTCTCCTGAGTCCGCAGCTTCGTCCTGTTGGTCTTCTTTAGCAAGGCGTACCACGCCGGCGCGGCGTACGTGAGCCGCGACCGGACGTAAGCCTTGTAGAGCCCCAGCTTGGTGCGCCGGGGGAGCCCGCTGGCGAAGACAGGATGGAGCTTTGCGCGCGCTGCTGCTGCTCTGCTGATGGTGCTCTCGGCGTGTTGACGCATGGTCAGCCCTCTGTCTATAGTGACGCCCAGGTATTTCACTGTGCGTGACCAGACAAGGGGCTGACCGTAGAGCGTTGGAGCCTGTGGAGGGTGAGAGTACCCTGTTAGTAGTGTCTGTGTTTTGGCGATATTCACAGAGAGGCGCCATTTGGATAGCCAAGCTGGTAGAGCGTCCAAGGTATTTTGGATCTTGGCTACTGCGTGCGAAGAGCGAATTGACGTCGCAAGATAGGCTGCGTCGTCGGCAAACAGTGCCAGCTTGGTGTCGCCAATCACCGGAATGTCGTCGGTGTATAGCGCGTATAGAGCAGGGGAAAGACAACTACCTTGAGGGACACCTGCGCGGAGTGATGACGGTCGGCGCGGCGCGTGGGTTTTATCTCCAAACGTGACGCTGAACTCGCGCCGCTGCGCGCGGGCCTCTGATTGGTCGGCCGGCGCGGAGTGCTGTGATTGGCCGGCGTGCGCGGCCGGCGCGGTGTGCTGCGATTGGTCGAGGCGCGCAGTCTTCGACAAATGCTTGTCCAGTTCGCTACGCCAAGCCGTAGTGTCGGTTGGCGGCGAAACTGGGGCTTCCTCGGCGGGAGACTCGGGTGAGTCTGTGTGGTACAGTCCCGAAGGGCCCGGACGGGTATGGGCCGCGGGAGGTGAGTGTGTGACTGCGACGTTAGTCACTGCAAATCGCTGTAGGTCGACTGCAGCTTGTGTGCGCTCGCGCTGCGCGCGCGCGCTCTCCTCGCTCTTGTTTCCGCGTGTATTTACCATCTTTGACGTTTGGAAAACCGCACTTTTCGAACTACACAAAACGAACCTAAACTACACTAATTCCGATCCGGCTCGAAGGACCATCAATGTAAACGACAGCCGCGTCCGTCGGCTATCGATCACATAGACACTCCGAAACTCAGGGATGAGTATGGAGCGAAGCGGACTGTAGGTTGAGAAATAGGGTAAACGAAACGGACGAGTACGAAAACGCAAAGTAAAATCAACGAAATATATTACACAAGAAATTAACAATTAACACAACAACGGATCGGAAAAACACTTAAATTTAACACTTAATTACTTTAGTCTCTGTCTAATGATTTTAACACTAATCGCGGACCGATGGTACTACGCTGACACTAACAAACTAACTTTCGCGGACCGATGGTACTACGCTACTCGAATACAGAAAGATGGTAACTACGGTTAACAAGAACTGAGAAGTGACAAGTTGACAAGTGATTCGATACAGAAAATGGTCGTCCTTTTATATCATTCGCTTAAGGTCGTAAACATTTTCAGAGGGACGCCCGCTCTGTTACATTATACTGATTTTTAGGTAAATTACAATTTTTATCTTAAATCTAACTTATAGTTAACATTAAGGTTTGTTCGTAGAACACAATCACATACGTTATTTTCATGTGAGAGCTCCTAATTAATTACAATTACATAAAATTGATGCAACTTCTTTGTTCCGACTCAGAGGCCGTCTCGCTCGCACGGGTCGAGATATGCACCTTCCCGGTCTCTCATTAGCCGGAGCGCGCGACGCGCCGTGTTATTTTCGTGTTTGCCGTGCTCGCAGCAGGTTGCGGCCGGTATAATGTAAAGTGATTTTACTTATATTTCTACAGGGAACGTTACTACAAAGTTTCAGTTATTTAATTTTTATCCTTAAATTTTGCAACCAATGTAAACAAACATAATTCCTTTGTCTCGCGCTGCGAGTGGAAAGTTACCAGGATGAGTCACACTTGTTTGTTTTAAGACGCCGTGGTCTTTAACTATTTCTACATAGTATTTGGGAGCTCTCTTATAATAAATGTTTCTTAGGAAAAATAAGTGTTATACACATGATATTGCCGCTTTTTTTGGGCATTTAGGAACACAAGAAAATATATTATTTATTTATCTTAATATTAATTTCGCCTAACTGTTTACAAGTATATTTAATCATTTATTTATTTATACATATTTATTACGTTGGCCTAGCTGTCCGTAACAGACATTGTCACGTGATTGTAAACCGCTTAATACAATAAATGTTGTATTGTTTGGCACCCATTTAGATCGTTTTGGGTTTAGGCACTACACACACACTTAGGTACTTACCCATACCTCCAAATTCAATCAAACATTCAATAAAACCTTTAAACTCACAAAAATTGTGACAAATATTTTACCCCATGCACTATTTATAGCAAACATTAATAGCTTAGTTGCCGTTAAAATTCCCTCCACTTTGTTCCCAGCTTACACAGCAAAATGTCAGCGGCAAAATTTATTTTACTATTTTCCTATTTGACTAAGCTTAGAAAATAGTGGTCTCGGGCACTCCCCAGTAATTGCAGTTCTCAGTGCCTGAGTGCTGAGTCTCTGGTCTTGGGTGGGATAATCAAGAATTATTACGGCACTGCACCCTTTACTCTTCCCTACATGTAATATATGGAGCTTCGTATGACCACTCTAGGTTTGTCGAGAAAATGTTTGCTCAGAAATTGTTTTTGTTTTCCGATATAAAACAAAACACTGGCTGTTTTTGTTCAATTACCGACCAATGGAGTTTTGATCGATTGTCCGTTTCGTTATAAATTATTAATGTCGCTTAGTATAGAAATTTGTGTACCTTACATTATATTTACTGAAAACAAAGAATATTTTGGATCATTTTTATAATAAACTTTGATAAGCACCATTCATTAAGCCGTTGTTTTTGTTAGATGATAATAATCTTCTGTTTTAGAGTGCGTTAAATACTGTGACTTAAAAATGCTGAATAAGGAATAGAAATAATACATTACATAAGTAGGTACCTAGGGTAGTGAATTGGTGAATGTCCCAGATCGCGGGAGTTTGTGGCCCGAACCGAAGATGAGAGCCATAAATATGCGATCTGAGGCTTTACTAATTACCACCCGTGGTTTGTGTAAAGGTTTACGTCTTGCCCTAGCACGGAAGTGAGATTTCCTCCCCAGTGAATCCTACTTACGGCCTAGGGTGACGTAAAAAATCTAATTACACCCTCTCGGTAGATCTAATACTATCTTTTGTATGATTAAATAAACATTCAAAAGACGTTCTGTTGTGTTCTTAAATATTTTCATAGTATTTGTAGTAGCCTAAAATTGCTTCGCGAACCAAGTTTTTAGTCTTCGACACACTTTATTTTTAATACATGAATAAATGTTTGATATATTCAGAGATAAGATTTATAGTGGACAGTACATTTACATTGCTTTATTAAAATACGTGACAATAGTTGTCACTATTGACCACATTACATTTAAATCACCTTTTGAAGTCGGTGGCGAACCTCACGTTAACTTGCGCGGCATCTGTTTTCACGGTAATAATAATTGAGTGGTTTGGCACCGACTTCAAAAGGTGATTCAATTGTAATCTGTACATGATTGGGTTACTTTTGTCTTTTCAGTTTTATTAAGTCAGTTTTTTTTTCTTTTAATTAAGTAGGTACCGGGTAATTAAGTAGGTATACGTGACAAGAGTGACGACCAAAGATAATATTACACGTTTTTCGAATGCTTATTTTTTTTGTGTTATTTAAACACGTGATTAATCGTGACGATCAGAGAGAATAAGTAGTACATGTTTTTATAATGTGTATTTCTTTATTATTTTATTTAAATACGTGACAATAGTGACAACCAAAGAAAATATCACATATTTTTCAAATGCGTATGTTTTGAATTGTTTTATTTAAATACCTACGTGAAAATCCTGGCAATCAAAGAGAATATTACAAGTTTTTCGAATGCGTATTTTTTTTGGTGTCATAAAGTTTATTTAAATTAAAAATCTAAATAGACTCCAGTTGAGCAGATTATGAACTTCTGGGTATAAGACGGATTATTGTTACCTTCAAAGGAACGGATGTTCTCAACAATAGAGCATGCAACATAATATGAAACAATAACCCCCATTGTTAAACAAATGTTCGACTCTGTTTGCTCATATTAAGATACGGTCTGAATTCAGTAGCTCCAAGTAATAACAATTACATCGTAATAGATTGTATTGTTTGTTAATACAGTCAAAGGGATCATAATTCCGAATTTCAATGTCATGTATTGGAACGGCTCAATTACATTGACTGTAATGTTTGATAAATTCAAACATGCCACAACATAATAGTACCGTTAAGTTAGGGCCTTATTACACATGTGATTTGCGAGCGAGTTTTCCATGCAAATAAGCGTCAGCTCGCTGCGTGATCGCCTTCATACAAAATTCGCTCGCAATTCGCTACTGTGATAAGGCCCTTTTTAGGGTTCCGTACCGAAAGGTTAAAAAGTAAAAACGGGACCCTATTACTGAGACTTCGCTCTCCGTCCGTCCGTCTGTCACCAGGCCGTATCTCAAGAACGGTGATAGCTAGACAGTTTTCACAGATGATGTATTTCTGTTGCCGCTATAACAATAAATACTAAAAATAAAATAAAATAAATATTTAAGGGGGGGTCCCATACAACAAACGGGATTGGTTGCATTAACTTTCCACCTAATTTGTATGGGGCGCTATACATACCAGGTGCAAACTTAACTTAACCACTTAAGGATGGAAATTGTTTGTACGGAACCCTCAGTGCGCGAGTCCGACTCGCACTTCATCGGTTTTTTATAAATATCGGACAGCCTTACACAAATCGATGTACTCCCAAATTAAGCTCAAGAAAGCTTGTATTAAGAGTAGTAGACGACGATAAACTGTACTTATGTAGATAAATCTGTACTTGTATTTAAATACATAGGACAAACCAATGACCCAAGCATAAATATTTGAGTTCATCACACAAATATTTGCCCCGGCCGGGATTCGAACCCGGGACCGCCGGCTTAGTAGGCAGGTGGTCTACAAACTGCACTTAACACTAAGAAACATTAAATGGTGACACTTGACAGTAAGTAGAAATCCCCGCCACAAAACTCCTAAGATACCGTCATACATTTCAAAATAAAGTCTAGCCGTCTAGAACATAAAGAAGGTCTAAACATCTGAAACGGAGAACATTACGGCAAAAGAGGCCGCAAAAATCCAGGTTCAACGTAGGTTTATGTTACAGTGCGTAAGACAAAGCTGCAACGGAACAAGGTACCAGTCGGCTTTGATGAAAACACACGGTATGAAAAAGGATCGCACCGAGCTAAGGCAATAAACCTATAATACTGCACCGACTACTCATTCCTGTTTACCCAGTGGTTTCTAGGTGTACGAGCCGGCTTTGATAAAAACCTACGGTATGAAAAAGGATCGCACCGAGCCTAGCCAATAAACCTATAATCCTGCACGGACTACTCATTTCTGTTTAACCAAGTGGTTTCTAGGTGTACGAGTCGGCTTTGATGAAAACACACGGTATGAAAAAGGATCGCGTCGAGCCAAGCCAATAATCTTGCACCGACTACATATTTCTGTTAACCCAGTGGTTGACTGACTGGTAGAGAATGCCTTAAGGTACTTAGTTCGCAGTGTGTACCTATTTTTTGTATTGTGCAATAAAGTTTAAATGAATAAATAAACCGTGTACGGACGAACGAACAAAAACTTGCATCGAACACTTAATAGCACGTGCGTATCACTAACAAACATCAAACACAACAGGAAGATTCAAAAGATTACGAATGTTCATCGAATAAATTCAATATACGTATAAAACGTTATCCAGTCGCAGTCGAGGTAGCGGCCAATCGAACGAGATCCTACTGATTCAAAACATGTAGAGCGATATTCAACTTTTACAGCGTGAATAAACCTATTTCATATTAATGTATTTTATTATGTCTGAGACTCACTAGAGTTTTCTATGCAAGATTCAATATGAATGTTAATGATAATCGATGTTCCAACCACCATTTGTTTCTTCGTTCGTGCGTACACGGCTATACGGGATCACTACGTCCCGCGAACCGTGCTAGTAGCCTACACACCGACGCAGACCATGGTTCTTGGCTTCGTTTTCTGATTTTGCTTGGAAAATATCCATCACCTAGTCTACGTTAACACACTCGTCGGCCCCCGAAGGGAATGGATGACAATTTTCAAAAAGTTTGATTTTTTATAATTATGTAATAACCTCCCTCATTCATAAAAAAAAACGTTTTATTCTACCTCCCACGGACTTTATACGGATACCTAGTGATGTTATACGGAGCTGTAATTTTACTATTCACACAATTTGCCTCGATTATTACTACCTAAATAGATCTCGGAGAACGGCAGCATGCCTCCCAAGTCTCCTGTCAAGTAGCAGCTTCATAATCAGAATTTGTCTCCTCTCGCCTTCAGCTTGTTCCATTAAACCACCCTCATTATGTTATTATTGCAATTGCATAAACTAATATTAAAAAAAACAGTGTGATAAAACTGCTAGCAGTATTATCCATCCGTGTATCACTAACCCTATCAGGCGCAGGTGGCGTGCAACGCGGATGATACCGCAATAACACTAAAATAAAAGTAAGCTATTGCAACGCCAGACACTGATTTCATTGCGCCTAGTTCGCCACTGTTCGTTTCGTGGTACCGGCGTGTTTGCGGCGGTTTAATGGCAAATGCTTTTGCTATTACTTCCTTGCCAATTCAATTTTACGTAGGAGAACCTCAAAATTGTCGACAAGAGTTGCTAGACTTAAGGAGCTTGAGGACTGCATTTTGCTTTTCGTTGAGTGGTGACCAGCTAAGCTGTATAAGCGCTTATACAACCCTTATACAGCTAATTTGAGTTGTATAAGGGCTGTATATGCAGCCTGTATGCTACTTGGGTGGTCAAGTGTTTATACAACACATACAGCTAATTTAAGTGATATAAGGGCGTTATAAGCGCTTATACAACCCTTATACAGCTAATTTAAGTTGTAAAAGGGCTGTATATACAGCGTGTATGCTACTTGGGTGGTCAAGTGTTTATACAACCCTTATACAGCTAATTTAAGTTGTATAAGGGCTGTATAAGCGCTCATGTCATCGTTGCGGGAATCCATTTGACGAGGGTATTGCATGATCGGCAACTGGAGGTTCTTGAGAAAGTCTTTTACTTCTAGAAAACTTTTTATCAATGAAAAATAAGCTATTGCAACGCCAGACACTGATTTCATTGCGCCTAGTTCGCCACTGTTTGTTTTGTGGTACCGGCGTGTTTGCGACGGTTTAATGGCAAATGTGCTTTATATCGCATCAAAGTAATTTACTCAAACTGGATTTAGATGACACCATCTTTCCTACTGTATTCTACGTTAAAACTAGCCAACAGAGGCTCGTTATGTAAAAAAAGTTGGTAAACACAATTTACGTGTAAAAATAAAGCCGGATTTAAAGCATCGAACGTCAAGATCTCAGTGAGCCTCATAGAGTGCGCTTCAGATATCAAAGACAACGGGAGCCGCGCGTAGGGTGACCATGTATGTTGATTTTGGCGGGATAGTCTCTTTTCTAGCATTCACTAATGAACGATATATATATATTACTTACTCATTATTTTTATTCTCGCTTATTTTAATTTTATTATTGTATTGTTTACTTCATTTTCAATTATAACTTTGAGGTTTTTTCCATCCTTATAGCTGAACGGATTTCGTGAACTGTAGCTACTGTTTTAAAGCAAAAGCGTGAAATTAGCTTCTTTTTCTTGCGCGTGAATTAGACGTTATACGTGTAGGAGACTTAAAACTATAATATAAAGTTCATAATTATATACAACAATATAGAAAATAAACATTTTTTTATTGATATTCACTACGTTAATCTAGCAATTTTATTTTTTTGAATACTATTGTCCTGCATTTTTAGAAGCGGTGGTAGCCTAGTGGTTAGGGCATGCGACTTTCAATCCGGAGGTCGCGGGTTCTAACCCGGCCCGTACCAATGAGTTTCTCGGAACTTATGTACGGAATGTCATTTGATATTTACCACTCGCTTTTCGGTGAAGGAAAACATCGTGAGGAAACCACCTAAGCCCAATAAGGCCTAGTTTTCCCTCTGGGTTGGAAGGTCAGATGGCAGTCGCTTGCGTAAAAACTAGTGCCTACGCCACATCTTGGGATTTAGGTAGCCGACCCCGATTGAGAATTCATTCTCAAAAAATGGGACAAAGGCTAGGAGGATGATGATGACTATTGTCCTGCATTTTTCTACCGCCATCTGCTGATCGATCTGAAAATATACAAAATTGTAAAAATTATAGCATCAGCAAATATTTTGATTAATAATATATCCCTACAAAAAAAAAAACATTAGAATATTTTCACAACATAATGTGCAATACATATTATAAGTCCGTTTTTAATAAATACTTACCTTTTCTTTTAATAAACCCGTCCCATAACATTTTGAACTCTGTCAAGAAAAGATCTGCCAAAGTTCTCTCTTTATATATTAAATCCAAAGCATTATTAGTAACCACTTTATGTAACGGATCTATGATATATTTTTGACTTTTAACACTGATAATAACTAGTAAAACTACAGTTAGTACGCCGAGTTTCATATTACTTAGCTTCGCCATTCTCATAGATAACTTCAATATTCGGTTAGCATTTAAGTAGTTGTTCCTTTGTTTGTTTAGAAACCAATGTTTCCATAATATTGTTGTTAAGCATCCTATGCGGAACTATTTTACATGGAAGCAAAACATGTCCGTTACTCATTTAGTGCCATTGCCGATACGCTAAGGCGTCGTTCTTAAACTCATTTTTTTTTGTCATACATTTGTATAACATAGAATAAATTTGGCCTAAAATATTTGTTGTAACCAAGAATCTTACAAGAACTGATATTTATTCTTAAACTCGTCACTGTGCAGACATCAACAATTATACTACTCAATTTTTGCAAGAACAATTAAGAAGACAAAATATGAAATTTATTGGAATCACAGTCATAATTTTTCTGACCGTTATCGATGTAGGAAGTGATTTTCTTCCAGGATTCTTTCCCCAAGGAACACCACAACAAAAGACACTGAACAGTCTCGTAGACATGTGGTATGGAAATCACACATTTTCAATCATTCTGAGGAACGGGGTCCGAAAATTGTGGAACCGATTGACTTTGTCAAATAGTGATGATGGCAGTACAAATGAACATGAAATTTAAGCAAGTAAATTATTAATATGGAATAGGAAATATCATATGTCCAAGATGTCATATTTTTCTCGATATCTGCGACGTACTCTACGTAAATTAAACTATTGGCAAATTCCGAGTCTCCATGACGTACACTATTGTGGAAATATTGCGGCTGACGTTCTTTTTTAATTCGCAGAAATATTAAATCCACGTTTCTTGTATAACTAAGTGGTTTTATTTACATTCATGCCAAATATAACTCAATTCAAATGATGATGGTGATACAATTTTACAGGATTACCGGCTTACCTTTCAAAATAATTGTACACGGATCGAAACGGTTGAGATGTGAGACGGGTAATCCAAATGTACTATTTCTGTTGTTGTGTTGTATATTGTTCATTACAGTACATATTGATATACATATTATATAAAATTGCATTGTAATGTAGCAATTTATTTCATAAGACGGTTAACAACATGGACTTGTAGGGGAGCCATAGGGATTTTGAAAGAGAGGTTAGTTGAAACAACGTTGAATCCATTAGCGAGCTAGAAACAATGCTATTTAGATGCGCTCGACCGCCTGTGGGCCGCTCAGTGTGCATCCTTGCTTCGCTAATAGATATAGATACAAGAAATTGACGTTGTTGCAATTCAACTTTGGTTCAAAACCCCTCGATGTACTTACTCGTATATTTTAAAAACACAATACGTGCATTTTTCATACTTTTAGCTTTACAGTTTACGAGTGAATTTGTGAATTAAAACTATTAAAAAGGCAGGCGAACGTAGTGAAAATGATGTTGAACTTTAAACAGTAATTTCGGCCTCTTAGACTACTAAAATGTATTTAGTCTCATAGAAAGTGTAGACATATTTTGATCTCAAAAAATAATGTCTACTTACACACCTATAGTGTCTCTCTTTATCCGGGATTCCACGATAAACATGGTCACCCCATCGCTATGAGCCAAACTGCTAGTACCTGAGGCTTTGTTTTCAAGTACGCTCATTAAGGACTACCCTCTCTTTGCACGAAAAATTCTCAAAGCACCCGCCTACTTCAAACCCGGTTGAAATGGAGTTCATTTCAGAGGTAATTTGACCTCGCGTACGTAGCCATCCAATTACAATGTAATTATTGCATGCAACGCTTACTATGATCCTTACGATGATAAAATTGAGTTTGGTATTTTCAAAGCCTATACAGAACGTTTTTATTCATCTTTAATAAGTGTTCTGAAACTGGAACTACCGAGATCAAAGTACAAGGAAAAAAAAACAATGCGTAACCTGGTAGAAGACATCGGCAATCCCGAACCCTAAGGCTCCAAACTGTCGCAAAGCAACTGTAGCAAAGTGCCTCTCCACCTCCGCCTCATATATTTCTGGTCAGGCTTTAAACAATGCAAAGAAAGATCGACACACAAAGCATTCAGAAAATAGAAACGTATTCTGGTGTTCGGCTAGTGGAGTCGTTGACAGGTGGGACCGGTAGGTAATCCAGAGGCACCAGGTTAAGGATTTAAATATTCTTTTGTACTTAGATCCTTTTTGTCATAGGGGGCATACGAGCAAACGGATCGCCCGATGGAAAGCGATTACGACGTCCATACACCTGCAACACCAGAAGAGTCACAAATGTGTTGCCGGCAATTTAACACTTTAAACGCCAAAGTCGGCAAATCACGTCGCCGGAAAGCTGTGCCGCAGACGCCACGACGTCATTTGCCGCTATACAATGTCATACTATCTTATCTACTGTCAGCTTGGCCTCAGGAAAACAATTTACCGTCGAAGAGGTGAGCGGTCGAAGGGTTAAGGCGTTTTGTAGGTATCAATACATAATAAGAACACTATGTCAACGTCATGGTGAATTTATAACCCTTCACTGAAAAAAATAGCCAGTGGAGCGTACTGAAATTACAGTAAACGTAACCGTTATTCCAGTTAGGTTTACTGAAATGTCAGTAGGCCTAACTGTTATTGCAGTAAGTCTTACTGTAATGTCAGTAGGCTCCACTGGCTTCTTAAAGTAAAATGCCAAGGGTCTCACGCCTACAAGAAAACAGGAAAACATAAAAAAAAACCTAACCTAGGGTGCCGCCGGTGGCGAGGCGGGGCCCAAAGTAACTAGCAGTATAGTTAGATCTGAGGATGCGCGTCGTGTTCAGGAGTACCGCTGATAATATTTACTGCTGTGGCTACCGAACAAAAGAAGGATAAAGAGTTTAACATCTATTTTGTAGAGATTAAAGCCCAACAGGGTGTTTTTCAACCCACGCCATATTGCAGATTTTAGTGGTAAATACTAAGTTATTTATTCTATTGGCAACGACAAATTTTTGGTAACTGACGTTGAAAATCAGTGAATGTCCACTGATACCAAGAAAAAACACGACTAAATATTCCGAAAATTTGAAATATTTTTGTATAATAAAGCCAAAACTATCAGTGATGAAACCAATTTTTTTTTTCATAAGATTCAGTATTTATTTCGCAAGAAGAATTAAGGATTGAGCAGCATTTCGGTAAAAAATGTTTTGTATTTGGTGAATGACAAATCCTTGATAAACCGCTACTGACGCAAATAACTATATGATGGACACGTGACGGACGCTCATTATTGCCTTATGAAAGCAGGGGCCCAATTTGAGAATGCCGTTTGAGATATCGCCAAACGCCAAATCTCCATTAGATAACAGTTATATCGCCATTGAACTGTCATTTAAATGCGATGAGCTTAAAAGTGACATATCTCATCTCAATTTTGGAAATACGAAGGCGATAATGATTGTCAAAAATGTTATTCATGTATATAAATTTCTGTTTTGAACGAAACGTAACGGACTAATTTCACGTACTACGCGGTCAATTTAAAGTATGCGCCTGTTATTTATGCCGTCACATACAAAGAAAGCGAAAATTTTGCGCGTCCGAATTGACGAAGTTGCGATGTTCTGGGGATATCGCCACTTGTCAAGTAGGCACACGTCAAAAGTGACGGATGGCGATGAAAAGGAGAGATCTCCATTATATTTCTAAAATTGGTCGAATACCCCCCCTGTTTGCAGCGCCGCTGTCCCTGGGCCGGCCCGACACTTGTAAAGCTATACAAATTGGCGTCAGTAACAATGCCTACACGAATAGAAATAGGTTTTAACTAATATCATCTGGCTTATGCTAAAATGAGATCATCAATTAGGCATAATACTGACTTGTATATACTGTCTTGACTATAGTTAAACTAAATTGCATTAAAGAACCCACTAAACACACACTCAAAATTACACGCAATCGTATAAACTATCACTACAGTTGGAAAAAGAAGACGTGTCTAGACTACTGTTTTGTGTTTTCTATAACGTCACAATAAGTCAGTATCTTCATAGACATTTCATACTAGCAAATCGTTTTTGATATTTAAAAAAGAGTTGCTGATTTGAGCTGTCATCAAATACCTACCGTATTGCGAAAATTGATTTTATATCTGGTTATTGGAAAAAAGTGAGTTTGATTTAAAATTTTACTGCAATCTATTTCCTAATCACACAGCTCACAGATCACACTAATATTATAAAGGCGAAAGTTTGTGAGTGTGTTAATGTGTATGTTTGTTACTTCTTCACGGTCAAATGGCTGTACCAATTTTGATACATTTTGGTGTGAAGGTAGCCGGCACCCTGGATTAACACATAGGCTACTTTTTATCCCGGAAAAATGCAGTGTTCCCGTCGGATGAGCGAGCGGCGCAGCTAGTTAATAATAATTGTCGGCCGTGGGTTATGGAGATTTGTAAATTTTTCTCAGTTTTTAACACGCAGTTCACCAAGCGCATGCCAAAACACACCAATCTCATTTTCCAAATCCCAGACGTCATTAGGTCCAATAACGTCATTTAAAATTCATCTCCTATTAGATTGCTTTCACGTCACCCTCTAACTGCCTTCTAATCATGCGGTCGGAGCGAACACTTATGAAGTAGCTTTTAAAACATCAAACGCGGCACCCAGGGGCTCCACTGTAGGGGATCCTCGAGAGGGCTCCGAAAATTATTTATTAGTTACCAAAAAGGGAACTAAAGCATTCTCATCAAGTCCTAGCTCATTGTAATCCCTTTGAAGATTGAGATTTTGAAGATTAAACATTCATTCGATACCTTATAATGGATTGTTAAATAAAACAGGCAGATGACAAAGCGAGGTATAGTATTCAGGATTTATGAATAAAGCATTAAGAAGACGACGTCAATGTCGAAGTAAAATATATTGATAATATCAACTTTTTAAAGTAAATAATACTTTTCCCTGAGTTCTAGAAAGTAACATACATTGCGTGCAGTCGGAAACTAGTTGAAAATAAAACTGCTTTCTGCGTAAATATTGTCAATTTCGAGTTATATTAGAAACAAAAAATATCAATGAAATATTCAAACTGTAAGTTTCAAATATATAGCAATGCATCTCAATACCCTGTTGTAAGAAGTAATAATGATAACATTTTAAGAAACATGTTTGATAATAGAGAAAAATGTTTACAACGATCAGCATTTTTGAACGGAGAAGGAGCCTAAGTTCAATGTCAATAGTAGCATTCAGTGAGAGGTGAGTGGTTCCTTGACCTAACCCTTTCCCTGTTGGGAATTGTTGGCAAGAGTCTATAACCCGATTCCAGCTATCCGGTGAGAAATTGCATGTGGTTTCGAGTGTATACTCGACTCGAACTCCGTTCAATTTAGTGCCCATAACTTGAACGTCGTCGTTGTTCTAGGGTGTCCTTGTATGTTTTCGAGTTTGAGCTTACTAAATAAGGCACAGCAATTATGATCTCGGAAATTTTCATTGATATTCCAAATATCGATACCTTAACGGTTCTATACTCCTGAGTTCCAGTGTCCTACACATAGTACATAAATTCAATTAATAGTTAACTGTCATCTATTTGTCATAAGGTTAAAATTAAACTGACATATTATAAATGCTGGTCGTCAGGAGGCTATAGTACTCGTATTGAATTGCATAAAACACTTTTTGTCAGCGATTAAGTTGTGTTTTGTTATAATAATTACTTGCAAAATTTATAGTCGTCATTAATCATAATTTTCGGTAGCAATTATTTTTACTTTTCACTGAAACAGGTAACTTTTCAGGATTGTAATAAACTAAACTGAGTTAATAAGTATTACTCTGAAAACACTTGTAATTTTAATAATTTCATAATTATTGCTAACGATTTTATGCCAAACAATGCGTTATGCCAACCAAATTTATGCCAGCCGATAGAATATCTCACATAACACTAGCCTTTATTATTTTTTGTACATTTATAAAATACAATGTTTTCGTCTTTTTATTAAAAGAGATTATGAAACTTATACACAAATAATAAGTAATATAAGTACTTTATTTTGTAAGAACCACAGTCAAAGACATAGAAGAATTGACCCATAGTCGCTGGCGCAGACGAGCTCTTGATTGGTGATACTGATACTGCAACGTAGGTGGACCACCGCGAGGTGCAATGATGACCTAGTAAAGATCGCTGGAGTCCATGGCTGCTTGGAACGTGGAACAACTTTTTGGGCGGCAATAGTGACCAAATTAAAATTGAGTACTATTCCCCCGCATTTTTTGTAAAATTTGAGTAATCAGTTCTTTTGGCGCTGAATTAATTGTACTATTTAGTTGCTTATATTTTAATATATGATTTGTAGCTGACCGACCTGTAATAAAAATATATATACAGTTATAAAAACACATTCAATAAAATCGAAATCGCATTTTGCAATAATCTATGAATGTTCCAAGCATTACTATAGAATACATGTTTCACAAGCGACAAAAAGTTATTGTTTAATATTAATTTAAGTTACTACCTACCTATTCTTACAGTTCTCTTAACCATTTCTTTAAAATCTCTTCCAAGGATATCTGTCAGACTTTGTTTCCCAGACCACACGTCTGTAGCTGCACTAGTTATCCATTTATCAGGCCTATAATCTATTGCGGGTGGTTTTGGCGGCTTAGCATGATACGTTTTTTGAGTACCTACTTCAATTATGACTAGTATAACTACCGTTGTACCTACAATCACTTTCATTTTGACTGTGGCTGTTTCCCATTTGTGATAACTCTTAAATAGTCAGTGTTCTGGGTAAGGTATTGTTCTTTTGTTTGTTTGTAAAACGTTCCGACGATAACATTTTTGAAAAGCATCCTTCGCATCGCGGAACTACGAGTATTCTGAATGGAACCAAAACATTTTGTGTGTACGTTACTCGATAGTGGTTGTGTTTTTCGTAGACTCGTGCGATCATAAAATTTGAACTAGAATTTCACTATTTACTCAGGTATCTGCGGTAGGCATAGGCTGTCTGTCCAGAAGTGGCGCGGAGAGAATGAACCTATGACACTGTGACTTTGTGAAGCCCAAAAAGATGCCTTTAAATTTGAGAAATTCGATTGGTTTTACGCATCACCGCTTCGCTCCGCTCAAGTGTAAAGGAAGCTTTACGGTCGCGCGTAGAGCGATAAACAAAAGAAAAGCATCCATCAATTTCATACTTGTCACCTAATCACTAAACGGTGTATTTTTTTAAGTGCCTCCTATTGAGAAAGAGTTGCGGGTCACAATTGTGCTAGAGGTACTGATCACTCATAATGGACGTATTTATGCATAAGGGAACCAACCCACACAATTATAGTTTTGAGAAAAAACTATTTTTGTTTAAAAAGTGTATACAAAAATCTTGTCACAAAGTCACTAAACGGTGTATTTTTTTAAGTGCCTCCCATTGAGAAAGAGTCGGGTGTCACAGTGTGTACTAGAGGTGCTGATCTCTCATAAAATATGTATCTTACATGGCGTGAGAAACTGCGTCGAAACACTGAGACGAAAAAGTAAATATAATCAATATTGCGTTAAAATAAAAAGTTGTTAAACTTGTTAAGTGTTTATTTCTAATCATATTTTTCTACCGAAGAATAAAAGTAATACAAATAAAATATATAAAGACTTTTGATGGTACTTTGAAATTACAGATCGAGCGATCGTGCTGGAAAAGTTCCAAAATCCTTCCAATAACTCCTAAACTAAATAAGTATAATAATACAAAATACTCATAAACCGATTGTGACAGTCACTGGAACTTCTTTATCTTAGTTCTTGAAACGGAATGCGCAATAATTAATAATGTATTCACAAACACAAATAAGACAGCATTTTAAGACGTGATAGCACTCGGATTTCTTATACTATTCAATGATAATAATGAATACCGATAGGCAAGTGTTACAATTTATGTTTTTACGGGTGCTCCCTCACTGCGACCATTCGTTGTCATAAAACTAAAAATTAATGACATCTTCATAATACTTATATATTTTTTTGTTATATTATCATTTTTGTTTGTTATATTTTTATGTTACTAACAATAGTTATAAGGTTTATTATTTATGTTACTAACACGATATGGATGAAATTCCGAAATAAATGATGATTATTATTATTTGTTTCTCATTTTTTGAGTCTCGGGCTATTACGTCCCGGTCTTTTGGAAGGCTTGCGTGGGGATATGGATCCAACACGTAGAGGCCCCTTGGAGAAATTTGCTGTGGCTGTTGCCCTGCTGGGACCCGTTCCTGATCATATCAATAAGATGATACATCCATGAACCGGTCCCAGCAGGTGATTGAACTATTGCATTAATATGGAAAAGAAACCGGGCTATTAAAATGAAGTTTGGATGGACTATTTATGTGGGCTATTGCAGTAGAAAAATGTCACCCGCCGTAACCATCTATGCGACTGTTACCTCTGGCGGGTGGTGACTCGCCCCTCACTAGGTGGGCCCCGTAATGCCATCGTGCAGACGGCCGGAAGCAACACGAGCGTGAGGGCTCAGGGGTGTCGAGAGGTGTGCTGCGCTTTCTCCGAAGTTACTCGCGGCGTGATGCCTTTAACACTTCCACCCCTGGAGCATATAGCTCTAACGCTCCTCTCTGGACGGCCAATGAAGGCAAGCCAGAGCTGAGAGTCCTACGGGTCCTCTTGGGTTTCCACTCCGGCCGATGAAGGCACACCGGAGACGAGGACCCTGACCGACTCTATTATTATTATTATTATTTTCGGAAGGTTTCTAATTCTCAGCTCTAGGCTGGTATTACCTACAATTACGGGTTTTCCACCAAGTAAAATGTAGGGTTTGTTGTGGAATATTTAATGTAAGTACTTATTTGTGAATGATTAGATAGCAATTTGTGTGTTATCTGGGTCTAGTTGCATGAACTTCCTTACAATTCGGCATGTGTTTAATATGGCGGCTTTTTGTAGAATTGTGTAAATATATGATTTCAGACCTAATAATTTTAAACTATGGTGTAGATGTTTTGGGATTACGCCTGTTGTGGATAGAACTATTGGGACTATGTATACTTTTTCCTGCCTCCATATTCTAGCTACTTCATCTTTAAGTTCTGTGTATTTCGTTATTTTTTCTGTGATGGTCTTCTGTATATTATGTGTATTAGGGACTGAGATGTCTATGAGGTAAGTGGTCTTATTTATCTTATCTATTAAGGTGATGTCTGGTCTATTATAATGGATTGTGCGATCTGTGAGTATGGCGCGGTCGTAGTATAATTTGTGTATTGTGTTCTCTAATATGGTCGGCGGTGAGTATTTGTAATATGGAGTGTGCGTATTTTGAATAAGATTATGTTTGTGTGCCAGGTTTTGATGAATGATATTTGCGATTTGGTTGTGCCGGTGTGTGTAGTCTGTCTGTGTCAGTGTTGTGCATGCACCGGTTATATGTTGTATGGTTTCCGATTGGGTGTGACATCTGCGGCATTTGTCATTTGTGAGTGAGTTGTCTTTTATGATGTATTTACGGTAGTTTTTAGTATTTACTATTTGGTCCTGGATTGCAATAATGGAGCTCGTGTAAAGCGCACATCCTGGGGTATGGCTAATGCGCATAAGCATTTCAAAAACATATATGACGCACAGGGCGCTCCAGTAGCGTAAAGAATTAAGGGATGAAAGATTTGGTGTGATTGACGTAGCGATCAAATAGTTCAGTTGGAAGAGCAATGCGCCGGAAACGCAGAGGTCGCGGGTTCAAATCCCGCTTGGATTAAAGTGGATCGCATTCAATTTTTCTTTCTTAATTTACCTTTGTGTCATTATTTATAGAAATAAAAATGTGGTATTACCACATAAAAAAATATGAATCGATAAAAAGATTCTATACAAATATAAACTATCATCTCAAAATGTTTCATTACACAATTGAGTTTATTAGGGTTATTCGGAAAGATACATCTTGTAAGAAACAAGGACAAAAAGTAAAAATTCAAAATTGTTAAAACTAAAAATAAAAACAGAGATACGCACATATACATAAAAACATACAATATGGAGGTTTGTTGCAACTGTCACTCTTCCTATTGGATGTCTTTATCTGAAAATAAAACATAAAGTTACACAACAATATAACACATTTCATGCAATTTGATTTTATTTGGCATCTTAATGGTAAGGTACCTACCTACCTACTGATATATCTATATTATTATGAAATTCTAGATTCGTATTAAAATCAGTTTTCTATTGAGAGTGGTCATAATTTCAGAAAAAATCTTAATAGCGTGATGCAGGATCGTCATTTACTTTGTATAGGCGCCAGGCTGCCATCTGTTTTTATAATTTCCTTTGTCTTCTCATCACGCCAAAACGGCTGGACAAATTTTAACCAATTTTGGTACAGGGATAGCTGGACATCCAAGGATGGTAGTATACCTTGACCCGTCTACGATAAAGAAAAAAATACGCAGACGGAGTTGCGGGCATCACCTAGTATAATTCTAATTTTAAATTGTTATTAACGAACATAATGTCCTGATAAATCCCTCATAAATTTTCACATACCTGTACACTGGGTTGAACATATCATGGGAAATAAATTTTATTGTAAGATCTTCATGTAACCGTATGTTCCAGTGAATAAACGCTTCATTCATTCATTCATAATATATATAGAATACACGAAAGATAAGTTAACATATTTTCAAACAATAAACCTTAATCTTAATCAGATCACCCATTCAGTACCAACAAATGCCACGAGCAGGTTTGCAGCTACCTACATATCTTATAAAATAACCTTTTCCTAATCTAGGGATTCCCTATTCATAATGAATACCATGGTATAAGAAAATAAGGTATGGCACTTTGGAATGACAAGCGAGACTCACGCTATGATTTTTTCGACGGTTCTGTCAATCCGTTTTTGTGTTACCAGTGGTGTATCATAAATACTCCCCGATTCCCGTGTTACCTGTATGAATCTCATAAAATCGTGTTTTCAATCAAAGATTGCGACAAAATAAAATGTAGTTTGTAATGCATAAATGCATTTTTTTTTGTAAATCTGGCGGCAAACAGTCTCCTGACAGTTGTGGTGGAGAGATGGGACAGTGCTTTAATCAGGTACTGGACCTCTACATCTGAGTTTAGGCAGTAACATAGTTATTTAAGTTTTCTATGTGATACTAACAACATATGGATAATTTTAGTCCGAAATAAACGCTTTTTTTTTATTTTTTTTTTCCTTATAATTATTTTGTTACCATAAAGTGGCAACTAATCAGTGACGTAGAAAGGCTGACTTGCTGGAGTACTATACCTTATTTTCTTATACCATGATGAGTACGTACTTTTCACATCCACGATTCGATCGATCACATGCGACCCAAAGTCCCAAAACTGCTTCGCAACCAAACTCATCATAGTTTGGTTTGAATAGAAAAAATCCATAGCCCTCTCTACCAATGAATCTGTAATACTTTTCTTTTGATTCTTAGCTTGGCTGTAACTCTGTTGTAATTGGTCCACGCTTTTATATGACCATATAATACTGACTTCAAGTGTGAGTAGTAAAAGAAATGATATTGGAAGAACTACAACGAGCCGTGGCATCATCTTGAATGAAGTCTACAGATTAATAAGGAATACAGGTAGACAATGCAACAATGGAATGGTAGGTACAATTGGTATCGTTTTACAATTCGATGAAATCTTCGGGCAAGTTGACAAAAATCCGATATCGGTGGGAATCGCCGTGGAATGAGGTTCCATCCTTTAGCCTCCTTAAATCTATCTGTGATATACAGACAACTTAAGGACGCTGCTTAAACTTATCTGCATATCACAGATTTGTACGGAACACCTTAACATTTGAATTATGAATCTCTTTAAGTTCAAAATAAATAGGTATTTTTTAGGAATGCGTTCCTACTTCCTTCAACCGGCTCTGAATTCATTTTAGGTGAGATCGAATCAAATGCTAGTTTTACGTAAAAAATGGCTCGTGCATCGGTTCAGTGGTCCAAAAGGACGTCTGTGTTGTCCTGGAAAACCGCTGAAAACGCGAGTACGAATCCCGCCTGAACCATTAAATTATAAATTGGTCACTTTAATGTAAGCATTCGGTTTACGCTATAAAAATTTCCTTTTATTATGCTTTATCTTGTATCTTTCTTTGCATAGAAAAGCAAGAAATACTTGCTATAATTATATTTGATTGATTATATTCAGAACTGTTTTTGGAGACCATAGATATTTCTTGAATAATAAAACGTTTTAAAAATTAAAGGACTTCTTCACTTTTTCGAAAGGATCTAGCAGGCTAAGCGAACAAGAAGTGCCCCCAACGGCGGATTTGGTCATTCTTTCAGGTGGTGTACTGGCATGTCCTAAGAACACTCTATGCTTAATATCAGTCCTTAGCCTGCTAGACCCTTTCTATGATTTTTGAAAGATACAAAATAAAGCTTTCATCTGTGTTGATGAAATTATGTGTATATTATGTATTGTTTTTAATATGCGTGTATTTTATGTATTCTGAGTGGTAGGGACCACCAAAAGGTTGTCTGGAACAGATTTCTGACATTGGCGATAATAATATAATAATCGCCTGTTGTTTACTTCTAATTGTTATTTCTTGCTTTGCATCTTTCCTGTCTGTTTTGTGAAGCGTGCAATAAAAAGTTATTTTATTGTAAGTAACTAATCTGACCATAGTGATATCAATATAGTCAATAGTGCAATTGGATGTTTTTATGCATAAGGGAACCAACCGACACAGAAAGTTTTTATTATATTGAACCCTCTCATTCTGACATAAAGTACAAACACTAATTGTGGGTTGGTTCTAGTTTGCATAAATACGTCCAATTTTAAATTTGGATACACGAGTCAAATGGCACTCCACTCTATGTTCCCTGCACCTCTAGCATATCTTTTTATATGCGACTATTTCTCGCGCGAGATAATTACTCGTCTCTTTCTATGCAGTAATGTGGGAGAGTGACGGGTAGTGCTATCTCGTGCTAGACGGGCTGACCGAATTTAGGGGTGTTCCCTAGGGTCACCACGTGACGAAATACTTATGCCATGCACAATTCTTACAATGCTGTGAAATTTATAAAGCTTTCTAGGAGTATTTTTGAAGAAAAAGTAAAGGAATATCATTGAAGGTATTTCCCAAAAAATCTGGGATTTTGATATATTATCTGGCTATTTGGTGGTAACTAAATCGGTATATTTTCTTGGGTGTTTAAATTTTTTTTATATGGACAAGTTTGTTTGTAAGGGATCTTTCTTTAGCGATGAAACCGCCTGTTATATACCATCTAATTGTCATTTCTTGCTTTGTATCTCTCCTGTCTGTTTTGCCCCAAAGAGGAGAGATTATCTCCTGTCAGTTTTGTGAGGTGTGCAATAAACGTTACAGTTTGGTGAGAAATTACTTAAATTTGTATTTTTTGTATGTTTTTTGTTAGTAAATAAAAAAAAAGGTACGGTCAGGTAAGTTACAATACAAGGAACTAATTACTTGTTGTCTACCGTTACTAAAATTATTGTTCTGTATTGATTTTGTAAACTTTTTTTTGGTGTGCAATAAAGCATTTTGTATTGTATTGTATTGTATTGTACTTGTATTGTAACTTACCTGACCGTAGTGATATCAATTGTGTTATATTTTTGGAAACACGAGTCAAATGACACAGCACTCCACTCCATGTTCCCCGGCCGAATTTAGAGGCGTTCCCTAGGGTCGCCACGAGACGAAATACTTATGCCATGCACAATTTTTACAATACTGTGCAATTTCTTAGAGGTTTCTATATTGTTGAAGATAAAAGGTATTCGTATAATTTTATGTACATTGAAGGTATTTTCCAAAACATCAGGGAAATGGGCTAAAACTAGTGGTTACTAAATCGGTATGTGTTCTTGGATTTTCATTTTTAGGGTTCTTTACCCAAAGGGTAAAAACGGGACCCTATTACTGAGACTTCGCCGTCCGTCCGTCCGTCCGTCCGTCCGTCCGTCCGTCCGTCCGTCCATCCGCCTGTCCGTCCGTCCGTCCGTCTGTCACCAGGCTGTATCTCAAGAACGGTGATAGCTAGACACTTGAAATTTTCACAGATGATGTATTTCTATTGCCGCTATAACAACAAATACTAAAAATAAAATAAAATAAATATTTAAGGGGGGCTCCCATACAACAAACTTGTTATAGATTATATATATGTATAGGTACGGAACCCTTCATGCGCGAGTCGGGCTCGCACTTGCCCAATTTTTTTTTTATATGTGTCTATCTTTGTGCTTCACGCCAAAACTGCTGGACCGATTACAACTATGTTTCGACATTTTGTGTATCCAGGTACAGTCAACCTATTTGATTTCAAGGCCACTATATAGAACCTTGTCACAATGACAATGATATGAGATATCAAGCAGCTTTCATATTGGCGTTCACTGTGACAAGGTACGAAATGGCCTAGGAATCAAATTGGTTGACTGTACCTATTTACAGATGGTTATAGGATACTTTTTACTAAAATAAAAAGAGGGTATAACTTTTTTTACATACGGACGAAATTAAAAAAAAAAACGATTTAAATTGGTTATATATTATCACGTATATTAATTATTTGAACCTCCTTGACGTTTTGATAACTATTCAGTTAAAATCTTTCATATTCTATTTAAATGTGTGACAGTCGTGGAAACCGGAGAAAATATGGACGAAATTTTGTTTGTTTTTGATGTTGTGGTCATAAAATTTTGATAACTAGAGGCCACCTTGAGTGTGCTGAACGCACGATACCCAACTTCGAAATTCTTTTAAATGACCTCTCTCCGCAATTTTTTGTCTCGCGACATATATTGTCGGTCCCTTTCCTTTCAATACAGTGCGAGCAAGATAGACAACAGTCGACGGGGGAAGTCGCAGCAAAATATGCTAGCCCTGCTCGTCTAGCAGAACTGCCTGCACTTCACGACTCTTCTCGCATCACCCGTCACTCTCTTACAGTATTCCGACGAAAGAGATAGTTAATACTTCTCGCATGAGAAAGAATCGCGTGTCACAGTTATGCTAGAGGTACTGCAGATAATATTATTTTAGACGCTAGTGACGACGCGGTTGGCGCAGTTGTCAAGCAACTGCCTACTGAGCCGACGGTCCCGGGTTCGAATCCCGGCAAGGGCAAATATTTGTGTGATGAACACGAATATTTGTGCCTGGGTCATGGATGTTCTATGTATTTAAGTATTTATTTATCTATATAAGTATGTATATCGTCGCCTAGTACCCATAACACAAGCCTTCTTGAGCTTAATTTGGGACTGGGTTGATTTGTGTGAGGTTGTCTGATATTTGTTTGTTTAATTTATTTATTTAGTGCAGTACGCATCGTTCCGAATTGTCCAGAGTTCGCTTTTATCAAAGTAATTTGGAACGATGTATGCCAATAAAAGTTTGTCAAATTAGGGTAGATGTTTATTCCGACATAGGCATTTGATTCTGAACGTTCCGCTTTTTAAGAATAGCGCTGTAAACTGATTTTGAGTCGTTAAAATGGCTTTCTCCAATATGCTTGTGTGCTTTGGTTCTTCTTTTTCAAACAGTTATGTCTCCATTTTATTTAAGATCGAATCTCTTTGTATGATACTTCGATTATTCTAGTGCAGTACGCATCATCTATTCCCACGATACCTACGCAACAATTTAATCAAATCTGTAATATAGCACGTGACAATCAGCGGCCCAAATCAGGATTTCCTGCATGTTGGGACTGTAGCAGTAAATGGGACGCCTTGACCTCGTCCAAGCCTCATTCTACAATGGCACTGCGATCTTTTGACATTATGTCTAATCGAAAGTTATCTATGGTAGCCACTTTCTGCTTATAATATGCAAAGTATCTAAAATTGTAATATATAAAACAAACTTAACAGACTTATAAGAAGTTAGGAAATGTTTTAGGGTAAACCATTGATACATAAATTTATGTTTTTGATTCCACTGAATAGAGAAATGAAATGAGGTTACGAAATCCGTTGGTAAAGATAGTAGGTATTAAGAATAGTTTTTATTTATCTGTAGTCATAAGCACATTTTTTATAATTCTTGCAAATATCGTCTTATTAATTGAGTTTAGGTTAGGTTTTTTTTTAAATCAATCTCAAATAGTTTACGATTGCAAAGACAAATGCTTTCTGCGAAACAATTTTTCGGCAAAATGAAGCATTCGACGAAAAATAATTCTAGGATTTCATTGTGAAAATTAAACTCTCTCTCTCTCTCTCTCTATCTCTCTCTCTCTCTCACACACACACACACATACACACACACAGAGACACTAATTAGTTAAATTAAGTTAGCTTAAAGTAAAAATAAGTTTATGTTACTAATAGAGGCTATTAAGATGATGTACCAGTTCTGGAAGAGCGAGTCCTCCTGAAACAGGTGTATAACACCTACTAGGAGTCCTCAACCCTTGTGTTCATTATTTTGTATTCTTTTGAACCAATAAAAACTTATTTTATTTTATTTTTACTTTTTATTGCAATCTAGAGAGAAAATGGCTGACGTCACTGAAATTGGATTTGTAATTACTTATAGTTAAATGAATTGTTTCTTTTGTTATCTGAAATAACATGCCATACGAATAATAATAATAATTGCAATCTCGCTTTGAATTGCTCGTACAAACGCTGAATAGTTGCCCCTGGGTACGTTCTACCAAATGGTTATGAGAGTGACAGCTGTAGAGAATGTACGCAATAAATAGTACTCGGGACTTTGTAACAGTACGGTCAAATTGGCTAAAATGTGACAAGGTCCACGTGGCAAAGTATAGAGAGAATCTGATTCCTGGTTTCTTTTTTTTTAAACGATTTAATCATTTAATTGTGATTCTTAAGGAAAATCGTCTAATCAGTTTATTCATGGACACGATTAGAAAAAAAAATTGGGCAAGTGCGAGTCCGTCTCGCGCATGAAGGGTTCCGTACCATAATCTATAACAAGTTTGTTGTATGGCAGCCCCCTTAAATATTTATTTTATTTTATTATTAGTATTTGTTGTTATAGCGGCAATAGAAATACATCATCCGTGAACATTTTCAACTGTCTAGCTATCACCGTTCTTGAGATACAGCCTGGTGACAGACGGACGGACGGACGGACAGCGAAGTCTCAGTAACAGGGCCCCGTTTTTACCCTTTGGGTGAGGAACCCTAAAAAGACGTTACATTAGTCTTAACCGTCGAAAAAAGAGGGGAAGTTTAACCCTACAGTGCATCTGGTGCCTGAACAGTCACAACCAATTTAATACCCCGTACTAAAAAAACCATGACAGGCAGCGACACCTATTGGTAGTCAATAAGATCTCGAAGAATAATGCAATGACGTAGTTCGGCAAGCTTCCGCTAGATGTCGACCCACGGACAATAACAGCACATGCAACTCAAAAATTAAAGGTCGTCGAGAATAACAGGTTTTTAACTTTTTCGTTGTGCGTGAAAAAATAGTTCTAACAGTGAAAGCGTTTAGAAAAAAATCTAAGTGTGTGTGAAAAACTGTCAATAAATGAATAGTAAGTACATTTTATTGTTTGCGTAATAATTAGATACAAATACGTTAATTTTTTTAAACGTTCCAGATAAGTCACACTATGCATTAAGCTTCATATGTATTTTTTCCTAATGTCCCTTATATGTCACACTATGCATTTACGTTCATAGTAATTATATCTAAAATAATGTTTTTTATTTTAGATCATGTGCTGGAAAAGGCACCTCCGAGATGCAGAAATCCAAGATTATTTGCTGATACCGTCCGATAGCGATGATGGTCAGGAGTGTTCTGGTGCCGGCAGTGAGGATGACATAAAAATACTCCGTGCAACCATAAATAAAAAAGTAGGGGGTATTCAGAAGAATGGGTGGGTGACGTGGATGGAACCGATGTTGACACTGTCATGTGGTATGACAATAAACCTGTTGTTTTATGATCTTCTTTTACTGGACAGCAACCAGTACAAAAAATACGCCGATTCTGCAAAAATCAAAAGAAGTACATAGAAGTTGATTGCCCTCAAATACTTATTGCAAATTTATAATAAACACATGGGTGGTGTGGATCTGTTGGACTCCTACCTGGGAAAACTTAAGACTAAAATGAGGACAAGGACAAGGAAATCATATTTGAGCGTTTGTTCTATCATCTTCTTGACGTAATGGTCATTAATAGTTGGTTGTTGTATAAAAGAGTGAAAGAACAAACGCAAATGCCCACGAAACTAAAACTCAGAGAATTCAAATTAGATTTGGCAAAATTGCTTTGTATGTGTGTTCCATAAATTTATAAGAAAAGGGGTCGACCGCCATCTTCCTTACCGGAAGATGTAATAGCTGCAAAGAGACAGAAGCCAAATGTAGCGATCCTTCCCACTCGTGATACTAGGCTTGATGGAATCGATCATCTCCCAACATGGGACACAGTTCGCTGCAAATATCCAGGATGTCGGGGAAAGTCCTTCATATCTTGCGATAAATGCAAAGTGGAGCTTTGTTTAAATAAAAATAACAACTGTTTTGCTAATTTCCACCGAAATTAAAATTAAACAATAACATTATATAATCTCGTGTTAGTAAACAAACTTCATATTATATTGTAACTAAGAGAATGCATAATGTCCTGTATGTGTCACAACCATTAAAAGTGTTTTTTTTTTATTGAAAATATCAACTTTTATTTTTTTCGTTATTTTTCCTGTCATCTACTCTCCAACTAAATCATCATATATTTTTATCACACAAAAAGAAAAAATCATGCACGGTAGGGTTAAGATGTGTATCTGTGTGTCTGTCTGTGGCATCGTAGCTCTTAAACGAATGGACCAATTTGACTGCGGTTTTTTTTTTAATCGAAAGACATGTCCTTTGAGATGATTCTTAGTTATGTTTGGTGAAACTACAAGTAGTAGCTTTAATTGGACTAAGTAACAAGATCTCAGTTGGAACTTAGAATTCCAAATTTTGTAGTTTTTAGTAGAATGTTCGATATCAGTCATTGAATGAGGGTCTCATGATGATAAGCTTTTTATTTTCGTCACAAATGGCAGACTTAATGCCATTTGGCATTCTCTACCAGTCAACCACTGGGTTAAACAGAAATAAGTAGTCAGTGCAAGATGAAAGGATACAGACAAACAAAGTAATTACAACACAAATCAATTACCCACCTAAAGACATATATAAGAATGTATATGACGACGCGGTGGGCGCAGTTTGCAGACACGTGCCTACTGAGCCGACGGTCCCGAGTTCGAATCCCGGCCGGGGCAAATAGTTGTGTGATGAACTCGAATATTTGTTCTTGGGTCATGGATGTTATCTATATAATATGTATTATGTATATCGTTGTCTAGTACCCATAGTACAAGATTTGCTTAGTTTGGGACTAGGTCGATTTGTGTATGATTGTCCCTTAATATTTATTTATTTATATATAATTACCATAAAATTACACCAATACCTTATATGATATACCTACTTACATAGATATATTATGCACCGAAAGTATAATATTTCGAAGAGAGTTATAAAGACAGACTGTTCGAAAGGTGCTTGCGCATGCGCTTGAAGGAGGATTTAGAATAGCTATTTAGGATAGCTTGACATCCAAAGGTGGTTATAAGATACTTTTAACCCGACTGCGGTAATGAAAACAGAATGATTAGGTACGCAGATGAAATTGATGGAAACGTCTAAATCAAACTTACTATTAGTATAGATTGTGTGGTCGTCGCCACACTAAACAAGAATTCCAAGTTTACAACAATCTGTCCCATCTGAGGCTCTAATTTCTGCTCGAAAAACGGAAATATTAAAATAGAAAGTGTTGCCAGGCGTCTGCAGCGGCGCGATAAGAAAGGTTTACAACAACCCTGTGCTTTATACCCGTACTTTTGTGGTATTAGTTCGCTGGGTTTATTGTTGACAATATTTTTATCTGGCAACACCAGAATTGGGGCTAATTTGATTTTGTAACGTTTTGGATGGAACACTCAGTATCCATTATATTGATTTAAACTTACACAATTTCCTTATAACTAAATTTAAATTCTAAACACCCCCAAGACAAGTAGATGGTCATCATCAGACCCTCATTCAATGAGTGATATTTAGAATATGCTACTAAAACTGAACATAACTACAAAATTTGGAATCTAAGCTTCAATAATGGCTGCGATCGTGTCACTTGATCCAATTAAAGCCGAATGTCTTGGATAATATTGGTCTTATTTCCACCAAACATGGCTAAGTACTATCTTGACGGACAAGTCTTTCGATTAAAAATAACCGCACTCGAATTGGTCCATCCGTTTGGGGCTACGATGCCACAGACAGAAACACAGATACACAAATACATAGATACATATTTTAAACTTATACCTTTCCTCTTTTTTTGTCGGTGGTTAAAAACGTGACTTAATTAATCGTGTTAATAAACATCACGTTCGTAACGTCGATTTAATTAAATAAACACTTTTTGAGCGTGATTTAGACCCGTTTTGTTATAATGCTTGTATTCATTGATGACAAATGTGC
This sequence comes from Apotomis betuletana, assembly GCA_932273695.1. Lineage (NCBI taxonomy): Eukaryota > Metazoa > Arthropoda > Insecta > Lepidoptera > Tortricidae > Apotomis > Apotomis betuletana. The sequence continues at coordinate 23,838,835 of OW026303.1, read as the reverse complement.
TAATGCCAATAAATTTTTACCAAACTACTTACAGTTCGTGTGCTCACAGATTTGCAATTCAGGTGTGGGTGAAAACTGAGAGGTTCTTACCTGAATCGTGTAAGAGTAAGCAAGACAGGTATAAAACGCGAATCGCATTCTAATAGCTCACGAGCTGTACCTACTTTATTTCGTCAATATTTCATTTTGACAACTAACTTAATTTCTTTAAAACCGTTTTTTTTTTAACAAACAAAAATATAGCAAACAACGATCGCTATAAATCCCACTAACTGCTAAATAAGGGGTTAGTACAATACCATTTCATTGACTTAAGAGGCCTTGTTCCTTTTAATTTATTTTCAACCAACTATAAAGTGAATAATACTTTTCCTCGAATTCTAGAAAGTAACATAGCTATTTCACGCTTTCATTGGGTGCAGTCGAAAATAAGAGTAAGTTAAAACAGAAACAAAAGCAGAAACAATTTTTTGTGTGAATTTTGTCAGTTTCGAGTAGTTTTTGAAACAAAAATTATCAATGAAAAATACAAACTGTAGGTTTCAAATATAATACCTACCAATAAATTTCAATAACAAACATGTTTGATCAAAGGGAAAGATGTCCATAACAATCAGCATTTTTGCATAGAAAAAGAGCCTTAGCGGTGATGATTCGCACTGTCATTAGAAGCATCGAATTTAGCCCTAGAAGTATTACGTATACAAGAACTCCAGTTTACTTGAAGCCTAACGTGACAAAGATATCAAAATATCGACCGACCCCGCCTTTTCCGACCTCGAGACCGCACAAGAGCGTACTTATTTTGTCATCTATGTCAGTAGGGTTGTCAAAAGGGCTGGCAATCTTGTGCGGGTCGTTACGTTCAACTAATAGGTCAAGTGCGTGCCAACCCTCGGGTCACTTGATACGTCGATCTGATGTCTAGATTATAGGCCGAAACCTATTTAAACTAAGCAATTTCGAGTGATAAGAAATGTACTTTAGGAAGGATCTTGGATATAGGAAAGCACTATCGAGATAAATGGTGTAGGCTCGTTTTATTTGTAGTTTGTAGGACATATTATTTCCAAGTACAAATATACCATTTCACTGATAGTTTCAATGATAATTATGAAATCAAAAGGTTATTAAAGGTTATACACATCGCCGGGGTTCGCAAAATGCGGGCAAAGTTCATTAAAGTGCTAGGGCTGTCACTGTTTGTCGTCATTTCAATAGATTTTACTCGCATTTTACGATCTCTGTATATCACAATAGAATATTTTAGCAAATTCTCGTTAGGTATGAAACTATGCACTAAACAAACACCATTATTTTGAAACTTTTGAAAAACATTTAATGGTCAAATCAACTACTTGTTTATTAAAAAAAGAAAGCATTTCTTGACCTACACTCAAAATGTCTCCGGAGTTAGCAAAACATCGGGCTTCTAATATAAATAATTTGTGTTTATTAGGTAAAAAATTTGAGACATTGACTATTTTAAAGTATATCATAAATTTAAACATAGAGAGGTCATAGGTGAAACTTTACTAGCAACTGGTGGTCATTTGCATAACAATAAAGTGAGCTGGTATGCCAAATAATAATTGTATCCTGATTAATAGTTGGAGTAGCAAAGAATTTCTGGAGTGACGACCACGTATAGGAAACCGCAGCGTGGGCAGCCCCCGATTAGGTGGACAGATAACCTCGATAGGGTCGCAAGGAGTCGATGAATGCGGTCTGCACAGTATCGCACCTTGTAGCAAGCTATGGGGCCTATAATAAGCTGTGGACGTCTGATATATTAAAATTCATTTTTCAAAAATTCATTCGCAACAGTGTCACAACGTAACTCAACAAATCTCAATGCAGCATCAAATAACATAATCATGTCACAGAATATCCTAATTCTCGAAAACGTCGAACGCAAATACCCTAATCATCATTACCTTTTGTCTGCTTATCGAAAAACCCTTGTTATGCAAGTCGTTAATGAAAATAATATACGAAAAAATTCCAACGTCAAATATAGCCATATTCGAAGCGGCGTAATGGAATTTTAATGAGAAATTCAGCTGTTAGCTGTAATTTCTTTTTTTCTCCCTGAAATAAAAGAAAGGCATTTATTGGAATCGATAACAGAGCCTTCCCTTTCGAGATAATGCCGACTCGTGACCTTATTTTATTGATTGCGCTCCCTACTCGGGATGTTAATAGACTTTTATGATTGTCTGTGAGTCGTTAGTGACGCGCACGTCCGTGGGCAGCGCAAATGGATTGACCCTTGGAAAATGCTTGGAAGTTTTCATCTTTCAGGTCCTGGGTTCGAATCTCGACAAGGGCAACTATTCGATATGATGAACTCGAATATTTGTTCCTGGGGACGTTTCTGTGTGTTTATTTTAGATCTGTCTTTCAGGTGTCACGTAAAATGGCCTCTTTTAAGGTACTTCATAAAAAAGGTCACGAATATACGATTCATAAATCATAAGTAAAACGATTGGAAGACGAACGAACGACATACGATTCAAAAATAAAAAAGGTCCCGAATATACGATTCATGATTGCGCTCCCTACTCGGGATGTTAATAGACTTTTATGATTGTCTGTGAGTCGTTAGTGACGACGCGATCACGTCCGCGGTCAGCGCAAATGGATAGACTTGATCACTTGAGGAAACCTTTCACATGTCTTTCAGGATAGAATATATGTTCCTAACATCTTCATACTATTTCAAGGAAAAGGTATTTTTTTCATATGAATTATTTTCTCAATATCAGTCAACAATTCGAAGTTATTAGTGACATGCAGCATAGAGGATACACCATGAACCGAGATGGATTAACTTTCTCATTTCTATTTTTGTTTTCTCGTAAAGACATGAGTATAGGTACTCGTGACCTTATTATATTGATTGTGCTCCTTGTATTATGGGACGTTAATAGACTTTTATGATTGTCTGTGAGTCGTCAGTGACGGCGCGGGCACGTCCGCGGTCAGCGCAAATGGATTGACTCGAGGAAACCTTTCTCATCTGTCTTTTGGTACAGAATAACATTTCCTAGTTCGTAACATTTTCTTACTATTGCCTATTAATAAAATAGATTTTATACGTTTTTTTACATAGTTCAAATTCAAATTCAAAACTTTATTCTGCAAGTAGACTATAATATCAGATTCACAGTTGTGTAAAAAAAAAAACAATTTTTAATAATGATATCATAGTAGTAATGCAAAAGACAAATCACTGGAAATATTTTACAGGGTGGTACGAGTATATTGTTTTCGGGTCTATTACAATAAACTTAACCTATACTTTCAAAGATGTAAAAGGTCTCAGGCGTGAGATTAAAATAAAATTAAAAAAGCTTATTACTAAGTTTAATGGAGAATTATTTGCTCAATATTAGTCAGTAACTCGAAGTTGTTAGTGATTTGTAGCATAGAGCAAGTTGAATTAAATTTTACATTTCTAAATTTGTTCTGACATTTTTTTTCATACACACATGAGTACTCGTGATCTTATTTCATTGATGGCGCTCCCTACTCGGGGCGTAAATAGACTTTTACAATGATTGTCTGTAAGTCGTCAGTGACGGTGCGGACACAACCGCGGTCAGCGCAAATTGATTGACTAAAGGAAAGCTTTCTTATAAAACACAGTTCTGTGTGTAACGCCGCCGTCACTAACGACAAACAGATAATCATAAAAGTCTATTAACATCCCGAGTACGGAGCCCAATCAACAAAGGAGCATTTCTCAATAAGTTTGTACAAAATTAAAACTTAAATTAAAGTTCAATATAATTTTTCTATTTCGTTATTCTCAATAAGTTTGTACAAAATTAAGACTTAAATTAAAGTTCAATATAATTTTTCTATTTCGTTACCAATTATTTTAGTAATTTTATATCAATGTTACGGCTATGTTTATTAATTAAGGTTCTGTTATGTTTTTTTTTTTTTTTTATATATATACTGATATCAATGTTTGGAACATCGCAAAGAAAATTGGTAACATAATAGGAAAAATATAATTGAACATTAATTGACGTCTTAATACAAACCGTTTGAGAAATGGTCAAAAAACGTCACGAAAGGTTTCCTCTACTATTTTAAATACGTTCAACGGCAAATAGGCTGTTCTGCAATTTTAGTTTTTTTATCGAAATAATAAAGAATTGATAAATTGTTTAAGAAACATTATGAGCTTCAAAACTAGTAAATAGAATTAAAAAGGCAGCAAATATAATTATACGGAAATATCGCAACGATAACAGGTAATAAAAAGTTAAACTAAAAAGTAGGAATAATTTAATAAAAGAGTTATGTGTTAAAAACGGTCCATGAACATTTTTCGAAATGCGAGAGTCACGCGCTGTGAAATTTTCAATTTTACTTAATTAATATACACGTTACGGAGCTGCTGTTTAAAAGGAAAATGAATGAAATAGTTTGAATTTTTATGTCACTTACTGCATTTCTTTTCTGAGAGATAGTGAGGCGTTCAGGATCAGACATGGATAGCAGCATTCAATTCAAATAGAAAAATTGGGCAAGTGCGAGCCCGACTCGCGCATGAAGGGTTTCGTACCTATACATATATATATATAATCTATAACAAGTTTGTTGTATGGGAGCCCCCCTTAAATATTTATTTTATTTTATTTTTAGTATTTGTTGTTATAGCGGCAATAGAAATACATCATCTGTGAAAATTTCAACTGTCTAGCTATCACCGTTGTTGAGATACAGCCTGGTGACAGACGGACGGACGGACGGACGGACGGACGGACGGACGGACGGACGGACGGACGGACGGACGGCGAAGTCTCAGTAATAGGGTCCCGTTTTTACCCTTTGGGTACGGAACCCTAAAAAGCATCAGTATTCTAATTTAAATACACGTATTGCGCAAATTTCTTGAAAAAATGGCATTATTTGGAATAAAAAACTTACCTACTAATTTATTATTTCTGTAGCCTATTGGTGTTTTTTATTAAAAACTAGCTGTGCCCCGCGGTGTTACCCGCTCATCCCACGGGAACACTAAATTTATTCGGGATGAAAAGTATCCTATGTCCTTTCCCGGGTCTCAAACTATCTCCATACCAAATTTCATCTAAATCGGTTCAGCGGTTTAAGCATGAAGAGGTAACAGACAGACAGACAGACAGACAGACAGACACACTTTCGCATTTATAATATTAGTATGGATTGGGCAAGTGCGAGTCCGACTCGCGCATGAAGGGTTCCGTACCTATATATATATATAATCTATAACAAGTTTTTTGTATGGGAGCCCCCTTAAATATTTATTTTATTTTATTTTTAGTATATTTGTTGTTATAGCGGCAATAGAAATACATCATCTGTGAAAATTTCAACTGTGTACCTATCACCGTTGTTGAGATACAGCCTGGTGACAGACGGACGGACGGACGGACGGACGGATGGACAGACGGACGGACGGACGGACAGCGAAGTCTCAGTAATAGGGTCCCGTTTTTACCCTTTGGGTACGGAACCCTAAAAATGAACGCTGATGCCACGTTTTAGTTAAAAAAAGGACGGGTTGCACTCCGGGAGTGCCAGCAGAAGTGAAAACTCCGATTTTATTATATCTGACTGACACTTGATTTCTATTTTAATCTCTATTTCTTACTAATGTATGTTTATGATTACGCTTCACCATCTGTCACTTACAACATTTTGTTGTTCGAAGGCCCCCTTTCTTTGAAACAGACACGGTTGCTAAGTTTAAAAATTTTTATCCATCTAAAAATTGCCAAGCGCCGCTAAAGAAGTTTTCATTTCAAAAACAAACACACTTTTCCATTTATAATACAGATAAAGATTGGCTGGTTTTCATAACATCATCATCATAACAGCCGATAGACGTCCACTGCTGGGCAAAGGCTTTCCCCAAAGTTCTCCACAACGATCAGTCTTGCGCCACCCTCATCCAGTTTCTGCCCATGATTCTAACCAGGTCGTCAGTGCACCCACGCTGCGTCTTCCAGGCCGCGGTCGCCACTCAAGAACCTTTTCTGCCCCAATGGCCATTGGTTCTGCGAGCAATGTTCCCCGCCCACTGCAACTTAAGTTTGGCGACTTTCTGAGCTATAATATCTACAACCTTGGTTCTCTTGCGTATGTCATCATTTCGGATTCGATCACGCAAGAAAACTCCGAGCATAATTCGCTCCATTGCCCTTTGAGTAGCTTTGAGCCTTCTTATGAGGCCCTTTGTTAACAACAACGTTTCAGTGCCGTATTTCATTACATAACATTATCCTAAAGTATCGCATTGCCAATTAATGAATCGATACAATTACCTCGAAAAACTTGATGATATACACCAAGTATGCAAAATATCGTCCAAAAAACATTCTTCATTTTCTCCTAAAATATGTTTCCTTTTACCTTCAAATTATGATAAATGTCTCCCTAAAACCCGAACTTAGCATAACTAATAAGCATCTTAATTATAAGGTACGGACAAAGACCTATTCAAACAGACCGCGCCCTGTAATCTCGGTCGTCGATCGGCTCTGATTGACCTTTATGCAAATCGGCTGATTTCTTCCTCATCCTCCCATCTCCTTTGATTGGAGTTTCGAAAGCGAACTCTTCATCAAACTGCCAAGGTTGATCGTTAAATAACAGCGTGGTATCAGATATGAGGTTGGGTGTTTGGGTGAAGTCCCGAATTTGGCTAGAAGCGGCCGCCGTGTATAATTGAATAATTAACCTGCCGCACTTCACTTTATTTAAATAAAGCGTATTTACGGCCTTCTGCCGGTCTAACTTGATAAATTGAAAGATTTTTTTTATTGGAACTGAGCGTGACCCATGAAAATTTCGTATCGAGCTCCTTTGTTTAAATCTGCATTAAGAATAGAAAGAGGACGTTTCAAGTTACCTAAATTATAATCAAAGACGATACAATAACGCCCTGCCATGAAGTGTTGGCCAAATGTCAATAGAAAAAGTGTTAATAATTGAAGCGATGAATTTCCAGAAAAATGTGAAGGAATTCTCCGTAAAATGGCAAAATCGCATCGAGCTGTTACTGTTTACTTGCGAAAGGAAGAACTTAATAATAGAAATACTCGCAATAATAATATGAATAATGCTGACTTTAATGTTCATTTATGCGATAGAATTCTACAGTGGCTTACCATTTAAATGGGTAGATCGTACCTACATATGCATGCTGTGGTAACCGAAGCAAATTTGGGCAGCTATTGAAGAGAAACTATGGTCTTAACATAATACGCCCTAATATAGGGGAGCCAGTGGTAATAGGGTTCTATTATAAACACCGTACTAGTATTACGGTAGAAAGTAAAACAATGCGTACATTAATGAACTGAAGAAAAAACGTCAAAATAAAACAGTTTAATGAGGCATTGAAAGCTGTCCGGAAAATCGCGGAAAGATTGTGTCCGACACAAACAAACAAATTTTCTATAGTAACGATGTTTTAATCCATTGATAAAAAGAGAATTTTAGATGCGTCACGATACGTGTTTTTTCCGATAATCACCTTGAAGAACTACAACGCTGCGTGATTTTCGCCGATTAATAAAAATATATGTTTCCGTGTGAAAATAATCACTATGTAGAAAGTCAAGTTAATAAAATGATAAATGAAATGATATTTCTCATATTTCCAGCATTTTCGACTAAAATACCTGAGGTGTATACGAAAAAGAAAACACACTGACAAACGTTTTGAAAGTCCACACATGTCCACTACCAAAGAATATATTTCTGTAATTATATACATTTTACAAGAAACTTCCATAACAAAAAAGTAGCTGGGAATATTTATGTATGATAAAATAGTTATGCAGGGCCATCAGCGTCACAATAAATTGGCATTTTTAAACAAAATTTTTAAATTGTGAAACCGCTCTTCATATTACAAATATATTACCTAATAAATATATTTTCACCTCACTCGCTCGGAAAACCTCCGTTTATAGGGCGAAATCTGCGTGCAAAAGTCTATTTTATCCGCTAGCGTGCAAAAGTCATTTGAATCTCGAACACGAAGATTTTGATTCTCTGTGGTGCATGTAACTTTTTTATATTTAAGACTCCTTCAACGCGTGACTGATTTCATCAGTCGATAAATCTTCGAATAACCAATCAACGCACGCTAATAAAGGGCGATCTGGTCAGGCCGGCTAAAATCATATGTACGTTTGAATACTTCTTTTAAAAAAAAATACACCTACAATATCACGTCCAGAAACCTGGTTAGTGGTTACAGATTTTTATGTTTTTATTTTTCTACACTTTATTTTATGTTGAATATGTTTATATATATTATTAGTAAGTATTTCAGTTTCATTTACATATTTTGACTAGTAAATATATTAAATACAACACAAATTTTAATATTTATTGTTATAAAAGTTGGAACATAAGAGTGTAATTTCTAAACGAACCCGAGAAAAAAAGTTATAATTAAAAAGTTGGAAGTTTTCACAATTCACGTAAACAACGTAAATTGGTTCTGTGGAGAATACATACTGTTGTCTTACTTTATAGAAATGTGGAAAACAAGAAAGTTAAGCCCAATTTGGAGTATTTATTCAATGCTAAAAGCCTGCATTAAAACGAAAAAGGATTTGTTATAAATATTTGGAGACAATAAGTAATTTACCGAAACTATTGGCGTTTTTAAAGAAGATATCGTCCAATAACTTCCTAAGCAAATGTTATGGAAAATACTTCCGAGTGGCCAACTAATCCTTCCCAGAATGCCATTCTCCCATATTCACAACGAATGATGTCAAGTAGTTTCAAATACAAATAAAATATAACAGTGCTTAAGAAAAACTCAACGATAAAATATACACGACGATAATACAAATTACGGCCATATTTTTAATATGTGTGTGCTTCTCCCGTATTTATTTGGTTTGGATTTGAGTGTGTTAATGTTTTAAATGTGATGTGCTAAGTAGAAGGCAAAATTAAATATGATTATATTTATGTTTTAATTGTTTTTCTTGAATCTTGCATTTTCCTCGCTGTAGTGAGGTGAAAAGTTGTGTGTTCCGCATGGCTGCAAAATTATTTAGCTTCTCGTGTCTTGAAAGCTTCGCTACGCTCAGGAATCTATCTTTGAACCATTCGCTTCGCTCATGGTTCAATCTTAGATTCCTTCGCTCACTCAGCTTTCAACTTCAACACTCGCGCCAAATAACAACTTTGCAGCCTTGCATAACAAATAACTATTCTGGGGGCCTATGATGGTTACGTTTATCACATGATAAATAAGTGACAAAGCATGTCAAAGCAACTATCATAGGCCTGCAGGAAGAGGATAAAGAAATGTTTGGTATAGGTATGGAAACAAAATAAAAGATAAAGTAGACGTCATGTCGCGTAGGATAATAGGAGGTGGCTTTGTGTGGCACTGACAAGACTACTATTGATGACGATGATGATGGCTGGAGATGAATGACAGAGATTTGTATTTTGAGTAAGAATAAGAAGAATGAAGGTGTCAGAGCGAGACGTATGTCAGTTTGTCAGTCTTTACTTATTGCTGGAAGGCGACCTGTTTACGTGTTCTTCTGTTAATTTCTAATATACTTTTACGTCTCCGTGGCCATTATGTATTCATACAAGCTAATCTTTAATACAACGAAGCCCATTATTGGTCAAAAGGATCACGAACACCGTATTCTATATTAAAATATTCCCTATCTACCCTTCCCAATTTATCTTCAACCGTATAATAAATCTCAAAGCTTAGGTCCGCTCAGCCTATGAAAATGTATTTTGCCCTGTTTACAAGCCTTTGTAATAGCCGGACCTCCCCAATTAGTTTTTTATTGATCCAAAACCCGGGAGGCTCTTCTATTTTAATGAAACCTTTCTTTAGTTACATGAATAACATTAAGTTCACGGCACAGTATTAAATATTTATGGCTGTTTTCTGTTTGTGTCTGGATGGTTATTTCGGTTGCTCATGTAAATGTATTAATGGATACATAATTACATACGTGTGATATTTCATACGTTTTTGGACTTTGTGATTGTTTACAAAAATATTTATTCACTCTCACGGCGTCGAAATATTTAAAGTCTTGATACTATATTAAAGACTACTACTTACTATATTGAGACTTGATATTATATTACATGTAAATATTTAAACAGTGTACAGTTTTTGATCCTGACTTTGAACCATTATTATCCTGTGTGAGAGAGAACGACACATCTGAACCTACTAAGCTATTAAAAAAAAAAAAATTATTAATATCTGCCTGTATTGTACAGATTCTAAGGATAACAATTTCTGATTTTTATATAAACTTTTTAACATTTCGTGTTCTTACATCAGTATAATTAGGTGAAAGCATAGCTATAGCCTAAAGTCTTGGCGAAGGATAGTGACGCTACAATCAGCTTTCATATGGCAATAATGTGTCATACGTACGCCATATTGGCATTATAAAACGCCAGTAGTGATTTGTCAAGTATTTGTCACTAACCAAATTCAAAATTCAAAACATTAAGTTGTTTGAAAAAAACTTGACTTAGGATAGTTTTGGCTTTATACTATGCAAAAATTACTTGTGCAGAATATTTTGTCCTTAATTTTTTTTCATTGCATATAATATCCTCCTCCTGTAAATTTCAACGGAACGCCTATTCCTTTTAGTTCTAGTGTTAAGGATTTAGGTGTTCACTTAGATAGCACACTGAGCTGGAGGGTGCAGGTAGGTGAAATTAGCCGGAAAGTCATTGGCTCGCTTCATGCTCTCAACAAACTGAAAAATTTCTTGCCTATCAAAACTAAGGTATTGCTTGTAAATACACTATTACTACCCATAATTGATTATGGTGATGTTTGTTATCCGGACTTAAATGAGGATCTTCTTGATAAGTTGGATCGACTTCTTAATAATTGTATTCGCTTTATTTTCTGTCTCCGTAAATATGATCACGTTTCTTCTTACCGCTCTCAGCTTGGCTGGTTTCCCATCCGTCAACGACGCAATATTCGTATGCTCTGCACTCTCTTTTCAATACTCAATGATCCACAAGCTCCTGAATACCTGAAAACCTTTTTCTGCTATGTTGAATCCACTCGTAACCGTAATTTTCGCTCTTCCGGCAATCTTGCCCTTTCTATTCCTCTTCACCGTACTGGTTTCATGTCTAATTCTTTCTCCTTGCAAGTGGCTCGCCTCTGGAACGGTCTTCCTCTCACAATCAAACAGGCTCCGAGTAAGTTGGCATTTAAAAGGGCCGTGCGAAGTTTCTTTGCTGGCAGAACTGAAATCTCATAGTATATCTGCTTGGTTTGTTTCATCGTCGTATATATTTATGTATGTATCTATTTATATATATGTATGTTTATTATCTATATGTATGTAGCTATAATAGTATGAGTATTTTAATTATGTGTAATTATGTTGTTTGATGCACCGCCTACAATTTCTCTGCTTTGCCCTAAGGTTGACTGGTAGAGAATGCCGCATGGCATTAAGTTCGCCTTTTGTACGTTAAGTTTCTCTTTTGTGCAATAAAGTTTAAATAAATAAATAAATAAATATCTAAAACCACTAAAAATCAGCAATATGGCGTGGGCTGAAAAACATCATGTTCGGCTATCCAACAAAACACAATAATATATAGAACTGTTGTATAAAACTACCGGGAAATACCCACGATACCAATCTCGTTCAATTTACAGTCCCATTTCCCACTTATTCCACATCTACGATTAGACGCCCAATCCACGGTCAATTTCAGCGACTTCATAACGCAACCCCAGACTACAAATAGGGGTGCAACGCAATAAACTTCAAACAAATGCCGATGCGCTCCAACCAATTCGCAAAACGGTTTAACGCACGGTATATTACATTATCTGACGCAACCAAAAGAACTTAACGTATCCCAAAATCTATGAGAGTTACGCCCTTCTGAGGATGAATGAAAGTTCACACGTTGCGACCAAAAGAACTTAATATAGTAGAGAATGTTTGTGGGTTATGCTCCTTTGTATGTGAAGACACACACACAGGAGGGCCTCGATTTCGATTTATACAAGAGTGGAATTTAATTAATCGCCCCAATGTTTGAAATGATAATTGAAGATTGCCGCGGAATTTCGCACCAGGAAAGGGTGTGGATTGGGGATAATCCAAGGTGTTGATATCGCTTAGTTATGACGGTATATTGATTTTAATCTGTCATAAAATTAACTTGATGGAAAACGGTGATTGGAAAGTTACTGATCAATAGGAGGATAATAAATTACTTTGAAATCTTGGAATGAGGTTTCACAAAATTAGTATAAACAGTAAAATATTGTTATAAAACCTAACCTAAAGTGACGCTGGCAGTCTTTCCCAAGCTACTGATGATTAAGGATGTAGAGGGCTCCCTTCGAAGCACGTCGTGCCCAGGAAATTAAATCTTCTGCATCTGACCCTCGATCCAGCTAGATAAACAGCTACATGCAGGAGGTAGCATGAGCTATAACACTCATCATTCTATCGTTGATAGACAGTAAGCGATTTGGGCTCATATTTTTCAGACTAAACGTCTTAGCTCAAAGACCGTAGGACAGCCACAAATTATCTACACGCGCTATAACACCCTTCACTGTATCGTTTATAGACAATCCCAATTTCTAAGTGAATTTGGCTCATATTTTTCAGACAATACGTCATACCTCAAAAACCGATTGGGAGCCACCGCTATAACACTCTTCGCTCTATTGGTCACCGACAATCTCAATAAGTGACTTTGGCTCATATTTTTCAGACTAAACGTCTTACCTCAAAGACCGAGTGACAGCTACATACCTACACACGCTATAACACTCTTCATTCTATCGTTCATAGACAGTAAGCAACTTTGGCTTATATTTTTCAGACTAAACGTTAGCTCCAAAAACGATTGACAGCCACATATCCACACGCGCCACAATATCCTTCATTCTATCGTTCATAGACAGTTCCAATAAGAGACCGTGGCTCAAATTTTTCAGACTAAACGTCTTACCTCAAAGACCAAGTAACAGTAGCATATCTCCATTCGCTATAACACTCTTTATTCAATCGTTCATAGACAGTAAGCGACTTTGGCTCATATTTTTCAGACTAAACGTCTTAGCTCAAAGTCCGATTGGCAGCCACATATCCACACGCGCTATAACACCCTTCATTCCATCGTTCATAGACAATCCCAATAAGTGACTTAGGCTCATATTTTTCAGTCAAACGTCTTGCCTCAAAGACCGATTGGCAGCTACATATCCCCACGCGCTATGGCATCCTTCATTCTAACATTCATAGACAATCCCAATAAGAGACTGTGGCTCATATTTTTCAGACTAAACGTCTTACCTTTAAGACCGAGTGATAGCTACATAACTATCTGCGCTATACCATGCGTCATTCTATCGTTCGACAGTAAGCGACTTTGGCTCATATTTTTCACACCAAACGTCTTACATCAAAGAGCGATTGGCAATCCACACGCCCTATAACACCCCTCATTTTATCATAGACAATTCCAATAAGAGGCTGTAGCTCATATTTTTCAGACTAAACGTCTTACCTCAAAGACCGAGTGACAGCTACATACCTACACGCGCTATAATCACACTCTTTGATGTTTCAAGTAGCACTCTGGTTGCGTCTGGCGCGAGTCAAAAGTCCCCTTCGACTGAGACTTCAAACGCTCTGATTCGCTTTTACACCTTTAAGTGGGTAGTTTGAAATCTAGACTCAAGATTCTGAATGACATCTAGGTGTTCTTTGATGGTTCCTAATTAATATTTTGTAAAGATTGCGTTAATCAGCTGTTTTTTACTGCTAACTTCTTTTTAATATAGATTTTATACGTACATGTTTAGTACTCGGGACTAAAGACAAACACAGGAACTTTCAACTTCACTACATTGTATAAAACAAAGTCGCTTTCTCTGTCCCTATGTCCCTTTGTATGCTTAAATCTTTAAAACTTCGCAACGGATTTTGATGCGGTTTTTTTTAATAGATAGAGTAATTCAAGAGAAAGGTTTATATGTATAATACATGCATAATTTATCAGTATTGCACCCGTGCGAAGCCGGGGCGGGTCGCTAGTAATCAATAAATAGCTTTTTTTATTACATATAATAAAATATCCGTAATTCACGTTAAGAGTATAGCCCAGCAAGCGTCGGTCCGACCCAGGCATAGTGGCGCTACAAACAGCTTTCATATGGCAATAATGTGTAGGTATAAACATCCTTGACCCAGGCACAAATATTCGAGTTCATCATTCATTAAAAATCTGCTCAAATATCCCGGGATTCGAACCCAGGACCGTCGGCTCAGTAGGCAGCTGCATTATTACTGCGCCCACTGCGTAAAAAAAAATGAGGTTCATACATGGTTCACGCAAGGAATCGAACCCGGTACTGAAATTACTCATGGCAAATGGTAAGAAAATAAGGTCTCAGAGAAGACATAACTAAACCAATCCGAAAGTTTTTAGCTGATCTATCCCTATTTACGCAATATTTAGGCAACATTTTGAGAAACATTTCATAGGATCTGTTTTGATAATTGGCTATTTTTATAAGAGCTACATTTATTCATACATTTTATAGTATCCATGTATAGGCCCCACGAGGGGTTTTACAACCCACGCCATGTCGCGGATTTTTAGTGGTACTAATTAATTTTACTGGCAACGACAAAATTTTGGTAACTGACGTTGAAAGTCGGTGAATGTCACTGATGTACACAAAGAGCAAACAGGACTAAATATTCCGCAAATTTCAACTAAAGCCAAAACTATCCACTGTGATGAAAGTCAAGTTATTTTCAATAGTATTCAGTATTTGTTTCGCAAGAAGAATGAAGAATTGAGCAGCATTCCGGTAAACAATGTATTGAATTTGGTAAATGACAAATCCTATTGACGCTTAATAAAGCAAATATATGACGTATACCTATGTATTTAAGTATGCATTTATCTAAAAAAGTGTGTTTATCGTCGCCCAGTGCCCATTACACAAGCTGCAGTGAATTTAGTTGATAGAAAATATAAATAAATGAGAAAAACAACACATTCACTGACACACGTATAATTTATTGTTTAATGGTACAAAATTACGAATTTGTCGATAATTTACACTGGAGATCACTTCAGCACACGTTTAACACCGAAATCAAAACACACAGATATTAATGGGTTAAAATTAACAAATAATCTTAAATTTATATTTTAGGTTTTTCTAGGGGTTGAATCAAAATGATTAAGTTTCTCGCGACAAATTTAAGAAGAATAATACTGCAATTTGACGAAAACCAGTCAAAATTCACTCACGTGAAAGGATTTTGGCTGGGCTGAGAATTTTGACTGGGCTGGCGATTAAAAACGGTTGCATGAATTGTTGAAAGGCTGGTGAAGAGTGAGGTATGGCTGATGGATGTTATGATTATGGTCGAAAAAATGCAGTAAAAGAAGATATGTGCCCGACGAACGAGGCTTTCGGAATTTAGAGGATTAGTACGAACAAAAAAAGCTTTGTCCGCATTAAAAATCAAATAAGCATTAAGATCACAACTCGATACTGTTAATTAAAACTAACAATTAAATATCGAATAATTTTGAATTGGTTTTGGCCGAATATTACACTAAAATTAAATTATCCTAAATGCACCGAACCGCTCGAAGATGTGCGCGCACCAGTCGCGCCGTGCGCGTCGATGACACCAACCTTCTGTAAGCCCTCAAGGGCAGGACTCGTACATTGGACGGCAGGTTAAATAAACAAACCCGTTCAGGTCTGACGGGCACTGGATGGAGGACTGTGGCTCCCAGTCGCAATCAGATCGTGCTAGACGCACACACAGGATCACACGCCGGCCGGCAAGAGAACCAAGCACTCGGCGCACCGCTTGCAGCCGTTACACCGCACAGACCCTCAGAAAAATAAGGGGAGGGCTCCTTATGGGATCACAAAAACGTGGACACAAACTGTACTACTGGGATCGCAAAACGTGGACAAAAACTGTAGTACTCCGGTCAAAATACTTGATTACTCAAGCAATTATATTAATAAGATGCTTCTTGTCTCAAACTCAAAATCTCAATGACAATCCTTCAACCAATTCTTTCCTTGAAAGAAAACCAAAGAACGAACGAAATCTAATTTTTGAAATTCAAATTTAAATTTAAAAATACCAAAATGACAGTTTGCCAGACCTAAATCTATAAGTAAATAAGGCTACGAACTAACGAACGAAACTCGTACAATTGAGAATAGCGACACCTAACGGAAACTGAGCGAACCATTTCCGAAAGCATGTAATCTACCAAGTGAAACCAAAATTCATGCAAGCTAAGACATTAGAAAAAGAGTACAACTCGTCTGTAACAGATGGCGCTGTGCCATGATGAATTTAAATAAACAACGGATAGGTAAAAATAAACTCTTAAACCGTAGCGTAATGCTACAGCATCTCCCTACCAAACGAAGAAAATGCCAAAAGAACAAGATAATCTAAACAGCCCTAACAGACCCAACTTCCACATCACAAATGAAATTCGACAAAGATCTGTGAATTCACACAAATGAAAAATTACTGGCTAAAACAAACAGACTTAATGGATGAAGTCAAGATAATCAGCTAAAGGCAAACAATTGACATACTACCAAAAAAAAAAAGGTGGAATTGATTGGAATCGATTGAACTAGATGGTCCCAGGCATAAATGCTGATACCAAATCAGACAGGTATCCTAAATTAAAAGCTAAACTAAACTACGTCTCAAATAAAACACGAATACCAGTCGATGGGACCCGGCCGGACTCCCAACCGGTACACGAGCTATACGACCTAAACCTAAAGATTAAATAAACCTAACCTAACACTAACCTAACTTACGCAAAACACAGCCTCGCATGAGCGAGAGAAAAGGATAGCACGGTGCCAACCGACTAATCGCGTGGCCCACACGCAACTATCGGAATAGGACTCAGCCTGCGCCTGGCTACCGACCGTTATCCCTAACACCGTGCCTCCAAGATATAACATCCGAGAGTTAACTTGCAACGCGATACCAACCGAATCCCCACGCCTTGAAAACGGAAGAGATGGGATGAGGTCCGATTCGCGTCAAGCGCCGAAACGAAACCTCTCATGCACACGTTCAAGCACGTCGATGATGAGATAATCCCATCATCGGAAAGTAATAATAACGCCCCTAAGGCCAAAAGTCACGTCCGGAAAACAATTGGTGGGCCTAGCCCCCAAGAAACCTACGACTAAAACACTAACCTAATTCGTAAACTAGACTTCTAATCCTAAGAAAATATAAAGACTGGTATATGCCTGGGCATCTAGAACAAACGAACCGAAAGGCGAGGAAAAAGAAACCACCCACAACAGGGAGGACAATTGAATACCCTTACAAGCCATACAAACAGCAAGTAACATCCGATGGAAATTCGGACGCCGAAACAGAGTAAAAGGACAAAGATCTCCACCAAAAAAGGTGATCAAATACGTCTCATGACAAACATCATGACATCATTAAGAAAGTCGTCTAAGAAAAGGTTCCCTGCCAAAAGAATCATCAAAAAGGAGTAGGCGGACAAACGCGCTTCTTGAATTTAGAGAAAAATACAAAAAAAAGTTTCGGCCTAAAGAATCATCAAAAAGGAGTAGGCGGACAAACGCGCTTCTTGAATTTAGAGGGACAAAAATACAAAATAAAAAGTTCCATTGAAATTACTTGAGAATATCTTTCACATGATAGGTACCAATATGATCGGTATCAGTATCGCCCAAAACGTAAACCTGTGGGGATATACGCCTAACTACGCGACACTGGACAAAACGTGGCGCAAACTTCCCGCCTCTAAACGCATCAGCAGTGCCACGCTGAAAATTTCTTCGCCAAACGACCTGACCGTCGACGAACCTGATCGACCTACGGTTTTCATTAAATTTCCGAGCATTACGATAAAATGCCAAAGCTAACGAATCCGAAACTCTATCATACACCTCGCGGAGCGTTTCTAGATTCGAAGCACGCTGCACCCGGCTGAGTCCCACCTCTTGGTCCACAACCTGGCCTTCAACGCGCTGCCGAATCATTGGCAATTCACGACCGTACATCAAGAAATTCGGGGTATAACACGTAGCCAAATTTATACATGAATTTAAATAAAGAGCCACCCGACGTAAATGGTCGGACCAACTACGCTGATCGTTCTGGGCTAGAATACTCAGGGTGGTAACTACGACCTGGTTGTACCTTTCCACGACGTTCGCTTGTGGCGAGTAGTATGGTGTATAGCAAGGACCGGGAATGTCATAACTCGCAAGGAAATTTAGGAATTGACGACTATGAAAAACCGTTGCGTTATCACACAGTATGTTAACCGGTACACCATAACGCAAGATAACTTCCGACTCAATAGCTGACGAAACCGACGTAGTCTTAACCCTCTTGAGTGGAGATAACCACAC
This sequence comes from Apotomis betuletana, assembly GCA_932273695.1. Lineage (NCBI taxonomy): Eukaryota > Metazoa > Arthropoda > Insecta > Lepidoptera > Tortricidae > Apotomis > Apotomis betuletana. Next base: position 23,820,324 of record OW026303.1, on the reverse strand, counting down.
GAATTTGGTAAAGACATCAACCATCGTAAGAATATACCGAAACCCACCGCGGCTATCAGGCAATGGTCCAATTAAATCAATCGAGAGAAGATCCAACGGAGCCGTAACAGGGCGTGGAAACAATCTTTGACCGCGAGGTTGCGAATTGGCGATTTTGTAAGCCTTGCAAACCTGACACTCAGAAAGAAACCTAGTAACGTCTCGATACATGTTCGGCCAATAGTATAAATCCCGAGCTTTCAAGTACGTTTTCATAACCCCAGGGTGTACATTAGGAAACCCATTGTGAATTTCAGCGATAGCCTCTCTGGTCCTCGAAGCAGGAAGAACAATACGCCAAGGATTAGGAACCAACGGGTTTTCAACTGCCATCTCGCGCATCAACACACCATCACGAAGAGCAAACGCCGTAAACATTTGCGGGTTAGCTACAACACCCTGATAAATACGTTCGTACCAAGGATCTCCAGATGGATCGATTCCACGCGCATATGAGACTAGACCCACTTGAGCGCGAGATAAGGCGTCGGGAACGACATTCAAAACGCCTTTTTTATGTTCAACTTCAAAGTTATATTGGGAAATCAAAGTTGCCCAACGAACCAAACGACCAGTAGGATTATCGAGAGTGACTAACCATTTAAGCGCAATATGATCTGTCACAATCTTAAATTTCATCCCATCGAGGTAACCGCGGAAATGCTTGATGGAATCGACAACAGCAAGAAGTTCGTGTTCAGTTGTCCCATAATTGCGTTCGGCCTTGTTAAATAAACGGGAATAATATGCGATTGGATGTTCAACACCGTCAAATTCTTGGGCCAAAACCGACCCTAAGCCAACCTGACTAGCATCACACTGTAGGATGAACGGCTTCTCAAAATCGGGACAAGCCATTAAGGGAGAGTTAATCAAGACATCCTTCAATTTTGAGAAGGCTGCACCAGCACTGTCATTCCAATCGATTGGATCGCGCCCTTTGTTCTTTCCGATGAGCGCCGTAAGGGGAGCAATAATAGAAGAGAAACCATCTACGAATCGACGATAGTAGGAGCACATGCCGATGAAAGCTCGCAGGGACTTGGCAGTTGAAGGGGTAGGATAATCTTTAATTGCCTCGAGTTTTTTTGGATCGGTTTGAAGACCTTGCTCATTGACAATGTACCCAAGATATTTCAATTCGGATTTACAGAACTCACACTTCTTCAAATTGACGGTAAGACCTGCTTCCTTCAACCTATCACGAACCTTACGAATAAGTCGCAGATGACTATGAAAATCACGGGAAACTAGAATTAGATCGTCAACGTAACCGAAAATAAAGTCATCGGAATCAGGAGTATATTCGAAATTGACTATCATGTCAGTGAGCCTCTGCATTTCGGACGCCGCGTTTGTCAATCCAAATGGAAGACGCACAAATTCGAACAACCCTCTTTGCGGCACTATAAAAGCCGTCTTCTCACAACTAGCCTTGTCCGCCAAAGGAATCTGCCAAAAGGCACTCCTAAAATCAAGCGATGTCAAAAATTTAGCACCGCGTAGGTTATCAAGAATATCCTGAACCCGTGGCAGAGGATAGGAATCGCGTATGGTGACGCTGTTTAATTTCCTACTGTCAACACAAAACCTGACACTACCATCCTTTTTGGTAACCATCACAACAGGGGAGGCCCAGGGTGACCGCGATGGACGAATAACCCCCAACTCCAACATTTTATCGATCTCTTCATTGAGGACCTTAAGCTTGACAGGAGACAAAGGATAATAACGCTGACGAATTGGAGAACCGACAGTCTCGATTTTGTGAGAAAGCCACGAAGTACACCCTAAACCCGCCTTATCTGAGGATATTTCCTCGAACTCATTAATAACTGACTGAAGCTTAGTTTCCTGATCAACCGTGAGGATCGTGCGTGGATGAACATAACGAACCTCGCCTATAACTGGAGGGTTAAGACTTGGAACATGAGGTGGCGGGACAAAAAGCTTCCCAGACAAACCATCCGCGAACGCCTTTTTTAGAATGTCAGTAAGACCGCAAGAATTCCAAAATTCGATTCCCAAAATAAAAGCTGTCGGGAGATCACGGCTTACGAGACAGGGATGCAAAACACGGATACCGCTAAAATAAATTGGGATATCCAAACTGCCCAAAATGTTGATAGGAGAGTTGTCAGCGTAAACGACATGAGGACGAACGTCTTTACAAAAAGCTAAACCGAGTCCTGATAGAAGAGTAACATCCACTAGGGAAGTCTGCGCGCCAGAGTCTAAAAGCGCTAATACCGGAGAATCCGTAACACTAACTTCAATAAAGAGTCTATTATCCGGGATTTTATTAATAACAACGGGTGCCACTGTTGGGCCTCTCAGCACACCCTTTACTAGTTTTTTGACGAAGCAGAATTGCAATGAGGACATTCGCGTGTAATTACACCGACGCGCTTGCACTTGAAGCATACTGCTCCAGTAATGTTAGGACAGCTACGGTAGTTGTGCCCTGTCGCATCACACTTCATACAGACCACAGGCCCGGGGATGTCAGTACTAACCGCGTTGATGGGTGCTATTGAAAAACGAGAGGGACGCAAAGTTTGGAAAGCTTCGAAATTTCTCGCGACCTCTAACAGTCCATCGATATCCCTGACTACGTTGGTCGCAAGACAAGGGTGATATTTAGGATTCATGCCATATTTAACAATATTAAACAGACTATCTTCGGATACCGGAATGCGGAGTTTAGCGTTGAGATCGCGTGCTTGAATAACGAAATCGACTACGGATTGATTCGCCGACTGTGATAAAGCGCGGAGCTGACTCTCGACCTTGAAATCGTAATCGGCTATATCGAAAGTTTTAAAATAAGCAGACTTGAGCTCTGTGTATGAAAGTCCTGGATACCTGATAGCCCTAAAATATTTCAAGGCACTGCCCGACAACAACTCATGAAAACGCCTAACCACATAAGATGGACCAACACAACGCGCAATTCCTTCTTCCTCTACACGAGAAAAAAAATCGCGAACACAAGTTTCACCGGAAAAATTCAAATTCCACTTGGTAAGAGATTCGCCTTTAATAAGGGTGGGCGGAGTATATCCGGATGTGCGCAGGTCCTGGAAACGAGGTTCCGTGTCAAAAAACTGCTCCTCACCACTAGCCATCGGGTCTAAGACTCGTGGTTGGTAGGGGTTCTGAATTGGGGTAGCACGGGGTGTATCACCGATAGGCTCTTCCATACTTAGATGCGACATCATAAAAAAAAATTAGGCGAGAAAAAAAAAAAAAAAAAATTAGGGCAAAAAAAAAAATAGGGGGAAAAAAAAAATTAGGGGAAAAAAAAAAAATTAGGGGAAAAAAAAAATAGAAAAAAAAAATTAGGGGAGGAAAAAAAATTAGGGGAAAAAAAAATTAGGGGAAAAAAAAATTAGGGGAGAAAAAAAAATTAGGGGAAAAAAAATTAGGGGAGAAAAAAAAATTAGGGGAGAAAAAAAATTAGGGGAGAAAAAAAAAATTAGGGGAGAAAAAAATTAGGGAAAGAAAAAAAAGGTTAGGGGAGAAAAAAAAAATTGTGGAAAAAAAAAATTAGGGGAAAAATATTTAAGGGGAAAGAGTAAAAAAAAATTAGGTAAGTCCTGGTCAAGTTCTGATCAAGTCCTGGTCAAGTCCTGGTCAAGTCCTGGTCAAGTCCTGGTCAAGTCCTGGTCAAGTCCTGGTCAAGTCCTGGTCAAGTCCTGGTCAAGTCCTGCTCAAGTCCTGGTCAAGTCCTGGTCAAGTCCTAGTCAAGGGATTTATGGACAGCGACTACAACCAAGATTACACTTCTCACACGTTGAGAAAAGACGAAGAAAATTAAAAATGCACCAAAGTAAGGAAGCCTGGAACCAAAAGAATACTTAGCCAACGGCTAAGTAAGCGAACAAAGTAACAAGATAAAACTACGTCTGACTTACCGTAAATTCCCTAACGGTTACGGGTTCAAACTACGGGAACTAAGACAACTAGAAGAAAACTCGGGAAATGTCTGTGGGATTGACAAATAAAAATAAAAGTTTAAACAACAATTTTATTATGTATGTTTCAGAAAGTAAAACACAAATCGTATATTTCGTAACAATTATCAATATTAATTTTATTAAAACTTTCGTGAGACATATTTAATTATTGTATTAAGCGGTTTACACTCACGTCGAAACATGTCGGGCCGTTCCTGACAATTTCACGTGAGTGTAAACCGCTTAATACAATAATTAATTATCAATATTATTATATATCAGTTGCAGTGTTGCGAAAACGTGCAGTTTCTTCGAACACCGACGCAGATGACAGGTTAAGTCGCCAGACTAAAACTGCAGTTGAGTAAAATAGAATAAAGCGCTTGAGTAAATTTACGTAAAGCGCTTCGTAGTGGTAGGCTGAAACAAAGACGATAGGTTATTAATCCGCGACCGGGTATCGGTCACCGTCCTTCCAACACAAGAAAAAAAATTATTTTAACAACAAATATAAATAAAAATTTCCAGGATTACTTACCATGAGTTCGGGCGCCATTTGCAGTGAATTTAGTTGATAGAAAATATAAATAAATGAGAAAAACAACACATTCACTGACACACGTATAATTTATTGTTTAATGGTACAAAATTACGAATTTGTCGATAATTTACACTGGAGATCACTTCAGCACACGTTTAACACCGAAATCAAAACACACAGATATTAATGGGTTAAAATTAACAAATAATCTTAAATTTATATTTTAGGTTTTTCTAGGGGTTGAATCAAAATGATTAAGTTTCTCGCGACAAATTTAAGAAGAATAATACTGCAATTTGACGAAAACCAGTCAAAATTCACTCACGTGAAAGGATTTTGGCTGGGCTGAGAATTTTGACTGGGCTGGCGATTAAAAACGGTTGCATGAATTGTTGAAAGGCTGGTGAAGAGTGAGGTATGGCTGATGGATGTTATGATTATGGTCGAAAAAATGCAGTAAAAGAAGATATGTGCCCGACGAACGAGGCTTTCGGAATTTAGAGGATTAGTACGAACAAAAAAAGCTTTGTCCGCATTAAAAATCAAATAAGCATTAAGATCACAACTCGATACTGTTAATTAAAACTAACAATTAAATATCGAATAATTTTGAATTGGTTTTGGCCGAATATTACACTAAAATTAAATTATCCTAAATGCACCGAACCGCTCGAAGATGTGCGCGCACCAGTCGCGCCGTGCGCGTCGATGACACCAACCTTCTGTAAGCCCTCAAGGGCAGGACTCGTACATTGGACGGCAGGTTAAATAAACAAACCCGTTCAGGTCTGACGGGCACTGGATGGAGGACTGTGGCTCCCAGTCGCAATCAGATCGTGCTAGACGCACACACAGGATCACACGCCGGCCGGCAAGAGAACCAAGCACTCGGCGCACCGCTTGCAGCCGTTACACCGCACAGACCCTCAGAAAAATAAGGGGAGGGCTCCTTATGGGATCACAAAAACGTGGACACAAACTGTACTACTGGGATCGCAAAACGTGGACAAAAACTGTAGTACTCCGGTCAAAATACTTGATTACTCAAGCAATTATATTAATAAGATGCTTCTTGTCTCAAACTCAAAATCTCAATGACAATCCTTCAACCAATTCTTTCCTTGAAAGAAAACCAAAGAACGAACGAAATCTAATTTTTGAAATTCAAATTTAAATTTAAAAATACCAAAATGACAGTTTGCCAGACCTAAATCTATAAGTAAATAAGGCTACGAACTAACGAACGAAACTCGTACAATTGAGAATAGCGACACCTAACGGAAACTGAGCGAACCATTTCCGAAAGCATGTAATCTACCAAGTGAAACCAAAATTCATGCAAGCTAAGACATTAGAAAAAGAGTACAACTCGTCTGTAACAGATGGCGCTGTGCCATGATGAATTTAAATAAACAACGGATAGGTAAAAATAAACTCTTAAACCGTAGCGTAATGCTACAAAGCCTACTATATAGTGCTTACTGTGGGGCTACTTCGAGTTGTGTGAGGTTGTCTGATATTTATTAATTTATCTGTGACGCAGATAAAACAATAAATTAACTTACCCTTCTTATTAGAAACACTTCGAAACATAATTGTGTATTTTGACAACATTAAAACGTACTTTGTTGCTGTAACAAAAAACATTTAAGCATTTTGTTTGGTTCGAGTTACGAAGAAATACCTAAATTCATATTATTTCAAACGAAATGTTCAGAAGCCAACATAACTTAAGACTCGTAAATCAAAGACTTGATCCCATTATGAAAGCCACCCAGTGCAGAAATCTCTCAAAAGCAGGGTTGAAAAATCCTTTGAAAGGCATCAGTTTCACACACGAAGAATAATCACGTCTCAGTCGAAATCCTTTCCAGTGAAATAATTAGGTTCTTTTAATTAAAAGACGTATCTCTTCATCCCCTTGTTCCTCGGTGTGTGTAATCCTTCCTTTGTTTAGCTCTCAGGATAGGATGTAATTGAATTTGTAGTCAGTCATTTTAAGTCTTCAAAAGCGTGGATTTCTCCTTGATGGTGTTTCGATATTTTGAAATTGGTTTTAGATTTTCTTTTTAATTTGAAACTAATATCTTTTTGATTAATACAAAAAAATAATAATAAAGATAAGTATAAAACCATCGGCCTCACATTACATTTGTATTGTACTTGTGCAAAATTCATGTTGATAACCACTTTTTTACCTCTTTATTTAAAAAATATATAATGTTGTGTAAATGTAAACTATTTTATATTTTACCAGTACATAGAATGTACTGTTGTTGACTATACAGGTAGATGCAACTTATTATTTATTGTGATTTATTGTGATAAAGCTGAATTTCATTCCCATAGTAGTTGCCTTACGCACAGATTTTAGATGTAAACTAGACATACCTACTTACTTAAAATACATATACTTAAACATTCATGACCCAGGTAGAAAAATATTTGAGTTCATAATCCAAAGTGGTGGTTTGCTACAATATTGCTTTGTAGGTATATTGAAATAATATAATGTCGTCTTACAAATTTTTCAGATGATATAATGTAAAAAGACAGAAAATTACAGATATAATGGGTGTATAAGCCCATACAGCCTGTTTACTACCTGGGTCGAATCGACCGCTTCTTCAAATGTTAAAACGAAGTAAAATAAAACAAAACACAACAGTACAATTTATTGTGACCTCTCCTTGTAAATAGACCAAACCTAACGTCTCTTTAACAAATAACTCAATACACAACTCCCCTATCCGTCAACCCAACAAGCCGCAAAAACAACAATCAATCTATCAATATCGAAATTTCTAAATCCCATCTGAGTGGAAGTCAAAATTCGCAAGTCCTGTAAAAGATTACTAGTCCCGCTGTTTGCCGCAAGTAATATGTCAACGTCGCCATAATTCATTCTGTCACCTCGAATCACAACAGTCCGGGAAATAAACATTTACTTACCGGCTTACTATTTAATGTTCAGTCTTATTTGCCTTGTAAACCGACTTCAAAAAAGAGGTTGCCAATTTGACTGTATGTTTTTTTTGTACGTATAATACGCAATTATTCCTATGGATTATTGTATTATTAGTATGGATTATTCAGAAATCCCGGTATTGGAAGCTCTAATCAATTTTTGATAGATCATACTTCAGGGATGATACGAGAAGTTAAACAATACAAGATGATATTTTTTTCGAAATACAATTAGGTTTTTAATGTGGGTAAAATAGGTACAGATATCAAAAAGAAAGGGGACATTGAAAGCGTATACAGTGTGGTCGAAAGGTTAAGATGTTGGACTCATAATCCAAAGGCAGCGGGTTCGAGTCCTGGTGTGGGCCACGCAATGAGCGCAATTGAACTTTGCGAGTTGATTGTTAAAAAAAAAAAAAAAACGAAATTATATACTTTATTATATCCCTAGCAATATCTGTCATTTACACATTATCGATATGACTCCTCACCTTAAATATTGCAATGTCTCATAACGTCTGCTAGCGTGAACTATGTTATACATAGAAGCGATATATTGAAAAAAAAAAGCCGTGGGGACTTGCGTTCAAATCCCGCCCAAAGTATAATTTTTTTCAATATTTCGCTTCTATATAGAAATTAAAACAATATATACAATCAATTAAAACAAAAATACATAAAAAGAAGTTACAAACTAAGGAGCTACTTAAAAAAGAATTAGGGTTCCAGTACAGGAGCCGCCCGGGGCATTGTCCCTAGAACACTGGCCGCGTTCCCTCTTTGTATGCACAAACCCACTCGCTGTGCAAGGTATGACCCCGCTCGCGGGTCGCCAGAGGCGCCGACGAGTTTGACCGACACTTCTTTAATGAATTTTTTGGTGTCGGACGACCATGGCCCGTCGTTTTCTAGCCTACACTAAACGTTACATTTTAATTAACTTCATCTGTCCAATTATGAAGTTCTCGACGTCAAAAGATATTCAAGGCGCACTCACATAGATTAAAAGTTAATCCAATTCCGAGATAAGCTTAAAATCCTTTTTTATAACAAGTTTTTAGGGTTCTGTTACCCAAGTGCTGCTAACGGGAACGTATTAGTAAGCACATGGCTGCATATTTTCAACCGTAAAGGGACAGTTGATTGGTAATGGGTAGACGCAATACTATATGTATTGCCACTATAACAACAAATACTAAAAACAAAAATAAAAACAATTAAATAAATAAATATCGGACAATTAAATAAATAAAATTCGTGAGACATATTGCGATTTACACTCACGTGAAATTGTCAGGAACGGCCCGACATGTTTCGAACTCGTATGGAGCTCTTCATCAGTGACGGCTGCCCGTACACCGCCGCGGCAACCTCGTCATACTTTGATCAACGTTCCGCTCTGAGCGCGCGCTCTGAGTGCGCGCGCCGATGGCGCGGGGGCGGGGGGTGGTTGCAAACCTTGCCCGTCCAGCACTCCAACGTCACTTTTGTCATCAATAGACATTACGCACACTTGACTAATGGTGTGCACGGGATTGTCCAGACGCACAATAATGTTTCGCCGCCGGAAGCACAGGCTTCCATGCTGCAGGTAAAGCCCAACCGCTGTCTCTATTAAAATTCGGGCGCCGTCCGATCGCTTTAGCTTCGTGTACCTTACGTTGTATAAAACGTTTCTCACGTACCAACACTCATGCTTTATCGAAACGGACAAAATGAGACGCACCGGCTTCGACGACATGTTCAGCGACCGCGGAATTATTCGTGTCCAGCTTCCGTACACTGCGTATGTGCTCAGACAACCTTGCAGACACATTACGTCCCGTCTCCCCGACTCGCACTTGGCTAGTTTTTTCAACAAGTTTTTTATTCCATGGAAACTTTTGAAAATTAAATTCAGAATGACGAAACAGACATTTTTCAAGTGTGGCAAAGTTAATATTACGCTTGACAGTTTCATTAAAGTTAGTCTAGTTTAACGCTATGCATGAGAATTTATAAACAGAAAAGAACTTGTTAGGAAGCGTAATTTAATGTTGCGATGAATATTGTAATGAAACTGTTTTCAAATAGGTACGTCGACGATGGCTTAACTTTTTCGTTAAGTAAAGCAGGTGTAGAATAGACTACTAGCGCCATTTTTGAAATATATTTGAAATGGTTAATCATTATCTTATTAACATACATTTTTATTGAGCTAGAAAGCTAAATTTTATTAATTGAAAATATAAATTTCATGGACGGACAGAAGCGCCGTCGTCCTTAACTTATCTCTGGCGTGACGTAGGCGATCCCGTAAATAAAGACCAGTAATTCATGATTGGTGACATCACTGTCAAGGGTAAATGGCGGAAAGCGTTTTAAGCATTTCAAAATACAGAATAAAAATCAAATTTTCAATTTCAATTCGTCATCTTCTACGTTTGAGAATTAAAAAATCTATGTCAAGTAAAATGCTAAATAAACATTAGATACAATTAAACATGAGTCAAATAGCCTCTTCTAAACATCCCGGTATAAAAAAGACAAGGCATTTTGGTCCGCGTTTTGAGAAACTTTGCGGCCACGTGACAATATATTAATTTTACAATGCATGTGCTCGAAAAGAGCGTATTCTAGGCATTCAAACTGTGCGGAAAGTACTACTTTTCCACACTAGTGCTTTTTAATTTTCAATTTTTTTTTAATTTCTAGCCGTATCTGAGCCTGACACAAAGAGGTTTTATTATTTACAAAAAGTTTGATAAATAAGTCAAATACCGATTATTATCACGTATAAAAGTACCATAAAACCAATATTTCATTAATTAATTCATTTAACACGTCATTAATTACATTAGATATAAAATTTGATTAATAAACGAACTTTAAATCGTTATTCATTAAATAAATTTGGCTGAATGTACACGCGCTTGTGCCATTTTGACATAAGACGAATATTAAAAAAATACTTTTGCACATGCGCAGTAGTAGATATGTCGAGTGCAGTTTTCAAATAACTCCGCCATTTTTTATTGATGTCTAGTTTATTTTGAAGTTGTTTTGTGCAAATCTGCTGAAATAATGGCGAGATAAAGGGACGAATCATGAATTTAAACCCGTAAAATGTTATTGAAGAAGTAAAAAATGTGAACGACGGCTTCTTGTTGGATAAATCAAATGAAAACACTTTTTCCAATCTAAACAGCTTTGTGAGTATTAAAGTATTTTCTTTTTTCTCGTACATGCATAGTAGTTTTGTACGGAACTCGTGTGTAAGATGATTTCCGACTCGTGTTTGTTTAATCACTCGCTCGTACCTCGCTCGTGACTAAAAATCACACTCGTCTGAAATCACCTACCTTCCACACTTGTATCGTAAATAACTATAGTAATGTATCTTGGAGCTGTTCTGATGATGGTGACGGAAGTTGGCTGTAGGAACTCCTAAACAGCGCAAGATAACTGCACTCTTTTGACATAAACTTATTCGTAGAAAAAATAGTTTTCTTTATGTCACCCTAGGCCGTAAGTGAGATTTTCTGCCCTCTACGCCCGCTAGATGTAAAACTTTTGACAAACCACGAGCGGTAATTCGTAAAGCCCGATATGACTCTTACCTTCGGGCCACAAACATCTACGATCTGGAACATTCACGAATTCACCGCCCTAGGTATGTAATGTACTATGGACGATCCAATCAGCTACAGCCCAATAACTTTCCACTTACCGAAACCTAGCTTCCAAAACGTGACTTTGAATCCATATCTTTCATTACTCCAGTGGAAGTTCAAAGCAAAAAAACCCAAAAGAAACCACTTGATATTTTGATTAAATTGCCAGTTCGAATAAAAGACTTGGGAGACGACTGGTCCCAGATCAATGTGTAACTTAATTGGAGCGACTCACTTGAATTTGTAATTGAAAGATTACAGGTTCGATTCTATTCGAGAGCGACAATATTGGCAAGGGAAACGATGAGAGCACTGAATATTTATTTTTAATGGGTTTTCGTTGATTAAGTCAATGAAGGTTTTTGCGGCGGATTTTTAATTTAGATTAAGAGTCAAGTTGTTTTTTTAAGAAAGCTTTGAAGCAAGGAATGACTCAAAGCTTTAAGTGTTTGGTATATTTTAAACAAGCGACAATATTTAAGCTATGTTAAATGTACAGTATTTTAGACACATCGCAGATAACGCGAAAGCCATTATTTATGTACAGGGTGTTTGTGTATTACATAGTTTTTTTTATATATTTATTTTACTTGGACCATATTATACATAAAAGATGATACAAAATATAGTGATATCTTATTGTCAAGACGACTAGTTCTACTACTACTAGTAGTACTACCCTACATTTCTGTCCGACTGCTGGGTGAAGGCCTCTCCTCTTTTCCGCCAGACGTCTCGGTGAAGCGCATATTCCTGAAATGCGTCAGGCAATCCCGTCATCTCCTTCTCGGTCTACCTCAACTTTTTAGATATCTTCAATTTTTATTAAAGTCTGCTAGCGTAAAATGTTTATATAGAAGCAAAAGAAATGATTTTTTTTTAAACAAAGCATTTTTTTCATATCTGATTTTCTAAAACATTTACTTTTAGATAACATTTTTTTCATATCTGATTTTCTATAAACATTTACTTTTAGATAATACTTGCTGTATACGATGCTTAGATCTTTGAATACGAATACATATTTCTGTTGTATTTGTTTTATGGTGACCATAAACCTGTGAGGTAATAGAATCGTCGTGTACTTTATTAAAATCTAAAAAAGCTCCAGTCTCTAAGAAGCTCTTTTCACGTTATTCACCCCTCACTGCCTTAATAAAAACGCAAAATAAACAAAATATCCCGGAAACGGCCAATCCGCTAACAGCATTCCCCATAAAACCCCTAACATAGAAGTACTTTCGGTACCGGCAGCCGTACAAAATATAATGATAGAGAATAATAAAAGAAGGTGCCGCAACTTCGTATTTTATATATCGTAATCGGGTAAAAAATATTCTATAGCCATCTTTGGATGTCCAGATATCCCTGTACCGAAATAGATTAAAAATTGTCCAGCCGTTTACGACAACAGCCGCTTTCAAGCGTTTTGGCTATGAAAGGACGATGGGCAAATTTGTATGGGGGGTGTCCCCACCCACCAACAGAGATGAGACCGGTGCAGATAGTTTTATGATGACCCAAAAAAGGTGGTTAGATAATTATTAACTTAAAAATCAATGGGGTTCTCCCGTAATTAGAGTTTAAAGTTCGGTAATTAACTGCATGTGGCGAAAGTTGGTACTAATTAACTCATATATTTTTAGAGCTTTTACATAGATGGTAGCGCCAGTATATAAATAAATAGCTTGACAACTTTAGAAATGGTCGGAAATGAATGATATAATTATATTATGAAATAAATATGCTTAACTTGCAGTCATAAAATGTTTATATTGCAATAAAATGCAATTTTATTGAAACTACACTGGCCATCTAGTGTGGAATAGGAGAACTGACACTGACATTATTCTTGACAGTAATTACTAAACGTGTTGAGTAGCCGAACTAATGATATACGTCAATAATGCTAGATCCATATAATCGTTTATAAACGCCGCGCGCCAAAGACAGTAAGCAATACATAAAAGTATGTATAGGTACGGAACGAAAATTCAGAGCATAAATGTACATTATCTATCTTACTCATGCTATATGGTTTAGAGCGGGACGATGATACAATAATCTCGATGCCATATCTATCTACATTCCTGCAACTTGATACCTATGCGTCCCCATTACTTACTAATAAACCAGCTTTTGCCATATTTCGAGCATTCCAAAGCATAAGGAGCGGTCGGATATTAGCCCATTTCACATACAGGCTCTAAGCTTTAAGATTGAAGTTCGGGATTGGGTGAAATCGGAAAGGTTCTTATCTCAATCGCATATGTCGAAGCGAGACAGGTATAAAATTCGAATCATATTCTGTCAGCTCACAAACTGTACAAGATTAGCTGGTTCCGCAAGTATACTTGGTCAAGTCGATTCCTATAATACATCTACTACAGCGGGTAGCGAGTGTTCACAGGTTCAGAGTTACTGTTGGCTCTCAACGCGAAAGCATGATTTTGATTTAGGTACTGTCATCTTGACAGTATATCATCTTTTTCTCGTTATGATAGTGAAAAAGAGACAAAAAATGTATTGTCGCAGTGGTAGCCTTATATTTATCGTTTCCAAAATACTTTCGCTTGCACACTTTCAATGAAGTATGCAAATCATCCCTACTCTACTTTAAATATCATCATCATCATCATCTCAGCCATAGGACGTCCACTGCTGAACATAGGCCTCCCCTTTGGACTTCCATATATACCGGTTGGAAGCGACCTGCATCCAGCGCCTTCCGGCGACCTTTATAAGGTCATCTGTCCATCTTGTAGGTGGACGTCCTACGCTGCGCTTGCTGGTCCGAGGTCTCCACTCGAGCACTTTACGGCCCCATCGGCCATCTGCTCTGCGTGCTATGTGGCCTGCCCATTGCCACTTCAACTTGCTAATCCGGTGAGCTATATCGGTCACTTTAGTTCGTCTACGGATTTCCTCATTTCTGATTCGATCACGTAGAGATACCCCGAGCATAGCCCTCTCCATTGCTCGTTGAGCGACTTTGAGCTTTGAGATGAGGCCGATAGTGAAAGACCACGTTTCGGTGCCGTAAGTCATCACTGGTAACACACATTGGTTGAAGACTTTCGTCTTGAGGCACTGAGGTATGTCGGATGAAAAGACATTGCGTAGTTTCCCGAACGCTGCCCAGCCGAGTTGGATTCGGCGGTTGACCTCTTTCTCGAAGTTGGACCTACCTAATTGGACCACTTGTCCTAGGTAGATGTATGAGTCAACAACTTCGAGTACCGAGTTTTCAACAGAGCCTGGGATGGGCACAACATTGGCATTTGACATGAGTTTCGTCTTGTCCATGTTCATTTTTAAGCCCACCCGTTGAGAAACTCGATTGAGGACATCGAGCATCATGCTGAGTTCCTCCATCGACTTTGCCATGACTACGATGTCGTCGGCAAACCGAAGGTGAGTGATGTATTCGCCATTGATGTTGATGCCAAGTCCTTGCCATTCCAGGAGCTTGAAGGCGTCTTCCATAACGGCCGTAAACAGTTTCGGGGACACAACGTCCCCCTGTCTTACGCCTCTTCTCAATGGAATGGCCTTTGTGCTCTGCTCCTGAACTCGGACCGACATGGTGGCGTTACTATACAAACACTTCAACACTTCAATGTACCGATAGTCAATATGGCATCGCTGAAGTGACTCGAGCACCGCTTATGTTTCCACCGAATCGAAGGCTTTCTCATAGTCCACAAACGCTAAGCATAATGGCAAGTTATACTCTTCAGTCTTCTGTATAACTTGCCGCAGCGTATGTATGTGGTCTATGGTACTATAGCTTCTTCGGAAACCGGCCTGTTCGGGAGGCTGGAAGTCATCAAGTCTATGTTCGAGACGGTTCGTGATGACCCTTGAAAACAACTTATAAACATGGCTTAGAAGCGTGATGGGCCTGTAGTTCTTCAATAGGGTTTTATCACCTTTCTTGAAGAACAGTACCACCTCGCCTCTATTCCATGCTTCAGGCGTTTTGCCCTCGGACAAGACGGAATTAAAGAGCTTCTGGAGGACCTTAAGTACCGGTGTTCCACCCGCTCTCAGAAGCTCTGAGGTGATTCCGTCTTCACCCGGCGCCTTGTTGTTCTTAAGGTGCTTCAGGGCCATCCTAATCTCGTACAGACTGATGTCCGGGATATCTTCGGTATAATGTCGGGACAGCTTGGCTCTTGGATCGCCTACCAAGCTGTCAACGGGCTTTGCGACTGAAGTGTATAACTGACCATAGAACCTCTCGATCTCGCCTAGAACCTCTGCTTTGGTCGACGCTATGCTGCCATCTTCCCGTTTCAGCTTGGTCAGCTGGCTTTGTCCAATAGACTTGTCCTTTGCGAACACTTTGGAGCCTTTGTTCTGCTCAATGGTCTCTTTAACACGGTTCGTATTAAAGAGCCGCAGATCATGTCGCAAGGACTTCGATATACGTCTATTAAGCTGCCTATATGACCTCGCGTCATCGGGAGACTGCAACTGTAGCGAGCGTCGTTCAGCCATGAGGTTTAAGGTTTGATCAGACAATTTCTGAGGTCTATCTTTACGGCGGGGTCTGAAAAACTTAGACCCTACCATGTGGACAGTTTCCACTTTAAATATAGTACTCTGGAACTGCTCTATCAGATGTCTACCAGGCAGCTTCGTTTTATTATGATAAGATTAAGTATTATTTCATGTCTGGTATTATGATGGGTATAAAAAAACTCCTCGGGACTATACACAAACTTACCTATGTCAATATTTCCGACCAACCAGGATATGTTTTAAAGTACTTAATCAGTGCTTATCAGTAGACATGAGAAGTTGGTTGGTAATTCCGATAAAGTCGTGCATGCATCACTGTATATAAAGTTATATAATATGTGACTAGACTTAACAGAAAATTAACCTTCATCACCATGCCTCCCGATTCCCACTATCCGTACCACCACTTTCCCTAGAAGTTAAATGTGGATTTTTTCCCTAATATTTTGTTTATTTCTCACGGCACGCTTTGATTCTGACTGATCATTTTATATGCTGAAGCTTAATCATTTTATACCTTTTTCAGAGTGATCGTCAGGATTACGCGATTTTCGATGATGTAGTTTCCAGATTAAGGACCTATTTAGTACTATTCAGAAACTTCAATCAAACCTTGTATAAAATTATAATGAATGTGGTTCAACCATTTTGATGTCAGGACGTTATTACCATTTTTTTATGAAAAGATGCATGCAAGTTGTAAATCTGAACAAGGTGACACGGACTTGATCAAGCCATTCTGGTGTCAGAATGCCTAAATCAGCTTTAGTTTTAAATTCTTTTAAACAAGGTATAATTTTGTTATGTCGAGGTTTGCATTAATTATTAAACTCCGTCCGAACCACACAACATAAAGTGCTCCAGCCATCCTGACGCTCACCCTTAAGGTCACAGCACACATATCAATTCAGGAGCAGATCAACACCGCCTCGCCTTTCCCCTTGGCGTCAAACAGGCGTCCACGTAACGTAACCACGTAACTGACGTAATGTAAGCGGATAAGAAGCTCCGGCACGTTAACTCGGCTACGGCTAGGCGACGCCGCGCCTACGGGTCGGCTCACACCGAGACGCGACGCGACGCGACGCTGCGCGCACATTTCAATAGAGCGACTCAAAATGATACTTTATTTACTACCTATTAAAAGGAACACATTTCATCGTGAGAATTCAAAATACGTTGCGCCACGCAGCGCTGCGCCTCGAGATGCCTCGCGGCGTAGAGCGACGCATCGCGACGCAGCAGTGCATCGCCGGTACGCGCGGCGTGTAAGAGCGGCGCTGCGCCTCGTGAAGCCGCGCGACGCAGCGCGACGCCGCGAGGCGCAGCCTGAGGCCGCCGTGGCGACTTGTCTCTACTATTTCCGTCCAGTAGACTGCGGGGCGGTTGGACGCAGCGGGGCGGGTGCATGACACGCGGCGAGTAGACACGTTCCGCTGCACCGCGCGGTGTCACGCTGCGCAGCGAGGCATCGTGCAGCCAACGATTTTACGATGCGCCTCGCTACGTTGCGATGCGTCTCGCGGCGGCGCGTGGCTCAGCGCGAAATCACCGGCCTCTTTCAGTATCGTCGCGTCGCGTCGCGTCTCGGTGTGAGCTGACCCTACGGCTCGCCGACCGTACGGTTGCATGTGGATAATTCAAAATCAGGAATAAAACGAATGTGGAAAAATCGGAATTTGTGAATTTCATAATTTGGTTAATAAACGATTAACGATGTAGATAATAAACGATTCCGTAAAAAACGGAATCTGGTAAATACCGCAGCATGGAAAATTCAGAAATTGGACCTCATCTCTGCGATCGATCTAGTTAGAGTATTTGGCAAGGGCGTAGAAAGAGCTACGTCCAAACTTTTGCTACGGTCCTGGCATGAACGTTCCACTTCAACACTTTTAATCTCGCCTGCATGCTCGTCGGTTTAGCGTACTTTTGACTTGCCCATTTTTATAACGTGTTCAATCTGATCGAGAAATGTTTGTCTAGGTCTTCTCTGTTCCAACATTTTCATTTAAGTTCGCCTTGTAGATGTGTCTACTCAATCTCCCTTTCTGCATGTCCAAACTATCTTAGCATCCCTTTCTCAATTCGAGTTACTACATCTTCTTTCACACCTTAAGTTTTACAAACTATATTTTAATTTCTTGCTTCCTCTGCTACATCCAACGTTCACTTCCGTATACAAGTGTTGGAACCAAATACACCTCTCTATGCACATCCAGAGACACCTACTTAATTTAATAGATTTTGAGTGTTTTTAAATGGCTGGGCAACTCGGCAAATGGCTCGACTGCCTCTTGTGCATAATCTGTCATTCGCAACCGTACACACACCACTTTTATACTATTTCCTTTTTAAATACCATGGTTTTCGCTTTTTTTGCATTCACTTTAATCCCTTTCCTTTATTCATGATTGTCACAATCTGCAATTCAATCCATCGGCCAGTGCAGACGATGAATGCGATACTTGACTGAGCATCGGCGCAAATAAACATAAATTGACACGTAATTCCCCTATCATCAAGCCACAATGACTCTATTATATTCTATTAGACAGTTATTCATGAATAAATAATTAAACAGCTACCGTTATACATCCATTACAATACCTTCTTGGATGTTAAACTGACAGAGGCTAATTCTGCGGTAATTTCTGCAGTTTTATTGAATCCTATTTGTGCAGAGACAGAGGCACGATTACAACTGTTCACCAGTCTCCGGTCTTTCCTCTAATACAAATTGAAACGCTGTATTACTTACTCTCCACTACGCTCTGGCTGGCCCACGGTTTCCCGGCAGGTACCCGCCGTTATCTTTAAAACGTCTCTTAGGCTCTCCCAAAACCCCTTCCATTCCTTCTTATATAGGTACTCGATACACCAGACCGCTAAGCTTCGCCCCCGTTGGTAAATTCACTTGATACATTATTGTATCCACTTTTACGAAATGGATTTATAGAAAACTTTTATTTTTTAGTACATAGATCTTACTTTGTCCTTATGGAGTCAGTTCAAGTGGGAAGTAAACATTCTTAAAAATACATAATTAATTGTTTTATGTAGTGGACGTTTTCAATACTACTTAGACATTTTAACTGGGGACTAAATCTTCGAAAGATATTTTAATGTTACTAAATAGAAAAAGTTTATTTGAAACAAAGAAAATATGGTAATATTTACTAACAAAAAACAGTACAAAATAGACTATCTAATCAGATAGATGCTCTTATCATTACAGTCACAAAAACACGTGGAATCACGATGGACCAAGGATCAAGATGGCCTTTGGCACCAAGATTGACCCAGAAAGGGTGTCATGAGCCCTCTTTTCGCCGCCAGTATGATTTTCTATGCCGACTCTAAGAACATCGTCTCACTCGATTGTCAGTCCAACTCGGTTTTCATCTCTTGTTTTAATCTGAAACAGAGTTAAATAGTGATAATTTTTACAAGCTTTTATTTTACTCGCTTCTATATATGTATGAATATCTTGGACAAATCATGCAAGCAGTATCTGAAGCACTTTCTAGTCACCGATTGAAGTCAGTAAAAAAATAAGATAATCCTTCCGAATTTGGACTCTTTATAATCGTCTCGGTGACTGATTGATGGATGTTGCAAAAAAAAAACGAAGGAAATTACGTTCACATGTGTTCATACATACGATCGTATATGAGAGGGTATCCGAACAAGAGCCCTTTCTCGAAATGAACTAAATATACAAAAAAGAAATTAAATACATAGTATTGACAAGATTGTGAAAGCGTTGAAAAGTATGAAATCAGGTAAGGCTGCGTATCCGTCGAGGATACGGTGGCAAGACTTAGCGGTGTACACGTGTCGGTAGCTCCATGTCGCCACGTACCAAGAAGCGTTTGCCTTGCAATTTTACAAAAATAATCAATAAAATACAGTTCATCATCATTTTGACTCGGAGACGTTCATTGTTTAATATATGTCTCCGTAAAGACTTCCATAACGAACTGTTCGTTTTTGTACGGGTTTGATTTTGGTCGCCACTGACTGCCTGTGTACATCCTATGTTATGGATGGAGAACATTTTACTTTAGAGCACAATACAGAAACAGTTCCAACTGTTCAGTTCTCTAAGGAAATGAAGTCGGAGGAAATAAAATAACATACAATCTTAGACACAATCACTTAGTAGCCGCGGGAGAACCGCGCTCTCACTGGGAATCGAACCCAGGATCCCTAAGCTTGATAAAAATGACTTCTTCTAATCACCATACTTTGCAGCGAGCTAATAATGTCGTCGTGCTTAGGTCCACGAGTCTGCGTTCAGCGCTCTTATCAGCTAGTACGCTTGTCACTCGATTGTCAATCCATTGTCAATTGTTATCTCTTGTTTTGTTCTGAAACAGAGTGAAATAGTGATTATTTAACTAGCAATGTTTGTATGTTTGAGGTCTAATCTTGCTTCATAGTCTAATCAGCTTCTTTTCTGCATATTTCCTTTTTTTTCCTTACACATACTACTCACTTCAATAGCAGAATATGCCGATGCATTTTTAACACGTTGGCTACCATGAGCGTTACCAGTAGGATTATGCATTTATTTCGGACCAATTAATCCATAAATATTAAAAAAAAAACGTTGTTTTACATAAAATGAAATAGAAAATGAGTAAATATCCGATAATACATTTTGTACAACTTCTCATTAGATCCATAACAACTTGCTAGATCTATTGAAAGAAATATTCTCTATAGATCCATTTCTTGCAACTAGGTACAAAGATGTATCAGAAGAGAAATTAAGATTTTATTAGATCCATACTTCCAAGTACCTAATGGATCTAGTAAGAAAAAATAAAATCACTTTATACATCATGGATCCAGCCAATGGATTTTAAGAGAATGATCCCGGAACCCTAAAAACGGCCACAAATATAAAATTACAATTAAAAGTGTGCATTCTCAGAGCGGTGCAGGCGAAACCACTGTTTATGACACTAGTCACTGTACTCATTGGCTATCAGTGACAGAATTTCAATACCCGAGGTTCTCGGTCTTGTCTGAAATGCCGCAGACCGGGTTGTTAATATGGCGAAGAAGTCAGGTATTATCTCGTCAGCAAACATACCCTTCGTACTGCTGAAGGGTGGTAGTTTAAGCAAGATACGAAATGCGTTATTATACTGAACCCTATTTATTATAATGAATCACATTAAGGGTACCATAAGTACAGATTTTTTACGTTTTGTTTTTAGATTTCCTGTGTCAAGTTCCAAATCGCGAGTCCAATTCCTATTACCCACAGTAGAATATTGATGCTTATTTTACCCTCGTATGAACGCTCATTTCGTGATAATTAGAATCACAGGTTCCCATTGTTTCTTGGCGGTGCGGCGAGCACTTTTAGTGTGAAATAGTTTTAAACTTTATCTACATACATATTTAATAAAAAGACCAGTACGACTTGAATACCTCTAACAGGTCGCGCGGCTGCCCGCGGCGGTGCGAGCGGCCGCGCGACGCCGCGTTTCTTGGCGGTGGCGAAACTAGCGGCGCCGCGCGGCCGTTCGGGGTGCCGCGCGGCTGCTCGCGTTGCCGCGGGCGGCCGCGCGCTCTCCGCGCTGCTCGCCCCCGCCCCGCCGCCGAAACAGCCCACCAGTTCTCTGTACTCTAGAAGGGTCGGGGGAGGCGGCGCACGGTCGCCAGCGGCCGCCGGCGGCCGCTGCTGCCGACCGCTGCTGACCGCTGTCGGCCGCTGCCCTTCCAGTGTAAATCAGCCCTAAGGTTTAGTATTATTTAAAAAAACCTTTGTCAAACAATAATTTTATAAATAACGTTTCACAAACAGATCTTCACAAACATGTAATTTCGCAAACATTCCATATCACAAATGGTAATTTAACTAATATACATTACACACAGTATCATTTCACAAGCTCTTCATATCATAAGTGATATATTAAGAACTTTAAGAATCAATAAACTTTTCTTACATAAATAATAACATACTTATGTTCTCGTACTCGTACAGTCAGATTTTTGATGTTTTTTTTTTTAAATAAAGTATTCATCAAAGAATGCCTTTTTACTAAACGTTACTATGCCATAAGTTGATTTGCCAATTGAAGTGCTTTTGAAATGAATGAATAGTTTCAATTTGATGATTTGCGATATGTTGATTTTTCAAGTAAAAATAGGGAAACGTGGACGGAGTGAACCTTTACGATTATACTTACCATTATTTACAAAGCGATTCGCGTGGATTATGTTTGTAGAACGCCATGGAGATTTAAACATTTCTTGTTTCTTTTTCAGCGAAGATTCTTGAATACGATAAGTAAAATCGTAGTTGATCGATTTAAGTTGTTTACCTAGGAAAAAGTATCATTGAAATCAAACTAAATACTTCTGCAAATAATTTACACTTCGTAAATGTGAAGCTAAGCTTGAATGAGCGGATAACCACTGGGGCAGCAAAGTCCTGGATTAGTGACTATGTATGTACAGGAAACCTACGTATCTGTAGTCGCTAGATGCGATGTTCGCAAGATCTATATTTGTGGCAAGTTAAAGAGTAGGCCTTATTTGTTCAGCAGTGGATGTCCATGGTCCATGGCTGATAGATAGATAGAAGGCTGAGAATTTAACAGTTCTTTTGGCACACTACCTGCCGAGCGACAGGCAGATTCGGACTTGTTTCCTCACTTCAAAGGAGTTCAAGAACATACGGACGGACGGACGGACGGACGGACGGATGGACGGACGGACAGACGGACAGACGGACAGACGGACAGACGGACAGACGGACAGACGGACAGACGGACAGACGGAAAGAAAAGAGAAAACGTGCTTCATCACATTTAAACTGAACGGGCACCTGAATGGGAGTCTGAAGGTGTGTGCAGGCGATGCCCCTATACAGCACGCGACCTGCACACGCCTGCTCGGGTTCCACATCGTCAGCGCGCTGAAGTGGGAGACGCACATAGACGAGGTGTGCGGCCGGCTCGGGCGCGCGTGCTTCGCGTTGCGGCGGCTGGCGCGCACGGCCGGGCCTGCCGCGGTACGCGAGTGCTATTTTGCAACGGTGCACTCTCTGCTCACGTACGGAACTGAGCTCTGGGGCCGAGCTTCGGACTGGCGGAGTGTTCGCGATGCAGAAGAGAGCGATTAGAGCGATGGTGGGCCTGCCGGCGGACGCCTCAGCACGGGAGCACTTCAAACAATTGAATATCCTTCCCTTGCCTTGTCTATACCTGTATCAGGTGGCGGTGTTCACTCACGAACATCTTGATGCTTTCAAGCTCAAGGGGAGTAATTCCAATTATAGATTGCGTAGCAACAAGCACGAGAATAGGCTGGTGGCAGATTCGCACAAACTTACCAAATCAGAGCGGTCCGTGTATTACTCAGGGCCTTCCGTCTATAACCGGTTGCCTGACGCGGTAAGAAATGCAGCTTCCGTTCCATGTTTTAAAGGAACATTGAAAAAATGGCTCCACGAGAACAATTTCTACAATTTTGAAGATTATTATAATTTACCTTTTACATTGTAAATGTACCAAATAGTGTTTAATTTGTAATAATATTTGTGACCTATAACCGCCTGTTATCAATAAATAATTTCATTTCATTTTCATTTCATTTCATTTCATAATGTGGTTCAGCCATTCCGATGTCAAGATGGCATTTATTCAATTCAAAGCATTTTTATCTGATCATGTCCATATATTGTTAATTACATAAAAGTTATAAATGATTATTATTAACCTAAAAAAAACATCATACACACAGCCTCTCGATTCCACATGGATAGTATTCCAGCGCTTCCATATAGCGCTAGCAGGATACTCCGACAATAGGCGCAAGAGGGTGTTGGAACTCTCACACACGCGCCGCATCAGATGCAATTTTCTTGCGTAATATGGCACTGAAGCAATCAGTGCGCGCCTCAGCGAACATACCTGACGCGCTGCAAAAGCGTGGTAGCCCAAACAGCACTCTGAACCCATTGTTGTATTGGGCGCACAGGGCCTCGAAAGCCATTTTAGTGCAATTAGTCCACAGGCTGCACGTGTAAAACGTCTGACAGAATGCCTTAAAAAGGATTACTTTAACATTTCTATCACAACGTGCTAACATGTTACAGCGCACGGCGAATGCCCTGCGCTCCCTCTCAACATCGGGATCATCATGGAGATTTTCAGTGATCCAGTGTCCGAGATACTTAAAGCTGGTGACTCTTTTTAGTGAAACCTCATTTAAGAATACCGTAGGAACAGCATCAAAGGCCTTATTTCTAGCAAACATAACCACTACAAGCTCACTTCTTCTAGAATTGTATCTCAGACCGTGAATCACCGCATACTACGCGCGATTTATGCGTCCATATAAGTACTAAAAACTTGATATCACTCACCTGGAGCAGTATCCGACTATAGCCCTTGGGATCTCTTATTTCGGTCATTATCTCCCAACCACCATTTCTCCCAAGTATTTTCCCTTTTTTAGCGAGGTGATGAATGGTACTACACAGTGCCATACATATATGGCTTACTAAAACTTGGCATCACTCAATTTGAAGACTCTCTCTTAGTTCAGTGAATCTGATTTTATTACGACTATAACGTTTCATTATAATAAAAAGATGCATGCAAGTTCTAAAACTAAATACTTAAGGTGACATGAACGGACTTTATCAAGCCATTCTGACGTCAGAATACCTACATCACATTCTTTATAGCTTTTCTAGGGTTCCGTACCGAAAGGATAAAAAACGGGACTCCATTAATAAGACTCCGCTGTCCGTCCGTCCGTCCGTCTGTCTGTCTGTCCATCCGTCTGTCTGTCTATCTGTCCGTCTGTCTTATTTACAGTTACGATAGTATTATTGGACAAAATAAAATAAAATAAAACAAATCACACAGTGTGGACCTGGAACCATCTCCGCAGGAGTGGAGAGTCCCACCAGTCTGAGAATACATGAAAGATGCTGTTGAAGCTCTCACGTAAGCAATTTAATGCTGATACACACCGCTTCCTCATGATGGCCGGGAAACCGTCTGTAGGTGCATCCGCAAACATCCCCGACGCGCTACACCGCCATGGCAGCTCCATCAGCACCCTGAGTGCGTACCCACCACGAATATGAGGCCCACAGACAGCACGTGTACATAAACTGACAATTAACTTGTGTATAGGTATACAGCGTGCAAATCTGCGAGCCAGCATATTACAACAGACCGCCAGCGACCTACGTTCCCTATTGATGTCAAGTTTATACTTCAGATCCTCGGTGACCCAGTGGCCCAAATATTTAAATGATTATTATATAGAGGTTCTAAATAGTCCCAAAGACGTACTTAATCTGACCATACAACATCGAGTAGTCCAGCCCTCCTGACGCTCACCCTGCAACGGGTTCCAAGTTACCCAATTAGTTCCCTTAATATGAATGTTTTCTTTCTTATAATCTATTTATACATATTTTAAAAATTAAATATTTATATATATACGTGACGATGCTGATATTTTAATTTACGAGAATTTACTCTTTCAGCTGCAAATACCTTAAACAGGTCTCTATCTACCTTATGACCTAGCATACAGTTTGCATCATTATCTTAAGATCCATTCAACTTTTATCATTATCAGCTTTCATTTTCCACCCAGATCTATTGTTCTAAAGTAATGATCTAAGGAGTTTTTTCAATTGATATTTTATAACCACGCTTTTCTCCCAACGGCGTAGACAGAGCTACGCTCATACTCTTGCTACGGTCCTGGCATGCACGTTGTACTTCAACATTAATTAATTCCGCCTGCATGCTCGTCAGTTTAGAGTACCTACCTTTGACCTGTCCTTTTTTAGAACGTGTTAAATCTAATCGAGAAATGTTAGTTTGTCTGCTCAATCTCCTTCTATGCATCCTCTGTAACATACCTAAACTATTTTAGCATCCCTTTCTCAATTTGAGTTACTACATATTCTTTCACACCTTAAAGTTTACGAACTGCATTTTTTTTTGCTTCCTCTGCTACATCCAACTTTCACTTCCGTACACAAGTGTTGGAACCAATACACCTCTATGTACATCCAAAAACGCCTTTTTAGAGATTTAATGGCTGGGCAGCTCGGCAAACTCCAATCTCTCATTAGCAACCATACACACACTTAGGTATTGTTATACTATTTTATTTTTCAAATACCATGGCTCTTCATCTCTTGCCTTTTTCGCATCCACTTTAATTCCTTTCTACAAAGCTTTATTCATGATTGTCACAATCTCCTGCATAATTCAATCCGTCGGCTAGTGCGAGTGCCACGATCGAAGTGACACTTTACTGAGCATGAAATATATATTAGAAAAATATATTAGCATATATTAGGAAAAAATTGATACGTCATTCCTCCATCATCAATCCACAATCACATTTAACTATGGCCTAAATCTTCTATGTTGTTAAGTAATAAAAAGTTTATTTGATACAAAATATTAATTATAGCAATATTTTACTAATATAAAATAGATTATCTAATCAAATTGCCCGCCTCTAATCTTTACAGGGGCAAAAGGCCCCTAGATTACGATGAATCACGATGGACAGCCTTTGCCCCAAGATTGACCCAGAACCGGTGTCATGAGCCCGCTCGCGTAGCCGATGCCCATTTCCCTAGAAAAAGCTCCTTTGCCTCCCTCTGAGGCCCAAAAACCGGTCGTTTTCACCGCCAGTAAGATTTTGTATGCCAACTCTAAGAACATTTTCATTTCGTCTCACTCGATTGTCAGTCCACGCTGGGTTGTTATCTCTTGTTTATTTCTGAAACAGAGTTAAAAAGCGATTATTTTTACTAGCTTTTATTTTACTTGCATCTATGTATGCAGGTATGTTTTGGTCATATCAAGCAAGCAGGATTTGAAGCACTTTCAGGTCACCGATTGTACTCAGTAAAAATATTACATAATCCTACCGAATTTGGACTCTTTAAAAACGTCTCGGTGAATAATTGATGGATGTTCGAGTAGAAAACGAAGGAAATTAAATTACGTTCACATATGTTCATACATACATAAAATGGTGACCGAACCAAGCGTAGTGAGACCGTGTAGAACAAGACATCCGGACAAGAACTCTTTCTCGATGTGAACTAAAAAAACAAAAGGGAAATTAAACACATACTATGGATGAGATTGTAAATGCGTTAAAAAGTATTAAATATGAAATGCAGGAAGGCTGCGGGATATGACAGGGTCGAGGATACTCCGGCGAGACGTAGCGGTGGATACGCGTCGGTAGCTCGTGTCACCATGTCCCAAGAAGAGTTTGCCTTGAATTTTACACAAACAACCAATAAAATATAGTTCATCATCATTTTGAGTCCGAGACGTCCATTATTTAATAGATAAAGACTTCCATAACGAACGGTTCGTAGTGAGTGCCCGTACATTCTACATATACGATACAATAATAGGTACTTTATTGCACACTAACAAGAAAAATATAACATGAAAAATCTTAAATTAAACAATGGCAGACAATAGGCGGTCTTAACGCTAAAGAGCGATCTCTTCCAGACAACTTTTCGGTAGCGGAGAAAACAAAATTAAACAGGAAGGAATTATAGATGGTGGAATAAGAACTTAAATAATATGAGAAGTAACAAATAATTGTCATTCTATGTTGTGGAAAGAATTTTATTTTAGTGAACAATACAAAAACTGCCTGACTGTTCTCTAAAGAAATGAGGTCGAAGGAAATAAATATCACCACCTAATGGACGCAACCGTTTAGTAACCACGGGGGAACCGCGTCTCACTGGGAATCGAACCAGGATCCCTAGCTTGATAAAAAATACTTCTAATCACCATACTTGCAGCGAGCTAAAGACATCGTTGCGTTTACACAGCTCTGGTCTCACCAGTTAAGGTTTACTCGTAAGTGGAATAATAACATACCGTTGATGTGTAATACAGAAACGTTATTAAACGTTACACAGACATAAAAACATGAAAAATAGACAGACAGACAGACTTTTATCAATTGTGACGCCACAGACACTCACAGATACACAGACACGCATACAATACATACGTTAAAATTATGACATCTTTATGCTGCTTGCGCTATTGCCTGCAAGGCTTGACTGAGCGGATGGCTACTGGGACAGAAAAGTCCTGGAGTAGTGACTACGTATAGGAAAACTAAGCGTTGGAAGGCCTCCACCTAAGCGGACGGTTGCACTGTGCGCTGGGTCTTTTTCTGAAGCGAGCTATAGGGGAGCCCTATGTTTAGCAGTGACGACGTCCGTGGCAGATAGATAGATTGGTAGAAGCTTGAGAATTTAACAGTTGTTTTAGCACACTAGCTGCCGAGAGACTAGCAGATTCAGAATCGTATCCACCTCCACCGTTCACCTCTCGTTCACGGTAAGGCGTTCGTCCTCATACCTCGGAGTCTAAATGGTCGCGTACCGTACGGTTCCAAAGGAATTTTCTCCGCACAACGTTCAGGCTACGGAATGACCTGCTGTCCCTGCCGAGTTATTCCCGGGAGACTACTTACAAAAATGAAGTGCTTCAAAAAAAGAGTGTACAGTTGTATAAAGGGTCGGTAACATGCATGCGAATCCACTGGAGTTGGCGTCCATATAGGCTGCTGTAACCGCTTACCATCAGACGGGCCAAACGTTTGTTTGCCACCTCCGTAATATATAAAAATAATTATGCAGGATTTGAATACTACTTTAAATACTTACCTGATTTGTTTTATTCTCATAGGTATTTTATATTTAATATGAGCTGAAAAACAAAACATTCTGATAAACATGAAAAAAAAACTACTACTTTTAAGCTGAGCTATCTTAAAATATGACAAAAGTTAGATCTGTTGCAGAGTCAAGCTTTTACTGCTAACTTTTCGCGGTATACAAAGAACCTGATGCTCTCCACACCGCTGTACAGATTTTCTTGATTCAGAACTCGATGCTCTACATAAAAACACAATTCTACGTTTAATGAATGTCAAAGCATCTCTTCAGAGGCTACGAGGCACAGACAGACTTAGTTATGTGCTGGTCTGTGATGGCTAGTGGACGGACGGACGGACGGACGGACGGACGGACGGACGGACGGACGGACGGACGGACGGACGGACGGACGGACGGATGGATGGACAGACGGACGGATGGACAGACGGACAGACGGACAGACGGACAGACGGACAGACGGACAGACGGACGGACGGACGGACGGACAGACGGACAGACGGACAGACGGACGGACTGACGGACGGACGGACAGACGGACCGACGCACAGACGGACAGTCGGACAGACGGACCGACGGACAGACGGACAGACGGACAGACGGACGGACGGGCGGACGGACGGACGGACGGACAGACGGACCGACGGACAGTCGGACAGACGGACAGACGGACGGACGGGCGGACAGACGGACAGACGGACGGACGGACCGACGCACAGTCGGACAGTCGAACAGACGGACAGACGGACAGACGGACGGACGGACGGACGGACGGACGGACAGACAGACAGATGGACAGACGGACATGGCGAAACTATAAAGGAACCCTTATAGTTTCGCCATGTCCGTTGTTGACTACGGATCCCTAAAAAGACTTCTAATCACCATACTTGCAGTGAGCTGATAACATCGTTGCGTTTCACGGCTGTGACAATAAAAATAAGGTTTAAGTGGAACATACAAACACGAAAAATAGACAGACAGACTTTAATCCATTAATGCAGGGATAAAGCAGTTCTTTTCTGTACCTAGACCTTTTTTGCTCCAAAATCCAAACTGCTGTACCTAAAGAATGTTTATTGTGACGGCACAGACAGACCCACACATACACAGACACGCATACAATACATACGTTAATATTATATGACATTCTTGAGTGAGCGAATGGCTACTGGGGCAGAAAAGTCCTGGAGTAGCGACCACGTATAGGAAAACTCAGTGTAGGAACGCCTTAGGTACGAATACCTAGGTGGACGGATGACCTCGTGTGGGTCGCGGGAAGGCGGTGGATGCACTACACGCAGGGTCTTTTGTCTGTAGCGAACTATCAAAGTTGAGTACTTATCTTGGAAATGGCTGCGGTTATTTTCAACAAACAAATCTAAGGACCATCTGGACAGACAATACATTCGATAAAAACACTGCATTCAAATGGGTCCATCCGTTTGAGAGCTACGATCCCACAGACAAACACACAAATATGTGGATAAACAGAAACACACATACACATATTAAACTTATAATACCCCTCTTTTTGGGCAGGAATTCAAAACGTTAGTTGAACAGGAAACCGAGACGATGGTAACCGTGCCATGATGGGCTTACTGCGCGCCGCAAACCGCGCTATTAGCCTGCGCATCAGCGTACACTTGGATATTCGGCTCCGTTCATAGCGTCGATTGTATGGCCATGTAATATAAATAATCGCCTTGCATTTTCTACAAACAACTAATACAATTCAGTTCATCATCATTTCGACCCCAAGACGTTCACTGTTTTATATAAGTATTATGTCTCCCTGGCGATTTGTACAACAAACGGTTCTGTTTGGTTTTGGGTTCGGTATACTTTCTCTTTACTAGGCCCTTAGGCAAACACATAAATCGTTGATGCCTTATAAAGAAATGTTATTAAAAATAGCAACGTACCTATATTATGGTAACCTTTATAATTTTTCCAGCATTTTCTCGATAAAAATTCAATTTTGCAAGTCTTTGAAGACTTGATTTTTTTTTAGTGACAGGTGACTTTTGTTTGTTATAATTTCTTTATAATTTTAGCTCATAGACAAGGCTTTTGAATATTTTTAATGCTAAGGCTAGACTGACGTTTAAAAAAAAATCTACTCACCACCAGAGGTCGGTACTCTAGCTAGCTCTTCTTAGCACTAGCGAACTCTGGTGAGCAGTAGAAGAATTGCAATTTTGCTAAATCAAAAGTATAAAATGACTATAACTATACTGGTATACGCATATATACGATTATAAGTACGTAATTAGAAACAGTAACTACCATAATACATTGGTGTTCCATGCAATACAACTTAAATACTAAGAATATGCAAGTTTACTGAAATAAAAAATCTGCACATGTATCAAGTTTTAAGTAATACAATAGTGTAATAATAAGATTAAACTAGTTACTACAACATTTAAAATGAAAACTATCACGGGACGTTCATAGGCCAACCTCCAAAACAGAGTGCTCATTAGTAGATAAACAAAGTATATATACAAACACAAAATACGATTTTCCAAGATAACACCATGCTTAAGCCGAATGATGTCTCAGTGAAAAAACAGCATGTTGTTCAGACCTATAAATATAGATATGTTTCATTTTTGTTGGTTATCGGGAACTTTGGCCCCCACCGTTAGATAAAAAGTGTAAATTAATATTGGCGCCACCGTCTATGCATAAGTAGTCGTTTTATATGAGTTAAATAGTATCAATTTTGTCCACATTCCTCTTAACAAAACACGATTTTCCAGGAAAACCCCATATTTCCAGGGATTGTTCCCATACTGAAAAACAATCACATTGTTGAGATCTACAAGATGAGATATGTCCCATCTCTGTTGGTGGGTGGGGACGTTTTGCCCATCGTCCTTTATATCAAAATGCGAGTTTTTTTTCCTAGCCTATACATTTTTCCCACTATACTGGGCCTCTCATCTCTTGCGCCACTCACCTCTATTGGCTGCATGCTCCCTCCACTCGTTATTAAATACAACCAAATCATCCCGCTATCTTCTTTCCGGTCTGCCTCTGCTCCGGAAGCCATGCGGTGTCCATTCGGTGATTATTCTGGCCCATCGTTCCGGATGCATGCGGCAGACATCATGTCTACTGTCTAGCCCAGTCCCGTTAAAGCTTTGCGGTCTTGTCACTTACGTCTTAAACGCGTGTTTTGCAACGCAGTTCAGTGTTCCTTATACGAAATAATAATTCTCCATAAATGATTTAGATTTAAACTGCCTTTTAACTAATTTATCAGGAAACTAGGAGGTGCCTGCAACTACTTCTGCATGTTTTTTTCTTTACCAGAGACGGATAAAAAGTATCTTTGTATATCCAGCAATTCCTGTACCAAAATTGATTAAAAAAAAACAAGTCGTTTCAGCGCGATGCGAGGACAATGAAAACAGATGGCGCCAGGTTGGCACGCCGCCACGCGCCCATACAAAACAAATGACAATCTGCATCACGCTATTAAGATCGTTCCTGAAATCATGCCCCGGTCGTGGGTCCATAGAAAACTGATTTTGTATACAAATCCAGAATTTTATAATAGTAGTTATAGATATTTTAATTATTGTCAGGTTATGATTTAGCTCGCCGTACAAAAACTAACAAAATCCATTCTGTCGCAGCCTGCCGCCGCTCTCAAGGGTTCAGCCACGAATATCACTCTTCCTAGATGCACGGTGGCTCAAAGAGAAAACTGCCTTTGATGTGAAAAGCCACTTGAATGCTGTCTCGCCTCGCACAATGAGACATTAGCGTGGCTTGAGATCTGAGAGATGAGCTATCAGGAGCTCTGAGATTTTTTTAGAGATCCGCAGGATGGTATCGTGTCTCAACTCTGAAACATAGTTTCCCATCTGTAATGTTTAGCCAAATTTTCATTTGACCGAAAGTAATTTTTCCTACTTAAAACCCGTAATATTTCCAGGATTCTATAAACATCGTTTTAAAAAGCCCATTAGGTTAGGTTAGGTTTGTTTTATAATTATTCTGAAAAAATTAACAGTTTTGGAAAAAATGGCATTCGAACAAATTAAAATTTGGCGTAACGTTACAGATGGGTTATAAAAATTATGTTTCAGAGAGGTGAGCCCGCAGGGTTTATTAAAATAGATACGAAACGACTACTCACGTCGTAGAAGTTGAATACACAACATTGTTTTGACTCGGTTCGCGATGCGATTCATCATCAGGAGAGCCGATCAGTTGCCGCGGCCAATGGAACACTCGTTCGATTTTACGACGTGAGTGAATCCATTTCGTATGTAGTCTAATTATGTCTGAGACTCGTGGGAGTTTTCTTTGTAAATTAGTGGTTTAATAAATAAAGAGCGGTTTAAAAACTAAAGAGTGGTTTAAAAAAAATATCGCCAAGTGCGAGGGCTCCATAGATCACTTCCCATCTTAATTAAGAGAGACAGACAGGTTCTGTTTTTTACCCTTTAGGTACGGAACCGAAACAGTAATAATTTCAACAATTTCGAAATAAACTCGGAAGGTCTCAACCCACAGCACTAGCTTTAATTTTCGCTGTATTAAAAATATAATTCTTCCATTAATTTAGAAACAGCGAAAATGTTTTCACAGGAAACGTATCAATTCTCTCCTATCCCCATTTTAACTGGTTCCAATTTCCATCATAGTCATTCCGTATCGCTCAATTTTATTTCTTTTCACTTT
Source organism: Apotomis betuletana (assembly GCA_932273695.1). Classification (NCBI taxonomy): domain Eukaryota; kingdom Metazoa; phylum Arthropoda; class Insecta; order Lepidoptera; family Tortricidae; genus Apotomis; species Apotomis betuletana. Next base: position 23,787,189 of record OW026303.1, on the reverse strand, counting down.
AGGTAGCTGTATTAGATTTCCATCTTCTGCTTGATATTTTTCCACGGTTCGTTGAAATTCCATTACTTTTTAAACTCTTTCAACTTTTGCTAATACAGAGTGGTAATTCAATTTGCTAGGTACTAGACTTTCATTTTAATGGCTGATTAGTTTATAGAACTTTCCATGAAAATAATTATTTAAAAATAACTAATCAAAAAAACTTGTCTATAAATCAAATAAAAGTATGAATCCAATTTAATGTGTTTTTGTATTTACAATTATCATGGTAATCTTCACGAAAAAGAAAAGAGAACTGTAAAAAAATATTTACACATAGCAGGTATTTTACAAAATGTTAAGTATAGACTATTTAGAGGCCATTGAACTGATTATCAGATGTTTATTTAAAGTGAAATAATCCTAAATATGTAGGAGGAATGAACGCAAATTACTATGACCCTTTGAAAACAATCTTGAATTAACACAGCAGTTTAGAACTTTTTACAAAACAGAACACAACCGTACAGTTTTAGAACTATTCTTTGTTCACTAATGGACGGAAAGGGCTACCGAACGTGAAAGCTACCGACTAACAAGCAAAAATATCAGCCCATCAGTGGCACTGCATTGCTTTACACGAATAAGATTCAATGGAAAAGCCGTTGCATTCGCGTTGTGTTCCATTGTTAAGTGGCATTGGACCGAATACGTCTGTCGTATGCATCCAGAAAGGACAAGTTTCATTTTCTAAACAATAAGGGCAAAAAATAACCAGAAAGGCTATTCCGAAAATCGAAATTCGAATTCTGTATCGTGCCTTCTCGTTGGCTTAGTTGAACAACTTTTGAACGGGTCGCCATGATAAGGTGAGTCGGGGCTATTGTAGCTATGGGGTTATTGTATCTTCTTACCATTATAATGGTCTGTGACCCTTAAAATGGTCTGTGTATAGGATTGTGTATATATACCATTGGTCTATGTATCCTATATATACACAGACCATTATAATGGTCACAGACCATTATAATGGTCACAGACCATTATAATGGTAAGAAGATACAATAACCCCATAGCTACAATAGCCCCGACTCACCTTACCTAATTCGAATATGGAACGTTGGGATATCCCGTCAGCTTTGATTGAGCGGATAGGTTTTTTTTTACATTGGAAATGTTTTTTCGATCGCGTTGGTCGGGGACCGTTTTCAGCGAAAGTGCGACATCGCTCTGGCGTCGTCAATTTTGGGACTACGCGGGCCAATGGGGTATCAAAAGACGTGTCTTGACGAGATCTACAAGATGGTGTAAAAAAAATTTGAAAAAGTCAAAAACTTTTTCGAAAAAGTGCAAAAATGTCGAAAAATTACGTGATTATTTTGCGACTTCTCAACTTGAATCGACGATATCTCAAAAACGAAAAGCGATATCGAAAAAATTAAAAAAAGCACTCGGGGTATTGAGTTGGGCTACAGTTTGCAAAAAACGGAACGTTGCTATCTGTAATAAAGTTGGAGAAAGCTTTACCTTTATGTGGCGGAGTTTTCGCGGCGTGCTGCGCGCGCGTATATTAGTGAGTTTCGTGTACTAGTAAGTTTAATATTTTTTTAGTTAAGTTGTAAACCTTGATGTTTTTAGATTACATAAAAAGAAACAAAAAAAATAATAATATGAATGATAAATAGTAGATTGTACAACAAGTGCATAAAACGCACCATTTTATACGAGACGTTTATCCATCCGAGCGAGCTTGCGAGCGAGGATGAATATAAAGTCGAGTGTAAAATGCGTTTTATGGACGAGTTGCACACTCTACTTTTCACTTCGATTGCGAGAAAATTAAACTACATCATGTAAATATTATACTTAAAAACAAATTTAATTAAATTAAAAAATAAATAGTTTTTTATATCTACGATAAATTATTGTTGTAGTTTAAATATAATATAGTATATTGATTTACTAAAATAGAAATAAATTTAAAAAGTAATAAATGATAGTAAATAAAAATTACAAATTTATTTCAAGAAGTTTTATTGTGTACTTTGGCTGTTGGTATTTTGCCTTGGTCTTAGAATACTAACGAAATGAAAAAAGTACAGAGTTTATTCTATAAAGTTTTATGTTGTTCGTGTGGCTGTTGGACCGATCGCCTTGGTCTTCGACGACGATTTTACTTTATGCTCTAGAGCATAAAAAGCTACTTTATGTCGCCTACGCACAGCATAAAGCCGAACTTTTAGAGCATGAGAAGTGAAAATTATATTTTTAACCTCCGACGAAAAAAGAGGGGTGTTATAAATTTAACATGTGTGTCTGTGTATCTGCGTATCTGTGTATTTTTTCATTTGTTACAAGATAAATTGTTTGACACATGAAGTAGAAAGTTCCTTCAAGTAAAAATGTTAAAATTATGATTATTATTTCTATACTTCGTCTTCTCGAACGTAGGAATAGCGTGGCTTGGGTAATGCTGATGATTCCACATCTGGCGGACGAAAGCGTGTGTGCAAAAGGCGAAAAAAAAGGCTGAGCTTTGTTAAAGGGCGTAGTCCGTTTATAAAAAATAACGGTACTCGCCGGTACCTGCTACTAACCCTTGTGTTTCTCTTGCGCAAAGAGTTGTTTTCATTATAGTTTGCCCTATCTAAGTGCATTTCCAATGTACCAGAAGGTCGTGAAAGGCACGAGATCTGTGAATTTTTGTTAGTTGTAAATATTCAGGAAATATAACTAATTTATCTCCCTGAATAAAAAAACTTGTTGTGATTTTTACAATTTCGGAAATACGACCATATTTTTATATGGTACTATTCGTAAATAACATGAAAAATGAATAGCTGATATCTATTTTACACGAAAACGATGTCGCACAAGCCCTAATAGTCGTAACTGATCAGTAATAAAAATAATAATAAGAGCAGTACTTGGTCCTCTTCACCCCGCTCTCCCACCACACAGGGGACGAATCTGACTTCCCTCCACATCTGAAAATAATCACCGTGGAACGTTCTATGTGTGATAGAAATTTCATGCTTGTAACATTTTTAACATTTGCTTTCATGTTTCAGAACTAATTTTTTTTTTTTTTTTATTGTGTATGACTGCGGGTCCATGGGGGCCCAGAACTAAGAATAACTCAAGCCACTTTAATCTCAAATTGTGATTAATAATTACGTCTTGTGAACCTATGTCTGTGTTAAAATTTCTGATTATGAATTTTTAAGTGCGATAATATTTAATGGAATATTGTAGATTCTTGGTTCTTTATTGACTCCTAGAATTATTTTTCGTCGATTTCTTTCAATCATTTTTCATTGTAGCCAAAAACTGTTATATTATAATAAAACTAACGTAACCTAACCATTAGGACGGCATTTCCATGAATTTGAAAAATGCATATGACTACAGAGGAGTGAAAATTCTGCGAAAAGAAACAATCAAAATGACATTAATTTTTTCATACATAGATACAAAAGAGATACCGAGTTGACGTCAGCGAAAATTAGGTCACTCATTTCAAAGTGCATTCCATTTTAACTTTATTTCCATGAACCGCCAAGAAAAATGAGGCAAAGCTAGTCAGGTCACTATAGCTAACACTGCTTTTACCATAATGGAAGTTCGAAGCCATTTTTCACCGTTCATGTTCCAACGTGCCCGTGCAGTTAGTTTTACTATTAATCTTCACATTATTAGTTTAAAGACGTGCAATTTTTTTTACTGTCCGGTATTGGCAGGCTTGGAAATGCTTGGAATATTAAGCAGAATTTCGTTTGAAGCCATTTGTTACACTAAAGCTCGCTAATTGTTATGGGAGAATTGCTGTTGCTCGTGCTGTAAACTGAAAGGTACCGCAACCTTGTTCGCAATTTCGTTTTTCCTCACCGTAGTAGATTAAATTAGTAGTAGTTAGTAGATAAAAAAATTCAAAAATCAAAATCGATTATTTACAGGATGTTGATGCATTGGATAAGGTGTGCTCTGTAAACTTGCTGGTTCGGCGTGCAAATTTAATTTCCTGATTCATGCATAATACACATAATCTATATACATAAAAGAAAGTCGTGTTAGTTACACTATTTATAACTCAAGAAAGACTGAACTGATTTGGCTGAAAATTGGTGGGGAGGTTAGGTTAGCTTGGAACCAGGAGAAGGACATAGGATCTTTTTTTTCTCTACATTTATTGACTTTCAGGCGGTACAAAGTTCGCCGGGTCAGCTAGTATATAAATACATAGAATAGATAACATCCATGACCATGACAAATTCATGTCATCACACAAATATTTGCCCTGGCCGGGATTCAAAAGCAGGACTGCCGGCTCAGTACGCAAGTGACAAACTGCGCCAACCGCGTCGTCAAATAGTGATGCGACGTAGTTGGTTCACACCCCTCTCCTCCTCAGTCTGAGGATCAGGGGAGGAGGAGGAGGAGATCTAATTAAACCCGCGCGTAACGCGTATTGTGACGGAGTCGGTTAAAAGATTTGCGGAGAATACTAAACAGTTTGTACCTGCCAGTTGGAGTATTGTTGGTGGACGGAATTCATTCCTTTAAAAGGTAACAGACACACTGAAAAAAATAATAGCTCAACTAATTTAAGAGGCCTTATTAAAAAAAATTTTTTCATATTATGACAAATTCATAATTTGAACCAACTTTTTTAAGTGAATAATACATTTCCCCGAGTTCTAGGTAGTAACATAGCTGTTTCATGCTTTCATTGCGTGCAGTAGAAAATAAAAACTAATTTTCCGCGTGAATTTTGTCAATTTCGAGTAGTTTTCGAAAAAAAAAAAAACTATGAAAAATTCAAACTGTAGGTTTCAAATATATACCAATAAATCCAAAAAGCCCTCTTCCGGGTAGTAACATCAATAATATGTTAAGAAACATGTTTCATCATAGAGAAAAATGTCTAAACAATCAGCATTTTAAAAGGAATAAGGCCTCTTAAGTCTTAATAGCTAAATTGTGCTTAGCAGTAAATAACCTAAATTATGCTTATTTTACACAATTTATTTTAGTTACCAGTAGCCTCATTTCGACTGTCCTCCGATTTATACATAAATTCAGCAAATATTCGGGTTAGGTGATGTTAACAAATCTTTTTTTTTTCGTGCGCTTGGACATAATTGACTAATAAAATTGACTGACCTGTCATTAGATCCAGAATGGAATAAAATCCCTTGGGTGATGAATTTTGAAATATCCCTTCTTATTCTTTGCCTGCACCGTATACTTAATCTATTCTAGAAATTTGAAATTCCTAGATTTAGTAGTTTCAGCTCTAAGTTGATGAGTGAGTAAATTAGTTAGTCATTCAGGCATTTTCCGTTTAAGTATATGTATAGATTATTCATACCTAAGACACAAGTTAACTATCATTTAAATAGAAACGGAATACTCTGATTCGAATGACCATTGAAAGGCAGACAGAGCATGCATTTGCGTTATTGAATGCTGATATAGGTAAACCTATTAGAGGATTACATTCAGGTTCAATAGGGAAAACATACGCTTACTAATTAAAAACGACGTAAGCAACTGCAATACTGTTATGAAAAGCCGTCTTTTTAGCGCAGCAATAGCAGATACATCACAGAATGGATTTTCTTTTGCGCTTCAGTGGGCTTTCATTAAATTTGTTTTTACCTTAGGGCTTTTGTGGATGCTCGAGGATCATCTTTTTAATAAGATTAATGCAGTGTCTTGCAACGTACCACAGACTTATACCGTACAACTACTCAGTCTAGATTTGAAAGACAAATGTGATCGAAAATATTGAGTTCAGGAAATGTGCGTGTAGGCATCCGATTTATGTAACTATCAGCTAGCTAGACGACGCGGTTGGTTCAGCTTGTAAGCACTTGCCTACTGAGCGGCGGTCCCGGGTTCGAATCCTGGTTAGGGCAAATATTTTTGTGATGAACTCGAATATTTGTGCTTGGGTCATAGTTGTGCTATGTATTTAAGTATATATAGTATTTAAGTATATATATTTCTGGAGTAGTAGGGCCTCGTGCAGGGTCCGTCCGGATTGTTACTACCGTCTTGCCTGCTAACCCACCGCCAAACAGCAATGTTCGCATTGTTGTGTTCCGGTGTGGGGGTAAGATAGCCAGTGAAATTACTAGCATAGAGGCATTCTATCTTCGTCCTCCGGGTAGGCAAGCACTTGTGACTCCTCTGGTGTTGCAGGTGTTTATGGGCGACGGTAATCGCTTTCCATCAGGCGATACGTTTGCTCGTTTGCCCCCTATGACATAAAAAAAAAAAAAAAAAAAAATATTTATCTATATAATTACCTATATCGTCGTCTATAACCCCTAACACAAGCCTTCTTGAGCTTAATTTGGGACTAGATCGATTTGTGTGAGGGCTGGATGAGGTACTTAAGGCGCCTTAGTCTTTAGGGATGTAGTAAAGAGTTTTTTTTAATGGTTTTATGTCAAAAAGTGTCGTTTCAGTATGCTCTCTCTATTAACTTCGGTGTAAAAGTTGAGATAGCTATCTTTACTTGTAGCGTTGTTTCATAAACTGACGTTGTTTTCTTGGCCATTACTAAGCCACACAATCCCGGGACACTGACTCTTACAAAGAAAACATGTCAGACAGTGAAAGAGAATACCAAGACACTAACGAAAACCAAGGCGCATTACCAAAATTTAGACCGATGTCAAACATCAATACCAGACCGAGGGCTCCTCAAGCCCAAGGTAGTTTGTCACTTATCGCTGGACCTTCCAATCTGCATCGCGACGTACCCCCTCTCTCTAACTTAGGATTACTGGCGCCGCGCCTGGTTAAAACTGTAGATTCTCAATTCCCGAGTAGGCGCGAGCAGGATGATAGGGTCCGTGTAGTACGGGAGGATAACCTACGTTCTTGGAATATTAAATTTGCTGCCACCGGGCCCGTCACCAGCGCCGCCACCTCGCCGTTCTACATTTGCCGACGCCGCCGCTGTCGCCGCTTTGTCCGTTTCCGTAAGTGCGTGCACGCCCTTTTTATCTATTTGGCCAAGTAGAGATTAGAGTCAGTGGTTCACCGGAACACTTTCGCGTAAACATGTGCCTCGCATAACCCATCGTGGGCGACCGTCGCGTCGTACCAATTGTCGGTTTGCGCTGTATTGTCAGTTAATAAAGCGATGTGTAATTTATAACTTGATTTTCACAATTTATCTCCCCGCCAGACACACCAACAGGATATATAAGCATCACCAAGAGGACTCTTGTACTTTAAAGGTTCATACCTCTCCTCTGAATCTATCTAGGTATTTTTATTAACAAAGTAAGTGAAGTAATGTAGTGAACTGGTACACGTTAGAGTTGGGCTGTCGCCAGCGAGTCCGCGGGAGGCGTCCCGACTCTAACCAACAAAAACTTTTTTTTTCCTTTTTTTTCACTACATTAATGGCTCTGTGAGCATAGACAGAAAGATAATTTTTGGAAATGACTGCAATAGTAATGACTTTTTTATGTTTTCAAATCCCATTACTCCCTCATTATTAAAAAAAAATCAAATAACTGACTCGACAAAAAGTTAGAATAGAATAGAATAGAATAGGATAGGATAGGATAGGATAGGATAGGATAGGATTAGATAGGATAGGATAGGATAGGATAGGATAGGATAGGATAGGATAGAATAGAATAGAATATTCTTTATTGCACACCTCAATAGGAAATAAATACAAACAAATTCAGTTTACACGTGACGTTCAATAGAGGTAAACAACATGCGGTCGTAACGCTAAAGAGCGAACTCTTTCAGACAACCTTTGACACCTTATCGAACCTACGCACAAAATTTCACGAAAATCGGTTGAAAATGCGACCTCTCAACGAGAATAGCTGGAAAGCATCTAAACATCCAATCATACGAAAGCACTTTGGGCCAAGCTAAAACGAAGACGATTCGCTCACTCGGGCAAGAAAATTCTCAATTGGACGTATTTATGCAAAAGGGAACCAACCCACGTTAAACGTTTGCACCTACTTTATGCTTTAGTTAGAGTTAAATGTAGGTTTTATTTTGTGGGCCCTTTGCATAAATACGTCAAATTGAAAAAAAAAAAACGTTTTCTCGATTTGTTATCTCGAATATCTCGAGTGTTATCTAGCCATAGAGTGGTATAATGCTCTGTGCGTATTAAGCAGCTAAATTACAGAGCTTTTAGACTGACTCCTTGTTAAAGACCGTGATTGTACATATACCCAATTTATCACCAACATTACCAACAACAATGATATAATTCACCTTTTGTTACAATGACAATACCCGTAGTAATTAACTTTATCGTGTAGTGGAAATATAGTTCCAGAAATACATATTTAAAACAAAATGTTCAGCAATGAAGGCTTTCAATAGCCTTCGCTTTAAACCAGTGACGATGAGAATGCAAATGAGGCTACCTAGTAGGATAATGTTATTCTTGTTTATGACAGCTCGTTCGATATTATTTGCCTATTTTTTTTTTTATCAGCCCACAGCGGCTGCCCTATATCAAAACCTAGTAAGGGCTCCAGACCAAATTTTACAGGAGAGCCTAAAAACATAAAACGTGGCAGCCTCAAAAGAACTCTTAATTAATAATAAAAAAAAGTACATGAATAAGTAGAGTACTAACAAGTGTATGTATCAATAACTTCATTTTATAATATATACTATATATGCACGTTTTATACCCCTTACTAACTTTGAAAATGTATTTACCCGTGTTAGTTTCTTACATTAAACCAGCTTCAATACCTAGTAAGGGAGCCCTTACTAGGTCTTAACTGGTATTCCTGTCGTCGACATCCAAGATATTTAAAACAAAACCTTTTAAATAAAATAGTAAGTGCCTTTTTGGCACATGTGTAGGTACCTTACCTAACTGTCTTTGCACATTAGGCCCATCTGGCATGTAGGTATGGAATACCTTTATTTTAAATTAATATTTATAAAATGGGTAGTTTGCACAAATGTAACTTTGACAGAGAAAATTGTGTTATTTTCAGTCAACCTTTGACAACGGTATCTGTAAAGGTACCGAAACGTCAGGGAGGTTAAAATAATTTATATATACGCGATATAATCCGTTTAAAATGTTTTATTCAAATGTAAACCTAGTATACAAGTGTTAGGAATACACAACAAATCAACCATTAAACTCCAGCTGAAATTCCGATTGAACTTATCCGAATGTACGTATGAACATTTTCAATGCTATATATGCAAGTAAAATAATTTATTACATGAGTGGGTAGGTATAGTTATTATAAATTATCATGCTTGTTACTCGTATTCTTAACCAGCTAAAACACTGAAACCTATATATAGACGTGTTTGTTACTAAATATGTAGTTATTTAATAAGAAAAGAGAAAAATATAAGTTCATTACAAGCCCATTTATTTTATTAAACAACTCACCAAGTTGGAAATCTTTCTGTGTCTTCTTGAATGTGTGCAAAAAACGTTGGAAATGAAATGAAATGAAATAATTTATTCAGTAAGTAGGCCACAAGGGCACTTTTACAAGACAGATTGTGAATCTACCGGCATTTCACAAGAGGAGACCGCTGTTGAGAAGAAAGCCGAAAGAAACTCAACAGTAAGTCATTTTTTCGTAAATAATACTTAGAACAATTACATTACATTAGTGTTATAACTAATTATTACATGCGTACACGTATAGGAGATATATAGATACTCCAAATCAATGTTAGGTAGGAATATGAAAATAACACTTTAACTATCAATTTAAAATATTAAATATACCCAGAGATGTATAAAGTCTCTAGGTGTCACAAATGCAATAAAATACAATTACTTAATTAATTTAATTCCAAAGAGATGTATAAGGTCTCTAGGCGTCAACGTGAATAATCTACAATAGAGAATAATTATTAAACCTAAATTTCTTAGAGATGTATAAGGTCTCTAGGCGTCACAGTATACAAAAAAGAAAAATAATAATGATAATAATAAATATGATAATAGTTAAATTTCATTCCTCAGAGATGTATAAGGTCTCTGAGCGTCATTGTACAGTACACTAAGTTTATTAGAGATGTATACAGTCTCTAAGTAAAAAATAATAATAATAACTTCAATCGAGTACAGGATGAAGTCTCTCACGTCAATTCAATAAACACTGGTAAGCAGTTACTACACGACTAATTTGGCCCTTGCTAGTATGAACAGACCGGACCCCACAAACGGCACCCGTTCACGAGCATGACGCATATTGGTAACTCACTATTCACTATTCTGAACATTAACTCTATAAACACAACAATGATCTAGTTGTACTTAAGTAGGTATTACGAGTATACGTTAATAGCGAAGACACAGACACTTCGCATAATGTTTGTAGTAGCGAAGTTTTATAATTATGTATTAAAGGGATGATGTAGGGGTTCCTACGTAACAAAAAATTAAATTAAAGTTGGTATTTAAATACATTTACCCGACATATTCGGAGATTTGACTCTTATTTTTATTAATAGCTGCCTCTAACAACTGCTTCGATCTATGAAATTGTAAATGACGCTTCATATTGCACGCAATACTTCAAAACCATCCAGACGACAGTTAATTTAAACAGCACGCGATGTGGCTGCGCCGGCGCCTTGCCGTGGACTGACCGAACACAGTGATACTAGGTGCCCCGCGCGCCCTTGCCGGCGCATTGATTCCCAGATCAGAAACCTAGTAAGGCTTTTTGACCAGCCCAAAACCTAGTATGTCTCACGCCCTTACTATGTTTTGATATGGGATATGTGACTTACTGGGTTTGACAACGGTAAACAGTTACTAGACATGTTACTTACTAGGTTTCGACGCATTGAAAACTCTGGTTATTATAACGATTTTTGAGCCGGTGTCTCTGTCACCAGCTGAGGACTTACTAGGTTGGTGCAAATAACTTAAAAAACAAAAATCCAAAAATTTGTCCCTTACTAGGTTTTGATATAGGGCAGCCGACAGCCGAAAGGATCTCATCATTTTTATGCATTAATTTAGAAGGGCAAAGGTAACATTGGAGTAAAAAAAGTGTGTGTGTCAGCTCCGACGCACGACTGGAGTTTACTCTCCAGGCCAGGCGCACACCACGATTTTTTTTTAGTCGCGCGATAATTTTGTCGCAGAAATAAGCGTACTTATGGGTTTATGAAAGTCGTGGTGCGCGCACTCTCATATAAACCCATATCTTGCATTTATGCGACAAAATTATCGCGCGACTAAAATCGTGGTGCGCGCCTGGCCTTAAGAACGATTATAAAATATATACTCAATACTCAATACGTTTATTGCACATAATGATTATACAGGTGGAAGACCGATCTAAATGGGTCACCCTGTATAATATCGGCTGACAACCAAAACTCACCAATAAACAAATATCTATAGTATAGGATCCCGATATAAAACGACCTTCACCGAGATGTTTATTTGATGAAATGTATTTTATATTTAATTTAATATGTCAACAAATATATTGCATATGGGATGCCTAACAAATTTTAGTCCTGGGTATGTTTAGTTAAAAATTAAAAAAAAAAAAACATTTCACCGGTTGATTATTAGATAAATTCATAATAAAATAATCTTTAATTTTATTTGATTTCAATTCGATTATCAGACCGTTGCAAAATGCTAGTAGGTATAGATTTACCTGTTTATACCTGGCTACCCGATAGTTGTGACGGGAAAAGAATAGGCAACCTAACGTTTGCATATTCTATGGGCTTCATACTTTCGATTGGTATAGAATTTATCTAATATTAATCAAACCGGTGAAATGTTTAAAACATTTTTTTTTTAATTATTAATTAAACATACCCTGGACTAAAATTTGTTAGGCAACCCATATGCAATATATTTATTGATATATTAAATAAAATATAAAATACATTTCATCAAATAAACATCTCGGTGAAGGTCATTTTATATCGGGACCTTAGTCTATAACGCTTAACGCATAACCTGCTAAATTAAGAAGTCGTATTTTTACCCCGATCGTATACTGAGATACGACTTTTTAAATTAGCACGACAGATACGTTCAATTTTATACCCCATATTTTTCATACCCCGGGCTTATATATGAAAATCGATTCTTAAGGAGTAAACTCCAAAAAGTTGTATATTTCTGGGACATGTACTTTAATTTCATTCAGCAGGGCATCCCGGTCGACCGAATTGAATGCGTTTTAACATCTATTTTAAGGAGAACTTCACACTGGTCGTCTTCTACGAAGGTGCGTGTTGCATGCACCGCCGCCTCGCAACCTCCGCGGGTACCAAATCCGACCTGAACAGGTTCAAATATATTTTGCAATTTATTGCGCGTGAGCTGAACGCAAACTTTGGCAGCCAAGCGCCGAAACGTTGAGCCCACGGCGATGGGACGAATCCTTCTTTTTGAGCGCGATTAAGTTAGCTCCGTAAAGAACCGGAGTGACGTCCTGGCAAACATCTCCCACGATCATAAAATTCACCAGTTTAGTGAGGCTAGCAGTTAAGTGTTCGCCAGCTATTCCTGAGCCATGACTGGTGAGATCTATGAGGTGCTGTGGAGAGATGCCGTCCAGTCCGGACGCCGATCCTTTTGGGAAGGAAGAGAGGGCTGCTAATATGTCTCTCTCAGTGGCTTGGAGACAGGCGGTTGGGTCAGAAGAAGGATCGACAAAAATGGGGGTAGAAGGGCCTGGGGGGTGTTTTAAATAAAAAGCGGCAGCAGTCTCCGGTGTGTCAGGTGCAATTGTGTCATCCGAGAATAAAAGGCGTGTGGCGCCTTTAAGATCCCCGTCGTAAATCTTCTCCTCGACCTTTTTATAAAGGTTATTAATTACTGGGTCTAGAAGACAAGGATGGTGTTGCAAGGGTAGGGGAAGACACGTTGCTTTTAATTTTTTGGCAGAGAGAAATGTTCGCGTCGGTTTTTTTTGAAACATGTAGAATTTTGAAAGGAAAAGTGAGTAGGTCGCGCCAAGACGTTTCGTTGTTATCACGTATGCAAGAGGTGATAGAACTGGACAGGGCCTCGGCCACTGTAAAGTTAGTTGCTCATAAAAACAAAATATTATTATTATCTCGATTGTCCAATAACTAAATACTGGGTAGAGGTAGTTATTGGCAGGGCCAAATAGAGCAAAAGTGCTGGTTGCTCCTGTGACTAGCTGCTTCTCTCTGTAATAGTTATAGGTATTTATGTAGGTATGTATAGGTATTTTCTTGTTTTATTTATTTCAGTTAATCATGTACTAATCACAGCTCAAGAATAACAAGGCGCCGGGTGATGACGGAATCACTTCAGAGCTTCTGAAAGCGGGTGGAACACCGGTACTTAAGGTCCTTCAGAAGCTCTTCAATTCCGTATTGCTCGAGGGAATCACGCCAGAGGCATGGAACAGGAGTGTGGTGGTGCTTTTCTTTAAGAAAGGTGATAAAACACTGCTCAAGAATTATAGACCCATCTCGCTTCTGAGCCATGTGTACAAGCTCTTTTCTAGGGTCATCACGAATCGTCTCTCAAGCAGGTTCGATGAATTCCAGCCTCCCGAACAAGCCGGGTTTCGAAAAGGCTTCAGTACCATAGACCACATACACACGCTGCGGCAAGTTATACAGAAAACCGAAGAGTATAATCTGCCACTCTGCTTAGCGTTTGTGGACTATGAGAAGGCCTTTGATTCCGTCGAGACATGGGCAGTACTACAGTCCCTCCAGCGATCCCGAATTGACCATCGGTATGTCGAGGTGCTCAGGAGTGTGTACAACAACGCCACTATGTCAGTCCGAGTACAAGACCAGTGTACGGAGGCGATTCCATTGCAGAGAGGTGTGAGACAAGGAGATGTAATATCTCCGAAGCTCTTCACCAACACAATGGAAGACGCCTTCAAGCTCTTGGAATGGCAAGGACTTGGCATCAACATAAATGGCGAGTACATCACGCACCTTCGGTTTGCTGACGATATCGTGGTCATGGCGGAGACGCTGGAGGATCTCGGTATAATGCTGGATGATCTCAACCGAATATCCCAACAGGTAGGCCTTAAGATGAACATGGACAAGACGAAGATCATGTCGAATGTCCATGTAGCACCCACCCCAGTATTGGTTGGGAACTCGGTCCTCGATGTTGTCGACGAATACGTCTATCTAGGTCAGACGATCCAATTAGGCAGGTCCAACTTAGAGAAAGAGATCAATCGACGGATTCAACTCGGATGGGCAGCGTTCGGGAAACTGCGAAGTGTCTTCTCGTCCAAGATACCTCAGTGCTTGAAGACAAAAGTCTTCAACCAGTGCGTATTACCGGTGATGACCTACGGAGCCGAGACGTGGTCTCTAACTATGGGCCTCTTAAGGAAGCTCAGAGTCACTCAGCGAGCTATGGAAAGGGCTATGCTCGGGATCTCTCTACGTGATCGAATCAGAAATGATGAGATTCGTAGACGAACTAATGTCACCGACATAGCAAACAGGGTTAGCAAACTGAAGTGGCAGTGGGCAGGGCACATAGCTCGAAGAACCGATGGCCGTTGGGGCAGAAAGGTTCTCGAGTGGAGACCACGTACCGGCAAGCGCAGCGTAGGACGGCCACCCGCAAGGTGGTCGGACGACCTGGTCAGGGTTGCGGGGACTCGCTGGATGCGGGTCGCTTCTATCCGGCCCATGTGGAAGTCAATTGAGGAGGCCTGTGTCCAGCAGTGGACGTCCTATGGCTGAAATGATGATGTACTAATATATTTAATAAGTCTTGTTGTGTTACTAACTTAATATGGATCGTTCAGGTCTGAAATAAACGATTTTTATTTTTATTTATTTATTTATTATTGCGATCCTCAATCCTCATCAAAGATCCATACTTCCATACTAATATTATAAATCCGAAAGTGTGTCGGTCTGTCTGTCTGTCTGTCTGTCTGTCTGTTACCTCTTCACGCTTAAACCGCTGAACCGATTTAGATGAAAGGACATAGGATACTTTTCATCCCGAATAAATTTAGTGTTCCCATGGGATGAGCAGGTAACACCGCGGGGCACAGCTAGTAATAAATAATTCGAAGTATAAAAAATATATTAAATTTTTTTTTTATTCACAGACTGAACGGCGATTGACCTCAGTATCACCTGATGGAAAGTGACTACGGGGTCGAGGATGTCGTAGCTCGCCGGTTCAGTATTTTTTTTGGAAATACACACGATGGGAGCGAGTTCCATTCCTTAGCGGTTCGCATTAGAAATGATGAAGCAAATCGCTTCGTGCGAATGAGTGGTAAACTGACAACATAAGAATATGGTTGGAATAATAACTGCGATTTAATCGTGAACGTACTACAATGCAATGTCGAACAAGTTAGCAATTTAATTTTATTCTACCGTCATTGTTAGTCATTGAAAATCATAATATTACACTTAATTGTAAATTGTAACTTACCATGACATATTTGTAAACTACAATTGTCATCGAAAGCGATAGGCGTTTTTTTGCAATTGTAAAGTTTTATTGAACGGGGTTTACAAGTGTGAAATTTTAACATTTTTTAGCAGTGGTACAATTACAAATTTGTACTTTTATTGAACAGGTTTTTACCTTACAATTCTACAATTATGTCACATTTTTACAAATTTGTCGGATTGTAATGTTTATTGAATAGGGCCCTGGTTGTCTGATGTTGGAACGGGGATGGTGGAATTAAATCGTGCAATTCCTGCGCACACTCTCCAACATATATCCGATAGAACACTGACAAGCTGGCAACTTTGCGGCGATGTTCGAGGCTCTGGAAGATGGTCCCAGCCGGCAAAGAATCACCAATGAGCCTTAGGGCTCGACGTTCTACTGAATTCAAGGCAGCCAACTGGTACTTGGCAGATTAATTTCGGGTTTATTAATTACTGGTTTAAAATTTTATGCCGCATCTGTTTTCTAGTGGTTTCAGTGTGTACAAACTGCATTCAACAAATTTGACAGGTAAATTTGCACAGCACGCCATCACTTTTTTAGCAAACAAATGCGTTTAATCCGCCGACCGCAACTGGAAAAGTTTTATTTTTAATATGAATTCGTTGCTGTATTCATTTGCTTCGTTTATTCGTTCCATTGGCACCAGTACCAGCCAATGCACTTAAAGTTTATTTAAATTGATCGTGTGTCTGTTTGAAACAACTGAAATCACTTTACCGCAGTGCATCTTGATTTAAAAATAATTTATTAGCTTTCTTTGGATTTCAAGCGAAATACTATCGAGTTTAACGATTGTTTAGAGTTCTCTTGTCTCTGAGATATATGCGAAAGGACAGTGCAATTTATATTTATTACTAAGGTATAACGAAGAATAGAGCTCAAAGTGAGTGTGATTGTACGTCGAAACGTAGTCTAAAACCTATAAAAATATTTGTAGACATTTTGACAACATTGATACAATTTGAGGCTGGGAAAAAAATACATACTTACATTATTTTATGAACCAAAACCATTTTCAGGGAAATGTTTTCTTTTGTTTCTTACTTCCTTATTGAATACATTCAAATCAGAGTAAGGAAGCAGTATTGTGTTTTTTTTTGTATTATGGTAAAAAATACGTCCCATTGCTGCAACTACAGTTCAAAAAAGCTGCGAATTAATAATTATTATTATCGTGATTTGATGTACATACTAATACTTACAATATAATTATATTGTAAGCTTTTTTGTCAATTATTGGATCTGTTTATTATTTATTTGTCTATGTATGTATTTTCACTTGCATACTTTTTAAATCAAAGCAAGAACAGTGACTCAGAAGTCTTAGAACAAAAGAATGTGCACAGATAACAAATAGACAACCGCGTTAATATTTAAGCCCGTTCGGAACTCCGACTGGCTGGACAAAATAAATCTCGGGGTAGTGTACAGATTAGCTGTGGGGAGTACGAGATGGTAGATAAGTTTTGGTTTAGTCATGGTATGGGTCTGTGACTACTTATATTCAAGTAATAAAAACATACATATCGGACAACCGCACACAAATCTGGACTAGATTGTATTAAATATTTAAGTATTTTATACGATTTCGCACATAAATAATCACAACAAATAGTACATAATCAAACAATATGTTATTCGCGCTAAGTAGCGAGTTTGTATTGTTGTGTTCGTGTGCGTGCAAATAAACATTTCTTTCTTACTTTATCATCGTATCAGTCTGAAGACATCCAGTGTTGAACAAAGGCGTCTCCCAAAGCTTTCCACAACTATCCATCGTGCACTCTTATCCAACTTCCCCGCTACGCCCTTGTTGGGAGCTGCGCTTTCCGGTACGCGATCACCACTGCTTTACCCCAACGCCTATCGGTTCTACAAACAATGTGCTCCTCCTACTGCTCCATTAATTCTGACCTCTTTTCAATATTAATTTCTCACTTGACAATATTGCTTGAACGTTCTATCAGCGTTGCAATAAATCCCCTGTTTACGAATGAGACAAACTTACTTTACCATTATAAAATACATTCACCTTTTTAACACATCCGATTCGAATTAACTGGGTTCATTCACAAAATAGGGAGGATTATTTAACCAAATTAGCCGCTAACAAAAAGGACACATTTCCGAAAGCCGCAATTAAATATGAAAACGTCGGGTATTTTATAATTTTATTCAGCGTGCGAGCGAAATGCAGATTTTAACAAAAGGACGCAAATAACACTAACAAGCTCCATTGAAGCGATACACTGTAACTTCATTAGACCACTTCGTGTTGGCAAGCAATGATAGTGGTGGCTATGTATGTGTACAAGTATGAAAATTGCCAACAGCAATTTAGCAAATATATTCATTTGCTTGGCTTACTACACGACTCGAACCCGCACTTTATTAACCTACGCCCCGACTTGCACCATGGTACTTGGCTACGCCTTGCATTTTTTATTTTATTTTATTTGGAGATTCAACAGCATTATAATTCGTAACAATTAACAATATAGTACAACCGCAAGAGCCAATAAAATATGACCAAAAAATACAACAAATAGAACGAGTTACAAGAGAAATTAAACAAACATGGTATGCTCGATCAGGTGAGTGCGCTTGCGTGTGTGTGTATGTGTGTGTACCTATGAGTATACGGAAAAGGGATATTGATTTAACTTAAAAGTATATACTTTAAAAGACCGAATACTTTTCTTCAAAGTCGATTTGGTACAGTCAAATAAGTCAATACTTTTACTAAAAAAAAAAACAAACGTTTGACAGTCAGTTATCTGTCCTTCTATATGTACCTGTGATTTAGAATCTGGACCACTAGTAGTTTACGTGTCATAATAATATTCGTGTCTAATGAAGAGGGTTCCTCTTAAAATAATAATTTCTCTCAATTGAACACTCAAATATTTGAGGAACCTCGACACGAAAGAAGAAGAATAGAAAAATAATACAATTTCAAAATTCATATTCACAAATAATGTGACGTTAAGTAAATTGACGCGTCTGGATATCACTCTCATCTGCGGAAAAATGATATTTAATTTATCAATAAACCTAATTGGAATTGGTGTAAAATTTAATTTACAATGTTTGCTAATGGAAAGTTAGATTTCAGCATTTATGATATTGCAGAGTTAATTAACTGCGATTCTGGTGTATTTTACAAATAATATTTTGTGTTGGTTATTTCATGTATGTACGATGAACAATAATAATAATTATTATAACTTACTATCTTAATTGTGTCTCTGTGAGCTACAGACTTTTTTTTTCGAAATGGTTAAATTTTGTGATTTTTACGTTTTCAACCCTCATATCTCCACCATTTTGAAAAACTTCTAAAATCTGAAATGAAAAAAAAATGCTATATAGTTAACGAACCTCCTCACAAAATAATATGGATTTCCGCAAAGTGACGCATAATTCAATTAATTAGCGACGGGTAATTTCATTATATTATAAATTTAATAATTTATATTAACTTGCGTATTTATGGTTAGCACTAATTCACGAGCACGTTTATATGTCAGGGGTTGGAAAAGCAATATTAACCCTAGAGTGCTCGCGCTATGAGCATTTTGCCGCCCGCGGAACTATATTCGTGTTATTTTGTAAACGATGCATTTGTCAAGGTCAAGCGTCCTAGTAGCTGCCCCCCCGTACCTTACCTCCTTGTTTTAGAAATTATAACAAATTCAGTGCGCGGGTGACTGCAAAAGGCAAAGATTGTCACAGGTATGTCGCGTTTGACGGCAAATTGCTCACTGCGCGACTACTCACGTAGTAAAGTTTATGGATCTGTTTTTTAATACAGTTGAAATATTATGAGTTTTCATTGCGTTTACTATTGTTTTGATATAAATATCGTACTAATATTGATTTTTAGTTTGTTTTGTTTTGTTATTAGGCGTTGTTTTTGTTTTGTTTTGCTCAGTTTACTTTATATTATTACGACTAACATTTCTGAAAGAAATTGCCCTGACGATGACTAGACCACATATCATAAAAAAATCCGACGTAAACACATTGCAGAAGCAGCTGAGAAACCAAATCACCCGATTTGTACCATCGGATCATCAAAATATAATATGCGCAGTATGTCCGTCCAAGAAAAATAGTAGTACAAAAAAAGGATGCAACAGATGTGCAAAGTTACTGTGCAACGAACATTGTATGTACATGTGTCAGGATTGTTTTGCTAAAACACATGTTGTTAATGATGAAAACGTATAATTTAACTATTTTTAATTTTTATATTTTTTATATTTATAATTGTGAAGAAGTTGCAAAAAACCAAGAAATTTTACCTAAGATTTCCCATAGCATTATTTTCTCAATTCTAAGAATCAAACTGTAATAAATGTTTCTTATACTGATAGTTTATGTTTCATTCTATCCTTTAAACATAATTATAAATTCATATAATGCCTATTTGCTAGAAAAAATCATATTAAGTATGGGCGGCAAAATGCTCCCCACGCGATCACTCGCGTTTCACGGGAAGGCGCGAGCACTCTTATCTAGGGTTAATTTAATGCTCGTATTATAGGACACACCCGGTATACTTAACTATCACGTACAATGGTTCCAACTTCCTCGTTACTAGGCCGCCGGTTTCACTGCCCTGTCGCTTAAATCTTACAATTTTTCAAGCTGTGTCATTTACGCTTAACGTTTAGAATTTTATTATATGGAAGCTAAAACTCAAGGACATTAATAACTCATAACTTTCTTCTTAAGACGGCAAAGTAAAACTTTCCTAGTCCAAGTCACCAAAACAAAAGTATAACGTTATTATTTATTTTATGTTAGTAACGTAAACTCGTTTTGTTTGCGGGTACCCGTGTTTCCTGCCTATTATTCTTTATAGTATGTTCCGTGGTAAAAGAAAATAATATACTTTTTCTGGTAATGTTTTATCGCGGAGGGGTAGGTAAATAAATATTTCCTTTATGTCGGATTGTCATTGCGTTTGTGAAATAGAATGAATATAAATGGTTGTTTTTTTACTTTTTCTGCAATAAGTATTTCAGTAATTCTGTTTTTATATGTTTCATATGCAATGTTAGTTCTTTGTACGCTTTTTATATATTTGGAAAGCTTTATCATGACATATTATATATTTGCTTTGTTGGTTGCATAAAATAGCGGTGGTAGCCTAGTGGTTAGAGCATGCGACTTTCAATCCGGAGGTCGCGGGTTCGAACCCAGCCCGTACCAATGAGTTTTTCGGAACTTATGTACGGAATGTCATTTGATATTTACCACTCGCTTTTCGGTGAAGGAAAACATCGTGAGGAAACCACCTAAGCCCAATAAGGCCTAGTTTCCCCTCTGGGTTGGAAGGTCAGATGGCAGTCGCTTTCGTAAAAACTAGTGCCTACGCCACATCTTGGGATTTAGGTAGCCGACCCCGATTGAGAATTCATTCTCAAAAAATGGGACAAAGGCTAGGAGGATGATGGTTGCATAAAATACTAACTATGGCGAATAATTTTATTGCTCCTGATATTTTTCTTTTGATTAATTTAGTGCACTACTTTAGTTAAATGTTCCATTTGACTTTAAATGATCACTTTTCAATATTTCTTTATGCAGTTTGGATAGTAAAAGCATGTGAGGCCTGAAGATGGCCATGATCCCAAAACATATCTCTAACGATTGTATGTCTCTGTCCATTCCTAGCTACCGGTGGAAAAAAAAACATCATATTAAAAAAAACAAATATAACGTTCGCAGGCGCGGATGCTATAGCATTCGCGTATTCTTTTGTTTCCTTCAGACTATATATGGCACATGACGTTTTTTACTATGGCAAACGAATTAAGCGATAGTTAGAATGACGTACGCGTTACTGATCGAGCGAGCGAATCGTCTCAGTTTCAGCTTGGCCCAGAGTTCTTTCCTATTTCGTTGTTGTTAGAGGTCGCATTTATCTACCGATTCGAATTAAATATCAGTAAGTTCAATCAGTTTACAGGGCGATCAATCCGGGTCAGTAGGAAGAAGACGAAAACTATAAGAGATAGGAAAATCTGTACTTAGGAGCCATTGCATCGATTTTAGATTTAATAGAAACTGCATTTTTTTTATAAATCTCATACATAACCGTGAATTGAAACTGTTTAAAATTGTGTAAATAATCGCATGTCGTATTGTAACATTATTTACAGCGGTTTTGACCGAGCTATGTATGAAATTATGTATGATATTAAAAAATAAAATAATGCAGTTATTATTATATCTAAAATCGACGCCATGGTTCCTAGGAACAGATTTCCCTATCTCTTATAGTTTGTAACTTCTCCCTACTGACCTTAGATTGATCACCTGGTAAAGATTCCGTTTTTTAATTTTTTCAAAATGGCGGAGATTGGGGCTTGAAAACGTAAAAAATTACAGATTTCAACAATTTCGAAACAAACGCAGGGTCTATAGCTCACAATAAGTATGGAGACGGCTCTAGCGTTAACTCACGTTACGTGTCGGGCTGTGTTTGAAAAAAAATACATTGCCAAAAATAAAGTACCAGTCTTGTTATATTTATTCCAGTCATAAATTCTAAAAAAAAAACTAAATTGAAATACCCACAAAACGGGGGGAAGTAATTACATAAATCTGAATCTCTTTCCCCACTAAGACATTACGTTTGTTCATTCCCCCTTCATACGAATTTGTGTGAAATTTATGTATGATTGCTGCATTCCTACGTTCCGATGTTTAATGTTTTGTAAGGTTAGAGTACTCCATAAATCACTCAGAACAAAAGAAACGGGAAGGCTGAGAGAATAAAATAGAAATAAAATGCAAAAGGAATATTTATCTTTGCGTAGGGTTCAGCTTTTAAAGTTTGAAACTCTACTTTGATGTCCACATTAATGTTTATAGTTATTAAATGATGAGAATAATTTGCGATAAATGCATTTCAATCATAATAAATACTGGCTATGTGAGCTGCGTGCACCTCGCGAATTTGCTTCGAATTGGCAATTTTTTACGTTTTCAACTCCCAATCCCCACCTTTTAATTTTATTTATTAAACAAAAATTAATGAACCTGCTCACAAACTTTTATGAGAATCGGTTGATAAATGTGATCTCTAGGCGAGAACTGCCGAAAATCCGGACAAACTGACATCCAAAAGAATTTTAAACCAAACTGAAACGTCCCTTCGCTGTTTCGGTCAAAAAGGTCTTAAAAGATCGAGGCCTGCGCTTATAGGTATTCCTACATCAGACTACGAACAAGGTTACCCCGATTAATGTACCTATACCTAAGATGGTTGTTAGGTTTTCTAAGAATTACGTTCGTAACTAAATACACAATCCGCTATATAAAAAAAACAATATCTTATTCCACCTAACTTGTTATATTGTTACGAGCATTTTCCTTGAATTTAGTAACTCGTGCATAAAGGTAAAAATAGCATGTCTTGAGGTGTATTGATGTATTACTAATCGTACCTCTTTAGTATGAATAGATAATAGATTTTAACTGAGCTTGACTCAAAATCTCAGATGAGATATTTAATTATTTTAGTTTTAGGTTAGAATTGGAGATTCAAGATAATTTTTAACCTAAATGTAAACTTGGCTACCGATGTCTACATAATCGGATTACAAGTATCCTGTAATCATGTGGGGATGCTCACTATTGAGGACGCAAAAGACCGAGCAAAGTCGACGGTAAATATGCGGAAGGTGGAGACTGGCGCTGGCCGGGACTTAACGCCAGGATGATGATGATGATGATGATGGATGCCCAGAAATTGTTGAAATCAGTCCAGCCGTAGCATAATAAAGACACAATAATAATACTTTTCTCAAACACGCAATGAAATGTCGCCATAACGTGCGTTATAACAGGCTTCGAAGTATCACATTTCAGGCGGAACAACTCGAGAGAACTGTAAATGAATTTCATACAAAATTGAAGGCCTATGCCGGGAAGTACTTTTTTAAACATGGCGTCTGTGTTCATGAACAGGCTAAACAGCTGGTTTTTTTTTTTGAGTGGTGTATTTTTTATTTCATTGCATATTATGTCTGAGAAAAGCACTATGTCATGCCTTAGCCGTGAAAAGGGCTTGCCGGCTTCGTAACACTATTTGTACCAACATACAGTAGTCTATACCTACTCACCAAGTAGCAAGCCCTTTTTTCTCGGCATCTTCAGTAATGTACTATATCAATTTATTGACCTCCAGCCTATTTCACTCTACTGGATTAAAAAACTAAAACAGTCTACAGAACCCCGTTCATTTTAATTGCGCGCTTGTATCCATTATATTCTCCCGAGGGTAAATTGCCGTTATAGCTTCTTTATCAGCAATGCAAGTCAATGCTCATCCCACTTTATTTCTGTTTCGCATTAGTTTGTTGGCTTTTGTTAGCTAATTGTGCTAATGGATTTTATTGCGACCGCCGTTTCACAGTTGCACGTTTAGTGCAATTTCAAAAACAACTGTTTATAGACGAGGTAATGAACGTTGAAATCATGGTATTCTACGGTCACTAATTAGTTGCCGGTTTATGGCAACAAAATTAATATTTATTTATTCATATTTTAACCCAGCATTTCATTCATTAAGCATTACAGTATACACTAAGACACTGTGAAAAACAGCAACATACAGTAATATATGTACAAAAATTACAATTGAAGAACAACCAAAAATACAACAATATTATCCAATCTTACATCTATATTAATATAATTATGGTCGATTGACGTGTATCCATCGCCTTACAGAACCTCAAGCATTCTCTACAAAGAGCCATCTATCGACATGCAAAAATATCGCATTCAGGTGCTGACGCGAGGAGGGCGTTGAGATGCTGTAATACGCGGATAAGCGGAGAATTACGATGTGCCACCGTGCGCGCTGTTGGCACTGCCAGCAGGGGGCAATGGCGTGGTCGGAGGTTCAGTTTAGATTTGGATAAGGAAGGAACCTTATGGCGAACAAGTTGACACACCAATTATATTTACACAGCAATTATACTTCAATTTATCAAGGTAACTAGTACTACTTTGACGACGCAGTTGGCGCAGTTTATAGCACCCTGCTGACTGAGCCGGCGGTCCCGGGTTTGAATCCCGGCCAGGGCAAATATTTGTGTGACGAAATTGAATATTTGTGCTTGGGTCATGGTTGTTGTCTGATTTTTATTTATTTATTTTAACTAGGAATAAATGACGACTTCTAAGTCAAAATAAATAGCTCCTTTTTTCTAATTACCCAAGTTTACGCCATACCTATGTATGTTACAAACATTTAGTATAGGCATTTCCTAACTAATTCATACGATTCATTAGATGCTATTCATACGGCAAAATGACAACTTGTCACTGTTAATTAATTTGCGTGATACCGCATAATTGCTCACGTAATGCAGTTTGCTGTAATCGCATATTGTAATTGCGTCGATGTCACTCAAACATATCTTTGGGTGTACAAAATGGCGCTAAAATTAGAAATTTTAATTTTTCTTTATATTTAGTCTACACATATTTAAATTGCTAAAATAATTGTTTATTTCGAATCACTATTATTGTTTTAATTTTTTTATACGAGAACGTAGAAATTAAAACTTTTTGTGTCAATTTATCCACGTTAGAAAATTATTTTGAAAACATAATAGTGTTCGCGTTGTGTTCGCAGACGAGAAGGATCGACGATTAGGTAAAGATCACGGGAAGTAATTGGGATGTACAATTTTTTTACGCCCTATGTTAGGGGCTATTCCCGGAGCCCTATGGCTCTATACACAATTAGATTGTGACACCTGCACCTATAGTAGGTACAACTGTGGTACGCGACTCTTTCGAGCGAGAAATATTACCTGACTCTTTCTTCACAGTACTGTTGATAGTGCCGGGCGATAAGCAAACTTGCGGCAAGATATGCTAGCCCTCCAAGTTGTGCCAGATAGGCTGTTCAAAATTATTCATATGTAATTTTTTCACTTTCACTTGTCTTTCTTCTTCTTCTTCACGTGCCATCTCCATCCCGGAGGTCGGCGACCATTTGTACATATGTCGATTTATAAAGTCATGCGAATTAGTTCTTCCGTGCTCTCCGCTCCCAACCATTCCTTTACATTCTTCGTCCATGATGTTTTTCTTCGGCCTCGGCCTCGTTTCCCTTCCATTTTACCCTCAATTATTAATTTCACTTATCTTTGCCGTTTTGCAATACAAGTCAAGTCAATCGTGACATCATCACAATATGCTTACTATGGAGAAAATGATTGTATCTAGTTGGCTAACGGATCTATATTTTATGATTTTACCAAAAATGGGGTTCAGTTTTTTGGTAAGTATAATATTCCAATCGGATCAGGGCGGCGGCGCATGATCAATCGTTGTGGAGAGCTTTGGGAGAGGCCTTTGTCCAACAGCGAACGTCTATCGGCTGATAACATGATGACGTAGACATAAAAGTGCTAAAATTGCTCCTTTGAGACATCCAACTTAGACATAATATATGCTGTTACCAGAACTCTATTTAAACAAATTAGTTACTAAGCGAATTATACCTTCAACTCGATTTCCCGTTTACCCACAATGTAATTATTGTCCACAACTTTATTCAACTTATAACTTAAATAGCGGGGGTGGCAACAGCGTTGCCAGAGCTACGGAAAAATCCGTAGATCTACGGAATTTAGGCTTTGTGCCAGACCTACGGAAATAATTAGTGAACCTATGGGAATTTCAGACTACATTTATTTATCACCAAAACATGACATAAACGAAACAGGATGTAGGTACTTTTTCTGCGAAACTTAATTGTAATCCTTTCTGAAACACTTTCTTTTTTCCACCAATTTTTTAGCAAAAGTTACTAACTTTTAATACCATTTCAAGCTTCAGTATTGTCAAATGAAGCATTGGAAAAAAATCAGTAGAACTACAGATTTTTCAAGTGACGATCTACGGAATTCTACAGACTTTTTTGTCTCACCCTACAGATTTTCATAAATGTCATCTGGCAACACTGGGTGGTAACAAGGAATTTAATCCCGGTGAAATTAAGGAATTTCGATTAATAATGCCTCGGAAAGCCCGGTCATTTGGTTCCAGTGTCTCAATTTGTATTTCATGAATATTAATCATTGCGTTCATATCGTGGTTGGTTGTGGCCGATATGACTCTCAAAATTAGTTGTTTTTATTTGTACATTGGTTGTAAATATAGCTTAGAGTCTAAGCCTTAGACAGTTGTCAAAGTTAAGTGGGAGTGGGCGGAGCACATTGCTCGTAGAACCGATGGCCGTTGTTCTTGAGTGGTGACCGCGGACCGGAAGGCGCAGCGTGGGAAGGCACCCAACAAGATGGATCGACGACCTGGTTAGGATCGCGGGCAGGTATTGGATAAGGGTGGCACAAGACCGATCGTTGTGGAGAACTTTAGGGAAGGCCTTTGTCCAGCATGAGACGTCTATCTGCTGATATGATGATGATGATTTAGTACATTGCTTTTAATGGAAAATAGGGACCTAAGTAGAATAGGACATTAAAATATACATACCGTGAAACATAGAACTTCCTCCTTTTTTGGAAGTCGGTTAAAAATAAAGGCTAGGTGATTCTGTAATTTCCGACGGTTACTTTTTAGGGTTCCCTACCTAAAATGTAAAAGACGGGACCCAATTACTAAGACTCTTTTACTGTTCGCCTGTCTGTAACTAGTAGTGACCGACCGAAACACGTTTTTCCGCCGAAACCGAAACCGAAGGTTCGGTTCTGATTACAGTTTCGGCCGAAACCGAAACCGAAACCGAACCTTTTATAAACGTAATTAAAACGTTGTAACTATAAAATGTCAGTGGGTCGTTCTTTCTAGATCTAATACGAATACAATGAAACATGTCGCTGGTATAATTGACCGATGGAGCAAAGCGTTACAGTTTCAGCTTGGCCCAAAATTCTTTCGTATCGTATGTGCGGACGATTGGATGCTTTTTGGGGTGTTCTCGCCTGGAGGTCGTATTTCTTAACCGATTCTTATGAAGTTTTGTGAGTAGGTTTTATAAGAATATACTCAGATTATTTTTGTCGATTAGAGAAATTTTAAGAAAGTGAAGATGTATATAGAGTGGAGTGGGGGTGCAAAAGGTAAAAAAGTACAAATTTCAGCAATTACACAACAAACTCACGTTTCACTTTTGTTCAATTGATATTTTAACATTGACACTTGGTCTTGGTTCAAATTAAATTACCCAAAAAAAAAATGTAGCATTAACAGCTGTAATACTGTACTGAGGCAGCGATCTTTTAATTGTAGATGGTATGAAATAAAACAAGTTTAAAAACATAGCAACAAAATAATTGATTGAGTTTAAATTATTATAATTGCAATCAGGTGGTCTCGTAACGCTAACTCAAACGTACTAATTTTATTACATACACGCAACAATGACGAATTCTAAAGTCATTTCATGAAATAAGTAAACCTCCTCACTTTTATCCTAAAAAACCAATATCGCCGTCAATTTGTTTGTAAATTTAAGAAAAGCGTTAAGAATTACAATATGAGATGACAAATTCATAACAAAAATACAATTAAGTAGTGATGATTTTACCCCTCCTATCTCCGCTATTTTGAAAATTCTGAAAAACTGAATCGACAAAAAAATACTATACAGGGCGTCCCAAGACTATGGGACATCAAGGGAAAGTACCTTAAATATCGTAGATAGGATATTTTACTGTAAAAATACTTTTTATTTCTAAAAGTTAGCAATTCTGTATTTAAAGATTTTCTAAGAATTACTTGCTTCGTCTGGGAATCGAACCGACTTAAATGTGAAAAAAAAAATCCCCTATTTTTATGCTGTCAATCGAAAGAATGGACATAAAATAATAATTTTTCCTAAGTAACATAGTATCTTAAAAGAAAGGAACAACGTAAAATGTTTGAGTCAAATTTCAAGAAACTTATTTTTTGCTGACGACGAACTATTAAGCAAGTAATTCTTAGAAAATCTTTAAATGCAGAATTACTAACTTTTAAAAATAACATAAAGTCTTCTATCAGCAAAGTATCCTATCTACGATGTGTAAGGTACTTTCCCTTGGTGTCCCATAGTCTTGGGACGCCCGGTATACTTATCGAACATACTCACAAAATTTCATGAGAATCGATTAAGAAATTCGACATTAAGGCAAGAACAGCCAGTAAGCGCATGGACATCCAAACGTCCGGGCATAACGGAAATGCTTTGCTTGCTCGGTCAATTACTTAACATTATTCGGGGAACAAACACAAACGTCACCTCACTGAGCAAAGTGAAGTAATTCAGCGGCCGGCACGGCAGTCAGACGAGCGACGCCATATTGCCAACCGTGCCGACTGGCGAGCGCACCCGACGTTAACCGAATGCGACCCGAAAGTACGATGTTGGAAGTTTCGGCGCGGCCGAAAGGTTCGGCTGTTTTTTGGCCGAAACCGAACCTTTGGCCGAAACATGATTTTTAGGCCGAAACTGGCCGAAACCGAAACCGAAACCGAAACTTCGGTCGGTCACTAGTAACTAGGCTGTATATACCATGTCCCGTATAGCTAGATAATGAAAATTTTCACAGATGATGTATTTCTATTGCCGCTTTAACAACAAATACTAAAATCCGAATAAAATTAATATTTAAGTGGAGCTCCCACACAACAAACTTGATCGGTTGCGTTAACTTTGCACCTCATGGTATCCGGCGCTATACATACCAGATGCAAATTTAACAACCCGGCCAGTTAAGATGGGATAAGTGTTTGTACGAAACACTCGGTGCGCGAGTCCGACTCTCACTTGGCCGGTTTTTTTTACTCATCAAGTATGCAAAACATACGATCTACGCTACCAAATATAATATTGGTTGCAATCCCACTAAAATAAATTCTTCTTAAACGGGCCAGTTGCAAAAGCGCAAAGCGTCTTTATTTCTTCGTATTGAATCTTCAAATTCTGGTCTCGCGGTCAGTTCGCGAGAAATAGGGTGCAAAAGACGTTTGAAGTACATTAATCTGTTTTCCTAAATTAAAATAATTTTAGCAATTGATGTCAAGGCTTGGTTCGCTCTAAGTTGAGTCTTGAGGGTTTTGCTTGAGAATATTTTATGAAATTATGTTTATTGGCTTATTAAGAGGAAATACTATGGTAATTTTTGCATACAAATCGAAGTTTCGTTTTAGTCTGTTTCTTCATCCAAAGCTTAACCAATCTTTACGAAATTTTAGGAACGGAATGAGAAAAAATATTAGTATAAAATGCGTGAAAAAGGAGTCTGTTTTTGGCCGAACTTCCGCCGCAAACGGACGCCTAGTACACAAATTCTATAATAATTATCGCGAAAATCGAAACGGACCGACACGGAACATTTCCTTTCTATATAGGCGAGAACAAAACCTCGATTTGTATAACCCAGTTACGTTACTCTTAGGTCGTGCAACAAAATAGAGCTAGTTCTTAATTAGATTGTTGCATTTCACATAATTATTTGTTTTTGTTTTCAAAGCCTGCAGCCGACAAACTATCTAAGTTAGATACGTTTTTGGAAGTCGATTATTTTTAAAATTCAATCCAATATTTCCTACTTTGTGACAACCGCCAATATAGTACAATTTATCGCTCGAATTGTGTTTTATTTATCTATAAAATACAATTTTAAGGCTTCCTAGCTACAAATGTTATTTTTTTTTATGTCAACGGTCCCCTTTTCTATTGTCTAAGTGAAGTAAGTAAAGTAAAAAATATTGTGACTGTCGCACCTCTTCCTATTATTTTCAAATTAGTACAGTAGTACATAATTTATATTCAAAACTCTTGTAACTCGACTAAATTATCAAACAATGAGCAAAGCGCTTATTTTAAACATCCTTAACAAACTTTCTGAGTCTCCTTTAAAAACAAACTCCAAACTGCACTCAACTCACGAGTCCCCAATCGCCGGAGAATGGCTCGCATAAAATTCTATTCGCAATTTCGCATTTTCACTTTTCGCCGTGACACGTAGGGAGCGGAGAAATGTGTTCGCTATGAAAATTTAAGAATGTCTCGTGGATCCCGGCGGATATGACCGCCGACGTGACGAATGCCACGTCTTGTGTCGAAGATCTGAGCGGAGCGGAAGAGCCTTTCAAATCTTTCAATGATTTATAGACAACATTTTTACATAATTATGTTTCGCAGAAAATGTTCTTCATATTATTTTAAGAATATTTCTCATTTTAATAAAATGTAATTTCTATGAAGCGAACTGCTCCGACGCTGTGGGAAAGACTGCCCTTTCGGCTTTGCGTTAGCGGAGCGGAAGAGCCTTTCAATCGCAGGGCATAATATACATTTTTGGACTTGTTTTTAAAAGGCATAAAAACATATTATACCTATTATCATCCATAGAAATACCGGAGTGAGAGTGTATTTCACCGAACCGATCTTTCATCTCTAACCGATGGAAGTCACCAGTAAATAGCGAGCGTCTGGTAAAGTAAAAAAAAAGAGAAACGTGTCCCTATTGACGTTTATTTCTAATAGTGGTGCGAAACTCGGCATGCATTTTCGTATACCAAGTCCTTACTCGCAGAAAATCAACATAAGATTGTTTGCATTAAATATGACTAAAAGTCTACATTATTTTGGTAAACAACTAAAGATTGAAATATTCTTATACGTAGGTACGTACGTACCTACTAAAATCACAAATATCTCTTCCAGTTCTCTGGTTTGCGTCCTCAGTTCGATACACGACGTATTTCGGTCGTATTTTACTTTAGTGCTTATTTTCAGATGATTACTCGTAAAGCCTTATTTAACGAAAGCTGATATTTATGGGATCGAATAAAGAGGGTTTATCGTTTACTGTAATATTGATTTAGATCTTTATGAAGCGACCGTGTTATGGTTTGACATTTTGAAATATGTTTTTTATTGGACCATAAAGGGTTTAGAAAGGCTTCACCACATTTGGCATTAAATGTGTGATCACTTTTGCAACTTTTAAGCGTGCACACTTTAAATAAATAAATAAATAAATATTAAGGGACAATCATACACAAATCGACCTAGTCCCAAACTAAGCAAAGCTTGTACTATGGATACTAGACGACGATATACATAATATATAAATACATATATAGATAACATCCATGACCCAAGAACAAATATTTTGCACAAATATTTGCCCCGGCCGGGATTCGAACCCGGGACCGCCGACTCAGTAGGCAGGTGTCTACAAACCGAGCCAAACGCGTCGTCAACTTTAATTTTATGTTCACACTTAAGTGCACACTTTTGAAGTTTGATTGGTAGTACTGCCAATAATGTCTGGATAGAGTTATTACTTATTAACTAGTAAGCTAATGTATTAAATACTATACTGTAAAAGTGGTTCTCTTTCTTTGCTGGTATTATATAATTTTTACGTTTGTACGAAGAATAGACATTATAAGGGCAAAAGTTTGTGAGTGTGTTTATATGTATGTTTGTTACTTCTTCACGCTTAAACGGCTGGCCCAATTTTGATAAAGATACCCTAGACACATATGCTACTTTTTAACCAAAAAAATGTAGTGTTCCCGTGGGATGAGCGGCTAATGTATATTACACAAATTACGAAAACCAAGTTCCATAGTCGTTAATTTGAAACAATTCTTTTTTTACGAAGGTTGAAATCGCTGGATTAATTTACTATCATGAAATGTATAAATTTCACTCTTTAGCACGGAGTGCGTGATCTAGAGTTTTGAAGTGTCACTTTTGATAAACATACATGAATGTGCTCATAACGCCAACTTAAACTCAAAATCTGATTTTTTCATGTAATAAAAACAAGAAATTTGCCTTTACATACAAGTAATATATTACCATCACTACATTCCTGGTTCTTATTAAAGTGCACCCGCTGTTAACGTGTGGGAATATCAGTGAAAATTCCCTGGAAATAACGCAGCGGTGATAATTTATATGAAAGGCTTCAAGATTAGGTCCGTAATAGGCCCCATACATTACGCTGCTGGAAGTCTAGTTTGCCTCTTGGGTGTTAGGATATTTACGCTATAATGTCTAGTATGTACTTAGATTTATCTTCGCAATTTCTATCTGGAACATCATTAGACTTATTTGAAGCGAGCCCGCGAGGCTTTCTGATGAACTGTGATATTTTTATTTATTTGCTTAATATATTTGTTTCTTTGTATTTACAGCTCAATATTAAAACCCGCCTGTCTACAATATGCCACCAACGAATTCTATCGTATTTCGGCCATATAGTGCGAAGAGGAGATTGGGAACAGAGGGTAAACGAGCTCGTGGACGATCCCCAACCAGATGGACCGATCAAGTAAAGGACACGTCTTCCTCCAAGTTTTGCTCGGTTGTAAGGGAAGTAATGGACAGGACTCGATGGAGACAAATCATTCACACCAAGTGTAAGCCATCCAGTTATGTATGACCACGGTCCTCAGTCATGAGGGAGCGACAAGAGAGAGAGAGTATTTATACCTGAGTTACTAGACAAACGTTACACATATGAGTTAAGTGCGATACTGCATTAAGCATACCCTCCAGAAGGTAACAAATAATTACAGTTACTTTGGCGTTTACGAACTTTTTATAGAGCTTCAACATCAGGGCTAAGAATACCACTGACTTGATCCCATCTAATGGAGTACGGCGTCGCGGCAGACCACGAGGGAGATGGCGAGATGACCTGACATATTCCGAAAAGATTGGTTTATTGCTGCCTTAAACAGAGATGATTGGAAGAAAAAGAGGGAGGCCTTTGCCCAGCAGTGAGACAGCACAGGCTAAAACTAATAAATACTAAAATCATACGTATCTCTTCCCTTTGTTGAAGTTGGGTAAATTCTGTCGATACAGACACATCGTTTGTATTCATGTCTATAGACATATCGTGTTAGAGGTTTTGAGGTATAGAACTCAAAGACTTTAAAACGATATTCAATAGTACATTTCGTATGACTTACGAATTTATGTCCCAGGTCGCAGATTTTAGTGCGATAAATCTGCGATCTGGGGCTTTACGAATTGCCGCCCGTGGTTTGTCTATATTCTTAAGTCTTGCCTTGGCCAGGAAGTAAGACTTTCTCCCCGCGTAGTGAGCAGAAAATTCTACTTACGGCCTAGAATGAAGTAAATTACATAACAGACAAGTAGCTTTTGGCCTATTTTAATGATACTCATACTCATACTCATACTCATTTATTGATAATGCACAAATACATTATATGTCAATTTTTACAAAAGACATATTACAGAGATACATATTAACAGTCCTAAAATATAAAATTGTTGTTGTTGTTGTACTAAGCTCCAGCAATTTCTTATATTCTAAGGCACCTAAAATAAAAATAGAACAACTTAAGATATTCAAGGAGCGTCAAATCTGAATTGGTATACCAAATCTTATTTACGAGAAGCGAATTCGTTGCAATTGTGAATACAGTCTGAAATATAAAAGGTAAAAGGGAACGAAATGCTCAAATTAAATTGGTGCCCTCCCTTTGAGATCCGAACATCTAGAATACAACTGGCGACTAAAAAACTATTCACAGTGCCACAGCTGAAAAGCTGAAAACGGGAGAGGCAACTGTTTTTTGGGTATATGTTGTATTCATAGTTGTTATTCACAGACAAGCCGTTAACTTGATAGAGATTCGGCAATGATATGGTAGATGTTTTGTTCGTTATTCCTATTACTTCTTAAAAAGGCGAGCGTTGTTCAAAAGAATTTATTTTTTTCAAAACAACCATTATAGCATTTGAAAGCAATAGAAACTAAAAAAAACTAGTTGTACCTACGTACGGGTGATATGGCTCTTTCTTTATATGTCGGATCTTTGTATTGCTCTAACAATTTGGATTTAAAAATGACCTGCCGAGATGTATTTTTTTGTGCGAACTGTCAATATTTTATTGAATGCTAATATTTAATTTGCAATGTTTGTATGTATGTATTTGTGTAGATTTGTAGTGATTTGAATTCGGAAAATGAGGCAGCAATTGAGCTGATTTTTAGTAATCCTATGTAATACAACTATTATTATATTACAGTACAATAACTAGAATAGCAATTATCATATTATTATGTTTCTGTAAATTCATTACTATCCATACAATAATCAGAGCTAAAATACAACACACATTAAATGGTTGCATGCCTCTACGGTAGAACATAAGCACTTACTGTTTACTACATCATCTAATGTACCTACTATGTTCTTGCAAATAAACATTCATTCATTCATACAATGATATAGAACGATCGAGCTGGACTGATGATGTAGCCAGGATAGTGGTCGTGGAACTCTGAATGATCTAAGAAAAGTACCAGCAATTTCTTGTCTCAAAAATTATATTTCGGTAGAAACATAGTAAGCAATTAGTGTAGTACTATCTCTACTCTACTCATACTCATACTCATACTCATTTATTCATAATGCACAAATACATTATATGTCAATTTTTACTTTACTCTATCACCTACTAACTCTTTTTGTGAAGCCTTGCCACCAGCGGGCTACTAAAAATATGCAGCGGCCAGTATTTAAATTTATGAATAGCTTGTCAACAACTAAAACTGGAATATTAAGTAAGATGTGGTGCCGATATCGGGCATCACCAACCGTACAAATTTCCCAATTAATATTCATGAAATTCAAATGGGATTCGAAACGAGGACGAGCTTTTTAAAGGATTTACTCTGAGACCTTGGATGGAATTTGCCAATTTAAGAATTTGGATTGTCATGTTAATGTGACATATTTGATTATTGTTCTTGAGGATCCGGCTTAAGCCAGTATCCAGTATGTGTAAATGGTTGTTAGTGTCACTAACAAACATTTATTATTCTAATATGTTTGTACTCCATGGCCACTCGACATACGACTAGTCCACCAATTCAAAGTCGCTCAGCGAGCCATGGAAAGTGCTATGCTCGGTGTGCCTCTTAGGGATCAAATCCGAAACGAAGTAATTCGACAGAGAACCAAAGTTATCGATATGCGAGAAGCGGCAGTGGGCTGGTCATATCTGTCGTAGAGCCGATGACCACTCGAGCAAACGGTTCTGGAGTGGAGGCCACGAATCGGTAAGCGTAGTGTAGGGCACCCTGTAACAAGGTGGAGCGACAACATTCGTAGGACAGCATCCGCTAACTGGAGGAGGAGGGCTGAAAATCTAGGTCAGTGGCGTGCCATAGGAGAGGTCTATGTCCAGCATTGGCTGTCGATGACTATGAGGTGTGTAATAGCAAATTGTTAGATGCCAGGCAAATACAGTATTTAGTCGCAGCATCGGCGAATAGATTCTGAAAAACATTTTGCACAAAATTTGCGATATTACACTATTCATTTGCGTTATGTTCATTTTAATATAACGATATTTTATTTTTATGTTTAACTGTATCATTCCAATTAAAGAGTTTGAACAGACAAGAACCTATGGACTGATGAAAATGAAAATTGTAATTTGTAATATACTGATTTTAAGATTACCTAGAAAATTCTAGTATTTTACAACAAAAAATAGTAGATACCTACTATAATACTCTTCATTAATTCCTGAATGTCCCAGATCGCAGGTGTTGTTATCGCATACATACTTAAATAAAATATGAGATATGGGGCTTTATGAATTACCGCTCGTGGTTTGCCTAAAGTTTTACGTCTTGCCTTGGATTTTCTCCACGCGTTGCGGGCAGAACATCCCACTTACGGCCTAGGGTGACGTAAAATGTACATATTACATGTAACATTTTTAAATAAACAAACACATAAACATTCAATGCACTCGCTCCACAATCCCATTTCCACTAGGCGAGAAGCGGCCGACAGCAATCCCAAAATGCAACATTTATTTTATCCCACAAAACACCAGCTAAATCTATCGATAACGCGTATGTACTGACACAGTCTTTAATATTTACTTACAGTTCTACAACCAACCCGAATCGCGAAAAACTCTTTGCCTTTTTCCTGTGGTAAAAAATTTAGTGACGTTATTTGGGGGATAGTCCCATAGGAAATATCGGCCTTACGTGACAAATGCGGTCTCGGGGATCTACAAAAATATACCGCATTTGATGTATTGGACGCCGCGTATCGGATTCTATTCTATTATTCTAAGAATTCCAAGTGAAAGAGATGAAATGCTTTGAATTTGACGGTTTTTACTCGCATATTTTGCTGCGTGGAATATGATGCGTACTGTCAAATTATTGCATTAATTCGTTTAGTGAGTTGTATGATGGACGGCGGCAGTAAAACAACTTTTAATTTGGGAAACGTGTATTGCGACCATGAAAATTTGCACAAAGAGAAACATGTAGATAAATCATAAACTAGCCAACTTTAGCTAGTAAAATAACATAGTACAAACTTATGAAACGTTTTTGGAGTTACCAACAAAATATGCACAGTTGAAATGGTTACTGGATTGACTCTCAATTTAATATGCGATACTAAAAAGCTATACTTCTCATTCTAAAATCATGTAGAATGTAATAGGTACTTATATGTTTTCCTTCGTATTTTTTTGTAATCTTTCAATAAGTTTGTAAAAACGTTGCAACTTAATTGTGGAGACGTTTGACGTGAATTTCCAAGATACGATATTGCATCATCTGATTCTCATGGAAAAACGACTAATGGACCGATAAGCAATTTTTCACACCAAATTCGTGCCGCAATTTTTTACGATGCACGACACAGCTCTTTACGTCACAACGATAATATGACATTTAATTGTGTTTTTGCTTCGAATTGGAGTTACATTTCACCATATCAGCCAAAAGATGTCCATTCTTAGCCTTCCAGCCAGGATCTACACATCAACTGGTCGTGCGCCGATCTGACCAGATCGTAGGTCCACTTAATCGGAGGCGTTCCCACGGTGCGTGAACCAGCCCGTCTAGCACAACTACGCTCCGTGACTCCTGTCGCGCGACATAGCCTCGCCTGTCATTATCTCACAGTACAGCGAAGAAAGAGATAGGTAATATTTCTTACGTGAGAAAGAGTCGCGTGTCAGAGTTATGCTAGAGGGGCTGGAACCTTTTTGTCTCGCTTCTACGAACAATGTACCACTGCCACTCAAACTCTGGCAACCAAACTTAGAGTTAAATGTAGTTTCATAGTTAAATTAAAACATTTAGAACCGATTCCAGAAGGGCTGCAGCTGTAAATGCACTGCTGATTCCATTACAGGTGAATGCAGCGACCTGAATTGCCTAGACTGAGTTTAAATTAAGTTAACGCTGCCGCTCCGGTGACTAGATGTATTTGAGTTTGGCGAGAATCCATTTCTTGAAATGTTTAAATTACATTCTATTTCTGAGAGTTGCTTGGGAATTATTTTTTAAGAAGTTTTCTGCGATACGAAATACAGTTACTTATGATTATGTTCCATCATCAATTCCTTACTTCTCTACTTAGCAACGGATAGGAAGACAGTATTTCACTCAAGCAACCGGCAATATATAGCTCTCAGACAGCTTTTGCCAATACAAGATAACCTTCTCTATCCTGCGGTAAAGGTTTTTATTTTTCTATTCCCAAAGAAAGACGATATTTTTTATTGTCTTCCATAACATTACACTACAAATAGCGAATACCATTGGATTGCATTGAATTGTAGGTACGTCTGTATTTTACTTTAACCTGACTGTCGCGAAATTTAAAATTTAGCAGTTGACACGAATTCCCAAGTTTTCTTAGAACAAAGTAAATTTAAGAGAATTCGAACTTTGCCAAAATCAGTTTCAGTTTAACAAACAGGCAAAGGCGAAGTTTCCACTCAGGGTACTTTTTGTAAAACACATGAACTCAATTGTCTCAACTTTTGTCAGTTCTTGCTCAGCGCCTTATCGAATTATTATGTACCTAGGTGTCGAAGTTTGTCCTTTGCGACCTTATTTGAGATTACGTTTGGACTTCTCCTTTTTACTTACTCTTATAAATAATTCTTCGAGAGTTTTGGACTTGATTTTGTTGTATTTGTAACTTTTATTACCAACTACCGACGACGCTACTGGCACAATTTGTAGTGCATCTGCCTACTGAGCCGGTGGTCCTGGGCAATATTTGTGTGATAAACTAGAATATTTTGTTTCTGTGTCATAGATGTTATATTTATATTATATGTATTTATATATCGTCGTCTAGTACCCATAATACAAGCTTTGCTTAGTTTGGGACTAGGACGATTTGTGTAAGATTGCCCTATATTTATTTATTACCTACTATTTATTTGCCGACTGAATTTTATTTTTAACTAGACACTGCCCGCTACTTCGTTCACGTAAAACTTTTTTCTTTACCGTTTCCTTTGCCTATCTTTCGATCCTCAACTATCCTTGTACCAAAATTGGTTTCAATCCGTCGAACCTTTTCCTTTTAATGAGTGGAGAAAGAACGTATTACCAACAGATGCCACTGTACGGGTGTACCGGCTGGCGCCGCGCGCATCCAAATCCTGCATAGCGCTTTAAGATTTTATCTCACGATACATATTAAAATGAAATCCCTACAAAATCCCAGGTCAAATCTTCCGAACATCGCTTCCGTCCATATTAGGCGCACGTGGAATCTCAACTGTACGTATGCTGGCAGATAATCCGGCTTTTACACTCGTTGGATGTCAAACTTTTCAGCAACTGACGTTGTTAATGCAAATCCTCGAACCGACCTACAAATAAATACAATGATACATCAAACGCTGATCCGAAAATCTGGGAGTTGTTTTAAAAATGAATAACATGCTATGATATAGTTCGATTTGTGTTTCAAATTTTGTAAAGAGGATGAAACGAAAAGATTAACATTTTATAGCATTGTGCTAGCAGCATCGAATTTAAACAACTGATTTTAAACAGTTTTCAGGACGAAAAAGCCGACACAGACCAATATTTCAAACAGAATTTTATGTACTCGTATGTACTTCTTGACATGAAGCAAAACGTAAAACATAGATAGATATTGTACAAAGATAAACTGTAATGTGAGATTTATTTATGGTATAAGAATAATAATATTGTACATTTGAATAAAGTACTAGCATTAAAATAAACCTACTCGTAAAAATAAAATTAGACTAAAGCTCAAAATAGTCCCTGCGTTATTGTGCCGAAGATGTTGACGGCGCTTGCTTGCCTGCTAATTATTTATATTAAACAAAATTCCATTCTACATTTTTGAGGACATATAACATGACTACAAGATTTACATTTATTTATTTATTTACTTAAACAAAATACAGCAATCTTTACACGTCTTAACCTAATACGAATATCCTAACATGAATTGTTCGTTTGTTATAATGTACTTTTGGCTTCAATGGCAGTTTTATAAGCTTGTAACGTTTTCAATCTTTTTTTCACAGTAACTCTCTTCAATTTCATTTAAACTTCTACTATTCGTTTCTGGCAAAATGAAACAGAGAATTACAGAACATATCAAAGCCACAGTTCCATAACAAATGAATAATACTTTTTCGTCGAATGTGTTCATTATACTTGGAGTTACTTTTACGGCTATAAACAGCAAAAAATGCGATGTTGCTGAGCTAATGCCAGAACCCAATCCACGGATACTAGTAGGAAATATTTCACCTACTAAAGACCATGATATGCTGACAGTTACTATCGATAATCCTATATAAATAACCATTAAAGCGACAGGCACCCAAACTAAATCAAAATACAACAAAGTTGAAAATATAAATAAAAGAATAGCCGTACCAAAACTACAAGTCAAAAATGTTTTCTTACGAGGTAATCGTTGACCAATAAAACAAACACATACCAATGAAAGCACCATAATACAATCTAATATCATGACTAATAGAAACGTATTAATTTCCGTTGAAAACGTTTTTTCTACAATATCTTTTGCATAAAATGGGATCACATTGATGCCACAAAACTGAACTGATAAAAACAACATAAACGTGGTTGCATAAGGTCTAAAAAACTTTGCACTGAAGAAAACCGCCAAGATTTCTTTACTATTTAATTTTGTAGTTTTTTGTTTATGTTTAGCTAGCAACGATTCGAGTTCGTCAATCGCAGACTTATTATTTCCTCTTAATTTATTAAAACTGTTAATCCCAATCTCAGGTTTACCTTTGCTTATTAACCAAACAGGACTTTCTTGCAAAAAGCAAAACATTACTAAAGAAATTACATTTGGTATACCACAGACTAAAGAACCCCATTTCCAATATAAATAAGTAAATATGACATGACTGAACAGTACACCAGTATTTAAAGCTAGTGACGGACAAAATAATGCCATAGGTCTGTATTGCGGGTCTGTTATTTCGCCAATATAAATCATGGTTAATGGTCTCATAGCTCCAGTACAGAGTCCGGTCAAGAATCTGCCGACGAGTATAGTAGGTACATTTTGTGCAAATCCCAAGGTGAGCCAGCCAACCATGAAGGGGAATGCTAGTACGATGTGTCCAGTTCTTCTGCCGTAAGCATCGATGAACGAGCCGCAGCAGAGACATCCGATGGGCATAGACAAAGGAGTTATTGATGCTGAAATTGAATAAAATGA
This sequence comes from Apotomis betuletana, assembly GCA_932273695.1. Taxonomy (NCBI): domain Eukaryota; kingdom Metazoa; phylum Arthropoda; class Insecta; order Lepidoptera; family Tortricidae; genus Apotomis; species Apotomis betuletana. Next base: position 23,746,154 of record OW026303.1, on the reverse strand, counting down.
TATACTACCTTTACTATGATAACTATATCATAATGTAGATCTACACACAATAACAACTTAAACACAAATGATAAGAAGAACCTTAAACAAAGAAGCACTAAAATAGCGAGGTAAAAGCCGAATGCTACAGCTCTGTTGTGTAGGCTTGACGCCCAAAAAATTTAACTGAAGCCGCCGACAAACGCTGACTTTTCCTGAGTCAAGTAAAATAGTCTAAGGGGACAAAAATGACTTTATACCTATCCATGAATTGTATTTCTCATCATACGCGAATTCCTTGTCTTCATTGAGCTGGCTGAGCATCATAGCGCTGAAGCCGAGGGTCAATCCTCCACTGAGGCTGAGTATACTGGACGCCAGTGTTGAAACAGCCTAAAAATATGTGGTATTATTCTGGGTTTCAAGGAACCGTGGCAAAGGGTTAAACAGTTTTTTTCTGTATTGCTTCTGCAATCAGTGTATTAAATTCGCATTTAACAAACATGTTACATGTTTCTCTCTATTTATGAAAGCGATTACTTGGTCTCATTACTATTATGCATCCAAATCTTTACACGCATTTATTTATCTTCCTTTAATTTTGTCTTCTCTTTAAGATTAACGCAATTACTAACTATTGCAGCTACTCAAAACTCGTCTAATATGGTAAAAAAAGACAATATTTTTTTGTGCTAAAAATCTCTCCATAGAAAAGTATTTATTTAATAAAATTTTAGTTTTTTATTAAAAAAAACAATAGACACCTACATGATACATAGAATAGGATAAATAATGTGTTATAATTATAGTATCAATATGATCTATACCAATTCAAGATTTATACCTAATTACAAAACAATACGTTGATGTTCTTTTAAAAATAATGTTAATGTTACCTGTTGTATGCCAAAATATCCATGATCAGTCTCCATTATTAATTAATTCACTAGCATTATCTTCATAAATATCAGTCGCTCATTTACTTGAATAACATTTGAAAGAAATTCATAAACAATCAACCAACATAATAATTTAAAAGTTTAATAGACATTACGTTTATACGTGTTCACGTTCAACACGACTACTGAATATCCATGAGTTGCTGAATACATCGTAAAAAAAAATCTTTTCTTCATAATCATAACACTTGAAAGTCAAATTAATGTAGATCTTATGTAAAACGTCAAAGTTTTAAATCCAATTGACGCTGAAATTGTGACAATGCATATCATATTTGCAGAACTCCAAAGAAAACTATTGCGGAATAAGTATTTTTTCTAAAAACAATACATTTTAAATTGTTTCGTCTACTATGAAGGACTTAAGCTTGTTTGTTGTTTTGATATTATTAGGCTCCTTTTGTTTGATTTATTTAGGTGAGGTGACATTGTATGTGGTTTCTCCAAACACGGATTAGAATGTTTGAGAAGGCTTATGAAACGCTATTTTTAATGCGCAGTAAGCAGTAACTATATAAACTAGAGTAAATAGTTACAATTTGCCATTATAAAAAAAAACTATCCTTTCGAAAGCATCATTTTTCATTATTTTTTCATTATTATTTTGTTAAATAAAATGTTTCTAGTAAATTTTCTTATATGAACATTTTGCATGTTTATATTATTATATTAACTTTTAAATATCTAGGCACCCAGGGCAGATGGCCGATGGGGCCGAAAAGTGCTCGAGTGGAGACCTCGGACCAGCAAGCGCAGCGTAGGACGTCCACCTACAAGATGGACAGATGACCTTATAAAGGTCGCCGGAAGGCGCTGGATGCAGGTCGCTTCCAACCGGTACATATGGAAGTCCAAAGGGGAGGCCTATGTTCAGCAGTGGACGTCCTATGGCTGAGATGATGATGATGATGATGATGACTATTCTAGTCGCAAGAAAGCGGAGGACCGGGTATGATGGCGCTAATTAGGCCTATGTCTAGCAGTGGACGACTGTGGGTTGATGATTTTGGAACATTCGATATTCCACAAAAAAAATTGTTACAAGGTCTACCCTTAACTTGACAAAAGAAACAAAGGTCGATAGTTCAAGTCTCGTTAAATTTGTAAAGAGCAATCAATTCTCGATCGAAAAAAATAGAAAAAGATGGTCTAAGAGTATGTACATCCTGCATGGCTAGCGTAACTGTGACACGCGACTCTTTGTCGCGCGACTAATACTATCTGTCACTTTTCTTTCAATACCGTGCGAGCGTGACAGGTGACACTGAGTCACGCGACAAGCAAAGTCGCGGCAAGATATGCTGGTGTACATTGCCTAATTAAGGGTTAAACGTTCTAACCTCCTAAGGAGCAAATTTCACGATATTTACTTCTAAGGCAGTGTTATCGGATAATGCTAGTTTGCCGTTATCGTTTAGAGAACCCAGAGGTCTCTCAAATAGACACTAATTAAACAACACGAGACGTTTCTTAATAGGGTCTAATTTTAGGGTCCACTTTGAATATTTGAGCACGACGCGCTAAGTGCACACTTAGCTGAGAGAAGTAAATTGGGATAATACAATGCATATTAAATTGGATAGTTAAACCTTTTGCTACCCAAATTGTTAGTTTTAACAATTACAGATTTATTTTTATATTGAAAATTAAATTTAGATCCTGGGGGTCAAAAAATACCTACCTGGAAAACTTATTTTTAAATGTATGAAAAATAATCATGTTTCTAACTTCTTTTAAGTTTGAAAATGTGCTCTTAATTTGAAACGTTTTTTTGTTAATTATGCTGCAAATATTGTTCAAAGGCGAAACAAAATTGTTAATTTAATTTAAAATGTTTACTTTGTTTGGAATCTAAGCAAACCACTATCAATAGCTACTGAATTACGTTTGATTTTGAAAACGCCAATTCAATACCTATCCATATTTGCCAAAAACATTAGTAAAGCGATCTTAGCAATTTGAAGGCTAAGAGATTTTGCGATTCTTTAACATTTGAGTGATCTTTTAGCAAATTTCCCAATGAAAGTAATGAATGAGTTGGGCATTGCCGGCATTGCTCAATGCTCAACGGGCATTTGCTCAGTGTTTGAGCAAATGTTTGCGATGGCTCAATTTAATGCAACCGAGCCGAGCCAAGCTCTTTGCTGAGTTTAATGATCCAGATTGGTTAAATGCTTTATTTTCAAGCGGGTTTTATGATAGTTCGGTAATAAGTAGGGAATTTCTGCGGTTTTATGCATTTTAAATAAAAAAATGTTGTGGAGCTTTATTCTGAATATAATTGTCGTATTCAATAGCCTATGCCGAATAATAGTAGTTTATGTGACTGGTTCATAATGAGAGGCATTAATACACGAGTGTTGTTTTATGAAACGAGCCAAAGGCGAGTTTCATAATAGTATAACACGAGTGTTTTAATGCCTAATTATGTACAGTCGCATACATAACTTTATCTACATGCATATAATAAGTTTTCTACAATATGTAGAGATAATTATGGCATAAATTATCAGGTTAGTGGTACTATAATAGTACCACTATTCAAAGTCTTAATAAACTATTTAGTAGTTTAAATCAAACACAAATAATAAGAATAAAAAACTTTATTTATAATAATAATTATTAATTACACTTTGTATAGTGCAATGTGAAAACTGCATTTTTTCTGCAGTAGCAGAATTTTCATTTACATTTACATTGGCACAGCTGTCAGGCACTGTTATATTAATTACTTCTTTTTTTTGAATGGAGTTAATTATTTTATTTGAAATTTCCACTTTACTTTGAATTGAGTTGTCGATATAGCCTTCAGCTACAGATGTGGATTTCCATCCTCCGTGGCGTTTCAGGTCAGTTTTGTTTTTAGTGTTACGAACGGTCACTAAATATAGTGGAATTAAACAATTTCACATCATCATACTGCAAATTGTAAAATTCTTGTCTGCGGCACGCACCCATTATTCCAAATATCAAGGCTACCTGCAACAATAACACAAGTAGTCCCATTAGAAGGAGTAAGTCCAAACAGACACATATATATAGAAGAAAAACAGTGAACAACACTTTTTTTTTCAAAGCAACTCACCTTTTGCATAAGATATAATTGGTCTGGTGCTTCATTAAGAAATTTTTCTATTTATTCTGGTAAATTTTTTTTCCCGTATATCCTTCACTTTTGCGTTTTAAAAACGCTATCAGTTTGTAGTATTTGGACATATCCACTTCATGTCTTATATTTATTGTGCTTTTCAGCATGGAATAGTATGTCCACAAGGACAAGGGCTTAAATTTGGTAGACAAGTGTTCGAAGTATACTAATAACACGTTTTCCGATACTGATGTTGTATTTTTCGTTGCTATCCAAGCCATGAAATCCTTGTACGCTTTTTCATATTGTTTTCGTGACTTTTCTGGTAGCAAATAATTGGTCACGGTCGTTGCGGCGTCCCGGATTTCTGGCGGTGTTTCACACATTTCAACGTCACTATCGTCGCCGTCATTACTAATTTTTTTATCATATATTTCACGACAAACTATATATTTAACTTTATTTCTCTTAGTTTAAAAAAGTTCAATGCACAGGTTCGATGTTTGAAACGAAACAAACATGAAACAAAACAAGTGACTGACGTTTGTTTTTCTTTTAATTCATAGACAATATATAGTCTTGAGTCGATATCGATTCTAAAATCGATTTTTAATATTCGAGATTTAAAAGAATGTATGGAATATGAATTTTACTGTGAATGAAATTACAAATCGATGAATTCGATAATTGCAACTAAAGTTCGATTTTTACTTTTTAACAGAATGTTCCAAATTTAAATGTAATTATACTATCGGTTGCCGATATCGTAAAGTAAAAATTACGATGCACCCATAGATACAGATTTCCTAATATAGTCTATTTGCTTATCGCTGCCAAACATATTGTAGAGAACTTAATAATATGGATGTAGATAAAGTTATATACCTTATATGAGTCATAAACAGTTCCAGGATTATTTAGCATTACACGTCTTTTCTGCAGACATCTATAGTATTATACAGTTTTAGATTGTATTGAAAATTAGTTTTCTATGGAGAGGGGTCATCTTTCGTTTTGTATGGGCTTGATGCCAATCTGGCGCCATCTGTTGGCCATAATTTCCCTTGTCCTCGCATCACGCCGACACGGCTGGCCAAATTTTAACCAATTTCGGAACACTAATAGCTGGACATCCAAAGATACTTTTTACCCGTCTACGGTAAATAAAAAAAATACGCGGAAGAAGTTGCGGGCACGTCCTAGTTACTAAATAATTAGGCTGTTCCTTTATAGGCATCTTGTTGCTGGATCTTTATACCTATGCATTTGTAAGCTTTCTATTCCTTGAAAGCTGTGTGATAAAAGCATAAATAAAATGGAACCAATTAGTTAACTCATGTATTGTCTACAGAAAAGACGCCTGTTTTTACCAATGTGTGAATGACCCTACGAGTTGGTCCTCTGAATTGGCGACCACACTTAGGAAGTCACGGCGTAGGTCGGCCTTGACACTACAAGGCGAGCTAAAGAGCAGACGATTTATGGTCATCCGTAGCAGAAGATATGAAAGAGGCAAAAAAAAAACTATTTCCTTTTTTATACATGTTTACAAAATGCTGCAAAAATATCAAAACGTGAAAGAAAATGTTTTCCAATATTAAATTTAGATATTTTCTAAAGTGCCACGCGGGTTGCGATCGGATCTTGATAGATTTTGAGGGTAAGGCAAATCCGGGCTTCCGAGGCGTAATTTGTCTCCGCGGGGTGCTTTGTTTTGCCATATGTGAATATTTTAGGGGTCCGTAAGTCACAATAGTCCAGTCCTTATAAATTACCGTAGTTCAGTTTAAAGTGATATCAATATTCAGTACTTACTCTCAAAAATAGTTTCTTATAGCTTCTGAAAATACGCAGACGATAATGTTTATGCAGTGACGTAACGTATACTGTCTACACCTAAGCACAAAAATCGTAAATGCGTATTTACGCAATCAGCTGTACGAAGAAATCGTAACGCTAACAACACGTCACTGTCACTTGTATTCATCATCTTAAAATCAGCCGATAGACGTCCACTGCTCGACAAAGTTCTCCACAACCGTAATTCAACTTCCGTAATCCTAATCAGTTCGTCGGCTCACCTTGTTAGGGACCTTCCATGCTGCGTCTTCCGGTACGTGGTTACTACTCAAGAACTTTACTGCCCCAACGGCCATTGGTTCTACGAGCGATGTGCCCTGCCCACTATCACTTGACTCTTCGGACGCTTTACAGCTTCCATGGTCGCGGTGGTAAACTAAAAAAAACATAATGTGTGTTGGTTAAATTAAACTTACTCTGAAATAACGTCTTTTAACCGTGACTAGAAGCTAAACATCAAAATCCCCAGGAATTAAATTTATTCAAATTGATTTACTGATATTAGTTTAAAATCGTCATATTTAGTCATCTATATAGCAACAAATTCAAAGTTTTTGAGGCAAATAATACAAAACATGAAAAAAATAGCTGCTTAATTTCACGCTATGTGCGCAACGTCGCCTTAGCTCAGGACTCAGAGCACTACCCCAGATAAGTATAGAGGCCCTAAGTTCAACTTACATTGTAGTGGTTCGCGTGAGATTTTGTATTTATTTTTAACCTCTGTTAAAAATACGATACATTATCATAATATTATACGGAACCAAATCATAGGTACCTAATAGAAGGTTGGCTTTTCTTACAACCTATATATACGAAATCAAATGCGATCTAAACGGAGTTGTGTTTTTGACATATAAAAATGAAACACACGCGTAAAACGTGTCAGTTATCTAAATGTCCGTTACACACAGACCAGGCTATCATATTTTCTTTTTTTTACATATATGTATATATATACAACATAGTGGCTCCACTTCGCCTGATAGTAAGCAAAAGGGGTAGCCCAAGTCACAATAGCAACTAACAAGAAACCAACGGTGTCTTGTCAGTTGACACTGCCATGCTGGCCCCATCACGCTTCACGCTTCGTTTGAAGGGTCCCATGTCTTTCATGGTATGTACATTTTCATCATCAATATTATTTATAATATAGTCTACGCCAGTGTCTCTTGAATAAAATAAAATTGTATCTACAATGAATGAGGCCGTATTTCCAGAATTACCAATATGACCTGAAATATTTAATAAAAAGCTCAAACTGTAGCAAATATTTATCAACAAACAACGTCGATACAAATATTAAGTACTTTTATTAAAATACGAATAATTAAATCCTCGTCTGCTTTAAGATAGTGAGACCACGTAAAACTCATAATATCTTAAGCGAAAATAGAATACATTTTACGTCATACCTATAACGTTAAAAACGTTAACGTTTTCGGTGATTTCAAGTCAGTCGGGATAAGTACACCAGTGCGGCAAATTCATATCGGAATATTGAAAAGTACATATGTAAGATGAATTTGAGCATTTCTCAAAGAGTTTGTGCAAAATTAAGACGTCAATTAAAGTTAATTACCTATATTTTTCCTATTTTGTGACCAATGTTCTTTGTAATCTCCTATACATTGATTTCAGATTATATAACCATTGATATAAAATTACTAAAATAATTGGTAACAAAATAGGAAAAATATGTTGAACTTTAATTTTGTACAAACTTTAACAAACAAACTATATACTTTTTTCAACTTATTATATTCAAAGCAAATAAATGACTGACTTTAATGTCTCAATTTTTTTTTATAAAATACAATTTTCTTCTTGTTGATTACTTAGAATAAATAAACACAAGTCAATCGAAACCGTTATTATTTTATTCGTTATTTCAAAACGTTTGGTCTGAGTGACGCTACAACAATATGAATACGAGAGCGCTGCATTGCGACGACTCGGTTATTCGGCTACACCTGGCGGAGGCGAGATAGATGCAGTGCGAGGCACGAGCGACAGCGGATGAAACATATTATGGTTCTTTACAAAATCTGTAACCACCGTGAGGCCCCGCCCTGTGGAGTTTGTCGCCACTTTAATATGTCGACACATTGAATCCATATATATTTCTTAGTCTTTTTTCTTGTGTCATACGAAGTATTGTCTTGACAGACTATTGTGCCGTGTGTCATTCATACATCGTTATCGCGGGGACAAAATCAACTGACATAAAGAATAAACGCAACAGAATGTCTATTCAGTAGAATCGAATTAAATGCCTACTCGTCCGCAACCTCTGAGAAGTTCTTGATATCTTATACGAAATTTGTTTTTAAAATGTATAGTTGGTAATTATTAATAATTTATTTTTTGTTCCATTTAAAATTATTATTTTTATGTAAGAAAATGTTGAATTTAATTATAAACAGTTGGTTGAAGTGTGCATTTTTAAGAATGTAGGTCCCGAATTGAGCTATTCAACCCTATTGTGATTTGATAATAAATATTTATCTAACAAATATAATATTTGTTATTATCAAATAAAAGTTTAACGTAACTAATACAAGTAGCTAATAAATTAGCTTAGACCGTTCATATGACGCGTCTTCGTGCAGGAAATATTCACTTCGGCTAACAAAATGATCGTTCGTCGTCGATAGGTATAAACGAAATTCTTGCGTGTCGATAGTGTCTCTTCTGTTATTTTATAGTCTTTGGGAGCTGTCAAATCGTTATTGCTCTCGCGATAACGATGTATGGTCATTGTACCTAATCTATATATATATTACGCGAGGCCGATTTTTGTACATCCCATCAGATCTACAGTTATGGTCCGATTTTGATAAATGATATGTCATTAGATTCGTCTCATGCTGGAGAGGTGCATAAAACTCTTGGATTTTTAATTTTTTCCTGAAAAAGTACTGAAAAATGGATTTGAAAAACTACTGTGCGCTAACCACGTGACTTTGACCACGTGACCTGTGATCCCTATTTTGACATAAGATGACCAGATAATAACAAGCATGATTTGCTCACAAACCTGTAGTAAGTTGTTCAGCATGATGAAATATTATTTTTGAGTCGGCAACGTAATATCCGCAACACTTAAAACATGTACGAATATGCAAAAATAATTTTACAGTTTGTTGACAATGAATGACAGTAACCATATTCTGACTACTTTTAATGTATTTTGTATTGGGGGTTATTATGTCAATGATCTAAATTGCCAGGTTGTTTTTCTTTTTAAAATGTTGATATGAAAACTTTTTTCGCATAACTGTTAAAAATGTGAAGGAACAAGCCGGTTAAGTGCGAGTTGGCCTGGTGCTCGCAAGACTAAAACTAACCGTCATTCAAGAATAGATTATTTTTAGGTATAGGCGAGTTTTACAATAAAAAATCAAAGCAGAAAAAATGTAGTAAAACTAATTTAAACGTCATTCAAATAAGTAAATTTCTGATAGATTATTATAAATATGATTATTATGATTATATAAGTTCATAAAAAAAAAACCAAGGAAAATGGCATGAGTTATGGTAAATTAAATGGTATTTTACAAGAAAAAACTTAGTCCTTCCGCTTGCATGTCGACGGGATGGGAAATGTGTTCGAGTTGAGAATATGGTCGACTTGACAATGTAGCTAAGTTAGGAATGTATCTACATTGGTAATATGGATGAGTTGGTAAAATGGACGAGTTGAAAATGTGGTTGAGTTGAGAATATGGACGACTTGACAATGTAGCTAAGTTGGGAATGTATCTTCTACATTGGTAATATGGATGAGTTGGTAAAATGGACGAGTTGGAAATGTGGACGAGTTGAGAATATGGACGAGTTGGCAATGAAGACGACTTGGTAATACGGGCGAGTTGATGATATGGAAGATTTGGCAATAAAGATGAGCTGATAATAAGGACAAGTTGGTATTGTAGACGAGTTGGGTGTATCGTCGAGTTGGGAATATGGAGGAGTTGGAAATGTGGATGAGTTGGCAATGTGGATGAGTTGGTAAAATTGACAAGTTGGGAACATGGACAAGTGGGAAATGTGGACGAGTTCGCATTATGGACGAGTTGGCAATGAAGACGAGTTGGTAATACGGACAAGTTGGCAATATAATAATAATAATAATAATAATAATAATAATAATAATAATAATAATAATTTATTTATTTCAGGCATCAAAGGCCCATAGATAAATACCTTACAATCTAACATACATATTAAATATTAAAATAATAAAAACATAAGTAACTAAACTAGGTCACATTTTTCAACAGCGACGTGTTACGCGTGTTCGATGTGTCAGGTAGCCGTCCACGGAAACGCCGGAACATGACACCCTTCGGCCAGTACTCTTCCTTTGTGAAGGTCGCTAGTTGGTCCGTCGGAACTCTCAGCACGAAGGAATTAAAACTCACGTCGTGGCGAGACTCCAATTTTATGATCCACTATGGCAATGATGACGACTTTGTAATACGGACGAGTTGGTGATATGGAAGATTTGGCAATAAAGACGAGCTGATAATAAGGACAAACAAGTTGGTATTGTAGACGAGTTGGGTGTATCGTCGAGTTGGGAATATGGACGAGTTGGAAATGTGGATGAGTTGGCAATGTGGATGAGTTGGTAAATTGACAAGTTGGGAACATGTAAAAGGGGACAATGTGGACGAGTTCGCATTATGGACGAGTTGGCAATGAAGACGAGTTGGTAATACGGACAAGTTGGTAATATGGACGAGTTGTCAATGTGGACGAGTTGGGAATATGGACGAGTTGGGAATGTGGATGAGTTGGCAAAATGAACAAGTTGGGAATATGGACGAGTTGGCAATAAAGACGGGCTGGTAATAAGGACGAGTTTGTATAGACAAGTTGGGTGTATCGTCGAGTAGGGAATATGGACGAGTTGGAAATGTGGACGACTTGGAATTGTGGACGAGTTGGGCCTATGGACAAGTTGGAAATGTGGACGAGTTGTATTTGTGGACGAGTTAGCAATATGGACGAGTTGGCATTGTTGATGAGTTGGAAATGAAGACGAGTTGGCAATGTAGATGAGTTGGGTGTATGGACGAGTTGGTAATGTTGACGACTTGGCATTGTGGACGAGCAAGTAATATGGACGCGTTGGCATTGTGGATGAGTTGGGAACATAAATGAGTTGGCAATGAAGACGAGTTGGTAATATGGACGAGATTGACAATAAAGACGAGTTGGGTGTATGGACGAGTAGGAAATGTGGACGAGTTAGCAATATGGATGAGTTGGCATTGTGGACGAGTTGGCAATATGGATGAGTTGGCAATAAAGACGAGTTGGTAATATGGACGAGTTGGCATTGTAGATGAGTTGGGTTTATGGACGAGTGGGCAATGTGGGCGATTTGGCATTGTGTACGAATTGGGAATGTGGACGAGTTGGAAATATGGACGAGTTGGAAATATGGACGCGTTGGAATTGTGGTGTTGGTATATGGACGAGTTAGCAATATGGTCGAGTTGGCAATAAAGACGAGTTGGTAATATGGACGAGTTGGCATTGTACATGAGTTGGGTTTATGGACGAGTGGGCAATGTGGACGATTTGGCATTGTGGACAAATTGGGAATATGGACGAGTTGCCAATGGAGACGAATTGGTAATATAGACGAGTTGGCAATGCAGATGAGTTGGGTGTATGAACGAGTTGGCAATGTGGACGTGTTGGGTGTGTGGACAAGTTGGCATTGTGACCCAGATGGGAATATAGACGAGCTGACATTGTGGACCAGTTGGCAATGTGGAATAATTAACATATTACCCTAACATGCGAAACTTGATGGTAGAAATAACCTACATATGATGCAAATTTCAAAAAATTGACGCCCTCAAGGATAAATCATATTTGAATTAATGACGTCTGGCTGATCATTCTTATTCTCATTCCAAATAAAAATTTGACAAATTCTGCTATCAACAAAACAAATTGATTTTGTAAGGCTTCCGTTTTTACCGACTTTGGTAAGGAACCCTATAGGTTTATATCATAGACTTGAGAGTATAGATAGCATCTCCCTCACTCTTCTGTCAGACACTATTTCAATGAGAGGAAAGACGAAAGTTTGAATTTGGAATTCGGGTATTAGGCCTTCAGCTCTAAATTTACTGAAAAAAATATGTCTGACTTTACTATACGATCAAGGATTTTATTTCTTATTTTAACAACTGTACCTGGGGATGTCGAATAAGTAATTTGACGAACGAGGAACTTGACGAAAAGAAAATTTGACTTAAAATCAAAGTTGACCAAAAGACAGCTTGACGAATAGGAGCCATGACGAATAGCAGATTTGACACATGGATTTTGACTCATAATTCATAAATGATTGATGATGATGACATGGCAGCACCCATATTAAGAAAATTTGGACGATCTATTGAATTTCATTAAAAAAACAAGCATTGATAATAGTGAACTATCGTGAGTCTCAGACATATTAATATACTTAAACGGGTTTACTCACGTCGTAGAAGTCGAATAACGCTCGACATGTTTCGAATCGGTACGCGATTCATCATCAGGAGAGACGACCAGTCGCGGCGGCGGCCAATCGAACACTGCGGGCATGCGCCCTGTCCGCGCGGCTGCTCGACGCGGGTGTCACCGGCGGAGGCGCAAAACTACCCTCATCATCACGCACAATGCCAATTGTCGGGTTGCACACAACACTCACTACGTCATTTGCTAAGGTCTCGTCCACACTAACCACCGATGTAGTATCCAAAACCGTCCTCCAACTAGGGGGCACTGACCATCCACAATCTCGGTTAAAATTCGGATGACGACTAATTTCGATAGCCTCCCGTACTTTCCGCGGAATGGAAAACTTTTCTCTCGCCAGCACAGTTACCTTATCGAACCGAATATAGTGAGACGTATCCGAATTCAGTGAATGTTCCGTCACTGCAGAACCACGGGTATCCTGATTTTTCATACTACGTATGTGTTCAGTCACTCTTGTGGAAATGTTCCGGCCAGTCTCTCCTATATAGTTCTTCCCACAGGAGCACGGAATCATATATACGCCAGGATACCCGTGGTTCTGCAGTGACGGAACATTCACTGAATTCGGATACGTCTCACTATATTCGGTTCGATAAGGTAACTGTGCTGGCGAGAGAAAAGTTTTCCATTCCGCGGAAAGTACGGGAGGCTATCGAAATTAGTCGTCATCCGAATTTTAACCGAGATTGTGGATGGTCAGTGCCCCCTAGTTGGAGGACGGTTTTGGATACTACATCGGTGGTTAGTGTGGACGAGACCTTAGCAAATGACGTAGTGAGTGTTGTGTGCAACCCGACAATTGGCATTGTGCGTGATGATGAGGGTAGTTTTGCGCCTCCGCCGGTGACACCCGCGTCGAGCAGCCGCGCGGACAGGGCGCATGCCCGCAGTGTTCGATTGGCCGCCGCCGCGACTGGTCGTCTCTCCTGATGATGAATCGCGTACCGATTCGAAACATGTCGAGCGTTATTCGACTTCTACGACGTGAGTAAACCCGTTTAAGTATATTAATATTGATAATAGTGGTTTTTCGTGTATCTATAAACGTTTTATACTCTCTATTTCATACAATTGAGTTTATTTAACATTTTTTATTATCACTATTTTTAAGTATTTACGATTATAAATGAATACATAGGTAAACAGTTACGCACTACATGATTTCCTTTTTAAAACCTGCGTAGTGAGTGCCCAAATCTGTCATTTCGATTCATGTGCTATTTCTTGAAATTGATAGAAATCGATCAAATCGATAAATTTATGTCCTGAAGAAAGAACAACAAATTAAATTCTACCAATCTTATGTTCGGTCCTATGAAAATATGTCAATTATTTTTTTAAGATATGGAATTATTTTTATGGGTTAAATTTTTCCATAAATCGAATAACATTCATTTTATTTGTGAAACAGATCAGCAGATCACATGTCATTAATGCACAACTTATTTTTACAAGAGTTGAAAAAGTTGGTACGATGAAGCTGGCAGTTGGCTACCAGGCCTAGCTCTAGCCTGGCATGTTTTACCGTTTTTAAAACATCATTTTAATTCTTCGTTCGCCAAAAACTTCTTATCGATAAAGTAGTTATTTTCTGTAACACTACCGGATTTCCATATTCTAGCGGCGGTTCGACGCCGCAACGGGCCTCTAGTATGTAATATTAGTGAGTAACTAAGCGCGGTGATCGTGTGTGATGTTGTGAATTCCGCCGCGCAATTTTCGCTGACCAGGAGGTCGATGAAAACTGTTATTTTTACGTTTATTGAATAAAACAACCCTTATTTTTATATTTCCGTATTCAGTGAAAAACTAAATTTCAATCTGAATACTTAAAGATAGATCTACGAAATCCACTTCAGTATACAGAGCAGCTGATGCCATTTTATTTGGTTCGTGATAATGATGTAGATAATTAATTTCTCTTATTTAGAATAGGTTAAGATGGTTATCGTATTTTTTCTTGTTTTTCGTTTAATAAATAATTCAGTCTTTAATTTCTCAACATTTTCTGTGAGTCGACCGTTTTGTTTATGGCCATTAATTAAATGAACGTTCAACTTCATTTGACGACAAGTAAACAAATTTATAAAATTAATTGTAATCGGTATTATGTTTACTCTTCAGGTTGAGTAAGATTTTCGGATAGTTTATAAAAATACTCGATATGTATAAAAAAATGTTCCTAACGCTAGCTAGGATTGCGACAGTGTTTTGGTTTGCCGCGAAAATTCCGGGTTCGTCATATGTAGTAGGTAGGTAGGGTAGTGATGATATTTCGAACAAATGCCATTACAAAATTAAATATGACGTAATGGAGGTCCTAAGAGATTATTATTTTATTGGGTAAAATTATACCTATTAACATTAAGCCAAAGTCGTTTATGACTTGAACCATGACAGAAATGCAAGTAGGTGGCGGTGAAAGAAAAATTATTTAAATTCAAAACTCGAAAGAAATCCGTGACCAATTTTCAAGACTTCGGGAGGTCGAGATTTTCGTGTCTTGTATTAAAATAGCTTTTCTCGAATATTTGGCTACCTCCAGGTGTTAGTTTGTGAACGACTTTTCTATTAGATTATATGTAAATTTTGAGTCAAACATCTCATTATTATGTGTCGATCTTTGCATTGTTTATTTGAAAGGCTTTACACGCTGGATCGGTAATCTCATTATTAGGTTACACTTTTACATTTCTGGTTTCATTTATGTTTCTTAAAAAGTGATATTTACAATAGTTAGGCCGCTGGCCGTAGTTAACTCCGTTTTCAGCGTAATTTTGTGTGTTTTAAGTGGAAGATGGCATAGTGTGCAACACACACACACCCACGACACATTGACAATATTGCGACTGATGTTGAATTATACAACATAGTGTAGTTATGTGAATAAAATTAGCTCAATATATCATGAGAAAAAGAAAAAAATCAAACAAAAATATTTTTTGAAAAATATTTTTTTAATCTAAAAGCGATTTTGATATTGTTTTCAGGGTTCTCATAATTTAAAAAAATAATAATTGCACTACAACCTGAACTCAAACGCACTTTTTCACGTTGAAAATGGCAAATTACTTATTGTCTCCATACAAATATTGGTACCCACCGCACAGATGACGTCATATGGAGGTAGGTAGGCTATTTGTATGGAGCGTTTCTGGTGTTCTGTAGGTATGTTGAAGTTTGACGGTCATTTCTAACTTTTAGAGTAGTCTAGTTGTAGGTAGTCCTATATAGACGTTTGATCCCAATAAAAAATATTCGATTAATGACATCCTCAAAAAAATTGCCCGCACCGGCGTGGTAATAGGCATTACCACGGCTCGCGGCGCCTAGTGCAGCCCCTCTTGCTATTGTATACTACAAAGAACACTATCATTAAAGACACATCAAAGAAAAGTGTCGTAATACACACCCCTTTAAAACTTTAATAACGTTAAATAAAATACGAGCACTCAATATTTTACGTTTTACGCGGCGAGCCGACCGGAGATTACGCCCCTTGTCTCTGCTTGGTTCATTAAAAACCCTCTAGTACAGAAAATTGTACCACAACATTACATTTTTAATGAAGCGTTCGCGGCAGTATAAAATGTTATTAAATTCGAGGCTCGAAAGTAGTTTTCAATGCATTTTTATGAGGCGCTTGAATAGATATGTGTCGGAAACGTTTATTTAATGTTTTAGTATGATAGTTTGCAATGTAAGCAGAATAACTGATATTTACTTTGGTGTGACATATGCATATTTATATGTGTAAACGAGGTTTAGGTTAAGAAACCTCATTTTATTTTTAATTTACTTCATAATATTTGTCATGTGTCATGGATTTATAGCGTATTGAAATATTGAAAACTAGCAGTAACCCGCGGCTTCGCTCGCGTGCCTATATAATATACATCCTCCTACGGGAACAATGGTCTTTTTTTTCAGGATTAAAAGTAGGCTATTTGTTAAGTTAGGGTATAATCTGCAATCTGCATTTCCCTCATGCATTTCCGTCCAGCCGTTTTAGCGTGAAGAAGTAACAAAACATACACAGACTTTCGCTTTTGTAATATTACTGGGAAATACTTTTTATTTTATCATAACTCCACTTTAACAAATCAAACCCAAAAATCAAGCGATCTCAGCTTTAACTGTATCCATATCCAAATAAAGTTCACTTCAAAATTCATAACTCGAAGTGAAGCTAAGACACCGGGATATGTGTGCATTTTATTTGTATAAAGCTTTTATAATGTCCCGAGCCTCCGCTTATCGACTTGGGATATTCGCCATGTTCTAAGTTACGTCATGTTCTATTGTAAGATATTGAGGTTCTCTTCGTTGATGAATGAAACATGTATTATACTGAGCCAGATAAGCGTAATTCAGAATTCTGTAAAGACATAATTATTGAAAAGCTTGAATGTATTTATTACGGATGCAGGAAGTTTCCCGATCATTACTCCTCCCGTCCCAACGCGCCACCCGCCTATAGGTACCGATTGACGACGATCGAGATGCCACCAAATACTATTTTTTTAATCTATTAGGATAACGCGGGTCTCTATCCATACCTCAAAAGCAAAAATAGAACCCCCTTATAGGAGCACGTGTAGCTGTCTGTCAGTCCGTCTGTTACAACCGATTTGCTGCAAAACTACTGGACCGATTAAATTGCAATTTGGCGCAAATGCTTTCAAGAATTTTCATGACCACAATATATAATTTCAAATTCGGTGGCATTTTCGTAATTAACGTCCCAGGAAACCATAAAAATTACACCCATACTCATATTTAGTCATTTCAACCCCATCTCACCCCAACAGGCGAGACGGTATTTCACGTCCACCACGTTTGTTTATTAAATCGTTGTTGTTTTGGTAATCAGTAAGCCGATAAACCATAGAAACATTACTCTTGTTGATTTTCAGACTTTGGCACCATATTCTCCTCCTTTAGGGGTTGAATTTTCAAAAAAACATGAAACACGTGCTTACTCATTTATCGTTAGAAATACTCCTTGGAAGTTTTCAATAAAATAGTCTAACTAATCTTTTTTCCCCAGACAAACTTACGACCCCCATTTCACCCCTTTGGGGGATGACTTTTGACAAATGCTTCTTTTATTGCACCCCTAGACTTTATAAGGACACGTAGGTTCCAAGTATTGACTCTCTAAACCAGCGGTTTAGTATTTAGACATTTCAACCCTATTTCACCCCAACAGGGGAGATGTTAATTCACGACCGCCACGTTGGATTTTATTGCGGTTTTCGTAATCAGCGACCCGATAAACCATAAAAGCATTACCAATGGATTTTCAGACTTTGTCAGCACATTTCTCCATTTTAGGGGTTGAATAAAAAAAAACCTGAAACACGTGTTTTTTTCATTTATCGTTAGAAATACTCCTGTGAAGTTTCGAATAAAATAGTTTAACTAATCTTGTTCCCCCATACAAAATTTGGACCCCCATTTCACCCCTTTGGGGGGTGACTTTTAAGAAATTATCTCTTAGTGCACCCCTACACCTTATAAGGAACCTACGTGCCAAATTGGACTCTCTGGAACCAGCGGTTTAGTATTTAACCATTTCAACTCCATTTCCTCCAGTTTATCTAATCTTGTTTCCCCATACAAACTTTGGACCTCCATTTCACCCCTTTGGGGGGTGACTTTTGAAAAATTCTCTCTTAGTGCACCCCTACACCTTATAAGGAACCTACGTGCCAAATTGGACTCTCTAGAACCAGCGGTTTAGCATTTAGACATTTTTCAATCCCATTTCACCCCAACAGGGGAGATGGTAACTCAAATCCGCCACGTTGGATTTTAAAATCGTTGCGGTTTTCGTAATCAGCAACCCGATAAACCATAAAAACAATAATCATGCTGATTTTCAGACTTTGTCAGCACATTTCTCCCTTATAGGGGTTGAATTTTCAAAAAACCTGAAACAGGCGTTTACTCATTTATCGTTAAAAATACTCCTGTAAAGTTTCGAATAAAATAGTCTAACTAATCTTGTTTCCCCATACAAACTTTGGAACCCCATTTCACCCCTTTAGGGAGTGAGTTTTGAAAAATCCTTTCTTAGTGCACCCCTACACCTTATAAGGAACCTACGTGCCAAATTTGAACTCTCTAGAACCAGCGGTTTAGTATTTAGACATTTCAACCCCATTTCACCCCAACAGGGGAGATGGTCACTCACGTCCGACACGTTGGATTTTAAAATCGTTGCGGTTTTCGTAATCAGCGACCCGATAAACCATTAAAACAATACCCATGCTGATTTTCAGACTTTGTTACCACATTTCTCCCTCTTAGGGGTTGAATTTTCAAAAAACCTGAAACCACTCAGTTGTTATATTTATAGTTTACGCGAGGTTTGGCACCGACTTCGAAGGGTGAGTCAAATGTAATCTGTACTTAAACGGGTTATTGTTGGCTTTTTAGTTTTACTGAAGTCAGTTCTTTTTTTGTTAAAATTTTTTTTTTTTTTGCTTTTTAGTGATACGTATGTGTGTTCATCATGTGTGTAAATTTTTGACTTTATCAATAAATTACCGAAAGCGCCGTACATGTCCCTATAACATTTGAAGAGTTCCCTCGATTTCTCCCAGATTCCATCATCAGATCCCGACTTAGTGCCAACGGGACCAACTCGGAGTTATACCCTTTCGATAAAAAAAAAATTGAAAATCGGTTCACGATTCTCGGAGATATCGAGTAACATTCATAGAAAAAAAAAAATTAGGTCGAATTGAGAACCTCCTTCTTTTTTGAAGTCGGTTAAAAAGTAAGAGTCTATACCCCCAAAATATACCTCATACTCAAAGAATGCTACGTTTCTTATACAAACTTTAATCTTTATTTTGAACAATTTAGGGGATGAATTTAAAAAAATGCTGAAATTAGTTTTAATATTTTTTAATGCACGGCCTAAATACGAAATATACTCAAAAACTGCAATTTTTCTCATACAAAATTTCAACCCCAATTAGACTCCATTGCAGGATGAATTTTCAAAAATGCTGAAATTACTTTTCTTCATTCTATATTTAAAGTGTGTATGCAAAGTATTAAGACTCTTACTCTAAAATTACGCATTTTCCATACAAACTTTCAACCCCAATTTAACCCCTCAGGGGATGAGTTTTGAAATATCCCTTCTTATTCCTTGCCTACATAATATACTTGACCTACTGTAGAATTTTCAAAGTTCTAAGTTCAGTAGTTTCGGCTCTGCGTTGATATGTCAGTCAGTCAGGACAAATCCGTTTATATATATAGAAGATTATTGCTTTAAATATGATTATCTAATTATAATGTACCTAGTGTTGTGAATAGTGAAATGTTTAAAATATGGAATATTATTTACAATAAAATATTTATTTTAGAGATATACATTTAGTTTGTTATTACAAAAAAGACGAATAAACGTATAATGTAATTTTTTTTTTTTTTTTTTCCTTTCCTGAGTTTACAGTAGGCACGGTGCCTCCAACTGTATAAGTCGTTATTTGCGGGGGGGGGGGTAGAAGACCCCGCACCCGCGGAAAAACAAGTGGGTGTGAAAAACTAGACCTAAAGTCTGAGTAGTAATATTGTGTAGTGTGTGTAGTGAAGGGCGAGGAAATTTAACATTCCCTCGCCATGAGAAGTGTAGTCATAATCGAAGTGTGCAGTCATTATCTTGGAGGCCGTAAAACGACCTTCACAAGAGTCGCGTCATTGTCTAAAGTCGAGCTGTCAAAGGGCGATGGGACCAATGCGTTCCATCTCTCGATGGTTGCAGTGATCTCGTCGTCCGGGTCAGTGAGTATATGCTTCGGTCTTCGTAAATACTTGGCTTTTTCATGCCTGGAAAGAATGGGCTTTTTGCTACTCATGGGAGGGGCACAGAGACCAGAAGGGTCTCCCCTACCGACCTCCGAGTCGCGGTCCATATCAAGAGCGTCAGAAACTAAAATGGCAGAAACAATGCCAGGATCATCGGGAATAGTCATAACCTCGTAGTTGACCATATTTTTAATTAAAGGATTATCGTGGTGGGGAATATTCCCAATGAGGCGTCTGGCATTGTCCTTGATAAACTTATTAATCGTTGGGATTTTCGCGTCATAGTGAACGCTGAGGTTCAATTGGTAGTAAGGAGCGCGGAGCACTCTGCGCAGCAGTTTGCTCTGCACCACCTGTAGTGACCGGAGAATAGAATCTTTAATATGGGCAAAGACCGGACAGGCATAAGTCATTATCGGCCTAATACAGGTAGTATAGAGCCTGAGCTTATTTTTAATCGAGAGTTTGCTTTGTTTGTTCAACATAGGGCCCAATCTACTTTGAACAAACAAAGCCTTCCCCCTAACCGCCCTTACGTGAGGGCGGAACGAAAGTTCCGAATCAAGGATGACTCCAAGATACTTAACCTTGCGAGTCCAAGGGATGTCAACACCCGACATTGAAATTGGCCTTATTTTCCTCTCCAGGAAGCGTTTATTCCTGGAAAACAGGATAGCCTGGCTTTTGTCCGCATTCGTCTCAATTCTCCAGAGCTTGAACCACCGATCAAGATCGGTGATCGCACCCTGAAGATCGCGACGAAGGACAAGAGGATTATTTGTAGTTGTATAGAGGGCTGTATCATCAGCATATAAGGCCAACTTCACTGACGGGCGGTTGCGCGGAATGTCATTGGTGTACAAGATATACAGGGTTGGAGACAGGGTCGAACCCTGCGGCACCCCTGCAGTAATCGTACGGGACGTATAATGTTAGCACACATTATACATATATATAGGTACCTATGTCTATTATTTATTTCGAAACACAATTATGTTTTAATTTTTTTTTTAATAGTAGTTTGTAATTAAATAGCAATTACTGTCTTAATTTTTTACTTGTATATTTAGCATATTCTTCATATTATAATATCATAAAATATTCACTCGTATTTAAAGTGTATTTTTAGACTTCATTTTAACACGATTACTTATAAGTAGTAATTGCATAATATTATTATATTACTATTCGAGCTGTAATGAGTGACATCGACAGGCTTACATTTGCCTGCCTACTGAGCCGACGGTCCTGGGTTCGAATCCCGGCAAGGATAAATATTTGTGTGATGAACTCGAATATTTGTTTCTGGGTCATGGATGTCATTTATATATGTATCTATATTATTATGTACAGGGGTCGGACTAATCATCGCAAAACAAGAGTTAAGAAAAAAAATTACGGAAAGACTCACTAACTTTTGGACAATATCGGGTTTCATTTATAAATATTACACATGAATTATATTTTAAAACCAATTTGGGCCAAAAGTTAGTGAGTATTTCCGTATTTTTTTTTCTTAACTCTTGTTTTGCGATGATTAGTCCGAACCCTGATTATGTATATCGTCGTCTAGTACCCAGAGTACCTACAAGCATTGCTTAGTTTGGGACTATGTCTATTTGTGTAAGACTGTCCCTTAATATTTATTTATTTTATTATTTTGAGATATTTCTTGCTCCTCTCATTTCCATTTAAAATATATGACTCTTTGAATTGAAAGTTAATGTACTTATATTGACATAGTTTCGGATTTCAAATTGTCGAATCAAGGGCCAGGAAATAACGGCAATTCGGAGTACCCACCACTCAATGCCCACTTTTCGCAAGGATTGGTTTTACCAAATGTCTATCTTCATTTTCCTTACTCTACCCACATCTGCAAATTTAATCCTACGCCTTATCTATATATGTAGGTATACCTATCGTTTCGTATCTTATAACCACGGCACATATTCGAGACATTCGAGTAGTGTTTTGTTGGTTTTGACTTAGTTTATTGAACCTAAGTAGGACATAGGTTGCATGCCTCAAAATAATAGTTTCGGGATTTGTGATAATAAAGTTATCAAATTAGTTTAAACTTAACACTATTTGAAAATTAGAAATTCAATGTTGTCAATTGGGTATGTGTGATGTGCACGGGGAGTTTAAGGCGCGTATAATTTGGAGTGAATAATAATAAAACCAGAATTGCCATTGCCATTAATAAAAATTACAGTCAACAAATCAATTTAAAAAACAATCAATCATGTTACGTGGACAATGTTACCATCCCGTCCCAGCTCCACATAGTTTCTAACCTATGTGGTTTGCCCATATAACAATGGTCATATTTGCTTTGCAATATTTTAAAATGTATGCCCTATCTTTTATGTCTTCAATAAGTCAGTTCACTTAAAATATGAACTCAGCTTAAACGTCAACCGTACTAACAACTACTCGTGGGTTAGAATAAAATATGGCGGTTACTTCATATCACAGTAAAAATATTACTTGCAGTAAGGGTTCAAAAATTAAAAAGACATTAAATAAATGTACTTATAAATATGTACGGAAATGGTATGGAGCAAAATCATAGTGGATGCTACTCCAACCTTACTAATCATTACATTATCTTTAAAGTAATTAAGAGGGATAAAAATATGTTTATAATATTTAATGAAAGGTTGTGGGGTGCATAAAATAAATGTATAATATTTTAGTTGAAATATTTTTTATCTAGCCTTTTTGGAGTATTTAGTTGTCACAGGATAAGAGTAATTAATATGCGTTTAATGTTTATATTTGTTTTAGTGATAGAATTAAGTCAAAATTAAAGGGAGTTTTTATTTTTTCATTAATTTCTTCACAGAAAAAAACAATACATTTAACAATAATGCAACGAGCAAAACCGTACTAAGGTTTAACTGCCGTAGAATTCACTCACATCACATTATTGATTTCTCACACAAATTCATAAATTATCCCAGCTACCTTGTTTTTTCTTGAATATTTTACTTTTTTTATTTATTATAAACCAAAACGGTCAATATCTAGACTGAGTTATACAAAACTGTTTGAAAATAATAAATATAAAATCGCGAGTTGAGAAATAAGACACTTTGATGTAAAAATTATCCTAGTTAAAATACTGGTTCTAGTAATATTATTATTTTGTATACTGCAATACTGAAAACTGTTACCTCATCTCCAGCTGGTAGAATATTTATGAGTTCTGAAAACGGGTCGGTTTTCCTGGTAACAAGTAGAATGAATACTGCCTTCAGAAGTCAGAAATATATTTTATAATAATTCTAACTTTTTGGAATGGAAAAAGATATAGGTATTCATTTCCATACTACATTTTAGACTTGAAGCACTTTGTTATTATAACCTACGACAAAAACAGACCCGTCTGTTATATTATAAGTTTAACATAACATAATTTAGTATATGTGTGTTTTCTGTGGCATCAGAACTCCCAAATGGATGGCTCAATTCGAGGGCAGTTTTTTTTATCATAAGATTTGTCCTTCGACTTCCTTGCTATGTTTGGTGGAAATAGGACTAGTAGCTTCCAAGATAATCGCTTTAATTGGAAAAAGTTACAAGATCTCAGACAAAATTGAATTTTAAGAATTCCAAATTTTGTAGCTATGTTTAGTTTTAATAGCATGTTATATTATAATGTGAGCCCTACTAATGTCACATGCTTAATGGATTCCACATTAAGTAATACTTTTTTAGCCCTGGATTTTACTTTCACCGTAAAAAAGTGACATGACTTTGAAAATTTGTTTTCTACTTTGTAAAAATAAGTGACTGTATTTTTAACTCTCTTTTCATAGAATTGTAAATTGAGATTAAGATCTTTTTATCTATCTAGGATAGTTTTGTTTTTAATTTGAATAAAACAATCACAGATAACAATTGGATTAATAAAATATTATTTGTGAATAACTTTTCTTCAATTCTTGATCTTTATTGAAACATTTTTGAAGTTACACCTTCCTAGTTTCACTCCGTCCTTCCTCCTCATATTTTCTCGCCAACTTTAATAAAAGTGTACTAGACAGCATCAAGCACAGTATTATGTTGAAAAGTCAAAGTCCCACGATATTCCCAACGCTCAAGTTTATATTAATAGTAAACATGCAGTAAGTACACAAAGTCTTTGACATCCAGTCACTGGAAGATGTTTGGAATCGAATATTGCAATATTTCTATCGCTCGGGCGTCGAGACAAATACTAATATTGCATTAAAGATAGTGATGTGCTGAGGTGGTCTTTAAAAAATAAAAATATTTTTTATTTTTTCATTTTTTCATTTCATTAAACACAGTATATTCTAAGGTACCTAAGCAAAAAAACTAGTTGCTTGTTTTTTTTATAATTATTATGCTTTTAAACTTAACTAATTATATTTAAATAATTACTGAACGAAATTCTGGTTTAACTAGTTACAAATTTTTACTTAATTTAAATGAAATGAAGCATCCTATAACGTACTATTATAAATTAGTCATAGTCAGGGAGGCTCAAATAACCAATTTACGCGATATAATCCGATTTAATGTGTAACGGTCGCGGAATCCGAAGAAAGTATTAGGAGAAAATAATAATTATTGAAGTGAGCATAAAATATGTGCCACATCACTATGACTATCACTGAACAGACAACATAGCGAGGTGTCGTAAGTAAATTCACACGTTTGAATATTCAGCGTTTCAATTTCAGTTTCCCTAGAAGACTGGCTTGGAGCCAACATGCTTATGAAAAGACTCAGCCTATTATACTGATGCTTGAAATATTATACCGCTTTAGTTCAATACCGCGTTTTTGAAGATTTAGTGGTCGCTCGTGAAAAGGGTAGTGCAGTACCGCTTTTATATTGGGAGTTTAAGGCTTGTTCACAGAAGCGAAGCGGAGATAATTAACCAATCAGGCTGCGATGTGATTGGTCCATTTTAGACATCTCCGCTCCGCATCTGGCAGCTTTAAATAGAGCGTTATCCAAAACAATATACCTTAAGTTGTTCCCTGTTTTTTCTAGAGCATGACGTTCTACTCACAATCGATTGCGTTTTCGATGTGAATGCATGGGAATTTTAATATCTACTACGTAACACTCTTACGTCAAAAATATAATCGATTCTGAACAGGAAAATCTTAAAATCGCCGGAAGAAACGGGAACTCAGTTTATTTAAAAAAGGCCCAAAGCTGTAAGGATTTGTCTATGTAACTATGTGGACGAACTTGATGTACCTGCGTTCTCACATGCGTATAGGTCATCCCGCGATCTCCTCGGTCTGCCTCTGCTTCAATAGCCATCCTGCGGTATCCACTCAGTGAATAGTTTTGGATAGTTATGAATGCATTCGGCAGTCATGTCCTGTTCCCCACGTAGTCCCACTTGAGCTTGTATTAATTTAAGTAAGCAATCTTTTACGAAGCTCATTGTAGTCGTAGGCGACTCCAATTGACCAAACAAATACCTAAATAACGTCCCAGAAATCTTTTTGTCTCATAAATAACAATGCATCCGTTCACAAACAAATAGAACAATTTATCCACCTGCTTGCCAAAATAGTTTTAATTTCGCTAACTGCATCCAAGAGAGACTTCTTCGAACAATACGGTAGATTAGCAGCGGTGCCAGAAAACTTTTCACTTTACTGATGCATCCGAACGGTTCGTTAGTGGAATTGACCTGTAAAATTCTAGCTGTACTTTGTCAGTAGGCATCGGGCTTCTATAGCACGGTAGAACTTTAGAGAACTATGGAGAATACAATTCATACTCATACTCATAAGTGTATTTAATTCGCAATTTTAATTTAACCTTCAAAGACAAAGAGGAATATACAAAGGCCTGATGTGTAAAGGCATTGTTTCTTCATCATAAAATATATACCTATATTTGCGATTTTTCCGTGTTATCTGTGATAAATTGGGTTCTACATTGATCGAATATCCAATTATGCGTGATATTTAGTAATTTAATGTTAACCACAATAACCATAAAAGCAGTTTGGAATGAAATAGATCAAGAATTGTATTTTAATGTTGCTATCGGCTCCATAGCTCCCTAAAGTCCTACCGTGCTATAAGAACTACGACGCATATTTATCAGTTATAGTGTATTTGCAGAGGTAGTAGTTAGTATACTACCTCTACCTACTGGTAGAGGTATATGTAGTAACAGAAAGAGGATTCAATTTAATGTTAACCACAATAACCATCAAAGCAGTTTGGAATGAAATAGATGAAGAATTGTATTTTAATGATGCTATCGGCTCCATAGCTCTCTAAAGTGCTACCGTGCTATAAGAAGAACGACGCATATTTATCAGGTATAGTGTATTTGCAGAGGTAGTAGATAGTAGCAGGTAGAGGTATAGGTAGTAACAGAAAGAGGATTCAATTTCGTTGGCGTCACCAACGTCTCTTTTTAGGTGTGCAGTCGGATATCAAGATCCAAGGCTATAGTGTAGGAATAAGAGCCGCACAGGATTTGAATTGCCACCAAGCGGCAAAATGGCGCAAAATTCGAGTAACTTGCACATAACAATAGTACAGTCGAGTTCATTTACATCTACACACTTACGAGAACAAAGCACTTGCCCAATTTTTTTTATACGTTGCCTAGTAGTGAAGTTGTAATGACGAATCCAATTTTTCGACCTTGAAAACCCTCCGGATCATTGTGAAATTCTTGAAAAACCATGAAAATTTAGTTTTTTTTTTAGTTTCGCCATTTTTTATCACCAAACGTAACGATGTGATAGCTCAGTCGGTAGAGCACTGCGCTGGAAACGTAAGGTCACAGGTTCGAGGCCCGCTTACATTTGCAATTTTAGATCACTTTAAATTTTTCTTCCATAATTTACCTTTGTTACAAAAAAAAACAGTTATGGTGACTTCGTTTTTACAGGGCACTGTTGTAAAGTTCTAATACATTTTAATCATTAATTTAATGGATGTTTTACCCTCGGGCTAATTTGTGTTTATAAGAAGGAGCATTAGACGTGGGTGTTGAATTCAATGGAATAAATTTGTCTTTTTCTTAAATAAAGTTCACTTTAGGTTTAATTATTTAGCACGAGTATTGTCAGAAGTGCAAAATGCCTGGTGATTTTAATACAAGTATTATTACAAGGGTTAGTTTTACTTTTGGTAGTATTTCGTGATTCTCAAATCCCTGGAGTAGTTAATTGTATAATATTTATTTCAAAGTCAAAGTCGAAGTCTACAGATGTACTATGGCGATATATTAGATACCATGATTGATGTTATTACATCATTAATTTATTACGAAACTCATGTATGTACAAAAATATATATTATATTTTTAAGTAACCGTAAAGGTAAAAAAAAAAAATCTCTTCATCTGAATATTACGTGTACAGGTGGCGGAATTATTATGTTTAAAGCCATTTGTTTTAAAAGTTTAACTCTTTACAATTAATTTAAAAATATATTTTATACTAGGTACTAAAATTAAACCCTCAGTTATATTGAGTTTAGTTATATAACAGCATACCTAAATTATGATATCTAATCGCCATTTATCTTCAACTTTGACTTTGAAAAACATTACAATTAGCAACTCCATGGATTTTAGAACCACAGGATGCTACCAAATGCCCTAACCGTAATTATTGCTTAGTACGGAGACCAGTCATATAATCTACAAAAGATTTTAGCTGCTAGCTGTAAAATATAACGTATGTGTACTGATATACCAGGTGGGCCTTGTAACAGGAGCAAAAAATAAAATCATAGATTTTACTCGTCAAACTGAAAAGAAATAAAAAAAAAAATATTGTTTTCATATGTTCATTATTTAAAACAATGTAAATAGCATTTTCAATCTACGCCGTCCAACATTGACATCGCCTTAGCATTGACATAGCTGTCACTTTACTAAATATCAAATGTTTCGCAATACATTGCTTCTTCGAATAAACTTTATTTTACAGGTTTACATTATATAATTATTGTATTAAGCGGTTTACACTCACGTGAAACGTGGCCGTTCCTGATAATTTCACGTGAGTGTAAACCGCTTAATACAATAATTAAATATGTCTCACGAAAGTTTTAATAAAATTATTGTTTACATTATAAATGAGTTATTTTTAAAAGCTGTTTAATAAATGTTGTTCAGTTTGAGGGGTAGAATCTATGTTTTAATTTATTGCTCCTGTTACAGGGCCCACCTGGTATAGTAAGTCGTAACATTGATGTTTCTGGAGTTTATTTATATAACAAGTTGTAATTCAAAGCTAAGTAGAAATATTAGATAGATAAAGTAGAGATATAGTGGTGATATACCGAGCATAAATGACATAACACAAAAAAATATGGATTGTCCATATAATTTGAATTTCGTCGCGCTTTGATAGATTGAACAATGTTTCAAAGGCATGCAATCTCAGCACCAGAATAAAAAAACTATTGAGAACTGTAGTTATTTTATTAGTTACTTATGTAAAATACACGCAATGATTGCTTTGATTGAATTTGCTGCTAGAGGCGGTGTCAACTATGGTAATTAAAACTGTCAAATCGGCGGGTGCGTGTTCAAACCCGTTAAATCGATATAGATTTGAGTTCATCACAAAAATATTTGCCCTCACCGGGATTCGAACCCAGGCCTGTTAACTGTTAACAGTCAATAACAACCAAAGAAGGTCCTTCTGTACTGTCTATCTGTTCTACAGCTGCGTGGCGTGAAACAAAATCTCTGTGAAAGTGGGGACTTTAGTGGGGGGTTCAGATTATTTGTTTCAAAAACACTTTACAAAAACGAAATGTTCGTTTGTTTATATTTTCTATAATGGAGAAGCCGAAGCAAATCGGGTCGTATAGGGGTGAATTTCAACAAGCTCGAATTTTTTCTAATTTTGGTGGCTTTTTTTATTTTTGATGTTAGATTCAAAATTATATATCATACCAATAATAGGAATAAAGTCATAACCAATATTGCATGTAGTAATGGCCCTTTGTTATACATAATAGTTTAAAGGTATTATGATTTTAGTAATTTGCCTGCCACCAAAATGCTTGTGCACACAAAAATTAGATTTTTGGACCACCAAAATTGTACATCTACACCAAAATGAATATTGGTCAATGAAATTGCCTACTGGAAATGAAAAGAAAGGAAATGTTTTATTAATCATTTAAATTATACCAAAATATCTATGAAAATTTTAAAACAATTGTTTCACACTATAGTTATGAATTCCGCCGCATTTTTTTTTCGCTGTGATAATCACCCATAGGCATCATATCACTTCTATTCTATGACCAGGCGCGCACACGTATAATAATGCGTACGGAACCCACAAAACAAACCGAGAGCTACATCTGAATTTAGTTAAAAATTACTCAATAATGACTTCTTGTTGCCTCAATAAACTGTACAACAAATATGCTTAAAGAAGTTTTTAATAAGAACGTCACGGTAACGTGAAGGTCGTTACCAAGGTGTCAAACACAATCGTTCTCCATCGTTCCCTTCGGCCGGGTGAAACGTAATGAAGGAACCCTGAGCAATGGAGGTTTAAATGGAGGAAAAATTCCCCATTAATTTTCTGGAAATGGCATTTGGTAACAAACTTCCCCGAAGCAAAAGAAAAGAGTTAAGTGTACTTTGGGAAAGTTCCAGAACGTTACAGAAGAAAAACAATCGTAAAATTGGACTTTAACTAATTTTTAGATTTGCGTTTTCAATCTGGAAAAAGTCTTAATCAGTGATTGAAAAAGTTTGGAAGAGGGTTGGAGTTGTGAAGGTTAAAAAATTAAGTAAGTTACTGTTTTAAAATACATTTTATACTGTTAGGAAACTAATTTAAATGTTTTTTTTGTAACTGATACGAAGGGCACTTATTTAACCCCCGTTTTTCAAAGTCAAGTAGTATTATCGATAAGACAAAATAATCTTTAAAACAAATCATAGAATTTTATATACGTTTTGCAGTTTAAAAAGCAATTAAACAGCAACGTAAAGCAAACACTATTCTTGTCCACATTATGTCCCAAAAAAAACAGCTAAGTGCAAGTCGGACTCGCGTACCGAGGGTTCCGTAAAAACATTTATCTCATCTTAACTGGCCGGGTTAAGTTAAGTTAAGTTTGCGCTGAATACAAATGAGGTGCAAAGTTAACGTATTCGACCACGTTTGTTGTATGGAAGCCCCACTTTGTTGTTATAGCGGCAACAGAAGAAAATTTCAACTGTCTAGCTATCACGGTTCATGAGATATATAGCCTGGTGACAAACAGACAGACAGACGGACATAAGGGCTGATAAACAGAGGAGTTTTAGTAATAAGGTCCCATTTTTTACCCTTTAGGTACAGAACCCTAAAAAGTAGATAGGCAATAGGTATTGTCTCTCTTCCCATTATAAAGTTAATAAACAAGATCGAATGCATATTACAATATTTTCGATAGTCATAAAAAAAATTGAATTTAGGGAAAATACCAGTCGACGAAATGAAAATTATATGGAATGGAACATTATTCGAGGCGAGTCAGCAAAAAGGATGGGCGAGTATTACTTACTCCTAATTAAGCTAGGTATGGCTTCTCAAAAATTATACCGGGTGTGACGTGTAACAGGAGCAATAAATTAAAACACGGATTTTACTCCTCAAACTGAACAATATTTGTTCAGCGACTAAAAAAATGGAGTATTCAGATATTAATTACTTTAAACAAATAACGTATTAACGTTTACAAAATAATAGTATTTTCCACGAACCAAAAAATTAGGCTGAGCCTATCTTGGCCGTCTGCGAGTGCGGATTGACAATAATAATTACCAGTTAACTGTGTCTCCGTTTGTACTCAACATAATGACACCTCAAATCAAATGTTGTTTTTTTTTATTTACTGTTCCTTACACATACCACACCCAGTATAATAATTTATAGCAATATGAAATTAGCGACGGAACTCTCTCGCGGCTAATGCCACGACTAATTGCTGGGCACAGGTCTGTTGGCACAAAATCGATAGCAGACTGACCCGGTTGGACCTGGCTCGATGGCGACGGACAGTTTTGAGTTTGCCTTAGTTTTGAGAATTTCAGCTCCAAATCATTCATTTGTATTGCCTGATAATCAGGGGTAAGGGTAAGGGGGAAGCAAAACCGACGACCTGTTTGGATCGCGGGCAGAAATTGGATGAGGGCGGCGCAAGACCGATCGTACAGTTAAATAAACATTCGGTATTATTTTCAAAGTTTTAGTAAATAATATTTGGCATGAAAATATTTCAGTAACGACGTTATCAAACGAGTGAAATATTATCTACTCGCAATTCTAAATGTAAATCTAACTTAGATTTTTTTTAAGCAGTAACATTTGCTAGCGTAAATCAAATTTCAAATCAAGCTCAAAGCATAACATATTTCAAATTTTTACTTTAATATAAACATTTTAATAAAAATATTCGACGAAACTTCAATATACATATTTTTTTTGCATTCAGACTGTGCCTACCTCATAATATTAATTATTGATAACATTTCAGCTACGCAAAGCCCCCAAGCACTTAAAGCCCAGATATTTTTGTCTTGTCTGTTTGGCAGTTAACTGGCAGCCTAAAGCTAATGGAGCACTAACCCCAAATAGTTAGCAAATCACTTTAGATGCATAATTCGAGGTAGCATTGCGATATACCCGATTGAAGATTGCGCCTATCTTCTCATGGGTAGGTACATTACACAGATCTCGATATTTGCCATTAAAAATTCTTGTGGCATTGGCAGTTTGATATTTTAAAGGAGATTTAGCTGAGTATGAGAATGAGAACTACTTAACTAACCATTTTAATTGTTTTCCTGTAAAAAATTGTATATCTATATATTTACCGAAAGCGAAAGCGCGCGGTATGTGTGTGTTTCGCTCACCCGTATGGCCGCCGCGCTCGGAACTCTCAATCACCGCTCGCCGCGTGGCTGGTCGCGAAAAGTCGTAGCATCTCAGCTGCCACCACGTCGCAACGTATGCCGGAGCACCCGGCAGCACCCGACCGCGTCCTTCGGATAATTGATCAACGAAACGGTGTCACTCCGAGGCGACGGATGCAACCGGATGCGATCGGACGTGACGGCATCCGACGGCACGTGGCGGTGTCCGACCGGAGCCGACTGGACGCGACGATAGCCGAGCACCGTCATCAGTCCATGAAGAGCCGGCCTGTCGGAAGCGGTTTAAATTCCATCCCAATATGACATTTTACCACAGGCAGAAACTAGTCAAATGCGTTTGGACTCGGCCCGTTCAGTGAGAAGCCTCCATAAGCATATCTCCAAAGTAACCAATCTACAATTTAGTAATATTACCCAAAAGCGATTCGTTCAAATCGGTCAACAAATAAATTGCGGGAAGCGAACGTAGCGACCATCCATATATTTTATTTCCACGTCATTTGGCGGAGATACATCGTTTCAGGGTAAGTACCTAAGGAAAATAGAGGAACGTCAATGATATCTTTCTTTTTTCTTTCCGTATTTAGGTTCATAAAGTCCTGATGGCTTAACTGAAGAAGGGATTTGGCTACGTGTAGCAATAATATTAATTTAATTTCTTCTATTTCTTATCAGATTTACTGTCAAACTCTAAGTATCACCGAATAATTTAAGATCAGTCGCCACACTTAAGTGGCAGCGGGTTGGGCACATTGCTCGTAGAACCGATGGCCATTGGGGCAAAAAGGTTCTTGTGTGGCGATCGCAGTTCCGGAAAACGCAGCGTGGACCGACGACCTGGTTAGAATCGCGGTAGTAACTGGATGAGGGCGGCGCAAGACTGATCGTATTGGAGACCTTTGGGAGAGGCCTTCGTCCAGCAGTGGACGCCTATCGGCTGATATGATGATGATGAATCTAAGATCAAAGCGCATTTTTGTCAACATCATGATTTCCCTTCAGCAGCAATGTGATAAACATGGCAGTTCAAATGTTATTGACAGTTAGTTTAAAGACTAAAATTAAAAATCTGCAAATTAACAACAAAGCCACGGATTTACCTGGTTTTCTCCTCTGATGATTGACACCCATAATTAGAAACTGACGTTAGTTATTAGCATAATCACATCAGCCAAAACTCTCCACAATGGGTTGTGCGCTGTCCTTGCCAACGCCTTCGCGCAAACCTTACCAGAAGGCCAACTCCGATGTCTGAAATTGAATCGACTTATAGTGCCGTCTCTCTCGATCTCCTGTCAAACTATATTTGGGGAGGACGACACTATAATACGGTAAAATTTCAAACATTGGACTAGCCTTTCAGGCTGTAAGTGCACCTTGTTTGGATTACTCGACGTGGAGATGATCATATTAGCGGGTTGTACTCCCAACGCCGAATCAAAATAGAACTTGCAAAGAAGGATTTTCAGGCCACCGAACTCACGCTTAAAATCGATTTGTATACATTTGGAAACAATTGAATACGCCTATCGTTGTATTCACATAATTACGCTATTGTGCATTTAAAGCGATGTCATTTAGATGCCATAGTCGTGTGAACATTCCTGTTATAAATGCGTTTATCTAAATTAATATGGCATCAGCTGAGCGTAAATGAGCAATACAAAACCCATTCGGAGAAATACAGTATTCGCTTAATTAAATTATTGCTACACACTCTTTGTCCCGTCACAGACGCGAAATTAAGGAGAACAATTAATTTGCGTAATACGCTGAAACGAGAATTATATGGCATTATGCTATTTAAAACGAAATGGAATACTTAGATAGTAATTCGTTTATCTGTGACTGTTTTTTTTTTGAGAAAAAGAATTCAACTCTGATGGGCAGCGTTCGGGAAGCTGCGGAATATCTTCTTGTCTCAAATCCCGCAGTGTCTTAAGACGAAGGTTTTTAACCGATGTGTGTTGCCAGTGATGATATACGGCACTGAAACGTGGTCGCTTAAAGTGAGCCTCATAAGAAGGCTCAAAGTAACTCAAAGGGCAATGGAGCGAGCTATGCTCGGAGTTACTTGCGGGATCGAATCCAAAATGATGACATACGCAAGAGAACCAAGGTTGTAGATATAGCTCAGACAGTCGTCAAACTTAAATGGCAGTGGGTGGGGCATATTGCTCGTAGAATCGATAACCGTTGGGGCAGAAAGGTTCTTGAGTGGCGACCGCGGACTGGAAGACGCAGCGTGGAAAGGTGGACCGACAACCTGGTTAGGATCGTGAGAAGCAATTGGATCAGGGCGGCGCACGACCGATCACTGTAGAGATTTTTGGGGGAGGACTTTCTCCAGCATCCACTGATGGCTACCGGCTGATAAGATGATAACGACGCTGATGATGAACAATAGTGCTTGAATATACATAAGTATCACACCGAGGCGATAGCACTACTAATTGTGCTAAAGATGGATGGATATTAAGATGTTCTCATGGGTAGGTATGAGATAATTAGGTAGTTATCATAATGTTTTAACTAAATAGATACCGTTGTAACAACATATTACAAAAATTCGTCAACCCCTTCATATCCGTCTTTATAGCTCTTCTTCAATACCTAATCATAGATTCACCTTCCTAAATTCAACAGCTACAGTGCCCTTACCACGAGTTACAGTGACCAATTGACTATACTCGCTAGCTACTGCTTAAGCGTGAAGAAGCATCTCTCGGGCCAGCATGGCAGCGTCAACTGACTTGGCACCGTTAGTTTCTCGTCAGTTGCCATTGCGACTTGGGCTCCCCTTTTTGCTTACCATCAGGCGAAGTGGAGCCACTATGTTGTGCAGTTATAAAAAAAAACTATTTGTAGATCCATCTATACTATGGAGAATTGTAGTTCTACAAAGTAACCGCTAGGCGCGCTGGACTATTCTCCATACAAGTCACTTACGCAGTCGCTAGCGAGTACAAGTTGCCGCCAAACTTCTTAAGAATGAATGAATGAATGAAAATGAAAATTTATTCGTAAACATACACGAACCGGACAACACATTGGAAATAAAATAAAATAATAACAAAATCGTAGGTGTGTATGCCACGAAAAGGTCACACCTCAGCATAAATGCTGGCCCGGGGACCAGCGCTGGTCTTCCGGTGTAACCTATAGGTGACGCCACGGTGAACCGTACACACACGGCTGCACTCTAAGACTGAACGCAGCTTAAGCGCATACAATGCCAAGACAATGACATTGATAGCAACATGACATTAAGCACAACCTTGACTGCGCAGTAGCCGATTTACGTACAAATGTACATGCGCAGATCCGCCATTTTTGTTCAATAAGTTTGCCGGCAACTATACAGTCACGTTAACTCCTGGTATAGATACCGAACTTGTAACCGCTGGCGACAACGTATACGATTTGTATGGAGAATAGTACAGCATTCCTAGCGGTCACTTTGTAGAACTACTCCATACAAATCATTTACACAGACGCTAGCGAGAACTGTCAAAGTAAAACTCATGGTAAGGGTAGACACTCGAACACGCCGTGCATGCTCTCACCAGCTCCGATGGTTCGCCTAATTCAATCAGAGATATTCGCAGATTCAATTTGCGTAAGAGAGTAACGATACAGGAACACGGTTCATATTGTGTTAACTTGATTGAATCTTGCTAAGCAGAGAAATGGATGTTTGTCGAGTATCGAAATGGTTTGGATCGAACGGTGTTCTCTTCAGGAAGAGTATTTATAGGTTTCGCTTTGCCAATACTGTCGACATATTTTTGTAATGTAGAAAACCCAGCAATTGTTAATTTAAATTGTAAGATGAGACATTGTGGCAAGAATCGTTAGCAGTAATTCCAATCGTGGGTGTGTATTTGGCGAACAAGTAATTGTAACTCAAGAATTTTGGATGAGCATTGTTATAGTATGTATCCCTGGCATAAAATCACTCAACATCAAATTGATGAAATAATATAATATATTAATGAAGATGAAATTACAAAATGAGAAAATAATGAAATAACAATATAATAAGATATCGAGATAATTAATAATAAAGTAATTATTAAAACATTAAAACAAGTTGTATATTACCATTATGAATATCCTTTAAAATAACGACTTATCAACGCCACTGATAATGCCGTGATAATACCGAATCAATTATCACCCTGGTGCATTAAGATTCGTCTCCTCTCTCATTATTATAGCTAGCTTTCTTTATTCATCTAATGGCTGAGATCCCTTTCGTGCCGCGGCCATATTGAACCGACTGCTTTTTTTCCTGTGTAAAAGCATTGACAGCGTCAGGTGCAGAGTGTTTCTCACTGAGCTGCAATCAAATAAAGGGCATTCAGACTTGATTGAAAATCGCAAAGGACTTTGAAAATGCAATAAACTAAATCGAGAATCCATTATTAGATTGTATAGTGCTGATTGTCGAAACTCGCGATTTAATTTAAATACGAATTGAATGCATTTGTTTTTTTTTATTCACCTTTACGTAAATAGGTAAGCAAATGCTTATTCCAAAAGGCATTTCTGAATTAGTATTTAGTTTTCAGTAGATTGAGGTCTACCATAAAAACGCGTTGAAAGTAAGATGAGTAGAGTACCAGTGCGTACCTTGTCAGGTTATCCTAAATGTTGGCATAAAATTGATTGGCGTAAGTACTGTCTGGCATAAAATCCATAGCCTTAACAAGAGATTTGAGGGTAAACCCGTTAGCTTACGTTTGTGTTTTACAAAAATCTGTTTTCAAGATAATAAAAAATGTTGGCTGCCCAAAATGATGCCAAATGTTCCATATTGAGTTGACCATCGATACGTGGTCGCTTACTGCTTTAGATTACTCCAGTGGCGCGAGATAATCTTATTAGCGGGTTATACTATGAAGGCGTCTAAAAGCGCCGCTCTTTGGTGTGTTTTCTTTATTTATTTGCAGTTTATATTATGTTTAGATTATATTATAATAGATTAGCCTAACCAACAAAATTGTAATTTTAACGTAGCAATAATAGGAGTCTTTAGTTCACCTAGCTTTAAGAAATTAGATACCTTTCTCGAATTTTTAAATCCCTGTTTTGTAACTTAGAAAAATATTGTTCTAATAATTAGTGATTTTCATTGTATGTTAAACTACAGAGACGACATTTTTTTGCAATATCGACTATGACCTGACCGAGTTTCTAATTGTGCTGATGCTGACATTTCAATGCCGGCGGTAGGTACCTCATAAACGTAATCAATTATTATGTCATATCAAATTAGTATAATAGTTTTATAGTATAATTGTAAACAATTACGTTGACACTTAAAATATAATTTGTACGCGTTTTTATCTATTTCTTTAGTGAGATAAATTGACTAAGAATTTTGGTAATTAAATGACCTCTCTCAAAGCCTGAGATACAGGATTTTCCTAGTTCAGGCACAAGTATTAAGTGTGTTCTGTGTAGATGTAAGACTTTTTATGCTAACGATTATTCTTATGTTTTTTATTAATAAAGATTTATTATTATTATTATTATACTCCCACACAAAGTCCGACTTACTGGTAGTGAGGGCTAAACAGCCCTGATAAAGTTCAAGTCATCTTTGTAAAAATAATAATAATAATAATAACGTGGTTGCTTACAGTGGGTTTCAAAAGAAGGCTCAAAGTTACTCTAAAGGCAATGTAATGAGCTATATTTGGAACTACCTATGCTTCTAAGACACACAAATACATATACATGCAAATAGTGGCATCCTAACAACCCAATTTATTTAAAGTAAAATATAACTATGGAATTTAATTTCTATCTTTATGCCGCTCGTCCACTGATAAACATAGGCTCCCATCACCCCGCGGCCATGACGATGTCATCCGTCCATCTACTCGGGCCCGTCCAACGCTACGCTTTCCTGAGCGTGATCGAATATCATAAAAGGCCGATAAAATTTATGCTATACCGACCAAAAAGGGCATAGGTAACTAATGTACTTATATTTATCTCATCTTGGTAATAAATATATAGATACTAATTAAATAGGGATATAACATAATGTCTGCCAATTTTTTAAAATCTACATTAATTCAGAAACCATTACTGAGAATAGGGCACTTAAACTCAATAAACAAATATATTGTGAAAATATGACAAATAGTATTAATAAATAGGTATACCTATACCAATTAAGAGTGTACCGTAACACAATATCATATTTTAATAACCGTTTTGGTGTGTATTATTATTTTTTCATCACATTTGCTCGTAAAAGATGGTATTACATGCAGGTGAACTGAAGGACAAATGCCTATATAGTTATGGTTTTAGTTTAAAAAAAATATAGTACGCACTCGCAGATTACTTCAGACTAAGGAGGTTTCAATCCAGCCAAGGTTTTTTGTTGTATCAACAAAACTTGCCTATCCGCAAATTTTATTGTGTATTGAATTAATACGGTATATGTAACTGCATTAATATTTATGTTTTACAATTATAAGTGTATTTTGCAATAATTTTATTAAATTAAATTTTGAATTATCGTTACAATCTGGCAGTATAGCCTGTCAAGTTTCTAAACGAAACGCAGTTCTTAGCATTATCTGTGGTAGACGACACAAATCAAAAGAAAAAAGTTATATAATTTTAAAAGTTAGGAACTATTTAGTTTTGTAACAAACTTACTGTTCATATTGAAAATTATAATATTACGGTGTTAATTATTGCTGCATAATATTGTTAATTGTTATTTGTTTAATAATAGGTGGTAAGATTCTGTGTATATTTGTTTTCACCTCACCACCTCAAACATGGCGATTTTGCTGTCAGATAACAGTGAACAAAATGCGATTTTGTTTCGAGCGTGAGTAGAAAGTAGCTTTTTAATTTTTTCAATATCTGACCACGAATTGACATTCTTCAGCCAAAGGTTAATTATAAAATTCTAATCATTTGAATCTCGATGCACTCTGTTTCTTTCATATGTATATAAAAGAGAGGGATAGAAACTTATCAATTTGAAATTCGATTTTCGAATCCGACCTCGATTGAGAACAGTTCGGATACGCGTTATACCAAAAAATTCATTAAAAACACCCGAAAAAGTTTTAATTGCAACGTATTTTTTTTTCTATATTATATTTTTATTTAACGACCGAAAATTAAAATGATTGTGCCTTTTATATAAAACAATTGATCATTGCTCAAATATAATAAGATTTTTCACCTTATTACTTATTGTAAATTATATTTACTTATTGTAAAATAACTATTTCTGTTTTAATCTTATGGCCGTTTTGCCAGTGCTTATAGTAAATTAAAAAAATATATACAGAAAAAAGTTGGTGGTCAATCGTTACGTTATCGGTTAATGTTTATTTTTGTCTTATGTATTTGTTATTTACTCCCAAATGTGATGAAAAATATTGTGTGTAAGGCGGGTAGTAAGGGGATTACAAACTCAGGACATTAAAAGCCCTCCGCCTTCGGCGTCGGGCTTCTAATAGACCTTCGTTAGTAATCCCCTACTTACTACCCTTATGACACAATATACTATAAAACACTTAAATTCCGGAATCTAGCTTGTAATAACGACCCATTATCCACTAAATGGGGCCATATATCTACGTGGAAATCTGATGAGCACAACCCACCTTTTGTTTTACCGTTGGGTGAAATATAGCCAATACTAATCCTTCTACGTCTAGCCAGTGATTAAAAACAACTAAAATCCATCCAGGCGCTTTCCCTGCAAATAATTCAAATACTAAAATCTCTCCGTTCTCCGCTATTATTTTGATAACCGTTTATCGAAATAGTTTTGTCTTATTTAAACACTTAAATACCCACACGCCCCGGATACTTACATTTACAAAGCTCAGTCCGTAATAACGGCACATTATCCTCTAAATGAGGCCAATTACGTGGAAATCTAATGAACCGTTGAAAGCAGCGCTTTATAAACGAAGTTCTTTGTACGTTCCATTGTGAAATTAGATCGAATTTCATTGGTCTGTGTTTGATGGGATCATTCTAATTTTGGCTAAAGGGGTACACAACGCAACTCTAGCAAGGCTATAGCTTACGCACCAGGGTACGCTATGGTGTCCAGTTTTGTCCGGTTAAAGGAATTGTGGGCGAAGTTACAGACAGTTTCTAGTATTTTCAAATAGTTAATAGTTAGAAATAGTTCTGTCTTTTTTAAAACACTTAAACACCACCTCGTCCGTGCACTTATATTTACAGAGCCCAATCCGTAATAACGGCGCATTATCTACTAAATGAAGCCACTTTTATAAACAAAAGTTTTTTGTACGTTCCATTGTGAAATTAGGTCGATTTCATTGGTTGGTATTTGACGGGATCATTCTACTTTTGGCTAAAGGGGTACGCAACGCAACTCTAGCCAGGCTTTAACTAGCTTACGCATCAGGGTACGCTATGGTGGCTAGTTTTGTCCGGCTACGGTAGAGAAAAATAATTGCGGGCAAAGTAACGGACACTATCTAGTAATTCAATAACCGTGTATCGAAATAGTTTTGTTTTATTTAAAACACTTAAATACCTCGCCTGTACACTTACATTTACAAAGCACAGTCCGTAATAACGGCGCATTATCCACAAAATGAGGCCAATTACGTGGAAATCTAATGAGCCGTTGGAAGCAGCGCTTTATAAACGAAGTTCTTTGTACATTCCATTGCGTCATTAGGTCATAGGGTTGCCATACGTTCTGGTATGCTGTTTTTTATACAGAGGACATCTTTTCCTGATTATAATAAAATTCCAGCTATCCCTGCACCAACATTGATTAAAATCCGTTCAGCCATTTCGGTTTAGTGATAAATATTTTCTTGCAATATCTAGGGCTCCGCGGCTGGTATCGCGCTGCTTAGATTTTTACTCAATTAACTATCTAGAAAACTAATTTTGATACTAATTTAGAATTTAATAACAGTATTATAAATTTTTGTATAATCGCTGTGTATGTGTGTACCCCTAATGTAATGTGAATGTGTAATGTGTAGTTGTGTACCCTTTTAGCCAAAAGTAAAATAGTTCCGTCAAAAATAAACCAATGTTATTCGGCCTTCTTCTTCTTCTCGTGTCGATGGTTTCATAACATCATAATCGAACGTACAATTAACTCCATTTATAAAGCGCTGAATCCGATTTATTTATATTTACTTTATAGAAAACTAGCTTTTGCCCGCGGCTTCGCTCGCACAGGGTCTAGAAACTGTGCAAATTTCTTCCCGTTTTATTGTTTCTTAAAATAATAGATCCCGTTTTATTGTTTCTTAATATAATAAAAATCTGCGCGCATACGTATATTTTGGGTAGTACATTTATTATATTATTGGGTAGTATACATGGGACAATTTATTTTCCGATGAACCAAACGAAATCATAGTCAAAAGTTTAATCTCCTTAAGGATAGGAATAATACATATAAATCAGTATTCTCAGTTAATAGTATATACAAACAGTTAATACAAACAGCCAGTCAAGTGCGAGTCGGACTCCTTACGAACTTTGAAAACACTGCATATTGCTAAAGAAAAGATAAAATGTACTAAGCAGCAAACTTAACATTACCGTTGGAAAACTGCTTTACGTACTTTAAATACAGACAATTTTTTTTTTATTTAATTAGAAATGTTCATAGTTTATAGTTTTTAGATTTTTCTCTATAAGTACTTGTAGTGTACACGGCATTACTTGCCAAATTCATAGTTTTAGATCAACGGAATATACCTATCTTATAAATTTTGGTTCCCTTGTGAGTACCTATCGAGATGTACGTTTTTTGGGGCATATACAGCGGGATCTTTTTTTTACGTTTTTACTTAAAAGTTTGGTTTTTAAACAGCTTCAAGGGACTATAGTCCTAAGTAAGTACCTATATGGTTTTAATTTCCATTTAAATTCGATAGACGGACGGACAACTAAGTGATATTTTGAGGGTTAAGTTTCTTCCTTTTGGGGCACGGAAACATGAAAATACCAAAAAAAAACTTTCCAGACATGATTTCAGAGTTTATACACGAAAATATTCCTTACATGAACTTTTCATCTTCCCCATTTACGTAGACATTACATTTCAAAAATTTCTAAAAATTGTATTTTAGTGACACACAGAATATGAGCAGACTTACGAAAATAATCTAACTTTTTCTCATCCAAACTTTCACCTCCCATTAGACCCATTTTGGAGATAACTATGGACATCAAAACTAGACACAATCAGTAAGAGAGACTATATTATTTATTGTATTGCAGCATCATTCAAAAGTCAACCACTAAGCTTATATCTTCCTCGAACGTGGCCCCAATTTGTTTGGAAGCCTATAAGGCAAAGTCCCGATCCACGCCAATGTGACAATCCTTTATTTTATGCTCCGGGAGAATTGATCGAATTTGGAGTTATTGTCTGCGGAATTTGCTTTATTTTAGAATAAAGTGAGGATTTGGTTTTGTGAAAACTGAACCACGGTCAACGAAAAGCATATTAATTATATTTTCTTCGGTTTCCGCGACTGTCACAATTTTAAATGGAGTGATTTATATTAATTTGTAGGCCCATCTGGCATGTATGTACTTTAATTTTTTTTATAAAATGGGTGGTTTGCACAAATGTATAGCCTAATTTCATATATGGCAATAATGTGCATACCTATATTTGCATTATTACACGTCAGTAGCGATTTTTCCCGGATTTGTGATTAATGACAAATCGCTTCATCATCATCATCATCATCTCAGCCATAGGACGTCCACTGCTGAACATAGGCCTCCCCTTTGGACTTCCATATATACCGGTTGGCAGCGACCTGCATCCAGCGCCTTCCGGCGACCTTTATAAGGTCATCTGTCCATCTTGTAGGTGGACGTCCTACGCTGCGCTTGCTGGTCCGAGGTCTCCACTCGAGCACTTTACGGCCCTATCGGCCATCTGCTCTGCGTGCTATGTGGCCTGCCCATTGCCACTTCAACTTGCTAATCCGGTGAGCTATATCGGTCACTTTAGTTCGTCTACGGATTTCCTCATTTCTGATTCGATCACGTAGAGACACCCCGAGCATAGCCCTCTCCATTGCTCGTTGAGCGACTTTGAGCTTTGAGATGAGGCCGATAGTGAAAGACCACGTTTCGGTGCCGTAAGTCATCACTGGTAACACACATTGGTTAAAGACTTTCGTCTTGAGGCACTGAGGTATGTCGGACGAAAAGACATTGCGTAGTTTCCCGAACGCTGCCCAGCCGAGTTGGATTCGGCGGTTGACCTCTTTCTCGAAGTTGGACCTACCTAATTGGACCACTTGTCCTAGGTAGATGTATGAGTCAACAACTTCGAGTACCGAGTTTTCAACAGAGACTGGGATGGGCACAACCTTGGCATTTGACATGAGTTTCGTCTTGTCCATGTTCATTTTTAAACCCACCCGTTGAGAAACTCGATTGAGGTCATCGAGCATCATGCTGAGTTCCTCCATCGACTTTGCCACGACTACGATGTCGACGACAAATCGCTTACTACTTGGGAAATTGACCCTGGTATGTCTGATTTTCCGGCTGTTATGCCTACAGCCTACAGGTCGCATTTCTCAACGGAGTCTCGTGAAATTTTGTGAGCAGGTTATTTTTACCTATACGTGTTTTTTTTTGTGAAAATGAAAACGGGAAAAAGTCATATCTCAGCCATTTCCAAAAGTAGTCGAGTGGGCGAGATATTGACATGTGATCTAAATAAATTACGTCGTAAAATAAATTACACCAACATATAATTTTTACTGTCGCTATGTTTGACTATTACAAGATAATGACCAAAATATGCCTACTAACACTAAACCGAAAATTATTTCAAACCGCTATAATTATAATCAGTTTGAAACTTTTTAAGTGTTGCGTGTGAGGCGACTCAAGAATCGTAAACTAAATAAAATCACCTGAAATCATAATAACAGTCATTCACTTTAGCAAAGTCATCTATGATACAT
This sequence comes from Apotomis betuletana, assembly GCA_932273695.1. NCBI lineage: Eukaryota > Metazoa > Arthropoda > Insecta > Lepidoptera > Tortricidae > Apotomis > Apotomis betuletana. The sequence goes on along the minus strand of OW026303.1, from coordinate 23,701,956 downwards.
TCTTAAGACGGAAATATGCATTTTAGTTAGTTAAGACCACAACTGTGTTTGCAATCAAACGTCGCATGAGATACGAGTTCGCTAAACTTAGTGAAGTCACGGTAAAGTTTTGATTAATTTTCGCTGTGCCAAGCACTGTTCCCGGCAGGTTAAGATCATAAAACAAATGCTGCTTACATAGTAGAAAATTTAATCGTTCGTCGTTTTGCGGTTGACATAACAATATAATTATAAGTTATTGAATTTTCTCAAACATGCAAAGAAAAGTCGTCATAACAGGCTTCGAAGTATCACGTTTCGGGCAGAACAAATATATTTTACAAGCTTTTATTTAACTTGCATTGTATGTATGTATGTAAGTATGTTTGTTCGGGTGGAATCTTGCAACTCAATTTTGAAGCAGATATAGTCAACCGATTGAGCTGAAATTTTGCATGACAATACAATAACATGGTACCATGGGGCTGATCTGATGATGGAGCCGGAAGGTGGCCATAGGAACTCTACAATAGAAAAATCAATTCTACCAAGTTTGGGCTCTTTAGAATTGTCTCAGTGAGCATTTGATTGATATCCAAAGAAACGTACAGTCGGCTATAAAAGCTTGTCACTAAAATGAATTTTTTGACAGAAACTAATTTAAACATGGTGTCTGTGTTCATGTACAGGCTAAACCGCTGAATTATATTTTCTTGAGTTGTGTATTTTTTTATTTCATTGCATAATGTTTGAGAAAAACACTATACATGCCTAGCCGTGAATAAGGCTTGCCAGCTTCGTATTCGTCTATGAGTATACTCACCCGGCGTCTGCAATGTACTATTGTATCGGACTTGGTCTTAAATACGTCGTTGCTGTAATGACATTATCATTATTACAAGCCTATTGTGTCCAACAGCTGCGTAAAGGCCTTAACTTCTGCCCGACGAGGTCTGCCGCGTTTCCCTTTTGAGATGCGTGACTCTCTTCTTAACACATTCGCTACCGCGTAGCGCTACGGGCTACGCTCGTAGCCGATAACATGGGAAAAACCGTATGTAGCGAAAACTTACTACGAGCAGGGCGCCCGGCTACCGGGTTGTTGGTGTCGAAAGTGTTAATCGTTCCTTCATTACTGGGGATCTTGTCTCCTATTTAATTGGTCAGTGGTCTGTCTCCAGCCGATCTGGTCCGTTCGCTTGGTGAAGTACGGTGCTGATGGGTAACTCTACCTGTCCGGAGATCTGGTTCGACCATCTCCTTCGGCTTCGAAGTCTTTTGCCTTTGACCTTTCCCGTCACTATCAGTATTTCCAGGTTGTTGGCATTTCTGCAATATGGCCAAAATAAGCCACAACACGGTGTAGCTGCTTTGCTACGGTAAAAGGACGTATATTACTATGACATCCTTATAAAGATAGGTACGACCTTTTTCCGTAACACGGCAGTATAGAGGACACACGTTGGGAGCTTTCTATTTTAAGTTATAATGTAATGTAAGCTTATTATTAAGTTGAATAACTATTTAAAGTTAAATTGGGCTCTCTATAGAGGATGCAGAAAATTCTTTTATCGGAAAATGTTATTAATGAAGAAGTAATTATGAAAACGATTTAAACTCACGTAAAAAACAGGAACAAAAATTATCTGTATTGAGGGCGGCGAGGAGAGCGAAAACAAGTGCAGTTGGCTGTGATTCGTGTAGTGACACAGATAGTCGCCCCTGATGAAGAGCTCTATATGAGTTCGAAACATGTCTGCTGGCTGACAATTTTTCGTGTTTAAACAGTTATAATTGTGAGATTAAACAGTTTTTATAATTATTAAAAATGTCTACTGGCTGCGAAATGGCATTCTCTACTATTACATTGTGATTTTGGTTCCGTGAATTGTAATCGCAGATTACAGGAATAGCCTAGTCCGTACTTCAATAATTGTTGTTTTAGAAATGTATTTTTTTTTGTTGATTGTCTAGAAAATAATTATTTATCTTGTCTTATCCTATCTATCTTATTCACAATATATTTATTAATAATTGTAATTATGTTTAAACTAATCTATTTTTAACCCCCGACGAAGAAAGAGGGGTGTTAAAAGTTTAACACGTGTATCTGTGTATCTGTGTGTCTGTCTGCGGCATCGTAGCGCCCATACGGGTGGACCGATTTGAGTGCGGTTTTTTTAAATCGAAAACCTAGTTTGTCGAGATGGTTCTCAGCTTCGTTTGATGAAAATCGGAGCTCACCTCTTCAAGATATTCAGCTTTTAGTGGAACAAGCGACTGGCTCTCATCCAATGTTCAAAATTTTGTTTTTATTTTCAGTCCAAAACAGAGTCTCATGATGACCAGCTAATTTTTTCGGGGTGTTTTATTTTTTTTTATTTGGGTTATTTACAGCCGTAACAAGATCTTGTTCGGAAATAAAGTCGTCGACTGACGCTTGCACCGCTTCGCCGCAAGATAAAGAAACATTTTGCGGAGTAAGCGAGTGTGAAGTACGTAAAATATGGAGCGCGCGGATCCGCGGTGGTCTGTGGTTGCGGGGCTACCGCTGCAACTCATTCTGTTTTCACGTCATCGTTAAACGGCAGGTTGTAGATTTTATGAAGCTATAATAGCAGATTTTTTTTTAAGTAAGTAAGTAAACATTTTATTGCATACAAAAACAGTTAAAAATACATCAATTACAAAATAACATAGACCTAGTAAGGGATCTCTTCCAGTTAACGTTATAATGTTTTAAAATAGAGTAGACAAGAATAACAAATATAAACAACATTCTGGACGCGAATATTATGAGGAAACTTTTCATAAAAATAATATACCATATATAAGTATTTAAAAAGTTTGCCAATTTGGCATTGGACTCGATGAAGAGAATCATCAGGCTACGTTTAAATAGTAAACATCCAACTAAATTATATTGCTTGCTTAACGTGACTATGTTAACTTCACGGTAGTTAATGTTTCTTCTTATTGAATAAAAATTTACCTAAAACTATTACCTACATCAATAAATGGAAGATGTCAGCTATGTGGTCTTTGTAAGCAATAATTTACCCACGTAAATTTCCAAATTCACGATGGCGTTGTGTTTATAGGTGTAAATGTGTTATGGCCCCATTTATAATAACACTTTTACGGACAGTACATCGAGATATGTAAATTATGACCACGATGGCACCTCGCCTGTAGAGTTTATGTATAAGAGCCTTATCACACTTGCGATTTGCGAGCGTATTTTGTATGATGGCGATCGCGCAGCGTGTTCGCCGCGTCGCTTATTTGTATAGAAAATACGCTCGCAAATCGCCAGTGTGATAAGGCCCTAAAGGTAAACGCCTTGTACCGTTTTTGTCTACAACTTTTTTATATGAATTTATCTGTGCCGCATGCAATTTTCAAAACAGTCCTAAGTCCGTGAACGTTCTAAATAAAAATTTAAAACATGTTTCCAGAGGTTTCGCACGAAGAAACGCAGTCAACACCTAAAAACTGCTAAGTGCCGGCCAAGTTTGCTCGCGACTTGGCTTCGGAGCCGTTCAAACACCAAAGTCCCTGCCAACGAGTATACGATGCGAAATTGTTTCCCATATTTACTGTCCAGCGGCTATACAGCGCGTCAGCGCCGCCAGTGCCAAATATAGGAATCAAGTGGAAAACAGCCTCAGCACTTCAATAAAGCCTAGAGACTTAATACCTTTTTCAGCTTCTGTGGAGAATTTGCAAAATTCCGACATAGCGTTACGTGTATAAGCGTTAATTTGATTTATTATTGCGGTATTAGAATAAATTGGGCCGTGTTTGCGTGGGATAAGTTAATGTTGTGTATATTAGATGGTGGTAATAAAATATGAGTGTTTGTTCCTTTGGTACCTGTTAATATGTACATACGTAAATATGTATATGAAGAGGTATCCCAAGCAGCACATTAGTGAATTTTGCAGCTTATCTTACAGCTTTAAGTTCTAAATGAGTGGTTTAACAGTGTTTGATGCAACTTATAGCTCTAAACACAACTCAAAACTGTATATGAGTTCATCATATCACTTGTAGTTGCATAGGAACGTTTTTTGTTTCTACTTTATTACTTATGGTGGGATAAAGTCGATTTTGCTACTTAAAGTTGCATGCAGGTTCAAATAGTCACTCAATAAGAAGCAATAGTGCTATATAAGGCCTTAAAATCACTTATAAGCAACTTTTACATATAAGTGGCAACATACCCTTATTTGGAACTAAAAGTTCCAAATGACTAGTACAATAGCGAATTATATCACCAATAGTGGCTAAAGGGATAATTTTACGGCTCTTTTGGAACCAAAAAATATTGCAACTTTAAGGCCTAAGAAGTACCTTATTGCCACTCCAACGCATAAATAGGAGATTCTTAGAACCAAAAGCAGTTATTTTCACTTATTTCAAACCACTAACGAACTAAAAGTTCTATTATAGTTCCTATTGCGCCTTGTCAAAATATATTTAATAGTTGCACTGCTTTGCCACTCGCAAGATACAAATAAGTGATTATTAGACCTAATAGTTCCAAATAAGGAACAAATAAGTGAAAATAAACACTGTAAGATCTTTTTTGTTTCGCCATGTTTACAAATGGAAGCCAATGAAAATTAATTATTTTGACCAGAATTTTATCACACTCACGCATAATCACAGACTTTTGATAGTTTTGACGATGTTACTTTAACATTGTAGGTAACCTACAATCATTAGGTCAGGTTTTTAACAGTTTTATTTCTTATCAGTATCTATTCCTTATTTAATTTAGCACTCTCTTTTTTAATATTCCTGATCAAATGGAAGGCCCGTCGAAATTTACAAAGAAAACATACTATAGTTTCACAGTAACAAAAAATTCGCAAGAATTTCGTGCTTATTTCAATGCTTGTATAACGTAAAGTTTTAATCACTCACCAAACAGACGTATAAATCCAAAATAAATATGGCAGATCACGTATTACACACAACACAATTTGACAGTTGCCTCGCCACTCAAAGATAATTTGGCGACTCATTTATCACTCATTGAGCGAACTGAAATGTTTTCATTCGTTCACTGCGCATAACTTTTACCCTTAGTTCTAATTGCCACTTAAGGTGATTGTGAGATCTCTTATGGACGCATAACTTTCACCCATAGTTCTAATTACCACTTAAGGTAATTGTGAGAGCTCTTATGGATTCTATTTAGCACCAAAAATAGGCTGCAATTTTTCTCCTTTTGGTTCTATATAGGTGGCATAAGGGTTATTGCCACCTATATAGCACTTAGTCATGGTGGTAAATTTCACTTAAGCATCTAATTAGATATGATATACGAGCTATTTAGACCCAGTTGTGCTACTTGGGATAATTTTATCGACTCTATTAACCAATATCCATTTGCGTCTTGCTAAATACTGTACTTAGTTTATTTTAATTTTGTTTAATTAAATATATTTGTATAGAATCTTTTTATAGATTCATATTTTATTTTTTATAAATAATGACACAAAAGAAAAATTGAATGCGATCTACTGCAATCTAAGCGGGATTTTTCTTTCTTAATTTTCCTTTGTGTCATTATTTATAATTCAATATATTTTTTTGTTTATGTAACAAGTCGAATACCTCTGCACATGTTTCGGATCGGTTCGCAATTCAACACAGGAGTGCCGATTAGTGGTGGTGGTAGTCAATCGAACGCCGTATTTAATTTGTATTCGTTTATTTTAATATGAAGGAATAACCTTTCGTTTCATTATTTGATCTTGATGAACAACAATAAGCATCATTTCATTGGGTATAATTTCAATTAGTATAAATGATATTTGATATAACGTTTATATTCTCAAGATAACCTAACATTCCTCCTCGCTTCGGTCATCGTCGTACATACGTCGTACTCTACTATAATTTTTTGTTTGAGCAATTTGAGTATGAATTGAGCCTTTCAACGTATTATTAGACCTTCGGTTAATTGTTTTTAACAGGTGCAAATCGTAAAATGTAACTAGGATATTTTCTTAATATCTCCATGCAATGTTAGACAAAGGACTTTAAGTATTTATTAGTTAACGCTAGCGTCGGTCAGCTTTCTAAATTTATTACTTAGAAAGAATAAAAATATATGTATCATTTATTATACCCAATATATTGACCAATATTATATCATAAGGTTAAGGTTAGCAACCGTTATGCACCCCTAATAAAACGTCATTACAATAAACAACTAATTCTACCACTTGATGCTTCATCTATAGGACTTGGTGCAGTCCTGTCATAAATAACAATCTCCCATCCACCCCCTACGACCTCTCCCACGTCACTCAGTTAAAATTACGCCACCTCTTTAACATCAATCACTCCCAGAAATTGACATCATTACATAAACGTAACAAATTCAAACATTCATTAGAGTGCACGGTGGAAAATCGCTTGGAACGGGCGTGTCATGAGTGCAAATAAATTACATTAAATCCTCTCAGGCCGTACATTCGTCTGTTTCACCTGGCGGGGTGACAAAGCGGGTGGAATGAAGGAGACTTGCGGCTTGGTTGACTTGTGAACAAGAGTGTCTGAGACTAGTTGATCGTTAGGTCGACGTGGCAGTGGCACCCGTTTTCGACTCCATATCGACTATTTAGTTGCAAATAAATTTGGCTTTGAAAGAGAGATTATAGTAGGTTGTTACTGTGGATGTTACTAAATTTATCACTCACTCTCTCTTTCCCCTTCTCTCTCTCTCTCTCTCTCTCTCTCGGTCTCTCTCTCTCTCACACATGGTGGTAGGATCAGCCTACCTTCTTCCTCCACTTCGCCCTATCCATGACGTCGTCTTCGAAAACATTGCATTCCTTCATGTTTGCTAGAAACACATAATATGTCCAACGTCCAACGTAATTAGTAAATGTGTATAGCAAGTAAATCCTCGTGCTTTTGCAAAAATGCTTTGTTTACCCTCGTTGCATTTTATCATGATAAATACTAGCCAAAGTCACTTTTTAGTCCGTGTTCTATATCTTTAATTCAAATGACATCAATTACTCAGCAAAGTTAGAAGCCAGGGTGGTTGCGTTTATTACGCAATAAATAAGTGACAAAGCATCCGTCATGTTTAGACAAAATGCGAGTGTGAGGGACAGTAGATGCTTTGTCACTTTTATCACGTCACAAATGCAACCATCATAGGCCCCCAGGAGTATCCGAGACAAGTCGTTCGTTTAGTCCACGTGGCAGCCAATTTTCGACTCCATATCGACTACCTATTTAGTGAATGAAATTGGCTTTGAAAAAGAGATTATAGTAGACTTGTGCCGTGGTGTCGTGTAATCAGCGTTGCGGCCTGTAGGCTGCAGCACATGCTGAGCCTGGCCCTTTTTGCTTGCACACGGCTCAAATCTGAATGTTTTTGTTTTTGTTTGTACTACTGTGTTCGTGTGTTTGCAAATAAATATTTCTTTCTTTCTTTCTTTAATTGACGTCATGTGAATTAAAGTGATAGAAAACTGACTAAAAAGTGACTTTGGCTAGTTTTTATGATGATAAAATGCAACAAGGATAAACAAAGTACTTTTGCCACAAGGGCAAACTTACAGAAAAAAAAAACGAAAATGCATGCGTACTTGATATATAAATTGGGTAACAATTTACCCACAGCACAGCACAGCCCTTACGAGTCTACTCTAACTACATCTGATACCTGCATTGTGGTCGCTTTGATTGTATCAAATGTACGGACTAGCCCCACCAGAGATTCTCAGAGAACATAGACGTAAAATGTAGTTCAAACACATGGCTTGTTCCACACGGTCGTTCACGTCTCAAACGGAGCCGAGGCCAACCGACGAACATCATGTTTACACTTGCCCCACATCTCATATTGCTTCACTGTATAAGGTTTCTGTTTCGTACCGATTTACTGAATCACAGAATCGATAACAGTACCTGCAGATAACAGTAAGTGCAGGAAGGACCTCGTTTGGCTTTAGATGTAACCGCATACTAAAAATTGAGCGATTTTTGCGCGACTAGGGCGTTTAATGAAGCATATGGTAGGTACATGTTTTCACTCAAAATAACATTTGATAATGTATATTCCATTTACCTATTTTTTTTTTGTGTGGGAATAAATGTTTCATTTTTTTTTCTTTCTATAAATATAATGTTTCATTTGATATTACAATTATAAGCATAATTTAATTGCATATTAAAATAATGGTCAATAGTTTATTTTAAAATAAACACATACAATATTTACGATACTAAAAACTATAGATAAATATAAATAAAGGATAATTATATGTACAATGGCTTAAAGCTAATTAGAAAAAATAAAAATAAAATATATCCATTTTCTATAAAAAGAATACCCCGTCCAGCAAGTCTGCCTGCGGCATGGTTCCCATTACGCTGGCGGCGTAAATAAAAAAAATAATTGACATAAGGTTTAACTTTGCAATATATTCTAAGACTCCTCGCTTTGCTTGTCGTCTTACCTAACCGTGGGTCACAGATCAAAACTGCAAAATAGTGCAGTTTTTGGTAGTATCATTTTACACAAATTGACCCATCCCATATTGCATAACATCGCAAATACCTGATATTAAACTAATACATAGTTATTATAAATCAACACTAATATAATAGAATCAACAATCATTGACACGAAGCATGCACAACCAACATACCACCTACTCATCTTAATAAGTTTAAAGTGCCATTAATCGATGACGTAAATCTCTTTACCCTACATAATAAAATATGTCCGCAGCTTCCGAGATAAAAGTCACAGCTCTCTTTTTTTATATCGCCCTAGTACTTTTTCTATTATAATATGAGCTGCATCGCCTGCATCATAATCATTTTCCGATACTTTTACTGTTCATACAATTTTCTTCAATTGCAAGATTACTCACTACTTAAATAGATATCTAAGAACACGGCAGCAATCCTGTCAAGCTTCTTATCTTATCTTCTTAATCGAAATTTATATTACAGCTCCATATAATACCGCTTCCTCTTTGTCGGTTTCACTCTTGGCAGAGTGGTCGTGGTCATCACTTCAGATGTTGGTGGCAAGCTCACAACATGCCATCATTCATCCCTGACAGCCGCCTTCCTCGTGCATTCGTGTAGTGACGATGAACCATTTATTGCAGTTTTAATTTGATCTGTCCATCTCATATGCGATCTTCCTAATAGCCTGGTACCCTCGTGCATTCGTGTAGTGACGATAAGCCATTTATTACAGTTTTCGTTTGATCTGTCCATCTCATGGGTGATCTTCCTCGTGGCGTGGTACCCTCAACCTTTCCCTGGACTACTACACGTCGTCGATCATAGCCACCTCCCCCGGCGGCACATGTGGCAAACGCCTCGTCTTCTTCAAGGAATACGGGTTATTTCTACCTATAAATAAATTCAAGCTTTTTTAATTTGAGTCACTGAGCGATCGGAGTAGTAGTACCTACTTATTGAAAATGTTTGGCCTATTTTCTCAATTTAGCCTTAGTAAAACGTTTATCAGTTTATCAGTTTATTTATTGCTTTCATAGGTACATTTACAGGTGGTACATTATATATTGTTTCCGCTATGAAACCCTGTAGGGCACTGCAACATTTAACAGAATGTCAGTTTACTAACACTAAATATTCTTAATACTAAATTATATACTAACAACAATTATGAGATTGACCCTTAATTTGGTCTGTAGTGTTTAAAGTCTTATATAAAAAAGAAAAAGAAAAAAATGGTCTAACTTATTAAATTATTATAGTACAACAATGACAATTATTAATCTTTTTTTATCTTATGGCAACATGGACGGGTTGAACTATGAGATTAACATTAGACATAGGTATAAACATTCTACATTATACTTGTATCATTAATTACTACTTTCAAAGAACTCTCCCATGGTGTAAAAACAAACGTTCAACGCTTTTGAAAGCTTTCCGAAATCAATTGGAACATACTTCGGTTTTAATACGCATACCAAATCTAGAATGCAAAGTTAGTCCCAGCCAGTAAGTTTCGACTGAAATACAAATATGCGTAAAATTTCCGAGAAACACTTAAGTGGTTGAATATAAAAATGTAATTCAGTCACGTTTCATTCGTCGGGCTTAAATCTAGAACCTGATTTTGCATTAAGTTAATCTTAAATGTATTCAAAGCTGAAGTTAAACGAGAATATTCGAGACGCTATTTTGTCTATTATTACGAATTTATTTTTAACTAAACCTTTAAAACGGTAACGTATTTTTTCGGAACTTTTGAACCGTGGCAGAGAGATTTACAATTTCCACGTCATAGCTATACCGGGCTTTTCGATGGGCGAATGATTTAACGCTAGGCCAACTTCTTTCACTATTATGGTGTAACCCGTGACCGTCAATTTCGCTCTCCTGGCAATCTATATCTCTCCATCCCTCGTCACCGTAGGTACTCATTTTATGTCCAAATCGTTCACCGTCCAAGTGTCCCGCCTCTGGAACCGCCTTCCCATCAAGATCAAACAAGCTCCGAACAAATGCGCTTTCAAAAATTGTTTGCGTGACCTCTACGCTAGCAGAGTTGTGTATTCTTAGGTTATCTGATTAGTATGTTTCATCTTTATATATATATATGTGTATATATTATATGAATATAGGTATGTATTTATCTAAATATTTATTTATAAAAACTTGTTTAAGTTAGTTGCACCGCCCACAATTTATCTGCTTTGCCCGAAGGTTGACTGGTAGAGAACGCCTCATGGCATCAAATCTGTGTACCAAAAACCCCGTCATAACACCGCAAAACAGTAAACTTGAGTAAAATTACATTCAAATGAAATCAGAGGCGTGAAAAGTACATAAGATACGAGTTTATTTAAAATGTTTTTGTATCGAAAGAACGGAAATAATTTGATGTCACCATCGTGTAGCCATGCGAGTTCTTCAAATTGCAGGCACTTCTTATGTTAATAGTAGGAGCCGACTGTCTTAAATTCAGGTTGGCCATCGGCCCCTGGAGCCCAACATTTTGGACTCAAAAGGACGACTCATATCGGGAATACCACGCTGCGCTCTTAAACACGCACAGCTGAATTGCATCTATACTGTTATAAAAATACGTTTTGACTCCTAATGTGAGAGTAAAACGTCATAAAATTATTTAATTATTTCAATTGTTTGTTTTCCCACTTGACATTACTCTCACATGTCCACTTTCTTTTAAACGGTCCTATTTTTATTTTTGGTAAAAGCGGCCAAGTGCAAGTTGGACGAAAGTAGAAGCGTACATTATTTTATCACAAGGAAACTTAAAACGTGGTATATAAAACAACTACGCCTTCGTATTTCCAAAGGCGATATCACTGTTATCTAATAGAGTTTTGACGTTTTGCAATCTCTCAAAACGGCATTCTCGAATTATGTCATTTATCGCTACCCATCAACGACAAGTTACATTTACATGCGATTAAATCTCATTTTGTTAATATAACAGAACTGAGGTCGTACCTATATGTGTACCTACATTTATATTTATTTATTATCGCATTTGCAAATACAGTGTTACGATGTTTCTCCTCGCTCAGAATTAGCCTAACCGACTTCATAAATGTAGGTACGCGTGTATATGCAAACTCGTTTGAAATGTCCCGCTTGGTCTAGTGGAAGGATCCGGCCTGATATCTACGATTTCCACTCGGTTGCAGGGCTTGATTAGTATTCTAAGTTTACTAAGGGTTTGGTGCTTCGACTATATTTAGTGGACCGTGTTTATGCGATCAGATTCATATGGCGACTTAATCTTTTACAATTACCTAGGTATCTACCTATTTCTAATTTTCTATTGACATTGATATCCTAGCCTTTTTCGTTTGATTAAGGAAGCCATGAAATATACTATTCTATAAGTATAAACAATCGTGACTACTCTCTATAGAAAATCAGCTTTTTATAGGGGTATAGAGGGATCATGATATTCAGGAAAAATCTAAATAGCGTATTGCGGGATCGTCTTTTATTTTGTATGCGCGCGCGGCGCCATGACAGTCTGGCCCCATCAGTTGGTCATAACTTCTTTGTCCTCTGATCACGCCGAAAAGCCTGAACAAATTTTAACCAATTTTGACACAGCTGAACATCCAAACTAACCATGTTTCTAGGATACTTTTTACTCTACTATGTTAAAGAAAATCAATACGCGGAAGAAGTTGGAGGCACCGCCAAGTATTATTTAAGATTCCTAAATTGTATTGAAAATCCGTTTTTTATGGAGAAAGATCATTAGTATTTCAGGAAAAATCTTAACAGCCCGATGCAAGATACATTAGATTTGTTGAGTTGGTGGTATTTCACGTGTCTTCAATGTTCTCACATTGCATCAAATCTGACGTGAACCGACTCAACAACCCTTCAAGTAATTCTACTTAATAAACTATTGAAAAAGTAACCTTTGACTTTCCACAAAAAATCCCGCCTCTTTTTACAACTGCAGCAGCGCACTCACATAAGCTATGCCAAAAATGTCGGTCAAATTGAATTCTGCAGGAAAAAAAAACTGTGGGAAAAAAAAGTATAAATTTCCGGCCTCGCTCCGGTCCGAACAAGCCACAAGTTATCGCGTTCACGGCTGAGCGGCTAAAATAAATATGGCGGGTGAGCTCTTGTTTCCGTCCGTACTTTTTCCGGAATTTCTTTTTTAGACATAGACAATTTTGTTTCATATAAGATTGATTTGCAAAAAAGTAATATCCATAAAAGTAGTAGCACTTTAAGCTAACACAAATTATAAACTATAATATTTCATAATCATCACATTTAGTCATTTTTGCTTTGCGACTTTTGCGTTAATAATCACGTCATCTCTGCGCGAAACAATAAACTAATTTTATTGTACATCATCGCCACCAACTAAATAACGGTGGCGTAGTGCCTTGCCACAAAGTTCCATGTCCCTCTAAGAGAGGGTGCTGTAATCAATAAGCAGTGTCAGCGACAGAAGGTAGGGTGGGTTTCCTTCGTGGTTAGTTCGACGTCGTTCCAATATATTTCGCTAGAGGGCGTTGTCATAAAATTAGTGTTAATTTTTAATTTTCATGCAAGATGGTGCTTTACATTCGAGAAAATTATTGTTTTAAAATGATCAACCCTATTGTAAATATTATGTAGATGCATTGTTTGTTATAGAGTTAAGTTAACTTTAAGAGTACTGTAGGGTTGCAGATTACGGTGAGGTGACCATCTTTCATAGAAGAATTATATTTTGAAAAAGTGTCCAGCGTTCAATCAATCAATCAATCAATCAATTCATTTATTGCATGGTCATGAGTTTACATCACAGGTGTTAGTTATTGTTTAGTACCAGTACATCATGTCCTGCCGAGAGGCGTACAATATTTTAATGTCAATTTATAATATAATCTATAGTAATCTACATTTTTTATAACATCATCATAAATAGTAACAAAGTAATAACAATATAGTAATGCATTTAAGTAGTATTATGTTATAGGCAGAATTTGTCTTAAATGGCAAGGTAATCACTTATGCTATAAATACATTTGCTGACTAGCCAATTAAAAAGCTTTCTTTTAAAATCAGGAGTAGTTAGTTGTTTTAGGTCTATAGGCAACTTATTATAAATTTTAGTACTCATGCACATAACGTTATTGGAGAAAAACGCAGAATTTGATTTTGGTCCGACCACATCATAACCATATTTTTGTTGCAGTCTTGCTCTTGGATTCCTACCTCTAAACATGCTTATATTGTCCAGCGTTAGGCAGTAAACCCCGTTCCAATGCCGTCCGCAATAGCGCTAGAGTAGAAAGCATGAAAAAATTCCAAGTTTTAGACGGAGCGAACTGTGTCGAATTGTAAATTTTAATAGTAGGTGACCAGAGTAATTCCTGCATAGTTCCTTTAAGTATATACAGAAATAACGCGTAATCATCGCATAATTAAGTTTATTTAACAAATCGTTACTAAGTAACGGAACTACTTCTAGCACAGTTAACTGGAAGAGATCCCTTATAGGGATAAGTTCGCCTTTGTACATGTTTGTTGTTTTTAGAACTTTTGTGAAATGTTTTAGTGTACAATAAAAGTGTTTACATACATACATACATACACAGTTAAGTAGCGCAGCCAATTTAACACCTTTCAGCGGACACTTTTGGATATAATTATGAAAATGGCACTCCTCACTGTCACTCCACACTTCATCAGAAATTAAATAAAAATATAGGTACACTGTTTTGTGCAAATCAATTATGAAATCTATGAATTAACGATGTTGACGCAAATTGAATTCGTAATGGCGGTGTTGTATTCTAATTTAGCAAAAAGACCATTAACTAGCAAAAAGTTCGCAACTCGATTTAATTTATTCTGAACAATGGTTGATTGCAAATTGTTGCCGTTTTAGAATCAATGAAACTTAAATTATTTCAGCAGCAAATAGGGCTGCCAATCGTATGGCTATATATCTTCTCTGCTTTAGCTACATATATTTTTAAGTGAGGACTTGTCAGTGTCACTTAAGGTATGTCGAGGCAACTGCCTTACAATGGAGTAAGCTGACCCACTATCAAAATATCGAAAAATACAAACGTCACGAATAAATTAATGAATGAAACATTATTTACATAATTATTATTATTTCTGACGTATTTATTAATTGTTTCATGTTTAGTTGATGATATTATTGAAATTTGACTTTTTGTCATAATCTTTCATATTTTATTATAAAAGAGAGAACCTTAAATTGCAATGGAGTAAATCTACTAAATATCAAAATAGCACCATTCAGTTTACTTTAAAATGATGTTTCTTCTTTACGTAACTTTTTAAGGTACTGTCATAAAGTTTTAGTCGTTACGAAGAACAGCATTCGTGTATCATTGTCTCGTGTATCTCTTTCTAAAACCCGAATTTCATTGTCCGTGATCACGGACGGTGTTTATCTTCTATATTTTAAGGTTTTCTAACTATTTTTTTAGATAATATCGAATTCAAACATTCATATTTCATTTATAAATATATTTATTTTTATTTACGGAACATCTGGCAGAGCGGGTGCAGCTGCTGAAGCGGCCGAGAAACTGAAAAGCACCAAATATAGGGGTCTCGGCCCCGAATACAATTTTGTAGCGTTTGGGGTCGAGACCCTAGGTCCATGGGGTCCCAGTGCCCGCAAGCTTTACAAAGATTTATCCAAAAGGCTTGCAGAGACCACTGGGGACCGAAGAGCTGGCAGCTTCCTCGCTCAACGTAGCAGCATAGCTGTTCAGCGAGGAAATGCTGCCAGCATTTTCGGTACCATGCCGCAGGGGAGTAACTTTTTGAATTTGTTTTAGTTTATTTTAATTTTAGGTTTTTTGTACATAGTTGTTAGTAGTATTTAAGCTTTTTCTTTACTGTTTCTTTGTTTTTCCTTTTTTGAAATAAATAAGTCTTATATCTTTATAAATTCATGTTATACATCCTTAAGGCGACGGGTAATGCAAAACTAGCACCACTTCCGGTTTTTCTCTTATTATCTTAATCCTAAATCAGATACATTTTCAGAAATCGCAAGAATCTAGGAGCTGGAAAACACCTATATATATATATATATATATATAGGTGTTTTCCATTCACATTCATTATACACAATTTTTTATTCTGTAGTTGTCCCCGAAAACTTACCCAAAACGATTGTGACCGCTTTTGAACGTGAACAAATTTTGTAGAGTAAACTACAGTGAACAAATTGTATAAAGTAATTTAATAAGCATTATGGTGACTAAAAAAATATTTTTATGAAGGTATAAGAAAAAAAAACGAATGTGGCACTAGTTTCGTATTACCAGTCACATTAATTAAGTTGCCCCTTACAATATAATCTACTATTTTAGAAAATTAAGGAACAAAACACAGACGACAATGTAACAAATACCTCTACGGTGGGTTTTTATCTCAATAATGAATTTTCCAATGGGAACAAATTTTGACATATCACGCCGCTATCTCGGGGTCCTGGAGGTCAATATGAATGGATGAGATTCCATATAAAAGCCCGGAGAAAAAGGTCCATCCAATAAATTTTGTTCACGAGTACACGTTGGATAAGTGGGGTTTATTTCCTAAGATTTGGGCAGCTCCCTCCCAAGTTTGGTTCAGACAGAGAGAAGATAGGTGAAATAGTGTTGGGACGTTCGGAAATTATCGATAATTTTCGATCTGAGCAGCTTAATTCTTTTGATTCAAATGAATACAAATGAAAAGGACAAATATTTGTTACGGATTCAAATATTTATAAATCTTCTATTTTTTTAAATTTAATACCTGGTGAGTCCCCGTATTATATTAATATAAATTGTAGGTACAAATTACAAAAGCACTCAATATTGCTCGAACGAACTAGATAGAAGGCAAACTTAATTTTGCCGTGAGTAAACTATTGTATGGTGACACATCCCGACATAGGTCGGACGGGGTTTGTTTACCAACTGTAAAGTTTGTAATAAAAACAATATATATTACATGTCAAAATTTTTATAAATATCTAATTTACATTAACAAAAAATCATCTACTGTGTAGAATGTTTGCTCAATAAGCCATTTTTTTATTGTAGTGAACGCCGATTTGACCACCTCGGGCAGTCGGTTGTACACCGCCGGCCCCATGACGTGCGTTAGTTTCCGTGTCTTTGCCAATTTTCCAGGGAGCGGTGTTAGTTTTTTCGCATTCCGAGTCGAGTATTTATGTACTTGACTCCATGTCCATCCATACACTTCTTAGTAATACCCTCAAGAAAAAGACCTTGGAATCAAACCTTATCGATAACCCAACTATACAACGATAATTCCAACCCTACGACGTAGTCGAGATAAGTTCGACATCTCGCCGTCTCCACTAAAATATGTAGCGACACGATATTGAAAAGTTCTCCTTTGTCGGACCGGTCGTGTAGCCGTGAAACATTTCGACTTTTGTTCATTAAAGGAAAGTAGTTGGAAATAGATGTTCGCTCTTCAGAGAGCCATTTAAAGGGTTTTGGCGAGTCTTGCGTAAGTTTAAAGATATTTAACCTGTGTTTTATTCGATAATTCAACATGCCTTTTTAACCAATTGTGTACCGTCCTATTATATTATCCCTTACCTACTGGACATGAACATGCATGGACCTCTGCCGTGGCACTGAACTCAATGTTGAGTATTTTGGTTCTAATATTTTCCAGCTTCAAGTCCTAACTCAAAATTAGTTACCAATGCATATGCATATTGTGTGGTAGTGGTACAAAACCCCCGGTGCGCGCCTTTGCCTCGTACTTAGCCAGTTCTTTAATTGAAATTGACCTGACTATACACCCCTCTTCCTAACGAAATAAAATTCTAAGAAAAAAACTAATAAATAAAACGCAAATGCAATACGATATCAGCAAAAGTGCAAGATGATATGAAAGGCGGAAAATTGCGGTTGGAACTGGTGTGAACCGGTTTCAGACAGATATTGCGAACGCCATCTTGTTCCGAGCAGACAAAACACGTATAAATCAAGTCCGAGAGTTTTATTAAAAAGAACCGAGTGATGGTTTTAACATCTATACTATTTATTCGTATTTGAAAATTGTAAAGCGTCTGACATTGGAGAAATATTTTTTGAAGTAGGGTTTTAGGCTGTTTTCAGTTTGTTTTTTAATGTCTTTTTGTTTTTGTCTGTACATTTAAGTCATGTACATATGCGTTGGGTCCATCAAGCCTAAACAGTTTTACCGATTTTAACACAGAACTATATCGGAAGTGTAACTAGATATAGTTCTGCGAATTTCAACTTTTTCGTTACGTGAGTAGTTATTAGCCGCAAATAGTTTTAAAATACTTTTTAACTTTTTTTTCTGCGCTGAGGAAGTTCACAGGCACTTTCTAGTATAAATACCTACACATATAATTGCTAGAATAGTCCATTGCTGTAATCTGTGACCTTACCATACTTTAAGCAGATAATTTCAACCGCCCAATAATTCAACCAGCATTTTCGGCCTAAGTATCTCATTCTATTGAAGAACCTCACTAAAGCTTCCTTTATATGTAAAGTTTTTGTTCTCAAACAGGTACAAAAGGCTCAGCCTCACGAAAACGTTGATAGCGATCAGCAATTAACACTCCAGCTTAAGACTTAGTGTTCACTAGATCCTTTGAAGTCGACTTCAGGATTTTTGAATGAGCCAGTTATTTTGGAAGCCTTTGGAAGTGTTTGACGATATTGAGATTGCTTGTGGGAATTTTTGAAGATGTCTTGGGGTAATTTGGGCGCTCTAGTTTTGGCGTTTGCTTTTAAACATTGCCAAACATTTCGTATATCTCTTTTGAGGTGAAAACTACCTCATTGTACCACAAGGGTGGTAACCAAAAAGCGTGATAATAAGGCCTTACCGTAGTTTGTTTTGATCCCACTGCTGACGATGCTATAACAGTATGTATTTGGTATGCCAACAAGACTACAAGTTATATGACTGTGTGATTGTGTTATGATTAGGGATTGCAGTCCTGTCCACGGGATCCAGCCATAACCGACGTTATTTAGCTGTTTTGAAATTGGTATTATAGTGCAGGACTGTATATGAGAGGAGTAGTATATTCGGGTGTACATACACGATCCGGAAGCGACTAAATTGTACCGGATCCGGTGGTCTAAATCCGGCGGACCAGATTTAGTAGACCAGATTGCGATCCTTAATTATGGTTATTACTATCGGAAAAATGACACAGAATATGTTAGATGAACATCCAACAAAAGATTGAACTATTTTTTTTTGTCTTGATCTCTCTGAAGAAAGTAACTCTCAACAAGTTACTACACATTCAAGCACAAAAAAGGAAAATCGGATCACAAGTCCAAATACATCTTTTCGCCAAAATATTTTCTTCGGCAATTAAAAACACGTAATAAGTAGATCTAAGGGCTACTAAGAGAATAGAAAACCTCTTGAAAAACAATTCTATAGTGTACGGTCGGCGTCAAATACAGCTTACAATTACCTATAAAGTCAATCATATTATGTCGTTGAGTAGCGTCTTCTTTTTGTTAGTTTTTGTAGGTACATACCAAGTTTGTGTAAATGGTGGCAAATTATAATTTATTTTGTTTTTTTTCTTTCATAAAACTGGCTTTTGTCTAATTGAATACTAAAATTGACAGCTACTTTTGAAGCAAGACCCAAGCTATATAAGCGCTTATACAGCCCTTATACAACTAATTTAAGCTGAATAAAAGCGCTTATGTAACTTGTTTGCTACTTGGGGCCTGTACAACCCATCGAAAATACCTATGAACCTAATTGAACCTCGCTGATTATAGCGTAAGATCCTACTATCGTTGCATTGACGTCATAGCATAAGGTATATAAATATTTATAACGAAATTATTTTATTTTTCGTACAATGTGCCTTCAGTTCCACGACCTCAAAGAGTAAATCCCAACCCCTAGTGCCCTAAACAACAGCTGAGTGTTTAATCAACCTCCCGATAATTCAGGTTTGATTGAGCTTCAAGAGTATCTCTCCGCATGGTTGCCCCAGATCGCGGTTCGCAGCCCAATGCATGGACCGATGTTTGGCCGGATGCCAATAGGTATTCTTCTATTTGTACCGAACCTGGCCGAAATGCAGACACTTTTCGGGATGCAGGTTTCGGCCGGATTGGAAAAGGAAAACATTTTTAGGCTTTATTTTATGTCTAAGATGGAGTTTTGTAAAGGAACGTTTAGATTTATTGTCGGATTTAGTTGCACATGGTTTTAAGATATTTTATGCTAGTACATATTATATTGATAAGTGTTTATAATTGTATTTGTGAGTTTTAAAAATCTATGATTTTAATGGTTTTACGTTATAAAATTAGTTGGACTCCTTTTGAAGCAGCCAGAGATTGCACAAAATCGGGTGGAGTGAAAAATGGGGGAGGCCTTTGCCCAGCAGTGGGACATTATAGGCTCCCAACAAAATAATAAATTAAGTCTTAATAACATAGTAAATGCGTAGGTATCACAGATTCCAAACACAAAATTGATTTCGAAACGAGCTCGTTAGTTTACTGTCAGTGAATTTAACAAGCTTGAATAAAAAATAAGCAAGTAACGTATTTTTTTATAATAAATAAAATGCGAATACCTAAATATTTTGTTAATTTGATACTTACAGACTTTATCAGTAATGAGAAGACGTTGCGTTATATAAAATAGGCAGGTATTATGTTTTCTCAAACATGCAATGAAATGTTTGTCGTCATAACAGGAGTTATAATATTCGAAGTATCACGTTTCGGGCGAAACAACTCGAGAAAACTAGGAATTTTAGCCGGGAAGTCATTTTTTTTAAACATGGCGTCTGTGTTCATGAACAGGCTAAAGAGCTGAATTATATATTTTTTGAGTGGTGTTTTTTTTTTTATTTCAATGCATATGTTTGAGAATAGCACAAAGGCATGCCGGCTTCGTATCGTTCGGCTATCTACACCTACTCACCCGGCAAGCCCTTTTTCTCCGGCGATAATGTACTATTGTTATACATACTATCATTAAAACTTTACCCGGGTTCAGCGTCCAAAAACAAAAAGGACATTTTATTTATATCGCTCACAAAGATTATCCACTAACATCCCTGTTCTATTTCTATTACCCTAAATAACCCTGTTACTGCAGCTTAAACAAACCAGTCTATTAAGGCGCTTTCATACTTACCTACGAACGCTGACACGAAAGGGGCGGGCGCTGTTAAGCCGTGTATACACTGTCGGGCTATGTATGCAGTCTTAGATAATGGAAACGCCAGTGTAGCTACCGGTTTATAAAGACTTTCTACACGATGAATAAAGTCCACATTCCTGCAATTTGAAAACGAGGTGACGTGTCTTACCTAATCATAATAGTCATTGATTAATGATCATTTGATTGTTGACTTGATAATATTTGTGTAACTTGATAAATTGTTGGTGGTTATTAATGTTTTTGATGTTATCGTTTATTAATTTCGTAGATGTGTTGAATAAATATGTCAATAATAATTATAATTTATCACTTAGCTCGGAAAAATCGATACTTCAAATAATTTTGCTCCTTAAATGCGTAGCGTAGTAAAAATACACTAGCATAGCGTTTTCACAAATTGATGTCCATTTTCTAGAATTTTACATTTAGCTCCCAATATGTTAATACTATTTTTTATTTTCCATTAAGTTACATCGACACAAATGTGATTAAAAAGGATTGTAAGAGGAATCGAAAAAAATTGGGACACTTTTTTACTCCTACTAAAATCAAAAGCGCTCGGGATTTAAGTTGGATTAAGTTTTTTTTTTCCAAGTACAAGAAAAAAAGCATTGTTCGACCTTGAGTGGTGGCCGCGGACAAAAATGAAAAAGAATAAATAACTTTCTATTTTATTCTATACTATTCTAGTCTGGAAGGCGCAGCGTGAGAAGGCTCCCAACATGACAAGAACCGGCGACATGGGTAGGACTTTGGGTGGAAATTGGATGAGGGCGGCACAAAACCGATCGTTGTGGAGAACTTTCGGGGAGGCCTTTGTCCAGCAGTGGACGGCTATCGGCTGATATGATGATGATGAAGTAATTTTGAGCAAGCCCCGGCATAGAAACTAACGGATTATCAAAATACATAAAGGTTTACTCACGTCGTAGAAGTCGAAAACCGCTCGACAAGTTTCGAATCGGAAAACACTGTGTTCGGTTGTCCGCCGCCGCGACTGATCGGCTCTCCTGATGATGAATCGCGTCACAGGGGCGACAAGGGCCTATCGGTGTAAATCGTGCGGCGGTGACCTTGTAATGCCGCGTCTACGCGTAGGGTTGGCGGTTTAGCTACCGCGGCACAATGAAATAATAATTATTACTTAATGAAAGATGTTTATTTATTTAAGGTTTAAAATATATTTAGTATAATAGTGTTGACCTAAGTTATATTATAAATTGCTTACTTTTATATATTTTCTGTTTTTGCGACTTACTTTAAACATTTTATTATTCTCTTTAATTACGGCGAAAATTCGAAATCGTACGAACAGTTATTTCAAAAAATCTAATGGGAAGCATTCACAAGGCATATCAAAAGTTATATGCTGCATCTCGGCCAACAAACTGTTTCCCAATGTTTGAGACAAATCGTCTTTATTTTTAATAAAATATTCCTTGAATGTATTTTCAAGACCTTGTATCAAATTTATAAAATTGTCTGGTGGAGTAACAAGTCCTACGCCTGCATTTAAAGCATTTTTTTCATTATATTGTTTATAATATGTGAACAAAGTCTCGGTCGGTAGGTAGACGAAAAAAGCTTTTTTCTTTGTGGCCTTTGGTATTATTGCCACAGCCATAGACACAGCAATATGAACCTCTAGCAGCCATAATAGTTTTGTTTGCGCGGCCGGTACATCGAAAAGTATGAAAACGAATACGACGCGGCGCGAGCGAACAATGTGAATTGATTCGAGCAGAGACGGCGGCGGCCCTTTGAGTCGCCGAGCCGGGCTCGACTTTCCCCACCTCGCGCGTCCCGCGCTCGCCCCCGCTCGCCCCACGACACGCACACATAGCCGCGAGTTCTGTTACTGCACACAAGTGTCAGTGTCGTTTCTTTTTACGTTAGTATATATATTTAGTATATAATATATTCTTTGATCGCGTACCGATTCGAAACATGTCGAGGGATATCCGACTTCTACAACGTGAGTAAATCCAATTACCTATTTTAATATGTCTGAGACTCACGGTAGTTTTCTATGTACAATAACGGATTATCCTTCACTGACGTCAAAAATACCTAAAGCAAATGTGAGCTTGCCTTACTCGCAGACTGCACCTCAATGGTATTAAATTTGAGATGCAATATCTTCGTGTCTAGGCTTCTTAGCGTCAAGAGGCTTAAGACAAGACTCAAACGCAGCACGCCACGAGAATATATTCTAGTAACTTGTAGAAGACTATGCCAGTAAGGAAGCTCAGGGTGTATTTAAATCTATGAGGTACTATAATAATTTTCTTAGTGTTTTACGCATAAGCTGACAGGGGGCGTGGCCTAGAACGTGTAAGGTTGCGTCTCCACTGAAGTGTAGCGGAGCGGAGACGTGGGGAATCGACCAATCACAAAAGTGAAGTGCAGTCGCACAGATTTCAACTCAGGTGATTGGTCGATTCCGCACATCTCCGCTCCGCTCCGCTTTAGTAGAGACGCACCGTTACTAGCAGTGAATGTGTTAGAGGCAGCCCTAACACATTCACTGCCAGTAAGGGTGTGTCCAGACGGAGCGGAGATGTGGAAAATCGACCGATCACATTCCTCAGATTTAAATGCAATTTAAATGGACGGACGGACAAAAAGTGATCCTATCCGGGTTCCGTTTTTTAGCTTTTGTGGTCTTACCCCTGTGGCGCGGAGATAACCCCATTAGCGGGTTATACTCCCACACAAAGTCCGACTACTGGTAGTGAGGGCTAACCAGCCCTGATACAGTTCAAGTCATGTGTTGAAAAAAAAAAAAAGCTTTTGAGGCTAAAAAAGGTCAGAAAATAATCAAGTGTTTATCGGTAAAAACATTGATAACATAAAAGTATACCTAGGGCGGTGAATTCGTGAATGTGCCTGATAGCAGCTGGTTTGTGGCTCGAACTGAAGGTGAGGACCATAAATATGCGATATGGAGCCTTACGAATTACCGCCCGGGGTTTGCCTAAAGTTGTACACCTTGCCGCGTAGCGGGCAGAAAATCACACATACGGCCTAGGGTGACGTAAAATCTTATTAACAGCATTATGACTAAGTAGGTAAAAGAAATGAAAATATATCGGCAACAGAAACACATCATCTGTGAAAATTTCGGCCATCTAACTGTCACGGTTCATGAGATACAGCCTGGTGACAGACGGAGAGACGGACGGACAGCGGAGGTTTAATAACAGGGTCCCATTATTACCCTTAGCTTATTGCCATTTACCAACAGAGCCATTTAAGCCTGAACTGAATTGCGGTTGCAAGACAATGCCTCAAAAGCAGGGAGTCCAGAACATGTGCCCTAGGGAGTAAAATGTCGCATATACCTACAGCTTGAGGCCGCACGAGACATTATTACCATAAAGACACGAAGTCATGTTAAGCCTGGCTGCCACCGAGCTAGCTACGTATAAATGGTGGCCCATTTCAATCGGTCAGTATTGGCAAGTCTGAAACTAAAGTTTCGAAGAATCTTTGTCGAAACAAAGATTTTTAGGAACCATGCATTCACAGATTTATAAAAACTTGTACTCTGTTCGACACTCACTTTCACGGTTTACAGGTTCCTAGTTTTATTTTTCGCAATTATCATATACATTACTTATCAATATTACCATCAAGACACGATGTCATGTTAAGCCTGGCTGCCACCGAGCTAGCTACGTATACAGATTGGCCCATTTTAACCCTTAACTACCTACCTGCTTCTTTAGTCACACAAACACCTACCTCCCGTCCCCAGGACGGATACATAATGTCGGCCTTATATATTAAATTTTATAGATCGGATTGGAAATTTAAAATAATTATAGCAATATAGACATATTAAAATATTTATGAAGCTATTAATCATTGTGGAAACATTAACAAAACATGTTTTTGCTGTAAACATATGGCAACAGTCCTTATTTCTACTTTAGAAACTATATATCCTTTGGAAGGTGAGATCAACAAAATTTTTGACTTTATATACAGATCTAAGTAATAATTTCTAATTATTAAATAATTAGCAATGCTAAATCAATAAATTTCGTTAAATTAAGGGTAATATTTTTATAAAATTGCAGACCACTATTTTTCGATTTGTTCACGGCAGTGAATATCAGTTTGTTTGCAGATTCTAGGCAAATCGATTTTTGGCATTAGAAACATACGTACTGGTTCCCGTTTTTTCTTCGGGTCCCAAGTAGAACAGGATTTCCGTACTTCCAATTACTACCAAACTGACTAAGAGGTCGGCTAATATATGGAAAAAAGTATCCATAGTCACGTAACCACCTACCACCCGTCTCCGAGAGCCCTAAGAAAAAAATACGTATCCACCTACCACCCGTCTCAGAGACGGTCGGAGACAGTAATATGCTCACCAAAATTAAATGCGTACACGACCGACCTTGTCGATCGACGACGCGGCACTGAGGTAGGAGGGGAGAAGGTACAAGGACACAAACGTTTGTAGGATGCTCGCACATAGGTATGTAAACAATTTTAGGTTTGAATGAGTCTGTGAGACGGGAGGTAGGTGGTTAAGGGTCGGTCAGTATGGACAAGTGTGAAACTAAGGTTCCGAAGAGTCTTTGTATGTCTTCACAAAGATTCTTTAGGAACCATGCATTCATAGATTTATAAAAACTTGTACTCTGTTCGATACCCACTTTCACGGTTCACCGGTGTTGAAACTGGACCTACTCTTTTTTTAAACGTTCGTGAGACATATTATTTAATTATTGTATTAAGTAGTATGTCGAAACATGTCGGGCCGTTCCTGAAAACTTCACGTGAATAAACCGCTTATTACAAAAATTAAGTACCTACTTAGGTATTCGATATGCAAAAAATATTTCTTTTAATACAGAATTAAACAAGTCTATAATATATGATTAGGCAGTTTTTCTTGTCACTACAATCTATAACAGTTTCTAGTAACGGATCTCTGTATGTCTTTTATTTTCAGACTTGCCCATACTGACCAGTCTAAAACAGGCCAACCGGTATAAGCTATTTTGTCAACGAACAAATTGTTAACAACCTGTTTAATCTTAGACCTTTCAAAATCACTGCAACCACTAGAATAGAAGGGGCCTGTTTTCTAAATTGGTTTGTCATGAGCTGTTTGCGACATAAATATTGAGTAGTGGCGGATAAGGTAGTTCACGAGGCCAGGGCATTTCTATTGTTGTTGAAGAAACACCTTTGACACGGTTTTAAATATAGAAAATTACATTCCTAGGGCGGTGGATTCGTGAATGTCCCAGCACCTCTAGCACAACCGTCACAAGTGACTATTTCTCGCGCGAGATAATTGTCTGTCTCTTTCTGTGCAGTAATATCAGAGGGTGACGGTTAGCGCTATGTCGCGCGACAGGAGTCGCGAAGCATAGTTGTGCTAGACGGGCAGGTCTCATTCATTCATCATTCAAAACCGCTGCCGTAGTATCGGCCGCCGCCGCGACTGATCGTAGCTCCTGCCAATGAATCGCGTACCGATTCGAAATATGTCGAGTGAAAATCGACTTCTACGACGTGCTTACTCACGTAAACTTGACATTAATTTCTAAGACCTTAATCTATATTGGTTAAATCAAGCCTTAAAAACTTACCTAATCTTTGATTGATAAAACTCAATCTGGGATTACACTGATACTCATTTAAACGGAGCAAGAATTACCAGAAACAGTGCTAATTGTACTACCATGAGCGTTCACAAATACGATTGGACAAAGCCGCTTGCGGCCGGTATTGGCCGGATTATACCGGTCTTATCAAATTCAATTTCAGGAGTGTATTTTGGACTAGTTTATTCTTGCAGTTGATCCTTTGTTGTGAGGGAGATGAAAAATCATACTTAACTCTTCTTTTTCGAATTACTTATAGTGGGTAACAACCTTTAAGATTACTATCTGCTACAATATTAAATTAATATTTTTATTTTTTCATTAAAATACCTACAAATTAACTATTTTACTTTATTTTATAATAGGACGTATCCATTTTTATCTTTTGCAAAATGCCATTCATAATTCGCACTTTACAACTTTGACTCGAAATCGATTACCGTATCAATCCCGTAATAAATAATAATTCCGCATGTAATTGGGATGATAATATTGGTCGATTTGGTCGGGCTAATTTGGCCGGCCACATTTTGACGGTCAACTGGCTGGGTAATGAAGCAACTGAGCTTGATTTATGTGACGTCATGGATCACTATCAAACGGTGGATGACTTTTGCATGAATTCGCATTTGATCCTCCAAAATCACAGGTTTCGACGAGTGAAAGCTGTTTGACATTTCAACGCTTTAGGCAGAATCAATGTTAAATGTCATTGGGACTATAAAGGGTCTTGATACTTAAAAAAAATTGGGCAAGTGCGAGCCCGACTCGCGCATGAAGGGTTCCGTACCTATACATATATATAATCTATAACAAGTTTGTTGTATGGGAGCCCCCCTTAAATATTTATTTTATTTTGTTTTTAGTATTTGTTGTTATAGCGGCAATAGAAATACATCATCTGTGAAAATTTCAACTGTCTAGCTATCACCGTTGTTGAGATACAGCCTGGTGACAGACGGACGGACGGACGGACGGACGGACGGACGGACAGCGAAGTCTCAGTAATAGGGTCCCGTTTTTACCCTTTGGGTACGGAACCCTAAAAAACAGTTTCCTAATAAAATACAATTAACTTGTCAGCAGTGATAGGATTAGGTAGTGCCATTTCGGGTGAATGACCTTAAACATTGTGCATAGTATGGATAAGACTCGGGATTCCGGGACTCGTATTTTTTCTTAGAAGATTTTCTTGATATGTCATTAAATAAAAGAAAACGCAAAAAAACGTACCAAAGAACCTAAGTAATCTCAAAACATGTACCTAATGTGCTAGCTTAGAAGTTAGAACTATTATCTTTCAATCAAACAGAGATAGCATTAACAAAATAACCCTGCTTGTTTTGCACCCCACCCGGCCTGGTCATAAAGGTAAACAATAGAGAGTTATAAAAGGCGAGTCAGGTAAAGATAATTTAAGTATGTCTGATGAAAAATCACACGTGAATACCAAAAGATAAGACGTAGGTACGGTTTATCTAGTGTCTTCATATTATCTTCTCGTGAATGCCATATTCTATGCTAGCAAAATAATTGTACAATTACACATTTATAACATTTCTGAACCAAACATAAACTTAAAAATTTTCATATGAAATCCCGGGATTAACAGGTATGTCCATACTAATTTTACGTACTGAAGTCCCGCGAAATGGCACTACCTAATCCTATCACTGCTCGTCAGTTTGATTATCTCAAAATTTTGGACATTTATTTTTAATTTTGTCAGTTGACAAAAAATTACCGTTAAAGGTTCGCGCTTTAATTTGTATAGCTTAACAAGTGTCGGTCCAGCCCAGGAATAGTGGCGCTACAAACTTTTAATTTCTTCATTATTAAACGTCAATAGTGATTTGTCAAGGATTTGTCACTTACCAAATTCAAAACATTGTTTACCGGATTGCTGCTCAATCCTTCGTTCTTTTTTATAAATAAGTACTGAATCCTATTGAAAAAAACTTGACTTTTATCACTGTGGATAGTTTTTTGCTGTAGTATGCGTTAATGTCACTTGAAACTTCAAACTTTCAACGTCAGTTACGATATTTTTTTCGTTACCAGTTAAATAAATGAGTAACACTAAAAATTCTCAATATGGCATGGGCTAAAAACACTATCTTGGGCTATATGTGGTATCGATGATATTCAGTAATATAATTCCATGTTATAACTTGTGGTTTTGCAGGCAATGACTGATAATGATGTTAATCAATTCAATTTTCAATTGGCAGTGTACTGAACAGGCCGCACGTCAATCCTACTGAGTTGCATTGACTTTTATTCTCTAGTAAAATTGGGATTATTTACTGTTGCGCTGTGTTGTATTGAAATATTAACATGGAGACAAAGAGACGAATATTATATCGATATATATAATATAGATATATTATATATATATATATTAAAAAAGTAAAACATTATAAAGATAAACATTTAGAAAACATCTACGACACCCCGGAACAAATACAATGAGCACAAAATAATAAAAGCGTAAGGTGCTAAACTTTTTAAGCAATAAACAGTTTTTAATCAATTGCTTCCAAATTTTGACTACTAAATCAGGGGTAAAACTTGCTGGGTTAAAAAACCATACATTACATAACAGATAGCCATAAAGGGATTTGAAAGCTTCTACGTAACTTACAAGCAAATGTAAATTGTCCGGCTCTGATTTATTTTTCCGCACAAGTTAGTTCCGTAGAAGGTTTGGTCACTTTTTAGTAAGTACTTGACAACTAACGAATAGGTTGAGTTTGAGCATCTAAAAAAAAACGTGTCCGTTATTTTAGACCCCTTACAATTTACATATCGTCGGGGATAGTGCAATACCGCGTAAGTAACAAGTGTAGATACAATTCAATATTCAAACAAATGCTAACTATTTTATTGAAATGAGAACTTTATCGACAGCTGTTATTTACGCGGTATTGCACTATCCCCGACGATATATAAAAATAAATCAAATCGAAGCCGAAGAGCTAGGTAGCTTTCCTTGTTAACCAGTTCTTCCCCATAGCCCTTCATATTATTTGTTTTCACTGAGGTTCGAACCCAAGACTGTCAGTTACGAAGGCGCGTAAAAAGGAATTAAAAACGATGAAATTTATCGCGCAACAAAAGTTGGCGTATCACATGGTATTCTAGAGGTCATGGGTACTTGGAACTTAGTTATAGGTACCCTTTTTATTTTTCATTTACTAATTACATATCTCTAATTGGATCCCAGTTTATTGCAAATGTCAGGTTTAATTATGTAGAGTGCTAAAAATAATTAATTCCTTGTGATAAGCGCCGGATTCAATTTTCCCCCTGACTTAAATCATTCGGTGTAATCCGATCCCATTCTGGATAATGACGTGTGTTTTAACGAGTTCAAAATACCGAACACTTTATATGGAGCAGTATCGAATGAAATGTGACATACTTACTTTACCATGGATCAGCTTTCTCCGAATGATGTTGCGCCACCTTCCACGGTCCTCGGCCACCTTGAGCGCGTCGTGGAAATTGGAGTCAAATGCAGTGCGGATTTGTTCGGACCAAAGGCATCGGGCTGCGGCCCCGAAGCCTCTTCCCTGGGATTTTTTCAGTGACCAGTTTTTCCAGATTACGTCATCTCTTCTGGAAATGTGCCCAAAGTATTCCAGCACTCTTTGTAAGACGATGGTTGATAATCTGGTATTCACTTTCGGTTTCTACAGAATGGAAGCATTGGTCTTGTGTGTAGTCCAGGGGATACGAAGCATCTTCCTTCAGCACCACATCTCGAAAGCGTCAACACGCTTGCGGTCTGCTGCTCTGAGGGTCCACGTCACAGCCCTTTACAGGAAGATTTAATGACTTTAATGTGTGTTTAGGTTTCGGGCCTTCATCATCGACATCATATCAGCTGATAGACGTCCACTGCTGGACAAAGGCCTCCCCCAAAGTTCTCCAGAACTACCAACCAGGTCGTCGGTCCACCTTGATGGGGGCCTTCCCACACTGCGTCTTCCGGTTTGCGGTCACCACTCAAGAACCTTTCTGCCCCAACAGCCATCGGTTCTACAAGCAATGTGTCCCCACTGCCACTTAAGTTTGGCGAATGTCTGCCATATCTACATTGGTTCTCTTGCGTACCTCATCATTTTGGATTTGATCCCGCAAGGAACCTCCGAGCATAGCTCGCTCCATTATACCCTTTGAGTAACTTTAAGCATTCTTATGAGGCCCATTGTGAGCGACCAGGTTTCACGGGCAACACATATTTCGGGTCTTACATAAATTTAATGTCATTTGTTCTCATTTGCCTCTTCTTCTACCTATGATCAATTATCTAAAAAAAAGTGATTCTCTGTAATCCTACTTGATTAAATGTTTTTTCATCTTTTATCGTCTTCGTATTATATTGTACATCTATCTATCACGATTCGAAAATATAAGGAATAGTTTATCACATCACTCCGCACAACCGCATTGGTTTCTGTTCTGTTGAGTTCATTACACGGGAGATTTGGAAGAAAGCAAGCCAGAGTAAAGTTTATCAATTTATGAAACATGTAATGTCTCATTATTTTTTAATGTGGGTACACAGTACACACTACAATGTTTATAATTATTCAGTTCAGAGTAGGGTTTGTTTATTTGGCGATCAGAATAGGGATAGGGAATGGAGATATACCGAATTAAGATCTTGATATACTTTTCTCCACCAGCGTATCGGGTTTAATTTGGTATAACAAAAACAGTTGACAGTGATATTTTTTTTGTTGAAAAATAAATTCAGTGATTTTATTAATACCAACAGAGAAAGACTAATATTCATGACTTTCTTTTGAGGATAATTTCGTAAGAAATACGTATTTTTTTATCTAGCAATGAACGTTTTTCATTGGTTACGAGTAAAGGATCATTTAACTTTTAGATATTTATTCACCAAATTACTCTATACCTACAAAGAAAATTGAATCTAGTTTTTCTTCAACTTTCAGACTTCAATATCGCAAAAAATAGCCTAAAGCAATTACATGCCGAAATTAGTTTATTCTTCTGCTCGACTCAATTCAAAAGAAAAACCCTCTCAAAAAACATTGCAGCAAACACATTTAAAATTCAGTTATTTTAAACTGGGACTTAAAGCCGGACCCTGTAACAGATAGGGCCCGTTATTCTTTTAATTTAGCACAACAAAGGATAAAAGAGTTGCCCGCTTATCTACATTGCAGATTGAGCTGTAAAGGACCCTTCGACCTAAAAGGTTACTCAAATGAGAATGCCTATCACGTCCACGTGGCCTATAAAGGATAAGTTTGTGGGCCAAGTTTCAATGTCGGCGTTTAGGAGTTTTTTCAAATGATCCCGTGACAAAACACATAGTCGCGTTCGCTCTTTCATTTCAGACGTGGTCCTCTTAAGCGGGCGCGTGACATCGATGCGGGGATGTATTACGAGACCGTCGACCGCGGAGGTGATAAATGGGTGGTTGATAGACATTTTGCACGTTGACATTGATTATTGCGTACTATAAATGCGATTCATGTGGGATAGCCATGTTTCTAACATAAACAGAGATCTAATATTGTGGAAAACAAGTTACTTCACTCTTTCCATTACCTCTTTGTAGAGTAGTGCCATCAACTCTTCACGCAAAATAAACGCATTGCAAGACATCGAGTAACGGAAAACCAGCTCGCGATAACCTTTTTATCAAAACGTAACGCAAGATACAAGGCAGGAGCAGAGAACTCCCTGCATGAAGTGTTTCTATACGCGTTACGGTATTTGTATTTCATGAAGTTTTGTTAACTGATAAATAATATGTAAAAACAACTTACGTATAATCAGACGTTAAGTATTGATTAGATCCACAATAATATTTTCTTCGATCCACATTATTACTTTTGATATTTTCGTAGATCCACAATTAAAACCATGTAAACCGCCTACATAATATAAGATCATCTGTAACAAACAACCCATGATGATGAAACAGCCAAATACTTAATCAAATTGGTAAAATAAAAATGTTCAACAGCGTCTACCATTTTCATCGTAGAAAAACAGACGCCATATTTTCCTAATTATTCACCATTCGTTTTTGATTGTCGCAAGCTTCAAGAATACACCCCGCATTTTGATTAAGCAGTTTGGATGCCGACTCGCCGAGGCAGGATCGTCACAGTCCATATCCTTTGTACTCAGGTTAACCAACAACAACTAAGCAGCCATAGTGAAAAGAATCACGTATTTCCCCTCCAGCTTTATGGGATTTGGTGATAAAACAAAATGTCAAAGTTTCGTAAAGACCCATAGACGCTGGGTTACTGTTTTGCCTTTACCTTGCTTCAATTTGAGTTTGTTTGCTTTACGGCGGCTTGGAAGGTCACACCTGTGCAGTATCAGATTGGCGTGTTGATCTAAAGGTTTACTATCGATATTGTATTTTATCCTGAAAATATTATAGGTATAGAATAGAATACAGATTTGTTTATTTCAGGCATGTTATCCCAATTACAAAAACCCACAATGGTCATGAATACTATTGAAAACGAACACAATACATGATGAAATAATAAATTGCATTCAAAAATTAAGTTTAGAAAGTTTTAAATATGCACAATAAGTGCAATAAAATGGAAATTTAAAAAAGTATATTAATAAAAAGTTAAATAAATTTACTAATTTAAAACAGTATATCATAATAAAAACTACTTGCGATCTAGAAGTTTTAATAATTTAAGTGGTTTTTAATCACGTAAACTGTTGAAGTTATTGACACTTGATCACGAAATAATTCCTTGGATACTTTACTTCTTTCTATCCAATACTAAACACAGTTATATATGAAATTATATTTAGTTGCGTAATTCAAAAGTTTATTTATTTTCCGATTAACATCGAAAAATCACAATAAAAATGTTAAATCAAATTTATTATTTATTTATTTAAACTTAATTGCACAAAATAAAAAAGTAAAGGTACACATTAGCGGACTCAATGCTATAAGGCATTCTTTACCAGTTTACCATAGGACTAAACAGAAGTTTACTGATAAAGAACATTTGTATGGTGGAGGGTCTTTAAAAATTTAATAAATCAACCTAGTTTTTTTTTTTATAATAAAAGACGAACGACACTTTAATTTTCAACTTACCCTTGTTCAAGTGTTTCGGCGAACATAATGCAGTTTCAATGAAACTCAAAATAACTTATTACATATTTAATTACAAGTACGGTGTGTACAGTAAAGAGATCGGATAGCAAGTGACATAGCAAGTTCGATTGTCAATAACGATGGTTAAACGCCTAGACGTTTTGAATAGTAACAGGTGGAGGCGCGCAGTATTGCTCGCATAGCCGGAACATATTCCCGCCTCGTTGAAAGATGACAGGATCTTTCAATCTTCATCCGTCGTTAAAGGGCAGAGTCGTACAAGTGGTCGCCGCACACATCCTCTGACAGTGTTGACGTCGGCTACTCTTGAAATCCCATCCGAGCCCGGGAATAGGCGAGAGACACGTCCAAGAGTCCATCTTAGTGGAGGTACGTAATCTTCTTTAATAATGACCAGGTCACCCACTTTGAGTTTGCCTGTATTCGTTCTCCATTTGCTTCGTTGCTGCAGTTCTGATATGTATTCGTTTTGCCAACGTTTCCAGAAGTGTTGTCTGATCTTTTCGAGACGCTCGTATCTGTTCAGTCTTCCTTCATTACAGTCCACTAGAGTAGGCGTTGGTAAAGCATTTAGTGGTCTTCCAATCAGGAAGTGCCCTGGAGATAAGGATAGGAGATCGTCGGGTGACGAGGACAAAGGACACAAAGGTCGACTGTTGAGTATTGCTTCTACTTGAGAGAACAAAGTTGATATTTCCTCAAAAGTTAAATGGTTGTTTCCCATAACTCGTTTTATGTGATATTTCGCGGATTTAACCCCGGCTTCCCAAATGCCGCCGAAGTGAGGAGCGTAAGCTGGCGTAAATACAAATTTAAAGTTTTCTTTGTCTGCAAAATCAGATAGAGGTTCGGTGTTTGTTTTTAGGAATTTACTTATTTCGTTTGCACCTCCTACAAAATTGCGTCCGTTATCGCAGTGGATCTCGGCTGGCCTGCCTCTTCGCGCAATAAATCTATTAAGCGTCATAATAAAGGCATCTGACGATAAATCACTGACTGCTTCAAGATGTAGACATTTGTAACGCAAGCAGACGAATAAACATAGGTAACATTTTATTAGCCTACTGCCTCGACCTTTTCTATTTAGAATGTTGAAATGACCAGCGAAGTCCAGCCCGACAGAATAAAAGGGATAGTCAGGGTTTATACGTTGTGGAGGGAGGTCACCCATTTTGGGACAAAGTGTTTTGCCACGTGCGCGTTTACAACGTATACACTTATTTACAGTGCGTCTGGCAAGGTGCCTTCCCTTTATAGGCCATATTGTTTCTTTGACTGACGCCAACAATAGTTGTGGGCCAGCATGCAGAGTTTTTATGTGTTCCCGTTCGAAATAAAGTTTGGTTAAATGATGCGAAGAATGTAAAAGAATGGGATGTTTCTTTTCATAAGCGCATTCTGCAGCACTAATTCGACCACCAACTCTGATCAAGTTTTCCTTCATGAATGGCGATAAAGGTAAGATTTTACATTTTGAACTTAACGATTTATTTTGTGCAAGCGTATCCTGTTCATTTGGGAACGATTGAACTTGAGCTAAAACGCAAAGCGCATGAAATGAATCGTTGAGTTCATTTATTGTTAATTTTCCGCTTATTTTAGTTTTAGGATTTCGAGCATTGTATATAAATCTTTTAACATAAGCTAAAGATCGAATTAATCTATTTAGTTTAGAATAGTTTTTAAAGTTTATTACAGATTCATTTTTATTAATTGATATTACATTTGATTTTGTTTCAGGTATTTCTACAATATTATGTTTTAAGTTAATTGTTGGCCATTCAGACTCATCTTTAGTTAGGAACTCAGGACCCGACCACCACCACTTTAGTTTCACTAACTGAGCGGCATCAACTCCTCTTGAAATCAAGTCAGCCGGATTGACTGATGTGGGAACGTACCGCCACGATGATGATGTGGTGGTTTCGAGGATCTCACTCACACGGTTTGCTACAAAAGTTTTTAAGTTAGAATGGTTGCCATTTAACCAGGCTAAAACTATCGTCGAGTCGCACCAGTACGTAATGCGATCGGGTTTGTACCTAAGTGCATCTACAACGGTTTTACAGAGCCTTGTTGACAGCAAGGCAGCGCTGAGTTCAAGTCGCGGAATTGTTGTAGCTTTTATTGGCGAAACTTTAGATTTTGCACATAATAAATTTACAGATACCGCGCCGTTGGAGTCAACCGATTTGACATATACACAAGCGCCATAAGCACTGATAGAGGAGTCACTAAAAGCATGTATTTCTATAATTTTAGGTGAGTCACAAAGGACTGGTCTGCGAATCTGCAAGCTTTTGAGACGAGGTAAGTTTTCTACATATTTTTTCCATTCTTGTTCTATATCAATTGGAACGGGTTCATCCCAATCCAATTTTTGTATCCACAATTTTTGTAATAGAATTTTAGGTTGAATGACGGAAGGGCTCAATAGACCCAATGGGTCAAATATTTTGAATGAGTTTGACATTATATGCCTTTTAGTAATTTCGTTACATGGATTTTGATCTTTTACAGGAAAATTCAAGCTATCACTGGAAGGATCCCATCCCAAACCGAGAGTACTTGAGGATTCGCTTATGGTAAGTTTCTCTTTTGTATTAATGCTGGAATCATGGAACAATGAAGGTAAGTTGCTTTTAAATTTTCGTAGGTTAAAGCCTCCGGCACTTAGGGCCTTTGACACTGAGGTTTGTATGTAACGTAGCTCCTGTTCACTATTAGCTCCCGTTATTAAATCATCAACATAAAAATCTCGTTGGATTATGTTTTTAATTAATTCATCCTCCTGCTCCTCTCCCACCTGTGACAAACAACGCGTACTGAGATAGCTCGCACTTGCGGTCCCGTAAGTCAGAGTATTCAAACGTAGGGTTCTGATGGGTTGAGACTCGTCTTCTCTCCATAGGATAAGCTGCAAGTCACGATCTTCATCATTGACTTGTACCATTCTGTACATCTTCTCTATGTCACCAGCGAGAAGATATTTATATTGTCTTGCTCTTATTAGTATGGCGAAAAGAGAGTCTTGTACGTTAGGACCCACCATCATTATGTCATTTAACGAAATTCCAGTGGAGGAGGGAGCGGAGCCATCAAAAACTACACGGAGTTTAGTGGATTCACTGTTTTCTCTTAACACCGCGTGATGGCATAAGAAGTAACATGGACTTGGTTTGCTTATGGCTGATTCGGATAAATGACCAAGATTAGCATATTCTTGAATAAATTTAGAGTACTCAGCTTTGAGAGTAGGATTACGCTTGAATTTTCTTTCTAGGCTTAAGAAGCGTTTTTTAGCTAAGTGGTAAGTGTCTCCTAATTTGTCACGAGAGTCACGCAATGGTAGTTTTACACAAAATTGGCCTGTAGGTAGGCGTTGAGTATTTTCTTTAAAATGTTTTTCGCATGCTGCTTCACTTTTGTTATAATTAGTTTTGGTCGGAAGCTCTTCAAATTCCCAAAATTTTGTAAGTAATTTATCTATTTCATTATGTGTATCTTTTGTTATAATTGCATGTTTACAATGTATTGTTTGATTTTGATTTGAAGTGTTTCTGACCATAGGCCCACAAACCAACCAACCAAATTTAGTAGATTGCAATTTAGGATTGTTTGGGCCAAGAGATTGCTGTTCGTTACCTATTATATCCCAAAACAAATCAGCACCTATGAGTACATCAATAGGAGCAGGTTGGTGGAAGTCAGGATCGGCCAATTGAATTCCTTTTGGTAATTTTAGCGTTTGAACATCTATAGGAGCTTTAGGGATCTCACTTGTAAGTTCATTTAGTACTAAACACGACGAAACGACGTTAAATTGACTGTTTAGAGAATTAAAATGGGCAATGCAACTTTCCTCAATTTTGTTGGTGCAGTTGTTGCCAATACCAATGACCTTTAGAGTGTCAATTTGGGTAGACTTTAGAGATAATTTATCTTTTAGTGATTTTGTAACGAATGTGGACTGGCTGCCGCTATCAAGGAGGGCGCGAACCTTTAGTTTCTCTTTTGTGATTGGATTAGCTACCTCAATCAATGCAGTGGACAGAAGAACCTGACTGCTTTGACCGGAGTAGCCAACCAACGGCTGAAGCTGGGCTACAACTCCGGCGTTGCTGACTGTTGATTGTTCGTGCAGAAGGCTGTTGTGCTTCTGTTTGCACTCACGGCATGGCCCCATGCGACAATCGTTTGTGGGGTGCCCTTGTTTTAGACAATTGTAACATAATTTATATTTATTTACATCAGCCATTCTTTCGGGAATGGATTTGGCCTTGAATGATGGGCAATCGTAAATTTTGTGATTTTGATCGCAAATAATGCATTGATACACGATAGGTTTATTATTATTATTATTGCTATTTTGATTGACACATGCAAAGGATTTCGTGCTAGAAATTCTCTCATGCTTATAATTATTGTTATTATATTTATTGTAATTATTGTAATTATTATTATTTATTCTATCATGCTTAATAAAATTATTATTATTATTATTATTTTGTTGCGACGATGGTGCTGGCCGAGATGCGGACGACGTGTTTTTAGAATAATTTTCGCTTTTATTTCTACTTAAGGCTTCAAGAACATCTGCGCGATTGATTAAAAATTTGTGGAATTGATCCAGAGTTGGTACATCGTCAAGTGTATTCCTGAACTCCTCCCATTTTGTTAGAGTCTGACTATCCAATTTAGAGGTTAACATATAAATGAGCAACATATCCCATTTATCTGTGGGCTGGCCTAAACTAGCCAGTGCACGCAAATTTTTTGTTATGTGGTCAACCAAGAACCGCAGAGCCCTTTCAGATTCTCGAGTGAGCGCATTTATATTGAAAAGTGCACTAATGTGATGGTTGATGAGCAACCTTTTGTTATTGTATCGCTCACCGAGCAGCCCCCAGGCCTCGGCGTAGTTGGCTGATGACACCTCAATATTTGACACGATTCTGGCGGCGTCGCCCTCAAGGTAAGAAAGCAGATAGTGAAATTTATGAATCGGCTTGATGCGATTATTATTGTGTATTAAATTTTCAAAAGTGTCGCGAAACTCTAACCAGCGAAAGAAAGAACCATCAAATTTAGATATTTGAATTTGAGGTAACTTGAACCCCAACTCATTTTGGTCGAGAAAAGATTGAGCTTCTAAAATAGACCCGCGCCTTTGGATATCGGACTCAATTAAATTGTGTTTTTCAATTAATGTTTTTGCTGTCGCGATGCTCACTATGATGTCATGCTCAATTTTTTCTCGCTCATCAATTTCGTTTGATAAATTACTAGAACTTAAAACTTCGATCTTATTTTGCAAACCATCGAATTTCAATGCTAATCCTTCAAATTTACCAAGTCTCAAATTTAATTCAGCTAATTCAATGTTTGTTAATTGTGTTTTATCTGTAATTGTACTTAAGTAGTTCTTAAACTTGGTAATTTGACCTTTAGCAGAACTACGCATGGTAAATAAATTTTTTAACCGATCTTTAGAAGTACCAGGCGTAATATCCGCAGGATCAATCATTGTGACAAAATATTAATGTACGCCTTCTTGAAATAACTAATGGTAATTAGGTAAATAAAGTGTTTATCTCACGCTCCTCACGAACTGCACTTGCCGACTCGAGAAACCGGTTGCGCTGGCACAGCTGATGAAGTACTTCGCGTTCACTCAAGCTGGCGCGCCGCGTCCCGCCCCCAGGAGATGCTGGAATAGTCGGCCAAATACGTGAGAATAGCGGAAACAACTTGGCAATAGCCGTGGAATAAAAACAATTTACAGTTAACTAATTGAAAATCAAGGCAGTTTTAATCTCGAAAAAACTACGTAAATATCACAGTTTTAGTCTCGTTGCAACGTTAATTATTTCATTTAACACTTAATTATGACGATTAAATACATTTTACATAAAATTATTACCAATTTTCTATAAATTTAACGATAAAAAGAAGTAAATTTCAATAATATTTTTTCTTTGTAGGTATGGCCGGTAGACGTAAACTAACGGGATGTTGAAATATCTTTGCGTTATAAATTACAATTTTAATGTATTTTTCCACTTTGTACTTTTAAATAGAAGCTTGATTTAACAACAATCTACTTTGTTATGATGTTATTATGATGTAGGAATGGGAATAATACGAGAGATTTAGGAAACAAAGGAATCCAAGGCACTTATCTTTTTTGTAGACTGCACTCGAAGTGTGAAACTTTTGATGCCTCACTGAGCCTCGCCGTGACTTTTAGATGTCCAGATAATGAAAACCTTCTCTTCAGTTGCTCCTCAGATACATTCTTCAACCAATATTCAGCTGCCGCGAATGTACTTGGCGCCGGCCGTCGAAGTCATGGAACTCGAATCTTCGTATATTCCGCTCGATTTTGTTTATTTATTCGTATTTTATTTTTCATGGGCCACCAATTTATGTTTCGGCGAACATAATGCAGTTTCAATGAAACTCAAAATAACTTATTACATATTTAATTACAAGTACGGTGTGTACAGTAAAGAGATCGGATAGCAAGTGACATAGCAAGTTCGATTGTCAATAACGATGGTTAAACGCCTAGACGTTTTGAATAGTAACAGGTGGAGGCGCGCAGTATTGCTCGCATAGCCGGAACATCAAGTAAAGATTAAATCTTCTGACTTAAGCTAGGAAACGACGGTCTTTTACTTTATTAGGTACCATTACATTGAATCATTTGCATTTTAATTCAAAACATTACTTCAAGATTTTAAAGGATTCGTGAGTTTTAAAATAAATCTTGATCTCATGAGGGTTTACTTTTAATTAGCAAAATGTTTGTAACAAAATAAAAGAATTATGTAAGCTGCATAAGGAATTAAAATTAATTCGCTTCCTTAGCTGAAATTTCATAATACCAACAGTGAAGGCAGAGTCGACCCAAACTATGCCATTACTCCGAGGCATCTTAAGTGTGTTTGCTTAAAGAAACTTCCATATTCATACAGCGTGAATCACTTCATTCATTTGCACTCCTCTTTAAATATGTATGAGCGTACGTCAAAACTTCTGTAAGAGAGCCGAACTAAGGAAACTTAAGTATTACTCAGAAGTTCGCGAAATTCAAGTGGGTACGAGTATAAGCACCCGCGCTATTAACGTTTGGAGACAATGTACAGTCAAATACAATATTCAGGAAAAGCCATTGTAAGGGAAAATGTTTCATTGTTCGTTCGACCATTGTTGGGAGCGTTCGGTACTTACTAATGGAGACTGCATTGTCTTGAGACCGCCGAGTCAGCTAAACCGGTTTGATCTAGTTCACAGTTTAATTGTATTGCATTTACGGTGATACTGATAAGGTGGAAGTGCTCTGTCGGCGTGAACAATGAGCGAGCTTGTTGCAAGAGCTGCAAGTTTAATGAAGTTACCACATTGCCTCCAAGAAAAAAGCGTACTTCCCTCTGAAAGGCCGGCAACGCACTTGTGACTCATCTGGTGTTGCAGGTGTCTATGGGCGACGGTAATCGCTTTCCATCAGGCGCTCCGTGAGCCGTGCGTGGAGCGTGAGCTCCTATGAGATAAGAAAATTACAACACTCTTCGGATTTCGTGCCTTTCTTTAGGTTTCGAAAAACTTGCAGAGTAACTCCTGGCCTCAAAAGGCCTGACCATTCTTCCGTTTGCCCCAGTTAGGCTGGCTGGCAAAGTCAGCTCGATGTTGTTAGCCCTGCTGATATAGCCTTAGCAATCATAGAAATTGGTAAGTAACGCTTCTGATAAGACTTCCCCGGGATAACAAGTGCTTCCCCGGGGTCTCGGGATTAGCCATGCAAAAAGTCCCGGGAATGGAAGCTCTACTGGTAAGCCACGACAGTCATATCATCTGGGATCGTAAAATACGAGCAAAATATTTTGAAATGACGTAGGTATGGCAACCAGTGACGCCTCACTTCAACAAATTTTAATATGCAAGAACCCTGCATATCATAATCATCTGATACTATTATAAAATTTGCTCTTGTTGAGATCAAAACTCAGGCAATAGGCAGCTGTACCACCACTGCGCCAACCGCTTGCCAATTTTTTAACTCTTCAACCAAAACTGTGCTACATACAAAACGTAAACTTTGCATGTTACTGCAGTAATGTTGCGGACAATTTATGAACCAAATCGCGCCCCATTTTCGTATGTCGTATTCTAATATTCCGACCCTGGTTAACTTCGACGGATTATAAAATATACATCCCGTGCGGTATCTCCATATAATACTGGCGCGGCTTGCCGCTCACGTCGCTCCGAGACGTGACGATCGCCCACTCCTCCAGGTCGCTATTTGTGTGATATAATGTACAGGATGAAGCGGTAAAGCAGACACTTTGACCTTTCAGGCATATATTTAAATTTAATTTATTTTCATTTAAATTTAAAAACCATAAATTCGGCATTTTAAATGTACTTAATTTTTAAAGCCTCACGAAAAAAGAAGGGTCTTATAAGTTTAACATGACATCGTATTCCCCCTTTTTTAATAGACTAAAATTGTACTATAATAATTCGTTGCATTTTAAATTTTGTGGAACTCCTTGCCTGTGAGCTAAAGGCGCGCTAAATCTCTTGTTTTTTTAAAGTCATATACTCTCATAATTTTTAAGTCGTTTAACTGACACAAAAGAAAAAACTTCTCGTAAATAAACGTGGACTGTATATAGTGTGTTTTTATATTTTAAAAATTTTGCTTATTTTTCGTGTATGTATTATTCTTTATTAAAAACTATTTTCTGCTTTTGTACCGCCTAATTAAATAGTACAAACAATTTCTAGTGCCTCACTACCAAAAGGTTCTCTGGAAGCGATAACTCTTTAGCTAATAGCGGGATCCTTTTCTTTTAGAGAAAATTACTTCACCGCTTCACTTCATAGAATTTTGATTTCACAGACAAATTCCTCGGAAGTTATAATTTTTTCAGAAATCTTGAAAATTTTACAACATTCCAAAATATTAATAGTTTCAGAAAAAAAAAATGCTTCCGATGAAATAAAAATTTTATGAAATGAAAATGCGATGAAACGTTTGTCTATAAAACAAGGGTAAGCCCGATAAAAACATATCTTGCTTCTAATTGTAATTTCTTGCATTGTATCTCTCCTGCTTATTTTGTGAGAGGTGGGCAATAAAATAGGTAGTACTTGTATTGTATTGTGGACGGATAATATGTAAGTATCAAATTAAATTTTACTGCAGCAAACTTTATACCACAAAATTTACCTACATGACACAAAAACTAGCTGCCTTTAGCATACTCTTCTGTTTTACATTAGCGGCGAGAGCTCGCTTGCCTACTCGTAAGTGATTTTTCTCAAATGTGCTATGAAATATTGACATTGGGTTCCATTTAAAAGTCTTGGAAGTCTTACTTTTCAGGAGCGGGGTATCGACACGAAGCGAGTATGTAAAGATATTTCAACCAACATTTCAGGTACCTTGCAGGGAATGCAACCTTCTTTTCTTCAATATAAAGTTTTGAGACAACATCATAGCATAGCGTTCCGCCATTACAAAACAAAAAAAGTGTTATGACATTCTGCTATACAAATCGCAAATAAAAAAACAATAATTGATGTTTGCAGCTTTTTTTTTTCATACTGATTGGAACCGAAAAAAATGTTCAGAATTTGTTTGACATTGGCCTGGGTCTTTGAAAAAAAGAATTAAGTAAATTTTTGTGTTGTGATTTGATTGAATTATTCGATGTTTTTTCTTTTTATATCTTTGTATATTTGAGATAATCACTATACATACGTCGGCGTGAAAAAGGATTGCCAGCCTCGTATCCCTAGCCGGCCTGCATTGCTCGGCCAGCTATACTACCTACTCAACAGGCAATGCTCATTTTCCGGCCTCTGTAGTAATTATTATTGTTTAATGTTTATTAATCACATACAAGAAATTGTAACATTACAGGATAAACCTAAGTCATTACAAGTTCCTTAACTACTATATCTTATATATAAACTATATTACATCATCATTACATACGAGTATTAACATTAACTATATTACCACAAATTTAATTATAAATTGAGTTACCTTTAACATTGTAGAACCTTAAATAACCATTAAATCATTTATGTATATTATTATTAGTGACAGATCATTGAATTCATTAGTTAATTATTAGTAAGACTCTCGCACAATTTTAAGCATTCTCTTTCGACTATCGTCCATCCATCCGCAAACAAATCGCAGGAGCATTCCACCACATCCAGCCTGTTAAGTAATGTAGGTACTATTAACAAATTAACGTACCACAAAGACGTTAGCTACGCACGGCCTCATTACCATATCTCTCAGTAAATTCTAAGTTCAAAGTCTAGACCGGGATTCCAGGCCACACCATTAATATTAATAATGTACGATACGCCGCTGTTATTGTTCGTTGGTTAATTGGTTCGCTATGCCTCATTGTAATTGTAGATACCAGCATTGTTTTCTTTTGTACATACATGATTAATGTTCAAATACTGAAAATATTATCAAAGATATTACATTGTTACTAGATTTAGAGTGATTTAGGTTCGAAACTCAAACATCTGATTTTACAGATTTAAACTTAGTGATATGTTTTCACAACTTTTTGCACATGATTAATACAACGATAAAGAAACTTATCGCGTGTACTTCGATAAGCAAATTATTTAATTACGTCGTGCATTTTCTTTGAATATTTTTTTTAAACCATTAATACAAAGATCAAAGCTTAAAGAAAAATTGAAAAAGGAGCTACCTGGTGGAAGGG
The DNA here is from genome assembly GCA_932273695.1 of Apotomis betuletana. NCBI lineage: Eukaryota > Metazoa > Arthropoda > Insecta > Lepidoptera > Tortricidae > Apotomis > Apotomis betuletana. The sequence continues at coordinate 23,657,674 of OW026303.1, read as the reverse complement.
ACCGGGAATCGAACCCGGTACCTCTGGATTACTGGTCCAGCGCGTTAGCCACTTCGCTTCCCTCGCTCCCCTTTTGATCTTTGTATTAATGGTTTAAATAAAAATTGTGGTGTACCCACATTAAAAAAATGACACTTTACATGTTTCATAAATTTATATATTTTTTTACTAAATTGTAACTTTTCACATATTATTATCATTAGCAAATCATTATTATGAAAGAAGAATATAAAGCCAAATTCCCGTGTACAGTTAGTATCAAAAGTAGCTGACACACCTGGGACCTGGGATGATTACTTAGAATAAATTATTACGTTCAGGATTTATTTTAATGTAGTCCGCGACTACGTACGCGTGGAACTTGATAAAAGGGATTATTAAAAGTGCCTAAGCAAATGTAAGAGCAATTGTGCATTTGGTCTAATAATTACATTTCCTACAGGGTCACCGCACACCAACAGAAATGTTCACTCACCTTTCAATCTTTTTAGGTAGAATTTCCAGGATGAAAACTATCCTATGTCCTTCCGCGTATCTTAAACTATCTCTATGCCAAATTTCATCAAAATCGATTCAGCGGTTTAAACGTGAAGAGGTAACTGACAGACAGATAGATACACTTTCGCATTTATAATATTAGTATGGATAATATTAGTATGGATTCAAGGCTTCATATAGCAGTTTTCATTAAAACAATCTTTAAAATGTATGTACACCTACATATTGATGAAATGCACGTTTTCCTTTTAGCAAAAAAATCACGTTTATTGTAAGGGAGCCCCACTTAAATAATTATTTTATACTGTTTTTAACATTTGTTGTTGTAGCGGCAACAGAAATACATAATCAGAGAAAACTGTCTAGCTATCACGCTTCATGAGATACAGCCTGGTGACAGACAGACAGACAGACAGACAGACAGACAGACGGACAATGGAGTCTTAGTAATAGGATCCCGTTTTCACCCTTTGGTACAAAACCCTTAGAAGTGAAGATATCAACATCAACTTATTTCATATTAGATCAAGACAACGCAACAAAAGGCAACTGTAAGAGGGTATTCCGAGTATCCTTCACTTAACATTCGGCTAAACAAACAATAGTGGAAGTTGGCCTTCTTATTTTACTATCCGACATAACCCCGACACTGCATTAAGCGTTAAAACATCACTCGGCCACAGTTGGCCCACTCCGCGTAGGGTTGCCTCTCAGAGAAAGTAGACTATATATTTTAGGGCTTGAATTTTCTGTATAATCTTTATTTAAACAGGTAAATGTAGGGTAATATAATTTATTTGAGATATGAGACAGGGTTTGTACAATGGGAGTAAAATTCATTGAAGTGGGGGGTAGGGTCATCACGTACGTCATTCAAAGTTAATTTCAATAGATTTTGCCCGCATTTTACGATCCCTGGATATTACTCAAATTGACTTAGTTTCAAATTAACCGACCGTGTAAGTACAGTCTTAAGTAGGTAACTCATTATAATACGTATATATTGTACATAGAAAACTTGTGCCCTCTTCAGTATTCCCACTCTGCAACCAACAAGGCCTAAGGTAACGTTAAAATGAACAACTAAAGATCTTAAACGTTATGAGCTCGATATCATCAGTACATAACTGTTTTTTTTTTGTGTGTGTTTGCTGTGTCAAACTTTGCCTTACCCACGATACTTTTAAACGGGATGTGGCTCAAGTATTTTTCAGTGCTTAATCTTATAAAAAATTATAGTGATTTAATCTGGGCTTGCCATCATTCATCATTTATTACATACAGCCTTTTGTCGTGGACCCATGCTGCACTGGAAAAAATTGCCAGTGAATCCCACTGACATTTCAGTAAACCTAACTGCAATAACAGTCACTGAAGTATCAGTAAGCCTATCTGTTATTGCAGTTAGGCTTATTGTAATGTCAGTAGGCCTAACTGTTATTGAAGTGTGGCTTATTGAAATGGCAGTAGGCCTAACTGTTATTGCAGTGAGGCTTACTGTAATGTCAGTAGGCCTAACTGTTATTGCAGTTTGGCTTATTGAAATGGCAGTAGGCCTAACGTTATTGCAGTGAGTCTTACCGAAATGTCAGTAGTCCTCACTGTTATTGCAGTTAGGCTTACTGAAACGTCAGTAGGATTCACTGGCTATTTTTTCAAGCGTAAACGCTAGTTTTTGATAAACTCGTCTCATTTCACCCCAACCCTACTCACGTGTAATCCTAAAAGGGGTAATATTTTAACAGAAAATAGCCGCTCCCTCCGCACTCAAGTATTTACCACGGCCATTAGCGCGTAGTGCTTTGACCATAACGACAATGCTGAGGTCGAATAAACCGACTATTGGGGTATTAATGTGACGCATCTATGGTAATTTCACTTGAGCACATGTACTGGACTCTCTTGAGACTTGGCACTTTTTGAGATATTTGTATTTTTTTATCATTATGTGAGGTTGTCTGATATTTATATTTATTTATTTAATTATATTGTGATTAAGACATTGTGGCCCCTATAGGGTGAAAGCCTCCTCCATCTTTTGCCATTCTTTACGGTTTTGAGCGGTGCTCATCCAGTTTTTTCAAGCCGTTTTTATTAATTTGTCTGGCCATCTTTATTATATTTACGATATGATATTTGGTCTTAATCGTCGATGATACCTACATAAGATTGTGTGTTTTGTAACAATAAGGGTGGCATGATCAACTGTGATTAAACCCTTTTTTATTATTCTCATAAAGGAAAAAAAAAGTAGATAATCTTTTGCTCATTCTGTTGATGCGTTATATAAATCAAGAATTGAGTCCCAAGTGGTAATCTTCCAAACTCAACGGTATTTTATTATTATACCTACTCAGATACTTCACTTTTACAATAAAATCTTACGCAATTAACTTAAAATGTATTTTAAAAAATTTGAACTTACCTAGGTTCTCCTTTATTTTGTATAAAATTATTGCGTGTGTTTTACATCCAATTTATCATAGAGCCTTGCCGTGAACCGAATATGTGCAGAACTTAAGACTTAAATTTTGGAGATATATATCCTTCTACCTTAGCAGTGAGAAATCGACGCAGGTACTTCTACATGGGCTTTCGTACGTCATTTTGATGATGCGGTTGGCGCAGGTGCCTACTGAGCTGGCGGTCCGGGGTTCGAATCCGGGCAAAGGTAAATATTTGAGCGATGAACTCGATTATTTGTTCCTTGTTCAAGGATGTTTTCAGTGTATTTAAGTATATATTTGTCGATATATATTAAACAATATAATATTTTGTCGTCTAGCCTATAACACAAGCCTACTAGAGCTTACTGTGGGGCTAGATTGATTTCTGTGAGGTTGTCCGATATTTAGTTATATTTATTTATTATTAATTAAATTCATGAATAAATAATTAATAACTCAATTAGAACGAAAAACAAGAAAAAAAATTACAGATATCAACTTACCCTAAATAAAATTAAAACTAAATTATAAAAATAACAAGGTTCAAATAACACCGCTCCCTGTCGTTTCTGGTCCAAAGGTGCCCATAACGCTCGCAGCATTTCCACGCTAGATCGCAATGGACACTCTTTGTACCAGAAATGACTCGGAGCGGCGGTATCAATATATCTAGTTGTAAAGATTGCAGTAAAATTGTATTGTTTTTGCTGTATTAACGCGGCCATAACAACTTTCATCGTGATTTAAATCGGAGACGTGCTATAAGCATCTTGAAAACATTCTCAAAGTGTAAAGTATCAAAGAACTTAGCGACAGCAAACTTCCTCGGTTAACTTAGAAAGTTACACTATCATTTTCTTGGTCTCGGTAACAAGGAAAAAGTCAATAATTCTTATCTTAAAACTGTAGGAATTTTGACATTTACTTTAGATGTCAGAATATATTAATAGCACGTAAGTCAGAAATATTATAAATATTAGATAATTAACTATGTTTTTTTGACAATCCGGTTGATCAATAAATTATGTATTCAGATATAAATTGCACGTTAACATACATTACACAAAATATCTACATTTTTTTAATGAAAACTAAGAAGGGAAATATACTGTAATAGTAAGGTTAGGCACAGCGCTATTTAAATACGATTAGATTAAGTGGATCAGTGGCCCAGACAAGGTGTCATTCGATTAGCGTTAACGCCACGCTATCAGTTTAGATACAATTACAGTCTGACCAAAAACAGTAGAAATTAAAAAGTGGCAATACTGTAGTGCCGTCCCCGTTTTCTTAGATTGATTAGAAAGGGACGAAACTACAGTATTGCCACTTTTTAATTTCTACTCTTTTTGGTCAGACTGTAAACGGAAGAAAAATACTGACATAAAATGACGACGTGGTTGGCGCAGTTTGCAGACACCTGCCTACTGAGCCGGCGGTCCCGGGTTCGAATCCCGGCCGGGGCAAATATTTGTGTGATGAACTCGAATATTTGTTCTTGGGTCATGGATGTTATCTATATATGGATGTAGGTATTTATATATTATGTATATCGTCGTCTAGTACCCATAGTACAAGCTTTGCTTAGTTTGGGACTAGGTCGATTTGTGTATGATTGTCCCATAATATTTATTTTATTTATTAATGAACGTAAGATTATCTTCGGCTTCCGCGACTGTCACACATTTATATCGCGGATTTAAACGGATTATGTCGCATTTATAACGGTAACTGTAAAGTTACTGAAACGTCAGGGAGGCTCAAATAATTAATATAAGCGATATAATCAGTTTAAGTCGTTTTATTTATATAGAATGTACGGTCAAAAGTTTCGATTATTCTACTCGGACGTAATTTGCAATATGTTGCTTGTTTTGCAAGCTTGGAAGGTAAGGAAATACCATCGCTAATATCAACCAAAGTAGAATTGTAAATATCATTATTTGTAAAATAAATAAACTTTTCAATATATTTTTACATGATACTTATTCAGTTTATTCTTATTCGTTCCTCGCCCTACCTTGATATTGCCATCCAGCGAGGTAACGCAGCCAGCCTTACGGGCACCCTACACAATGGTAGTGCTCTAGATGTTTAGGTCCCAATAGTGCACGTTAAGTAGGTTTAAATTAAATTATAAGTTTCTTATGGTTTAGTAGATATATAATTTTTATTTTTGTTTGTATCTAAACTGAATAAAAAAAATAGTGCGTGGAGGCCATCCGCGCGGTAGAAGTGAAACTTCGTAATGTGGAAATAAAAATAGGAAGGGGTAGAAATTGTAATTTCAAAAGAGAAAACTTAACAATCGATTGATATTCACAAGAGACGTACCTTGACATAACCTTAAATCCGTCGCATTGTCCGTGGGATTGTTGCGTTGAACGTTTAACGCAACAGTGTTTTCCTACCCCCTCCACGGTAGTATGTAATACTGTAACGTATAAATATCGTCAATATATTTAAACCATAGTACGTTAAATGAATAAACATCAATTAAAGAAACAATAAAACTCATTAATATCAAAAACAATTAATATTAGATACTACTAACGCCATCTCTAGGATTTTGTCGGAATCACCAAGCTCACAATTAAACGTTTCCTTAAACAGTCATGTTAGTTCGCGATACTAGATAATTAGTTCCAAAAACAACCACATTATTAGGAAGCGGCGCGCGCGCAACGGCTCTTTCTTTTCGATCCAAACGCGAGACGTTCAGGACGCTGCCATTATAATTTTTTGAATACTTACTTAATATAAATGGCGAAACTCCGTCCCTGGATCATTTGTACTTTAATAATGTAGCCAGGCGAGCTACCAAATAAAACTTAAATGGAGGAATAAGGAGAACCCAAAAATGTAAGTAAATTCTTTAGACGCGAATTCAAAATGTACCTACCATGACACGTGTTGGCTTGTGTGAAGTACTTTGGTTAACCGGGTTCATTATTTCTAGGGGTTCTATTTCCAAGTCTTAAAGCTGCATACACTTTTCAACGGGAATATTTGGGACCTGGCAATGACTACGCCGTATAGATGGAGCTGCATCTGATGTCGAACTGGACCCTGGGCTCTGCTTCCTGAAGGCACCAGCGCGATCATCTGATTATTGTGTAAGAGTGTAAGACTAAAAGGTCAGTGTCATCTCCATTATCTAAATGTGATCAGTGCCATACCGTGAAAAGTGTAAAACAACATATATTTGTATTAAAGACTTTCCTCCCGTAAAGAACATCTATCATTTATCACCAACAGTAGTAAAAAAGGCGCCCTGAGGTATTTAAAAAAAAGAGAGTTTCATGCCAACGGTGAGTAACCCGGTGGTAACGCGTCAAAAACGTTACAATACTATTAAGTATTCTATGACGGTAGCGTTAAACGTTAAACGTCTAACGCAACCTTGTTGGAAGTCGCATAAGAAGTTTCACTTCAAAAACTCAGTTTATTTATTATTAAGTAAGTACTTCAGAAAAGATTAGATCAAAGCATAAACTGGGCTTAGTTAAACCATTATGAAAAAGGTGAAATATAGTGTTGTGTACTCTAAAATCGTCAACTTTTCACGAACAATTTAGAAATACATACATACGATTTACAATTTTGAAATACAAACTATTTTATTTAATGCTTAATATATATCAAATATTGTTCCTTATTTATTTAGGAGAACCAACAAATGAATGAATGAATGAATGGTGAATGATATTTATTCACCAGAATATACGGTACATAATTATAAGGTCTTACAGTAGTAACTTGGTTCCATAATATATTCTACCGTTAGGCATGTGAAACTTGATTACTTAGGTAACTAAAAATAGACAGTTATTGCATGCTATATACCTTAAAATTAGTTTTATGTTTAATACAATATTTATACATTATCATTACTACGATTTAAATTACAGAACACTCTTCACATTTAAAGTAGACTATTAATAACATTGTAACTGTTCTTTAAAAAAGTCGTCTATTGTATAATAAGCTTTTTTGATGAGCTCTTCTTTAAGTTTTCTTTTAAATGTGTAAACCTCTAAGTCTTTGACCTCCTCTGGTAGGAAATTATATATTTTAGAGGCCATACCCAATATGCTATTTCGGAGCAATGCGGTTTTGCCTGGAACGATGTTAATTTTGTGCTTGTAACGTGAGCTTTCAGAGTTTGATCTTACTTTTTGTGGAAATAAATTTGGATTTGATTTTACAAAAGTGGCTACCTCGTAAATATACAGACTAGTTAGCGTTAAGATCTTCAATTCCTGAAAGTACGATTTGCAACTATCAGTTTGCTTAAGGTTGCAGATGGCACGGATACATTTTTTTTGGGCAGTAAAAACTAGTATTTTATTTGTAGAGTTGCCCCAAAAGATTAAACCATACCGAAGAATTGATCCTATATGACCATGATAAGCCAGTAAAGCCGTTTTTCGGTCCGATAGTTTTGCAATTCTCCTGAGTGCAAAAACAAAACTATTTATTCGTTTGCATAATGATTCCGTGTGTGCTTTCCAGTTCATATGGTTATCTATGTCAATGCCCAAGAATTTAGCTACATCTGTGTGTTCTATATGTTTATCGTTATATTTAATGTCAAGATTTATTGAATTAGTTTTGTATTGATAAAATTGCATGATTTTTGTTATGTCAACGTTTATTTTTAGTTTATTCAATTGTAACCAATTTATAATATTCGTGTAGTGTATTATTTATGTCGGACTCATATGTAGCCAAATTGTCAGATTTAATCAGTACCGTACTATCGTCTGCAAATAGTATCATTGGGTGTTGAACATGTGTTGGTAGGTCGTTTATATAAGCCAGAAACAGCAAAGGACCCAATATGCTCCCTTGCGGAACACCGCGCAACAATGGTCTAAATTTTGAGAAGTAAGCGGTCTCTACTTTTGTCTTTTACAATTCAAATTAAAACAGCTTATACAATTTTGAGTAGACTTATATGGAAAAGAAAACTAGAAAGCCAATTATCTCACGAGTAGAAACAATCTAACTAGTCTTAAAGTGCCACTATCAACTTCACCTTGTAAAGAAAAAATAAAAAGAAGAAAATGGTAAACTATAAACTACACGAGCTCTAAAAATTACTGTATATTTGAAACCCACGCGCAACAACTATGTAACAATAGTTATTAGTTATGCAAGGCTGCAAAGTTGTTATTTGGCGCGAGTTTTGAAATTGAACGCTGAGCGTAGCGAAGCTTTCAAGACACGAGAAGCTAAATAATTTTGCAGCCATGCGGAACACACAACTTTTCACCTCACTACAGCGAGGAAAATGCAAGATTCAAGAAAAACAATTAAAACATAAAAATAATCATTATCTAATTTTGCCTTCTATTTAACACATCAAATTCAATTTGTATTATCGTCGTGTATATATTTTTATCGTTGAGTTTTTCTTAAGCACTGTTATATTATATTTGTATTTGAAACTTCTTGACACATTCGTTGTGAATGTGGGAGAATGGCATTCTGGGAAGGATTAGTTGGCCACTCGGAAGTATTTTCCATAACACTTGCTTTGGAAGTTATTGGATGATGGGATCCGAACAAGATTATTTCGGCTTTATCTTCTTTAAAAACTCCGATAGTTTCGGTAAATTAGGTACTTATCGCCTTCAAATATTTATAACAAATCCTTTTTTGTTTTAATATAGGCTTTTAGCATTGAATAAATACTCCAAATTGGGCTTAACTTTCTTGTTTTCGATATTTCTATAAAGTAAGACAACTTCTATAAAGTATTATCCACAGAACAGGTACATTGTTTATGTGATTTGTGAAAACTTCCAACTTTTTAATTATTTCTTTTTTTCGCGGGCGCGTTCGGAAATGACACTCTTATGTTCCATCTTTTATAACAAATAAATATTAAAATTTGTGTTCTATTTAATATATTTACTAGTCAAAATATGTAAATGAAACTGAAATACTTACTATTAATATATATAAACATATTCAACATTAAAATAAAGTGTAGAAAAAATAAATACTTAAAAATCCGTAACCATAAACCAGGTTTCAGGACGTGATATTGTAGGTGTATTTTTTTTAAAAGAAGTATTCAAACGTTCATATGATTTTAGCCGGCCTGACCAGATCGCCCTTTATTAGCGTGCGTTGATTGGTTATTCGAAGATTTATCGACTGATGAAATCAGTCACGCGTTGAAGGAGTCTTAAATATAAAAAAGTTACATGCACCACAGATAATCAAAATCGTCGTGTACGAGATTCAAATGACTTTTGCACGCTAGCGGATAAAATAGACTTTTGCACGCAGATTTCGCCCTATAAACGGAGGCTTTCCGAGCGAGTGAGGTGAAAACCAAATTAAAGCACCTCGCCACCAACCTTTGTCCCACGGAAGGAATTTTACAGTTAAATATGTCGATATCCAGCCAGCTATTACGTCACGTGTTCAACAACCCCTCCCTCCTCTCCCTCCTCCGTGCATCGTTATCCTCATTGCTGAGGGTCGTGACATCCACCACGGATTAACTTCCTCCGGAGGATGTTGCACCATCCACGGTCCTCGGCCACCTTAAGCGCGTGAAAGTTGGTGTCAAGTGCAGTGCGGATTTGGTTTGATCAACGCATCGGGCTGCGGCACCGAGTTCTCTTCCCCTGGATCTTTCCGTGCCCAATAGTATTATCCAGATTATCGTCTTCTCTTCTGGAAATGTGCCCAAAGTATTCCAGCACTCTTTTGAAGATGATGATTGATAATCTAGTAACTTTTAATCATCCCCTCACAAACTAAGTGGTTACTCGTTTCAAAGGAGCAGATTAGTTTTTCCTTTTAAGGGTCAAAAGCGAGTAAATGATCTAAGTATAATAAAGTATCCGCTCTTTTCTTAGAAAAAATATTGAATAGAAAAGTGATACCATCGTCTAGATATCCAATAACAGGTCACAAAGAGATCGTTCATAAATGAAATTATTCAATCTTATTTAAATAGAAGAAAGTTTTCATTCATCCGCCGCCTGTGAAACGCAATCAATAGTTTCTCAACTTCCTTTTTCATTTAAATGAATCTTTGCGAGAATCCGTAAGTTTATAAGGAGTATCTAAGAACTTTCCTCCCTAGTGTCTAAAAGGGTACGAGATTTCATTTTATAGTCGATCATTTGTGAATGCTCGTTTTAGGAAATTTTATTTCCCGAAAAATGTATTTTACACATTATCAATATAGATTACGACTGATATTGAATTCTATAGCATGTTGTAGTTATATGAATAAAATATACAGACAAAAAAAAAACAATAATATTTTTTTTAATATATGACTATGAAAGCTACGCATATTACCTATATATTTTTAATGAAAAACTAATTTTCAAATTGTTTTCAGAATCCTCATGATTTGACAAAACAATAAAATCGTATGACAACCATGTAAATGTACTTATTGTCTTCATATAAATTTTGGTACCCATAACATATAGGTAATAGGTAACGTAACGATTAGGTGGCCATTTGTATGGAGCGGTTTTAGCGCTCCATAGGAATATTGAACAGTTTCGAGCAGTCTACATGTAGTTAGTCCCATAATATTATACATTTCATCCCAATAAAAAATGAAATCGTTGACATTCTCAAAAAAAATGATCGTCATGCCTATTGGCCAAAATTATGATGCCACTACGACTACCAGTTGGTTGACCCAGATTATGTTCTCTTTCTGTATCCGAACCAAACCATAATACATATATATATGAAAAATGTAGATAAGTAGCTAAAGTTTATTTATTTATTTATTTACCAAGATGCTCTCTAAGCTCCCTATTCTCAAACCGCGCGAAATTTCGCACAATAAAATCACGTAACGTAAACGCACGCGTCCATGTTAAATTCATCAATGCCCAGATTGAATAATCGCGCCGGTCACCTGCCAATTACGGCAACGGTACGGGCGCAATTTATTGTGAAAACCCCCCTTGGGGTGGATTGTTGAAGCGGTAGATAATTTTGCCACTGACCGGCGTTTATTATTTAGTGAATGCTAAGCTAAGTTAGCGTTGATAGATAAATAAATCAATAAATATCGGACAACCTCACAAAAATCGATCTAGTCCCAAATTAAGCTCAAGAAGGCTTGTGTTATGGGTAGATACTAGACGATATACGTACTTATATAGATAAATATATACTTAAATACATAGAACAACCATGATTCAAGCACAAATATTCGAGTTTATCACACAAATATTTGCCCTGGCCGGGACTCGAACCCGGGACCGCCGACTCAGTAGAAATAAATATTTGGGCAAATCAAGCTGCGTTGCTAAACCTGACTTGTGTGCAGTATCAGCTTATTCCTTGTTCACTGGTGAACATTGGGTTATTCTATGGCACACTATGTAACTCGATTTGCAGTTTCTTACTTACCGTACCCGTTATTCGAAATAAGTTACACACTTACAAATTGCTTCATCCAGTAACATTCGGGCGTCCTTCGATTGCCAATTCTTGGTCTCCACTCTTAACGTTTACTAAAATGATTGCCGGTTCTGACTGCCATATGTTAATCCTTTGCAATATTATCCATGAAAGGACAACGAGGTGAACAATGGAATCTTGTATGACTGAATCAAAAAATTACATCTTGATCGTTGACGCGGCTCAGAAAGTCACTGCAGTCAATCGGGATAACGTTGGCCCTTCCTTATGACATTGGCCCACCCACTCACGTACTGCCTGTACGTAGACGTCTGCAGCAAAACCTCGACTTGTATTATCCGGTGACTAGCTCATTTGTATCCAATGCCATAGAGGTGCAAACTGAACGTAAACGGACAGCTTGAAAAATGAGGAGTGGTCTCTTAAGTGGCAGTGGAGCTCCTGCTCCTCTGTTGCTTCTTAAATCAATAACTGTTGAAAGGTTCAGTTCTCGAGTGGCTAACTCTTGACTATAAGAGTTGTATGTACTCGTACTAATCTGCTAAAAATCCAAATAGCAGCTACATCCTGTGAAAGATACACGGAAAGAACATGTCTAGTCTTCCGTAACTTTTTGAGTTATCAAGATTTGAAAGTTTAGAACGATGTACTTATCCAATATCAACATTTATTACTTTCCTATAAGTATATATTTTATAACGACTGAAAGTGGAGGCCCTCCGCGCGGAAGAAGTGAAACTTTGTAATGTGGAAATGAAAATAGGAAGGGGTAGAAATTGTAATTTCAAAAGAGAAAACCTAACAATCAATTGATATTCACAAGAGACGTAACCTTAAATTCGTCGCATTGTCCGTGGGATTGATGCGTTGAACGTTTAACGCAACAGTGGTTTAAACGTTAAACGTTCAACGCAACCTTGTTGGAAGCCGCATTAGAAGTTTCACTTCAAAAAAAATTCTACTTTCATGTCACATTAAATAATAACAAACACCAATCCTCTTTATTGCATACCTCAAATACAAAGAGAAACAATACATAAAGGATACAGTAAATAAAGGTAGAGGTAAACAATAGGCGGTTTTATCGCTAAACAGCGATCTCTTCCAGTTGTCAGCGGAGCAGCAGTTGGTAGCTGAGTAGTTTAAACAAACATTTGAATTTCATTTAACCTATTTATTTTGGTGTGATAAATGGTTTACTTTTCCTTTTCTTTTTCTTCCATATTTTCTTCCACTGCTTCCTGTTTTTTGGTTCTCTAGTTATGACCATACTATCCGGTCCCAATTTTTCAATAATGAACGTCAGCCCCTATATCTCTTCTCTTTGGCGGCCTTGCTTCCTTGGTCTCTCGTCAAATAGCATTTAATTTCGTCCTAAAAGTGCTATATTGGCAATACAGCCAATATTTTCAATTTACACGTAACGTTCTTTGTAACGTAACAACTGTCGATGGTTTTAGTTCAAAAGGCGTGAAAGGTAACCGAGCGTTGCATGTTCGAGCAATTTCAATATGCACGAATGTGAACACCCTATATCGTAAACATTGTGCTAGCTCAGGGAGTAGGGGAGGCAATTGTAGTGAAGCTAAAATACAGTGTGATATTCGCTTAAAAAATAAACTGGGATATATATTTTGTTACCATTCTGCAATCAAAGTTCTTTAACACTTCACAAAGTAAGTAGTTTTCTTGCGAATAGTAGGAGGTACCGCCTTGAGGTTGCAGCAAGAGGAAAAAAAATAAGCTCACAACGATCTACAGATCATTCATATTATTGAAATATATCTCAATACATGCTCTTTCGCAAGCTAGGTTGCGAATACATCTAAGGAGTATTAGAGACGATAATCATTGTATCATTTTTAAATCGGTGACATTTCTTTTTAAGAAATTTCTACTCGCCAGTGTCTGACATTTACAAATGTCATAAGGACCAGAGAGGTCCTTACAATATTATGAATGTATAGTCGGGGAATAAAAAGATTCGTCACTCTTCCACTTACTCAATACGACCAATCAAAGGCCTTTCAATCTTTTACAGACTATAGTAGTGTCATGTAGGAAAACAACACTTTTCATGGCTATGCAAGCCAATACGAGAACTGATTTTTATGACGTCACAAGCCAGTATCTCCGTTGACCTTCATCCTAACAAATCGTTTTTGACATTTCATAAAGAGTAGTTGATTATAGAGACATTTCATATAGAGTAGCCGGCACTGTTCGCTCCCGAGCTCACCCACACAGAGCCAATGTGCATGTACATCTACTCACACAAACATGGCTCACCCGCGCTCGTGAGATAAAAGTACTGTATCATCAAATTACCGTATTTTCAATATTTGAATGTCTACTTAAAGATGTTACAGAGCTGTAAATTCCGATTGATTTTAAAGCTCCGACTCTGACTCATAAATGTGAGTCCGACATTATTCAGCATGATAATAGTGGTGATGAAACAATTTTATGGGAACATTCTTATTGTAAAATAAAACTAATTTGTCGAAGACCCCTAGTATCCTAGCTCAAGTTAGATTTAAGTAGTAGCCGTACAAAGTAGCTGACAATTTGATATAAGCCTATAGGCTTTGACGACGCGTTTGGCTCGGTTGGTAGACACCTGCCTACTGAGTCGGCGGTCCCGGGTTCGAATCCCGGCCGGGGCAAATATTTGTGCAAAATATTTGTTCTTGGGTCATGGATGTTATCTGTATTTATATATTATGTATGTCGTCGTCTAGTACCCATAGTACAAGCTTTGCTTAGTTTGGGACTAGGTCGATTTGTGTATGATTGTCCCTTGATATTTATTATTTATTATTATAGTAAAATTGTCAGCTGCTTTTATCCTGATGCTATTTTTATAAATATTGACACGAAGGAAAATAAAAAAACCGGTTAAGTGCGAGTCGGACTCGCGCACCGAGGGTTCCGTACAAACACTTTCCATCCTTAAGTGGTTAAGTTAAGTTTGCACCTGGTATGTATAGCGCTCCATACAAATGAGGTGCAAAGTTAACGCAACCAATCCCGTTTGTTGTATGGGAGCCCCCCTTAAATATTTATTTTATTTTTAGTATTTTTTGTTATAGCGGCAATAGAAATACATCATCTGTGAAAATGTCAACTGTCTAGCTATCACCGTTCTTGAGATACAGCCCGGTGACAGACGGACGGACAGCGAAGTCTCAGTAATAGGGTCCCGTTTTTACCCTTTGGGTACGGAACCCAGAAAATAAATTAAAAAATCTATTAAAAAAAATAGAACAATGTTAAGGTTATACAATACAATAGGTACAAATTGTCTTTATTGTAAACTTCAAATACACGGAAACAACACATACTTAAAGAGAAACTTAAATAACGGTCTTAACGCTAATTCTATTCACGGCCTCACGAATTAACCTCTTCAATATACATGAAACCGTGAGATTCGACGTCAAAGTACTCAAATCTCCATGCATTTAACGAGTGATTCGAAGTAGCCCAGTCAAAGCCTGGCATTTCCGAACTAAACCAATTATGAAATCGCCCAGCTTAGAGTGTCCTCTATTTCCTGTCTGAGTCCTAGAAACATCGATAGATATCGATAGTTTGGTTAATTAAGGGAGTTGATAGCGATATATCACAGATATTAATATCACACGCGATATTAATATCTGTGTTCTGAAACATAATGAATGCGTGAGTAGGTGAGGTGAATAATGAACTTCAGTATATTGCATCGATAATTTGGTATATGGTATCGATATTCCAAGAACCCAAAATAATTGCAGTACAATTGATTTAATGCTCAAAATTTCAAGTATATTGTGTAAGATTGTCCCTTACTATTTTGTTTTTAATTTAATTCGAAAATAAACGGAAAAAGTGTTATCAAAATGTTTGAATGGCTAAAATAGATTATTGTTCGTAATAGTAAATTAAACTGTGCTAACCTTTTAAAGTATATAACGGCAGACTGTGTGATAACCGATAATTAAAAAAAATCTTTTTCAAGGAATAGGTTTCTAATTTGGAATCAAAGTAAAATTATTAAAGCGATCGTGAGGGATATCCCTCTATAAATGATATGAAGAGCTTCATACGAGTTCGAAATATGTCAAGCCGTTCCTGACATCTGTGTACATGAGTTGAAACCGTTCATAACAATTACTCTTGGTCATGGTTCCACGGATCATTTTGTCAACGAATTTTAGATTTTCCTGTTTTCCTTACTTATTTAACAACGGTTAACCCAAAACCCTCGCGAAACATTCGAAAGTTAGTTTTTTCATCGACAGCCTCTGAGTATCGAGTTGAGATTTGTCTGGAATAATCGGTCCCAGAGGATTCGCCGGCATCAATATTCCAAAAGCGGTCGATGCGGGAGCGAGTATTCAGTTCATTCCATCTTTTACGGAAATCGGTGTGTTAACGCAAATTGAAGTCATATTCATAAATTGTCATCCAATATTGTAACCAGTGACGCCATCTAGTGACGTCACCGTCATGTGAACTCAATGTTATAAGATTCATTCATAGTTTGTTCGGTTGGCGCTTGCCGCGACCCCGCGGCGGCTCTGTGTAACTAACGCAGGAATTTGGAATGCGTTCAATAGGAAATTAAATACGCGAATAGTGTATATTTATTAAAAGTTATGTTTTAGCCCGACTGCGGAGTCCACAGCGGGCGTATACGTAGATACTTAATTCAATTGTAATCATTCAGTGACCTGTCAGGTCGTTTTCTTTCTCTCTTGCTGTTACGATTTCGTCTGGGACAGACGTGCGTGTTATTATTCATATTAGGGCCGCAGGGCGCGCGCCATCTTGCTATCACGGTGATCGTTCAGGGCGGACGCATCACCTTGTCATTGTAATTCATATTAAGAGACCGCGTGAGACGCCGGCCATTTTGGGTCATTATAAATTATAAGTAATCAGTTCGGGGAACGACTTTATATTTATATCGATCAGTTTGTATCGTTAGTGTACATAGTAGAAGTGTTACAATAAACGCGAGTGTAAATAATTACTGGAAGTATTAATTGACGCGTGACCCGGGAGTGGAACCTTTCTACTATCATACAGCGAGTGGACCTCGCATTGTCCAGAGCCGCAGGGTAGCGGATCTGGTGGTGGCCATAGGACTGAGGACGGGCAGACTGCGGGTGCAGAGGCCCAGCAATACCAGCTGACGCGGCGCAGGTGCAGCTGCAACGCGAGCGGGAAGCGCCGTTTGTATTGCATCACTTTTCACCGGCACGCGGGAAGCGTAGCCATTTCACATCCATCATCCCTATATATCATACATTGTGTGTGGCCATTCGGGGAGTTTGGCCCATATATTAACCACGGTGGTTGCTGATTGGTAATCTATCTATCTATAAGCGACAGAATATGCCTTCTGTTGAACACAAGCTTCCCCTATAGCTCGCCCTCGCCACAAAGTGAGGTCCTGAGCGGACCTTATCCATCGATCAGGTCATCCTAGCCGGGGGCTGTACTCTCCTATATCAGTGGCACTGCCGAGCCGGTTGGTTCAGGTCTTTGGATTGCCACACCGAGTAAGGCGCTCTATGTGTCGCGCTTACATCACTCCGTCGTGGCTGACGATGTGGTGGAGTACGTTTGCCGGAAGACTGGCTTCTCGCTGGGGGTGCACCAGCTGCAGTCCCGCCACTACGTGCTGTTCAGCTCGTTTGTGGTGCGCGTGCCGCGGCCGCTGCTTGACACCATCGCAAGTGCAGACTTCTGGCCGAAGGGTGTTGTGTTTCGGCGGTTCCGGGGCAATCTGCCGAATCCTGCGCCAGATCAGACGACGCAATGGAGCCACGCTGTTACGTCGCGTCGCCTAAATTAAGCTAGTTTTTTCTTTAAATGTATTTTTGTAGTTCACAGTGCCTTGGTTTAATTACTGTAATACTGTGTAACTAATTTGAATAAATAAATAATAATTATAAATAAATAAATGAGACCGTCAATCCAGGTACTGAAGATTCTCCGTCAACAATATTTCAAAGGCAGTGGGTGAGAGCAGTTCACTCAATTCTATAGGGAAATCGTTGGTTGCTGATTGGTGGTCAGGTTATGGAACTATTATCGAAGTGCTTGAAATTGTATTAGGCATATGGAAACTACAATTCAGAATAACAATGATTGTCTCTTTGGTACATACATAGGTACTAAGTTATCACTTATTAGAAGATGCTTGCAACGTTGTCTGCCTCAGCCAAAGTCAATGTCAAAACATTCTTTATTCAAATAGACCTAGCTACAAGCACTTTCAAATCGTCATATAACAAAGCGCAGCGTGGGACGGCCCCTACAAGGTGGACGAATGACCTGGTGAGGGCCGTGGGGAGTCGATGGATGCAGTGCTGTGCAGTGCAGGATAACATTTTGCGGCGACCTATAGGGGAGCCATATGTTCAGCAGTGAAGATATGTGCCTGATAGATAGATAAACATACATTTCGCTTTATAAATAAATGGTTTTTTTTTTAACTAAAATTACTTCATTTATTAATTCGAATCAAATCAAGTTAGATCTTTCACAATGATTTAAAAAATAGTCCCGTGAGTGTCATCTCCATAATTCCCTTTTCATTTATTTTTATTAAATTGCTAATAGTCATTTTTTCCGTTTTAAAAAGACAATAACTATATTATAATACAGCAAACTTATGACGTTTTCTCTCAGGACACATTAAAGCGGCGCGAAAATGCTTTAAAAATAATTACATTCTGCCCAAGGCCGAAGAAAAATGTGAGCAATAAATATCCAGCTTTTGTCCGTTACGCTGCACTTAGATGTTATAGCACTAGGGCGTAAAATCCGGTTTTTGAGATAATAAAACCGGTTCAAGTCGGTTATACCTACTCGGTTTAAATCTTAAATTATATATTTTGTCACACGGTATACTTCGTGATTGTGCTGAACAAAAAATTGTCGCCAAGTCTTCTACTTCGTGATTGCACGCTTTCCATTATACTTCTGTTTTATGGTATAATTCAACTTACTTACATTTATTTTACTGATTCTAATTCTATTTTTCTGATTATTTAAAATAATGAACTGTGAGCAAATTTTTCCATAGCACACTCAAGCTCTCATTGAGATATCACAATTTTACTCCTTATCAACACATAAATCAATCAAAAGCCTTAGGCTGCAGACGATACAGTCGAAGTCAATAATACAATGTTTCAACTATTTTAAGACAATTGAAACAAAATCTTAATAGCATAATGTCAAATTAAATACTAAATTGACAGTTGGAAAACTCATCAGTAATCCGCAGCATTTTTCAAGACTTTTGAAAATGAAAGTAATTCCATCGAAATGCAATTTTAAACTCCGCTTTCGGGCTCTGCATTCTTGAGTTTTAATTTTAAAGATGAAATGGAGCATCAGTGTCGTATTGGCTGACTGTTTTATTTATAGTTGCGAGCTCTTTGACATTCATAGTAAAGTAAGAATTTTAATAAAATTTGCTTCTTCATACGTACCATGTTACATTTTTATTTGTCCTATAAACGCTAAAATTGTTTCAATGGCCAATGATGGTTGCGTTTATCACGTGATAAATATGTGACAAAGAATCTGTCACTCACACTCGCATTTAGAAAACGTGACAGATGCTTTGTCACTTATTTAACGCGTGATAAGGCAACTAACATAGGCCCACTGAACTGTAAGTGTTGTCTTGAATAAAAAAATTATACTTGTAAAAATAACGTTTTACGCAACCATTTTCCCAGTTAATTTTCCAACTACAAAACCGAGAATTACTTAAAATATTGTTTCATGCGTTACGTAGAACCCAACAGGTTTATATTTGTAAAAAGATTTGAAAAACAAAATCCCACGAAACACATTCGGTAAAAAACTAGCCAAGTCTCGATGGAGCTGCTTGTTTATCTCTAAAAATTAATGAAATCTAGACAAAGTCGTACCAAGTCTAAGGTTCCTTACTGCGATTTCTTTATTATTATAGTTAATGTTGTGTGACTTGGCCGTTGAAGGGTACACAAGGGTACAAAACCAGGTGCTCCATGACACCATTGCACCAATCTGTCCCCAGAACCGCTAAAAGTCAATTTTGTTTACACGTAATGTTATGTCTGTTGTAACTACCTATGTTTGTTAAGCGAGATAATAGCCCATACTGGTATTGGTAATTTGACGCTAGTGTCTCATTTTAGGCTGTTGTTGATTGTGCAACACATGCATTCAGCATTGACAATGCTGACTTCTGCTCTCTTCTTTTTGGAGCGTCAAATCGACCACCGATCTAACATAAAATAGACGTACAGACGGACTTTTATCAATGATTAGAGGTCCGTCTGTACTAGAAATATTTTTATACTGTTTGTTTCAGGCTCGCCTATACATAAGTATTATTGAAATACGCAGCTTTATCAAGCCTACAATTGACTGGTTATTGAATCAACGTTTTCCAAGTGGCAATTTTCCATCGTCAATGGGTAGCGGTTCTGGCGACAGATTGGTGAAATGGTGTCATGGAGCACCTGGTTTTGTACCCTTGTGTACCCTTCAACGGCCAAGTCACACAACATTAACTATAATAATAAAGAAATCGCAGTAAGGAACCTTAGACTTGGTACGACTTTGTCTAGATTTCATTAATTTTTAGAGATAAACAAGCAGCTCCATCGAGACTTGGCTAGTTTTTTACAGAATGTTTTTCGTGGGATTTCACTTCTTTTTGTAGAAACGTGGGCATATCGTATTATAACAACCTGCTAATTCACTTTAGCAAACCTCACGAAATAGTAAGCGAAATCAACGAAATGCAAATAATCCCTCCTAATCCCTAGCAAACGTTTCCAAGCGCAGTAGAAGAATGTCGTAAACGACTGTAACGCGGCCGGTTGCCACTTCGCCATATAAGATTAATAAATATTAAGGGACAATCATACACAAATCGACCTAGATTATCGGAAAAACAAACGTAGGCGCGTTTTAAAATACAATCAGCGCCATCTAGCGACGTGTGCGGGCCACCGCCACTCTTAGTCCAATGCATTATATTTTGACCAAATTTTGAGCGAAATTAATATTTTGGTGTAATTTGTTTATTTAATTTGTGTAATGTTCGAGTAGAATAAAGTTAATCATTCGACTATTTCTTCTTGTAAACTTGTAAGTATAAGTAAAAAGCCAGTCTAGTCTTAAGGTGGTTTTCCACCGGCGAGGCGTGGCGGGGCGTGGATGGGCGAGAATTGAAATCGCGCTGGCCCTTTTCCACTAAAAATTGGCATTAATAGCTATCGCGAGCCTGCGCGGGCCCGCGCAAGCCCTCGCGTACGACGCGTCGTCCACTACTAATATCATTTTTTGAAATTAAACCTAGTAAATATGACAAAGGGCTTAAATTTCAATATTTGGCATAGAATCGAGTCGCCGTTGAGTTGTTAATATAATGTGCGAAGACCTACCGCGCGACCGCCGCGCCGTAGACTGTAGGCTTGGACGTAGATGTAGACGATGTAGTGCTGTTAAGTTCGCAGTGAAATACACACGTGATTGCTGTATCATGTCTCGTGAATTAGTATTATTAAATATGTTAATGGAAGAAGAATCGGATGAGGATAATGCAACAAGAAATAATCTCATAGTGCTTTCAAAAAAACGAACTCACCGTTACTGGATTCGAAATCGTATAAAATATCATAATGAGCATGGGGAGTTTCACACTTTGTTTATGACTCTAGATGACCAAAGTTTTGAAACTACCTTTAGAATGTCAAGACAAAGGTTGTATGAGGTACATGCCATGATTGAAACCCACATTAAAAAATTGGGCAAGTGCGAGTCCGACTCGCGCATGTAGGGTTCCGTACCTATATATATTTATATATAGGTATATAATCTATAACAAGTTTGTTGTACGGGAGCCCCCCTTACATATTTATTTTATTTTATTTTTAGTATTTGTTGTTATAGCGGCAATAGAAATACATCATCTGTGAAAATTTCAACTGTCTAGCTATCACCGTTCTTGAGATACAGCCTGGTGACAGACGGACGGACAGCGAAGTCTCAGTAATAGGGTCCCGTTTTTACCCTTTGGGTACGGAACCCTAAAAACGAGACCCTATTACTGAGACTTCGCTGTCCGTCCGTCCGTCCGTCTGTCACCAGGCTGTATATCAAGAACGGTGATAGCTAGACAGTTGAAATTTTCACAGATCATCTATTTCTATTGCCGCTATAACAACAAATACTAAAAATAAAATAAAATAAATATTTAAGGGGGGCTCCCATACAACAAACTTGTTTTATGGTACGGAACCCTTCATGCGCGAGTCGGACTCGCACTTGGCCAATTTTTATAGTTTTCGCTTTATGTGGCCATTAAAGCCTAACTCTGTACCAAATTTCAGCTCTCTGAATTTATGGGAAGTACTAGTTCTTTACTGATGATCATGAGTGAGTGAGTGTCATAAATGCGAAACTTTGCTTTCGCTTAACTTCGGAACTAAATGACCTACAGACTTGAAATTTTGGATTTTAAGTATGTGATTATAGCTTACTGGATGACGAAAATTTCTGCGTTCTGGTCTTATCCAGAGGTGCTCAAATAGGGGCCTGAAAATGCGGTGAAATGGTTCCAGTAAAGGATGGTACGGCAGTGTTTGCTTCGCGCTCGACTTGGCGGGGGCACTTCCGTGCCCCCCGATGTACAGTACAGTTGGGAAACAAAGCAGTTTGGGACACACAAATAGCCCATTCATCAGTGAACCAACATTATCTGTATACCATACGGTACAACATAACTTGTAACACAAACTTTAAAAGTAAATGGGTGTCATTGTGCAGATAAGGACAATGCACAATGAAAATGGCTCTCAGCTACCTCGAAGAAAAGGCAACAATGAAGAAAAACAAAGGCTTTAAAAAGAAAACGCTCGATGCAGTTCGTTACATGAGAAGAATGTCGCGGGACATTTATTAGGATTTCCCTTAAGACACATAGCGAGTGGCGACTCAAATGGCTGGGCTTTTGTTGAAGGAAAGTATACTTGTAGATTAAGATAAAAGAGATACTAAAAATATTGAATACGCATAAAAAATACTGTCGTTAATAAAATTTCTTAAAAAATAATATCTCTGATGATAAAGCTATATAATTATAAGTACATAATTTTGTTTGCGGCCTATAAAAAAAACAAGTCATTATGTTAATTGCAATTTAATTGGATAAAAATTTATTGATTCAATGTTTTCATTTAAAATTTATTGCACAGTGCCTATAATA
Organism: Apotomis betuletana; assembly: GCA_932273695.1. NCBI lineage: Eukaryota > Metazoa > Arthropoda > Insecta > Lepidoptera > Tortricidae > Apotomis > Apotomis betuletana. Next base: position 23,635,036 of record OW026303.1, on the reverse strand, counting down.
AACAGCCTTAAGCAGCAGTTTTAATAATTTATTTCAAAATAAAAGTAAGAAATAGATTCCTTTGAACTATTGTGCGATAGTAAAAAAAAAATAGAGAATAAAATAAATATACAAACTAAAAACTAACCTCAGCCGGTGAGACCATAGATACTACTACTACTTTTCTGTTATGAAGGACACACGCAGCATAATATTACGTATATTTTTAAAATGAAATGTAATTCCATCATTGCTATAAAAGAAAACGACATTGCTGCAATAGCACTAAAACATTAACAGTATATTGCATTAACTTAAAATGAAACAAACGCCAGACAGAAATCGAGACCGGCAGTAATTTGTTACGATTTGTTCCTCCAATCTGGAAATGGCAACCACAATAAACTTTTCAGTAGCTACTATTAAGGTGCATATGTCACCTTTAGTACAAAGTTCTAGCGTTCCAAGACTGTTCCTCTTTCCCCGTCTTCCCCACTCGAAGCAAGTGTCTGGTGCCACTGTCAGCAGATATGTTCTAATTAAAAACCATCATGTTTTCACGATGCTCGGAAGTAAGGTCTAAATTCCGAATTTAATCAAAATCTTCTATGAGCAAAAATATCAAATCAAAAATAAATAACTTCAAAAATATTATTTTCTCTAAAGTACTTGTATCCAGAAATGTGGTGATACATGGTCAAGATCAGTATGTAGTTATACCAAATTGCATATAGTTGTACAATCAAATGCCTTTATAAATATTGACACAGGTAAATTGTGAAAGAAAAGTTTAATGTGATCTACTAAAATCTAAGCAGGACTCGAACCGGCGACCCCTACGTTTCCGGCGTAGTGATCTCTCAACTGAGCTATTAGATCGTTACGTCCATCACACCAAATCTTTCATTCCATAATTCTACGCTACTGGAGCGCCCGCTGCGTCATATGTGTTTGAAATGCTTAAAGGCGCATTAGCCATACCCTAGGATGTGCGCTTTACACGCACGATCCTCTGTCCCCATTGCTTTACAGCAAGTGTGAAGACTGCGAGATAGATGGCGTTGTTCTAAATATTTTTATAGAATCTTTTTATCGATTCTATTTTTTATGTGGAAATACCATATTTTTATTTTATGAATATTGACAAAAAGGTAAATTATGAAAGAAAAATTTAATGTGATCTACTACAATCTAAGCAGGACTCGAACTTGCGTACCCTACGTTTCTGGCGAAGTGCCGGAAAAATAATCAAATGCCTTGTATAGGCCTAACTAATACGGCAACAATGTTTTTGTTGGGTTATTGTACTTAGGCCAATGAGAATGCGTTATTTTATTTATTTTTTAATTATTTTTGCGTTCATGTTTCATAGCATTTCGTTTTCACGATGGGGGACATGACTCTTTTAGAGAGCTAGAAGGGTGTCGTTTTACAGGGTGCTTTTTTGTATATAAAAAGTGTATAAAAAACAATTTGTGCCATGTTTGAATTCAAAATTAATACCATTTTGTTTCTTTCTTGCAGCCTGTAAAAACACGTTGTAATGGCTCGGGTGAAAGTGAAATAGACTCGTATATCATCTGGTGACAACCAAAACTAACAAAAAATCTCTCACTGCTCTTCAAAACCTCGTATCTAGTCTGTAGATTGATACCGAGCTTAGTTTTAAGTAGTTATTTGTTACTTAGTGACTTTTGGTTGTCAACAGACGATATAATAATGTACATTATAATCGAGGGCATTTATATAGACAGAAAATAAATATTTAATTCTTCAATCGCTGTCACTGGAGCCCCACACGCTGCAGTCGCTGCTCTTTTTCGCCTTTATTGGACCGTATTGAGCCTCCGTGAAATGTGTAAAATTGCCAACAGTGGGATTCAAGGAAAACTTTTCAAACGAGTTTTGCGAAGTAGCCGGCTAAAGGAAACTAAATAGCTGCAGAGTGGATGCGGACGCAGTAATCTCTTTCGATGCGGAACGGGATGTTTAGTAACTATACGGACTTGTACTTGAGTTGAATTACTTTTTTTAAGACTGCTTTCGTAAGGATGGCAAATGTAAACTCAAAAATGATACAGGGTGAGAGTGAGGAAAAGGGTGGAGAATTTTTAAGCTCCGACGGAATAAAGGGTGTATAAATTTTAACGTGTGTGTATGTGTGTGTCTGTCTGTAGCATCGTAGCTTCCAAACGGATGGATAAATTTTACTGTTTTTTTTTATCGAATACTTGTTCTGTCGAGATTGTTCTTAGCTATGTTTGGTGGATATAGGTCCAGAAGTTTCAAAGATATTTAATTGGAACAAGCTACAGGATCTCAGCTAATATTGAAGTTAAGAATTTTGTAGTTATGTTCAGTTTTAGTAGCATTATTTACCTACTAAGACTGACTAGAAAGTTGCCGAAAATTGTTTAAAATTGTTGCCAAATAATTAATATACGCGATTTAATCCGTTTAAATTATAATTTGATTTAAATATGTGACAGTCGCGGAACCTGAAGTAAACATTAGGTACTGTATCCTTATTTTTTCTATAAAAAGATAAAAATACTAAATCTATATACATATATATAAACGGATTTGTCCTGACTGACTGACATATTAACGCAGAGCCGAAACTACTGAACTTAGAACTTTGAAAATTCTACAGTAGGTCAAGTATATTATGTAGGCAAGGAATAAGAAGGGATATTTCAAAACTCATCGCCTGAGGGGTTAAATTGGGGTTGAAAGTTTGTATGGAAAATGCGTAATTTTAGAGTAAGAGTCTTAATACTTTGCATACACACTTTAAATATAGAATGAAGAAAAGTAATTTCAGCATTTTTGAAAATTCATCCTGCAATGGGGTCTAATTGGGGTTGAAATTTGTATGAGAAAAATTGCAGTTTTTGAGTAAGAGCGATTATATTTCGTATTTAGGCCGTGCATTAAAAAATATTAAAACTAATTTCAGCATTTTTTTAAATTCATCCCCTAAATTGTTCAAAATAAAGATTAAAGTTTGTATAAGAAACGTAGCATTCTTTGAGTATGAGGTATATTTTGGGGGTATAGACTCTTACTTTTTAACCGACTTCAAAAAAGAAGGAGGTTCTCAATTCGACCTAATTTTTTTTTTTTTTTCTATGAATGTTACTCGATATCTCCGAGAATCGTGAACCGATTTTCATTTTTTTTTTTATCGAAAGGGTATAACTCCGAGTTGGTCCCGTTGGCACTAAGTCGGGATCTGATGATGGAATCTTGGAGAAATCGAGGGAACTCTTCAAATGTTATAGGGACATGTACGGCGCTTTCGGTAATTTATTGATAAAGTCAAGAATTTACATTCAGTAAATAGGATTTGGTGTAAGGAAACTGATGATGAACACACATACGAATGAATCACTAAAAAGCAAAAAAAAAAAAAAATTAACAAAAAAAAGAACCGACTTCAGTAAAACTAAAAAGCCAACAATAACCCGTTTAAGTACAGATTACATTTGACTCACCCTTCGAAGTCGGTGCCAAACCTCGCGTAAACTATAAATATAAGAACTGAGTGGTTTCAGGTTTTTTGAAAATTCAACCCCTAAGAGGGAGAAATGTGGTAACAAAGTCTGAAAATCAGCATGGGTATTGTTTTTATGGTTTATCGGGTCGCTGATTACGAAAACCGCAACGATTTTAAAATCCAACGTGTCGGACGTGAGTTACCATCTCCCCTGTTGGGGTGAAATGGGGTTGAAATGTCTAAATACTAAACCGCTGGTTCTAGAGAGTTCAAATTTGGCACGTAGGTTCCTCATAAGGTGTAGGGGTGCACTAAGAAAGGATTTTTCAAAACTCACCCCCTAAAGGGGTGAAATGGGGTTCCAAAGTTTGTATGGGGAAACAAGATTAGTTAGACTATTTTATTCGAAACTTTACAGGAGTATTTTTAACGATAAATGAGTAAACACCTGTTTCAGGTTTTTTGAAAATTCAACCCCTATAAGGGAGAAATGTGCTGAAAAAGTCTGAAAATCAGCATGATTATTGTTTTTATGGTTTATCGGGTTGCTGATTACGAACACCGCAACGATTTTAAAATCCAACGTGGCGGACTTGAGTTACCATCTCCCCTGTTGGGGTGAAATGGGATTGAAATGTCTAAATGCTAAACCGCTGGTTCTAGAGAGTCCAATTTGGCACGTAGGTTCCTCATAAGGTGTAGGGGTGCACTAAGAGAGAATTTTTCAAAAATCACCCCCCAAAGGGGTGAAATGGAGGTCCAAAGTTTGTATGGGGAAACAAGATTAGATAAACCGGAGGAAATGGAGTTGAAATGTCTAAATACTAAACCGCTGGTTCCAGAGAGTCCAATTTGGCACGTAGGTTCCTTATAAGGTGTAGGGGTGCACTAAGAGATAATTTCTCAAAAGTCAACTCCCAAAGGGGTGAAATGGGGGTCCAAAGTTTGTATGGGGAAACAAGATTAGTTAAACTATTTTATTCGAAACTTCACAGGAGTATTTCTAACGATAAATGAAAAAACACGTGTTTCAGGTTTTTTTTTATTCAACCCCTAAAATGGAGAAATGTGGTGACAAAGTCTGAAAATCCATTGGTAATGCTTTTATGGTTTAACGGGTCGCTGATTACGAAAACCGCAATAAAATCCAACGTGGCGGTCGTGAATTAACATCTCCCCTATTGGGGTGAAATAGGGTTGAAATGTCTAAATACTAAACCGCTGGTTTAGAGAGTCGATACTTGGAACCTACGTGTCCTTATAAAGTCTAGGGGTGCAATAAAAGAAGCATTTGTCAAAAGTCATCCCCCAAAGGGGTGAAATGGGGGTCGTAAGTTTGTCTGGGGAAAAAAGATTAGTTAGACTATTTTATTGAAAACTTCCAAGGAGTATTTCTAACGATAAATGAGTAAGCACGTGTTTCATGTTTTTTTGAGAATTCAACCCCTAAAGGAGGAGATTATGGTGCCAAAGTCTGAAAATCAACAAGAGTAATGTTTGGTTTATCGGGTCGCTGATTACCAAAACAACAACGATTTAATAAACAAACGTGGTGGACGTGAAATACCGTCTCGCCTATTGGGGTGAGATGGGGTTGAAATGACTAAATATGAGTATGGGTGTAATTTTTTTGGTTTCCTGGGACGTTAATTACGAAAATGCCACCGAATTTTATATTGTGGTCATGAAAATTCTTGAAAGCATTTGCGCCAAATTGCAATTTAATCGGTCCAGTAGTTTTGCAGCAAATCGGTTGTAACAGACGGACTGACAGACAGCTACACGTGCTCCTATAAGGGGGTTCTATTTTTGCTTTTGAGGTATGGATAGAGACCTGCGTTATCCTAATAGATTAAAAAAATAGTATTTGGTGGCATCTCGATCGTCGTCAATCGGTACCTATAGGCGGGTGGCGCGTTGGGACGGGAGGAGTAATGATCGGTGTGGTGTATAGACACCTTTATGAAATAAAGTGTTGCCACCACCTGCCCGCTGCCGCCATTACTAAGACAGATGTCAACGGGAGTGGCCAGATCGTGTCGACGGTAAACCCGTTTACGTGTTTCATTGAATCTATTCCCGCCCTGAAACCCTGGACGTCACAATGGCGACGAGGATTAAAACGAAACAAGGAAGTGTACAAATAACCGATAATAATAATCAGTGGAATCCTTTTAATTAATTTCTGTAAAAGGAAAAGAAAAGGAAAAAGTGGGTATAGTGGTTTAGAATATTAAAGTACCTACAACAAAAGTCGCATAACATTCTGACCAGTACTTTGTGCACTTATGTCAAAAAATAAGCAGAGGAATTAGCCGTAGTAAGAGTATCTACTTATTGGAAATGGATGTTGATATCATCAACAAAGGTGTCAAAACATGATAACTATTATTGATATCTATGATAACAAACAAGTGATAACTATTATTTATCAAGCTAGACAATCTAGCCCCGGTATAATCGGTTTTATTTACCTATAAATTGTGACACGGTCAAAACATGTAATTGTAAGAACAACAGATTTTAATATATTTGACGGTCACTTGGCCTACTAACACAGGTGAGACATTGTAACTTAACCGACTATATCGGGTATATCGTCTATGTTTTTCATTAATACATTTTCGCTATCAAATATAGCCATCTAAATAATAACAATAATAATTTATTGCGACCAAGTACTTAAAGCTAGGTACAAGGCCCTGTCAGGGCGTAGCAAACATTTATTTAATATTTTTGGATTGGCTTAGCTACTAGAAAAATCTTACAAACTAGGTCATAATTACTCAGTATACTTATGTGATTAACTGCACAATTAAATTTCTTAAATCCGCACATTCAATGTAGTGGGTTTACAGCGTAATTGTCGTTACTCATATCACGCTGTCATTTAACACTCACTTGTCAATTTATTCACTGTACATTACTGGCAATTAAAATTTTGTTAGAAAGTTAATAAAGCCTGGATTTAAGTTAATTAATTAAATTAAGGTCATGGATACGTTAAAGATCTATGTTACTTTACTCTGCTTTAAGAAGAGCCTACTTGGCGGTAACACATTGTATATGCTATATGGTAATTGGCGTCGTAATCACTTTATAACACAGAAGATGTATGTACTTACCTAGTCGTACAGCTCGTACAACCGTACCGAAGACGTAATCAATATTTATGTATGAGTATAATTACATATACCTGAAATGCCGGTAGACTCGGGCATGTAAAGGTGCCCTTTGCCTACTTGCAGAATAAAGTGCATTATTTCATTATTACCTAAGTGTGACTAAAGTGTATGCAATAACTACTAAGTATTGCGAATATAACATAACAAACACAAAAGAGCGTAAGCTCACCGAGTTTCTCACTTCTTGTGTTTGGAAATAATAATATGCAATTATTTGTATTTTGTGTTATGTAGCAATCAAGAAAACTCTTCGGGTTTCTTTGTAAATGAATAATCCGGGTAACAAAAAATGCAAATCAAGGTCTAATCCTGGTACTGTTCGTTTTGCCCCCATACAAGTACTCGTACGTTTCCTTTGGCCAAGCCAACCGAAGTATCGACCGATGTTTGGTAGTAAAGTAACAAATTGAATGAACAAAATTAACGTAACTAATTGCCAATATATTTATGAAGTAGTGACATCGAGAGTAATGTGCATTAATCGGTTCCTCTTACTAACATACCGTTTTGACATTTCATTAAGAATAGCTGATTTGAGCTGTCATCAAATACCGTATTGACACCTAAATAGAATTATATTTTAACTAGCCCGTCAACTGTTTACTCCTTGAGTACAGGGTGTCTGTCACTTTCATTTCAATGCCGTGCGAGCTAGACGGGTGGTGTTGAGTCGCGCCATGGGTGGGGTCGCGGCAAAATATTGTGCTAGCCATGTAGATGCTGCAAAGCATCGGAAATTCAAATATTTGTAATGCAATTAGTTTAAATAAACAACCCTAACATTTGGATACCTAGTAGCAAATAAAGGAACTGGGAAAGTGGGAACGTAACTAAAATATAAGGGGTATGGGAGGCAAAACCAACAGGATTTGAGGAAAACAAAACCCTATTAGGGTATCAAAATAGAATCGGTTCAGCTGTATCAGCGGTGAACAACTACAAAACAAGCTGTCATTGGTTGGCAATGACAGGCGGAAAGATCTCGTATCAGCCCTTAGAGTAGCCCGTAAAGGTACGGAAATTAACTACCAAACAAGCTGTCGTGCGTTGGCAATGACAGACCGAGAAAATAGTTTTCTAAATTTTAAATTGTATGACTGATAAATAGCCGTAAAGGGGGTGCGAGTAATAAAATATGCCCTCAAACTATGACAAGCGCATTAGACCCTATTTACTGGAGGTCTCATTCGAGAGGCTGGACTGTCAAGTGAGTGTTGCGCAGATGACATCTCTTCACCCTTTACTGCACTTGAAGCCATTTATGGCCGTTATAATTGTATGACTTTAAGTGACACCGTGTCAAATTCGAAAGTCGAATGATACTACAGTAATTCATGTCGTAGAGGGATTATCGCGAAATTGATTGGATATGTAACAAATAAAACATGGTATTGATTTATCTGCATTGGAACTAAATTGACAATAAGTGTAATATATATTATACTCTATTAAATAAATCGTTGTCTAGAAGTTGAAACGATTTGACTGATTTGAGTTCACTATAGAATAAAGTATATAACAAAAGAATATATATACTAGAAATAACGACTTATTTGTCATTTAAAGTATTCGTGCATTATAAATAAACGATTACGAGTAAAACATGAGTATTATGGTAATGACATTTTAAAACAAATTGTCCAGTTTGTGGCGTTTAAAGCAAATCTTCGCTTAGAAATTGAGTCGATTTGACCTGATTGTCATAGTTCTCTGGAATAGGTAAATTATACTAGTAATTGTGAATAATTCGACATTTATTACGCATTGTGAATTAACTAGTATGAATATAGGTAATTCTATTCTATGAGCAATTGATAAAAGCTTTTTGCCAGTTGATAGAATAGATTGAATATTCTTTATTGCACACATAAACAAGGATAACAAGTAAAATTAGAATTACAATGGAGGTAAACAACATGCAGTCTAATAGCTAAAGAGCGATATCTTTCAGACAGCCTTTAAGTAGAGTGTTGTTCTTGTCTTTTAGGCATTTAATGCTATAACTGAATATTAAATATAATGACAACTCTCTTAATTTCTCATATTCTGAAAGTTGGTCAATTGTTTATCTTAATTGCGGGTTGAAAGTGAATATCCATTTTGGTTTGATTTTGCAGGGTTAGAAGCAATGTAAAAACAAAAGTAACATTTAACCTTGCATAGAGAACCAAATGCGCTACAGGGCAACTTGTACAGCCACGGAAAACGCACGGTATTGTCTGGACTGGATGATATAAAGTATTACGCGTTAAAACGAGAAAATAGTAGACTTCAGTAAACGTTTCCTGTGTAATAAAATAATACTGATATGTTCCTAAATTATAAGAAAATAGTTTAATAAATACTAAAAGAAAATATATTTATAATACATAAGTACGACGTAAATTCCATGTTAAATTTAAATCATCAACCTGGTGGCTGAAATTCCAAATTACGATAATTTATAGTTTAATCGAACATATTGCATATTGAGAAGATCATTATTCGGTAAAAGATTAAGTGAGAACTAAAAAAGGAAAACCAATATTTAAAAAAAAAAAAAAGGCGCAATATGAATGATTTTTCGGATGTCACGGGAACACATTGCGTGAGATACAAACGCTGAGTGTGCATTAGAGCAATGTTCCGGTTAAACAGAGGTCGTGTGTTCGAGTCACACTTGGACTTCACATGCGCGAAATTGTATGTATCCTTTGTATGTTAAAAAAAAGGGTTTTTAACTACACCAATTTCAAACAGGTTTTACAAACTAAAATCTACTCTCATTATAAATGGCATGCATTTCTATGAGATTGTATCTATATTAATATAACGTCGTATTAGTATATGCATATATGCCATGCATTTGTTCTAGATACTCGTAGTGTTCGCTGGGTAGTGTAGTAGACACGTCAACACTACGTTAAACAATACCTAGGTGTAGGTACTGATAATTACATCTATTTCTTAATGGACCGAGTAGTACCTAAGTCGAAATTGACTGGTACTAACAACAACTAAATAAAAGATCTACTCTAATGGGCTAAGTAGTAAATCTGTGAAGACTGGTACTAACAATTAGTAAGTCTGTGAAGACGTACTAACAACGACAAAAGTAGTAAGTCTGGAAAGACTGGTACTAACAACGACAAAAGTAGTAAGTCTGGAAAGACTGGTACTAACGTCGAGCAAAACAATAGACTATTCTATTGAAATTTTGTAGTAAGTCTGTGATGACAGGCACTAAAAAAAACCAGAAGTAAACTGCGTAGCATATATATATATACACATATATGTTTCAGTAGTACTTGGAATGTACACATTCAGATGATACTTAAAAAATAATTATATTAAAATACAGTTACAAACAAGGAATTGGTACTCAACTGATATACAATAAAAAGTTGACGAATATCGCAATAAACTGATTTTTTACGTAATTGGCACCACTAACAGTAAGACGTCGCGCCGAATGTGAGTAGTACCTCTATTTATGATAAACGCGTCTTCATAATCATTAATCATACATGCATTAAAACGGTGTTGTCCCTGAATCAAATGGTAAAGTGAAATAAACTTCGGGTTAGACGAGGGTTTTCCAAATTGAAGACTTTGTTTTACATTAAGATATGCAGCGTTTATAATATGCATGAGCCCTCATAAGAGACGTAGGCAGTGTATATACCTACCTATCTATTCTCCTTGAGGTATACTCATTTGTAACTTTCAATGTAAATTTCAATAATGCAGCAGGAATTCGTGATTTCTTGTAAAGTTACTACGGTATTTGAAATTATGGTCGATATACCAATCAATAAAATTTATAAAGAAAAAAAAAACACATTTTTCATTTCAAACGCTGACTAATCAACGCCGGTTTAGTATTCTGAAATAATTACATTTCATGAGAAGATTTTTAAATTCATACCAAAAATTGGAAAATGTATATTTCATTGAAAAGGCAAACTGTGAGTTTTCTTGCGGCGCTTCTTTCTCACGGAGGCCTTAGTTGGAAGCGCTGGTAGATTCCTAAATTTTAGAAAATAATTGCTCTACAGTAGATTAATTCACGAGTAAATAAATATAACTTAATGTTATGGTTGCCAAGGGAATTAAAATAATAATAACTGTGACACAATACCAAATACAAAATATTTAATAATCGCATTAATCCATTGCGTCCTCCGATTAATAACAAGTAATTGACAATATTTTCTTAGTGCATCATGATTATGAAAAAAAAAACAAATGAAAAGAGAAGAAAACGGAAACGTGAGAGTTGTTTAGTGATGTAAAAGTGAAGACAACTTATTGAACTTGAAACTACTAAAAAAACAAGTATAAGTCCTCACTAAAATTAACTTTTTATATGCATAGATTTATGATTAAAAGCCTTGTCTCAAACGGAGAATAAAGTGAATAGTAACAAAACAAAAACATAATTCTTTATGACACATTTATTACAAACTTACAAAACAGTTGTTGATAAGATTAAACTATTGTTATATTTCAATGTACATTCAAATTCATGATTGAGAATTAAATTAGAAAATATTACATTTTTAACTACAGTCTAGTGACCGGGGTATTGCTATTGTTGCGCATACCCGTTACTTTGAAATATTGTTGGCTGGTTTGCTCACTGCGCCGACGCGAAATCAATCCATATTAATGGTGGAATTATCATCTTCGCTGTCTCAGCGAAGGTGCTGGATGTACGCGATGCGCCACAATAACCGTGCTCAGCTGAACCCTGAGTCTGAGCAAATGCTTCGCGCCTTGGTGTTTGGCGTGGTTGGCTGGTGTGGGGCGTCTGGATGTAGGCCCCGAATTTAGTTCAATTCACTCGGACGGAGCAGTGAGCGAATCCGCTAAGGGTTGTAATTACTGATAATATAAATCAGTCTAGATTCCGGGAATAAATAAAATGTACATGTAATGCAATCTCGATATGAAATATTAATAACTAGCAATAAGTAAATAAGTAAGCTATCAATAAAACTATTTCAAATTTATCAAAAGAGGATGGTGTGGTGTATAGACACCTTTATGAAATAAAGTGTTGCCACCACCTGCCCGCTGCCGCCATTACTAAGACAGACGTCAACGGGAGTGGGCAGATCGTGTCGACGGTAAACCCGTTTGCGTGTTTCATTGAATCTATTCCCGCCGTGAAACCCTGGACGTCACAATCGGGAAACTTCCTGCATCCGTAATAAATACATTCAAGCTTTTCAATAATTATGTCATTTCAGAATTCTGAATTACGTTTATCTGGCTCAGTATAATACATGTTTCATTCATCAACGAAGAGAACCTCAATGTCTTACAATAGAACATAACGTAACTTAGAACATGGCGAATATCCCAAGTCGATAAGCGGAGGCTCGGGACATTATAAAAGCTTTATACAAATAAAATGCACACATATCCCGGTGTCTTAGCTTCACTTCGAGTTATGAATTTTGAAGTGAACTTTATTTGGATATGGATACAGTTAAAGCTGAGATCGCTTGATTTGAGTGCTTGAGTTTTCGGTTTGATTTGTTAAAGTGGAGTTATGATAAAATAAAAAGTATTTCCCAGTAATATTACAAAAGCGAAAGTCTGTGTATGTTTTGTTACTTCTTCACGCTAAAACGGCTGGACGGAAATGCATGAGGGAAATGCAGATTGCAGATTATACCCTAACTTAACAAATAGCCTACTTTTAATCCTGAAAAAAAAAATTGGGCAAGTGCGAGCCCGACTCGCGCATGAAGGGTTCCGTACCTATACATATATATATATATATATATAATCTATAACAAGTTTGTTGTATGGGAGCCCCCCTTAAATATTTATTTTATTTTATTTTTAGTATTTGTTGTTATAGCGGCAATAGAAATACATCATCTGTGAAAATTTCAACTGTCTAGCTATCACCGTTGTTGAGATACAGCCTGGTGACAGACGGACGGACGGACGGACGGACGGACGGACGGACGGACGGACGGACGGACGGACGGACAGCGAAGTCTCAGTAATAGGGTCCCGTTTTTACCCTTTGGGTACGGAACCCTAAAAAGAGCATTGTTCCCGTAGGATGATGTATATTATATAGGCACGCGAGCGAAGCCGCGGGTGGGTTACTGCTAGTAAATACTATTTACGTAAAAATAGAACAGGTAGAAAATGTAGGCTTTTGTTTTATGTATCCTTTCATGTTTAGGCCAATCAAAAGGCAACAAGAATAGGATTTGTCCAATAATGCCCAACATCAAAACGATTTCCATAATTGCCGAGATTTGTTTGACCCTTTGTCGAATCCCATACCGGAACGGAAAAGAAATATGTGTATGTGACGCATGCATGAAGCTATACAGCGGAAAAGTTAATTTATTGTGTCCGAAAACGTTTTCCGAGAACAGAGTAAAATGAAAAAGGAAGGAAACATTCATGGTACGGTGTTTAAAATTTTCACGCGCCGCTTCCTTTTTCGTAATGAGCGTGTTGCTTCTGAATTAAATGTTTGCCTCATTGTTGATATTTGGAGAGAAATTCAGATAGCGTTCATTAATTTCTGTATAAGGAATATTTTGATATTCGATTTCTTTCATCCTCGTAATAATTGGTCCTTAACCGTACACTTGACTGGAACGGCTATTAAAATAAATTTACTGTTACGAGTGGGGGTTCGTGTTAGATAGAAAAAGCAATTAATCAACTAATTAAAACGCACACTTTACTACAAAATTACAGCTCACAATTTACGCAAACCGTACTCAAAAATGGCGGCAAAATCTCTTATCGGAGGCCAAAACTCACTTTGGGTCACTGAGTCATCGGAGTAAGTAAGCAAGTACTCAAAAAGTACGATGCACTAATTACTCAAAGACCTTCCGCCCCAACTTATCACTGGCCGTCGGCTTCCCTTTATACATACCTCGAGAAATGACATTCTCGAAGTTATGGCGCGGAGATAATCCCATTAGCGGGTTATACTTCCATACAAAGTCCGACTTCTGATAGTAAGGGCTAACCAGCATTGATACAGTTCACGTAACGTCTAAAAAAAACACTCTCGAAGACTGAATGCTTCATCCACATTAAGGGCGAATACTCGTATTCCAGTAAGTTCTCGCCTATTGTTTACCTCTATTGTAATGATAAGTGTTATCTGTTTTTGTATTTCTTTCTTCTTGAGGTGTGCAATAAAGAGGATTTCATTCCATTCCATTATATTTTATTCTATTCTATTCTAAGTTCCAGTCTGTTGCGTGCTACTTGTCACTTGTCTCAATCAAAACGAATGGTCCAATTTACCAAATATAGCTAAGAACCATTTTGACGGACAAGTCGACAAGTCTTTGGATTAGAAAAAAACGCTCTCAAATTGGTGCATCCGTTTGGGAGCCACGATTCCAAAGACAGACAGCATATACACAAATACATACTCAAATACACTGATACACAGATACGCATGTTAAACTAATAACACTCCTTTTTTGTAGGGGATTAAAAATTATAATACTTTAATACGATATTCAAAAGCGAGTGAAGTTATTGTCAAGAACAAAATTAAAACGCCACGCCGTAATTTACCCAAAATATTGCTTAAGTTTGAATACCGAAATCCTTCGTCGAATTGAGGAAGTACTCTCAAATAATTAAAATTTCTTCCAATTGAAATAAACAGTAATTTTTATCTGCATTTCCCAAAAGTTGAATGGCAGCGCCGGCTTTTGTACGATAACGGGTTTCTTTTGTGCAATAAAGATTCAATAATTAAATGTTTTAAAGTTGATTTAACCTGTTAAGAGGCCTTATTTCATTTTTGTCTTATAATGAAAAATATATTGATAATTTCAACCAACTTTTTGAAGTGAATAATACTTTTCCCTGAGTTCTAGCTTGTAACATACCTAACTGTTAACATAACAGTCGTCTATATAAGCTAAAAAAAAAATACAAAATAATTTCGAGTAGTTTTTGAAACAAAAATTATTAATGAAAAATTTAAACTGTATTTTGAAGTTGTAACATTAATAAAATGTTAAGAATCATGTCTGATCAAAGATAAAAATGTCTAAAACAATGAGCATTTTTGAATGGATAAGACAGATAGCCTTAATAAGCTTTGATTTTACGAAATATCTGCCAGCTTCGTGATACAAACAAAACGTTTAAAAATCAACCTAAAAATCATCCGAAACTCAAGAGTGATCTGTAAACAGACCTTCTAAATTTAAACATAGCCGTGGAGTTTATTAGCACACTATCAAGATTAAAAGCTGTTCGACGGAAGGGTACCGACATGGTCCCGACCTTTAATTAAGACCGAATCCTGACGCACCCCTAACGGTCGGCCACGAACAGCGCGACAGCGGTAGCGATACGTGTCTCGCTCCCTCGTATGGCCGCTACAGTCTGCTTTTTAGGGTTCCGTAGTCAACTAGGAACCCTTATAGTTTCGCCATGTTCGTCTGTCCATCTGTCTGTCCGTCTGTCCGCCCGCGGCTTAGCTCCGTGATCATTAGTACTAGAAAGCTGAAATTTGGTATGAGTATGTGTATAAATCACGCCGACAAAACGGTAAAATAAAAACTAAAAATTTTTTTTTTTCGGGTACCTCTCGAACACCTAAAGTGATTTTTTTTAGGGTTCCGTACCCAAAGGGTAAAAACGGGACCCTATTACTAAGACTTCGCTGTCCGTCCGTCCGTCCGTCCGTCCGTCCGTCCGTCCGTCCGTCCGTCCGTCTGTCACCAGGCTGTATCTCAACAACGGTGATAGCTAGACAGTTGAAATTTTCACAGATAATGTATTTCTATTGCCGCTATAACAACAAATACTAAAAATAAAATAAAATAAATATTTAAGGGGGGCTCCCATACAACAAACTTGTTATAGATTATATATATATATGTATAGGTACGGAACCCTTCATGCGCGAGTCGGGCTCGCACTTGCCCAATTTTTTCGTTTCAACACTAGTGTGTGGGGTGTCGTTAAATATGTCTTTCGAAAATAATAGGGGTCCCCAAACATTATTTTTTTGAAAAAGTCAGCAGTTTTGTAAATACACACACTTTGTGGAACGAAAAAATATTTCACTCCCACTTTTAGGTGTGCGAGAGGTACCCGAAAAAAATTTTTTTTTTTAGGTTTTATTATTACCGTTTTTTCGGTGAGATACATACACATACTCATACCAAATTTCAGATTTCTAGTACTAATTAATAAAAATCACGGAGCTAAGCCGCAGACGGACGGACAGACGGACATGGCGAAAGTATAAGGGTTCCTAGTTGACTACGGAACCCTAAAAACGTTTATAGATACCTACTTGAAAAATCACTATTTCTTGTTTTTTTTATGAATTTCAATAGAGGTCGTGAATTTACGTTATATGGGTCCTGTTATGTGTTTAAAAAGAAATCAGACTATCTTTAAGATCTCTCGCTAAACCGCTCGCCTCGCCGCTTGCTGCGGAAGTCGTGGCGTGTCCGCCGGATTTATAGTAGCTTGTCAAATTGGCCGGTTAAACTGCGCCTATTGATTAATGGCTGCAGGGATTTTTGCACTTCGTGGACTGTTGCCGGTTTAGAAGGCCAGGCTATTTTCTTTTTCATATCTTACTTATAAATATCGTCCTTGGAGGAGGAAAAAACCGACCAAGTGCGAGTTGGCCTCACGCACCGAGGGTTTCGTACAACTAGATAATTAAGTATTCACTTTTTTGTTTTCTATCTTTGTTGTTATAGTTGCAATAGAAATACATCATCTGAGAAAATTTCAACTGTCTAGCTATCACGGTTCTTGAGATACAGCCTGGTGACAATATCGAGCAAAACATGGCAAAAAATCACGTTTCTTGAATGGCAGCCCCACTTAAATATTTATTTTATTCTGTTTTTAGTATTTGTTGTTATAGCGGCAACGAAAACGTATTTTATGACCAAGCAAATGAGGGAGATATGGGGGTTAAAACGTTAAAAAAACTACAGAAAAAATAAATAGCTCAACTAGTTTAACTACTTGAGAAATAGCCAAATTGTGCTTAGTAGTAACCAAAATTACGCTAAGTTTACATAACTTAATGTGGGTTCTAATAGCCCTCAGTTTCTCAGTACTCCAATTTATGTAACTAGCAGCTACTATTTGGAGTACTGTTAACAAATCTTTTTTTTTCTGTGGCCAGATCTACCACTCTTGAGGTCTACCACTGACAGAGTCACTATTAGTTTTATAAGCATCAACTAATAGGTACTTCTACAACCCTAAATCTTCACAGCAAAGTAGTAACCTCCGCATTCAGCTTAATAATAGAATAATCCGACGTATACAAAATGAAATTGTTTAGGTAATCTGTTGTAGTAGGCCATTCAATCATCTTTACGTAAATCGAGTGGCCATTACGTCAGTGATGTCCATACAGCTTCATTGCCTAATCCGACTGTTACATGACTGTTACCAGACCCCTAGATCTATTAGGTCAATCCTTGTCGCGTGCTTACAACTTAAGTCTTAATAAAGCACTTACATAATTATGTATAGCTACGGATCAACTTGTAATCGGGTTCGGGGATACAAAGAGAATCTTTGTGTGTATAATATAATCATATTTTGTTATAATATTGATTGTTTTAGGATCAAACGCTCGTATACGTAGACTAGCAGTAACCCGCGGCTTCGCTCGCGTGCCTATATAATATACATCATCCTACGGGAACAATGCTCTTTTTTTCAAGATTAAAAGTAGGCTATTTGTTAAGTTAGGGTATAATCTGCAATCTGCATTTCCCTCATGCATTTCCGTCCAGCCGTTTTAGCGTGAAGAAGTAACAAAACATACACAGACTTTCGCTTTTGTAATATTACTGGGAAATACTTTTTATTTTATCATAACTCCACTTTAACAAATCAAACCGAAAACTCAAGCACTCAAATCAAGCGATCTCAGCTTTAACTGTATCCATATCCAAATAAAGTTCACTTCAAAATTCATAACTCGAAGTGAAGCTAAGACACCGGGATATGTGTGCATTTTATTTGTATAAAGCTTTTATAATGTCCCGAGCCTCCGCTTATCGACTTGGGATATTCGCCATGTTCTAAGTTACGTCATGTTCTATTGTAAGACACTGAGGTTCTCTTCGTTGATGAATGAAACATGTATTATACTGAGCCAGATAAACGTAATTCAGAATTCTGAAATGACATAATTATTGAAAAGCTTGAATGTATTTATTACGGATGCAGGAAGTTTCCCGATCATTACTCCTCCCGTCCCAACGCGCCACCCGCCTATAGGTACCGATTGACGACGATCGAGATGCCACCAAATACTATTTTTTTAATCTATTAGGATAACGCAGGTCTCTATCCATACCTCAAAAGCAAAAATAGAACCCCCTTATAGGAGCACGTGTAGCTGTCTGTCAGTCCGTCTGTTACAACCGATTTGCTGCAAAACTACTGGACCGATTAAATTGCAATTTGGCGCAAATGCTTTCAAGAATTTTCATGACCACAATATAAAATTCGGTGGCATTTTCGTAATTAACGTCCCAGGAAACCATAAAAATTACACCCATACTCATATTTAGTCATTTCAACCCCATCTCACCCCAATAGGCGAGACGGTATTTCACGTCCACCACGTTTGTTTATTAAATCGTTGTTGTTTTGGTAATCAGCGACCCGATAAACCATAGAAACATTACTCTTGTTGATTTTCAGACTTTGGCACCATAATCTCCTCCTTTAGGGGTTGAATTCTCAAAAAAACATGAAACACGTGCTTACTCATTTATCGTTAGAAATACTCCTTGGAAGTTTTCAATAAAATAGTCTAACTAATCTTTTTTCCCCAGACAAACTTACGACCCCCATTTCACCCCTTTGGGGGATGACTTTTGACAAATGCTTCTTTTATTGCACCCCTAGACTTTAAAAGGACACGTAGGTTCCAAGTATCGACTCTCTAAACCAGCGGTTTAGCATTTAGACATTTCAATCCCATTTCACCCCAACAGGGGAGATGGTAACTCAAGTCCGCCACGTTGGATTTTAAAATCGTTGCGGTGTTCGTAATCAGCAACCCGATAAACCATAAAAACAATAATCATGCTGATTTTCAGACTTTTTCAGCACATTTCTCCCTTATAGGGGTTGAATTTTCAAAAAACCTGAAACAGGTGTTTACTCATTTGTCGTTAAAAATACTCCTGTAAAGTTTCGACTAAAATAGTCTAACTAATCTTGTTTCCCCATACAAACTTTGGAACCCCATTTCACCCCTTTAGGGGGTGAGTTTTGAAAAATCCTTTCTTAGTGCACCCCTACACCTTATGAGGAACCTACGTGCCAAATTTGAACTCTCTAGAACCAGCGGTTTAGTATTTAGACATTTCAACCCCATTTCACCCCAACAGGGGAGATGGTAACTCACGTCCGACACGTTGGATTTTAAAATCGTTGCGGTTTTCGTAATCAGCGACCCGATAAACCATAAAAACAATACCCATGCTGATTTTCAGACTTTGTTACCACATTTCTCCCTTAGGGGTTGAATTTTCAAAAAACCTGAAACCACTCAGTTCTTATATTTATAGTTTACGCGAGGTTTGGCACCGACTTCGAAGGGTGAGTCAAGTGTAATCTGTACTTAAACGGGTTATTGTTGGCTTTTTAGTTTTACTGAAGTCGGTTCTTTTTTTTGTTAAAATTTTTTTTTTTTGCTTTTTAGTGATTCATTCGTATGTGTGTTCATCATCAGTTTCCTTACACCAAATCCTATTTACTGAATGTAAATTCTTGACTTTATCAATAAATTACCGAAAGCGCCGTACATGTCCCTATAACATTTGAAGAGTTCCCTCGATTTCTCCAAGATTCCATCATCAGATCCCGACTTAGTGCCAACGGGACCAACTCGGAGTTATACCCTTTCGATAAAAAAAAAATGAAAATCGGTTCACGATTCTCGGAGATATCGAGTAACATTCATAGAAAAAAAAAAAAAATTAGGTCGAATTGAGAACCTCCTTCTTTTTTGAAGTCGGTTAAAAAGTAAGAGTCTATACCCCCAAAATATACCTCATACTCAAAGAATGCTACGTTTCTTATACAAACTTTAATCTTTATTTTGAACAATTTAGGGGATGAATTTAAAAAAATGCTGAAATTAGTTTTAATATTTTTTATGCACGGCCTAAATACGAAATATAATCGCTCTTACTCAAAAACTGCAATTTTTCTCATACAAATTTCAACCCCAATTAGACCCCATTGCAGGATGAATTTTCAAAAATGCTGAAATTACTTTTCTTCATTCTATATTTAAAGTGTGTATGCAAAGTAATAAGACTCTTACTCTAAAATTACGCATTTTCCATACAAACTTTCAACCCCAATTTAACCCCTCAGGGGATGAGTTTTGAAATATCCCTTCTTATTCCTTGCCTACATAATATACTTGACCTACTGTAGAATTTTCAAAGTTCTAAGTTCAGTAGTTTCGGCTCTGCGTTGATATGTCAGTCAGTCAGGACAAATCCGTTTATATATATATATATATAGATAGATAATAGTGAAAGATTCACGATGTCATAGCCAAAAAACATAGTGAAATATCGGAAATGACGGAAGATTTACTTAATTGCGAAACTTTCTATTTCTCAAAATTTCTAAAAATTTCCACGTAGAAAGTCTTGCAATTTTATAAATTTTCCGTACTTACAGTAAAATTGTAATGTAACATGTTACGTCTAATTTCACTTTGTTCTACCAGTCACTAACAGCTGATTAAGCCGGTCATGTTAAATATCTAATAGCCGTAATTATTTAACCATTAATTTCATATCCAAAAAACATAGTGAAATATCTTAATCTGTTGTCTGCAGATCTCGACGCGCGTATCGGTCTCCTCATTGCAGAAGATCAGCCAGCACCGACTCCGTCTACGAGCGATTCCCCTACTCCCTAATGAATTTGTATTATTTCTGTGCATGTTTTTAAGTTATATGTTTTTCATTAGTAACATTTATTTCTACATCCTCACACACCATACACACATCCTCTACACTCGTATTTTACTTCCAATCCAAATCGATATTTCAATTGACTTGCTACAGGTGTCTACATCAAAAGGCTGCTACTTATTTATTATTCTGAAAATATATGCACAATTCCACGCAGTGAGTGACATGATTCTGAAGATACAATCGCTGAATAACAATTTGGTTTGTTTCATTCGATGATGAACTAGGCAAGGAATTGGATAACTCCTTCATCGTCACATGTCACTCCCTCGACAGCATCGAATCCTGTACTAAATTGGTTACGAATAGTCAATTCAAAATACTTTGCCTGAATATAAGAAGCATTCAACGTAACTTCTACGATTTCACAATCGCGCTTAAACGTTTTAAAACGAACTTTGACATAATCATTCTGTCGGAGTGCTGGTTGCATGACAATTCTGTTATCGGTCAGCTTCCTGGTTACAACTCATTTCATACATCCAATCACCTGAATAAAAGCTGTGGTGTAATTATCTATGTTATTAAGTCTCTTAGCCCCTCAGTTCATGAACCTCCCACTCAGGGGGCTGACTTCCTGATGGTTCGTGTCAATAATATGTCTATTCTGGGGATTTACCGTTCTCCGTCACTGAGTGACTTCGATAGCTTTAACCGTTCTCTTGATCTGGCTCTGAAAAGTGTAAGCGACAGTTCTTGTATAATTGTTGCGGGTGATTTAAATATTGATCTTCTTGACACACAGAACCATATAACTGGAGACTACTTGACCTTAATGGCGTCGCACGGGTTGTTACCAGCTATAACTGCTCCTACCAGAGACAAAGCTTGTCTGGATCACATTTTTATCAAAACTGTTCAAACTGCTACAGGCATAGTGTGCAAATGTGCGATCACGGACCATGACTTGACAATGATGAGTCTATCTCATTCAAAAACAGAAGATGGCCGAGACCGTAATTCCTGTCGCGTCAACATGCAAGCAGTCGCTGCCGATTTGCGGGACACTGACTGGTCTCCGGTACTCAGCTGTGGGGATCTTGACAGTGCCGTAGCGTTATTTGATGGGGTAATTTCTAATTCAGTTAAGAAACACAGTCATATTGTTAAGGTCAGCCGCAGTCGTTTTACCTTGAAGCCTTGGATGACTCCTGGACTAATTAGGTGCATGAAACATCGTGATAGGCTTCACTTGCAGTTGAGGAAGAATCCTGATAACCAAATCTTAAAAATTAGCTATACGCGTTATAGAAACTTCTACGGTCAACTTCTACGTAGCATTAAAGCTGATTATGACAATAGGGAGCTTGCCCGCAATAGCGACAACCCTAAAAAACTCTGGCAAACTATCAAACGAGTCTGCGAGTATCCTGGTCGCTCCTCTGATGCCAGTGCATTAACAAAAATCACTACTAACAGCCATGATTCCCTCACTGCTTGTAATAAACACTTCGTGTCAGTAGCAAGTGAGTTGGCTAATAAAATTTTAGACAAACTTAAAACCACGCAGCAGACTCTGGCGTCTAATTATACCTCAGGTGGAGCGCTCCCTCACTCCTTCTTTTTTGCTCCGACCGATCCCCAAGAAGTGGGTGACTTAATAAAAGCCCTTAAATATGACAGTGCTCCGGGGCCAGATGGCTATAAATCTTCCCTGATAAAGTCTGTTAGAGAATTTATTTGCATTCCTCTGGCTCATATCTTTAATCTCAGCATTTCGTCGGGTTATTTTCCTGACGCTTGGAAGAGATCAACAGTGTCTCCCATCTTTAAATCTGGTGATAAAAGTAATCCTGACCACTATCGACCTATATCTCTTCTTAACATTTTTTCGAAACTATTGGAAAAAATTGTAAACAAACGTCTAGTAGACTTCTTAGATAAGCATAAGCTTATCTCAGATAGGCAGTTTGGGTTTAGGCGGCGAAAATCCACGGAGCACGCAGTAGTCTTGCTCTCAAATACAATTGCTAAACATCTTGATCAGGGTAGGCATTGCATAGGAGTCTTTCTGGACTTGGCTAAGGCCTTCGACACCGTCTCAGCGCCGATTCTCCTAAAAAAACTTGAACTCAAAGGGATTCGAGGCTCGGCGCTGGAATGGTTCAAAAGTTACCTCGCAAACCGGAGCCAGCATGTGAGGGTCGGAGACTGCAACAGCAAAGACCTACCTATTGTTTTTGGGGTCCCTCAAGGAAGCATTCTCGGACCAACCTTGTTTTTATTGTATATTGACGACATTCTATCACTTAACTTGAAAAACTGCGACTTAATCTGCTATGCGGATGATACAGTAGCCCTCTTTAGTGGTAAATCATGGCCTGAGGCATTCCACATGGCACAAACGGGAATGACAAGCATTTCAGACTGGCTAGACACAAACTTGCTCACCTTAAATACAAAAAAAACTAAATTCTTAACTTTCTATAAGACGGTATCTTCCAGCCCCCCTTCTTGTAATCAATTAACTTTGTCGTCAAGTTTTGGTACACGTGATACTATCGAGCGGGCAGAAATGATCAAGTACCTCGGAGTAACCATCGATCAGAGATTGTCCTTCAGACAGCACATTGAAACTTTATCTCGTCGGGTTAGAAAGGTTATATATATTATGAAACTCCTGAGAAATGGAGCCTCCAGAGAAATTCTCCAGTTAGTATATTTCGCACTCTGCCAATCTATACTTCAATACTGCATTGCAGCCTGGGGGGGCGCAACTAAGAGTGCAATGATTGGAGTTGAGCGAGCGCAACGAGCTGTGCTTAAAGTCATGCTGAGAAAACCTTTCCGATTTCCCACTGTTGACTTGTATAAGGAGGCCTCAGTGTTAAGTGTTCGCCAGCTTTTTGTTCTGAGAGCTGTAGCTGAATCTCACCGAATTGCTGTCGCTTCCACGGATCACGTTAGGCGCCGTCAGCAACGCCACAAACACCTTGTTATTCAGTGCCCCAGAGCTAAAACCGCATTTGCTAAACGCCTTCCTTCGTACCTACACCCCTTTGTCTATAACAGAGTCTCTAAAGCGTGCAAAATCGACAACTTTTCCTGTGCAATCCTTAAATGTAAGGTTAAAAAATGGCTTCTATCCCTGTCCTATGATGACACCGAGAACATCATCAAATAATAAATTTGGGAAGTGGTAACTCGTTGACACAAACACACACTCACACACACACACACACACACTCACACACACACGCACACACACACTGCGTAGATAAGTAATTTTATATCATAGGTATCTTGTATTATAATTTTATAATTTCCCTCCACTTTGTTCTCTCTGTTGCGTTAACGGGCTTTTTTCTATTACTGTTCTTTTTTAATTCTAACTGGTATACAGTACTCCCGGTTCCCAAGATACAGGCTGTGCCTAGTTTGGGGCCGTTGGCAATATCCTATGTGTAAATTCCAGTGTATAAGTGAAATATTTGTAAAATGTCTAATTGTAAGGAGTTTTTGCTAAATAAAGAATTTGAATTTGAATTTGAATTTGAATTTGTTAGTTAAGCCTCTTGATGATGTGTAGACGGGAAATTTCCAAAATTGCGAATTTCTACGTGGGAATTTCTTACAATTTCCTATAGTCCTATAGGATATATAAATATAAATTTCAAATATTATATACAATGAAATGAAAAATTTAAAATTTTAATGGTTCAGACAGGATTCGAACCTGCGTTTCCAACGGCTTTCCGAGCCAACACGGACGTCCTACCAACTGGACCACCGAACCAGATGTCAGAGCCATTGAATCTTTCGTTTACGTTAGCAGACGTTACTGCTTTAATAAAAATAATTGAAATATTATTATTTTAAATTCTTGTGAAATATCCAGAAATTTCCGGAAGTGCTCTCAGTTTCACGGAAACTTTCCGCAAATTGTCCATCCGTAGTCTAATTCGATGATCTGGTAAGCCACTAATTGGGTAAGGCTCAGAAGCGTTTTGAATGCTCCCTGACTATTATGTTGCGTTTTCACGAATAAATAACATTATTTTTGCAATCACCAATTACATTTTTTTTGTAGTGCTTGTTGCCAATTGTGATGTATTCCAATAATACAATACAATACAACAATACTTTATTGCACACCAATAAAAGTTTACAAAAGGAAACAAGACAAATACAATTTATAAATAACGGTAGACAACGGGGGTCTTATCGCTAAAAAGC
This sequence comes from Apotomis betuletana, assembly GCA_932273695.1. NCBI lineage: Eukaryota > Metazoa > Arthropoda > Insecta > Lepidoptera > Tortricidae > Apotomis > Apotomis betuletana. Next base: position 23,610,191 of record OW026303.1, on the reverse strand, counting down.
GATCTCTTCCAGACAACCTTTGGGTCTACTAACAGAAAACAAGTACGCATAATATGGGTAAATATACACATACATAAATAGATATACATAAACTTCATAATAGAATTATATTCGTCTAAATTTCGTAACACAAAGGAACGAGCAGTGCTAATGAGCCATACCCAAATATAACGCAAACTACATTAAGAAACTTCAGAATGCGTGTATCGTAATGTCTTTTCCAATCGAACGACGAGCACTCATTCCCTAGTTTTCATATAACAGCCGACAGCAAGCGGAGTTTTTGTCCCTATCGTGATTTGAATTCAATAATCGGGATCGAGTCAGCCTCAGATCGCTTTCCATGGAAATGAAGAGAGTTTCTTTTTATATTTTGTTGAAGGAAGAATAATTCCATTGGCGGGTAATCGTTACGGAGATTGGAGGTAGATATTAAAATCCGAGTTTGAGTTATCCGGTCTTTCGGGTTGCTCCGCTTTCTCATTTTGCTGTCGGGGTATCCGCTATCGTCATAATTTTCGTCACAATTTTGTGCTTCTGAATTGGGGGCTACATTCAGTGTTTCAGGTGACATTAGTCCGAGATATGGCCGGGATATAAATAAGATTATATGGCCAAAACATTCAATTTTAGTAATATCACTAAACTGTTCTGGCCATATCTCGGTATAGAGCATATGCTCTATTGAAAGTTACTAAGTGTTATGACATTTTCTTTTATACTTTTGTGACCTTTATTTTATTGATCTTAAAATGCAAGACGGTGACTTATATCTCTAACGCGTATCTCCACTAGAACCTCAACTTTTTTATAACAAATATCACCATATGTGGTGTGAACTGATAAACTCGATACCATATCCTTGACATGATAATGTCATCTTGGCTTTTTTTTTTATTAAGGTTCACCAACAGTTATTACATAATTTATCACAGTTTTATTATCATTTATAAGATAAGTTTTGTGCACAACCAATTACAGGCAAACACGGCATGCACTAGTTATTACTTAAGTAATAGATATATATTATTTTATAAAACTAAAAGAAGTACTTAGGAACTGCCTTGTATAAGAAAAGTAAAGTAAGTGAGCAGTATAAAAAATATTACAGTTTATAATTTTCTTTTTAATTTAAGGTTAATTTTAAGGTCTAGTTATACATATAGCATTTTGCTTATAGATTGCGTTATTACCCTATTGTTAATTTTTACTAAGAGTGTTTATCTGTTTATCATCCTGGTTGGCTTGCGAGTTAGCTACATGGGAGATATCTCAATGCTTAGTCGAATTACGACCTGTTTTGTTTGAAGAGTCTTTGACAGGCCAATATCCTGCTCGGTTGTATCTGGATATATAATTAGTTTTATTGTGAGCGTGCTTAGCGTTCCGAAATAGGAATTGACTGTCGTGTTAGAGCCGTATTGGAATAGGTACTAAAATAGGTAGAATTTCAAACTTGATTGAAATTAAATTGTTTGCTTATAAATATAATTTTACATGATATATAGGTACATGCATGTGATTTTAACGCAATATGTTTCGTAGTGGTTGTATTTCAAACGTTGAAATTAGTCCGTTTGCTTTAAAGGTTGATGAGGTTTGACCTGAACACTTTCTTGACAATTTCTAACTTATAAGAAAACATTAATAAAGTGAGATTCCTTATTGTAGAAAGAGCTACAATACCTCCCTAAATAAGAAATTAAGCAACTGGTTCAAAAATTTAATTGTCCGCGTATCGTTTCGGTGGTCTAATTGGTAAGCCATACCCCGCCCAACCCATTGATTTTTTACTTTGTTCGCTTCAATTTTAATGTTAATTTAGTTTACGGTAGCAGACGTTACTGATTGATTTTGTAAAAAAATATAAGATGGCATTATATATTTATATAGATAGGCCCTTGCGTCTATTGCAGACGATTTATGGTGTAATGTTTGGGAGACACCGTTTCTGGTGGCTAACTAAACCGATACGAGATCGACACATTCTACCGCAGGTCTCACAAGAAAAGTGTGCGATATACGATGGCATTAGCTTTACAACATAAGAAAAAAACATCGTAACGGATGTGAGCGAAAATATTAGGGATGGTATAATCAGCAAAGAAGATGGATTTTCATGTGTGAATGTGTAACTCGTATTTGTCAATCATTTGTATTATTTTATCGAACTTAGTATTTTTGCAAAAACCAATGGAATGAGACAGTTAAAGTGCTGATGTTGAGTCTATAGGAAACAAAATTAAATAATTACCGTAAAATAAAAATAACGCTAATTTCAATTAAAAAATTGAAAACAAAATTATTGTTTTTTATCTTGTTTTGCTAACAGAGGTCGCTGCTAATGCTAAATTATAAAACAAATGACAAAGTAACAAACAAAACAAATTTAACCCTATCACACCCATTTATGACAACAATAAATAAAATCCGCTGACCGCAACATAAGGCTTATTATGCAATAAATTTAATTTATTTGTACCCGCATGTTCGAAATAAATCTTGTCCGAATTAACGAAATGTTAAAACAAATCCAAAAATATTTGCGTATTCCCGATAGCTTTGATTGGAGCCATTAAAATCGCCGGGACTCCAACAAAGTAACACACTCATTTCTGATGGTGTGCCATTTTAATTTACTGCTCAAGTGGGCAATGTCTGATAGAGCTTGAAACATAAATTGTTGTACTGATTAACTTACATTTCCAGTCGATGTTCCGTAATTCTGATCAACCTCATCATCATTATATCAGCCGATAGCCGTCCACTGCTAGACAAAGGCCTCCCAAAGTTCTCCACATCGATCGGTCTTGCCAGATTGTCCGTCCACCTTGTCGCGGGCCTTTCCACACTGCGTCTTCCAGTCCGCGTTCGCCTCTCAAGATCCTTTCTACCCTAACGGCCATCGGTTCTACGAGCAAAAAGCTGTTTTACAATTGATTTATTTCATTAGATGAAGAGTTTGGTCCTAAATCCAATTTTGACTTATTACACAAAACAATTTCCATAAAAGAAATAGCCTTATTAATACTCCTACATTTCTCCACTCGACGCTCATCACCCTTCATTCCTAAAGCCTCCACGTGTACAAATTAACAATCGATACCATTGTCTACTGAATAATAAATCGCTAGGTACCTATTGTAATAGTTATTTACGATTACAAGTGTGTAAGGTAGGTGATTTCAGACGAGTGTGATTTTTATTCACGAGCGAGGTACGAGCGAGTATTTAAACAAACACGAGTCGGAAATCATCTTACACACGAGTTTCATACAAAACTTTACTATGCATGTACGAGAAAATAGAAAATACTTTAATACTCACAAAGACTGTTTGCATTGGAAAGATCATTTATGATTCAATTTAAATTGAATTATCTGCGAGGAACTATCCTCAGTAGAAAAGCTAGAAACTGCTCCGACCACGTCGTCTAAAATTGGCCTTCACGTATTTAAATAAAATTTCATAGACATCTGTACTTAGAACGTTACGATTTCATGTATATAATTCCGTCATTAATATCATAGGCTTTCAATTTCAATAATTTTAATATCAATTTTAGTTGCGTTATCGTGATGTCGAAACCTATTAAAAGAAAAAAAAAGCTTTCGTTTTTGACTACGGATATAAAGTTGTTTTATATTGATTTAATATTTCCTTCGGTTTCCGCGAATGTCACACATTTAAATTGAATAATTGATTTATTTCATTTAATGAAGAGTTTGGTCCTAATTATATTCTTTTACTTTTTTTTTTTTTTTTTTAGGCCTCTCCTCTCGATTTCCACAACTCCCTGTTTGATGCTATTACTGGCCAATCATTTAGGAACGCGTCCAGATCGTCCCGCCATCTCCGTCTTGGCCTGCCACGTCGTCGTTATTCTTTTACTTATTACACAAAATAAACAGCCTCTCCCAAATGTCTCCCACTCATCGTTCATTACCCTTCATTCCTAAAGCCTCCACGCGTACACAAATTAACAATCGTTACCATTGTCTACTAAATAACAAATCGCTAGGTACCTATTGTAATAGTTATTTACGATTACAAGTGTGTAAGGTAGGTGATTTCAGACGAGTGTGATTTTTATTCACGAGCGAGGTACGAGCGAGTATTTAAACAAACACGAGTCGGAAATCATCTTACACACGAGTTTCATACAAAACTTTACTATGCATGTACGAGAAAATAGAAAATACTTTAATACTCACAAAGACTGTTTGCATTGGAAAGATAATTTATGATTCAATTTAAATTGAATTATCTGCGAGGAACTATCCTCAGTAGAAAAGCTACAAACTGCTCCGACCACGTCGTCTAAAATTGGCCTTCACGTATTTAAATTAAATTTCATAGACATCTGTACTTAGAACGTTACGATTTCATGTATATAATTCCGTCATTAATATCATAGGCTTTCAATTTCAATAATTTTAATATCAATTTTAGTTGCGTTATCGTGATGTCGAAACATATTAAAAGAAAAAAAAGCTTTCGTTTTTGACTACGGATATAAAGTTGTTTTATATTGATTTAATATTTCCTTCGGTTTCCGCGAATGTCACACATTTAAATTGATTAATTGATTTATTTCATTTAATGAAGAGTTTGGTCCTAATTATATTCTTTTACTTATTACACAAAATAAACAGCCTCTCCCAAATGTCTCCCACTCATCGTTCATTACCCTTCATTCCTAAAGCCTCCACGCGTACACAAATTAACAATCGTTACCATTGTCTACTAAATAACAAATCGCTATTGTAAATATTATTTATGATTCAATTACAGGATCACACTGATAGTTCACGTTATAGTTCATTTAAATTGCTACGTATAGTTCCTATGGGTACGTTGACAACCAAATAAGGCAGAACTCACATCTGCCCTTAGCAGAACTAAATATCGTTTGAATATGAATGAAATACAGTTCATTTTATACTGGATTTGCGAAGGATCTTAGTGAGTGAAGATTACTCAGCTCATATTCATATCCTGCTTGTTATATTTAGGTCTCCGGAGTGCTATATGGTTATTAACATCTATTAAGAAGGTATAGCGGTCATTAAGTGTTAGTTTAAACATTTTATGGTTAGTTGTTATAGAAAGTACAGCCCAAAGACACTTAAGATGCCTTATTTCTTAAAAAAAAAAAAACATATTTATGACAATATATATTGATAATTTCAACCAACTTTTTGAAGTGAATAATACTTTTCCTTGATAGCTATTTCATGCTTTCATTGCGTGCAGTCAAAAATAAGTTGAAAAAAAAAAAAACGTTTTTTTCTGTGAATTTTGTTAATTTCGAGTAGTTTTTGAAACAAAAATTATGAATGAAAAATCGCAATGGCCCTGTTCTAAGTAGTAACATTGATAATATGTTAAGAAACATGTTTGATCATAGAGATTGCAAGCATCATTAATCACTGATATAATCGATGTCCCGCATTACCTTAACCAATTAACTGGGGTGACTATTTAAATGCGCATAACTCAATATTTAATCATAACGATGTTTGAACACATTGTTATGGGGATATGTACTAACCGTGCGTTTGAATCACTAAAATGTTATGGGTTAGGTAGGTATTTTAGCATTATATTGGATGGAACTTTTTAATTAAAACTGAATAAGCATTGTATAGCCTAACAAGTGTCAATCCGGCCCAAGGATAGTGGCTCTACAAACAGCTCATATTATTTGCATTATTAAACGCCAATAGCGATTTGACAAGGTTTTGTCATTAACCAAATTTGAAACATTGTTTACCGGAATGCTGCTCAATTATTCGTTCTTCTTGCGAAATAAATACTGAATCCTATTGAAAATAAACTTTATTATGCAAATACTTTAAATATGGGGAATATTTGGTCCTGACTCTCAACGTCACTGACTTTCAACGTCAGTTACCAAAAAAATGTCGTTGCCAGGAAAATAAATTAGTATGTATGTATGTAAACACTTTATTGTACATAAAAACAAGAAAAACAAAACCCCCTGTTGAGCTATAAATATTGACAAAAAGGTAAATTATATGAACGAAATGTAACGATCAACTGCAATGTAAGCAGAACTCGAACCTGACCTTTTATGTGAGGAGTGTCTTTTCAAAAGGGCTTATTTTTATATGAGTTTCATAGAAAAATAAGCCCTTTTGAAAAGACACTCCTCATGTGCATTCCCAACAGATCTGATTTATCACATCGTTACATCAATCACACCAAATCTTTGATTCCATAATTCAACACTACCAGAGCGCCCTCAGCGTTATAATTATAAATGTGTTTTTAAGTCTAATAAAGATTTTAAATCGAATAAAGCGCTGGGTGGATTATGTGAGCGATGATAATGGAGAAGAAAGAATTAAAAATAACGACATGACGAATGATATTGATAGGGAAGAATAGAAGAACAAACATGCTGCACCTAAAAACAAATGCCAAGATAATGATACAACATTTGAATAAAAAAATATAAAACAACCACATACATGTAAGAAAACGAGAGAGAGAGACTATGTTTTATTTAATTATAGACATTTTTTTATGTTATAAACGTTTTATAACGTTACTAGGTATTTTGAAACTTAAATGATGAATAACCAATAAGCCAAAAAAATACATGCACTCATGCCTTTACCAGACTATGGTAAGTACTTAGATAATACATAATATTATTTAACTCAACGCTGTAATCAAATAGCCAAAATTTTAGCGCAGAAACGCTAGCTAGTAATAACTTTACCTTAAACTAGCCAAAATACAGGGATTTTCATACTACTCTTATTCCATTCGCTTCCCTAAAGCAATAATCAAATAACCATCATTTCCGCACTGAATAATTTCAGCAAGTTTGCCTCAAACTCACCGTTAAGTTATCCGCAGACATAAACCATAGTTAGTTCAACAACGCAATTTAAACGCAATTATAGCAGTTCGCGTTGATAAAGCGGCCGCAGCCGAGAATGAATCGGTTAGTTACGGGCGAGGAACGATGTTGCCACTTGTGAGAATACCTAGTATTGTAAGACATATAAAATTTGTAAAAATAAGTTTTTGACGTGAAAATATCAACACGTCTTATAAATCGATGAACGCCGGCTACACGCACGAAAAAACATGACTCATTGTCACATTCCGCCTGAGCCGAGCGTGGAAGCGAGAGCGCGGAACAAGCGACAGAGTGGCATGATCGGCCTAAGCGTTCGGCTTGTGACGCATCTATCTCTCTTCCACTCCATCGGCCGGCATACGTTATCACGTATAATTATCATCCGTAAACTGACTTTACAGAAAACCATTTTTTTTCTGACGCCAGCCGACATTGTAAAACAAAGGTGTCTTGTAACTCCTTCGGTGCTCATGGCTGCATGGGCTGGGTAACGACAATCACTTACCATCAGGCGATTCCTCTGCTCGTTTGCCTCCCCCTATGTCTCCATCCCCAAAACGATGGACCGAAGACCGGGCGCGTTGTTGCGCGCCCGCGAACCTGATTCGGCATTCATGAGTCATGTCACTCGCCATAATGCCCGACAGTCCTCGGCGAAGCCAAGACGGCTAGCCTAGACTTCAGCTACATCACGAGTTATGATAGAAAAAGGTTCATCAAAGAAAACAGAAGGCATTTGAATAGTTACTGCGTACCGGATCATGCAGCACCGAATTAGGAAGGATGAGTTTTGGACTAAAGAATGCATGCCATACCTTCCAGCGGTCCATGAATATGAAAATACTATTTTAACAGATTTTGAACATGTGTATTGTTACTTAGACGAGCCTTGCTGCTTCTCTGCGAGGAAGAGCACGACGGTCATCTCAAACGATTGTTTAAGATACTTTGTCCCTATTCATTGCTGCTTCTCTGCGAGGAAGAGCACGACGGTCATCTCAAACAATTGTTTAAGATACTTTGTCCCTATTCATCGGAAAGTCCCTAACGTAGTAGGTCGACAATTAATGCTTAGGATCGCGGGCAACCGTTAGATGAGATGTTCAGAATACCGGAAGAAGGTGAATTCACGTTTTAGTCAAGATCACAGAAAATAGGGTAGACCATTAGTAGTTTTAGTTGTTAAGCTAATGTTGTTCAATTTGAAGGGTATAATCTATGTTGTAATTTGGTGTTGCAGTTTCAGGGCACATCCAGTATAATAGTAATTTTACAGCGTCAGCAGCACGCTAATGTAATAATTCGTCAACACAATCCCGTCAAGGAAATTAAATTCGTATTCTCGACAATGGTGGGCTCAGTAAATTAATTTTAGTAAGCAAAGTTAGTTTCTGAGACGGTCTAATTTGGCCTCCGGGGTGAAGGTTCCGAGCGTCTTGGAATGACTTGAGTGAGATCCGTGGTAAACGTCACCATTTAAGTTCCAAACTTATAGCGTTTTCATGGGATGCATAGAAAAAGTGATCAAAGGTTTATACACGAGCGGACCTTTACGATATTTTTAGCACAGCGGCCTCCAATACGCTGTTGCAAGCGCCGCGATTGCAAGTTCGTATCCTGGCAAGAGCCGGTACCCCATTATTGGTGTGATAAGTTCGATTATTGGTTCCAGAATCGTTGATGTTTTATATCTGGGGTGTGTAATAATTCATAGAACAACAAATGGTATAACGTTCATCACATCGAATAACATATAATATAATTTCAACACATAGAATCGATCAATTGATAGAATTATCATTTCGTAGAAAATCAGTTCATAATATTTTCATTTCTTATAACAACACTTGATATATTTTTTGTTTCGTATATAAACACTAAAAATAATGAACACTTAAAATAATGAACATTTAATATAATAAACATTTAATAGAATAAACAAACAACATAATACATACTTAATATAATGAACATTTCATACAATAAACATTTAATAGAATAAACAAATAACATAATACACACTTAATAGATTTTTTGTCAAGTGAGAGTGACTATTTTGTATCATTTACGCGCTTTTGAATTAAAATGTATAAAATTCTTGTTTAAAATATTGTTCTTGTATGTAAACAGTATGAATACAAGCAAAACTTTTTTCGGTACGCAAAAAAAAATAACCTCGAAGGCCAGGCGGGAGCTCGCTACGCTTCGCTCCCGCCTGACCTTCTAACCTAACCCGGCCACGTCGGATATGCTGTGAAAGGTTTTGCTCGCTCGCTTCGCTCGCTCGCTCGTGTATTTTTTTTTTTGCCAGTACTCCGCCTTAGCTCCAAACTTAATACTTTCTTGGAAGTGGTTGGGTGGATTTGTTCTTGTATGTAAACAGTATGAATACAAGCAAACCTTTTTTCGGTACGCAAAAAAAAAATAACCTCGAAGGCCAGGCGGGAGCTCGCTACGCTTCGCTCCCGCCTGACCTTCTAACCTAACCCGGCCACGTCGGATCTGCTCTGGAAGGTTTTGCTCGCTCGCTTCGCTCGCTCGCTTGTTCAAATTTTGTAATTTATGAATTCGAAAGGATATTATACGAAAAATACATTCTATTAAACGTACATTCTATGAAAAGTACATTCTATTAAACGTACATTCTATGAAAAGTACATTCTATTAAACGTACATTCTATGAAAATATTGTTATAAGAAAAGTGAATTATATTAAACGTGCATTCTATCAAATGATTGTTATAAGAAATGACTTTCTATCAATTGTGCTTCTACGAAATAACGATATATGAAATAAACATTCTATGAAACGTTGTTATACAATCTGAAAATTCTACCAAACGTATGTTCGGTCATATGAAAATATGTTAATTGTTTTTCTATGAAATGAGACGCACCCTTATATCTGCTTATTAGAAGGTGACCGCAATTTTGTCCGCGTATAAATTTTTCTTTACTGTAATCGGGTAAAAAGTGTTTTAACCATATTTGGATGTCTAGTTATCTCCATACCATGACAAATATATTAGTCCCATAAAAATCCCGCCTCACGCTGTTGATTTTTCCTGAAATGAAGACCGAATGGTCCATAGAATACTTATCTTCAATACAATTTTAAAATTCGATAATAATTTAGAAATGTTTTGCTACTTTGGGATTAAATCGATTTGTGTAAGATGACTAGTCATTTAGTGATACTTCCATGACTTCCTTCCCGTCCTTAGATTATGAAGAAATAATAATTTTGTTAATGTCGATAAGTAGACTCAGTTCAAAAACCACAAAGTATACTACCCCTTAGTTAAATTGTCGTTGCATCGCAAATTGCATCGTCTACAAATGCCAGGTTGCCCGCTGAAATAAAAAAAATACATACTAGAAGACTATGAACATAATTTTGTAAGTACATCAGTTAATTATTAAGAAGTGACACAAATAAAGATATAATATATTTTTTCACAGACGCTTTTAAATTGTACCAAATAGGCCGTCCTGAGAGATTTGTTGTAATGTTATAGCTTTGATATTTTTCTGTGTATATTTCATTTTGTTTCGTTGTCGTGTCAAATTGATTTAAGAGGACTATAAGTAAGTTAGTCTTATGTAAAAAAAAAACGATAATATCTTTAAACGTAAGCATTTAATATCTATCAGAAATCAGGGGTAATACAGATAAGTAATCAGCGTTTACTTAAAACGTATTGTCTGCCACCGTGCTACGGTTCGCAAAATATACCTTACTCCGATGACTCACTAACCCAATGACCCAAAGGGAGTCTTTAACTCCGATAAGAGATAACACTACTTCTCTTTCTCCAGCGAGTTCCACTATTAGTCGCCAGGCACTCTCAAACAGTACTGCGAAGTAAGAGATAGGTAATATTTCTCTCGCGAGAAAGTGTGGTTTCTGAACAGTGTTGTGAGAGAGTGACGGGTGATGCTATCTCACACAACATGGGTCGCGAATCATAGTTGTGCTGGACAGGCACGGGCAGTCGACTTGTCGTAGTCCAATGGGTCGACACAGTTTCTTAACACTTAGATCATCCCCCATCCGTGTCACGTGGCCTAGTAGTGCAGTCATTGAAGCGAAAAATACGGTCTTACCTCCGATTTTTTTTACTGTGAACCGATTTGCATGAAATTTTGGAATTAGGCTCATCTTACCCTTAACTTCAAAAGTGAAAATGATTTGAACTTCGCAACCACCCTGGGGGTGGTTGCCACCCCTTCTCGGGGGTGAATTTTTTTTTTTTCAAAATAACCTCGGATATCGATAGAAGGCCTAACTTTAAGCAAAAAATCATCTATAAAGTTTTTCAAAAAATCCAATACTTTTCAAGTTATTGGCAATTGAAAATTCGCAATTTTTTCACGTTTTTCATCGGTTTTTTGCAAATATCTCCAAAAATATACGTTTTATCGAAAATTTTATAAAAAACAAAATTGTAGCAGGTAAAACAATGAACAATTTGGTTTTTTATAAAGTATTCTAAATGCAATATTAAGCTAGATATTAAAGATCAAAGCCGTTTTTTATTATGTCTGAAAAATCGATGTGGTCAATGCCATCTAGCGGTATGTATTCATGCCTACGTTTTCAAAATATATGAGCCACATTATGTATATATATACACATTACAATAGTTATGGGTCTCTATTATACTGCGTACTTTCACATTGCTCCAAATATTCACACTCCGATATTTTCAGTTACTAAGTAGAAAAAAATATGATAAGTTTTTGGATCATAACTCCTTCAATTTTCATGCTATCACAATTTATAAAAAACTATTGTAAAGGTAATTAAAAGAGCTACAACATCCATTATTGCAATGTATAGTAAAAAACCTTTTTATAAAACGGTGAAGGGTTAAAGGGCTTAAGAGAGGCTGTGATTGCGCTGCCACGCGCTCTTTAAAGAATCATATCTCCGTCAATTTTTGTTTGACAGAAAAAACAAAAAAACCAAATTGTTTGTCAGAAAAATACCTAAATTTTTAATTCGTACACTTTTATATGTATCTGTCGTCATTTTTGAGATATTATGAAAAAAATGTGGGTTCTTTTGAAATATGAAATTTTGTATTTTTTTTTAATCGTGACTTTTTTGAAAAATATGTGTCCTGAAGCAGCCAAACTGATACTATCTATCAAACTCTTCACAGTAAAGTTAATTCTAGGCGGAATACGATTAATTTTAATTTTGGTGGAAATGGCACTTATGAAACCCATTGATTTAAAAGAAAAAACATTAGATGCTCCCCTTATTTGCAATACAGCTCACTTATTTTACGTGCAAAAGACTTTTAATGGTGCTCATTTTAAAGCTTATTTCGAGCACTACAAAACCCTTTTGTATTAGAATGCATAATATAATAACATAATAACTTTATAGATGATTTTTTGCTTAAAATTAGGCTTTCTATCGATATCTGAGGTTATTTTGAAAAAAAAAAAAAATCACCCCCGAGAAGGGGTGGCAACCACCCCCAGGGTGGTTGCGGAGTTCAAATCATTTTCACTTTTGAAGTTAAGGGTAAGATGAACCTAATTCCAAAATTGTATGCAATTCGGTTCACAGTAAAAAAAATCGGAGCTATAATGCTTCAATGACTGCACTATAGTGCAGTCATTGAAGCATTATAGCTCCGATTTTTTTTATGCCATAGCCAACGCTGGCTGTTGGCTATAGCCAACGCAGATGTATTCGGCCCAGAGCAAACACCGGATGGATCGAACTTGATCAAATTATGGTTGACCCATATGTTAATGTTCCCTCTTCTCTGTCGTTTCGCTCTTGGCAGAGCGTTCGTGATCGTGATTTAGACGTCCACGTTGATGCCCGATGGTAGATGCGGACGCAGCTCTCCGCGTGGTCTCCTGCCATCTTTTTATGTTGGCAGACTGTCTGACGCAATCAGATACGCTGATCCTATGGCTGATACCTATAGAATGTTCCTTAGGCACTGCCAATGGCGATGGCGGTAGAGTTTGACCCCAAAATGTGACTGTGGTCTTGAAGATCAAACTGTGCTGCAGATCGTGGAGCACTGTTCAAAACGACGCAACTGGGGTGACCTGATTGTGGGGATGAGCTCCAGAAGTGAAACTGCAGTTCGATTTTAACAACAACTTTCACACTTCACTTTCACTTTTAAAATAATATTCACAGAATATTATTTTAACACATAAAATGAATACAGCACAGGTATTTTATCACTGATGTATGCACTGTGCAGTTGCTACGACGATAATGGCCTTCTGGCCATCGTTAGTCTACCCACCATACCTCGATAACCAGCTCAACTGTAGAGGGCGATCTAGTGTTAGATTTGAACAACTGTATTTATGACTTCCTGGTTTAACAAGAAATAGCAGAACGACGTATACACATAATACTAATAATAGAATGTAAATTAAATCGATATGTAATAAGTTAATTAATCCTAAATAAGCTAACACAATGGACCTCTATATTCATATAAGTTACCTGACGCTACAGACTGAATGCATAACCTGTATATTTAAAAATTTCCTAGGACAAACTTTTCGCCACACCATTAAGTAGGGCACGGGAAAATTTTTGGTGCTGCAGTACTAAAATATTGCTATCTCTAAGTATGCAAAAATCGCATCGAATCTGTAATTAGAAAGAAGGACAAACCCAGCCATATTAGCCGAAGAACTGATAACCAGTGGGGTAAACGTGTTCTTGAGTGGAGACCGCGGATCGGCAAGCGTAGTGTGGGACGCCCTCAGACTAGGTGGAGCGATGATCTGTGCAGGGTGGCTAGCAAAAGCTGGATGAGAGTAGCCGAGGATCGCTTACAATGGCGTGCAGTTGGAGAGGCCTATGTCCAGCCAGCAGTGGACAAGAATAGGCTGATGATGATGATGACAAACCCAGCTTTCCACTTGGTAAGACGTGTTAACGATGTACCATTCTTCGTTAGTTTATGTAAGTTACAAAGAAAAGTAAATAAAGGTTTCATAACAACCACGTGTTGGAAGAAAATAAATTACAACTAGTTGGCGGGATGTGAAATTATTTAATGCAATCATTCTGCTTCCACCGGAAGTAATTTAATTCCGACATAATTTCTGAAAGCAACGTGTAACTGTGAACCAGGGGGATAGAAAAACGGAGAAAAATCTTTTTAAGGTAGACTTTCGTGGTTAAAACGTTATAATATTAATATTGTAACATAGACAATAAATTAAAACATAGATACTACTCTTCAACTCAACAATATTTTGTTGAGCAATATTTTTAAATTACTTTTTATACGACAATAACTTGTAGTCTTATAACGATTCCACTTAAGACTACAGAATGAGAAACATAAAGTTTATCTTTTATTGACTAATTGCTTTATGATGTCAGCTTTTCAAACTGGGACGTATTGTATATTAGCAAACAGTTAAGTTTTTCCCTGTACGTGTAGCATAGGGGACCAGCAACTCTGACAGTGTGATAAATACTATCTGTCAGTTTCCTTTCAGGACCGTGTGAGCGAGACAGATAATGCCGTGTTGCGCGACTAGCGAAGTCGGGGCAAAATATGCTAGTTCTGCTGTCTTTTGTTCCATTGAGTTATTTCGGCTTTCTTCTCAACAGCGGTCTCTTGGAAAATGCCGGTGGATTCACAATGTGACTTGTAAAAATGCCCTTGAGGCCTAGTTACAGAATAAATTATTTAATTTCTAACTAAACCTATCATTATTGTATTAAGCGGTTAATACCCACGTGAAATTGTAATATTGCCGCGACCGGGTAGCAGTACGACATACGAGTTCGAAACATGTCGGGTCATTCCGGACAATTTCACGTGAGTGTAAACCGTTTAATACAATAAGTAATTTAATATGTCTCACGAAAGTTTTAATAAAACCTATCATTTTCACCTCCCCCATATTCATTCATTGGCGCGTCCACACTTGCAGGCTAGGTGACGGCGGCACTTTACACTCCACTAGGTGCATGAAATTATAGCTGCAGGCTCGGACAAAGGATCCGCGGCGCCGTAATGAAAATACGTACGACTGCACGCCCGTTAAAAGTAAAAGGATTTATTTGAGGCTGCTACGTTATTGTATTTATCCCGGCATCTTCGAGAGAAATTGCTAAGTTGACAGCTTCGTCCAATGTAAGATTCAGTTTCTCTATTAGTCGCTCCCTGATCTTCGGGGAAGAGATATCAGCGATGAAGCCCCACGCATTGACTCGTTCTGACGTCTTACAGTAGCATTCGTAAAGTGACAGTCAAGGGCAAGAAGTTTCAAAGCTTGAATTTACTCTTTCACAGTCTCTCTGCTTATGAGTGACCAATAAATGTTTCGTTTTAGGCTTGACATATACTTACGACGATGCAGTAAACGTACCTTCTTCGTACGTAAAGGTACCTTCTCTAAAATATTTACTGCATCGTCGTAAGATTTGGCGGCCGGTGTAGCGGTAGTGCAACTGCCTACTGAATCGAAGGTCCTGGGTTCAAATGCAAGGGCAAATATTTGTAAGTAAGTAAGTAAGTAAGTAAACGCTTTATTGTACACAAAAACAGTTAAAAAATACATCTATTACAATTAACATATAGGTACAAAGGCGAACTTATCCCTATAAGGGATCTCTTCCAGTTAACCTTTGAGCAGTTGAGTGAGTACGAGAAGAAGATAGACAAACTAACACCGTGTACAAAAAGGTATTAAAATAATGAGACTACTAATAATTACACATATAAACTATTAATACATACATACATATATACATACATACATACATATATATATAATGTAATATAAATATACACATAAATATAAATACATTGTAGATCCAATTCACAAGTCATTGGAAAGCCATAACTTCTTAAGATTCGTCTTGAGCGATGCTACAGATGGAGACTTCCTAAGGGACAGTGGCAATTCGTTCCACAACTTCACAGCGCTTACTGTGAAAGATTTGGCGTACGTACGCGTCTTGTTAGACGGTACAGCCAAAGTGAGATTGGCAGACGACCGCAAGCGGTGACCACTGCCATCGGCCATATATTTAAACCTTTCACTGAGGTAAGGAGGTGAAGCAGGTGAATTTGTGTATTTAGTTCCTGAGCCATGATTTTTTTTTCTATGTAAGTATGTATACCGTTGACTAACACGAGTCGACACAAAGCTTACTTACTTTTATACTTAGTTCTTTACTTACTTAGGACTAGATTGATTTTTATTGTTAATTATATTTACTATTTAATCCATATTTATCAGATTTTTATTATTTATTATCATCATCAGCGTAGGCCCTTCAGTCTATTACAGACGATGTGTGGTCTTCAGTCTGAGAAGCACCGTATTTAATTATTTATTATAATTATAATTTCATCTGCGTTTCAGCAATGTATGGTGCTGGTTGACTTCATTATACGTGATTAAAATACACTGTAATTGTACCGGAGTCTAATTTACCTAGCAAGTAATGATTTACCTAATAATTACAACTTGACAAACAAACAGCAAAAATCTGTATATATATCTTACTGCTGTACGACGTACGTAGGTACGTAGATAGGTACATTTATAGCGTCAGGCGCATCGGACAACGGATCCACGCCTTAATGAAAATACAGTAACTGTAAGCCCGTTTAAAATAAAAGGGTAACTGCGGTGTATTTTAAGAAGACGTTATGAAGTCAGCTATTATTTTAGAGGTTTTGATTTTAATGTTAACTGACTATGTTTAATTCCATTTAGTTTTGTTTCATTTTCAATTGGATAGTGAAATCAGTCGGTATAACACAAGTTAATTTGGTTTGCTGAAACTTGGTTTATGTGAAATTTTAACAGATACGCTTAACAAAACAAATTATATTTGCAATTCTAATAGTATTTACTAGTTATTTAATTGGAATTCAGTACAATTTAAAATCTCAGTTTTTTTTTTATTTGCTGATCTTTTATGTTCATGTAATTAAGCCTAGTTTTAAGACTATCCTAAGATTGCTATGCCCAAACAGGGCCCATGTGTAGGACTCAAACAATCCAATGAAACATTAACATAACATCTAATATTAGCCATGGTGCATTAGTAACAGTTTAAAGTAATTTAAGACGAATGTAGTTGCAATTTAATATTAGTAGATAATTCTTTAATGTGCGTTGAAATCATGTGTGTGATGCCTATATTTATGATATTAGTCACTGGAATTGACAAATTAATTACATTTATTTATACAAGTGTCTTATTTACACATTGTACATTTGCACTGACTTTGCAACGATGACCGTATAGTGCTTTAGTATTGAACAATTATCAATCATAATAAAGAATCCTTGATGTCACGCCGCCGTTTTACGTGGCAGTCTCTGACTGTTGTCATACTACATTTATGTTACCACCGTATGTTTCATCTTTAAGACTTGTTCTGAAATTGGCTTACAATATAGCGTTATTATTTCTGAATTATATGTAATTAAAAACGAAACATTAACCCACACAATTCCACGCAAATTCTAGGCTATTTCCATAAAATGTCACAAGATCTTCACTCCAAACCTTAAAATGCGTAAACTGGTTTCGCATTGTCTGTTAATGCGCTTCACACTTAAGTGCCCAAACGAACGACCCAATTTCATTTAGATCCTTATTCTTGATTACCAAATTACGCCGAGGAGAAAAATGAAGCTACAAAGATCTTTATGAAGAGATCCGACGGTACTAAAAGGTGGTAAAACAAAATTAATTAGATGTTAAAATTAGGGCTGGCGTTTAAAACGGAATGATTTCAGTATAAAATCATAATGGAACTGAGTTACTTATATCAAATAAATCTGCGTAAAAGATAAAGAAGTAAAACTCCATCCGTATCTCCGCAAGGTTTTTTTTTAAGTAGGTAAAACTGATATAAAGTATACCTAAGATAATTATTTGATAAAAAAAATTGGGGATTAAATATTATTATTCTAAAATCATCTTGTAAATTCTCGTTACTGCCGGACAATCATTTGATGGACAAATCTTAGACGCGCTGGCTATTAAAAGACGCGACGTGGGATTGGAAAAGGCTCCGATCTTGTAAAAGAACGTGGTTGTCGCAAGACAAAAATATTCTTGTCGGAAACCTTTGTCTCGTATCATAATATTGGGTAGGATTAAATTGTTAAAAAAAACAAAAGTTGCTCATTTTATTTACCTTTGGGAATAGTTGGGCAAACAGTCGCAGATAGTGGTTCGTTATCGCCAGAAGCGCACTCACAACCCGCCGCGGGCGCAAATACCGCCCGTTTACTAATATGGACTACTTAATTTTAACCGGCCACCGCGTTCTTGTCGGCAAATTGCAAATGGATGCAACACGCATTTTTGAATGATGGTAATTTAGTCTGTTGGTCGAACTGGTGAATAAGAAATTCAATTACTACATTATAAGAAAAGAATGCATTTACGCTACAAAATAATACAAACAATGTAAGACAGGCCTCAACCTACAATCATGAAATCTGGCTAAAAGGTCTGGTTGAAAATGAAAAAAACAAAAAGAAAACATTTTTTTTTTAATTTGAATTTTCTGGTTACGTTAAGTTTGCATCTTATTTTTGTACTAGGTACGGACTTAACGAAACCAGGAAGATTATTAATGCATTGCCTTTCAATCATCATCTTTTTTTCTATAATCATTTCAAAGCATGTCTCCACGGCATAGCACAAAATAATCGTCAGGTCCAATTAGTATCTAAATACGTTTCATTGTTTAGATGATTCCAAATAATAATATCATAACTAGTGCTAAAGAGTCACTTTAACTTTAAAAGTTAAATTTTAAAAAATCTATCAAACTTTAAACCAAACATTGACCTGAGCAAATACCGAAATTGACCGGACTGGAGTAAATTTCTTCAGTAAAGCTGACAAATATCCAACTGGGCACTCAAATATGCCCAGTACACAGCCATAAATAGAGGCTGAGCACTAAGCATGGCCGATAAGTTGTAACACTAATAATGGGAGCTGAGCTCACGGCATCCCGGCCACGGACAACACGTTGGAAGCCTTCCAACCACAAATCGTGAAATTTATTTGCCCTCAACCGTTGCTAGTGCATCTACGTGGGGCGTTTACAAAAAATGTTCAAGTGTAGTTAGGAAGCTGGATGCGACTATGTTTCATGTGGTATTTTATTATCGTTCAAGTGCAGTAATGATACAAACATAAATATAAACAGATTTATTGAATAATAACTTATTTTACAGTTTTAATATTGACTGTTGGACAAAATATGACTTACCTATGCCTGAACTAGGATTTTCTGTTTTCAGGCAATATGATTTCATGATGGATGATCGCCTGTCCAACTACTATGTCGTTCATATATTAAACTCATACCGAACAATTGTCTTTTTGTTTCATAATAAATCATCAACATTTGTCGTTAACTTAGGCGATGTCAGTGTAAATTAATGCGTTTTAAATAAACCAAACCATTCTAAGTATGTATGTAAACACTATTGTACACAAAACATGAAAAACAGTGTATTTTTAATCATAGTTTACGATACGATACTCTTTCAAATTTTAACCGTAACTGCAAAAATCCTTCGGTAATTTTTACGATATATAATATGTTGTGCTTGAAATAAAGAATACAAACAAGTCATTTCATGGAGCTTTGATTCGGCCTCTATTTAATTATAAGTTTTTTCAATATAACACCTTTGATATATTATTACCTGGTTTGAATATCTATAGGTTGATTTGATTTGATAAATTTTTCACATCCAGTAAAACTTTATTTCCTTAGCAATGTATAGTGGATGCAATATTTCGCGTGGCCCAAGTTATTGCGTTGCAATTCAAATATCAAGTAATAAATAAAGCACACTGTTCGACTTTTATCTACCACTAGTTTTGTACCAGTTTGCGATTTTATCGACCGCATTATTCCAACGGTGTTCACCGATGGCATGAATTACTACAAATTTATCACGTCATCTACATTTAAAATAAATTTCTTCGACTTTAAAGCACGGGAGTCACGGTGCATTATTGATCTGTCGTTCGCAATTTATTTTATATTGGTTTTACTCAGAGGTGGAAGTCGCTCAGTTAAAACTAACGAAAGCGGAATCAAGTTTGAATATAATGTAAAATATAAAATTGGACTGAATTTGAGAATATGAAGGTTAAATTTGACGTTTCTTATGACATTTCGCTACTTTAACGATGAGCTCTATTTATAGTTACAATTTTGAACTTTTTTATATGTAAAAATTGCGTAAATTATAATTATATTAAATTAGATATTACGAAACGGGTTTTCTTATGTAGTAGAAGTCGAATGTCGCTCGACATGTTTATACAACGTGAGTAAACCCGTTTCGTATGTATTTCAATATGTCTGAGACTCACGAAAGATTTCTATATAAAACGAGTCATAGATAAAATGGAATAAAAAGTGATTTGTCGTAAGTTTGCTGTATTGTCAGTTTACCAATGTCGCTTGATAAATTGCTACTCATACATACATATCCTACCAAGCATAATAACGATAAATTAACCGTGAAATTTCTCAATTAGAGAGCCATCTATCGCAAAACCTCATCTATTTCAGATCCAAGTAAATTAATGATTCATATGCTAATACCAAACCACCGTTCTTACAATCATATTCTTTCAACAATTTTGTATTCTAGTATTATTTTTCGCCCACGACAACAAGTAAAATTGCAAGTTGCATCCAATTACCTACAATTTGTCGACAAGAACGCGGTGGCCGGTTAAAATAGGTAGTCATATTAGTGAGCGGGCGGTGTTTGCGCCCGCGGCGGGTTGTGATTGCGCCTCGGGCGCTAACGAACCGCTATCCGCGACTGTTTGTCCAACTATTGCCAAAGGTAAATAAGGCAGGACTGAAAAAATTGTGACGGGAATCGGCCAGTGCGCGTTTTAAAGGTTCCGTTGCCTTATCAAGAAAACATTGTAGTTTCGCTATATCTGTTTATCTCCGTCTGTCCATCTTTCCGCAGCTTAGCATAAAATCATTATTTTTTTATTTCTGAATAAAATGTATCCCCATTCTTACACATAATTCTCATTAAGTACTAATGTAATGTATCCGCCAAACCGTGCATCAACTCCAAGTTGCCCAGAGAGCGATGGAGAGAGCGATGCTGGGGATAACACTCAGAGACCGCATTCCAAACAAAGAGATCAGACGGAGAACCCAAGTAAACGACATCGCTAGGAAAGCCGCTACTCTAAAATGGAGATGGGCGGGGCATGTATGTAGGCGAGAAGACGGACGCTGGTCTCCAAAGATACTGGAGTGGCAACCAAGAATGGGAAAAAGAAGCGTGGGCAGCCCCCCTCTAGAAGGAGAGACGACATAGTTAGGGTCGCAGGAAGAAAGTGGATGCACGCGGCCCGGAATCGCAGTGAATGGAAAATGCACGAGGAGGCCCTAGTCCAGCAGTGGATAGATACGGGCTGATGATGATGACGATGACTAATGTAATAAAACTTAAGTAATGTAAAAAAACTTAAGTATTAAACCAAAAACATAATTTATTAATTTGATAACATGACAAGCATAATTTATCCAGATTTTAAAAGAAAACGTGATGTAAAATAAAAAAAGAATGAAACGTTTCGTTTTCAACGTTCCGCCCGCAACCTTTTTTATCTCCACAAAACAACGTTCATCAAAAATAATAATCCCTACGTGATACTGACGTTCCATGCCATCATTAACGTGTCGGCAAAATGACACGTGAAGGAATACAACTTTACACCGCTTGAAAAAAAAAATGTAAATTGAGACAACGGTTTAATTTAGCCAGAGACGTTTATTATCTTCTGGGAAATTCAACAGACGCGTGACCTGACTACCTCTCTCCCGTTTTCATCAAAATTACTCCTTCCAACGTGGTTTGGGGCAACGAACAGTTTTTTATTCTAATTGCCAAACAAAATTGCGAGTAAATGAAACGATTTAAATAATCTGAAAATTTAATAAAAAATTCGCCTCCGTTTCGAAGTTATTATCTCGATTGGAATAAAATTAATAATGGAGAAAAAGTAAATTTTTGTTTATTAAATCAATTTCGAGCGGATGAGACGTTGTTTTGATAGAAAGTAAATATTAGTAAAGAAAAGTAATTATATTTTTACTCTGCAAAATTTAACAAGGGCACAATAATTTTTCTTTGATATAAATGTTAAAAATATCACTTTTAATTAAGTAGTATTAATTTTTCGTTTTTATATTTAACGGTCGGCTATTGTATGCACACGACATATGTTATATTTTGACGACGCGGTTGGCGCAGTTTGTAGACACCTGGCTACTGAGCCGGCGGTCCCGGGTTCGAATCCCGGCTGGGGCAAATATTTGTGTGATGAACTCGAATATTTGCTCCTGGGTCATAGTATGTTATAAATATGTGATTTTTATATATTATGTATATGGTCGTCTAGTATATATGGGTATAGTACAAGCTTTGCTTAGTTTTGGGCTAGGTATATTTGTGTATGATTGTCCCTTAATATATATATTTTTTATGGCAATTGATATGAAATTGCAATCCGAAGTAACAATTATTACCAGGGGTTGGACTTTCTTTCGCACGGTAGGACTAATGGAGAACTATGGAGCCGTTATTAACATTAAAATACAATTCATACTCATACTCATACTCATTCATCTATTTCATTCCAAACTGCCTTTGTGGTTATTATGGTTAACATTCCCAAGCATTAAATGACTAAAATTATGAATAAAATATTTTTTTTACAACATGGCAAACTCCTAATTTAACTTAATTTATTGTCAATATCATGAACTTTCTAGTCATAAATGGATATTCGATCAATATAGAACCCAATTTACTCCAGAAAACAATATGGATAAAGTTGCAAATATTTACGTATTTTATGGTGGCGACGAAAACAATGCCTACACAAATCAGGTCTTTGTATATTCTTCTGACTTTGTCCTTGACTATAAATTGCGAATGAAATACACTTATGAGTATGAGTATGAATAGTATTTTAATGTGAATATCGGCTCCATAGCTCTCCATTAGTCCTACCGTGCGAACGAAAGTCCGACCCCTGATTATTACTAGGGACTATGTTTTTAATTTATTTGATATGTTCACCCTTCCAGCAACAGTAAACTAACTCTTAAGGATTGCTAGGCATTCTGTGTTTAATCCAGTGTTAACACAATTTAAAAAGGCTATATACCTAGTATATATAAGACTATATATATGTAGTATATTAGTGTTAAAACATTTGTGCACCGAAAATCCCGAGTATGATAATTATACGTAAATTTTGTAACATGGCATATCAATTTTAATTGCCTTAGAGCAAAATACGCCAGTAATTAATAGCCAACCTTCTAACCATTGGTACAGTCCAGAAAATTGGCTTTTATGTTTATTAAAAGTCCCCCACTTGTATTTATTTATTTATGTATTTATTTAATTTTTATTGCACAAAGGAAAGAACTTATCGTACAAAAGGCGGACTTAATGCCATAGGGCATTCTCTACCAGTCAACCATTCGGAATAATCGGACTTTAACTTTTTTAATGATCGATATCTTTCACTCTTATGCCCATCTACGCGACAGATGCATTAAAAAAAACGTTCTGTTTGCTGGTAAATATTCCTTAATCGTGATCATGATGATAAATGTGTGTATGTACTATGGGCTGCACAAATGCGTGCCTATTTATGAATGAATTCATTCATTCATAAACAGGCCATTCATCTATTTATTAATGAATTCTTTCATAAATGGGCTATACAATTCTGCAGCTCATTGTACAGTGCGTGAGCTGCCAGAATGCGATTCACGTTTCATACCTGTCTCGCTCGCTCTTGCCCGATCCAGATAAGAACCTTTCAGTTTTCACCCAAACCGAATAGCAATCTAAGAGCTCACGCAGTGTATGTATGTTTTTATTGGGCACCCTCCAACGTCTCATGGTATAATCAGTATAATTATGTTTTTGCATAGGTACAATACATAATTTTGACCAAGCGGTTGACGCAGTTGGTAGGGCAGCTGCCTACTGAGCCGTCAGTCCTGGGTTCGATTCCCGGCTAGGGCAAATATTTGAGTGATAAACTCTTATATTTGCTCCTGGTTCACGAATGTTATTTATATATCTATTTATTTATTTTATTTGTTTGTGATTTGGAACATCAACAGCATTACAGAACATAATTATATAACAATGCTTATAGCTAGAACATAAAGCCAATAACAGTGAGTGAGTGTGTTGCGTGCGTGCGCGCGTGTGCGTGTGCGTGTGCGTGTGCGTGTGCGTGTGCGTGCGCGTGCGCATGTGCGTCTGCGTGTGTGTGTGTATATATATATAAGCATGTCTATCGTACGCAACTCCACGCTACCACATCATCAACCTTGCAAAATAAGATTTCGAATACGGTTTTTCAAGGCCGACTTGGAACAGTCAAATAGATCAGCGGCATTAAATTTACAATTGTATTCTCTCAGAATACGTACAATTGGGGAGTTTTGCGCGTAAGTACCTAGTGTTTACCTTGGGAATGCTGAAAAGTCGACGCTCGGAGTGCCGGGTTCTGAAGGTCTATAGCTATTTATATATTATGTATATCGTCGTCTAGTACCCATAGTACAAGCGTCGCTTAGTTTAGGACTAGGTTGGTCGATTTGTATAAGACTTCCCTTAATATTTATTAACTCATTTATTTATATATCATTAATTTTTAATGCAGACAGCCTTCATTTATCCTCAAAAATGAGAAAAAATATGTTTTCCAGTGAATCACTCTCGCCAGTTAAGTTGTCAACCCTCGGTTTACACATTATTTTTGTACATATTTTCCTCTTCCACTAAAAATACCGGATACAACATAGTATAAAAACACCCCTCGATCCGACCATCAACAAAACCCAAAAAAAAACATGAAAGAAATTCTCGTTAGAATTATTATGCAATTCCCTCCCGTGGCAGGCACTCAAGCATCCGCTAAAAATATATTCATCCACACTTTTTCACACACTTATACCGACAACGAGACGAATAGAGATCTTATTCGCCTCTGTCGATGTATGACATGTGAATTATTCATAGAATATTTTATCTCCTCACTCGCAAAGTCGATGTCATGTATGTTTTAGTTGAGACTCGGATCACGGCAGGAGGAATGAGTTTTCACTTTCAAATTTTAGTGTTTCATACCGATCGTTACTGACGGGGAATATTGGGTTTATTTTCTTGTAAAGTATTACAGCCACTCGTATGGAATAAATAATGTATTTAACTTCAAGAATGCGCACGCAATTGCACTTGTGCCAATTATACATAATCCAGTAGCTTAGCTCCACCGTAGTCGCGCAAATAGTGGGTCACTCATTAACTGTGTACCAAAAATAAATAGTTAAATGTATCTAGCTACTTCAACGTGAAGAGGGCGAGAAGACATGTTTAAATCGCGCTATAAATAAATATATGTGTCTTTGTATAATATAATACACATACAGACATTAGATATAATATAAATAATAATAAATAAATAACAGACAACCTCACACAAATCGATCTTGTCCCAAATTAAGCTCAAGAAGGCTTGTGTTATGGGTACTAGACGACGATATACGTACTTATATAGATAAATATATACTTAAATACATAGAACAACCATGACCCAAGCACAAATATTCGAGTTCATCACACAAATATTTCCGAGCTAAACGCGTCGTCAAATATGCATTTGGAAAACATATATAATTTTCAACATTAATGACAATGAGCTCCAAATTGCCGATTTAACTTTGTTTTTTCTAAAATATCTTTGACGTTCAAACATTTTATATTTACAAGTTCATAATAGTGTATAGAAGCGCTTATGATCATACTAATATTAAAAAGGCGAAAGTTTGTGAGTATGTTTATTTGTGTACCTATGTTTGTTACTTCTTCACGCTCAAACGGCTGAAACCAATTTCGATACATTTTGGTATGAAGGTAGCTGACACATTGCATCTTGTGAAATGCCGGTAGACTCACATGTAAAAGTGCCCTTGTGGCATACTTCGCCGGTCCCTAGTAAAAAAGTCGGATCTGCAAAATGACTACTTTCCAGGAGAGGCAGTTAAAGTTTTTTAAAGACGTTTTTGTGTATAAAATTGTCAATTTAAGTCCTATTGTTACGAAATTTGGCCAAAGTTACTCCTATTAAGTACTTTTAGAGTATGTGTAAACAAAACTATAAATTATTTATTAGAAATGCCAGAAATAAGACATGCTACCTTTTTACCTGGAAATTGTCATCCAATATCCTGTCGTAACTGCCACATACGACTTTTTTGCATGATATGGTTCGCAGTAATTAGTCGGATGTGGCACTAACGACTTTTATAATCGGATATTGCATTATTATTTATGTCGCAAGTGTCACTTACTACAATTATATTCGGATTGTACACAGTGTTTTGTGGTGAGATACGACATTTTAGTGGTATAAAAATCCGCAGTTTTACCCAGTATAATAAAATTTATAAATATTGTTTTTTAATTATGTTAGTTTGTTATCAAAAAAAATACTAACATAATTTTTGTCTTTTAATGTTCATTTTAAGATACACTTATTGGGAGACGACTGAAGTCTTTGAGCATTTTTCCAAGATCTTTGAGAGCCTCAGCAATGACTAGTCATTTACTACGACGATATCATCAGAAGAGAGAAGGTGGCTGACGTCTTTGCTTTTGATATTGATACTAGTCCGTCCAAAACCAAAAATTTGAATTAATCTTTCTATGCAGCTGTGAAGGTTTTTGGAGATATTAGTACTACTTGAGAGACCGCAGCACCGTCTAACTAAGTTGTAGTCGAATCGAGAGCCTTCTCATAGTACAAAGAAATGGAAGTACATAATAGTATACATATGGACGTGGTTTACGGTACCTAGGGTTAGCGTTAACCAGCGTTGGGGGGCTGAAAGTCGTCAAACCTGCGTGCGAGACGGTTCGTGATAAGAGTGTCGACTACACAGGTTATAGGTAGTCATGATTCATAAGCGAGATGGGTCTGTAATTTATAAGAAGGGTCATATAAACCTCCCTGAAGATGAGCAGTATACATGCCACACTTTTCGGCCATGCTCCTATTGTTTTGCCCTCGATTATAACATGATTTAATAAACTCTACAGGGTTTTCT
Source organism: Apotomis betuletana (assembly GCA_932273695.1). Lineage (NCBI taxonomy): Eukaryota > Metazoa > Arthropoda > Insecta > Lepidoptera > Tortricidae > Apotomis > Apotomis betuletana. Next base: position 23,583,089 of record OW026303.1, on the reverse strand, counting down.
TTACCATTTTACCATGCTGCTTTCAGAATCTTAGACATCGCTCCAGGATCATCCGCTGCATTTTTAAGTTATTTGATAGCCATACCAACCTCGTATAGGTTGCTATCTAGGATTTATTCAAATTAGTGTCGGGTTAACCTGACCTTTGGAACTATTTGTTAGACATCTCAACCTCGCCTAGAAACACGTTGCAATTGGACTGGTGCAAATCACGAATTAAAGACCGAGATCTATTGTTGAACCTTTGGTAATGAGTGGCATCGTCAGGGGAATGCAGAAACATACTTATCGCCTCTTAATTTATGAGTTCGAAGGCACCATTAAGGATATTTCTGGTTCCTTCGAAAGATTAGTTCCACTCTCACCGTGGGGTAAGAGGAAAGAGCTTAGATTCCTACTGACTTAGATAAACTGACCAAAAGTAAGAGAATTATCAAGCGGTGAGGGCGACCATCAATTGAGACCAATAGAGAAAAGTGACAAGGGATATGAAATCTAGTGATCACGATTCTCAGGAATATGTGGTCGACTAAAGAAGAAGTCATGAGCCGTTACTTATTATTTAACTGTATATTTAATTACACACATTCTGAAATGTTCTCGGCATTACCACGAGTAATCGTTATCTCATTATGTTCTTATAAGTACTGGTTATTTTCCTTCAGAAGAACCAGAAATCAGACGGATTTATTTTTTTATCAGGAGCTTGGTTGAAGTTGCCACATTCACCATAAACATCTCCCAATTATTATTTATCGTTCGAAACCATCAATAAGTTTACTAAATACCCAATTTCATTCAAACTGTTGATTGCAATATTCAAACAATAAGACAAAATTTAAAGCATCCAAAGATATTGTGATAGTTACGACATACACTGCAATTTATTTTCCGTGAAAAAATGTCGGATATGCTACATGCGACTAAAGTAGGAATATATTTTCCGGCAAAAAACATCGGATGTGTCACATACGACATAAGATACAATTTATATTCCGTAATAAAATGTCGTAAGTGGTACATACGACATAAGGTACCCTTAAAATTCCGAATAGTAATGTCGGAAGTGCCACATACTACACAAAACTTTTCAGCTAACCCGGTTAACATAGTCGGAAGTACCACATCTGACAATATTAAATGGACACTGTATAAGATACGACATTTTTGACATTGATTATTCGCGAAAATAATGAAATTTTGAAAATTCTGTAAATGTACGATTAAAGATTAATGTATTTAATAAGCATTAACGCAATAAAACGAAAATGGCAATTTTGTAGATCCGACTTTTTTACTAGGGACCGGCGACTTGCAGAATAAAATTCATTATTTCATTATAGTATGTATAGATAGTATGTATAGTATATTATATTACGCGGCGCAGCTTGTGAAATTTTAAATAGGAAACTTTTTTTATAGTTAATCTACGAAAAGCAAGCTCATCCTTACTCTATGGTTAAATGTTTTCACCGCCCATTAGGGTGTAAACCGTTGAATAGTAAAAGTTTCCATCTGCTTGCAAATTGCAATAGCTTTGGTAAGTACCTAATGATCCGTTTAACACTAACTGTGTGTACAAACTTGGTGCACCCAAGTTCTACTTACAATCGAATAAAAAATAAAATTATCTGATACTTTTGAGAATTAATACGTTTATTTTACCACCAAAACACACATCACATGATTCTACAGAAAACATCAAATTGATGTAGTGTTGTATGTACCGGGAGCATCAAAAGTATAAGACAATTATAGTAGGTACTGGCTTATGTCAAATTGCAAAGTAACTTCGTAAGTTCCCTCGTACTTCACAAATTAATATCTAGTTTCGAACTCATCAAATTGAAGAAGGTTCAAAAATGCTAAACTCGTTCTGGGATTTACGAGAGATCGTCAGCTACTTATGATGCTGACTATACGCAGTATGTACAGTCCCACTCATCAATTTGTTCTTGTTATAAGTGAATTAACTAATACATTCACAATATTTATTTTTATGTCAAATATGTTGCATATAATGGTAAGATTAACTAGCACTATCATCATCATCAGGTATAATATATGATAAACTTTTATAGACGCGTCAGTCTGAAAAAGTACTTATTACCTAGACATGTTTTGTATCGATTGTTATATTTGTAACAATCTAGTACCGTGTATTTGTATTATTATTGTTGAAATAAAGACCAAAAAAAACTACTTACCAATTTACTTGCTACTGAATCTAAACGATCGATGTTTGCCTTCTGGCATTATTCGTAAGTACGAGCGGCTTTAAGCTGTCGATCGCCACACCATCTGCATATGTGTGACACGCTACACTTTGTCGTGCGACATATTTATCTTCCACTGTCCTTTCAATACCGTGCGAATAAAACGGGTGATGCTAAGTCGTGCGACTTTGCATGTGTAATAGCGGCCGGTTCTAGATCATCAGTACCCTTACCATGAGTTTACAGTGAACAGTACTCGGTAGCGACTGCTTAGACGATTTTTATGGAGAATTGTAGTTCTACAAAGTAACCGCTAGGGGCGCTGTGTTATTCTCCGTACAAATACGTACTAATAACATACTATCCGAAATATTTTGTCGAGATATTCTATTGTGTATTTACCTCTATACGTCAACTTGTAAATATTACTTACCATATTTTAATGTTATAGGTAGAAAACTTAAACTATATAACAATGTGGATTGGAGTAGTAACGTGTCTCTGTATACAGAAATTGGCGTTTTATAAAATTTGAATTTTGACGTAAACTTCCATACAATTTTTTTATTAAGGTTTTCATACATATAATATATTATTATATCGATGGACCAGATGGACCTCTTTAGAATGTCGTTTTTTTTTCTATGATATAATTTCGCTCTGCGTAGTTTTTGATGCCGATATTAAACTCCTTACAGCATGACCATAAGGATAATTTATAATATAGGACTTGATGTCCCTGTTCCCTGTTTAGGAGACAATATATGCAAATTACGTAATAAAATGTACATTATAACATCATTAACGCAGCTCTGTTCATAAGGCGGTTGCTGATTTTGAGGAGCGTCACCTACAAGATGTCGACGCAAGACGCCTGAACCAAAAAGCCCGTCCAAAGCCTTCCTATACTTATACATACAAGCAAGGGTGAGTTATATTGCGCCCCTTGCAACAGAACCTTTAAAACCAAATTCGGTTTTGTAAGCCACATTCGGGCAAATGATCGACGCTAGTGAAGGTCATGGAGCCAGGTTCGCTATTGACGGATATGTCAAGGAGGACTAATAGGACTATTTATGTATGTATAACATAATTATGTATATACATTATAAATATGAAAGGTGCTCTTATTTTCTTTTGAGCAGTACAATTACTTCAAACCTGTATAAGAAATCTCTCAATTGACACAAAAACGCGTTCTATGAGCACTCTCCAAGTAATAACACGACCGATCAAACAAATCAGCCGCCGCTCTCAAACCCAATTCCGCGATCAAACATTTTTGAACATTATTCTTATAAAAATGATACGCCGAAATCCGGCGACGTTCGAGAATAAAACATTCCCCGGGCAGATTAACTGACCTGAATAATTTTCGGTCCGATTGTAGAAACGTAGAGTCCCCAAAGCGTTAAATATTTGATTATTCGTCGAATTACCGACTGGATTCAGTGTTGTCATGTTTAATTTTGGCAAAATGGTAAAACAGGATGCAAAAATTAGTAGAAATTAAAGTGAAAAATAGGTAGATCTACATCTACCACCACTCTGGGTCAGTACGTTTTTAATGATTAACAATCAAGTTTTTAATGAACCACAAACAGTGTTTAAATGTTTAAAATCTGCTATCTACTAGTGTCAGCTGTCAGAAATATAATGTCAGCTGTCAGAAATATACTGTCAGATGTCACTGTCAACTGTCAAGTAAGTATCAGTCACACCTCACACATAGTAATTACAAGATAGGCTTTGGCTCTATGGAAAATTGAATAAAAATTGAATGTAGCCTTTCAATGGGAGTGAGAAAATTGGTAGATTTGATGCAAAGGGTGGTAGATAGGTAAACGGAGGCAAAATAGGTAGGTAAGTATTGGTAGGATCTACTGAAAAGTTAGTAGATGTGACAACACTGACTGGATTTCTACGGAAGCTGCGCGCTCGGTAATACATAATTAAGATTTGGCCATGATCGAAACTCTGGAGACATGTTGATCTTGTTTGATTTGGACGGTTCGACGGTTTTGGTTGTTTTGTTTTTTGTGTGTCAAAGATTGTCTTAGATGTTATTCAATAAGAAGAGCGGAATACAAATGTTATCTACCTACAAATGAGCTTGTTGTCTCTCGTCATTTTTTTATTGCTTTATATCCTAACCGGTCCTTCACTTCGTCAACTAGGATCTTTTCTGGAATTGTAACCCTTTTGGAACTTTTATAAAACAAATAGAAGAATAAATAAGCAATTGAGATTAAAGAAAGGACAATCTAATCAAAACCAAAATTTTTATTTTGAAGGGGCACTTAACTTCATGTCGGAATCTGAATCTACTGACATTTCACAAAAGGAGACCGCTGTTGAGAAGAAAGCCGAAAGAAACTCAACAGTACTGCCGTGCAGAACTTAAAGTACAGTAAGTGCAATGAGAGACGTATTGCACGTACTGTACTTTAAGTTCTGCACGGCAGAGTAAGTAATCCTTTTTATCGGCCCGAGCGTGTTTTTTTTTATAAAAGCGTTGTATCTAAACTTGACTTGCATGCAATATTAAAATTGAATTTGTCGTATCGCGTCGCCAGTGTGAAGAACCCTTTATAATCTAAATTAAATTTTCTTCATTATCATTATTTTAATGTACTTATTCATATTTCGAAGTAAAGAAATTATTGTCTGATTTTGCCGCTTTACTCGTTAGCACGATCTTCATTTTAACCCTTCTTATTATTGCCGAATACCAGAACTACAATAGAATATCGTTAAAGTAATATTCAAATCGTTCTAATAGTGGCTCAAACAACGGTTATTAAATTTATGCACCGACCGTAAGTAATGTAAGCTTATTAAATTCTTACTAAGGTTTAATAACGATCCTAGAAATCGTGTTTCTTACACATCAGCAAGATTTAAATTATTCATATGTAAGAACTTTTGAATTTAGTTAGAGCACTTTGTAATTATAGCTTTTCAATTCTTGACATTTCGATCTTTTCATTCAACTTGAAATCATCCGAACAAAAATATTTGATGTAAAATTGGCGGCCAAGACTTACATGCTTATAGTTCTTTCGGTGTGACCCTACACCTTGGTTTCAAAAGTTTATTCAAGGTAATTTAGGTACCAATCCATACTAATATTATAAATGCGAAAGTGTGTCTGTCTGTCTGTGTCTGTCTGTCTGTCTGTTACCTCTTCACGCTTAAACCGCTGAACCGATTTAGATGAAATTTGGTATGGAGATAGCTTCAGTCCCGGGGAAGGACATAGGATACTTTTCATCCCGAATAAATGTAGTGTTCCCGTGGGATAAGCGGGTAACACCGCGGGGCACAGCTAGTAAATCATAAAGTATAAAAGCTAGATCAATCAAATTTCGTACATTTCATTATGTTCCCTATAACTGCATCTTAAATTGGCGCTCTGGTGTTAACTGGGACGAAGCTATGAGGGATTGAAAATGAGACGAAACGGTTCGAGGAAAAGTAGATGGTGCCTCACTTCTTTTTTTTCGTCTTGGCGAGAATGTTGATTTGAGAAAACGTTTCAATTTCTTTTGACAATCCATATTGTGTGATAGTTAAAAGTTAAGTATTAATTAGTTTTTTTAACACAGTTGCTTTTCTTCGTAATAGATAAACCACATTACGAGTATGACGTCATTATCTGGTCAAATTGCTTCCTTATTGGTTTTTGTACTGCTGGACAGGCAAAAGCGAAGCAGAGATAATTATCCAATCAGGCTGCGTCTTTGTGAAGCCCAAAAGAGGTGCATTCAAATCTGAGGAATATGTTTGGTCCATTTTAGACATCCTTCTGTGGACAGGCAGTCTTCGGATTCGACCAATCACAAAAGTAAAGCGGAGCTGAGATACAGATTTCAACTCAGGTGATTGGTCTATTCCGCACGTCTCCGCTCCGCCTCGGTTCAATGGAGACGCACCCTTAGTGTGTAATTTTTAACCTTCAACGAAAATCGAGAGCTGTTATGAGTTTAACATAAGTGTGTATCTTTGTTCCTGTCTCTGGCATCGTAGCTCCCAGGAATCGAAAGTCTTATAAAAAAGATTCAATCGTCTCCAGGATATTCCGCTTTCATTTAGGTAAGTGAAAGGATCTTAGCCAATATTGGAGCTTATTCCAAATTATTGATTTCAGGATACCTCTAATATACCTACTATCACATTCGTTATTTTAAGTATATTTTTTGTAACGTTTATATATAATAATACTATCTATTCTTTTCAATATTTTCATCAATAACTCCGACAAGTTGCCACAAGGCGCGGCCCTGGGTCCAAACTTCCAACTAGCGCCAGAAGCAATCAAACGCGCTTCCCAAACAGTTGTTTTCTTCTTTATTGTTAGGGCTGAGTTTGTTCCGAGCTTATTTCTTGCCAGTCATTCGATGATTGTTCCATTTTGGAATATTTTTGCATAAAATATCTTGTGTATACATATGCATTTTCTTTTGTGTTTTGATTAAGAGTGATACAAAAAAATATTGAGCTACCGTTCAAAGAGTAAATCATGATCATGACTTAACGCGATTTCCTGATTTAGTTTTTGCATTAGAATTTCAATTTGTTATGCCTTTATTATATTACTAAAAAGGAATTGGAACTAATAAGATAGGTTTTAGACAAATAATCATTTTATTTCTATAATAGATGTTTTCGATGTCGTAGATACACGACACTAAATTTTATTATCGTTTTTAAGTTTCAATGTTTTATTAATTTCATTAAGTATTCTTAGTCCTTTAATTTTGTATCAGTCATGATGAGATACATCTTTGTCTAAGATTTCTTCTGTCAGGTTCATTAATAAGATTTTTTCCATCAAGTTCATGATTTACTTCTTAGTGTAAGATTTCTTCTATCAATATGTGATGTTCCGTACAGGACGGAAGTCATCGTTCTTTCTCCCTCTCTCTCTCATGGCGTCCGAGCCGTGAACATCGCTCCTAGACGTTTAATTATATTTAAAATGTTTAACGTGTGAATACCAATAAATTCAGTGCGTTACTGTCGTGTGTGTGATTCCGAACCAGCCCTGCATTAAATACACAACATTTTTGGTCCTTCGAACCGGATCTGAACCAGTGACCTATGGATTGTAATGCCTTATATAGGATAAACAGATCTTATACTTAACAGTTACTATGTTGTAAATAATGAAAAAGATACTATATTTTATGATATATTGCGATACATATAATAATAGACCTATTTCCTGCCAGATGTATACACATTACATTAAAGTTATGATAAATATAGTTTGTTATTTAATATATTTGTATATAATGATAAAGCTAGTACAATACAATATAGTTGTTCATTATAAAAAGTTTGAGTAAATTCATTATATTTATACATAAACTATAGTACCAATATTTTTACCAGCCAATCATCATTCAATTATGCTTTCAGCTAGAGAACACATCACTATCTAGGATTGATACATTGACTACATTATTATACACCATCAAATAATAGCGTGTAATAGCGATTCTATTTACTTACGTAGCTCGATGTCTAGCAACTGCAGGTATCAGAAGGGCTATATATTATGTCTGTTTGTGTGTCGAGCTACTAAACTTTTGCATCTTGAACTTTTAAACTATGTATTTAACTTCGTGTGCGTGTGGATTGAGTGAGCACCCTTCAAAAATGAAAAAAAATGTTCTGATCATTTAGTAAAAGTTCTAAAACAATTGTAAAACTAATTGATGAATTTGTAAAACGATAAATAAAAAGAATACATTCATTAACGTATGCTCACTCAGTTCTCACAAACAACCAACGAAATCTGTGAATGTGTTTATTTAACATATAATATTTATATCCTAATTTTTAGTAAAAATTATGCTTAAGGTAGGTAATAATTTGTAAATCACCTGGTTACGTATTTAAAGTTTTACAAATTATTTCGTATGCTCACTCAATCCGCACACTTTTGAAAACCCAATTTCTGATAGAAAAACTGCAGATTGAAACTTCTATGTATGTGTATAATTTAGTAAAACTCATAAGGGAATTTGTAAAATACAAAACAAACCGCTAACGTGACAGATTTTTGGATAATAAATGTTTGTAAGTGCTCACTCAGTCCACACATTATTCGTAAGTTAAAAATGTAAATATCTTAAGATTTTTAGTATCTAGGAAAGTACAAAGTAGTTCAACTTTTAGTAAAATTTTTTACTAAATATCCACCATCTAAAATGTCATATTCGTTGTCTGCTTTTAAAGATATTCAAATTTCATTTTAAAATACAATCTAAGATACAGTCCACATTTTAGATTGTATTTTAAGAAGTGGAGTGTGATCTAAAATGTGGACTGTATCTTAGATTGTATTTTAAAATGAAATTTGAATATCTTTAAAAGCAGACAACGAATATGACATTTTAGATGGTGGATATTTAGTAAAAAATTTTACTAAAAGTTGAACTACTTTGTACTTTCCTAGATACTAAAAATCTTAAGATATTTACATTTTTAACTTACGAATAATGTGTGGACTGAGTGAGCACTTACAAACATTTATTATCCAAAAATCTGTCACGTTAGCGGTTTGTTTTGTATTTTACAAATTCCCTTATGAGTTTTACTAAATTATACACATATATAGAAGTTTCAATCTGCAGTTTTTCTATCAGAAATTGGGTTTTCAAAAGTGTGCGGATTGAGTGAGCATACGAAATAATTTGTAAAACTTTAAATACGTAACCAGGTGATCTACAAATTATTACCTACCTTAAGCATAATTTTTACTAAAAATTAGGATATAAATATTATATGTTAAATAAACACATTCACAGATTTCGTTGGTTGCTTGTGAGAACTGAGTGAGCATACGTTAATGAATGTATTCTTTTTATTTATCGTTTTACAAATTCATCAATTAGTTTTACAATTGTTTTAGAACTTTTACTAAATGATCAGCACATTTTTTTTCATTTTTGAAGGGTGCTCACTCAAACCACACGCACACTTTAACTTCACAAGCTTTCATTTTTGCACTAATATAGCTTATTGCTAGAAGAAGAGGTTGCAAATACTTGTACTCAGATGATGCATGTTCTTTTAAGGGTGCTTAAAATTTAATGGTGCAGCTTCATAATTATAGCATGTTTAAGAATGATACTTCGTATACTGAGATTGTAAATTATTGCGCTATGAATAGCATTCAGTGGAAATTTACTATTCCTTTAGCAAGCCACATGGGTGGTTTGTATGAAGCAGGTACCTATAAAATCTGTTAAAGCTTTGTTAAAACGAAAGCTATGCAATGCTAAACTAACATATGAGCTTATATATGTATATGCTACTTGTGCAGGTGGAAGGAATCCTCAGCTCGAGGCCACTTTGTGCAATTTCAGGTTCACCAAATGATTTGGAATGCCTCACACCTTCACATTTTGCGATTGGATCAGCAATCACAGATTTACCTGAACCAAATATGTTACACCTTAATGACCAGAAGTACCAGAATTTACCAGAAGGTAATACAAATGAGACAAAGAATTTGGAAACAATTTTATCATAATTACTTATCAGAACTGTTACCTAGAAGTAAGTGGTTACAAACTAGATCTAACTTGAAAGTTGGTGAATATGATAATTATTAAAGATGAGGCTACTCCGCCCTCATGTTGACCATTAGGAAAAGTTATTGCTCCTTTAAATGCTTGTTTCTTAGCATGTAATAGGCATAATCTTGAAGTTGCGATTTTTACGTTCTGTTCACTTTAGTTTTTAGAACAATTAGCTGAACAAATAATTGTTTAATATGTTCGTTAATATTTGCACTAAGATATAAGTCTGCATAACTTATACTATTTATAATAAGCTTTCACTAATAAAGCCCGGGAAAATGTTCCGTACAGGACGGAAGTCATCGTTCTTTCTCCCTCTCTTTCTCATGGCGTCCGAGCCGTGAACATCGCTCCTAGACGTTTAATTATATTTAAAATGTTTAACGTGTGAATACCAATAAATTCAGTGCGTTACTGTCGTGTGTGTGATTCCGAACCAGCCCTGCATTAAATACACAACATGTGACATTTTCGTATTGACCATTCGAATATTTGATATTTCATCATCAAAATAAATGTACAGTAGGTATAAAATAAACCATTCCTATCTTCAGACCCTCATCGCACCAAATATTGGCAACTCGGTTAGAGAAAATATCATTTTCATGGCTTTTGGAGGGCTTCCAGTTCATGTTGGAATTGGAAATAGACAACTACACGCCATGTTTCATATTCACATGTACCCACAGTTAAGTATAGTATGAAAAACAATTAAATTCAATTGACAAAAAAAAATCCAGTCATAAATAAGTTAGAATCTAAGTTTGAATACCAAAGTCAGAGGGTCTTTTAATAAATCCTAAAAAAATTCATTGTATAATGGTCTTTTTAAATTGTTCACCCTTTCTGTAAACATGTTCTATATACTTACTTGCTGGAAATTGTCTTGGTTCTTCCTTAATTTAGACAAGTTGAGCGATGGTCCAACTATTTTTGCCCTCCACAATAGTTCATTTTGGAAAATAAGATCGATGCGTTTCTTGACAAGAAAATAATTTCATGATAAATTTTGCTCAAAACAATTTGCTTTTGTTTACCTTATTTACTTTCAAAACTTTGTTCTAAAAGTACAGTGATGTATCAAATACCAACCAATTTTGTAAAATATACCTTAAGCTTACAAATTGGTTTGTAGGTTTGGTCTTACCAGGCGAATAATCTTGTAGAATTTTATGAGTCAGTTTTAACAATTAAGACTATTAAAAGGAATGCTTACGCAATGTCTAGGCGTACGTTTTTGATCCCTTTCGCAGAAACGACATAATGACTTAAAGTGAGTTTAAATTTCATGACAGATCTTAAAAGGTGATTAAAATATGCACTCTTGCCATTGCCCCGCAAGCAAAGCGACGGGAAAATGTGAAAAAGAAAAAAACATGATAAAATTATTAGTAATGTAAAGTGTTTTATTCAGAATGGGAAATATAATAATATTTAGCTTTAATTATTATTATATTTCCTAATTCAATATTTAAAGAAAATTTAACCTAATCAAAATTTCCCGCCTCAAATCATTCCAAGTGCAAGGGTTAACTCGCTCGTCGAAAAAGAAACATTATACCGGTGATCAATCCAAATGGGTCAGTAGGGAGAAGTCACAAACTATAAGACATAGGGAAATCTGTTCTTAGGAACCATGGCGTTGATTTTAGATTTAATAAAAACGTCAATTTTTTTTTAATAAATCTCATACATAATTCCATGCATAACCCGGTCAAAACCGCTGTAAAGAATGTTACAATACGACATGCGATTCCTTACAGAATTTGACCTAGGATCAATTCCTGGTTATGTATGAGATTTATAGAAAAAACTTGAATGCAGTTTCTATTCAATCTAAAATCGACGCCATGTGTCCTAAGAACAGATTTCCCTATCTCTTATAGTTTTCGTTTTCTCCCTACTGACCCATTTGGATTGATCACCCTGTATATTATTTCGATAAAAATAACGGCCAATATATAATAAAATATGACGAAAAACTGAGCAAAACTGAGCAAAACTTAACCTTCAAAACAATTCAAGGATACGCCCATCGAGCGTGAAACGTTGTGAGTTGCAATATTAAGTTATACAATAACCCTACACCCGGGAGAGCGGAGCGCTCACAAAAGTTTATATCAACTTAGGATTCCTTGTACTCTGAGGAGAGATGCGCGTAGTGTAATCTTTGTTTTAATATTTAGCTTGACGTTATCTAAACGTAGATGAAAATAGTTCGACATTATGTTATTTAATAACAAGATTAATATTTTATCTGATATTCAATTTAAATTTCTTCATTATCATAATGAATTTTATATCTTTTGTATAGTTATTATTCATCGGGCCTATGATAGCTGTGTTTATCACGTGATAGTTATGTGATAACGCATCTGTCCCTCCCGCACTCGTATACTTGTCAAAACATGACAGTTACTTTGACACTTATTTATCGCGTAATAGACGTGACCATTTGGTACGAAAGTTAAACCGGTTCTGTTATTGATGTATCGATTGACAAAAGAAAAATGGACAAATCTCATCACAACGACTAATGCTTAATTTTATGCTTCAGACATGATTTGAACATGAATGAGTCTTTGATCACGAGACGAGAGTAAACTCCCCACAATGCTGATCTGGTGAGAATTTCAGAAGAACGCTGGATACAGACGGTGTAGGGCAGACAGGGGAGGTACCTTCAGCACGTCCAGGATTGTACTTCTTTTAAACTAATCATGATAATAATGCATATAAGTACTTAACTAGATAGAAGCATGAAAGCAACTTTTAGATATACTATTGGCTCGAACCTGCAGAACCGGAGTAGTATGGCAGTACAGGGGATTTTCGAAAACACCATCACACCACCGTGTGGCATAGAAAATGTACTATGGGTGTAAAATATTACCTGAAAATCAACTCCTAAAATGTTGAAAGCTTGAAAGCAAACACTATAAATTCAAGGTAAAAATCTATCTCTCTGTACATCAGAAATAATGTTTATTGTTGCAACCAAAGGACAAAACAATAAACACTTTTTCGCATAAGATATAGGAGTTCACAGGTCACATATTTTGACTCCTACGAGTATAGTACCTCCCCTGAGTGCGATTTTCTTCTAAGCTGTTTTATCTCACAAAAATGGTCAAGAAGGTTAACAGTACAGTGAGCTGAGTAGGCGCGTTTAGGACACGTGAGGGCTCGGAAGCCCGTACGTGATGGGGGACCCGTTGAGTTGAGAGAAAAATCTGAACTGTTTTAGCAAAAAAATGGTCGTGATGTGTTGAGATTCGATATGATAAACATTTTTGTGATTGTTATTGATTGTTATGAAATTATTGCCTGAATTTCAAGATGCTTGTCATGACCATGAAATTTGAATCTACTAAATTACACTATTTTTAAATATAACTATAGGAAAGGCGGCCAAGGAGACGGAGTCTTATTACCACCGTTACAATCCAGATACATCAGGGTCAAAGACTAATGTAAAAAGTGAAACAATCTTCAGAAGATGAGGCAGGCAACGTTCGAGAAACTGCAAAGTTCCTTCTCGTCCAAGATACCTGATGATTGAATTATATACAATACAGATACATCAGGGTCAAAGACTAATGTAACAAGTGAAACAATCTTCAGAAGATGAGGCAGGCAACGTTCGAGAAACTACAAAGTTCCTTCTCGTCCAAGATACCTGATGATTGAACACGAATAAAGTCGTCAATTAGTGCATATTTCCGGTGATAAACGGTGATGATGAGCCGAGACTGGGCTACACAACAGCTACTGGAAAGGCCTGCCTATGCTCGGGATCTCTCTACGATATGAGGAAATTAATAGACAAACCAATTAAACAGACGTATCAAACCTAGTAAGCAATCTAAAGTGGGAATGGGCGGGCACATAGCTCAATATTATTGATTAAACCGATGGCCGTTAGGGCAGAAATATTTTCGAGTGAAGATCATAAACCGGCAAGCGTAGTGTATAGACGGCCACCCTCAATGTGGTCGGACAACCTGATTAGAGATGCGGGTGGCTTTTATCCGCTTGTGGAAGTCTTTTGAGGAGGTCTGTGTCCAGTATTCCTAAAGCTGAAATTATGATGATGATGACGAGACGGAGTGACAGTTTTGCGAAACTCACAGTCTTCATGAACGCTTAAGACTGTGATTTTCACTGCGTCTGAACATTTGAGAAATCTACGAGCCTAAAACCCTGATGACCTTCGGTAATGTCCCAGATACTTGAAATGTGTTATTTTTTTAAGTTCAGTTACATTCAAAGTTACAGAAGGAACATCTTAAGGGCATTTGCTACCGGCTTTAAAGATCATTAGCTCACTTTATTTTTCATTATTTAGCAAGTAAAGTGATTTCGCGTACGATTCACATATCTTTTTTAAGCCATTTATTGAAAAAGCCCGAATTGATCTCATTATAGATATTTAACTTCTACGTTTTATTACTCCACGTATAAATTCCCCAACTCCACAAACCTCTGTTAAATAAAATACCATTTTCACCAGTCAATAATGTGCAGTGAGATCTCCCAAGTATACAGGCAAAATCCTTTTTGTCCGAGGTGAACGGAAAACGGTTTAAAACGTCTTATTGTGTCTTACGGCGAGCTCCCTTATCTGGGAGCAAACTTAAATTTATGTTTTCCTTGAGGCTTTGTAAATACAAGGTGAAATTTTTTAAATTTCCTGTAAAGTTGGGAGGGTAATAAAGATGTCGGCTTAGGTGTTGGTGAAGTATCAGGTAACTTTATTGTTATGGGTTAGGAAAATGTTTTTTTTTTTTAGTTTTATTAAGGTTTCTGTTTTAAGATAAAGTAATTGGTACGATCCACTATGCGGGCAGAAATAGTACAAAACCTGCAATAAATATAATATGAAAGACTATAGTTTCTAAGTTTTGTCCTTCTATTTGAATCTCAAACTCAACCTCTTTTTATTGGTGAAACAGATCACAGGTCATCTTACCTTTGTATTTATCACTGAGTAAATACATTATATCTGATAATATGATGAGGGATAATATTTGTGCAGTAATAGTGTATGCAACTATACAGAATTAGGCCTTAATACACGTATGTGATCCTGTTATGAAAATCGCCTTTGACTTGGTTTTTAAGACCTTTTATTTATGTAACAGTTGCATAAACCACTAATAAATAACCATTTAAGTACCTATGTAAGCACCGTAACTTTCAAACACAGTTTCATTTGCTTTTTCATGCTACACAGGTGTTACCTACTCGTTCTAAATTCACCTAATCCTTTATGTAACTGGATCATGGTATGTATTATGCTTTATATAGCTCCTTTCTTGCTGAAGTCAGCCGTTTGTATAATATCTTATTGTTCGAGCATTCTGGAACATTCTGTTAGCAGTAGCCATTTTTGCAGAAGCAGCGATGTCACTTGCAGCTCATTTTGAATTTCCTTCCGCAACCACATATTGCGGTTACACGGATATCTAAGTGAAAGGAGCGCCTTTGATAAATAAATCGCAGCTTTTATTAAACAAAACCTTGAATATTATTAAAATAAATATAACAGATTTTAAAATTAAATATGCAACGTAGCTCAAAAAGACTTTAACCCCTCGTATGCAATATCAAAAATTTGCTAATAAAATTGAAATTAACTGATTCAAATTTCTAGCACAAATCTGTGCCTAAGCATGCAAGGGATTAAATTATTTGGAAGAAAGAGATGCAAGAAATCACACTTACTTGCCTCATGAACATGTAGAATATACAACACACGCGGTGCTGAAGAGGACCACATTTTGTTATAGCAAACAGTGTATTTTCTGTAGAACTTTATTACTTAATACTAACTTAAGTCTAGGTTTTTTCCACAAGTTAGAAAAATACGAATAGCTAACCTCTTCGAAAAACATTTACGAAAAGAAAGGAAAAACGAATAAAAGGTAGGACCTTTAATTTTTCAGTCGCAAAAAATCCTTACTAATGAATTGATGTAATCTAAACTTGAACAGCAATTTATATTCTTTTATAGTACAAACTTATCACCAAGTCTCCGATTTAGTTCTGAATGACCTGTTGTTTGATTGACATTTAAATCACTAGACGATGTATGTATAATTTACCCTTACTGTATGTATAACCCTAACTAGTGTCAGTCCTGCTCAAGGTTAGTGGCGTTACAAACAGCTTTCATATGTGTATACGTCATATATTTTCATTATTAAACGTCAGTAGCAATTTGTCAAGGATCTGTCATCAACCAAATTCAAAACATTGTTTATTGGAATGCTGCTCAATCCTTCGTTCTTCTTGCAAACTAGATACTGAATTCTATTTAAAAAAGATGACTTTCATCACTGTGGATACTTTTGGCTTTATGATGTAAACATTTGTGGAATATTTGGTCCTGTTTCTTCTTTTTTTACATCAGTGATAATAATCACTGATTTTCAACGTTAGTTACCAAGTACCAGTAAACTAAATTAGTACCACGAAAAATCCACAATATGGCGTGGGCTCAAAAACTATCTGGATATGATTTGTTTTACTCAGAATTAATAAAAAAGAAAATGGTTTAAATGTATCGTAATGTAAAATAAATGTAACGTAACGCAATATAAGTACGGTTGCCTATGATGCAGCAAGTTGAAGAGGCAATGGGCTAGGAACAAAGAATCGAACTTCTATGAGGCATGAAGGTGATAGAATGGAGACCACAAACCGCCTAAAGTGACGTTGACGTTGAAAGATAAAATACAGGATTCAGCCCTTTTAAGCGCTTAGTCACATTATATTAATCATACTTTAAATTATATTGATCAATCAATTTATGAAACATGACTGTAATCTCTCATTATTTTGAATGTGGGGTACACCACAATTTATTAATAAAATATAAAAAAATGGTTTAATAAAAATATATAAATATTTTTTCTTTGTGCTTTGTATCGATGGATACAGATCAAAGCACAAAAATAATTTAAAAATGCGTAACCTGACGTATTAACCTGTCCACCACCTAGGTAATTACTTTCGAAATTTCCTTATGCTTTGTGTGTTGATCTTTGATCATTTTATATTGATCGAATAGTGAATATAACCTTCTTGTGATTTATCTGTTTCTTGCAAGGAACTTGTACTTTATACAGATATCTCATTTAGTGGTTTTGGTGAATTGAATTAGAATGGGTTAAAAAATTCTGCAACCTCCTTACTGTGCTGAAGAAAAATGAAAAATGATATCACTCTTCCATTCCCCGACATCTGTGCCGCGCTCGAAAAGACGTTTCGCTCCCCAAACTCTTTTCAAATGCAGCGCAGTTGAAATGCATGCGTTGCCCGTGACATACGATGTGCCGCAGAAAACATAAAAAACCAGGAGCCTGTCTCCGACTATTTATTTATTTGAACTTTATTGCACAAAAGTCAGTACAAATGGCGAACTTAATGCCTAATGTACGACATGAAAAACTATGTTTTAACAAAATAAATGAATGAATGAATGAATGGCATTCTCTACCAATCAACCGTAGGGCCAAACAGAGATGCTTCAAGTGGGTGCAGAGTAGAAAATTAATCGTTCGGAGAGCGTCGATACATAAGTGAATACATGTATATTATATAACTTAACTACCATTTGAACTGTATCAGGGCTATTTAGCCCTCACTACCAGTGAGTTGGATTTTGTCTGGGATTATAACGCGCTAATGGATTATCTCCGCGCCCCAGGAGTGACTATGGCTTACGCGAATGAGTGTATTTTTATGCGTTAAAAGAATGAGTAGTTTTAGAATAAGTTTCATTCTTTTCTTTTTAGTACCGGCAGATCACTGGGTCAGCGGGATATAACCTAGGACTATTTTTTTTTATTTCCGGTCAATATGAAGAGTTATTCCTGCAAATACCGATGCAATTTCACCGATGCAGAGTGGGGCGGAGACGTGTGAAATCGACCAATCTTCAATTTCCAATTTGGATGTTTTCCATTTTAACTCATTCAAGCGCTCTATTGAATGCGTAATATTATTTATTGAATTTGTGTTAGTTTTAAGGATCGAAGACACAGCTGCTTAAGAAACGGCGAGGGTCCGTTAACGCAGTCGATTATTTTTAATACATTCGATTATTACATTCTTATTCTATAGTCTTTTTATTGATTCGATTTTTGATGTGAAAATACATTTTATTTTTTATAAATATTGACACTAAAGTAAATTATGAGAGAAAAATGAAATGTGATCTACGATAATGTAAGCTGGACTCGAACCTGCGACCCTACGTATCCTGCGTAATGCTCTGCCAACTGAGCTAATAAGTAGAACGTTATGTTGCTTACATTGTAATAGATCACATTACATTTTCCTTTCATAATTTAGCTTTGAGTCAATATTTACATTTGACTGCGTTAACGCACCCAAATTTTTTGAGCATCGGTCTGGTCGATTCTTTAGTTAGCATTATGATTATTTCAAACTTCTGCACCTTGTGATTTCTGCGCCGGAGGTATTTCAACAGCTCGCGATCGAAATGGCAATGCGTGCAAGTGAGATGTGTCATTTGTTTGCGCTTTTAAACTTCAAGACCTTGGAGATGCAACTCGATTTGGAAGGAGCCTGAATAATATGCTCTATTTCATTTTTCCATTTTCGTTTTGTTCCTTCCATTTTGTTACATTTAAATTTTGGAGTTGTAGTTTTAAATCAAGTAGAGTACCTAACATATTAAGGGGATATTCACTGCAAATTTTTTCATACCCATCTGGGTTTCATTCTCGACTATTTCCTCCCCCAAAAAACGATCAATCAGAACAAAATTTTGGCAACTGAATGAGATGAAAATATACTGTGTCAGACTGTTCAGATTTTGGCGCTTATTATTATACAATTTTTGTATTAGGTGTTTGGTTTTGCCCAAAATTTCGCTCCAAACAGGCGCCGAGTACACAAATTCTATACACGATGATTTTTAATCGGTGATCAGGTACCAACTTTTCTAACTGAGTAATTGATGGCGGTCACGTTAAAGTCATAATTACATATAAGCAAACTTTTATTTTTCTATGATTATTTTTATTTTGAAACCAATTTTGTCTTAAATTTATTGTCACGGAGCTAATCTGCATTTGACATAGGTATCGTACTTCAATAATTTATGTAGGATGACCATGTATCTAGTGGTTATTAGTTTTAATTATGTTTTAACTTTTAATTAATTTAACAGTGAGGTAATTGCGCGGGACCTTGCGTATTAAGTTTAATTTTAGCTAAATATTAATATTATTCTACTCCTGATCACCGATTAAAAATCATCGTGTATATTTAAAATTTATATATCATGCATATTGTCGTCTAGTTCACATAGTACAAGCATTGCTTAGTTTGGGACTAGGTCAATTTGTGTAAGATTGTCCCTGAATATTTATTTATTTATTCATCTCAATGAAGAAGATTTCATAACGGTTATAGGTAAGTACGTCAAATATAGTGAAGTCGTATCAATAAAAAAAGTCCTTAGCTCATTAAGTGATACAATAAAGCTATCACTGAAAATTGAGAAACATTGAAACAAATTCCGATTTTATTGACGCTGCCAATCAAAAGGTACTCCAACAGTATTAAAGAAAATCTCAGACTTTTGAACTCTTGAGTTGCTTCGCCGATATTATCCATCAAAGAGCTTATCTCTTATCAATGATCTCGTTAGAATCCAGCTTTTGTACAATCGCTCGTGGAATAGGATTAAAATTTTCTTTTTTTGTTTATATCTTTGAGGAAAACCTTGGTGAATCTAATTAAGAATATTTTAATTTTAAGTCTTTAGAGCCCTCATAACGATTTGGTTTCGATTTATATCTTTTCTGATAAATCGTATTTCATCAAGGATCAGTCAGTATTATTATATTGATTATTGAAAAAAAACCCTTAAAATACGAGTATTTTATGTATTCATTTAATCTTTGTTGCACAAAAGAAAATTGATTAAAAAAGTGATTTTCTACCAGTCAACCTTATAAGAGTATTTTATGATAATAATGAAAGTAAAACACCATTGATTTCGTTACAAGTAATTCATTGAGTTTTAATGTTTTATCATATTTTGTACTAGTGGGTAAATTAATTAACCCATAATTATAATTAATACAAAGGCTGTCCAGCGTGGAAAATGTGGAAATGCTGCGAGAGTTATGGACACGTTGGACCAGAGACGACAGGTGTTTTTTGAAACTTGTTAGTTTTATAATTTAGTATCGGTTAGTATTCATTTGTTGTCATGTAATATATGTATGTATACATATAAAAGAAAAATATTCATAAATAATTATTTTTTGAAATTATTTTTTTAAGAAAACTGTGATCGTCTGTCAACTGTCATAAGTACGCAAGTGTGCTCTTGAAGTTTATATAGATTTTTAGTTAAATATTGTGAATTCCTTTCCAAAAATGCTGAAAAAGTGAACTATGTTTTTTTAACTATTGTGTGCTAGTGTTATCTCAATGCAGAATTACCGGAAAATATAAAAACTGGTGTCTCTAAATACGCGAGTGACATAGGCACAAACTTGAAAATATAGACATACCCACAATCTTTAGTGATAAAATGGAATATGTCAAATATGGTGCTGCCATGAATATGACATGAATTACCCCAAAAATGTGAACCTGCCAGGGGTGGCTGCCCAGGCCCCAGGACAAGACAGTTCTACTGGTGAAAAAAATCCCAAAAAATTTGTACAACAAGTTTTCCATCCAAGCCTTTTTGTAAATTCAAGAACAAGTCATTCGTCGCTTGGTGACATCCCAAGCCATATACAATTACAAGATAGCTCCAAAAAGAATGCAGCTTTATCAGAACATCATACAGTGCAAGAATTGCTAGATACAACAGTAAATACAGCAGGAAACCAAAGACACAGCTGGCAATCCGTTCCAAGTCAACGTGGTCCGAAACGTAAAAGGTCGAGTCAAGATGATTCACGTAAAAAACCAAACCACACAGAAACTGAAGAAATCCTAACTCAAAACCAATACTCATATTTACTATTAGATGATGGAAATGATACATTTGTTCGAGTAAGAAAACCCCCTCCAATAGTGCTTTACGGGATTAAGGATGTTTCTAAACTCACTGAACTTGTCGACTCTGCTCTTAAAAAGAATGAATACCGCTTCAAAATTGTGACACGAACCCAATTAAGAATTATCTGCATCAACACAGAAATATATAAAAAGACGATGGATCTGATAAGAGAACACAATTTGATAGGGCACACATTCCGAAACAAAGATGATAGACCTTATCGAATCGTCATAAGAAACTTGCACCCGACTACACCAATAGAAGCTATTGAAGGTACTGGAAATACAGTCAAAGGTGAAATTATAAATGCCAGACATGGTCCATCTAAAATACCATTATATACATGGTTTGTTAATCTTGAACCAGGTCCTAACAATGCAGCTATCAAACAGCTAAAGTACATATATAATACTGTAGTTAAAATTGAAGATCCCATTAAGAAACAAACAATACCACAATGTAAGAGATGCCAACAATATGGGCACACAAAGAACTACTGCTTACGACCATACAGGTGTGTCAAGTGCGCAGAAAACCACAAAACCTCAGACTGCCAGAAGGGTAGGGATACTCCAGCAAAATGTGCGTTCTGCTTCGAAGACCACCCCGCTAATCACAAAGGCTGTAAAGTTTTTCTTGAAATCCAAAAAAGGAAGATGCAAGCACAGTCTTTTAAACGAAGAACTGCACAAACAGAGCACGACCAGCTTATTGCAAACAAAATGAATGAACCTGCCAGTACTGAAACTGAAGAAATATATACTAACATTTCAAGACAACAACAACCTAACACTTCTAATGAACCGACATATGCTCAGATCACCTCAAACGTAGAAAGGCCCCACAACGACATGAGTACATTAGAACGCATCATAACAAAACAAGCTGAAAAGCTAGATAGAGTCTTCGATCAAATGAGCTCAATGATGGGGCTATTGACCACGCTAATCAATAAGCTTGTTCGATAACTGTACAATGTATACTATACATATAGCAACTTTTAACGTTAACGGTCTTCTTCACAATAAAACTGAAGTCGAAACCTTACTCAAAACACACAATCTCGATGTCCTACTTGTATCTGAATCTCATCTAAATCCACAAGTAACTTTTTCCATTCGTGGATATTGCACCTACTCCACTTATCATCCAGACGGGACGTCGCACGCAGGCACAGCCGTAATAATTAAGGAGAACATAAAACACCAGCTGCTCCGAGAATACAAGACAGCACCTATTCAAGCTACAACCATAATGGTTTATGATAAGGATGGGCCTTTGACACTGTCATCAGTCTACTGCCCACCGAGACATAAAATCACTGCCCAACACTTTGACCACTTCTTTCAAACTCTAGGAACCAGATTTATAGCAGGCGGAGACTGGAACGCAAAACACACCTATTGGGGTTCGCGCTTAACTCTAACAAGAGGAAGAGAACTTAAAAACAGCATAGACAAAAATCTTTTGAAAGTTCTAACTACTGGTCGACCAACCTACTGGCCATCTGATTCCAATAAAATGCCAGACCTATTGGACTTCTTCATTTACAAAAATATATCGAGTAGCTTCTTAAAAATTGAAAGCTGTTTTGACGGCTCTTCGGACCATACGCCCGTACTCGCTACTATAAGCTCAACAATAATTGAAAGAGCCAGCAAACCTTATTTATATAACACGAAAACCGACTGGCAATCATTCAAAACCTACCTCCATGAAAATATTATCCTAAATATACCTCTTAAATCCGATGACGATATAGATCACGCTGCTATTACTTTCACTAAATTGATCCAATCTGCGGCATGGCTCAGCACTCCAGTCATAAACCAAAATAAGAGATATAAAAGCGGATCTAGCAACGTTCCAGTGGAGATAAAACAAATGATACAAGAAAAGAGACGTCTCAGAAGAGTGTGGCACACATCCCGACATCCTCAAGATAAAAGGGCCTATAACAAAGCAGCAGCTGAGCTTAAGACATATCTCAAAACAATTGAAGATGAAACTATACAACAGCAATTAGAAACCCTTTCTCCGTCTGGTAAAAACGAGTACTCACTCTGGAAAATGATGAAACTTCCAAACAAACCAAAGCTAGCACAATGTCCTCTAAAATTGGAAAGTGGCGAATGGGCTCAAACAGATGAGCAAAGAGCCGAAGCATTCGGCACATTTCTGAGTAATGTTTTCACTCCGCATGACGACTTAGGTGATACAAATAAAAACGAGGAAGTGCGGTCCTTTTTAGAAAGTGACCTACAACTAAGCCCACCAATGGAATGCTGCAAGCCTTCTGAAATAAAAAAGATAATCCAAGAGTTACAATTGAAAAAAGCACCAGGATTTGATCTTATCACGGCAGAAGTGTTAAAACAGCTACCAAGGAAAGGACTTGTGTTCCTTACTGCACTGTTTAATGCTATTCTGAGAACATCGCACTTTCCAAGTATCTGGAAAGTGTCCCAAATAACAATGATAGCCAAACCAGGAAAACCGCCACACTTTGCTTCATCTTATAGACCTATCAGCTTACTGCCGGTGCTGTCGAAAGTGTTCGAAAAAGTGTTGTCCAAAAGATTAAACCAACTGATAACCAAAGATGGACTTATTCCTAACCACCAATTTGGATTCCGAAAACATCACTCTACCATAGAACAGGTTCACCGAGTTACAGATACAATCAGGCAAGCGCTGGAAAGAAAGGAATATTGTTCTGCGGTGTTCTTAGACGTCCAACAAGCCTTCGATAAGGTTTGGCACGATGGGCTACTTTACAAAATTAAAAAAGTAATGCCACACAATATGTATTTACTGTTGAAGTCATACCTACAAGATAGAATATTTTATATTAAGGTAAATGATGCATACTCCGGATTTCATGACATAACGGCAGGTGTGCCACAGGGTTCGGTATTAGGGCCAATTCTATACCTCTTATATACAGCAGACGTCCCCGAGACAGAGAACATACTAACTGCCACGTTCGCTGACGATACAGCCATCTTGACCAATAGTAAGGACCCAGAAATGGCATCACAAAATCTTCAACACCACGTCGATAAAATACACAACTGGATGAATTCTTGGAAAATCAAAGCCAGCGCAGCTAAATCAAACCACATAACATTCACGTTAAGACATGACCACTGCCCTCCTGTAAAATTAGGAAATAATTTACTGCCAACAAGTGACGTCGTAAAATATCTTGGATTCCACCTTGACAAGAAACAGACATGGAAAGCACATATTATGAAAAAACGTGATGAGTTGAACTTTAAATTTAGATCAATGAAATGGCTCATCGGCAGGCAGTCTAGACTAACTGTAAATAATAAACTTTTGATCTACAAGGTTGCTCTAAAACCAATCTGGACATATGGAATCCAGTTATGGGGATCAGCTAAGAATTCCAACATAGAGATACTTCAGAGGTTTCAAAATAACATCCTAAAAGAAATAGTTGCTGCACCCTGGTTTACCAAAACAAGAGAAGTACATGAATATCTGAAAATGCCTACTGTAAAAGAAGAAGTTGACCGAATGGCAACCATATACAGAAACAAAATACTCTACCACCAAAATGAGCTAGCATCTGCATTGAGTGAATCCCTACCACAGAGACGCCTGAAACGACTACACATATGGGACTTAACAACAAATTTAAATAAATAAAAAATAAAAAAAAATAAGCATCTTAAGGTATCCCATCATTGGATGGGCCTACCTCACACGCCATAATAACAAACAAAATAACTGCTTATGGTCACATACAGACCGATTGCACGTTAGTAAACAAAATAATAAAAAAAAAAAAAAAAAAAAACTGTTGTCTTAAATCCACATTTTCTCATATTCAGAAATACTTCTCGAGCAACCGTTGTAAAGAAAATACAATACCGCCTTTGCACAACTTCGGAATCAAAGAAAACGAACGAACAACTTTTTCACCCACTTTCCTACTCTAGGTCAACCTAGTTTTCGCTTTGCCAATTCTAAAGACGCCATAGGGTGAATTTCAACAAGCTCGAAATTTACCTAATTTTGGTGGCTTTTTTTATTTTTGATGTTGGAGTCAAAATTATATATCAATAATACGAATTAAGTCATAACCAATATTGTGTAGTAATGGCCCTTTGTTATACATAATAGTTTTAAAGATATTATAATTTTAGTAATTTGCCTGCCACCAGAATTGTTCATCTACACCAAAATTAGTTACTTGTGCTAAAAATTAATATTTGTCAATGAAATTGCCTTCTAATTATACCAAAATATCTATGAAAATACAATAACTAACTCGTTTGTAACAACAATATATTTTTTAATTCTTTTCGAGGACTTCTTCTCTTGATTGACTTTTCTTGCGACTAGCCATCCTAAAAACTACATACATTTAAAAAATAAGCATGTAAAAAAGCGAACTTATCCCTTTAAGGGATTTCTTCCAATTAACCTTCGATTAAATGAGTGTTAAACACAAAAAAATAGCAGACAAACCAAGCAACATGTACAATACGATAACTTTACAATAGTACAAATGAAAATGCAAAACCAAATGAGAGAGAGATATGCAAACAGTCAATGTAATACATATTACGTAATATCTATATTAATACATATAACATAAATATAATCATAATTATAACAAAAACAGCAACCTAATCAAATAATCATTCGTTCGACAGCCACAATTTCTTGAACTTCCCCTTGAACGATGCTACGGATGCTGCCTTAGGGCGGGAGACAATTTATTCCATAATTTCACGGCGCGCACAGCAAAAGACACCTCGTAAACATGAGATCTATGTAGAGCCAGATTCGCACTTGACCGCAGGCGATGGCCACTACCATCCGCCATGTAAAATAACTTCTCTGCAAGGTAAGGAGGAGAAGAAGGAATGAAAATGACATTATACAAAAGACAAAGAACATGTATGCGGAGACCAATGCAAAAGAGAGCGGACAATCATGATCTTCGTATGAACAGGAAGGAAATTCTGCAGACACCTCAATGAAAGAAGGGACGCGAAAAGTTTCCTACTGATCTCAAAAATATGAGGTGCCCATGACAAAGATTGATCTATAGTAATGCCAAACTTGGAAATAAGGGGCTTTCAACGACAATAGCCTGCGACTTCTTGGCATTCTTCATCAAACCGAAGAATTGAGCACGGATTGATTCCAGGTCTAAATTGATTTGCGAAACCAAGGAGCCAAAATCATCAATGCTGGCCGCCGCATAAAGCTGCAAATCGTCTGCATAGACATGGAACGAGGAGGAGAGTGACTGTGGTTGGTGATTCCGTTAATGAAGACAGAAAAGAGTAATGTAGAGAGTATGCCCCCTTGAGGGACACCAGAAGACAGTTCACACCAGCTAGAAAATCGGTCATCAACTCGAACCCGCTGCTGTCCCCCAAAGAGGTAATCACGAAACCAGGACAGTGAAGTTGGAGATATATTTAAAGTACTAAGTAAACTGAGAAGAATATCAAAATCAACAGTGTTAAAAACACTACTAAAATCTAGGAGCACCAATATAGTCACTTTTCTATATTCTATATTAAGACGAATATCGTCGGTGATCTTAAAAAAAAGTAATATAGGAAAGGATAGGAGCTATAGAATCCGCCACCAGCATAAGCATATCTAAGCTAAGATTACCCTCACCGACAGCTTGTAATATTAAATGGATTGTGTTTATACTTGACTTCAAATAAATTCACCGAGTCAAAAGTGTTGGAAGTGCGATTACAAATGTGTAATTATATACAGATTACAGAATTAGCGATTCTGGTGGCATTAAGCAATTTTGGTGACTTTCAAATTACCACCAAAACCACCAAAATTGATCCACCGAAATTAGAAACAGTGATTAAAAAAATATTTAAAAAGTATCCGTATTATTTACTTCCAATTTAACTTTATATTTTAAAAAGGAAACCTTTAACACGTCTTACACACAATTCACACACAGTCAATGATTGCTAAGTCACCTAGAAACATATACCACAAAAATTGTGTCAAAAAGTATTTTTAACACACCAAAATTAGATACTTACGTGCTGGTGGACAGATCCAGCAAGGTACGACGTGTGTGTCATCGCTCCATGCCGGAGCGGAACTAAACGAACAGGTTAACATACGTTTGCTGGTCTTGTTGCGTTTCATTCAACCATAAACACATTTTCAATATTTACCACCAAAATTATCAATTTCACCCGGACAACTTTTAGTGCTCAATTTTGAGTATCTATTTATGTATTAATCTTTATTTATATATCCTTATAATATACTTAAAGTAATAAAGATTATAAATAAATGCAATTTTAGTTTAAAACATTGATGATATGGTTCTATCAAAGACATTTATGAGGAACAACGAATACTGGACGCAGCACCAAAATTATCATTTTACCGCAAAAAAAATAATTATTGAACATAAATGACTTTTAAAATACTTTGCGATTTGGCTTAAGATAGTAATTTGTGTCTTCTTTTCAGAAAAAAATTAAAACTTTTAAAACAATTGTTTCACACTATAGTTATCAATTCCGCCGCAATTTTTTTTTCGCTGAGATAATCACCCCATAGTGTTATTTCACGAATGGCATTTGTTTCTCAAAATAACAGCGGTTTGTGGTCGCGCGACAGTTTTGCAGCTTGCTGAATAAAGTTTGGAGAAGGAAAACATTTGGCGGATTGTGAATAAAAACTGTTGCCATATTTGGGTCGGGTCTGTCAGATACTAACTTTGGATTTAATAGACAAACGTCCGAATAAGCTCATCGGCGACCCTGCCTTAGTTCAGCAAAGGCTGCAGAACCTTGAACACCGCAAAAGAGTTACCTGTTTATCGGTTTTCTACAGGATACACTTTCGTTGAGTAAGCACTAGGATTGCATGCACTGATTCCACCTTCGTCGACTTGGAATCCATCCTTATGTTGTCGATATACAACTGATTCGTACGAAAGGCTTTGCGTGTACTTTTCGTATCAGGACAGCAAAAGAGTGGAACTCTCTTCCTGTGTAAATTTTCCCTGAAAATAACAGGACAGCAAAAGAGTGGAACTCTCTTCCTGTGTAAATTTTCCCTGAAAATAACTTGGATTTCTTGCAAATCAAGATTTTCTAGGCAAGTATGCTCCATCTTATTGTCACTTAACGTCAAATGCAATCGCAGCCTAATTGGCTATATCTATCAGCCACAGACGTCCACTGCCGAACATAGTCCTCCCCCATGACTCGCCACAAAGTGCGATCCTATGCAGACCGCATCCAATGATACCCCGCTACCTTCACGAGGTCATCCGTCCATCTAGTCGGGGGCATACCCACGCTGCGCCTGCCTATACGTGGTCGCCATTAGGACTTTGCTGTCCCAACGGCCGTCCATTCTCCGGGCTACATGGCCTGCCCATTGCCACTTCTTCAAAAGTAAACACTTTTGATTCAGTCGTGTATGTCGACGCACGCACGCTATAATTACCCAGTAGCTAAAACTCTTCTCTCTTCTTATTATTTAACAGGAGCGTGCGTAAAAATCCCAAAGACATTCATCTAACACCAACCCATATTCTTATACCACTCGATACTCCAAAATCGCAATCTGACACAGAAAAGAAGGTTCGTATCGACCTATTTCCATAAGCGATATTTACAAGCGCGTAGGCCTCCGTAACGTTGGATCTGGCATTGGCAGTTAAAATCTCTGCCTGGGATATCTCATAGGTCCCAACGTGATCTTATTTACATAATAGGTACCCGTTTTGTGTTATCCATCGTACAAGGAAAGACGTAAAAGACGAATTTTTGTTGCAAACTTACGACCTTTTGAGAGTAAGAAATGTGTGGGTTGGTGTTTTCTTTTCGTACCCAAAAGGTATTAAGTGTGAAGACTCCGGATGATTGATACGGTCCGTGTACGGAAGATGTATGGCCACATCAATATCAATAAATGCCAGGGGGTAATATGAATTTCTGGGGTGTTTTTACTGTGTCATATCAAGTCAATAATTGTTTGCGGATTATATTTAAGTTGTAATAGTAAAGGATAAGGCAGCTGAGTTGATGGTTGTCTAGTTTTTATTTTTTATTTTTCATGTATATTATAGAGAGTGTAAGCAGAAATTACATGATTAAATCCATCCATCTTACTGGACTATAAACATGCTGAGTCAATGACAATAACATATTTGGGATATACAATTTATTATCAAACTACATAAATTCATATCTGAGTTTTTACGATAAACAATCCGATTGTTTCAATATAGCACTTGTGAAATGTTATTTTTTTTATTTAATTTTTCGTCTTTCATTTGCCCTTTCCGATTTGCAGTACAAGTAATGCCGACTAGTCTAGTGATGTCACCGCACACTAACTTGGATAAAAATAACAACGCATATAATCGAGAAAGAGATGATTGACTTTCAATATGTAACGAACAAAAAAAAGTTTTTTTATTTGTCTCCTGAAAAATAGCTCTGAAACATAATAGCGACTACTGCACGCACAGCGACGATAAGTTACATTGACTATTAAATTTGATCGAAATATTTTTTCCTATTACACCGTTCACTCGCAAAGTGCCTTGGTAACAAGAAATACATAATGCCAGTACCGTGATATACTAAATTAGCTCACACCACATGTCCTGGCATAAGCGTATTTACTCTAGAGCTGCTCTAATGAACACACCATTGGATGGATAGTTCGGTACATACTAAGTAAGCATAGCCCGACGGTTGCTATTCGGTCCTTGCCATATTTTGGATTTATGGTGGTACTAATTTATTTTTATATAGATTGTTGAAAATGATCCTTGGAGGCATTTGAAATGTGATGCTGGCGAAGTATAGAGAAGATCAGTTGGACGGAAAAAGTAAATAATGAGGAAGTGCTTAGAAGAGTGAGGTAAAAATATGTAAGGCCACCTTATACAACATGATGCTTTTATAAATAACACCATAGAAGGAAACGTTGAGGGAAGCGAGGACGAGGAAGGCCAAGAAAAAGTAACGTTAAACAAATAAAAGAGAAGGATTACGTCATGTCATATAGGGAAGTCAAGAAAGTGTCTATGGACAGAGTTAGATGGAGAAAAGAACATACTCATCAGAAAGTCATCGAATGACACTGACGTAAACAGGGATGAATATTTCGCATTATTTATTTTTGAAGAAGAACGAAGGATTGAGGAGCATTCTGATGAACAATAATTTGGAATTGGTCGTTGACATAACTCTACTAACATTTTATAACGCATAATTATGTTCACGTATGCACATTATTTCAATATGAAAGCTGTTTATAGCGCCACTAACCCAGCTTTGAAATGAAACTTCTTTAATACTCAAATTGATCCAACTTCTGTGCTTCCCGAAAATTATCTTGCAGAAAAATACAAAAGACTGTTGTTAAATTTTATATATTCAAATCGTATTGTAATGCTCCGGCGGCCTCAGTTTAATAATATTAGCATTTTCAGTTTTTCTCACTCCGTTTTATATCGCGAACTAAAACTCGGAGGTTCTAGTGCGAAAAGTTGGGTTTGTAGTCCTTATCTTGACCTAGATACGTATAATTTTGGCCTGAACGTGGCTCGGAGCGATAACCCGGTGTAAACACCTTCGGAACTCGGGTCTGTCCCGTGGGCATTAAACTCTAATTTGACAAAAGGTCTTTTGCCACGGATGTGTGACATAATCAAGTGTGGCCTGTCTGAGACCGCTATCTCATACAAAGGTGTATTTATTAAAGTGTTTTTTTTTTTAGATTTTAGTAACTATTTGTTTTTTATTACATCAAACTAAGTTTAGTTTTTAAGTGTCACATCCGACCCACTCGTACAGTTATAAAATTTACATACTTTTCTCCAAATTTCGAATACGTATTATGTATCTATAGAATTATAGGAGACTTACTTATAGATTAGGATTTGTATACGTTAGTGTAGGAATATTTAGTATCACAGACAAAATTAAAATGGATACCTTTCTATCTACACTTTGAGCAAGTCATCTAAGGAAAAAGTGTTAAAGGTTGAACACCCCACTATTGCAACAAGTCAATTTACATACCTATTTTTCGGAAACACCAAAATGGTGAAGTTTCCTTTTACAATTCAGAAAATAATATTTTTTCCTGTAGATGGGCTCATATTATAATTATATTTAATTAAGGCAATTGAAAAAGGCGTACGATTTCCTGGTCCAAAAAGCGTATTATTTCAATATTTTAAAGATATTTTTTTTAGTTAATTAATGAATAATGACCTATCTGAATAATAACTATTTAAATAATGTCGTATAATAACTTATAACTTTATAAATAAGCTCGCCACATGCCCGTCTTTATTTATTTGAATCTAATATCAGCAATATAAATTATTAACCTATTTCTAAAGTATGCCATAGTGGTACTATTAATTAACAATGTATGTAACACCTTTGTCTCTAGGTCTTACAAATAACTGAATTATTGATTGATTGAGGATAATCGAGGGTTGTATGACATCCAATTATAGGTATAAGTTATAAGTTTTTGTTAAAAAAATGTTTTCGGAACTATTTTAATTAAAAATATCTAATAAAACCGAATGAAATATTTTAGGAATAGGCTACTGGATCCATTTTTGAAATATATTTGAAATGGTAAATAATTATCTTACTAACACTAAGAAAAAGGATTGTATTTTATATTGAGCTAGAAAGCTCAATTTTATCAATTATTTCAAATAGAAATTTCATGAACAGACAAAAACGCCGTCCGCCATTTTTGTCTTTAGCTTATCTTTGGTGTGACGTAAGCGATCCCGTAAATAAAGATCAGTAATACAATCTTATCTATGATGCAAATGACGTTTTTAGTTTTAAGTTTTTTACTAGATTAGTGACGTCACTATCAAGGGTGAAAATGGCGGACAGCGTTTTTTCAAAATACAGAATAAAAAAGACATTAAATAGTAGAGTTGTTAGTCCGCTGTTTTCTAACATAATTGTGCAAATCGGGTTACAAGCATGAAATTTCTACCATAGATAGAGTGTTCCATGGTGATTATTTTCAGATGTGGAGGGAAGTCAGATTCGTCCCCTGTGAGGCGGGAGAGTGGAGTGAATAGGGCCAAGTATCCCTCTTTTCTTTCTTTATTGCTGGTCAGTTAAGTCTACCAAGACGTGTTTGGTATCGTTTCCGTGTAAAACAAATATCAGAAATGAATTTTTTATGTTATTTTTGTATAGTTCTATATAAAAATATGGGTGTATGGCCGAAAAGGTAAAAAT
The DNA here is from genome assembly GCA_932273695.1 of Apotomis betuletana. NCBI lineage: Eukaryota > Metazoa > Arthropoda > Insecta > Lepidoptera > Tortricidae > Apotomis > Apotomis betuletana. Next base: position 23,550,925 of record OW026303.1, on the reverse strand, counting down.
CACAACAAGTTTTTTTATTCAGTGAGGTAAATTAGTTCAATTTAGTGAACATTTTAAAATTATTATTATTATTTAAAAAGCTCATTTAATCTAGTTTCTAAAAATATATGCATGTTGGGCACTTCTCATACAAACAGTAGCTTAAAATATATCTTTACGTCGGCGTAACCAACGTAAATCTCCGAACGCATCCTATTTCGCTTCATTAAATACATTAAATAATGATTATTAACATGCTTTTACATATAATATTTACTATATACGTCCTAGAAAAACAAATTAATGCAATAAAAAAAATTTTTTTTTTTGCGAATGTATCACGAGCACGCGGGCTACTCTCAACATCAACAATTTATTTAAGTTACTGTTTGTATGAAAAGTGCCCAATATGTATATGTTTTTAGAAACTAGATTAAATGAGCTTTTTAAATAATAATAATAATTTTAAAATGTTCACGAAATTGAACTAATTTATCTCCCTGAATAAAAAAACTTGTTGTGATTTTTACAATTTCGGAAATACAACCATATTTTTATATGGTACTATGAATAAATAACATAAAAAATGAATTTCTGATATCTGTTTTACACGAAAACGACACGACGCAAGTCCTACTAGCGTTGCCTGATCAGTAATATAAAAAGAAAAAGAGGACTCCTTTGTCCTATTCACCCCACTCTCCCGCCGCACAGGGGACGAATCTGACTTCCCTCCACATCTGAAAATAATCACCGCAGAATACTCTATCTGTGGTAGAAATTTCGTGGTTGTATCCCGATGTACACAATTTCGCGACTTAGCAAAATGTACTAGAACACCCAGGCTAAGCTTAACATCAACATTTTTTTCAAGGTACTTTTTGTATCAGACGTGCCCAATTTGTATACATTTTTAAAAACAAGATTAAATTTGCTGTTTAGTAATATTTTTTTAAATTGTAAATATTCAGGATAAATAACTAATTTATCGTTCTGAATAAAAAAAACTTGTTTTGATTTTTACCTTTTCGGCAATAAACCCAAATTTTAATAAGAAACTATTCTTAAATAACATAAAAAATGAATAGCTGATATCTATTTTACACGAAAACGATGTCCCACAAGCCCTAATAGCCTTTAATGATCAGTAATAAAAAAAAGAAGAAGAGCAGTACTTGGTCCTCTTCACCCCGCTCTCCCACCACACAGGGGTCGAATCTGACTTCCCTCCACATCTGAAAATAATCACCGTGGAACGTTCTATGTGTGGTAGAAATTTCATGCTTGTAACCCGATGCGCACAATTTCGCGGCTTAGCAACTCTACTAAAACCATTGATACAAAGATTAAAGCTCAAAGAAAAATTAAAATGCGTAACCTGGTGGAAGATTGAAGATTGTACCCACATAAAAAAATGAGACATTACATATTACATAAATTAAAAAATCACAATTTCAATTGGTTCAGCCATCTTTTACAATCTTGAACTGAAAAATATATATTATTTAGGTTTCCTATTTCAAATGCTATACGAAATATTTTTTTATACAATTTAATATGAGTCAACTAGCCTATTGTGTTAGCGTACCCTACCCACTCGGAGGGCTTTACATAATACTTGTGGTAGCCTACATCTCGTCTAAGAACTAACTCGCACAAAGCCTGTAGGTACTTCCATAAATTTACTGAAGGTATGCCTAACGTATTATCATACACTTTATCAAGGGCATCCTAACTTAGTTGGAGCGTAACTTAGAGGTCTTAGTTAGGCATTAGACAATTTAACTTGGCATTTGACGTTTATACTAGACTAAATTTCCATTATTTCAGAAGCTCAAGTATCCTATATACATAAAACATTACATTTTCTTACTGTTAATGACGTTAATGATAGAAAATCATAAAGATATTACTATTTTTTACATGACTGCCTAGTTACTTAAGTATTTATTACTTTTTGTCCTACTTATTTTAGCCACATTTATTTTTTGAAGTCACACAAATCATTTGCCACAGACAGAACTGAGATAGATCTCGTAACAACTTATAGTTTTAGGTCTATTCAATTGTTTAGACTTGACGACGCGGTTGGCTCGGTTTGTAGAGACCTACCTACTGAGCCGGCGGTCCTGGGTTCGAATCCCGGCCAGAGCAAATATTTGTGTGATGTCCTCGATTATTTGTGCTTGGGTCATGGTTGTTCCTATGTATTTAAATATATATTTATCTATATAAGTATGTATATCGTCGTCTAGTACCCATAACGCAAGCCTTCTTGAGCTTAATTTGGGACTAGATCGATTTTTGTGAGGTTGTCTGATATTTATTTATTTATTATTAGGCTCCAGTGCTTGCTAAAGAAATAAACACCCCGTTCCTTGCAAAATACAAAAATATACTACTGACGCCATCTTACAACGACGCAACCAAGTTAGTTCTAAAAGATTTTACGAATTTTATATGGTAGGTGCTTTTAACCCGTGCGGCCTGATTATCCCAACTGACCTTATATAGGTATTTAGGTCTACGTATACATACATTCAAAGAATATTACTTTTATTCTGATGTTATCAAGTTAAAAGTACAAAAAATTATTCCATTATCAGGCAACGATCTTTCGCCAGATAACTCAGAAAATTAAGGGTCGTGTGACACCGAGGCGATAGTGTCTCATATTACATGATGAATTAGGCCTCAAGAAGTTCGGCTTTATCGATAACGGCGTAATTAATCAAGCAAGTTGGTTGCCACAGCTTTATTGCCAGCCACCTCAGTAAATGTGTTTCCTTCTAGACCGGACGGTGACCGTCCGTAATCCTAGACCAGTGGCTACCAGATGGTAGCTCCCTCTCTCTCTCTCTCTCTCTCTCTCTCTCGGAAACGTTGCATTCCTCTATGTCTGCCAGCAACAAATTTGTCCAGGTGGTCTTAGGTCTCCGTCTAGGTATTTTTCCGGAGACATACAATTTGAGCACTTGGTTGCCGTAATCGGGTTGCCTCCTCGTGACATGGCCGTAGCACCGTAAGACTGCAATCACAGTAAATAAGTGTAAGTAAGAAAATACATACAAAAAATTTCAATGACCTCCAGTTCAGTGGCGTGGCGTCCATCACTAGTTTTCGGTCTTTTGAGAAATTGATGCTCTTTTTCATTAACTTTTTATGCTACATTTTAAAGCTAAATGGGTCCTGGCTGGTCCAGATATTATCGTATCAAGTAAAAATCAAAAATAATCAACTTAACCTATACTAAGAGTACCTACCTAATTAAAACGGATGTCCCCAAGATCAGGCCCTGCCCTTGAATCTACAAAATATTTCATTTTGAAATTTTAAAATCAAAATTTGAATGATTTATATCAGGCTAGATGGCCCCATCCACCCTTACAGAATAACAATAGTGGCTAATAATAGTGTAGAAACCGTAAATTGTGATGTGTCTGTGTCTTTATCAACTGTTGCATTAGTTTCACTTCGCTAGCACTACCTACGTGTAGTTTATACCCCAACACCTCACACTTTAGTTAATTACTCAGAAAATGAAGATAGGTAATATTATAAGGAATTAGAGTCAGCATCATAAGTTCAGGAACTGCAATCATTTTGCGTACTGGCTCGTTAACTATATAGTCCCTCCCCTGCTCTACCGATACGCTATAATAAAATACTGATAGGTACTTAAAAAGTAAAAAAAAACTTTGGGAAACATAATAACCAGTAAATAGGTATAAGCTCAATGTGGGCAAAAATGGGATAATGGAAAATATAAATTCACGACCACGATAAAATTCGTAGGTAGAGTATATTATTATTTCTCCGTATCCTCTGTTATCAAAACTTTTCATTCAGCGCTTATATTAACTGGTAATATTTTTCGCGAACACTAAGTATTTTCTTTCAAAACACAACTTTATTGTTGTACATAATAAATCCGTTCCGTGCGTGAATTCTGATTAATTTCCAAGGGTTGTTTAAGAATCTGGTAGCATATATACAGTATGTCATTGAAATCGTGTTTAGAAATGAAGAGACAATATTGCCTACTGACAGTACATCGGCATTAGTATTGCCTACTGACATACAAACATTATTTTAAAACATTGATACCTACAAAGATCAAAGAAAAATTGAGTGTGTAACCTGGTGAAAGAATTTGGACGAATTGCCGTTCCAGCGCGTTAATTTTTCCACCACCGTAACGCCTAAGCAACCTTTTCAATTTTTCCTTATGCTTCGTGTGTCGATCTGCATTGTTTATTTGAAAGGCTTTACACCTAGGTTACGCATTTTAATTTTTCTTTGAACTTTGATCTTTGTATCAATGGTTTAATATAAAAAATGTAGTGTCTAAAACCCACTTAAAAAAATTAGACATTACATGATATTTTTTAAACATTATTTTGTTTATAAATCCGCACTGCTTTCTAAATATCACATCAAGTACCCGCCACCGCTAGCATTTCGCTTCCCCAAACAGCCAACTCAAGAACCGCAGTTTAATTTTAATAATAAATACCATATATAATATGAATTATACAAGTCGCGATATCACGGTTGCTGTCGGTTCCCCGCTAAATTTATGCTACATCACAGCATCACTTGCATATTCATGACAGCGTCGACAGTGATACTAAAAACATATGTACTTTATTCATTCATGATTTAGTTTATGGTACGTACACGCAACGTTAAACAAGTGCAGGAAAAATGAAAACGGGCAGAATTTTATGTTTATTAAACTTCGCAGGTTTGATATAACGCCTCTTGAATGTTTTGGTATGAAACACGGTTTGTCATAGAATTAAGTGTAATGAACAGTGAAACAGTGAAGCGGTGGTAGCCTAGTGGTTAGGGCATGCGACTTTCAATCCGGAGGTCGCGGGTTCAAACCCGGCCCGTACCAATGAGTTTTTCGGAATTTATGTACGGAATGTCATTTGATATTTACCACTCGCTTTTCGGTGAAGGAAAACATCGTGAGGAAACCACCTAAGCCCAATAGGCAGTCGCTTGCGTAAAAACTAGTGCCTACGCCACATCTTGGGATTTAGGTAGCCGACTCCGATTGAGAATTCATTCTCAAAAAATGGGACAAAGGCTAGGAGGATGATGAACAGTGAAACGAAAGAGATCCACCATTTTTTGGACTAATTATTTTTATCAAAGCAGTAACGTCTGCCAGCGTCAACCAAAATGTTTACAATAAAGTTGGAACCTACGTCTCCCACGGCTTTCTTGGCCAACACGGGCGTCCTACATATTTATCAGTCCTAGACACTGAACCTGATACAAGAGCCATTAATTTTTTCAACAACTAGCGTCTTGCATTTCTTTCGAGTGGACGCAGAAACGTAGGTTCTAATCCTGCCTGAACCATAAAATTCTTTGCTTCATTCACTGTAAACTTTAAATTTATTGACCTTACACTCCTTAACATAAAGCCGAAAAGTAGTAGACAATTTTTTTGCTGACTGGATCTAATATCCATTTTACGTTATTTTTTAACAAACATCTTAATTTATTTAGCTTACCGACATCACCTCATATAACGAGTGTATCGAGTGTATAGATAAGTAGAATAGAATAGATTTTCTTTATTGCAAACCTCAATCGAACGAATACAAACAATCATAGAAAACACGTAAAATTAAATAAAGGTAAGCAACATGCGGTCTAAACAACCAATCCTAAACTTAATGCTCATTTTCTGTTTTTATTTCTTGACAAGATTTGATTCTAAAAATTATAAATAAATATTGCTTTTTAACCTCAAGTAATCGTTCGCTACACATCAGGGGCGCATTTGATATGAGATTGTGTTTAATAACTAAATTTTATTGGAATTAAATTTTATGTAGGTAATGTCTAGCTGTAGGGGATTTACCTGTGTCTCCGTTTTATTTTTTTATAAACCTATCTAGTTTGACCGTCTTTGTCGTATTGGTGGTATTGTATCGTAATGCTGTCGAGTGCCGAATAAACTCAAGTAAATTAGAAATCTTGTATAATTCTCGTGAAAACAAGTTAACCTTTAATATATACGTGTGTCCTCAATAATCAAAAATATCAAATAATCTTAACTCTTTTTACATTAAAACAGAACACTATGAAATCCATGGTAACTCTAGAAATAGGCCATTGCAAATTTAGCAAGGAAACATTATATTCCACATTCATAATTCAACACAGTCTATTCCTGGGTAAGTTTAACCTCGTGTACATACAATTAAACAAAGCATTATTCTACTGGGGAATTTGGGTCGTTCATTATTTCGTTCTCACGTTTCACTGGGTCTCTGTATTTATTTTATTTTATAATAATCCTTTATTTTGCGTGCAACGCAAAGTTTGACTTGCAGTGTGTTTCGCTGTAGTACGCTGGGTTGGTTTAACACTCGTTGATTGGTTTCGTGTTTGTGTAATGTTAGTAAAATAAAATCTTTTTTGAATTTCAATATTATGCAAATAGTATTTTGGTAAGAATATTTTATGGAACATTTTTTATACCTGATTTTATGCAAATAAACCTCAAATCCTCTCCTAATATTATTTATCTGAAAATGAAACAGTAAACGTCACCTAGTGAGAGGAAGATCCAAGAAACTCATCACATAGTCGTATTTTCATCAGAATAAAGTTTCAGCCGAAAATCCCTGGGCATATTGTTATTGATTTCAGATACTCAATCAAATAAATTAATCTAGAGAACAACATGTTCATATCTTCCTAGTCATTAACTAAGTACTTACCTAATGTCGAATATTATATATAGAAACAGAAATAAATTCAACATCAGCCAATGCTCAGAATTACACATTTTGAAGTACGTTCCCAATAATTCTCCACAATCAAGTGCCCGTATATTAAATCACCCTGTATCGAATTATCGGTTTCATGTAATTGTAACAGACTGCTGCAAACTCATTACAAAAACAACGATAAAAATATTTTTTTAAATTAAAGTATCGTTTCTCAAAACATTAAAGCGGTCGAACAAGAAACATAAAACCGCGTGGGGCCTACATAAATAAGGCAAAGTTGCCCAACTGGGCATTACAGGGTGAAAAATGTCCAAGCGTCGAATCATAAAGCCGGCACAGATTTATACAGACGCAAACAATACCAATAATGCCCGGTGGGAGATTTAGAATCGATGAAATGCTAAGTTGGCTTAAGACGCACGTGGATACAATGATTAATTTCATTTCATACCTATCTATAACATAGTTGGCTCGGTTTGTAGTGTAGCTGCCTACTGAACCGGCGTTCCTGGGTTTGAATCCCAGCCAGGGCAAATATATGTGTGATTAACTCGAATATTTGTTCCTGGGTTATGGATGTTATCTATATATATGTATTTATATATTATGTATATCGTCGTCTAGTACCCATAGTACAAGCTTTGCTTAGTTTGGACAAGGTCGATTTGTGTATGATTGTCCCTTAATATTTATTTATTTATTTTATTTTTATTTACGTTGAATATAATAAAATGTTGATTCTATTTTTGTATTTATAGACCATGACCTCTAGAGATCCTCTCTTAGTATACCAAGTATTTGTTTTGGCTTCAAAAAACTGTTGTATCTATAGAATGATACTTAAACTTAAATTAACTTGCTATTTGCTTACCATTGAGACCAGTTAATTTTAAAACACTTCTTACTTGATGAAAACGCGTTACGATATTGTAATTAACCTCGAACACAATAATTTAGATCTGGTAGCTTTATAGCCAAGTTTATTGATTCAGCTTTGAATTAAGCTTGTATTTATACTTTTATTTATACCCAAAAATAGGTACCTTAAGTCGGCTCCACCATTTTGATCAGGCCACGGACCCTTATGATTATTATATACACACAAACACAAATAATACCAATTTACTGTTCATCATCCTCATCATCCTCCTAGCCTTTGTCCCATTTTTTTTGAGAATGAATTCTCAATCGGGGTCTGCTACCTAAATCCCAAGATGTGGCGTAGGCACTAGTTTTTACGAAAGCGACTGCCATCTGACCTTCCAACCCAGAGGGGAAACTAGGCCTTATTGGGCTTAGGTGGTTTCCTCACGATGTTTTCCTTCACCGAAAAGCGAGTGGTATAAATATCAAATGACATTCCGTACATAAGTTCCGAAAAACTCATTGGTACGGGCCGGGTTCGAACCCGCGACCTACGGATTGAAAGTCGCATGCCCTAACCACTAGGCTACCACCGCTTCAAATAATGCCAATTTATATAATAATACCAATTTACTGTTGAACCCCAAAATTCCTCAGATACTTGATTTGTACAATATTATAATTTGTTTTTACCTATAAAAGTTAAAGAATAATTCAGAATAAGTTAGATCCACTTGAAAGCATATTGCAGGATATCTTCGAAACTTTGTCTACCATATTTCAAAACGCTACCTCAGCCTTCCTACGTTAAAAGGTCGTATCTTTGTATGGGTTTCATATTAAGATACGGCTTTTTACCGTAACACGGCAGACCTGCCCTTGATGGTGCAAGATGAGATGGACGACGGATCAAGGTCAACTAGGTCATAAAAACTTTTGCTGAAACACCTAAGTTTCTTCAGGGAATTATGGAGTATTAAAATGGATATTTTAAAAGTGAAGCATCTCGAAATTTTCCTCTAGTTAAAGCGAGGGCGATAAAAAATAAAAGCAGACTCGAAATACATTACCACGATAAATATGCATATTTTGCTTTTTTTGAACTAATTTACCGAGCGAGCGAATCGCCACTGATTCAGCTTGGGTGACCATTATTTCGCATGTCCGGATGCTTGCATGCTTAGAATACACCGAAGTTGATTGAAATTTGGTTGTATTTTTTACAAGCTTTTATTTAACTTGCATTGTATGTATGTAAGTATGTTTGTTCGGGTGGAATCTTGCAACTCAATTTTGAAGCAGATATCGTCAACTGATTAAGCTGAAATTTTGCATACTTACTAACCTTTGATGACGATATAATAATTTGGTACCATGGGGCTGATTTGATGATGGAGCCGGAAGGTGGCCATAGGAACTCTATAATAGAAAAAGCAATCCTACCGAGTTTGGGCTCTTTAGAATCGTCTCAGTGAGCATTTGATGGATATCCAAGATGGATAAGAAAAGTACAGTCGGCTATAAAAGCTTGTCACTAAAATGAAATTTTTGATAGAAACTTATTTCTAAGCATAAGTACCCAAAACATTTTAAACTAGAATTTATCTCTTAACTAGCTGCGCCGCGCGGTGTTGCTCGCTTGTCCCACGGGAACACTAAATTTTTTTAGGATAAAAAGTAGACAGTGTGGTAATCCAGGGTGTCAGCTACCTTCCTATCAAATTGGTCTAGCCGTTTGAGCGTGAATAAGTACCTAACAACAAACATACACATAAACACAGTCACAAACTTTCGCCTTTATAATAATATTGTCATTTGTGCTGTGGATTTTCTATCAATAAACAAATAAATAAATAAATAATTATAAGTGTGATATCTCTAACGGCGGATCTGAACTAACGCCGAGATTGAGAAGCTGGTGGCCGAGCCGAACATTATCGGAGAGACAAAGTCCCATAGACTTCGTTGGCTCGGTCACCTACAAAGAATGGAAGAGGATCGTGCGGCAAAAAGAGCATACTTGGGGCAACCAATCGGTCGACGAACGGTTGGTCGTCCCAGGTACCGCTGGGGAGACGTGGTGGAGGTGGATCTGCGTAAGCTTCAAGCCGAAAACTGGCAAGAAAGCGCGGGATCGGGACAAGTGGCGTACTCTCGTTTCAGAGGCTAAGATCCTGTTTGGGTCACCGAGACATAATAGTTAGTTAGCTAGTTAATCTAACTGTGAAGTTTTCATACAGGCTGCTGAATGCTCATAATGGCAATAAATTTAGTCCTATAATTTATTTATCGCGATTAAAAGCGGTGAAACGGTCTTGAAAGCACTTAAAAGCAATAACGGACGAATTCCTACCAAAAAAAATGAGTAAAATGGAATCAAAAGCAAAGAAGAATGGAAAATGGGCTTGATGCTTAGTAGTTAATATTTTTATCGTTTATTTTATAATTTTTCTCTCAGATTTGCACGGGACATAAAATTTTATTTTTTTATTACGGCAAGTATACAATTGCGTGTGCGAGCGAAGCGACTCCATTACAGTTTGGGCAGAAATGATTTCTTATGTTCACAATACTTAAGCCCGCGATGCTACCCGCCCATCCCACGGGAACGCTGCATTTTTTCGGGATAAAAAGTAGCCTTTGTGTTAATTCAGGGTCTCAGCTACCTTCATACCAAGTTTTTGACAAAATTGGTCCAGCAGCTGTTTGGGCGTGAAGAACTAACAAACGTACAAACTCACTAACACATAAACACACTCACAAAACATTTCGCGTTTCGGTGTGATTTCCGAATGTCGTGAATAAGCACAACGGGACTTAATCACGTGGAAAAAAGTGATTCTTAGGGTTCCTTACCCAAAGGGTAAAAACGGGACCCTAACTGAGACTTCGCTGTCCGTCCGTCCGTCCGTCTGTCACCAGGCTGTATCTCAAGAACGGTGATAGCTAGACAATTGAAATTGCGTTTTATGCGTTAACAGTGAAAAAGCATTTTAAAACCATTTTAAATTCTAAAACCTTTAGCGATAAAAGTGTGATCTTTTATACAAAATACACAGATATAGGTATGATAGATTTTTTGCTGCTAAAGTAGCTACAACGTCGGTACAACTGAAACGTGATCGCTCAAAATGGGCCTCATAAGCAGGCTCAAAGTTACTCTAAAAAAAAAGTTCTTGAGCGGCAAACGCGGATCGGAAGACGCAGCGTGAGAAGGCCCCCAACGATGTGTACCGACGACCTGAAGACTTTGGACGTGGGCGGTGCAAGACCGATCGTTGTGGATAACTTTCGGGGAGATCTTTGTCCAGCAGTGGACGTCTATTAGCTGATAATGATGATAATGACTGTAGCTGCTAATAAACCAAGTAGAATTTCACTCACAGTTTCGCATCAGCTGAAGCAAAGACACGGCGACTGGTAAATTTAATTCCCCCGATGTTTGCGAGTATAATTTTATTACAACCGACTGTTTCGCAGTGCTATTAAGATGACAAATGTTCAGGGGGCGAGCACTGAGACACTAATCTGAATATAACTGGAAAAAACTGGACAAGACCAGAATGCGGTGGGTGTTTAACTTACTGTTTTATTTTCGGAAACTAGCGTTCAAATTAAATGTTGTTGTATATTTGAGGTATATTTATTGAAAAAGGGTTTCAATTTATAACATAATTAATTTCTTAAACTTTCGAGAGGTATAATTATTTAATCATTGTACGTAGCTACTGTACAGTCCGGCCGTTCCTGACAATTTTACTTAGTCACATTTTTAACCTATGTACGTGGTCAAAATATTCATTTACAGGGTAAAACATTTATCTGTTAGCATTTTTTTAAGTTTGCGTTTAAACATATTTATAGGCAGATTTTTTATGCCTTCGCTTAATATATTATAAATACACACTCATACAATAGGTGTTTCATAATAACCGCCAAATGAGAATTATGTCCCTCTTTTTCTTTACCCTGGGATTGGTTTAAATTCAGTTATTTAGTAAACGTACGAATAGTTTATTTCAATAAATGTTTCAGCGGGCCAGAACAAAACACGAACTATCGACAGGCACCAAGGAAACAGTTTGGCAAACATGTGAATTAATAAAACAATTTTCAACTAACATAATTTCATAAATTGATAAATCCATACACCGCTTAATTCCGCGTTTGTATGTCACAATATAATTAGAATCCCCAACAATCCTGATTCAAACACAAAATCAAATTTACAAAAAATGTTTATTCTACCTTCAATATTCTTCACGCTTTCACGAGCAGAATGAAGATTCCTTTATGAAATTTAAACAGCGGGATTCTGTGTTTATGCATATTAAGGAGATCCGAATAAACATTGAGAAATAATCAGCAATGATCCAATAAAACCATCGCACGAGCGTAAGCGAGGTATTACTGACGCTTACTGGAGCCAGGAAAATAATCTCAATGCATAAATAAATTCGGCCCTTCCGTCTTTTTGGGAAACCAAATGGGAGACATTAATGCACCTTAAGAGCCTTACGAAATGAGGACGAATGTAATGAGTTAGCATTTTTCGTGTTTTGTTTTTTTTTCTGTTCGGAGTTTAGACATGAATACACCTAAGCTTTGAAATCATCAGACGGGGTTATAAATAATACAAAATTGTAACATCTGTTGTATTTTTTATTTTATTTTAATTTATCTTCCTGCAATCAGCCATACAGGCCATAATCAGAACTGTGGATGTGTAATGAGTACATGGAGGGAAGCAGATCCACACTGCCCATTATTGGTTCCTCTTTTTTTTTTTTTTTTACTTTTATTGTGTTTTGTCCAGGTTCATGATGTGCGCCCTCTTAAGGCGGTTAGTATTGCTTGTGGTATCAGTGAGATCATGTGCCAGCACATTCACATGTCTATTGAGCCGTTCTTTATATTTCAGGCTTCTTTTTCATATAGTCTCTTTGACAGTCTCCATTCCGAGGTATTCATGTACTTCATTGTTTCTTATGAACCATGGTGAGTTAGTTATGGTTTTCCAGACTTTGTTTTGGAAGCGTTGTAGAATTTCGACGTTAGAGTGACTTGCTGTTCCCCACAGCTCAATTCCATAGCTCCATATCGGTTTCAGGATTGATTTATAAATTAACGTTTTATTTTCTAGGGATGCTTAGCTAGGATCTGTTGTATATAGATAAAAGATAATAGGCTGGGAATGCAGCCAATTTCGACAAGGCATTATTAAATTCTCAATACGGCAATATGTCAGCTTTATCACGACGGTGTTATTGAGTTATTTATTCTAACTTTTTTGCACAGCGACTAAATGACATGCTCTACCAGTCAAGCACAAAAGTAATTAATATGGGTTAAAGAGTAAAAATTTAATAGTTCTGAGAGCGTCTAAAATACAAGTATATATTATTTGATATAATTAACTCATGTACAAAGATACATTTCACTAACACACTATACCGGGTGTCCCAAGACTATGGGAAATCAAGGGAAAGTATCTTAAGTATCGTAGATAGGATATTTTGCTATTAGAAGACTTTATGTTATTTTTAAAAGTTAGTAATTCTGCATTTAAAGATTTTCTAAGATTATTATTGCTTAATTATTCGTCGTTGGCAATAAATAATTTTCTTGAAATTTTACTCAAACATTTTACGTTCTTCCTTTCTTTTAAGATACTATTTTACTTAGGAAGACTTATTATTTTTTGTCCATTCTTTCGATTGGCATCATAAAAATAGGGGTGATTTTATTTTCACATTTAAGTCGGTTCGATTCCCAGACGAAGCAAGTAGTTCTTAGAAAATCTTTAAATGCAGAATTACTAACTTTTAAAAATAAAATAAAGTCTTCTTTCAACAAAATATCCTATCTACGATATTTAAGGTACTTTCCCTTGATGTGCCATAGTCTTGGGACGTCCTGTATGTACATATACTATAAAATGTACCATCATACAGCTTAAATGAACACATCCTGAATCAGATGACCTACGCGTGTATACGTCCAATTCAGCACTCAAATTACTACATTTCTATCCCTAGTAGCACACAGGTTGCATAAACACTTATAAACAGCTTTTATACAGCTTAACTTACAGTTATAATGGCTGGATAAACTCTCATTGCTACCTGGGATGTATACCAAATTGTGTGTACTTCAATGTGAACCAAATTAGACTCCAGAGGCTACATATCAGCTTACCATAGCGATGTGTTCCAAAGACGTTTAAATTAAAAACATACCCGCGCTTCGCATTCAGCCCCCCAATATGTGAAAACGAAACCCCGCATATTATATTATAAGGGATCCAATAACCGCCCACGGGAAACATCTGCGCAGAAATTGATTCACCGCGTTCGTCAGTGCAGATGTCTTAAAACGCCGATAACATAAAAAGTCACTTACGTTGAATCACGTTTTGGCGTCGGATTTCTGTTTCTTTAGCGCGCTTACTCGGTAGCAAACGTTAAGTCTTAATCAGAGGATATAAAAACTGAAATAATAGACGAAAATAAAATATTAGATTTGGGTCATTGTCAGATTCAGGTGCGCGTCTTTCCGGTGGACATTTGCAAAATTAAGGATTCCAGTGCCTAATTTTCTGGTTAAATGCCTGTTAGAATAAAGAACGTTCCCTCATCTATAATCCCATGTAATAGCAATATAACCTAGATTCATACAAGCTCTTAACTTTTGACCACCGAAGGGACAAATTTTGTTTTTTGAACTGACAATGACCCATTTAATATATTGTTAATTACTTAACAAGTCCAGGTACTATAGGTAAACCCGACTCACAATCTGAAAGCTCACGGATCAATTGAATCACTTTCTCTTCAAAAGCATTTTGTAACGTATCACGCACACAATAAATATTAAAGGGGGCTCCTATAAATGAGACTAGATTTGTTTGACGTATTTTGCTCGATACCAGACTGTATCTCATGAACCGTGATAGCTAGACAGTTGAAATTTTCACAGATTATGTGTTTCTGTTACTACTATAAAAATACAGAAAACAAAAGCCCATCGTATTATGCCCCTATCGACACGAATCCAGCTAAGCAATCTAATAATTATTATAATAATAGTCACAAACTCGATTCTGCGTCACAACACTGAGTATCGTCACCTTCAGCAAGTTTTGAATACGATATTTCCGCGTACAACCCACACATGCTAGCTTATAATCACACAGTTTAATTATGAGACAAATTATTCATCAAACTTTGAAACATTATTGTCCTACTGTTCTTCAAAGTAGAGTTCGGCAACTCATATTGCTTTATAAATCTTTGTGACTACTGTATTTGTATTAAAACGTGTGCATATGCCAAAGTAAGCTTCAAGAGAGTTTCAAACGTCACAGAATAGTTCTAGTTTGTCTCGGAAGTTAGTTTTGCAGAATGAGTTCTGTCTTTAGTGGGCGTTTGGAAGAGCGTACATTTTTAATAACAACCAAGTTCTTAGTGCAAAGTTGTGGGTCTGGACCAAATTTCTCCGAAGGCGTAGCGATTCACTACGAAATTAAATGGATGAGACATAGTTAGATACATGACCATGATTAAAAAAAGAGCACGATACTCTTCGCCCTATGGTTTGGCAGTGTGGCAACTTATTCAAAAAGAGCCTTATAATTACAAATGTATTATTGAAATACAGTTGAAACGGGTTTCAAATAGCGTACAGTACATGCAACATTTGTGTCGAATCGGTTCGCGACTCGTGTTCATGAGTTGCGATCGGTTGCGACAACGACTAATCGAAAACTCATCGGTTAACACGTTATGTATCTTAATCTATCTGAGACTTACTGAAGTTTGCTGTGTAAAGTAACTTATACTTGTTGTGAATTAGATCAAGACCAATATTTTATTTCATTCGATAACACGATTTCTAAGGTAAAAAGAATTATGCTATTTTCAGCTCAATCTCAACTTGTAAGGTAATGTAAATGTTGTATTTGTACTAACTTGATAGATAGATGTCTATGAGTAGGTATTGCAAAAGGTGTGATTTTAAGCTTGTAAATGGAGTATTTACAGAAAAGAGATTGAGGTGGGCGTGTAAACCCAATTGTGCAGAAGTAAGTATTGGAAGACAAAAGATCGGATGGAAAAAATTACGTAGAGCAGTGATATTATTTTAAGAAACCTAAACTAAGCTGAATCACAAATAGGAGGCTATTGGGAGTCTGAAAGATAAAAAAATAGTGTTAATTTTAATTCTTTTGAAACCGATATGTGCTCATCCGTTTGCATTTTCTAGATCTTAAAGTAAACTGATGAAAGTTATTCAAACTTAATCCTAAATATTAAGAAAATAGTTATCGGAGCTCGGCCTTCGGCCTCACGGCGTTGACACTCGCCGTCGGTCTTTCGGCCCTCCGTCGATATTTTGCTCGATTCGAGTAGCATTTAACATTTTGATACACATAATAATGTACACTAGCGTTGGTAGAATTAAGACAGAAGAAAAAGTGCATTCTAAACGAATAAAAATAGCTGTACTCGTTACCTAAGTAACAATGAAATAGAAAGCAAAAAAGGAAAAGATGCAAACTTGTTTCGAGATTCCAGCCATTGCTTTTAACGTGCCAATAAAAGAACGGAGAAAAACACTCTCCAATAGATGTTAAATACCTTAATATCATTCATTGTAATCGATGTCTCAATACGACTAATCCAGGCTTATCCTTTAGGAGTGCCTTACAAATTGGACGATTTTAATTAGACACGAGAAGAAAAGGTCCGTTTTAGGGTCCAGAGGCACCTTTATCTTTTTTAAGGGCTGTTAAAAAGATTAATAGAAGGGACTACTAGGTCATTGGATTGTATTTAGTAGCCTCCAGGGTTGAATAAAGCAATGTCTTTATTCGTAACGTTTCTGAAGTTAACAGTTACGCTCGATTAGGTATGGCATCGGGTTGGTTAATGGATATTGGGAGGAACATCTGGGTTGATTCTTACTAGGGTTCCGTGCAATGGAGAAATTGGGTCGCTTTTTCATTTGTTTTGTACCCGTGGTAATTAAGTACAGGCAGATACTAATTAATTATGCTCGCATCCTTATTTTTGGGCTTGGGAATAAATTCTCACGTAGGCTCAATTTAATATGAAATGTTACGGTTTCTAATGACTACACTCGTGTAATTCAATTTGTTGGATCTTAAATAGTTTATCAGTTTCTTTCGGCTTTCTTCTCAACAGCGGTCACCTCTTGTGAAATAATCCCGGTAGATTCAGATTCAGACCTGTCAAAGTGCCCTTGTGGCCTACTTGCAGAAAAATCATTTTTTTTTTATGTTGAATTTAGGTATGCTGGTATTGAATGTTGTTTGTGCTTTCTAATAAGAAGACTTTGTAGACAGGTGTAAAGATATACACATTCGACGACGCGGTTGGCGCAGTTTGTAGAGCACCGGCCTACTGAGCCGGCGGTCCCGGGTTCGAAACCCGGCCAGGGCAAATATTTGTGTGATGTACTCATTTGTGTTTGGGTCATGGTTGTTCTATGTATTTAAGTATAATATATGTATCTATATAAGTATCTATACCGTCGTCTAGTATCCATAACACAAGCCTTCTTGATCTTAATTTGGAACTAGATCGATTTGTGTGAGGTTGTCTGATATATATTTATTTATAAAATTACTTTCAAGTATTTTAGAAATAAATAATAATCGAATTATTCCTTATACTTGACAGTACCTACTTTTAATATCGCACACGGTTTAACTTTGTAGTTCCATCCTTTTATCTATATTGACGCCCGCGAGAAACTAATTTGACAGTTGACAAATATGGAGGGAATATCTTGAAGATAAATATCTCTTGGGAATGGGTCCTGTGAAAATACGTCGTTATGTTTGTGGTTTTTATCTAACAAAATAATGCTTGTTTCTATATTTTTTACCTCTAAACATCTGCTACACATACTTCATACACTTGTGCAAAAGTTAATTTCAATAGATCCCTTATAAGGATTCCTTTTGTACTTATTTTTAAAATGTTCAGCAGGTTAACACAATTCTGAAATTGGTCGTGTTACTATTTTCCGATGCGACGCGACTATTCGTATTAAGGTCTTCGCACATTATAACAACTCAACGGCGACTCGATTCTATGCCAAATATTGAAATTTATGCCCTATGTCATATTTACTAGGTTTAATTTCAAAAAATGATATTAGTAGTGGACGACGAGTGGACGACGTGTTGGTGCATCGTCGAAATTAAACCTAGTAAATATGACATAGGGCTTAAATTTCAATATTTGGCATAGAATCGAGTCGGCGTTGAGTTGTTATACTGTGCGAAGACCTTTAACATATCTACGTAGCACGTACATAGGATAATACGAAAAAATTAAGAAGGCAACTAAACTGCTAAACATTCCATGCCGAGGTTTCCCGGGCGGCTACAGTACGGGGTTCAAGAGGGGAGTAAACAGGTTTTAAGGTTTCGGCAACGCGCGTGTGATGTTTCATCCAGGTCAACCAAGACTATGAATTAAATATTTTTCTATCGGGTTTCCAGGGCAAAGATTCCTTCCGCCAATAATATTGCGAATTGTCAAATTGCCATAAATAAAATTGTGCGTGGAGTCCCTCCGCGCGGAAGAAGTGAAACTTCGTAATGTGGAAATGAAAATAGGAAGGGGTAAAAATTGATTTTTAGTGAACTCATATTGTTTCTTTAAGACAAACTTTTTCACTCTCGCTCTGTCTCTTTCTATTCCCCCTCCCCAGGAGCGTTGAACGTTTAACGCAACAGTGCTTTCCTACCCCCTCCACGGTACCGTTAAACGTTTAACGCAACCGTTAAACGTTTAACGCAACCTTGTTGGAAGTCGCATTAGAAGTTTCACTTCAGAAAAAGCATTTTGGAAAAACTATGGAGGATTGCTGTAAGAGGTGAGTGCTCAATAATGCAACACTTAATTAAAAATACAATGTCGTTAGCTTTTGAATACTAACATAGTTATAAGTATAATACTAACAAAATGTGAATCTCGCTGTCTGAATAAATAAAGTTTAATATTATTATGGTACAGAACAATAAAATTAAAGAGTTGCAGTTTGTAGCTACTTACAGCAAAGGAATATAAAAAAATTGGGCAAGTGCGAGTCCGACTCGCGCATGAAGGGTTCCGTACCTATATATATGTATATATAGGTATAACAAGTTTGTTGTATGGGAGCCCCCCTTAAATATTTATTTTATTTCATTTTTAGTATTTGTTGTTATAGCGGCAATAGAAATACATCATCTGTGAAAATTTCAAGTGTCTAGCTATCACCGTTGTTGAGATACAGCCTGGTGACAGACGGACGGACGGACGGACGGACGGACGGACGGACGGACGGACAGCGAAGTCTCAGTAATAGGGTCCCGTTTTTACCCTTTGGGTACGGAACCCTAAAAATGGTGTCCCAAAAAATTGTACCCACCCTACAAATGTATTAGTACAAGGAACCAAATAGCTGAGTTGTTCATGCAGTCTTCGCTTTGTAATACCCGTTAAAAACGTCTGAATCAGATAATTCCGTCCTGTAATTTGCGATCCCGTGATCTTATTTTCTTATTCTTTTCAAAGTCCTTTAGAGATAATGGAAGTGATAGTCGGTAACTGTGAGTTTTGCTAGAATACAATGCACAGA
Organism: Apotomis betuletana; assembly: GCA_932273695.1. Lineage (NCBI taxonomy): Eukaryota > Metazoa > Arthropoda > Insecta > Lepidoptera > Tortricidae > Apotomis > Apotomis betuletana. Next base: position 23,531,663 of record OW026303.1, on the reverse strand, counting down.
GAATAGATATAATTATCCATACTAAATATATAACGACAAAAAAGGGAAAAACAAAGAAATATTATAAATTTAAACTAAATACTAGTAAACAACTGTACAAAAAACAAACATGTACACTAATGTTATAATAAAAGTCTGTTTGACACCACGGTGGACCGACTAGCTGGCAGCTTCCTCGCTCAACGTATTAGCGTTGCTATTCAGCGAGGTAATGCTGCCAGCGTCTTCGGAACCATGCCAAAGAGATCCGATTTTTTAAGTCATTATTAATATTTAGTTTATATCGTTTTAGCGTATATTTATTTTTATAATTGTATATAATTTATATTAATAAACAAATAAAGTAGACGTAAAATACTCTCATATCGATATTAAAATTCGGGGAAACTGGGATAATTATCGATAAAAGTTATAATAACTTGACGACTTGCCCGTCTAGCACAACTATGTTTCGCGACTCTTGACGCGCTGACTGGACGCGCTATCCGTCACTCTCTTACATAACTGCACAGAAAGAGACAAGTAATTATCGCGAGAAATATTTATAACAGTTATGCTAGAGGTGTTGGTTAGGATCGCGTATACCAGTTGGATGAGGATGGTGCAAGACTGCGGATAACTTTGGGGGAGGCCTTTTCAAAGGCTGTATTATTGCCATGTATGATTTAACTAGCGATTAAATTTATTCTGTTTATTATTATTCTGCACACAAAAATTACTATAACAAGGTTCCTACGCCATCTTCGTAGCTGAGGGCGAGAAAAGGTGCGAAAGAGAGAGAGCGAGTCTGCCTAAAAGAGAATACAAACGTGGGACACCACAATTATAAATTATTTACAGTCACATCTAACTTTTATTTGGAAAATCAGTGCGAAGCAAACCCTTTTTGAAACAATATGAATGTCTTCATTATTTCCCTTCCCCAGCCGGATCCACGGTCACTGGCACAGTTTTAATATTTAAGGATTTATAGTCCCGCAGGCGACATTCATTTTGGCTTCTAAGTGCACTGGCGGACAATATTAGGAGTATAAATTAGTATTACTTCAATAAACATACGAATAAAAAAACAACTTAGTGATAAATGTACTTATAACGAAATAAAATGTTGATATACTTAAGGATTTAGGTGAATAAAATTTCAAAACAATGAGTACTTTTTTAAATTCGATAAAAATTGAGAATAGGTTATGATCAGTTATATTAAATACATGCTGTATATGTCGTTGATAAATTCGGGCAGCGTTTGAGAGATAGAGGTTGTGGTTTCAGTCTAGCTTGTATCTGTTTCAGCAAATATGGCTGGCAATAAAGCGGGGCAATGTTACTAGCATTTTTAGAACATTTGCGCCAGGTGCTCGTCACGCCGGAGTTTGATTTTTGATGTGTAATTGACAAAGCGTGTTGCGGACCATAACTTGGACGATGCTTGTTGCTGATAAGTATTGTCCTCGAGTGTACTATAGCTTCGAGTATTCGTCAGCACAACGGACTAATTATAATAAGCGTGTTAATAGGCGTTTTCATTGTCTACAAGTGCGTTTTAAGCGAGTCATCTGTCGGCGGAGCTAGCGTTGCTAAAGTTCCAACAGGAAGTGTAAGCCCGCCGTAAAAAAATGCTTATTATTAACGATTTTTGGGTTATTTGCATTGTCCTTGAGTGTACTCAATAAAGCTTCGAGTATCTGTCAGCACAACGGACTAATCATAATAGAGAAGTATAGATGACCGGAATGAAATATTAATTGTGCCCTAGTTTTGTTGTCCTTGAGTGCATTTGATGTTGTAGTTACCTGACAGCGCTATCCCTGCGAGGGTGATTCAACGGGAAGTGGGGAAGTGTATTAACCCGCACTGACCCCCCAGAATAGGATTGTGAGGCATACGAATTTTATTCCTTACATGTTACGGCGTCCGGGGCTTTATAGATGTGATAGAATCATTAGAGTGAAAAGAGTGTAGTTGCATTTTCATTGTCGACAAGTGTGTTTTAAATGAGTCATCTGTCGGCGGAGCTAGCATTACTAAACTTTTAACAGGAAGTGTAAAACTCGCTGTAAAATAAATTATTTTTGAGGCATTTTATTGTCCTCGAGTGTACTTAATATAACTTCGAGTATCTGTCAGCACAACGGACTAATTATAATAATGAAGTATATATGACCGGAGTGAAATATGAATTGTGCCCTGGTTGTGTTGTCCTTGAGTGCATTTGATGTTGTAGTTACCTGACGGCGCTATCCCTGCGAGGGTGATTCAACGGGAAGTGGGGAAGTGTATTAACCCACACTAACCCCTAGAAGGATTGCGAGGATTGCAAATTGCATTCCTTATATGTTATGGCGTTTGGGGGAAGTTTTAGTAGAATCGACGGCCATTCATGGATATATTCAGAACTAACTAAATGACATCAAAATCATATGGAAATAAAAAGTTATGAATGAAACCTAAGATAGTAACAAATCAAACATAGACGTACTTAATTTATTTATTTAAACTATTTTGCACGAAACAAAAGACGGCATTCTCTACCAGTCAATCATAGGGCCATACAGATATGCTTTAAGAGGGTGCAGAGGTGGGTGTTAATTTAACACTTTGCACGCCGTAAGTTATAATCTGTACCGCGCTCCAACAGCTGATCACGAGCACCACTCGTGAAGCTCTTTTTCCCAAGTACGCCGCGCATTTTTTAAGGCACCACCTATGGTTCGACGGCGATTTTCGGTGATATTGTAAGATTTATAAAATAACAATTAGCGTACATACAGGAATAATTTATTTTTTATTTAAGAGGTGTTTTAGTATTCTTTAATGATAAAAATAAAACAATGTGTTTAAAATATTTATTATTATTATATTTTAAAACTGTCGCTGAAAAGAACTCGTTTTATGAAAAAATAAAAACTCTAACATGGATTTGTTAGGTAGCCCGCGCAGCGCACTGACGAGGCAGCGCGGGCGATGCATCGTCATGCCGTCCCCCCAACCCTCACGTTAATAAATTGTATGTGTGCGGGTAGCTTAAACGTTCTTCTACACGTTGCTATTAAGCGGATCACGAACTGGGTTCGATATTTTAATACAAACAGTATGAAATCTGATCACGAGTACTATTCGTTATCCGCGACTCTAAGAAAAAAAGTGTCACGAGTGGTACTCTCCATCGGCGAGCTAGACATGGCAGTTATTAAAATGGCCGGCGAATTAGAGAAAAAATGCGTACCGAGTGGTTCTCGTGATCGGCGTGCAGTGTTAAAAAAACATTTACATAGAAAGAAAGCAAAAAAAATATAATTAAAAAAACTAAAATAAAAAGTTAAATTTAATAATTAAAAAGATAAGAAATACAATTCGATGGTACTGATGGTGTGATGAAGGTGAGGATGGTGGTGTATTTTCACCACTCCTCGTTTAAAGGCTCAAAGCTGCTTGTTAAGGAGAAAGTTGGGGGAAGACATTTTCTAGAAGTGGATGTATTGCGGGTCATAATTATAATGGTGATTATAAGAAGGAAAAATGAAGAAATCACACCATATAAATTGTCTACCTTCACCTGCCCGGGTGATATACTGGGAGGGTATTAACCCGCGGCAACCTATGGCACATGAGAAAGGCATTCGAAAAGCATTCCTTCGGGGATTTATTAATGTTGTTCAAGTTTTGTAACATTTTCATTGTCCACAAGTGCATTTCATGCAGTACTAATCTGTCGCTGTATTTTTAACTGTAGCTAGGCCTAATTGACAACATGTATTTCTTTAACGAGTCTTTTTATCGATATTATCAAATAAAGGATATTAAATTAAATATTATCACATTTTTACATTTTCTAAAATATCCCAACGAATTGTGATTGATAGTTTATTTGAAAAGTTCCTCATTCTAAAAAAGCGTAAGCGACTGTAGTATTACGAAGTTGAACAAACAACATATGCAATGAATGAACTATATTTATTTGTCACAATAATTAGGTAACAAAAATAACATAAAATAACATTCCATAAGAATTTGCAAAACGATAATGATCAGCTGTCAAGCGTGACACAACTGGACCTTTTTAAAAACCGCGCGCAGCGGCCACTCACCAAAACGTTCCGATACAAGGAGTTCGGAATACTTGTGCGAAACATACGTTGCGTTCGCTACACGACCATTAATTGGTTACAGCGCAGAAAATCATACAGTCCGACTATTACTAAGGCGGATTGGGTATAAAAATTGTTCCACCGTTTTTTTTGTGTGTAATTTTCCACAAGGTGACGTCAAGTAGAGGGCCGCTTCTAAGATGACGGTGCCTTAAATTTTTTTTAAACTTAAATAGTAGTCGGTATAATCAAATAAAAATAACAGTTTTGGGTTCTGTGATAATAAATTAATGAAATTAGTTTACTGAACAGTATTTGAAAATTTGAAATGTTAAATTAATTAAATTTAAACGCGCTTAAAATGACTGAAAACATGGAGTTTGAATTCCATAAATAATTAGATCATCTAACTTAAAGGAACGGGAGAAGTGTTAAGAAATGACATGGTATATGATTCTAATACCGTGTACGCAATACACAGACGAAACTTATATTTTGTACAGTGCAACTATTAAACTACATCATTTCGTAAACAAGACGTTATATTATTTTCTCAACTTACTTTGCACTTTGTCATAGCACCGAACAAAGGAGTAAAAATTGCGTCTTAATTTGTTACCCTTTGAGGACTCGTGAAGGTAAACTTTGAAGAATTTTCGCGAAGATTTCGTCTGTTGACAACCAAAACTGACTAAGTAACAAAAACCTACTTGAAATAAAGCTCGTATCTCTGTATCAATTTATTAACTGCATACGAGGTTTAGAAGGGTACCGACAGAAATTTTTGTTACTTGGTTGTCAGCAGGTGATTTCACTGAGTATGGCATTCATATTTTTATCAAAAATGTGCTTTTGTGAAATTGGTTTAAGGTTTTTTGTAATGGAAATTTTTACGTGACATCGAGAATGTTTTTGACTCATTTACTTAAATGGTTTATATTTCTATGCAACGCCATAGATATCGAAAAACATACCTAAACTTAACTTGATGTGACGTGATAAAACCCGAATCGTAAAAATCGCATTTCAACTACAGTTTTAGTGACATCGCTTATTTGACAGTATCTCAAAGTATACTCGAATTAGCACCAGTTAAATATTGACAGCTCATTTTATAAGTCTTCGAATTTCGATAAAATTTTACACTATCAACAAACAAGGAAAAAATTGTTCTGCCACGTCTTTGATGGATGGAGAGAAAATGAGCTAAGAGGTTGCCTCTGTACCTACGAATACCCCACTCTAAGAAAATTAAAATACGGTGAAAGCATATTTTCAAATCGACGTTGAATTTCAAGGAAGCGCTCGGCGATGTTGGGCTGAAATATTTCACGATAGATTGAGTATGTATTGGCGCACTACGGCAAACGCAAAGCTACTTTCATAATAGAATATGCGGGCAATTCTATTGTGTATGTTGTGACCTTTACTTGTGTTGGACAAGACAAAACGGTACAAACAAAAATGCACATCAATTTCAAGTTTTCTAATGCATTCCTTTCACCATTAAGCGAGTAAGCGAAGTGTTTGTTTCAGTTTGGTCAAAAATTATTTCTTATGTACACAAGTAGCAAACAAGCTTATGTAGCCTTTATTGAGCTTACGTAAATAATAAGGGCTGTATAAACGCTTCTTCAGCATGTTTGCTGGTATGGATGTCTGGATATTTAGTTGTCCAGATTTCCAGCTGTTCTCGCCTACAGGTGTTTCAGGCCTTTCTCAACCGATTCTCATGAAATTTTGTGAGTAGGTCGATAAGTATACCGGGCGTCCCAAGACAATGGGTCATCAAGGGAAAGGTACCTTTAAGGATATTTTCCTGAAAGAAGACTTTGTTATTTTTAAAAGTTATTAATTCTGCATTTAAACACTTTCTAAGAATTACTTGCTTAATTATTGGTCGTCGGCAATGAATAATTTTCTTGAAATGTGACTCAAACATTTTACGTTGCTCCTTTCTTTTAAGATATTATGTTACTTACGAAGAATTATTATTTGTGTCCATTGTTTCGATTGGCATCATAAAAATAGGGGAGTTTTTTTTTTTTTTTTTTTTTTTTTTTTTTTTTTTTTTTTTTTTTTTTTTTTTTTTTCACATTTGTTCCGGGCAGGCGAGGCGGGCTAGCCCCGCCCCCAGCCAACTAAAGATTTACGGATGCAGCCTTTTAGGTTTCCGTCGCGTCAAAGAGAGGAAAAAAAAAAGAATTTTTCACATTTGAGTCGGTTCGATTCCCAGACGAAGCAAGTAATTCTTAGAAAATATTTAAATGCAGAATTACTAACTTTTAAAAATAACTCATCGAGATAATTTGTAAGATATATATTGCAGTACAATTTTTACATTTTAGCTAGGGAACATTTTATGTTTACGTTTGTAACTGCTGTTTAGCGAGTGCCTCCGGGTTAAACTCTATTATAGTTATTATGGGTACTTGTATCACTTTATTATGGTAGACTGATAGAGAATGCCCAATGGCATTAAGTCCGCTATCTGTACAATTTATCATACAGTGAACATTATATTACAATGTTTACTTGACTTCCCCAAAAAGCTATTTCAATAATAAAACTACGAATTAAGCCCATCCCGAATCCGGCTGGTCCGTTCAAGTAAACAAAAAAGATATACCCAAGGGCTGCGCCAAATTCCCTCCCATTACCTGAACTCCTTGATAGATATCAAGCCATCAAGTAGGATTGCTTTAGGCACTGGTCCCACCGAGGGCGAGGAAGCGATTAACAGTCGCCTATTTTCTCGCTCAAGAAACGAATAAAATATATTATAGCCCCCGTCGGTAAAAGAGACAAATATATTAATAGTTGATCGTTCGCAGTTTACCCGGCGAGTAATCTTTTTTCACTAGTTGATGCCAGATATTAAAGTTAGAACTCGCTCAGCGGTACTCGCTTGGCGGTCGGAACTGAGAGACCAACCAGCAGTCATTTTACTGTAGTTATTTAAAACAGACTTTTAATATCGTTTAATACGTGCGTCTAGCGTACAAGACTGCATTCTCTTCCGCCACGCCCGAGTGAGTGGAACACTCGCTTGGTCCCACTGCCTACAGTGAGTGAGAAGCAGCGATTAGAGTTCATCGTCGGCAGTGGGACCAGTGCCTTAGGCAAGCGAGTATTCGAGTACGACGGGCGATTACTCCGACTCATGTCGGTGAGCAGTGAAAAACGAGTGTGTAGTTCTCATAGATTTGTCGCTAGGCTATAAGCGAGTATTCAAGTGCGATTGGTTATTACCCGCATCACTTGCACTCGCTCGGGTGGGGCGGTCGACAATACACAGCGTACCTAAGAAGCATAACATTGCAAGTCTATCCGTATCTGAGAATCAAAGCACTGTAAGAGCTATGTTTAATACATAAACAGTGCTGTGCACTACGGATGCACTTACTGTGTTATGCTTTTCAGGTGCGGCATTGTTCTCTCGGTATGAGTTCTAACCGTCAAGCGTTGTTGATCGAGCATATACGTGCGAGTTTTATCTTTTTTAGCTCGTGTCAAGCTAGTACAAATAGAGTACTCGCCAGCAGTGTAAACAGGTAACGCTCAACTATAAATATGCGTCACCTTTACGGACACGGTATCTTATTAAAACTTTCGTGAGACATATTTAACAAACACATGAAAATTGTCAGGAACGGCCTGACATGTTTCGAACTCGTATGTCGTTCTCGTATCTTTTGTTTCTTGTATGAGAAAATAATCGGCAGCTAATCGCTCGCCTGCGGTGAGACAAGTGCCTTAGCATTACTTTTATCCTTTGCTCGTTGGATTGTGAATAAGAATATATTTCCATCATCGTGTTAAGAGCGCTTCGTTTCGCGATGTAAGCCCGATTTATAACGCTGATTATTGGTGCAAGGTAATGGTTTATGCACTGGATGTAATTATTTATTTATTTGAACTTCATTGCACAAAATACACAAGTAAAAGTACAAATGGCGGACTTAATGCCATAAGGCATTCTCTACCAGTCAACAATAGGACTAAACAGAATCATTAGTGTGGTGCAGGATCTTTTATGTAATCTGTTACATGAAGCAATTAAATAACACATAAGTAATATACCTTATATACAAATATATATTATATACATAACATAAACGTACATAAATATGACATTTCAATATACTTACTTATATAATGAGTGACGTCACGACCAGTGTACACAGAGGATATCGGCTCTGACATTTTGATTACCTAAATTGCTAAACAGTGATATTTCATCATATACGTTTGTGATTTATGCGCGCTGGCGGCCTAGCCGCATGCACAAGTGTTATCTCGTTCGCGCGTCGTATGGATGAAGGACACTGCAAGTATAAACATTATCTTTAACTAAAGCTATAGCCGAGTTCGACACACAATCCGAGGGTGGTTGGTATTTCATATTTATACATTCCTACCGCCGCCTCTAACGCCATCTATGAATATAGATCATAACTACGTCCGTTAGAGTTCATTGAGGTTGCCAGCGCCATCTTCCGGTACTAGTCTAAACTATTTGGATCGCTGCTAAGTTATTCAAGAATGGCTAAGTGTGGCGCTTGCGGTAAATTCCTCGCGCGGACAGATGCCGCTGAGTGTTCGAAGTGTCCGTCGCTGTACCATCGCGCTTGCGTTGGATTGCCTGCCACAGGAAAAACTGAATCTTGGGCCTGCCCTGAATGTAAAAAGAATATGCCGAGAGATAATAGAGCAGATACGCCGGTGAAAGGACATAGTAGTAATGCTTCTCCAACAAACTTGGTCGCTGGTCCACAAAGCAAGGAGCAGAGTAGTATTACGGGTAATTCAAGTGCATGTTCGCAGGAGAAGGGGCAGAATAATACAAGTTCTACATCATCGGGCACTGTCGCATCAAAGCAGAGCAGTGATCAAAGCAGTTTACCTCCTTCTACAAGCAACTTGGGCGCTACCTTACAGAGAAAGGGGCCGTCAAATGTTTCTCAAGCAGTGAGCGGTGGTACGCAGAGTAAGGGGCAGAGTAATACTCACTCTCCAGCAATGAGTAACCAGAGCACTACTACGCAGCACAAGGGTGCTCATTTAAATGACACTCAAAATAATTCGGCGTCAGCTGTGTCTAAGGTGAACATAGGACTCGAAATCAAACTTTTTCGGGAAGAGTTGCAGTCTATTCGAGAGGAGTTCCGTCAGTTACGTGGGGAAATTGCTGATATGAAGAGTATTTTTACAAGTCAGTCGCAGCGCATTGACGAATTGTCTACCAGGGTCGAAAATATTGAAAAACAGGTGTCTGAAAATCATGTAGAGCATGACGAACTCAATCGTAGAGTAGTTATTTTGGAGAATCAAGTATCTCAGCAGCAGTCCACCGATTCAGGCTATCTCGAAGCTACGATAGAAAAACTCAAGCAGGAATTAAACGAAAAGGACCAGGATATGCTATGCAATGACTTGGACATTTCAAATTTGCCAGAAACCCCTGGCGAAAGCACAGTCCACTTAGTAACTCTAGTGGCTGTCAAACTTGGTGTGAAATTGGATGTGCGTGACATTGTATTCGCAGAGCGTATGGGGGCGCCCCGCGACGAAGAAGGCGACAATAGTGAAAGTAGGAATCGACCGCGACCTATTGCCGTGAGGCTGACGCGCCGTGCTCTACGTGACGAACTGATCAAGAACGCTCGAGTCCGACGCGGTATTACCACTGCTAACCTCGGACTGTCGGAGACCGGACGCCGATTCTACATCAACGAGCGCTTAACGCGTTACAATAGAATGATTCTCAGCAAGGCACGAGAAGCTGCCAATTGCGCTCAGTGGAAATTCGCGTGGACGAAGCGGGGACGTATCTATGTACGCCAGGCACAAGGACAAGAAGCACACTGGATACGTTCGGAAGCAGATGTAGAGCGAGTTTTTCGGTTGGCTGTCATCGAAATCCAAAATCAATAAAGATTATTGTACAGTTCTGTCGGTTAAGATTAATGTTACTTGTTTATTACTAATATCGTTAAATAATATTGTTTGTTATTATTTCAATGGTTCGAGCAGTTTCAACATGATAATGTCAGGGAAGCGCACTTTATACTGTATATTCGTATACTTATTTCATTTGGTTTTTATTGAGCCCTCTGCCCGCCATAAAATAGTAGTATTTGCCAGGGTGACTTTCGTATATTTACATAATTTATGCCGATTAGCCCATACTATTCACAGAGTTTATTTTACCTTAAGGCGCCGGCCTCCCTAGTAAAAAGCATTTATCTGTTGGGCTATTCAATGCTGGATCTCTAGGTACCCGACATGACGAGTTTATTGTCGCTATGGGACGCCATTCTGTCGATATTATGGCTATTAACGAGACATGGCTCAGACAGGGTGAGGAAAACCGTGCTCCAGTTGTTCCCGGTTATCGGCTACGACACATTCCTCGCCCGCGAGGGGTGCGAAACCGAGGAGGTGGTGTCGGTTTTTATATCAAGAAAGGTATAAATGCACGCATAGTTTCTCACCCTCTCTCAGTCAACGCAGAACAAATTTGGCTCAGTTACTCGATTAATTCTATTAACCTCATCATTGGTACAGCTTACCGACCTCCCTGGCAAGACGTTGAAGATTTTTTGGATGCTCTTACAGAGTCTATATCATCTATGACCTGTACTGATCAAATTATACTACTAGGCGATTTTAATATAGATGTGAAGAGTACCGATGCTAAAAATTCATCACTAAATAAATTTCTTCATACTATGAGTCTTAAACAAATAGTTACGGAGTCAACCCATTTTGCTGAAAATAGTGAGTCTCTAATAGATATAGTATGCACGGACGCAAAGGCACGCACTGTGACTGTAGACCATGTTCCAGATCTTGGTAGGCACGCTTTTGTCTCTGTTCAATTTGACCTGAAATGTAAAAAACCTATCCCTCGAATGTTAACATTTAGACCCTTTAAAGATATATTATTGGATTATTTCATCAGAGATTTGAATCTAATAAACTGGGAAACAATTAAGTCACTGAGTAGTGTAAATGATATGGTTTCAACCTTTAATGCTTACGTTTTAGCTCTGTTTGACCTACATGCACCTGTTAAGAAAATTCGTGTAAAGGAGAGTAGTTATCCGTGGGTGACCGACAATGTCAAGTTTATGATGGGGCTCCGAAACGAAGCTCACAAAAAATATAGAGTTACTGGGTCTGATACTGATAATAAATATTATAAAGACCTCAAGGGCTTAGTTAATTGCGCTTTATTCAATGAAAAACGTGCTTATTTTCAGGCCAACATAAATAATAATCAGCATAATCCTAAACAGCTCTGGAAGAATCTAAAGACAACAGTTCTTCGGAATCAGAATAGTCAAGATTTACCGGAGCATTTCAATGATCCTAACCTTATAAATAAAACGTTTTTAAATGTACCAGGAAATAGCAGCATTTCGATATCCAACTTAACTCAGTACGAGTTTAGCAGATACGGTTCCTCGTGCTTTTGTCTTCAATCTGTGTCTGCGGATACCGTGCACAGGATTATCAAAGGATTAAAATCAAATGCTGAAGGCATAGATCATATGTCATTGCAAATGATTCTAATGACACTTCCCGAATCACTAGATATAGTAACGCACATTATTAACGCATCTATAGCGACATCTTGTTTCCCTGACCTGTGGAAAATTGCCTTGGTCAAACCTCTCCCCAAAAGTCCTAATCCATCTAACGTCGCTGAGTTAAGGCCAATCAGTATACTGCCCTGTCTGTCAAAAGTATTGGAAAAGGTAGTTTGTGAACAACTAACTGACTACCTGGAGTACAATAACATTCTACCGGCTATGCAGTCAGGTTTCCGGAAAGGACACGGTACATCGACTGCTCTTTTAGATGTAGTTGACAATATATTATGCGCTCAAGATAGAGGTGAGGGTACTATTTTAACTCTTCTTGATTTTTCCCGCGCCTTTGACTCTATTAACATTTCTCTACTTCTGTCGAAGTTATCATATTACGGCTTTGATACCAAAACTATCTGTTGGTTCAATAGTTATCTTAGCAATAGGTCACAAATAGTTGAGTTACGGAAGGACAACGGTGATACCTTGAGCTCAGATGCTTACGCTGTCCATAGAGGCGTGCCGCAAGGATCGATCCTAGGACCGATCCTTTTCATACTCTTTAGTGCCGATATTATAGAAAGCATTAAGAACTGTAGGTATCATGCATACGCAGATGATCTGCAGGTGTATTTGTCATTTTTGCCGTCTGAAACCCTATCGGCGACTGAAAAAGTTAATGAAGACCTAAAAAATATCGCATCCTGGGCTGATAAAAACTCACTTGTTCTGAATCCAGCCAAGTCAAAGTTTATGATACTTGGATCCAAACAGCAAATTGCTAAGATATCAGCTTACAACCCATATATAGCGTTGGGAGGAAATCGCATAGAATGTGTGGGTGAAGCTCGTAATCTAGGTTTGCTCCTAGATAGCAATCTGCGATTTGAAAATCATGTTCTCAACACAGTCAAAAATTGTTTCTATCGCTTGAAAATAATGTACGGTATACGCAATTATCTGAGCACCGATCTTCGCGTTCGTCTCTGTGAGTCGTTAATTCTATCGAAATTAAACTATGTTGATGTTGTGTACGGTCCGTGCTTGCTAGCCCGAACGCAGCGGCTTATACAGCGCATTCAAAATGCGTGTGCTCGCTACTGTTTTTTTGTTCCACCTAGAGCACATGTTACCCCCTATTTGGTTAAATCTAACCTGCTTAAAATGGATGCCAGGCGTAAATTGCATTTAGCGACATTGTTGTTCGGGTTGGTCAAAACTGAGAGACCAGCATATCTCTATGAGAAACTGACATGGCTTAAAAACAAAACCATGTATCAAACTAGGGGCGCTCTGTTTCGCCTCTCGATGGCTGCCCACAAAACTGCTGCTTTTCGGGGCAGTTTTAGATACGCTGCTACCAAGTGCTGGAACAATTTGCCTCCACCTATCAGAAACTCTATATCTGTTGATAGTTTTAGACGTAACTATAAAGTATATCTGATATCTTTACAGAAATCTCAGTGCACCTGAGCGGCGTGTCTACTGTTTTCTTAGTTTCTTAGCAATCAAAGATAAAATTGTATTTATTTTTGTACGTGTGCCTCATATTAAAGTATTTAATTTAATTTGTACTAATAATATTATATATACATTACTAGGTAAGATGAATTGTAAGTTTTAGTTTTAGTAGTATTTAGACTGTCTTAGCCCAATGTTCTCTGTGTGTGGTCGTTTTGTCACCAACAAGGTACTGGCTGAAAATCAGCGTTGCGGCCTGCGGGCTGCAGCACATGCTGAGCCTGGCCCTTTTTGCTAGCACACGGCTCTAATCTCTGAATGTTTTTGTTTTTGTTTGTACTACTACTGTGTTCGTGTGTTTGCAAATAAATATTTCTTTCTTTCTTTCTTTCTTCTTTCTAATAAATGTACCTTGTGTGAATCATTATGCTGACGACAGTCCATCACAGAGCTTATCGGAGAAATGCTTGCGCAACATGTGCTTGAAGGTTAGCTTGCTTTGCGCTTGCCTGATGGGAAGCGGTAGATCATTCCAAAGCCGAACTGCTTCAGCTGTGAAAGAGTGCGTCATGAAACTAGTGCGGTGAAGGGGGACATTGAGTTATCGATAGGTATATTGCATTATTGAAGATGTTCTATTCTTTATTATTACTACTATTACTATTATAACTTGTTAGTACGTACTTATGAAGTGTTGTTTAGTCGAGTCGGATGCTAGGTTTTTTTTATACAATTTGCAAGGTGGTTTCTTGGGTGGTCATTCGATCACCACGCCGACTGGTTGTACGCCACCCTCATTTAACGGCTTTCATGATCCCGAGGCTCAGCTTCTTTTGGTACGGTTCCTAAAATGTATGCTTCTCAAACTGGTCTTCCTCCCACAGTGTCAGTTTCCTATTAATGTCTACCTCTGAAAGTGACTGTTTGCTAAAATGTCTGTTTCTCAAAATGGACTTATTCCCATATTGTTGCTTTATATAATTCCTACTTTTTAAACTGTCTGTTTCCTAAAATGTTGGAAATCATAAGAATAAGATATCATAATAATTCACAATATGTGGAGCAGGACAATTTTCGAAGCGATTGTCCAAGAAACAATTTGTTGACATTACAGGAAAGAGTCATTTCTTGAAAGAAGACCAGTTTGAGAAGCAGACATTTTATCATCGGTCTACCTTATCGAAAGCCTTCCCACGTTGCAGTTTCTAGTCACAAAAACGGCATTAAAATTTCAGAACTTTACATTGTAGTATCACAAACGGAATGAAACTATTTCTGCGCGTGTTCGAGTAGACATTGCATTGCTATCTGTCTCGTATTGCGTTTTATTTTCAACTGAAACAATATTTCCGTTCACAATCCAAGTTTATGAAGCCCCGACCGACGTAAACCGTTTATGAGTGGATACACTATTGACGTTTCATCTATCGTGAAGTATTACAAAGTCTGAGCGTCATTAAATATTTTGTTACACCTACATGGGGCAGCGATATATATACGAGAATAACTAAATATGTTTATAAAACTCATACCGTTGGAAATTGGATTCATCTCAAAATTCTGACGTCGTTAAATAATTATTTTCTTAATATGTGAAAATATAAAATAAAAACTTACGTATTCTAGCGAATAATCATTTCTTTCATTCTTTTTTTATTTCTTTCATATTTGTGAACTCACTCGGTATTAATAAATCTACCAGAAATTGTGTGTCTTTCTTACTTAACCCTAAGGAAAAAAGTTATAAACTAGAAAATGTTATGAAGTGTCAGCCCAAGAGTATAAAAATGAGTTTTCGCATCAATTTTCTCTGCATGTACAAATCCTTAACTATGTTTTAATAAACTTTGTGAGGCGTGCTTACTTTAAGCAACTATGTATGAAACACTAACGAGTTTATTATTTTAATGACCATACGTTGTAATTTTATAAACAAGTGGGTTACTAGCGTTATTTTATCGATTAATACTTACTTTCACAGCAGCTGTTAAGATTTTGCCTGAAAAAATGTTTCCTTCATAGAAAACTGATTTACAATACCCCCTCCTTGTGTCGTGTCCCATTGCTGACCTTC
The DNA here is from genome assembly GCA_932273695.1 of Apotomis betuletana. Taxonomy (NCBI): domain Eukaryota; kingdom Metazoa; phylum Arthropoda; class Insecta; order Lepidoptera; family Tortricidae; genus Apotomis; species Apotomis betuletana. The sequence continues at coordinate 23,516,442 of OW026303.1, read as the reverse complement.
GTCGTGACCTCCACGAATTATTTTGTTTGACGACGCGGTTCGCGCAGTTTTTAGAGACCTGCCTACTGAGCCGGCGGTCCCGGGTTCGAATCTCGGCCAGGGCAAAGATTATTTATTTAGGTATTATTAATACAATTTTAGAACTTTAATAGCTTCGTTCGAAAACAGGAAGTCAAATAACATCGATATCGCAAACGTCTGGAAAAGCTTCTGGTCCTCGAATGCTTTATTGAAGGGTGACCTTCCCATGTGTCTTAAACAAAAACTAGTCGACATGTGCATACTGCCCATACTAACGTATGGTGCTTATATCTGGTCATTGACTGAGGCTTTAAAGTCTAAACTGCAGGTTTACCAGAAAGCGATCGAGCGCAGTATACTAGGTGTTCGGAGGACTGATCGAATCAGAAACTCGAATTTCGCTCCAAGACTGGTATTATAGATGTGGGTGTCAAGACTGCAAAACTGAAATGGGACTGGGCTGGACATTTGACTGTCGCATGCATGAGCCGGAAAGGTGAGCCACAATAGCAACCCAATGGATCCCACAAGATTGATATCGGAACAGAGCCAGATCGAAAAGGAGATGGCGAGACGATCTGGACGCGTTCTGCAGAGAATGGCAAAACCGCACTGGCAATAGGGTCGAGTGGAGAAAAGAAGGCCTTTGTCCAGCAGTGAGACACCTAAATAGGTTATTTAAATATATATATATATATTATATATATATATAAGTATCGAAGTCCTTCTAGAATAGAAAATATGAACGGAAAACTAGCATCGTTAGTGTTTCCCATTTCAGCCACCTGTTGCACATTCTTAGCTGCTGCTTAATGTCTCCGAGCTAATAATATCATCACCCTACGTATTGGGGCTCCGCCAAAGTCATAAAACAGATTGATTGTACGCCGATATGACCCGCGCCAACTTACTCAACTTTGTACTTGGGCTTGACTTGACATTATTATAACTAACTATATACGTTAACTACAGGATTTTTGTGTAACTCATACAGTATTACCCTATTAAGTTACATAATAATGTTGATCCAGGTTTCAGATTTTTCGATTTACTAATTGTATAGATAATCGTATGATACAAAGATCAAACACATTGAAAACCTTACTTCTGCCATGCCGGGGCGAGTGCTCTCCCAATTAAGCCAATGGCGGCTTTTTGATCTTTGTATCGTTTCTAATATAAGTGGATGAACCCGCCAAAAAAAAGATCTCTGGCGACTTTTCCAAAAATTCAAAGAGATACCTACCTGTAGTGTTTTATTCGTATTCTGGTGACCCACGTAAACAGCATGCTTATTTATCAGTAACAAACATTTAAAATACATCATTGTTTCGAAAAGGTAAGCAAATTCACTTCAGCCATCAACAGACACCGAAGCGCAAGTGCAAGCTTACGCTCCACGCCAGAGCGTGTTGGAGCGTAACGATAACGCTTAAACAAAGCGTAAATGCTCTCGAGTATGCAAAACGCTCTCAGATAGAAACCTACGCATCAGCATACAACTGGGTGCTCGGCTCCTTTTGTTCAGGTAAAAGCGGCTCGCGTTCTTAGCCAGTCGTAGCAACACATACCTACCACCGTTATGCATTACTACCAATTAAATCGTAATTTACACAAAAACCAAAAATAAAGTTCTCTAGTGACTTTTTCAAAAATTAAATAGATTCCCATCAGAAGTGTTTCATTAATATTCTGGTCCCCAAGTAAACCGCATACTTATTTATCAGTAACAAACATTTAAAATACACCATTTTTTCGAAAAGGTAAGCATGTAAAGTAAAGCAAATTCACTTCAGCCGTCAACAGACACCGAAGCGCAAGTGCAAGCTTACGCTCCACGCCAGAGCGTAACGATAATGCTTAAACAAAGCGTAAATGCCCCCGAGTTCAAACGATACGCGCTCCCAGATTGAATTTTCCTGTTGTTTAGTATGAGAAAAACGTGCATTATCTTTTAAAGCACCTATACGCTGAGAGGTTCCGCGTACGGTCGTTACTTTTAAGGTTTTAATGTGTTGTTTGCGCGTCGAATAAGAAACTGATATAAGTTATACCTTTCAGTTTTTTATTAATCAATAGACGTGATAGTACTGTAATGCAATTTCAGTCAAAATTCGTTTTAAGGTAGGGATAGATCTCAACAATATAAGTGAATATAGTAAAACGCGCTTATAACACGTTTCTGAAAGGACAAGTAAAAAAGTGTTTTTAAACGAGAAGGCATATTAAACGGGAAACAACTCAACTACTCAAGCTATTTTTTTTTGTTGTACACCTAACTTTCCTAAAAAATCCAAAAAATAATGGGATACTTAAAATAAAACAGCGGATGTCCTTCTCGGAAATCAATTTATCTCCATACGGAATTTCATCTAAATCGGTTCAGCGGTTTAAGCGTGAATAGGTGATATTAATAAGGATCGTAGGAACAAATGGATATTTATTTTATTTATTGTTGATTTTCTCAAAAAGCGTTAAATCTATTTCGATAAAATTGAAATGAGACTACCTCAGAAGTATGATCTACCAAAAAAAAAAATCATTAAAATAGATTCATAATCGGCGGAATGATCGCGTAACATACGTACAAAAACATACTGCAGATAGAGAAAGAAAGTCCTCCTTTTTGAAGTCCGTTGAAAATAAGGATAAACTAGTAAATTAATAACATATTGAATAACATTGTATTTTATTACATTAAATTCCAAACATCCTTGAAAAATTAACCTTTAGCCTTTTATTGTAACGTTAATATTACAAATTACTCTTCTAAAAGCTTCAGAGACGATTTTGCTTGTCTAATAACGTTTCTGAACGTAACCCTAAACTTCTCGTGCATTATGGCCTGTCATAATACGTGTAACATTGAAGATTTAATATCCTTTATTGCTTTTCTGTAAGGGCCCGAGAACGTTAGCCGGGCATTTTCGTACAAGAAGAATGCCTTACAAATAATGTATCTACTGTTACGCAGAAAACCGAAGTAACTTATAGGAGTTGAATTTTTTGTCACTAGTTTTTGTCGAAAGATCGCTGTGATGACTTTAAGACTATTATAATCACCACGTATTTAATAAAAAAAGCATGTAAAAAACGTTTGGTGTAGGCAACCCTAGGAGATAACACGCCCCACGATGTGCCACAACCAATGACGTCGCACGTTATTCAAAATTTCCAACCAGATTTCAATCAGACTTTGACGCAGTTGGTGCAGTTTGTAGTGTCTACAAAGCCGGCGGTCCCGGGTTCAAATCCTGGCCGGGGTAAATATTTGTGTGATCAACTGGAATTTGCTCCTGGGTCATGGATGTTATCTATATATGTACATATTTATATTTTAAGTAGGTATATCGTCGTCTGGTACCCATAGTACAAGCTTTGCTTAGTTTAGGACTAGGTCGATTTGTGTAAGATTGTCCCTTAATATTTATTTATTTATTTGATACTGGTAGGCCGGCAAAGAACAAAAGAGTGCAGATTCATACCATTATTTTATTTTCTACTTAACTTAATGTTGCCCGTGAACTTAGTTATAGAAAGAAAAACAGGATTTTATAGTTTTAGTAAAGACAGGGTTAACTTTCAGAAATCACGTTATTTCTTTAATGCTACTTAGAACTACCAATCCCGGGTCATTTTACCTGGTTATTCTGGATAACCCATCCCAGGATCGAAAGCTCTAATGTGACTCCTGTCACACAATTCCTAAACTTCTCCATCCACCTCGTCCTCACCGGTCCCAACCACGCGGTAATTTCTTTCAATCGATTACCCTGGCTTTATTACTCCGCTCTTCAGCCATTTCTCAGGCGCTTAGCCGGCAACCCTCTCGCAAATATCTTAAACAAATTTATTCAAGCTTGGATGTTTTGTTTGTGCGTCGTAAATACGCTTGTATTAACGCCTTTCGACTTGTATATTCTTTGGCATTTTAGAAAGCTTTTGTTATCGTTAAAGAATTGATTCTTGAGCGTTGTGCAAATTGTTTGAATTCATTTGAAAGCTGACGTGATGTGAAGGCATAGATTTAACGAAGGAAGCGTGGCGAGATCAAGTTAAAAGGAATTCTGTACTTATTTCAGACTTTGGTCTATTTAGATACCTTAGAATAATACACCTAGATACCTAGTCAACGCTTGAAATTGAAGCTAGTTTTAGTGAGCCACGGCCTGTCACGGGTTCAGTTTCGTCTGTGTACGCATATCGCCGGTCCCTAGTAAAAAAGTCGGATCTACAAAATTGCCATTTTCGTTTTATTGCGTTAATGCTTATTAAATACATTAATCTTTTATCGTACATTTACAGATTTTTCAAAATTTCATTACTTTCACGAATAATCAATGTCAAAAATGTCGTATCTTATACAGTGTCCATTTAATATTGTCAGATGTGGTACTTCCGACTATGTTAACTGGGTTAGCTGAAAAGTTTTGTGTAGTATGTGGCACTTCCGACATTACTATTCGGAATTTTAAGGGTACCTTATGTCGTATGTACCACTTACGACATTTTATTACGGAATATAAATTGTATCTTATGTCGTATGTGACACATCCGATGTTTTTTGCCGGAAAATATATTCCAACTTTGGTCGCATGTAACATATCCGACATTTTTTCACGGAAAATAAATTGCAGTGTATGTCGTAACTATCACAATATCTTTGGATGCTTTAAATTTTGTCTTATTGTTTGAATATTGCAATCAACAGTTTGAATGAAATTGGGTATTTAGTAAACTTATTGATGGTTTCGAACGATAAATAATAATTGGGAGATGTGGCAATGCCGAGAACATTTCAGAATGTGTGTAATTAAATGTACAGTTAAATAATAAGTAACGGCTCATGACTTCTTCTTTAGTCGAACACATATTCCTGAGAATTGTGATCACTAGATTTCATATCCCTTGTCACTTTTCTCTATTGGTCTCAATTGATGGTCGCCATCACCGCTTGATAGTTCTCTTACTTTTGGTCAGTTTATCTAAGTCAGTAGGAATCTAAGCTCTTTACCCCACGGTGAGAGTGGAACTAATCTTTCGAAAGAACCAGAAATATCCTTAATGGTGCTTTCGAACTCATAAATTAAAAGAGGCGATAAGTATGTTTCTGCATTCCCTTGACGATGCCACTTATTACCAAAGGTTCAACAATAGATCTCAGTCTTTAATATGTGATTTGCACCAGTCCAATTGCAACGTGTTTCTAGGCGAGGTTGAGATGTCTTACAAACAGTTCCAAAGGTCAGGTTAACCCGACACTAATTTGAATAAATCCTAGATAGCAACCTATACAAGGTTGGTATGGCTATCAAATAACTTAAAAATGCAGCGGATGATGCTGGAGCGCATAGGCGTATCTAGGGGGTGGCCGGGTGGGCCGTGCCCACCCCAGTATGGTCTAGTGCCCACCCCAGGATTTTGGGTTACCGATAGAAATTCATGGCTTCATCTCTTAGGATATGGCCGGCCCCTCCCTAGGCCCACCCCAGGCCCCCCCTGAAAAATAATCTTAGATAGCGATGTCTAAGATTCTGAAAGAAGCATGGTAAAATGGTAAAGAAAACCCTGTAGAATTTATTAAATCATGTTATAATCGAAGGCAAAACGATAGGAGCATGGCCGAAAAGTGTGGCATGTATACTGCTCATCTTCAGGGAGGTTTATATGACCCTTCTCATAAATTACAGACCCATCTCGCTTATGAATCATGACTATAACCTGTGTAGTCGACACTCTTATCACGAACCGTCTCGCACGCAGGTTTGACGACTTTCAGCCCCCCAACGCTGGTTACCGCTAACCCTAGAACCCTAGGTACCGTAAACCACGTCCATATGTATATGTATATGTACTTCCATTTCTTTGTACTATTAGAAGGCTCTCGATTCGACTACGACTTAGTTAGACGGTGCTGCGGTCTCTCAAGTAGTACTAATGTCTCCAAAAAATTCACAACTGCATAGAAAGATTAATTCAAATTTTTGGTTTTGGACGGATTAGTATCAATATCAAAAGCAAAGACGTCAGCCACCTTCTCTCTTCTGATGATATCGTCGTAGTAAATGACTAGTCATTGCTGAGGCTCTCAAAGATCTTGGAAAAATGCTCAAAGACTTCAGTCGTCTCCCAATAAGTGTATCTTAAAATGAACATTAAAAGACAAAAATTATGTTGATATTTTTTTTGATATCAAACTAACATAATCAAAAAACAATATTTATAAATTTTATTATACTGGGTAAAACTGCGGATTTTTATACCACTAAAATGTCGTATCTCAGCACAAAACACTGTGTACAATCCAAATATAATTGTAGTAAGTGACACTTGCGACATAAATAATAATGCAATATCCGATTACAAAAGTCGTTAGTGCCACATCCGACTAATTACTGCGAACCATATCATGCAAAAAAGTCGTATGTGGCAGTTACGACAGGATATCGGATGACAATTTCCAGGTAAAAAGGTAGCATGTCTTATTTCTGGCATTTCTAATAAATAATTTATAGTTTTGTTTACACATACTCTAAAAGTACTTAATAATAATAACTTTGGCCAAATTTCGTAACAATAGGACTTAAATTGACAATTTTATACACAAAAACGTCTTTAAAAAACTTTAACTGCCTCTCCTGGAAAGTAGTCATTTTGCAGATCCGACTTTTTTACTAGGGACCGGCGATATATCACAACTTCAATATCACGTCTCTAAGTTTGGTTCGTAGACATGCACACATAAAACCAAAATCAGCTTCATCCTTCGCAAATGAAGACTACTTTGTATGAAGATTATCGTTCTCGGCGTATTTATTCTAAGTAAAGGCTCCTTATCGATTAAAAAATGCTGATTGTTCTATACATTTTTCTCTAGAATCAAACATGTTTCTTAACATATTATCAATGTTACTAGTTAGAACAGGACCGTTGCAATTCATTGGTATAAGTATATTTGAAACCTACAATTTGAATTGTTCATTGATAATTTTTGTTTCAAAAACTACTCGAATTCACGCAGAAAACTGTTTTTTTTTCTATTTTCGACTGCACGCAATGAAAGCATGATAATAGCTGTTACTTTTTAGAACTTAGGGAAAAGTAATCACTTCAAAAGGTTGGTTGAAATAATCAATACATTTGTCATAAGTAATATGAAAAACATAAATTTTAAAAGGACTAAGGCTTTTTTCTGAGAGGCCTTATTGCCTGGTATCTACCAGGGGATAGTGCTTGTAAACAAAAAACTTACTTTATTTCAGCTTGCTCAATCACCGCTTATTTAGGTGTAAAGATGGCAGTAACTGTCAACTCGAGGTAGTTACTCTGTATCTATTGCGCTCAAAATTGGCTGTTGGGTTGACCCTGAAACGTAATTGTAATACAGTTCAGTCTATCAACATGTACTTGTACCTAGTTGATATTTAAATCACGGTTTCCTCGCTTAAAGAATCAATTTGGCGATTCAGCAAGGAAATGCCGCCAGCAGTTACAACAATCGCAAAAACACTGCAATTCTGCAGCTGCCTTGTAATTTAAATAAAAGCTTGTGGTTGAATACATGTTAATTAATATTTTGTAACAAAAATATTGCCTTTAATCCAATCTACAGTTAATACACCGATAACCACCAAACCAGTTTTGAACGTAACTCGCCAACTTACAAAGCGGAGTGCGGTTACTTTGACGGCCACCCTAAGACCCGATAATCTTACCGACAAGTTGCCAATAGTCAAACCATTTGATAAGCTGTTCAAGCAATACTTGGTAAGTTGGCTTGACCTTTTAAACTTTAATTTGCGAGAACCCTGAAAATAGGATGTACATACTTAAGAGGCCTTATTACTTAAAAAAATTTTTTTTTCATATTATGACAAATTATATTGATAGCAGCCTCTAGAAATTTTGAATTGAGAATCCTGAAATTTTGGGACTCACCATACTAAATTTATCGGATTCCAAACCTATGGGCAGGCTGCTCACAAGATGAACAGGTCTTCGCAATGCAACTTGCGAATCTCTTAGATAAGTGTGCCACGGAGTAGAGGAGTTATCATGTGAAGTTTATGCCTTTTGTGCCAGGGGAGAGATTTGTTACTTTGTACGCAGTAACCGAGTGCATAGTAAGCCTCATTGCTGAGGGTCGTGACATCCACTTCAGCTTCCTCCGAATAACGTTCAGCCACCATCCACGGTCCTCGGCCACCTTAAGCATGTCGTGGAAGTTCCAGGCCTCGATACGTCTTCTTCTGAATCTTTCCAGTGACAAATAGTTTTTCCAGATTATCGTCTCGTCTTCTGGAAATGTGTCCAAAGTATGTACTAGCAATGCACCAATATGTAACTTTTGAACTTTGGAAGCTAACCCGAAGCAAACTAGGGCAAATCCTGCGCCCCGGGACACATGGCTGTATCACGCTATTTCGTAGCCACTCCATCACTGTCGCTGCAGTTTTTGCAACTATATCAACACTTTAATGCAATTTATGTGTCGCCATCACGCCTTCGGAAGTGTCAGCTTGAATTAAATTATGTGTTTTGTTTATTTTGTGAAACATTTTTTCGCGTACAAATGTTAGACTTGTTATAATATTCACAACGAGTTACTCGCTTCGATAGCAGAGTTCAAAACATGTCGATTGATAGACGATTCACGATACTCAATAAACAGCAGGGATGGACTAATGCATCTCAAAAATATCTCTTACGTCCGCAAATAATTTTTTGGTATATATTTTTTTAATAACAAAGGAGACAAATGAGCAACAACGTAACTCTTATAGGATCGCCTCGTCACGGACGAATCGCCTGATGGTAAGAGATTTCTATCTTAACGCTGCCATGCTTATATGTCTATGAAGTTGCTATATTCGTAAAAAACAATATAACACTGTTTCAATGCTTCAACAGTAAACGGCAACAGAATAAATTGTTTGCACATCCGTCAAAAACAGCTCTCCTCTCTAAATGCATTCTTGGAATGGCCCCAAAAATTTTTAATAAACTGCCGAAAGCTGTTACGGAACTAAATACTATAATTGATTTTAAAAAATGTCTAAAGAGCTTCTTAATCAGTAAAGCTTACTATACTATTGAGGAATATTTTAATGACATTACCGATTAATATTTGCGACCTGATAATTGTTACTTATAGTATAATTGTATAAAATGATGTTTAATTAAGTAGAATAATAATTTGGAAGTCAAAGGAACATGTTAATATTTAGTGATATGAATATATTGAATTATGAATATGAATCTAGCCTAGCTGATTCACACATTTTTTGCATGCCACATGTGGGCAAATTGTGCTGTTCTGACACTATTATGCATGACCTTTATGTACCACAATTTGAGCAATAAATAATTTGAATTTGAATTTGAATTTGATTACCGTAATTTACATAATTTACCAGAGGATTGCTTCGGTACACAATTTTGCAGTGGACTGTACTTGGAATAAAGTATCTATACTTTTATGAAATTTTGAAATGTATTGAGAATCAGTATTCTATGGAGAGGGATGAGCGATGTAGGATTTATATGGTCGCGCGGCCATACAGCACCAATTCTGTTGGTATTAATTTCATTGTCCGCTAATCTAGTCTCGGCTAGACAGATTTTAATCAATTTTGATACAGGGATAGCCTGGACATTCAAAAATGTTTGACAGGATTCTTTAATCATATTCAAATGTCCGATTTCTTTTTTTATCCGACCATGGTTATGAAAACCGTTTTACTTTGTTTTATCCTGTTGATCGACCCCTTACTGTTGCATCGAAAATGAATGTAGTCGTACCAATTACCAATAGCATTGATAAAGTGGACATAATTCGCTGACAGATAGAACTGACTTTGAATTTGTTTGTATGCGACGTATTCCAACACACGTTCTTAACAAATATCGTACGAAAGTACCAGATAATTTACTATACAAAAATTCAATTTATCTATAATTTCACCACCCTTCAATCCTTTACAAAAGACCCATCAAACTTCATAGAATTTGTCAAATTCATTTGCATAACATGAATTTTTAGAGGTACGACGAATCGAAGTCTACTTATCAAGTTGCATTATTAATAGATAGCTTGCAAAATTAAAATACCATTTTTTGCTGCGTTAATGGAACGGGATGGGGGAGTGAAATGTAATTTTATTTTTCATTGTAGCTAGTCATTTGTTACTCTTTGTGTCTACATTGGCGCTAAAATCAATTTAGTAGAGTATTAACTTCCTCTTTGTTAACTTTGCAGGGGTTTGATAGAATCAAATTGACATACTGTTTAGGCAATGTAACATTCAACTCGATTGAAAATCGTTGGCTAAATATACACCCCAGGCCAAAAGTATGGAAACAAGCTTTTATTACTGTACAAACCTGATTTCCTTACGGAATAAATAACAAAATCACAATATAAAAACGATTATAAACATTTTAAAAGTCAAGAACGCAAATTCTGCTTATAAAAATAGCCAGTGCAACATTTTGTAGAAAGGCAATAAAAAACGACGACATGCACTTTGTCCCGGAGTTAGAGTTAAGATATATATATTTTTACAATATGCAGATGTTTTAATAGTGTATATTCTATTTTTCTATCTTTCGGGGGTGGCCTAACGGTTACTAACATTTACACAAGGAATAATTACTGGAAACTTTAAATATTCAAAGAATAAACTTTGTTTCCATACTTTTGGCCTGGGGTGTACTTTCAAGCAAAATATAATGAGAAAAAAAACTGGTCACGTGTGAGTGTAACTCGCACCGAGGGATCCGTAAAGCACAAAAGCACTGCCAATTGCTTTACTAAAAAGATAAACTGTACCTATTGACTGGCAAACTTAAATTTGCTTTCGGACAACGGCCGTCCCCACTCATCGACATAGGTCGGGGTTAGTTTACCAACTGAAAATAAGTTTGTAATCACAAAAATATAATGCGACTCACGGCAGTCCAAGTGGGACTTGAAACCACGACCTCTGTTTAACCGGAACATTGCTCTTCCAACTAAGCTACTGGATCGCTCTGCAAACCGCATGCATGGAATGAGAAGGCATTATCGCATATATTTTAGCTTCTTATTAATATTTTGTATCTATATACAATTTTTTTTAATAATTTAAAAAGAATTCATAAGCTCCGTTATTCATAAATTGATAGCAGGTCTGAAGGTTTAAACCACGAATGTCATTTAATTTCGTTTGAGCCTACAATTTCCGGTTATAAACGTCAAAGTTCTGGGCTCAACTGGCATTAAATTGCCAGTCAATGAAAACAAGCATTTTAATTTGAATAAAAAAACACCTCTACCGTAAATACCCATGCATTTTAATATACGTCGGATAGCGTCGGAACAGTTTCATTATTTTTACTGGACATGAAAATGACATTTTCATTTTGTAAATTGATCGTAGGTACTTCGTTTACGAATTTATTTCGTCAGTGTTTACATCAAAGTAGGGTAGAGCGGGGCTTAAAGGTCCGCGGGTAAAAAGGTCCACCATACCTAACTCCGAAATTAAAAGTTCGTTTGACATCGAAGTGACTCGACTGTGAGGGGTTTGCGGGGGGAGTACGCGTGCCGCCTCGCGCAGTGCGCTGGCTGCGCGGTCTATACATGTCTGCGTCGAAAAAAAATCACGTAATTAAAATATTGCACTTCATTACCTTTTTGTCTACTGCTTTTATTTAAACCGTTAGAAGTGTGAGCTTGTTTTATACATGGTCATTTTATATATGGTTTCCTGTTAAGATGGTGTAAATCTAATGCAAAAAATTGTTTTCTGCGTTATGACCTTGAAATGAAACTAAGTCACTACGGGGCATAAAGGTCCATAAATTTTAAATAAACCAAGATATTAGAAAATAACTCAAGTTGAGTGACTATTTTTGTTTTGTTTCGTTATGATTTTATGTTTTAAAAGAAGTTAATTTTAAAAGGGTATATTATACCATAGGTTATATGTCTGAGACCAAAAAGTGAATCACAAATGACTTAATGTCACAATCTAAAAATTGTGCCATAGTTATGTTTGGTAGAAAATATGTAAAAATATAATTGAGTTAAATAAATAAATATTAAGGGACAATCTTACACAAATCGACCTAGTCCCAAACTAAGCAAAGCTTGTACTATGGGTACTAGACGACGATATACATACATAATATATAAATACATACATAGATAACATCCATGACCCAAGAACAAATATTTGCCCCGGCCGGGATTCGAACCCGGGACCGCCGACTCAGTAGGCAGGTGTCTACCAACCGAGCCAAACGCGTCGTCAAAAGTTGATTTAACATGCCTTTCTTTTATTTAGCTGTTTTAAATAACTACACAATGCCATATAGATTTAGTGGTCCTTTATGCCCCACAGTCGGGGCAAAAAGGTCCAATCGACCCGACTTTCAATATTGCTAATATCTGGCCTGGATTTGAAAATTGGTTATTTTTAAATATTGTCACTAATAGACGAAGAACTAAGCTATCCATTGCTATTGAAATCTTTTTCGTAAACAATATAAGTTAGCAGTTACCACCAACTCACTGGCGTCATGTGCGACAAAAGAATGCCCCTCAAGACCAAAGGCATTTTGTATAAAACAGCAATCCGACCTACTGTTTTATACGGATCGGAATGCTGGGCAACAAATAAGCACCACCTCAACAAATTGCATACAACCGAAATGCGCATGTTACGCTGGTCAGCGGGCGTCACACTCTTAGATAAGATCCGGAATGAGTACATCAGGGGAAGTTTCGGAGTCGCGCCAATAATCGACAAAGCCAAAGAAAAACGCCTTAGATGGTACGGCCACGTCCAGAGACGCGAAGAATATCACGCAGTAAGACTGGCACTGAACCTACCCGTAACCCAACCACGTGCCCGTGGACGACCACCCGCCACTTGGCTGACGACGGTCGAAAAAGACCTCAAAGAAGCTCAAATCGACACCAACGCCGCACAAAATCGTGCTCAGTGGAGGATGCGGACGAGGAGGGCCGACCCCAAGTAAATGGGACTACCGGTCTAGGAGAAAGAAGAAGAAGAAGTTACCACCAAATATATGTAAAATGGCCCTTTTTGCCCCGCTCTACCCTACCTATACCTTTGAGAGACATACGCGGAGCAGAACTCAATGTGTAGAGTTTTGGCTTTTTGAGTTTTTTTTATATTATAGGTATATATCAATCAATTTTTTATTGGAAACAAATTGTCTGTAAAAGACGACTGCTCTTAATGTCAGAAATTGCCCTTAAAATTCGACATTCCTACGGAGCGCTGAAAACGCTCCATACTAGTTCACGAACTCGTGACATAATCTTCGAATAAAGACACAGATTAAAGACACTATAGTAAAGGTACCAATATTATATCTGTATGCAAATACGACTAATTTTCCATTTTGGCCGTGAAAAAGTACGTTTCAGTGCAAGTTTGTCATTTGCTTTTGGATTAAAAAAAACCTTAATCTCGCGCACCTAAATAACTTTTAATTATTTTTGTTTGCTTTTTTATTTTTTTTTATTTTTTTTATTCACAGACTGACCGGCGATTGACCTCAGTATCACCTGATGAAAAGTGACTACGGGGTCGAGGATGTATTTTTATATTTTTTTATTTTATGACACATTTAGCCTACTTTTATGCACATAACTACAGTAATAATGAAGAATTTTATTCAACATCAGTCATAAATTCAAATTTTCTGAAGTCACATAATAAGGGATTATTAAGTCGCCTAAGCGTCTTCGCAAGTACAGTAAGCTGTATTATCCTTATGACGTATTTAATGTAATTTTGGATCGGAGTGTACTGGGCTGATAAGGCAGAATCAACAGCCGTTTTCCATTTAGCCAGTTAGCAAAGTGGGTTATTGTGTTAAGCACCAGAATGTTTTGAACGCCGAGGATTATTTTGAATGTTGATTTAATTAGTTAAAATTCGAAAGTTTGCTTCATAGAACTTGTTAAAATTTGGTTATATTTTTTATTGTTTTCGTACTTTACTGATTACTTTTACATTAAAAAATACTACGAAAAATAAATATGACCTAATAAAAAATGTTTTTATGATTGAAATTTTTGATCAAATTATAATAATATTGCTCTTTTTTAATGAGCGTAAAAATGTGAATTCTAAAAAAGTCAATTTTCTAAATTTCAAGTGACAGGTGCCAGTAATATCTACTTTTTATTTCCCTTAAAAATCATCAAAAGCAGTTCATGCAGACCAAAACCAAAAATCAATAAACGTTGGTAGTAATGACCTTGATAAAGAAGAACAATGGTGGAATGGGAGATATCGCAGTGTCACGCCGAAATAAGACCTTGAATATCATTTCAATCATTTGCATGCGGCGTCTAGATGGGTAAATGGTATTAAAACAAATTAAATGTGTAAGCAACATCAGACCTCTAATTATAAAAATGGCACGGACAAAATGATCGTCAAAATGTCTGGTTCGCGTGTCTTTACGAATCAATAGCGGATACCGACGCCGGTACAGTCGTCGTGAAATATTTCAGGCCGCTTTAATAAATAACACACATCAAGGGACAATCTTATACAAATCGACCTAGTTCCAAACTATGCAAAGCTTGTAATATGGGTACTAAACGACGATATACCTTCATACATATACAGATAACATCCATGATCCCGGAACATAATATATTCGAGTTCATCACCCAAATATCTGCCCTGGCCGGGATTCGACCCCGGGACCGCCGGCTCAGTAGGCAGGTGTACTACAAACTGCGCTCACCACGCCAATGCTAAACATAGGTAACCGAAAGTAAAATTTTGATTTTCGATATACTTGTGGGTATAAATACTGTTTGTTTACTTGTAAAAATTTATATGTTTCATGTCAGAGAGTGTCTTTTAGTTTTTCGGGGAGATTAAAATGCATAATTTTATCATATTGGTATGTTTTACACTCATTTTAATACTTTCCAGTTGTTTCCAATTCGTATCCACATATATAGATGTATTCTAGTTCTATAATAAAAACATTTACGACTCTTAAAATCTACATTCACGGACAGAATTTAGGTTCCAAGTTAAATAATATTTACCATCCAAGTTGACTGTTAAAACATACTGAACGCGCGAATGCAAATTGAAAATAATTGTGACAGACTAAGTAAGGCTTTTACTGGGTAAAACTAGCAGTTTTTGCTAATATGCAAGTGAGATTTTATTACACTTGGGGTTTTATGATGTCACCATATTAAAAATAATGAGACATGTTTAATGAATAACCACTACTCCGTCGTTGTATAAAGAAAAGAAAGAAAATGCACACTTTTCTTTTTTTCGTCTGTGTCTTAAATTAATGTGTCCTTACCTTTTAGAGCCGAACCTAAAAGGTAAGGACACATTAATTTAAGACATGGAAAAACATAATAAAAAACTGGCTAAGCGCGAGTTGACTTAACTCGTCTTAACTGGCCGGGTTAAGATAGGTTTGCACCTGGTATGAATGGCGCCAGATACAAATGAGGTGCAAAGTTAACCCAAATATTTATAAAAATATTTATTTTATTATATTTTTAGTATTGTTGTTATAGTGACAATATAAATACATCATCTGTGAAAATGTCAACTGTCTAACTATCATGGTTCATGAGACACAGCCTAGTGTCAGACGGACAGATGACAGTCAGACGGCTGGACAGTGGAGTCCTAGTAATAGGGTCCCGTTTTTTTACCTTTTGGGTGCGGAACTCTAAAAACAAACGAAATAAAAAATCCAAATAAAAACCAAATGCATCAAACCATCCGCGGTAAATCGTTAATTTAAAAAAATCGCCGTAATAAAATTCTTCAAAGAGGGGTGAATTAAATAATAATGGTCTTTAAATCAATGCATTACTTGCAATCTGAGTTCCGGGCGCACGCCCATTCCATGTCGCGGCTGTAACGACCGTCTGACTCGATAATAAAGGGAGACCGCTAGATTATATTATAGACGGCTAAAGATAGCCCATAGATAATGGCTTATTTTTATTAAAGCAGTAACATCTGCTAACGCAATCCAAAAGTTTACAATGAAGCGAAAAATTTAAAAATTTAACGGTTCAGGATTCAAACCTGCGTCTCCAACGGCTTTCCGGGCCAACACGGGCGTCCTACCAACTGGACCACCGAACCTGATGCCAGAGCCATTGAATTTTTCAACCAGTTGCTTCTACATGCCTCAGGGTGGCATCGTAGTGTTAATTCAATAGCTCTTTCATCTGGTTCGGTGGTCCAGTTGGTAGGACGCCCGTGTTGGCCCGACGTGGCATCACCGTAATCAAGTTAGTTATACTTTTTGAGAAACCACCATACTTAAGCTCCATTGATCGCTATAACATCTTACAATTATCGCGGTTTGTATACATTATTAAAACGGGTGCATAATGATCGCTATATATTTTTTTTTAACACTGAAATTATTTTTTTAATAATAATTATAATTTCATTAATATATTTTCAATGGACATAACGATTCATTTTATGTAATGAACGTTCACTATAATTTCAAAATATCGGTTGTCATTTTTTATTTATTAATATTTTGGTATAACACTTATTTATTATAACCACAATATTATATTATATTATTCTCATCTTTAAACGAGTCATATGATATCTATAATATAACTATCAAGTGGTGTATTTATTATAACAAGTTAATTTTGATAAAATTGCTCGGCTCTCGCGCTGTAATGTTGTGGTCGCAGTTCTAACCTAACCTACTTTTTGTTAGCAGTTACTTTTGTGTAAGGGATGCAGTTCTAACCTACTTTACTGGTCGCGTTTCTTATAGTTCGAATTTGAGTAAATAAAAGTTGCAACTCAGGTGCTAAAAACTTAACTAAACGACCGTTATGCCAGTGTAGAGTGTAAATGACATCGTGAAGTCTAGGGCACAGATTTACTTAGACTTGATTTGACGTCTTTAGCGTTCAAAAGGGTTAGGGCTTTTTGAAATGAAATTACAACCCTAAAAAACAATAGGTTAATGTCAATCAGGACTAGTTTTTTTTATTTCCAATCAAAATTGAACTTTTAACTTGTCTTGGATCTAAATATTTTTTTCATCCAATAAAGTAATTTTGCTTCTGGAAAGTTTAAATTTCGTTAAACTTTTCTCGTTAAAAGTTCGCGAATGAATAACATAATGGACCTTCATTGATGACGCGACGAATTGGACGTTTGGTTTTATGAACTCAAAAAGT
Organism: Apotomis betuletana; assembly: GCA_932273695.1. Classification (NCBI taxonomy): domain Eukaryota; kingdom Metazoa; phylum Arthropoda; class Insecta; order Lepidoptera; family Tortricidae; genus Apotomis; species Apotomis betuletana. The sequence goes on along the minus strand of OW026303.1, from coordinate 23,499,179 downwards.
AGAATTATGGTTACTGACCTGCAAAAAAAACAATTTTAAATTATATATTTATGGCCAATATGTCCTTATGGATGTGCTCATCCGTTGTGGTACTTGTGATAATAGAAGTGAACAGAGTGAGAAAGAATGCGATACCGCGCTTTGACATTATACGATAAAATGGCTCAATTGATTTTAAAAATAAACCCAATACTCTGAACCGTCACTGAAAATCAACGTCCTGGATCGGGTATTGCTTAATTCATGACATTAAGCTGAGCGATGACCTTTTTAGCATTAATTTAATCTATGAAGCCGAGCCTATGGAGCCGAGACGTGGTCTCTATGGGCCTTTTAAGGAAGCTCAGAGTGAGCTATGGAAAGACCTATGCTCGGGATTTGTCTACGAGATCGAATCAGAAATGAGGAGATGCGTAGACGAATCAAGGTCATCGACATAGCAAACCGGGTAAGCAAACTGAAGTGGCAATGGGCGGGGCACGTAGCTCGAAGGACTGATGGCCGTTGGGGCAGAAAGGTTCTCGAGTGGAGACCACGTACCGGCAAGCGCAGTGTAGGACGACCACCCGCAAGGTGGTCGGACGACCTGGTTAGAGTTGCGGGGACTCGCTGGATACGGGTCGCGTCGCTGCTATCCGGTCCATGTGGAAGTCTATTGAGGAGGCCTGTGTCCAGCAGTGGACGTCCTATGGCTGAAATGATGATGATGAATCTATAAGTAATACGCGTTAACCATGTTTTTGTCTATTCTAAATAAACATTTCTTTCTTCTTCTTTCTCAATAAAATAGATCTATATTCATCTGGCGTAAGTGCCCCTTTGATTATTTCCTTCCTTTAGCAGCAATGGATTGCTTAGGTCATTAATTTAACCCTTAACCACCCACAAGGTCCTCGGGACCAGACAAATACAAAATTAGTGAATAACTCATCGCATGTTCATGGCACGGACCTCTGTGACCTTGTACCTTTCCCCGCTGCCGTCTCAGTACCACCCATGCGTTCGACGCGTTCGGGTGTGTGCCTCTGTGAATTTGGTGAGTATAAAACTGTCGTCAGTGGTCTCAGCGACCTAGCCTAGGTGGTTACGTATTATATCTTGCTGGTCTCTGAGACCTTGCCTAGGTGGTTGCGATTATTTTTATGAGGTTGTAATTTTCAATAATTGAACGCATTTCATGTTTAGTTTTAGTTAAAAATGCTTCCTAATGACGCAACGATCGAAAGATGGTTACGAGAAGTCATGTTCTTCTATAGTCATATTCTGCTTTCATCATGTTCTGATGACGAAGTGCTATTATTACAGCGACCATCGAGACCTAGACCGGTAGTGCAGCAAGATCACGAACAGCAATTTGCTTCAGAGGACGAAGTGCCATTATTACAACGGCGATCAAGACCTAAAAAGAAGAACAAAGATACAGACTAACCAGGACAGACGGGTCCCAGGCAATGCTGAAGAACGATTGCAAGTTCGAAAATGTTGCTCAACTTGTGACCCCAAAAAATAGCGGAAGACGCAGTACATATTTATGTAATGAATGCAAGAAACCAATCTGCATTCAATGCTCGAATAAACTGTGTATTGGCTGCCGCGAGAAACGGCTATAAAAATCATTGGTTTTATATAAAAATTATAGCCGATTACTGAAATTTAGGATTTATTAAGAAAAAAATATATAATTTAAGAATATTTTGTGATCTCGTGTTCCAAATTTTAAATTTTTGTTTGTGAACACATTTTAAGGGAATGTGATTAAGTAAAAGAAATGGCCATTTTAATAGCTTGCAATTTTATAAAAATTACTAGTTTTTGCAGTGTTGGCCGGTTAGCCATAAAAAGTATATATGTCTTGTTGTCAATATTGAGCTTGTCAATAAAATACCATGAAGTGAAAACCGTATTCATTGCCGATTCCTTATTCCTGGACTTCAGAATATTACAGTGGCGACGAGGATAATTCGAATTAACGCGGAAATGTTATTTTGGTGAGAAAAATAACGAAAGTCGGAAAAAAATGTCGATCGGAAGAGTTAGCGAGTTTGACATTAAGACCGGAGCGTGGTCGTCATATATTGACCGCCTGGATATGTACTTCAAGGTAAATGAGTTAAAACCAGAACTCAAGTTGCCTACATTAATTGCGGTTATGGGAGACGAGGCATACGAACTACTATCAACCCTGTCAAGCCCAACGAAACCATCAGACCTAAGTTATGACTTAGCTGTGCAATTACTTAGTAACCATTTACAACCGGCGCCTTCAATGCTTGCCGAGCGTTATCGGTTCCGTCAAAGGCGACAAGGGGCAGGCGACAGTATTTCCGTATACGTGGCGGAACTGAAGAAAGCTGCTCGGTTTTGTAAGTTCGAGGGAAACCTAAATGATAATTTACGAGATCAGTTCGTCTGCGGGTTGAAAAGTGATCTCATACGACAGCGCTTGTTTGCCGAAAACGATACGCTGACTTTAGCAGATGCCGTAAAAATAGCCTGTGCATTGGAGGCGGCGGAACGGGACTCAGCGGCGGTGGAGAGTACGGCGGAAAGTGCCGGCATTAGAAGAGCCACAGCGGAAGGCGAGCCAGTTTATGCAATGACTGCGGCAGATAGCCATCGATTAACAACGCCTGGGAGCAGCGGACGTGGCGGCGGTGCGCACTATGTGCGCGGGACGAGGCGCGGCGGCGGCGCGGTCGGGCTAAACAGCCGACCAGCGCGCAGCATCAGTGGAAGAACTCAGGATGGCAGCAATTGTAGCGGATGCGGGTCCACTGGTCATAGCTATGCGTTATGCCGATTCAAGGACTACGAGTGCAGCCGATGTAAGCGGATTGGGCATCTGCGCCGGGTTTGTCCTGAGCAGCGAGCAGAATCGTGGGCTGGACGAGCCAGAGTACATTTTGGGGTAGCTGAGGAAGATGAGAGTGCAGAGCAAGATATCCTCCCAGAAGAAAATTTCCATCACTTGTGCTTAAACGACTATCAGCCGGTGAGATTACGTGTTTCTATTAATAATCAATTAATTAACATGGAAGTTGACACGGGGACCGCGGTTTCTTGCATTAATAGCAATATGTATTATACGAAGTTTAGCGACATTCCGTTGGAGCCATCTAATATTAACTTACGATTTTATGACGGGTCCACTCTTAAGCCGCTGGGCTTATTACATTGTAAGGTGCACTACGGTAATACCGAAAAAGAGTGGGAATTATTTGTAATAAATGGCGGAACTACCTCTCTAATTGGCCGGCAGTGGCTGGCGGAGTTGAACATAGGAATCCCAAATGCTAATGTCCATAACGTTGCCCAAGAAAAATTACAAATTAATGATAATATCAAAATATTATGTGACAAGTATAAGGGTTTATTCGAGGGCGGCTTGGGAAGGTACACGGGCGGCAAGGCGACACTACGACTGCGGCCCGACGCGACACCGGTGTTTCATCGCGCCCGCCCGCTTCCTTACGCACTTCGCGCGCGCGTCGACGCGGAGCTGGAGGCAATGCTGCGGGACGGTATCATCGAGCCCGTGGACTGCTCCGACTGGGCCTCTCCTCTCGTACCGGTAAATAAGCCAGATGGCTCATTGAGGATTTGCGCGGATTACAAAGCGACTGTCAATCCCGCATTGTTAGTTGATCGCTATCCACTGCCTAAAATCGACGATTTAATTGTTCGTCTGGGGGAATCACGTTTTTTTTCAAAGATCGATCTATCACAGGCCTATAATCAAATAGAATTGGACGAGTCTAAGCTATGCACGGTTATAAATACCCATCGTGGTTTGTTTCGATACAATAGGTTAGTTTTCGGTTTGGCGTCCAGTCCAGGGATTTTTCAGCGTATAATGTGTTCTTTGCTGAGTGACATACCCAACGTGGAGGTGTTTTTAGATGACGTTGTGGTAGGAGGCAAGAAAGTAGCTGAGCACTTAGAGGCTTTAGAGACGGTTTTTAATAGGTTGCATCAAAAGGGTTTAAAACTGAAGGGTAGTTAGTGTGTTTTTCTTGTGAACGAAATTAAATACTTGGGGTACGTGTTGAGTAGAGACGGTATTAAAACGGATCCGGATAAAATAGAAGCGATTACAAAAATTCCGCGACCGAATAATGTCACTGAATTGAGGTCTTTTCTGGGTTTGATCAACTTCTATGCAAAGTTCGTGAGCCATATGAGTGGAAGATTAGTGCCGCTCTATAATTTACTTAAAAAAAACGTGGAGTGGTGTTGGACGCGTGAATGCGAACGAACGTTTGTGGAAATTAAGCAGTTGTTGACCAGTACACAAGTTTTAGCATATTACGATCCTGATAGGCCACTAATCTTGACGTGCGATGCGTCTCCGTGGGGAGTAGGTGGAGTGCTGTCACAGCCGAATCGTAGCGGCAGCGGTGAGCGCCCGGTGGCTTATATTTCTCGGACGTTGAATGACGCAGAGAAAAAATATTCAAAGATACATAAGGAAGCGTTAGCTATTATTTTTTGCGTAAATAAATTCCACCAGTATTTGTACGGTCAAGCCTCAGTGCCTCAAGACGAAAGTCTTCAACCAATGTGTGTTACCAGTGATGACTTACGGCACCGAAACGTGGTCTTTCACTATCGGCCTCATCTCAAAGCTCAAAATCGCTCAACGTGCAATGGAGAGGGCTATGCTCGGGGTGTCTCTACGTGATCGAATCAGAAATGAGGAAATCCGTAGACGAACTAAAGTGACCGATATAGCTCACCGGATTAGCAAGTTGAAGTGGCAATGGGCAGGCCACATAGCACGCAGAGCAGATGGCCGATGGGGCCGAAAAGTGCTCGAGTGGAGACCTCGGACCAGCAAGCGCAGCGTAGGACGTCCACCTACAAGGTGGACAGATGACCTTATAAAGGTCACCGGAAGGCGCTGGATGCAGGTCGCTTCCAACCGGTATATATGGAAGTCCAAAGGGGAGGCCTATGTTCAGCAGTGGACGTCCTATGGCTGAGATGATGATGATGATTTGTACGGTCGGCATTTCACGCTCAAGACAGATCATAAACCACTGGTTTCCATTTTTGGGCCACACACAGGTATCCCGGCTATGGCTGCAAGTCGCATGCAACGGTGGGCTTTGATTCTAGCGGCTTATACTTTTGATATCGAGTACGTTCGAACAAACGAGAACGGAGCAGATGGGTTATCACGGTTGCCAGTGGCTCAACAAGGTAGGCAGGTGCCCACAGCGCCCGAGCAGACGTATCTTCATTTCATTCAACAAGCGTTGTTGCTCGACTATAATGAGGTTTGCAAACAAACCTCGCGTGATCCCTTACTGGCACGGGTTTTGAGGTACGTAAGAGATGGATGGCCTTCTGAATGCGAGATTGTCGAATTGCAACCTTATTACAATAGGAAGAATGAATTGTATGAGGAATTAGGATACGTCATGTGGGGTCACAGGCTGGTGATACCAGAATCTTGCAAAGAACGGGTGCTTCGCATGGTTCATGAGCCTCACATGGGCATAGTTAAATCTAAGGCGTTGGCGCGAAGTTACGTGTGGTGGGCCGGAGTTGACGAGGCGGTAGAGCGCATATGCCGCGAGTGCACAACGTGTGCAGCGCAGGCAGATGCGCCGCCTAAGCAGGCGCCAAGCATGTGGCCGTGGCCCGATCGGCAATGGTCCAGGCTCCATTTGGACTTTATGGGTCCTATCTTCGGAAAGTCATATCTTGTCGTCGTGGATGCAATGTCCAAATGGGTAGAAGTGTTTTATATGTCTAGCACGACGGCCGCAGCTGTTATTTCTACTTTGAGTGAGTTATTCAGCAGATGGGGCTTACCAAAGCAAATAGTTTCGGATAACGGGCCGCCCTTCTCTTGTGCGGAATTTCGTGACTTTAATAGTAATCTCGGTATCGAGCATATTTTCTCGGCGCCATACCACCCGGCTTCCAACGGTTTAGCCGAAGTTACGGTAAAATCACTAAAGCGAGTTATTAAAAAGGCAATATATGAGAAGCAGGACATAAACAAAGCCCTATGGACCTATTTGCTTTATTATAGGAACACAGCGCATCCGACTACGGGTCAAAGTCCAGCCATGTTACTTTTGGGTAGGCGATTGCGTACGCGATTAGATATTTTAAAACCAGACAAGGAATCCGCGGTTCACAAGGCTCAACAGCGTCAGAGACTTGCAGCGGGAGGAACGCATAGGGAGCTAGCGCAAAATGATGATGTCTGGTACAGGCAGTATTTGAAGGGGGAAAAATGGGCTCCGGGTCAGGTGGTAGACAGAACGGGATCTTGTGATTATAGGATCAGAGGTACTGATGGGTCGTTGATACATAGGCACATAGAACAATTGAAGCGTCGATCTGGAAGACAGTCACTTGTATATCCGACATCGGGATTAGAGCCCGAGTCCGATGTCAGGCCAGCAGAGGTCGCTGAGGAAATCGTTGAACCGAATTCAATTGAGGTTCAAGTGAGCCCAGCGGAGCATCCGGCGGAAGCGACGTCAGTCACTTCCGTGCAGCCGGAACAGAGTAGTGCTACCTCGCCACCCGGGTCTCCTGAATTTCAGGACGCGTTGCCCACCGTGTCTACTCCACCACGAGCACGGCCATTCAGAAAGTGTAGGCTGAAGCCATACTCCAGGTTTTAGGAATTATTTTAGTTTTACAGAAGTTGCTCATTTAGTTTTAGTTATAAACCTGTTGTGGAGGAGTGCAGTGTTGGCCGGTTAGCCATAAAAAGTATATATGTCTTGTTGTCAATATTGAGCTTGTCAATAAAATACCATGAAGTGAAAACCGTATTCATTGCCGATTCCTTATTCCTGGACTTCAGAATATTACAGTTTTTACATACAATTTATAGCTGATTTGCTTGACTGATTATTGTACTTTAAGATTTACTAAGGAAAGCATATATAGTGTCAGAATATTTTGTGATCTCATGTTCCAAATGTTTTAAAAAAATGTTTTCGTAAAAACATAAGGGAATGTTATTATGTTATGTTTAAAGAACATAATTGTTGATTAATGTTGTATCGATATTTGTTAATAAACGCCTAAAAACGTTAAAACGGTAAATATTATATCAATGTAATACCTCTAACATAATTACTTAAAAATATTTTAAACCCATTTCAAGTAGAGGTCTCCATGACCTCTCGTAGGTGGTTATGCTATAGAAATTGGACGTAGGTTGTTAAAGGTTAACCGTTAGTATCAGTTTTATGAATCAATCTATTTATTTCAGGGGTCAAAGGACCAAACATACAATTTAACATACATAAAAAAAAAAAACAAAGTACCACACGTGAAGTCGACGGCGTGTGACGTTTCTTTGGTGTCAACTAACAGTACCCTTACCCTGAGTTAACGTGACCTCGCTGGCGGCAGCGTAACCAATTTGTATGGAGAATGATACAGCGCCCTTAGCGGTTCCTTTGAAGAACTAATAATTCTCCATGCAAATAGTTTCGTAACCGGTAGCGAGTAAACTCATAATGGTTCCGGGTGTGGTAATGGTAAACCATGCCAAACCAACAAAATGGTAATGGTTCTCGGAAATGTTGGAAATTGCCCTCGACCTGTGCTCCTCCTTCTTGAATGTCGACAGTTGTGTTGGAAGGTCGTGATGCTGTCCATGTTTGTCTATGATACATTTTGAATTTGTTTTAGGAATTATTTTAAAATTGATTGATGTACAGTGTCATGTAATTTATTCTATCTTTCTCATATACAAATATAAACATAATGTTTTGTATTTCTACGTTTTAATTCTTTCCAAAGCCATCCACCCTATCAGTGGTAGCAGAGCGTTGAATAATTAGTGGCAAATGGAAGAAAAATAAATAAAACCGTGAGTAAAGGAGATAATAAAATTTTCAAAATGAGCTCAAGTCTAAGAAGCATAGAATCGCTGACAAAATCAAATTACGATACCTGGTGCTTACAGGCGATTCTCATAAGATACGATCTGTGGGAGTACGCTAGTGGTGAAAAAACGTTAGCGGCAACTGCGACTGCCGAACAAAAGAGTGCGTTCCTAAAGGAAGACTTAAAGGCAAGGTCAGAGCTACTTTTACTTATATCTCCACCAGAACTTAAGCAAATAAAGGGATGTAACACATCCAAGGAGGTGTGGGATAAACTAAAATCTGTACACCAAAGTTCAGGACCTGCGAGAAAGGCTACGCTATTAAAGCAGCTAGTATTAAAGAAAATGACTTCACAAGAAGATGTGAGAGACCATCTCAGTAACTTTATGGACGTAGTGGGTAAATTAGAAGACATGGATGTCAAAATTCATCCAGAATTATTAAGCATAATGATGCTATACAGTTTACCTGCAAATTTCGATAGCTTCAGAACGGCAATTGAGTCGAGAGATATTTTACCAAATCCTGACATGTTAAAAGTAAAAATCATAGAGGAATACGAAGCAAGAAGGCAAAGCGAAACAAGTGAACCTCAAACTTCAGAAGCATTTTATGCTAAGACTAAGAAAAAGGTACTATATTGCAACAATTGTAAGAAAGGGCATTCCACAGAAACCTGTTGGTCAAAGAAGAATCCTAATAAAACTAAAGAAAAGACATACAACATTTGTCTAACAACAGAAACGTCGAAATGTATAAGCAATTTATGGTGTCTGGATAGTGGCTGTACGTCACATATGACGGGTGACAAAAGTATACTCTGTAACTTAATCCCTGCATCTGACACTCTACGACTAGCTTCAGAAAAGCATACGACCGAAGTTAAAGGGAAAGGAAAAGCTGAACTCTATACAGAAGATTGCAAACATAACATAACTGACACATTATATGTACCAGATTTGTCAAACAACTTGATGTCAGTAAGCAAGATTACAGATCATGGCTATAAAGTTTTATTTGAAAAGGAACAAGCCAGCGTCATAAAAGACGGAAGTGTTAGCTTAAAAGCTAAAAGAAGAAATGGATTATATTTTATTGAATTCGATAAGCCGGAAGAGACAGCAAATTTCACGCCCAGTGCTGAATGCGAAATTATGAAATGGCACAAGAAATTAGGTCATGTCAATGAAAGAGACCTAAAGGAAATGGTTAAAAATAAAATGATGCGAGGACTCGACTTTAAAGAAAAAACTTTGGGTACCTGCGAGACTTGTATCAAGAGTAAATTTACCACTCTACCATTCCAAAGCCATGAACAAATAATCTCTACCGAAGTGCTCCAGACAATTCACAGCGATGTATGTGGCCCCTTTGAGCATAAATCAATGGCCGGATCAAAGTATTTCGTTACATTTATTGACGACTATACAAGATACTGCTGTGTTTACTTCTTAAAAGAAAAGAGCGAAGTAATCGAAAAATTCAAGGAGTATAAAAACTATGTAGAATTGTTTCATAAGAAGAAAATTCAAAACCTACAATCTGACAATGGAGGCGAATATAGGTCGAAGGCGTTTGACAAATTCCTCAAAGATAACGGTATAAGCCGAAGACTATCTGCACCCTATACACCGCAGCAAAATGGCATGAGTGAAAGGAAAAATCGGTCGCTGATGGATAAAGCAAGATGTCTGATGCTGGATTCCAATATTCCTGCAAATCTATGGGCAGAAGCAGTGAATACTGCAAACTATTTGATAAATAGAAGCCCAGCAAAAGCTCTCAAAGGAAACTCCCCATATGAGAAGTGGGTAGGAAGAACACCATCGGGAAATCATTTACACGTGTTTGGAAATAGAGCATTTGTGATGAACAAGAACCGAAGAGGAAAATTCACAGCCAAAGCGACAGAAGGAGTATTTTTGGGATACGCAAATAATACCAAAGGCTTTAGCATCTACATACCGGAAAAGAATGACGTTGTTATCAGCAGAGACGTAAAAGTAATCGAAAAGATGCATTATGGCAATACTTCTGCTGAGAAAAACGAAGACTCTACTCTAGGACCAAAATCGGACGAATTAATTGAGATTGAAGAACCTGAAATTAAAAACAAAATTAATAATAACTTACCTTTTCAGGAACCTACAAATTTTCCTTCTTCCAGCTCCAGTCAAGATCCAATTGACCCACCTCCCTCAAGTGGAAGACCACAAAGAGAAGTGAGACCACCAACATGGACCAAAGACTATGAGTTAAGTCGTTGCGTGACTATGTTTACTTCAGATAGTAATGATGATTATGACTATTCATTTCTTACATATCAAGATGCAGTGACGGGCACCGACAGACAAAATTGGGAGAAGGCATTACAGTCTGAAATGGATTCATTACAGAAAAATAACACCTGGGTACTAGTTGACAGATCAGAAGCCAAAGGACACAAAATTTTGTCGAACAAATGGGTATTTCGGATTAAAGATGACGGTACGTACAAGGCCAGATTAGTCGTACGTGGCTGCGAGCAGAAGGGAAACCTGGATTTTGAAGACATATATAGTCCAGTCGTGGCTCAATCTGCATTGAAAACTTTACTAGCCGTTGCCGCATCCAAATCTTACCACTTCATGACATTTGACGTAAAGACAGCATTCTTGTACGGAGAGTTGACAGATGAAGTTTATATGAAATTACCTGTTGGCTATAAAACTGACTACAACACTACTGAATTAGTATGCCGGCTAAAAAAGTCGTTATATGGATTAAAACAAGCTCCATTCACTTGGAACAAAACTTTTACCCAAGCGATGTTTGAGTTGGGTTTCAAGACCATAAAAACCGATCGATGCGTTTTCATAAACGAAGATAAGTCAATAATAATCGGATTATTTGTCGATGACGGACTTGTCATAGGAAAAGACATGAAAAAGATCGAGGTTATTTTGAAGAAGCTTGAAACGAAATTTGAAATGAAAAAGAATCAAAATCCAAGTACTTATCTGGGTATGGAAATAAGAAACTCAAAAGAAGGAATAATTCTTACTCAGAGATCTTATGTAAATGACGTACTAGAAAAATATAATATGAAAAATGCCAAACCTTGTGACACGCCCGCAAGTACAGGTAGCGATTCGAAGTCGATACAGGAAACTGCCCAGGAGAAGGAATATCCCTACAGGGAGGCAGTGGGAAGTTTACTGTACCTGTCTACCAGAACTAGACCAGACATCGCACAAGCGGTCAATCAAGTTAGCAGAAAGGTCGAAAATCCCACTAGAGAAGATGTCACAAAACTGAAGAAAATATTTAAGTATTTGGTTGGAACCAAAGACAAAGGCATTTTGTTCAAAAGAAACACACCGATAGAGAATATCGATGCATACAGCGACTCGGACTATGCTGGAGATCCATTGACGCGAAGAAGCACTTCTGACTCCGTGCTCATGATAGCAGATGGACCAATCGTATGGGCATCCAAGAGACAGCCTATAGTGGCGTTATCGTCAACCGAAGCCGAGTACATAGCCGCAGCTGACTGTTGCAAAGAGGCATTGCATCTGAAATCTTTATTGAAGGAAATAACCGATATGGATATAAAGATAAATTTACACGTTGATAACCAAAGTTCGATTCAACTTGTGAAATCTGGATCATTCAACAAAAGGTCGAAGCACATAGATGTGCGATACCATTTTATACACGAACACTTCGTGAACGGACTGATCAATATCAGCTACTGTCCAACTGAGATTCAGTTAGCTGACGTAATGACAAAACCACTGTCAAAAGTAAAGTTTGAAAGACACTGTGCAAGATTAATGCATGTATAGAGACGTGTCTCAGCAACATGAACGAACATCAGGAGAAGGTGTTGGAAGGTCGTGATGCTGTCCATGTTTGTCTATCCACTCAATTGCTTCGAATTTTGAGTTGGACTCTATTTATATAATAAAATAAGAGCGGTGACAGGTAGCCGTAGTTACCAAAAGCAATCTAGTGGCTATGATACATTTTGAATTTGTTTTAGGAATTATTTTAAAATTGATTGATGTACAGTGTCATGTAATTTATTCTATCTTTCTCATATACAAATATAAACATAATGTTTTGTATTTCTACGTTTTAATTCTTTCCAAAGCCAATCCACCCTATCAAGTTGGACTGTTGGTTGGTTTATGTATATACTGAACACAAAAACCGTGTCGAAATTAAGCTTAGCCTTTTGTATTCACGGATGAATCATTAAATAATTAGAATAGTTTGCATGAAATGCTATCAGGAATACTACATTCATATGTCAAATTCAGATTTCACTGTTCATTTCGATCTAATTAACTCCAAATATTTGACTTTATGGCAGGGTTATGATTCCATTTCAACATTATTGTAAACGCGTTATCGATAGTTTGTACCCGATTGTATTGTGGTAATATTAAATAACATTTGTTCCCGCCAGAGGGCGCGACGAACCATTCACTCCGGCACTCGTTCAGCGCGCGAGCGCAACGCCCGCTCATTCACTCACTCGCCCCAGTCTCTGTTTGACCGTTGACGCATAAAGTAGCAATATTCCGTGTCGCGCGACTAAACCCGGCCGGTACATTTACCAAGTGCAACTGACTCAGCTCAAAGGTGAACATTCAGCTCGTTTTGTGTTTACGTGTGTGTGCGTAAGGAGACTTCAGCCCAGGACTGATCTAAATCACGTAAGTCGCCACTCAAATTCCCATACTTCAATCCCGAATCTTCCCATTTCTACACTTTCTCTCAGCCCACGTCGCGTGTGATCATCCCTAGGTCACATTCTTTGGTCCTTCGAGCTCTTAAAACCAGCCCTTAGTGGATTTTCAGTACTAGTTCTAGTCTAGACCGCGCCCATACAGATTCTCAAACCACCCTCTTTCAAAAAAAAAAAAATCTCGGCTCAAATATCTCGATTCATACACTGTTAATAACATTCAAATATAAAATCAGCCCATATTTAATATACCTATAAGTCTTACATCACGATAATTTCTTTGTATTCATAATTTAATTGGTTAATTCTCTCTTAGTACATAACATACATACGTATACGTACTTGCCTATTCGGCTCATAACCGCCCGTTAGAACATTCTCGATTCGTTCCCGTAATACTTATTAGTAATTTAATATAAATAACAACATCCCATATAGTCTTAATTAAGTTTTAGTACAAAGTGAGGATTGTTTACAAATTACTTGGCGATTACTTCTTTGTGTCAGTTTTTACACAGTTCAGTTTAACAGCAAAAGTGTGTGTTATTGCATCATTATAAACAACAAGACAACAGTTTTAAATAGTAATCAGTGTAAATACAAATTGTTTAGGTCAGCTCATAGTAAAGTTATAGTTATTGTTTCATATTATTAGGCGGTCTCCGTTTGATCATAATTCATAATAGTTATTAAAAATATTAAAATAAACATCATAAGTGTTTGATAAGTTTAAAGATAAGTGCCGTAATATTAAGAATCGTTCAACATTTAATAGAAAGTTGGTAGGTTACACTCAGGTAAGTTAAATACACATTTTAGTTATTTCGTTCCGCTCAATAGGTAATAAACTAATAAACTATAACCTCGTAAAGAAAATAAGTGTACTCGTAATACTTAAGTGTTAAGTGTGTCTCTAAAGTGTAAGTTCAGCTCATATTACTACGATTTGCGTATAATCATAATATTGTTGTAACATCAAGAGTTATCGATAGTAACTTGATAGATATTGTTACGCCGGTAGGTTAGGTCAAAAACTTTGAACGTCAATTTCAGTGCTTTAGAGGCGTTTTCAGCAGGCTGAAAAGTCATTTCAGGCCGTTTCAGAAGTTGCTCTATCACATATCTAAAGATCGAAATTTCACCAAAGTTGCCGTCGTTTTCAGGCGCCTGAAACATGTTTTCAGTCCGTTTCAGGGCACCCTCTATCAGATGACGCCATAACCTGAAAACCCGTTTTCAGGCGTTTTCAGGACCCCTTATGGGCCTCTGAAGCAAAAATCATTATATGGCGAAATTTCCAGTAGGAGTGACAGAGATAGCACTAGTAGAAAGAGATAGCTATACTCAGAACATTCGAGAAGTGTGTAACAAGGATGGGACTACTAGAAAGAGATAGCTATACTCGGAACATTCGAGAAGGGAGTGACAGAGAGTGCACCATTAGAGAGAGACATATATGGCCTCGAATGTTCTCGGCCCTCACGCTGGCTCTTACTAGAATATTCGCGATATGTGTGGACAATGCGTCTAGAGCGGTTCCGCGGAATATATAAGGCGCCGACGGCCGGCGCGAGTTAGTTACATTTTAACTGCTATCGAGTGCTAGTACAAGGATAATCGGAGAGAAAGACTCTTGAGTGATTAGTGCGCTTAAGTACAGTTCGTGTGAATAGTGAGTGCATAATTTGTGAAATAGTGTGTGTGTGTTTTAATTAGTGGATTTTAAGTACAATTCGTGTGAATTGTAAGTGCGTGATTTTGGTAATAAAGTGTGTGTTTCATTTGTGGATTAATTTGTGCTTTTCTATCAAATACGAACCCCACGCTCGTAACATTTGGTGTCAGAAGTGGGATAGAAAATGCCGTTAATGCCACGAGAAACCGAGCCGAAAGGAGTGACGACGCGAAGCCAAACATCTGGATCTGGAGACTCGACGCCTGGTACGTCGGAATCACCTTCTCCAGCTGCGCAAGGGGTGGACCTCAACGCCATCTTCGTCCTCCTAAAGGAGCAGGCGAGAGAACAAAAGGAACAGTCCAGAATCCTCCAGAACGAGCTTCGGGAACAAAAGATACAACAGGAGGAACAGTCTCGAATCCTTCAGCAACAACAGGAGGAACAGGCTCGAATGCTCCGTGAGGTACACGAGTCCACGATCGAATGGAAGAAGGAAATGCTTGAGGTGCAGGAAAAACTAGCCGACATGGACATAAAATTGGAAAGTCGAGTCCATGAGGTCGATGAAAAGGTGGAAACTGTCAAGGAGGACGTCGCAGCCTATAAGAACCGCCTTCAGAAATTAGAAGTTAAAGTGGCTAGTGGTGCAACCACCTGTGTATCCGACGCATCGGTCGCGGGAGGCGGCAGATTTAAGGTGCCCCCCTTTGATGGTAGCTCATCATGGACTGCCTACAAGCTACAGTTTGAGTCTGTTTCCCAGGCTAATGGCTGGACTAAAGAGCAAGCCAGGACAGCACTGACGTTGGCGCTGCGCGACGAAGCCCTTACCATACTGGAAGCTCTGGGAAACGACCGGACGTACGACCGCCTTCTAGAAGCCTTGGAGGCCCGATACGGTGACAGTCACCTGGAGCACGTATACCGAGCTCAGTTGAAGGACAGGACGCAAGGACGTAACGAGTCCTTACAACAGTGGGCCCTGGAAATCGAGAAGTTGGTTAGAAAGGCCTATCAACGCACGTCAGCGTCGTTCGTGGACAGTATGCTGGTGCAGGCCTTCATCGATGGGATCCGGGATCTGGAAGTGAGGGCAGCCGTGCGATTGGGACATCATGGCAGCCTAAAGGATGCAGTAGCCCACGCTCTCGAGGTGGAAGCTGTACGACAGGATTCATCCAGGCCTTTCAGGGTGCGAGAAGTGTCGACTACGAAGCCAGTAGATTCCCGCCGCGAATTTGGGCCACGTTGCTACCATTGTGGAGAACGTGGTCACCTGCAGTCAGGCTGTCCGAAAAGGACTAGGAGGGACAGAGACCCCGCTCCAATGGCGAGGACAATAGGCTCTGTGGAGTCAGAGCCCCAACAGGGAAACGAATAAAAGCCAGGACTATGGGACGAGTGCTGGCTGGTGGTCGAAATGTCCCAATTATGATCTCACAGGCGAACGACGGGAATAGTCTGGTTGTTAAGGGAGAAATCTGTGGAATACAATGTCTCCTTACCATAGACACCGGAGCTTCTCGGACTGTGATCAGCTCTCGGCTACTGAAACACCTGACCAGAGATCATCTAGTCCAACCTAGGCATCTCCAGCTGCAGACCGCTACCGGCCAGTACATTTCCGTCCAAGGAGAACGAGAGTTGGCTGTGAAAATTGGTGAAAAAGAATACTGGCATAAAGTTATCGTTGCTAACATCGTGGACGACTGCATTATTGGATTGGATTTTATGAGGAGATATGACTGTAAAATCGACTTGAAGGTTGGAGTTCTAAAGTTTGGAGTTGATGAGATTCCTATACAAGGTGGAGTAAATGGAAATGTCTACTGTACCAAAAGAACCATTCTTCAACCAAGGTCGCAGGTTTTAGTTCCAGTGAAATTGCCGAACTCCACAGGGCCGCAATCTCACCGCTGTGTGGTGGTGGAGAGGTTGGATGCTGACAAACCGTGGATAACAGCCCGTACAATGGTAACCACGGCATCTACAGCATTTGTAAGGATCCTTAATCCAAGCGACACAGAATGCGTCCTCAATAAAGGAACGCTTGTCGGATCATGCGAAGAAATTTCCTGGTTACGAAGCTGTCGGGAATCTGAGGTAAGCGTAAAACCTGGGCATGTTAAGCCTTCAGTGGATGTTGAAAAGTTACTGAACGACTCCATGAAGGGCCTTACCAAGGAGGAATTCCTTAAGGCGCGTAGCTTACTGCTGCGTTATCGCAATGTCTTTTCTACGCATGACGATGATATTGGAAGAACTGGAGTGGTCCAACATGAGATCGACACTGGGGAAACCATGCCTATCCGACAGCGCCCTCGAAGAGTTCCAGTAGCTCGGGAGAAGGAGGTTGAGGGCATGATCGAGGAAATGCGAAGAAGCGGAGTTATTGAACCTTCAACAAGCCCGTGGTGTTCTCCCGTAGTTTTGGTTAAGAAGAAGGACGGCACCATGAGATTCTGTATTGACTACCGTCGACTTAATGATGTGACCAAGAAGGACAGCTACCCACTTCCTCGAATCGACGACACCTTAGACACGTTGAACGGAATGAAATGGTTTTCAACGTTGGATCTGAAAAGTGGCTATTGGCAAGTCGAAATCAAGGACAAGGATAAAGAGAAGACGGCCTTCTCTACTGGCAAGGGACTCTGGCAGTTCAATGTTATGCCATTTGGACTGTGTAATGCACCAGCCACATTTGAGAGATTAATGGAACAAATATTAGCTGGACTTCTAGGAGAAACTTGCTTGGTCTATTTGGATGACATCATTATCGTTGGTAGAGACTTTGATGACCACTTGAATAAATTGGAGCAGGTGCTAGCTAAACTACGAGGGGCAAATTTAAAACTCAGTCCCAAGAAATGCTCGTTTTTCAAACGTAGAGTGAATTACTTGGGACACGTGATTTCGAAGGACGGCATTCAAACAGATCCTGAGAAGATTAGCGCCGTGAAGGATTGGCCGACGCCAAAAGACAAGACTGCAGTACGTGCCTTCTTGGGGCTTTGCTCATACTACAGACGTTTTGTGAAGAACTTCTCGGATATAGCAAAGCCTTTGCATCAACTAACGGAAGAAAAACGATCATTTGACTGGAACGAACAATGTGAGTCAAGTTTCAACGAGCTTAAAGGAAGACTTTGTGAAACGCCAATATTGGGGTATCCAGACCCGGAAGTGGATTTCATTGTGGACACAGATGCTAGCAACACTGGTATTGGAGGTGTCTTGTCGCAAAAGAAAGGAGATAACGAAGTTGTGATTGCATATTTCAGTAAGTCATTGTCGAAACCAGAGAGGAATTACTGTGTCACTCGGAGGGAACTGTTAGCAGTTGTCAAGACGTTACAGCATTTCAGCAAATACCTGCTGGGAAGAAAGTTTCGTATCAGAACTGACCATGCCGCTTTGAAGTGGTTGCTAGAATTTAAAAACCCCGAGGGACAAGTGGCAAGATGGATTGAACAACTGCAGGAGTATGATTTCATCATAGAACACCGTAGTGGGAAATCACATGGAAATGCTGACGCCCTATCACGAAGACCTTGTGCGGACGACTGTAAACATTGCTCAAGACAAGAAGACAAGGAATGTGTTCGCATGATAAGAACTGATACGGTTAGCGACGAGTGGAGTGATGAAATGATGCAGCAAGCGCAACAAGAGGACCCTGACGTGAGACCCATTTTTGATTGGATTAATGCTGGTGCGCCTAAACCAAGATGGTGTGATGTAGCTCCGATGAGTGCAGTAACAAAAAGCTACTGGGCACAATGGGATAGCTTGGTTATGCATAATGGCGTTCTATGTAGAAAATGGGAATCAACAAATGGGAAGGATGCTCACCTGCAAGTCGTTGTCCCAAAGAAAAGGGTGAAAGATGTTTTGAGAAGCTTTCACGATGGAGCATCTGGTGGACACCTTGGAGTAAAAAGGACCCTAATGAAAATTCGGCAACGCTTTTATTGGATTCACTGCCGAGAAGATGTTGAAAATTGGTGTAAACGATGCACTAACTGTGCATCAGTCAAGGGACCGCATACCCGTAGCCGAGGAACACTCAAGTTGTACAACGTTGGAGCCCCTTGGGAACGGGTTGCATTAGACGTCGCAGGACCGTTTCCAGCATCTGACTCCGGAAACAAGTACATTCTTGTCGTGATGGATTACTTCACGAAGTGGCCTGAAGTATTTGCCATTCCAAATCAAGAAGCGGTCACCATAGCGGAAAAGTTAGTGAACGAAGTGTTTTGTCGCTTTGGAGTGCCACTCGAAATCCACAGTGATCAAGGAAGAAACTTCGAATCTGCGGTCTTTCAGGAGACTTGTCGCATAATGGGAATTCATAAGACGAGGACTACGGCGTATCATCCACAATCAGATGGAATGGTTGAGAGATTTAACCAGACACTAGAGAGACATCTAGCCAAGGTCGTTGAGTGCCACCAAAAAGATTGGGATCGGCATATCCCCCTCTTCCTGTTGTCTTATAGGTCGGCAACTCACGAAAGTACGGCGGTTACTCCATCGTATGCGAACTTTGGAAGAGAACTCCGTTTGCCTGCAGATCTCCTGACTGGACGTCCGCCTGATACACCGAGATCTATCACAGAATATGCGAGTGATTTGAGGGATCGGATTGATGATGTTCACAGCCTGGTACGTGAACACGGGCTCCACGCTAGCATAAAGATGAAAACCCGATATGACCGGAAGTCTTATCAAGTGGGTTTTGAGGAAGGTTCGTTGGTGTGGCTACATAACCCTATGCGACGAGTAGGAAAGTCCCCGAAACTGTCTCCGAATTGGGAGGGGCCTTACAAGGTAGTCACTAAAATAAACGACGTCACGTATCGAATCCAGCGGAATCCTCGTAGTCCAAGCAAGATTGTTCATGTTGACCGGCTGGCCAGATACCACGGAAATAATGATGCTCGGGACGAGCATGTCTTAGGAGGGGGCAGTGTTACGCCGGTAGGTTAGGTCAAAAACTTTGAACGTCAATTTCAGTGCTTTAGAGGCGTTTTCAGCAGGCTGAAAAGTCATTTCAGGCCGTTTCAGAAGTTGCTCTATCACATATCTAAAGATCGAAATTTCACCAAAGTTGCCGTCGTTTTCAGGCGCCTGAAACATGTTTTCAGTCCGTTTCAGGGCACCCTCTATCAGATGACGCCATAACCTGAAAACCCGTTTTCAGGCGTTTTCAGGACCCCTTATGGGCCTCTGAAGCAAAAATCATTATATGGCGAAATTTCCAGTAGGAGTGACAGAGATAGCACTAGTAGAAAGAGATAGCTATACTCAGAACATTCGAGAAGTGTGTAACAAGGATGGGACTACTAGAAAGAGATAGCTATACTCGGAACATTCGAGAAGGGAGTGACAGAGAGTGCACCATTAGAGAGAGACATATATGGCCTCGAATGTTCTCGGCCCTCACGCTGGCTCTTACTAGAATATTCGCGATATGTGTGGACAATGCGTCTAGAGCGGTTCCGCGGAATATATAAGGCGCCGACGGCCGGCGCGAGTTAGTTACATTTTAACTGCTATCGAGTGCTAGTACAAGGATAATCGGAGAGAAAGACTCTTGAGTGATTAGTGCGCTTAAGTACAGTTCGTGTGAATAGTGAGTGCATAATTTGTGAAATAGTGTGTGTGTGTTTTAATTAGTGGATTTTAAGTACAATTCGTGTGAATTGTAAGTGCGTGATTTTGGTAATAAAGTGTGTGTTTCATTTGTGGATTAATTTGTGCTTTTCTATCAAATACGAACCCCACGCTCGTAACAATATTTAGGGATCAGTGTCCTAATACATAAACCCTTACTTAAAATAAAACTCATATCCGATTATATTTAAATTACACATAATAATTTATTCTGCTCGATAGTAAATACATTCGATTTAGGTGTTAATTAACGTTATTTGTTTGGTGTACTAGTATACAGGTTGTTATTTTTTTTTCAATTGTGACAATATTGTTATAATCCCCGCTCATAATTTAATCTTGTTCTTATTATTAATTACGTTTGGTGTTTCTCTTGCGTTGTTGAAATATAAAGTCGGCTCAACATTTACACATATACAGGGTGACCTGAAATAAAGCGCACATAAAATTTAATTTTTTCTTTAAATTCCGTAACGCTTTCTCTTTTTTTTCTCTCTTTTTTCAATTGAATTGCTCATCCGCTCACAATGCCTACCAAGTCTCAGGCAGCCATCTTCCGCGAGGCGCTGAAGGCAATCGCAATGTTAAAAGATATTGCCTCGGCGGTCTTGGCGAAAGACAGCAAATACTCGGTGGAAGATTTTACGGCTCGATTTAGTAAATTAGAAAATTATAAGCGTAAGCTGGAGAACGTGTTTTATGAAATCTTGGATGACGAACCCATCACGCCGGAGGTCGAGGCCACCTACACCAATAGTTATGACAACGCGATAAAGGACTATGAGGACATCCTTGTCGCGTTCGAAAAATTCAAAACGTTCTCAGCAAAACTCGACCCCGCTCAGCCCTCAACGTCGGCAACGCCCTCGACAGTTCTGCCCAAGATAGCGTTGCCAAAATTCACCTCAAAAATTGAAGATTGGCCGTCGTTCATCGCCATTTTCAGGAGTTTGACGGACGACATGACAACGATTTCCGATGCCGTCAAGCTCCACTATCTGCTCTCATGTCTGTCTGGTGAAGCGCGTAGCATGATTTCTCATCTTCAGCTCACAAGTGAAAATTTTGCCGTGGCTATGGACATTCTGACCAGGCGTTACGAGAACCGTCGCGTCCTCATTGACAGATTTGTAGACATCATAATGGACTTGCCCAACATTCATGCTCGCTCCAACATCCGCACGCTGTTTTTAACTCCGCTCATTTCTGCTCATTGCGCTCTCAATAATTTGGATCTGCCAATGAAGGATAGCGATTACGTTTTCGTATCCATAGTGGTACGAAAACTTAAGGGAGAACTTCGTACCCTCTTCGAGCGTAGGTATAGCTCGTCGCAAATTCTGCCCACACTTAAAGATTTAATTGCTTTTCTGGAGGAGCACGCACGCTGTATCGAGACCGAGTGGTCAAGCCCAGCTCCCCCGCAACCCAGGCAACCATCGCCACAGCCAGCTCAATACCGTAGGCAGTCTCCCATCAGGCCTCCTCGAGGTCCGCAGCCCATGTATCAAGAGACAAGCCATCAGGCCCCGGCTAGCTACCAACAGCGGTACACCACCCCACCTCACGCTCAGCTCAAACCTGTTTACTCGGCTCACCCATCAGCTCATGGACAAAACACCGCCAATAATATGCCCTGCCCATTCTGCTCAGATAGAGGGCACAAGCTCATCGCATGTCCACGATACAACGACCAACCGATCCAAGGCCGTTGGGACTTCATTCAAGCTCGCAACCGCTGCCGACGTTGCCTGGGTCCCCATTACGAAAATGAGTGCAAGTCCACACGGGCCTGCAAAGAGTGTGGAAACGATAGACACCACACATCACTTCACCGCCCTGGTGGCGCCTCTTCTCCAACTCACTCTTCCGCTCATCTACTCCCACCTCAGCTGAGAGAACAGCCCAGACAGCGTCCAGCTCATGAGCAACAACATGCTTCAGCGCACGCCTCAGGTATGAGCGCGTCTATTCAGAACCCACAAAGTCACTCGCGTTCGCCCAGTAGGTCTCGTGAAGGTGGTCCGCAATGACTATCTACAATAACCGAGCACTGCGAAGATGAAGAGACTGAGCACGCACACTCAGCTCATACACACGCAACTCATACACACTCAACTCATACACACTCCGCTCATACACATAAATCACAAACCCACACTGCGATTTCAGCTCCTACAGCTCATAACTATAATATCAATTCAGCACAACGTGAAGAACACGTCACTAATTTTCCAATTTTATTGCCTACCGTCTCTCTAAAAATAGCAGACGTACATGGTCAATTTCACACAGCGCGCGCTTTATTAGATTGCGGTAGTATGCTAAGTCTTATAACTCAGCGCATGGCTCGAATTTTAAATTTGCCGCCAAATTCATCATCATTAAAAATCGCAGGAGTGGGCAACCAACACACACAGGAATCACAGGGATCTATTACAATAGTATGTCGGCCTACCCGCCATGACACTCCCACAATTACGACTACAGCGCATATTCTAAAAAATGTTACTGGTTATTTACCGTTACAAAAGGTCCCACACGTTGCAAAGGTGAGCGGTAAGCCACCGATCCCCTTGGCAGATCAAGACTACCATATACCAGCTCCGATCGATCTGTTATTGGGTTCTGACGTTCTCGGCCAAGTTCTGGACGGGACTAAGGTCTCGTTAGGCCGCGGGAAGCCCATAGCCTTCGGCACGATTTTCGACTTTGCACTGATAGGACCCATCGAGGACTTGTACGCAACACCAGCAAACCAGTCCAACTCAGCTCACATTGTCAGCTCTCAGTCAGAAACCGATGCATCTACACTTGAAATTTGTAAGAACCTTGAGAGGTTCTGGGAGTCAGAAGAACCCCAACCTCATACACAGATCAGCCCGTTACAAGAGCAGTGCGAGGAGATTTTCCGCGCCACAACCACTCGAGAGCCATCAGGCCACTACATGGTGACATTGCCCTTTCTATCAGATGCGCCGACCTTAGGCAACACTCATGCTATTGCACTGCGTAGGTTCCTCAATCTTGAGAAGAAGCTACAAGCAAATCCGCTTCTCCGCTCTAAATATGTTGATTTCATGAACGAGTACATCAACCTCGGACACATGTCACCTTGTCACCCCAGCACTTTTGCAAATAAGCCTCATTTCTATATTCCCCATCATTGTGTTTTTAAAGCAGGATCAGACAAACTACGGACTGTATTCGATGGAAGCAGCAAAAGCTCAAATGGCATCAGTTTAAACGATTGCCTTCACACAGGTCCAGCTCTTCAACAAGATATTGTTGACATTATTATGTCTTTCAGAATGCACCCGGTAGTCTTCAGTACTGACATCAAAAATATGTTCAGAAACATACTCATTCACCCAGATCAAAGACAATATCAGCTCATCCTCTGGCGGTCTTCGCCTGACCAGCCTCTGCTCACATATGCCTTATCTACTGTCACATACGGTTTACGCTCAAGCCCATATCATGCCATCCGCACTCTGCTCCAATTGGCTGATGACGAAGGTCATCGTTATCCGCAAGCTGCTCAAGTCCTACGCAAATCAATCTTTGTCGATGATATCATCGACACACGACCGAGTCATGACCACAGAGTATATACTCTGTGGTCATGACTCGGTGGAGTCTGCACAGGCGCTCCAAGCCGAGTTGATAAATTTACTTGCTCTAGGTGGCTTTCAACTCAGTAAATGGACTTCGAACTCTCCTCAGCTCCTAGAACAATTTCCAGATGACCAATGCGATATGCCCAAAGACTTTGATATCAGCCCAGAATCTAATTCCATCAAAGTGTTAGGTATTCAATGGATTCCTCAATCAGATGAGTTCACTTATCGCATCTCTCTCCCCACGATCACTCAAGTCACAAAGCGCTCAATTCTCAGCACAGTAGCATCTCTTTATGACCCCAACGGTTGGGTCACTCCGGTCATCCTCCGCGCTAAGCTTCTCTTACAGAAGTTATGGATTCTGAAACTGGGATGGGATGAGCCCATTCCTGATGATACCCATACAGAGTGGCAGCACATCTTCCAGGACCTCCCTCAGCTCGCAACTCTTCGTTTACCTCGGCACATTTGCAAATTCAAACCTACATCCACGTACTCACTCCATGGGTTTGCTGACGCGTCAGAAGCTGGTTTCGGCGCTGCCACTTACCTCCACGAGCTCGATGCTAACGGACATGTCAATGTACACCTGGTCATTGCCAAGTCAAAGGTTGCACCTATCAAGAATCGCCTCACTATTCCAAAGTTGGAACTCTCAGCTGCTGCTCTCTTATCCCAGCTCATGGCTTGTGTATCAGCCGAACTCTCAGCTCACGTTACCATAAAACAACATATCTGCTGGTCAGACAGCACAATAGTCTTGGCGTGGCTCAACACATCCCCTCATCAGCTCCAGACATTCGAAGCCAACCGAGTGGCTAAAATAAAGTCTAGTCCAACCAGCTCCACGTGGAGACATGTTCCCACGAATCTCAACCCATCAGATTGTGCCAGTAGAGGAATGTCAGCTCAATCTCTTTCAACTCATGAACTCTGGTGGTCCCCCAGCTGGCTCAAAGAGCCGCCTCACACCTGGCCAAAGATGCCAGCCGCTTTAGGTCATCACGCTCTACCCGGCCTAAAGCCGAGAAAGGTGCCAGCTCATATAGCTGTCCCTGATGTAGATCATGATCTGCTCACTCGCTTCAGCTCTCTCGACAAGCTCGTCGGAGTGACGGCTTGCATCAAGCGATTTATTTTTAATTGTAAGCACAGCCCAGATGTACGGCGCTCTGGTCCGTTGACAGTTAGTGAGCGTAAAGACGCTCTGTCATTCTGGGTCCGTTCTGTTCAACAGAATGAGTTTGCTGAAGATATCCATCGTCTTCAAACTAATAAGCTCTGTACAGCCCGTCTCCAACGTCTCTCGCCATTTATGAAGGACGGACTTTTGAGAGTCGGTGGCCGTCTCTCTCATGCTCCAATTAGATATGACGCTCAACATCCGCTCATTCTGCCCAGCTCTAGTCCGCTCGTAGATCGCATCATTGATTACTACCACAAAATATATTGCCATCCTGGCGCTGACACCTTACACGCCATTATACGCCAGCAATTCTGGATCCTATCCGCTCGCCGTGTAGTTCGAAGTAGGGTATTTAAATGCATAAGATGTTTTCGATGCCGCGCTCAACCTGAAGCCCCGCCCATGGCCGATCTTCCGGCGGACAGGGTTTCGCCTCAACCTGTATTTAGCCAAGTTACAACTGATTTCGCCGGCCCATTCCTCGTCAAGTCAAGCACGTTACGGAACGCTAAACTCTTAAAAGCATACTTCTGCATATTTGTGTGCCTCTCAACGAAGGCGGTTCATTTAGAGGCCGTCTCTGCGCTCACCACGGAAGCTTTTCTCGCAGCGTTACAAAGATTTATCTCGCGACGCGGTGCACCGGTTCTGATTAGATCAGATTGTGGCACAAACTATATAGGTGCTAGAAATCAGCTCATCGAAGTTCAGAACTTCCTCACTGAAAATAATGATGCAATCACACACAAACTTGCCAATCAGCACATAACTTGGCTGCTGAACCCCCCAAAGGGGCCCTGGTTCGGCGCCTTGCACGAAATTAATGTAAAGTCTACAAAACAGTTACTTTATCGCGTAGTTGGTGAACAACACCTCACTTTCGAAGAATTCTCCACACTTCTTGCACGAATCGAGGCTGTTTTAAACTCCCGACCTCTCTGCCCAATTTCGTCCGACCCTACGGACTTCGAACCCTTAACTGCTGGTCATTTTATTATAGGCCGTCCGCTCACTGCCCTGCCTGAGCCATCCTTCGATGACAGGCCATTATCAGCCCTTAAACGTTTTCAGCTCATACAAGCTCTTTCCCAGCGCTTTTGGACACTGTGGACCAAATCCTACCTCCATACCCTTCAAACCCGCTCCAAATGGCTCTCCCCTTCCTCACCTCCTCGAGTTGGCGAACTTGTACTTATCAAGGAGGACAATCTGCCTCCGCTCCAGTGGAAACTGGGACGAATTACCCGCACAATACCTGGGAAGGATGGAGTGATCCGAGTTGTGGATATGGACACTGCTCAGGGACATTTTCGCAGACCTGTGCTCAAGATAGCCAGGTTGCCGTTGGAGTCAGCTCATGAAGAGGCTCTTCCTCGGGCCCCCCAGGATGTTCCCGCCAGAGGGCGCGACGAACCATTCACTCCGGCACTCGTTCAGCGCGCGAGCGCAACGCCCGCTCATTCACTCACTCGCCCCAGTCTCTGTTTGACCGTTGACGCATAAAGTAGCAATATTCCGTGTCGCGCGACTAAACCCGGCCGGTACATTTACCAAGTGCAACTGACTCAGCTCAAAAGTGAACATTCAGCTCGTTTTGTGTTTACGTGTGTGTGCGTAAGGAGACTTCAGCCCAGGACTGATCTAAATCACGTAAGTCGCCACTCAAATTCCCATACTTCAATCCCGAATCTTCCCATTTCTACACTTTCTCTCAGCCCACGTCGCGTGTGATCATCCCTAGGTCACAACATTTATGTGATTTAATTTGAATATCATCTGGATATATAGATAACATCATCAGAATTTGTAATTTATTAAAGACTAGTTAGGCAATGGACATCCTCAGCAGTAAGTTCGTGTCAATTTTTTTCTTCACCGTAGTCGGGCGTCTTAGGATGTTCATCTATACCTGTACCATAATTGGCCAAAATCCGTCCAGACGTTTTGGTATGGTGAGCGTACAATGATTCTAACGCATGGCATTCTACGGCTGGGGCCGCGCGCCTTCATCGCGCTGTTAAAATTATTTTTCTCAAACATCCAAGGAAACGTCGTTCTTATGATCGTGGTAATAGAACGCGAAATACGTCTTTGTATAGCAATTGTTGAAGATTCGTTCTAATTTCAAAGTAGAGTTCAATAAAGGAATTTCATACAACACTATTGGCCGTGGCCAACAAAGAGATTGTCTTTTGTTTCAGTGGGGTTTATTTCTTTTATTGATAATCTATGGCATACTGCCAATAAAAAAAAAACGTTGTTTGTGCATGCATATTTACGTTTTATTTCTTATACAACGTGGGCCCTGCAACATAAGCAAAAAATTAAAACATTGATTTTACTCGTTAAACTGAACAACATTTGTACAGCAACTTTAAAAAAAAAACAGTTATCAAAATTTTATTATTTCAAACAAAGTAAATAGTATTTTCAATGTATGTCGTCCAACGTTGACATTCCCTGAGCATTGACATAGCTGTCACTCTACTAATATCGGACATTTCGCAATACATTGCTTCTTTGTCTAAACTTTATTCTACAAAATGTCATTTAATACACGTTATTTTCAGAAGTTGCTTAACAAATGTTGTTTAGTTTCAAGGGACGAATCTATGTTTTAATTTATTGCTCCTGTTACAGGGCCCACCCTTTATTTAACTATATTTTTCAATTAGATTAAAACAGATATTCAATAAAATAAACAAGGAATCACGTTTATTGTAAATAATATTATAATATCTAATTAAATAAGGTGTTGTCATTTTTTAATAAATAGAATCATCTTAACATTTAGTGGCAAAAACATTAACCCGAACAGCTTAAAAAAATAAATTTTGAACAAAGTAAAAAGTTGGCGGGAATAGTAAAAATATATGAATATATAAGTTGAACATTTGTATTATTTCCTTGGATTTATTTGAGAAAAGCACTATACAAGCCTCAGCGCGAACAGGGATTGTCGGCCTCGTATCTCTAGATGGCCTCGTTATCACTCGGCCATCTATTACTACTCGGCCAACAATTCCCTCTTTCGCGGCCTCTGCAGTAATGTAGTACCTATTTCTGAAATAATGACCCCTGTACATAGAAAACTGATTTTGAATACAATTTTATAAACCATAAATATATAGAAACCTCAAGACCAATAGTGAACACAACCTTTGTTTCAAAAGTAGAACACCGTTACAAAGGATGCATCTGAACGTTACACTCTCTTTCTTGCTATCCATTATCCCACATGGTGGTGAAGACAGCTTTCCTTATTTTACTTCTTTACTTTGCCCTGTCTTCGACATCGTCTGCGGATACTTGACACTCACTCATATCCTTTTGCACTACATCCTTCCACCTCGTTTTGGGTCTGCCTCTGGATCTTCGACCGGGGATGGAAAGTAGTAGTGCCAAGTTCCCCACGTGGTCGGATGGTCGTCGTTTTACGTGACCATACCATCGCTGCCTACTAAACCATCTGATTGTTACAAAATATAGCTAAACATCTAGTAAAACGTCATATAAACCGTCATATTCGTGGAAAAAGAGCAATATCGGTGCAAAAGTTCCCTGGGTGAAATCCCTGTTAAACATTAATAACGCTGAAGACACGTCAACGCATAACGTTTTACTGCTTACGTATATGAAAATTGCGCGTTAGTAACGTAACGGTAATATAGTAAATATTTTAAAAACAGTGGCCCGACTCACAAAAGGGCATTGCTAATTTTGCCCAAAAATGTTTGTTTGTTATGGTGCTTTATTTTAAAAAGTACCGAAATGCCATTTGTATTTTTTCAAGAACAGTAGTAAGTACTACTTAATTTTATTTTAATGTGAGAACACCACAATTTTTGACACAAAGAAGTAGCTAAGGTGAAAAGACTTCAAAATAAACAATGCAAAGATCAACACACTAAGCATGAGGAAAAATTCGAAAGGTGTTCTGGGCGTTCGGGTGGTGAGATGGTTGACGCGTTGGGTCGGTGATTAAAAGGTACCTTGTTTGATATGCAATCTCTTCAGCCACGTCATGCATTATTTTTTTATGCGGTGATCTTTGTATAACGTTTCAAAAAAACAGATAATCAATAAAATTATTCATAATGGGCGATGTCGATAATAATTGATGACTTTTTAAAGTTATAGTTAGCTGCCTATATTTTTATTTTTTAACACTACCATTAATTCTATGCGATTTGAATATTCTAGTAGCTGGTTCGAGTTAATTTCATGCTATGCTGGTATTTTATATCCTTCAGCACCAAATAGTAATAGCGTAGTCTTCAAAAGCCAAAACGTGTATGTAATGCGAAATATCTCCAAGTTGACTGTCTCTTCTTCTCTTTCTACCTGACGAAATTTGGAACCTTTGGCTCAGAAGCCCTCGTGACGATTTGCGAATGGTTGCTGGCAACTTGGCAACGAATCCAAAATATTTTGCCGTATATTTGGGGCGGTTTATTTCGAGTATGGAATGTAATATACGAGGGGCGTTCAATAAATTCTCGGTATGGACATCTTTTAAACCTTTTTAGTTAACTTTTTAATACTGGGTGGTAAGTGGCATTCATTAGTATAAAAAATTAGTAAAATTCAAACGGCCATGTTCTTTTGTTTTTTTGCAACTGCCGAATAAACGTGATCACTATGAGCGATTTTCGATGTTAATTAAATTAGAGCACCGAGCGGTAATAAAATTCTTGACCAAACAGGGAAAAATCAAAAAGCTATTAAAGAAGAAATGGACTATGTTTACCGTGAGTCTGCTCCTTCTTTATCAACAATTCAAAAGTGGTCAAGTGAATTTAAGCGTGGGAGAGAGAGTATTGAAGACGACCCTAGACCTGATCGGCCCATCGAAGCTTCTTCGACAGAAAATAGAAAAAAAGGAGAAAATGATATCGGAAGATGGTCGAGTAAAGGTGAAAGCAATAACCCAAAGCACTGACCTTTCTATTGGTACTACACACAATATAATCCATGACCATCATAATATGTCAAAAGTCAGTGCGAGATGATTACCGCGAATGCGGTTAAAAAATCTAATTGACCGATGTTATAAGTGCGTAAACATAGGGGGGGAATACATTAAAAAATAAAAATAAAACGCCTATCGTATTCTTTTGTTTTTATTCTAATACCGAGAATTTATTGAACGCCCCTCGTATTGATACTGATACTACTGAAGTAAAACTGTTTGCTATGTCAAAGGCTGTTAACATGCGCCGAGATGAAATTATGAATTGAGTTTATTTTTCTGTATATTTGAATAAATATTGCGACTGTTCAGCGTTTCAGAAATTTATGCACGGGATTAGCTAATTGCCAGCTTATTTATGGAAATCATAATAAATAAGTATGTAAGAAATAAATATTTACAGTACTTCTAACTTTTTAGGCGTATTACATTTCTCAAATAACGTTTTGTCAGGGTATTTTTTTGACAATATAAGGATTTATTGAAGTATAACTACATAAGTACCTTATCTCACAGTTATCTCATTTTTGTGGAATAAATAAAGTGCGGGTATAAAAGTGGATTATTGTCGGATATCGGAAACTAATCATTTCTCTGGCAAAACTAACCTATTCACCGCTTTGATAAGGCCAGGATTACACGTTCTATAAGAGGAAAACCTTTTCCTTTCATAATTCACGACAAAATGGATGTTAGATGAATCATCGGTGTAATTAGCAAGAATGTTTATTAAGGACTATGTAGCAAAAATAAATAATAGTAGGTACCAGTGGTGTGGCGTTGAATGAATCCGATTCCAACCGGATTGCCTATTTTAGAGAATTTGTCACCTTTCTCTATGTATTGCTCTTAGAAAAAAAGTAAGTTTGCTAAGGCTTACCTAGGCATTTCTTTGACACAGAGCCATAGGCACATCAAAACCTGTTCTTTAAGAAATTTATTGCTCGTAAAGTTCATTTGGTAATATTGCTTCTATGAGTTTTATGTATACATAAAATTCACAGAAGCAATTCATAGTCCTTTTACTCATTTACTGAGCCGGCGGTCATGTCGTTATGTGTAAGATAGTTGACTGGTTGAGAATGCCTCATGGCATTAACTCCGCCTTTTGTACGATAAGGTTTCTTTTGTGCAATAAAGATTAAATAAATAAATAAATATTTTATGAAATGACATCATATTATATTAAATTATTATTATTAACTAGACAGAGACAAAGGTAAATTATGAAAGAAAAATGAAATACTTATCCGATCCGCTGCTATTTAAGCAAGAATCGAACCTGTGACCCTACGTTTCCGACGAAGTGCTCTCCCAACTGAGCTACCACAACATCGATACTTCAATCACACCAAATCCTTGATTCCATAATTATACACTATTTGAGCGCCTTCTGCGTTTTATGTGTTTAAAATGCTTCTGCGTATTATCCATACCCTAGGATGTGCGTTTACACGCAGGATCCGAAAAGTATATTAACATATTTTATAGTTTTCGGATCCTGCGTGTAAACGCACATCCTAGGGTATGGATAATACCACATTTTTTACTTTTATCTATAAATATTGACACAAAGTTAAATTATGAAAGAAAAATGTAATGTGATCCACTGAAATGTAAGCAGGAATCGAACCTCCCTCGAACGTCCCTACGTTTCCGGCGTAGTGCTCTACCAACTGAGCTATCACATCGTTACGTCAATCACACCAAATCTTTGATTCCACAATTTTACGCAACTGGAGCGCCCTCTGCGTCATATGTGTTTAAATACATTACATTTTTCTTTCATAATTTATGTATGTATGTAAGCACTTTATTGTACAAAAAACAAGAAAAACACATTACAAAAGAATAGGTAAACATGCACAAAGGCGAACTTATCCCTTTAAGGGATCTCTTACAGTTAACCTTTGTGTCGATATTTATAAAAGTATAAAATATTTTAAAATTTTGAAGAACATATCAGTTTGATCAGTTTGTGAAAATATCTCTTGAATTCTAATTCGCGGGCTCTCATTGGCAGCGTGGGAGCACTTACTGAGCGTTGGCGCAGTAACAATCGGAAGCTTTTAAGATTTCCGACAGTCTGCCCTATCGCTCCGTATGTGAACAAATGTAGCACAAAGTAGGTTAAAAATTGAGGTTTCGCTGCTTTGTTTGAGGACTGCTGATGACGCCAAGTGCATTTAAGGTCTTTTATTTTCGCACATTTATTGTAAAGCGATTTGTGCACATTTCTTGACAAGACGGTATGTTTTCTGTCTTAACAAAAAATGTGAATGTTGAGTATTCAATGACGCTGAAATCTATATTCCCAGTTTTTGGTGAACACGCAAGATAATGCCTTTACTCATAATAAAAGGCCACGTTTACCATACAAATTTTCACGTTTTACCCCTTTTAGGGGCGAATTTTCAAAAATACAAAAACTTGTTTTCTTACTTTGTAAAAAATATTACAACTCCTACGCAAGAAACCCCAAGCTTTTCATATATTTAAACGTTCGCCTCCCACTTTACCCCATTAGGGGTGAATTCACTACACGGAATATTACCACTCTTACTCTTCTTAAGAATGCTAAGTTCCTCAATACAAACATTCACCTCCCATTAAACCCCTTTAAAGGATGAGTTTTAAAAAATCGAAATAAGTTTTCTTGTTTTTAGATGGAGAATATGTACAACGTTTTAAGTCTCTTATTTAAAATACACAATTTCCATACAACCTTTTAACCCCGATTTGTCGCCTTTAGAGGTTCAATTTTGAAATATTCCTTCTTATTCAGAATCAGAATCAGAAATTTGAAGTTCCTAGGTTCAGTAGTTTTGGCGTTACGTTGATGAGTGTATCAGTCAGTCACAGTGACTCAAGACTTTTCCGTTAACATGTATAGATAGATAGATAGGTAGATTTTTTATTTGTAATAATACCTGCCTCACTGTACCTGCTCATCCCACGGGAACACTACATTTTTCGGCATATTATTTTTGATCAAAATTGGTCCAGCCATTTTAGAGTGAAGAAGTACATACAAACACACTCAAAAACTTTCGCCTTTAGTATAGGTATTACTAAGATAAAAGCAATTTAATAAACTTAAAAACAATTAGAAATTATATACGTACAGTCAACCAATTTGATTCCTAGGCCATTTCGTACCCTTGTCACTGTGAACGTCAATATGAAAGCCGCTTGAAATCTCATATCATTGTCATTGTGACAAGGT
This sequence comes from Apotomis betuletana, assembly GCA_932273695.1. Lineage (NCBI taxonomy): Eukaryota > Metazoa > Arthropoda > Insecta > Lepidoptera > Tortricidae > Apotomis > Apotomis betuletana. Next base: position 23,466,206 of record OW026303.1, on the reverse strand, counting down.
TCTATTGTGGCCTAGAAATCAAATTGGTTGACTGTACCTACATAGACGAAACGTTTTTAATCAAAAGAAGTTAAGTGGTTGAACTTCGTTAAAACCAACATTGTGAATTCAGATGACACATTTTTTTTTCTCCTTCAAATGAAAATTCTGCGAAATAGAACATTTAATGAAATGAAATATTTATTGCCGAACACATGTAAATATAGATAAGATCTTAACAATATGGTTGTATCAACATGTTCTGGTTCTATTGGCGTGCTCAATGAAACCTTTTATCCATGAAATAGAAGGGCCTCGCCTTAAACATGTCTAGTAGGTGTTAATAGGCTTTAACGTAGAAAATAGAATTACCTTAGTGGTTTCGGCTTCGATCGCAATTCGATTTTATTTGCGTATATCATTCGGTGCCACGGTAACTTTGATATACTGATAATTAGAATGTACGTAAGCGATGAATCAGTATAATGGTATTTCTTGAGGGTACAGCATCTCCGTTACAAGGATGTACTTAAGAGACACCTTACCGCCATCAGTATTATCTCCTAATGGTTGGGAAGCCATGAGCCGTAAACGGGATGTATGGTCCACTGTACGGCGTACGCGTTTGAGTGAAGGAGTTTGAAGAAGTGCGTCTCCAAGCGCTGGATATTAAGCGTTAACCTGAATGCATATACAAGCGCTGTCACCTCAAGCCTGTCAAGTAAAGAGGCATAACCTTGAAATACGACCTTTATCATGATGTGTAGCTGTAATTTCACACAGTAAATAAATTTTATATAAACGGACAAAAGAAACAAGAAAAATTGTAAAATACCAGAAAGAAAGAGAAGATACAATTAAGAACAAAATACAATTAAACTGCTAAACAATGTTGTTAAAAGAACTTACTGAGTGAAGTGAATTGAACTACAAAGGTACTACCATTAAAAATGCGCGTATCTAGAATGTATTTATTGATTATATTTTAACGTTAAAGCGTAAAAACAGTGCGGTGAGAGATGTAAAACAGTGAAATCACATATATTACAATCCTGTAAAAACAAAATGAAAAATATACCAAGGCACGGCTCGGAGGCCGATCGTTTCATAATATCGGACGACATATTTCCGGCGTGCCAATTAAAATTCCGGCTCTTTTAAACCCCTTTTAATATTAACATATCAATTTAATAACATTCCCAATACGGTATTACATTGCCATTAAGGGTATGTAAATGGACGCGATGTAATAACTGGCTCGGCAGGGACGGTTTAATTTAGTCGGCTTATTGACTTCAAAGTTATTAAATTAGGTCAGAGGCGGACTCTGTTAATCCGTCCATCCATATGAATAGGTCGAATAGTTTAATCGTTCGGAATTGCGTATTTTTCTTTTTTATAAATTATTGTTAGTTACTATTAGATATTTTTAGGCGGCTGTTTGGTATGTGTTACAGACGCAACTGATATAGGGCTTCTAAATGGGCCATTTATTTATTTGCCACGCTGTTACGTCGCCTACATCAAACTAGATTTAAGTTTTTATTTTATTTTATGTTTAATTTTGTAGTTCACAGTGCCTTAGTTTAATTACTGTAATGCTGTGTAACTAATTTGAATAAATAAATAAATAAATTATTTATTTATTTATTGAAAAACAGGTTACATAACATTACAGTTTACACCAATGCGTCATGAACCAAACAATGTTTATTTTGACGGCAAAACGGCGTGGCCCGGTAACAACGGTTGTTCCGACATCTCGGCTGTTGGGTTTGGTAGGTTGCCCCGGAACCGACGAAACACGACACCTTTCGGCCAGAAATCAGCACACGCGATAGTGTCCTGGAGCGGCCGCGGCACGCGCACTACAAACGAGGTGAAGTGCACGTAGTGGCGCGAATGCAACTGGAACACCCTCAGCGAGTAGCCGGTTTTCTGGCGAACATACTGCGTCACTTCTTCAGCGGTGGCAGTGTGATGCAGGCGCGACACGTACAGCGCCTTGCTCGGTGTGGAGACCCGCAGACCACAACCAACCGGTTCTGCAGTACCACACTGACTCTTGCGTGTCTTACGCTTTCTTGACACCATATTAATATATTGTCCTTCTCTAACATCCCTCATCTAGAACAAGATGCAAATAATGGTCGGTCACAAATTGCAGCAAAACATAGCCCGTTTAGAAGCGCCTTTAGAAAGTCATCAGCGTTCGTTCATCGATATGTGAATACCTGAGAAGTCACTAATTCGTTGCGGACTCTAAAAATGCACGTACTCCGCAGCCAAGAAGGTCGCTCGATATTGTCCCAGTCTCCACATTTATATGTGTAATATAATCCGTAAATACCGCTCAACAATACCTACAATCCTTTAGATGTCAGATTTTAATACAATTGTACAATTATTTATATCCAAATCTCTGAGATGATATTCCTCAGCTTTTAGAAAAACAATCTATCATACAGAAAATCCTGCCAGTCAATGTCTTGGAGCTAATCTTTTTCTAAAATAACAAAAGCAAGTTTATCGACAGGACTGGAGCAAACGTCAGATAAAGAAGTGATGTAAAATATGGCTGGTGAAAAGTGCAATGTGCCACGAACGGAGCGAGATGGGGTGGTTTCTATTCGGATAAAACTTTATTGAAACGTATAAGGAAACTTTTATTTAATTTTACCCATGGCAAAAAAAAAGAGGGGAGTTATAAGTTGAACATGTGAATCTGTGTATCATGTTCACTTAAATTATTTTTCACGACACTGCTCGAAAATGTGGTTATAGATTACCTGAATCCAGTACACAAAACTGCTTATATATGTTCATTTGTAAACTGTATATCTATGTTAGCTCCCAACACGACAACAATGTTGGACCTTACGGTAACAGTTCGTATCTACACTTGAATTTCATAGTAAGATACGACTTTTTAGAAAATATTTCAGACTAATTTTCTCGGCCGGCTTAAGCGACAATTTAACCAATCAAAGCTTAATCGTCTGCTGCATGTCAAATTAAATTGACCAATGAGTATGCGTCATTTATGAGGTGTATTTTTTTCTTAAACTTATAAATACCCATAAACGAGTTTATTTTCTTAAGTAAGATAATACTCCTCAGGTTTAGTTTTCAATAAGTTTTTGTTAAAAAAGGTTTTACTCTGAAAATCATGAACATTTATATTTTAAAATTAGTTATGGGGCGTCAAACAATTTCCTAATTTCTACAATTACTAATTTCTCAACAAATAAACAGTTTTCAACAAATAAACACTTTTAATTACCTAAATAAATATAGAGTTCATTTTTTTTATTCGGCTGAAAAGCTATGACTCCATTGCGACGAGATGTGATGCGCGCATGCGCTACGGGTCAGCCGGCCATATAAAAAAAAAACAAAGTGTATTGTTTAGTAAATATTAAAATTGGTTTTGTAATGTGATAATGTGATTAATTTAACCCTTAACTACCTACGTCCGATTTCTATAGCACAACCACCTACGAGAGGTCATGGAGACCTCTACTTGAAATGGGTCTAAAATATTTTTAAATATTTATGTTAGAGGTACATTTATATAATATTTACCGTTTTAACGGTTTTAGGCATTTATTAACAAATATCGATACAACATTAATCATCAATATGTTCTTTAAACTTAACATAATAACATTCCCTTATGTTTTTTACGAATTTTTTTTTTCAAAACATTTGGAATATGAAATCACTAAATATTCTGACACTATATATTATTTTCTTGGTAAATCTTAAAGTACAATAATTAGTCATGCAAATCAGCTATAAATTTTATTCAAAAATAAGTAATTTTTATAAAATTGCAAGCTACTAAAATAGCTATTTCTTTAGCTTAGTCATATTCCCGTAAAATGTTTTAAATAACAAAAATTTAAATTTTGTAACATGAGATCACAAAATATTCTTAGACCATTTATTTTTTTCTTGATAAATCTTAAAGTACAATATTCAGTCAAGCTAATCAGTTATAATTTTTATATAAAACCAATAATTTTTATAGCCGTTTCTCGCGACAGCCAATAAACAGTTTATTCGAGCATTGAATGCAGATTGGTTTCTTGCATTCAATACATACCTATGTACTGCGTCTTCCGCTGCTTTTTTGGTCACAAGTTGAGCAACATTTTCAAACTTGCAATAATAGCACTTCGTCATCAGAACATGACGAGAGCAGTATATGACTATAGCAGAACATGACATCCATCTAAAACCCTGGTGGTTCTAAGTTTGAATCTAAATCGCTACCTTCATCATCCGGCAAGACATCTTCATCGGAGGGCACTTCTCGTAATCATCTTTCGATCGTTGCTTCATTAGGAAGCATTTTTAACTAAAACTAAACATAATATGCGGTCAAGTATTGAAAATTACAACCTCTTAAAAATAAACGCAACCACCTAGGCAAGGTCTCAGAGACCAGCAAGATATAATACATGACCACCTAGGCAAGGTCGCTGAGACCACTGACGACAGTTTTATACTCACCAAATTCACAGAGGCACACGTCCAAACGCGTCGAACGCATGGCTAGCACTGAGACGGCAGCGAGGAAAGGTACAAGGTCACAGAGGTCCGTGCCATGAACATACGATGAGTTATTCACAAATTTTGTATTTGTCTGGTCCTGAGGACCTTGCCTAGGTGGTTAAGGGTTAATAATGTTCACATTGAATCACGAAATATATAATATTAGGAACGTATGTTAATATTGCGTACCGTTACAATGACCCTTCAGTGTATAATGTATCGTAGGGTTGTTTACCTGAGTGTAACCTAGACTAAATATTTAAATGTCTAAATTAAGTTGAAAGTGAGGTAAGTTTGAATGTTTTTGTTATTTCTTCATAACTGGGTTGAAAATCGTCTTTATGTCGTTTGAATCTGGGGGCACGATCAGCTTTATGTTTATAACAGCCCTGATTTTTACAACAATGAGGCTGCAACAAGGCGCCGAGTTTAATGACCAATATGAAAAACTCGTATTATAATATATTTCCTCGTGTCGTGAAAAGCACTATGTTAAGTCTCGGCTGAAAGTGCAATAGATTAAAGGCCAAGCCACACCGGATGCGTGCGCAGCTCTCTGCAGCTCGCGTATGCGTGCGCGTGCGCAGCACCCCTGCCACACCGACTACACGCAGGTGCTGCGCACGCAACGCAGCACGCGAGCCGCAGAGAGCTGCGCACGCATCGATGCCGCACGCTGCAGCACCATAGCGTGACACGCCGCCATTTTGTTTGGCATACTATTTTTCTTTTCGACAAAAACACCATGTTTGATAGCAGTTCGTCGGATGAAGAAGAGGCGCTGCTTCTACTATTATGTAATAGAACTCCTGCGACGCCTAAAAGACTATGGGTGCATGATATAAACCGAAAAAGAGAATTTTGCAGTGAATATCACAACCTGTGTCGCGAACTCGACTCGTACGAAGATAGATTTTACTGGTATTTTCATATGTCCAGAGCTTCTTTTGAAGAATTACACGAATTGTTGAGGCCTTGGATATTAAAAAGTGATACCAACTACAGGAAGGCTATTGGAACGCGAGAAAGACTAGCTGTATGTTTAAGGTTAGTATTTGTAAGGAACAATTTCTTTACTTAAATATGAACTACTTTACTTGCTAATAGCCTTGGTCATTAGGTATCTTATGTTATTTCATCATGCTATCACCGATTCGTCAGTGTCATCGAAGTTACGTAGGTACACTAAATTTCAGCTCACTCAGTCACCGGGAAGTGGTTCAAATCTTGCTTGCAAGATTTTATTACAGACACCGGGACAGATGAAAGTAAATAAAAACTTAAATCATCAATTAAATGTTTATTGCTACCAGTAAGCACTTTGCACTTTTTCAGTGGATAAATTAAATGTTTTTTTTTATCCATCGTTAAAATTCAACTATATTAGGCAATAAACTTAAGAGAAAATTTATAATAATCAACAATGAAATAAATTTTTGCAAAAGCATTAACATGCATTGATAGGAAAATAGTAGGTAATTATCAAGATAGTTACCTCTTATTGACAGATGGCCCTATAAATTAGATAATAATATAATAACATTATTTTGTAACACTTATAATTATTAACAGGAACTCAAAATTATCACCATTTGCTTCTTATAAATAATTGACTAATGCTGACATTTCTCAATCATCTTACAATCATAACAAGATCAGTCTCATTTAAAAAAGTTTTTTAATAATCACTAGCTAAAAACTTCAGAATAATCATTGATTGCTTCTTAAAAATAATTGAGTCATAGTGACACATCTCAGATTTTTCACAATTAAGTTTAAGAAAATCAGTCTTATTTTTAAATATATATAATTTTTAATCTCAACAAAAACCAAAGCTATCATTAATACTTATATGTATGAAACATTTAATTTAGACAGTAAAATTAGACAGGTCAATAACTTCATCTGCCTCATTGGTATTATCAACTTGAGCTGGTTCTTCCTGATGCTCCGTATCAACTGATATCATGGAATAAGCCGGTGAAAGGTATATAACTGGAGATGACTCAGGTTGATTATTCAAGTCATCTGATTCGGCATCAGCAAACAGTTTTGCCAATGCCACCTTCATTTCACTTTGTTTTCTCAAGGATAATGCCTTAAATGACTTGGCATAACTCATAAACAAATAGTCCACACCATCCCATTCCCTCTTTTTTTTATTTCTGAGATACTCTAGCACTCTTTCGGTGTTATCAGGACTAACTATTTCACTGTCATTTCTTCGTTTACGTGGCAACAATTTATTTGGTTCTTTTTCAGATTGTGACTGTGACGGCTGTGGTTGTGACTGTGACGGCTGTGGTTGTGACTGTGGCGGCTGTGGTTGTGCATCTGATGATGTTGGTGGTTGTGTGGAAGAATGTCTATTAGTTATATAATGAAGATATCTTAGGGTGTCGTTAAGTCCTGTGTCACTGTCATTATTATTTTGTATTGTACGTGGAGCTGAGGATGACTGCAACAATGGATCTGGTTGTGACTGCTGATATTGCGGAGAAAGCGGAGATAACTGTTGTGTTGGGGAGGAAGGTGGTGATGGAGCTGGACCAGGCAATGGTGATTGTGGTAGATCGAATTCCTGTGATGTTGTCATATTGGTTCCTGTAGGTCGTAGCTGAAGGGATCCATCCAAGAATGCCATCTGAGAGCTCCATGTATAATTTGAATATTTTCGTTTCGAACCCGTTTGCCCCTTCACTGACTTTTTGTGCCTGAGATAGCCATCTCTCAGTGTTCTCCACATGTCCTTGGCTTTGGATCCTTAAACAATTGCAGAAAATAAACCTTTTACAATGTATAATAATTTAGAGTTTAGATTTAGGATAATTTAGATAAGTTTTTAAATTGTAAACATAACCTATAACTTACATGTTTGGTTTATCTGTTAGTGTAAGTTGGTTAATAAATAAATAAATAATAAATAAAATAAAATAAAAACATATCACAATAATAAAATGCATATAATATAAGAAAAATATTATTATTAACTTTCTAAATAAACAAAGTTTTTGTAACTTCATACTCAGAGAAGAAGTCATAATTTTTTGTTTTAACATAGTCGAATAAAAAGTATCCCATGTTAACTGTGGTAAAAAAAAACAAATAATAATATTTTAGACTATATCAGTATCAAATAGCCTATCCACACACTTCATTATATATTAGTATAGATAAATTCGTTTTTTGTTTCAGATACATAAGAACTGGTGATTCTTTTCTTACAATCTCATTTTCGTTTCGCATTGGGCGAAGCACTGTATCCATGATAGTAGAACAAGTTTCAAAAGCTATCTGGGAATGTTTACAACCCTTATATATGCCAACACCTACTGAAGACATATGGAAAAAATCGGAGCTGGGCTACAGAGAAATTTGGAACTTCCCAAACTGTGTTGGTAGTGTAGATGGGAAGCATGTTCGGCTAGAATGCCCTCGTAATAGTGGCTCTAGTTACCACTGCTATAAAGGCTATTTTTCAATAGTCTTGTTCGCAGTTGCTGACCCATTTTACAGATTCACTGTGGTAGACATTGGCAGCTATGGCCGGCACAGTGATAGTAGTATATTTGAAAATTCAGAATTTTATCGACAATGTTTACACAATAAAGTGTTATTGCCTCCAAAGCCCTTGCCTGGCACTAACGAACCAGTACCTCACGTCTTGATTGGCGATGAAGGTTTCGCACTACAAACTTTTTTAATGCGACCATTTCCCGGATCTCAAACTATACGCGATCCTAGGAAGCGAAGATATAATTACAGGCTATGTCGCGCACGCCGTATCGTTGAAAACACTTTCGGTATATTGGCAGAAAAATGGAGAGTTTTCCATAGACCAATGGAATGCCATGTTGAAAAGGCTATTCATGTTACAAAGGCTGCGTGTTGTTTGCATAACTATGTCAGAATTAAACACGGCGATATGATGCGAACGGTTAATGAAACAACTTCGAATCAAGACTTGTCCGAAAATGGTGAAGCAAGAACGAACCACAACTTGGAAAACAGCGCATTAATACCTTTGCGTCGTACTAACGTAAGGTCACCCAATGCCGCAATTGCAATTAGAGAAAAATTTGTCACTTATTTTAATCAAGACTAAAACTGCAATAACTTAATTATAATCTATTATATTATTGTAAATCATTGCTTACCTTGTACTCCAATCGACGCACCGATTTGTTCCCACAGCAAGTTTTTGTAAACGACATTTTTATAGTCCTTATGTCTTAAATCGAAAATACATGTGTACTGTCGAACAATTTCAATGAGTTTTTCTTTAGTTTCACTGTTCATTCTAACAATCACTTTGACTAAAAACACAGTCAACAGAACGTTGTTTTCGTCCGCGGGCGGCGGGAAAATCCAGAACGGAACTGTCATGTCTCATGTCAGTGTCAGTCAAGGGTCTAGTGCGGGGACACGTAGTACCGTTCCCTATTAAACCCGTTCCAGACCTTCCGATCCGATCCGATTTATCAAATGAAATTGGATAATGTGTTTGTGTAGTGTAATTGTTAGGAAATCGGATAATGTGTAGTGTAATTGTTAGGAAATTTCTTCCGATAAATCGTTTCGGATTGGAAGGTCTGGAACGGGTTTTATTTACGATTTTCTTCCCAACCACACTGGCTGCCGCTCTTGTTGTAATATCTCTAACTATAATGAACTCAAAGACTAGTCGGACATTACAATAAATAATTCACTCCAAAAAATACTATAATTGAATTCACGAGTACGGAAAATATTAATTGTTTGGCGGAGGAGCAAAATCAGTCATGATAAGAGTACCTACTTACTATATAATATATATATTGCTCCTTCGTCCCGTGCTCACTCCACAGGCTTAGTAACCCTTAGTACTTACTGAGCACTTCATACATGCAAGACAATGTATGATGATGAAGAATATGTGTGTAGATCAGTGGTTTCCCAACTTTCCCATAGAGCAGCGAGTCTCAAACTTTCCTATACAACATCGGTTTTCAAACTGTCCTATAAATCAGCGGTCCTCAAACCCAACTCAACTTTCTTATATAGCTTTATATTAGTGGCTCTCAAAATTTTCTATAGAGCATCGTTTTTTCTTTACTAATATTATTATAAGAGCTGTCAGGTTAATGTTATTTTGGCCACTCCTATTCATCTGCTTATAGAGGCTTTGGGCTTCATGGACCAAAATTTGAGAACCGCTGGTGTAATAACTACCGGAAAAACATACCTAGATGACGTTTTTGAGGCCCCTAATTATGGAGTGCCTAGGACCCTGGCATGCTTTACGACGGCCTTGCCGGCTGTTTTCACCTACAGGTCGCATTTCTCAATCGATTCTCACGATGTGAGTAGGTTCGACAAGTATATAGATTTAAATGCAAAAACAGAGATTTTTCTGGTGCAAGCATGATCAGCATTGCCGACTAATCGGCAATTTTTTTACCGATTAGTCGGCTAGTCGGCAAAATCCATAGTCAGACAATCTCTTCTAATTTATCTTGACAAAACTTTAGAAAAAAGGGGTTTGTCCGTTTCAAAACTTATGAATATACGAGCTAATGTACATATATATAATGACCTCAAATAACTGTAGTCGTACATTACTGTTAATATATACTAAGTAATTCACTACACAAAATACTGAAGTGAATATTTTTCTTCACAAATCACAAAGCATACCGGCAAAAGTTGTAAATAAATACAACAGAGCTGTGCGTGTACACGCGCGTGCACATGCGCGTGCGTGTCCGAACCTGTCGGTTTGTCGTCTCATATGGAACGCCATTAAATACAACGTCATGACTGCACGCAACGAAGCGACGTTGCCGCTCCGCTTGGAGCTGGCGTGCACGCTGCACGCAGCCTGTTTGTCTCAAGAGAGCCGCAACGCGTGCGGCACGCGTTACGCGCACGCACACGCGTACGGCACGCAAGCGGTGTGACGTCTACTATGAGGTTTCATACTATACAACGCGCAAGTCACGCACACGCACACGCACACGTGCTGCACACGCAGCCGGTGTGGCTTGGCCTTAACTCGTACTATCGAAGGCCTCCCCTGCGGGTCGGCCTTCGAAATTTACTCGTTAATCTATTGCTTACTTTGCAGCCTCTACAACAATGTACTATTAAAGCAATGAAGGAAAACAGAATCAATACTAGAAGTGTTACAGAAAGATAATTAATACAACCGAGTGTGAAAAACTATTACGGCGAAAGGACTTCAAAATATTTAGTACCTAAAATTTTTAATCAAATAAGTTTACTTAGGCAGAAGACTAAAATTTTTTTTATTTTTTTTTTTATCAATGTTAAATCTGCGATCAGTGTATTCACTTTTAGCGGATGTGTTGCATGCTTCTCTCATTCAGAGTGTGTCCTCCATCGAGGACATCTACTCATAATCATAATTGTATCCTATAGGATGTCTTTTCTTTTAAGACGTTTAACATAGCTAAGAACTGTTAGCTGTCGTGCGAGGGTATTTGGATGCGCTTCAAGCCGGTCCCTGTACCTAGTCTTGACTTTCGTGATTTCTTCTCTCACTGTGGGCATGCCCAGATGTTCATGAATCTCAGCATTAGTCACATACCACGGGACATCACTGATTGTTCGGAGAATTATGTTCTGCATTCGTTGGATTCGTATGATGGAAGAATTACAAGCACTACCCCACAGCTGGAGGCCGTACATCCATACAGGTTTTAGGATCGACTTGTACACTAGTAATTTGTTGTCTACTGACAGTTTGCTGTTTCGGCCTAGCAACCATAGGAAGCTTTTGTATTTAATATTCAATTCATCTCGTTTTTTCTTGATGTGCTCATTCCATGTCATACGCCTGTCAAGGTGAAGGCCAAGGTATCTGACAGATGTCTGTGTAGGAAGGGTGGCGTTTTCCAGCTTTACCGAAGGACAGTTACCTTTGCGGAGGGTATAAGTAATCTGCACTGATTTTGAGGTACTAACTTTAATACGCCAGTTACGAAGCCATTTAGTTGTCTCATCTAGGCCTTCCTGTAGAATTTTTGAGGCTATAGCTGGGTCCTTGTGACTCGCTAGGATTGCGGTATCATCGGCGAATGTAGCTTGTAGTTACAGTATTCGAGCAAGGGAGATCAGCTGTGAATATAGTGTAGAGTACCGGGCCCAACACCGACCCCTGAGGTACACCAGCTTGTATATCAAAGATTTTTGATGTTGTTTCTCCTTCTTTAACCTGGAACAGTCTTCCAGAGATATAAGAATTAAATATTAAGAAGTAGCTATGTGGGAGACAGCTTTTAATTTTACATAGTAGACCTTTGTGCCATACTCTATCAAAGGCCTGTTGTTGCTGATAGATTCAGCAGACTTGAAATCAAACGAGCTGGTTCAGGATATTAAGGTATATTGACAACTAAAGTCATACATAAAACAAAAGCTTACAAAAATATAATAATTATAAAAAGTATAAATCTATAAAAAGAGGTGCGTCGTGCACATTCCTCCCTTTTTTATTAAGCCACCAGCTGCACCAGCTTCCGGAGAGGCCGCCGCAAAACACCCGCCGCGGTGGAGACATCAGCAACTCGCACGATGCCATCACGGCCTGGGAATGTAGCCGTAATCCGACCTCTGGGCCAGGTGCCTCTCGGCATATTGCCGTCTGCCACGAGCACCAAGTCGCCAACCGAAATGCTGGGAATTTCTCCTCGTCCGCGCCTCGGGACTAGCGTTGGCAGGTATTCGAGCATCCAACGCCGCCAAAAATGATCTGCTAATCTTACGGCTTTGCGCCAGCTGCTTCGCGAAACTAGGTCAGAGTCTGTGAGTATTGCTGGAATCGGATGGCCCGAAGAAGAGCTAAGCAGGAAATGATTAGGTGTAAGCGCTTCTTCGCTTTCAGGGTCGACAGGAACGTGCGTAAGAGGGCGCGAGTTGACCAGCGCCTCTGCTTCGGCTAGTAGCGTGCGTAGCACCTCGTCTGTAGGGGCACGTTCAGTCAAGGTCACTCTGAGTGCCACTTTGACGGTCTTTACGAGTCTTTCCCAGGCCCCGCCCATGAATGGAGCTCCGGGGGGTATGAACCGCCAATTTATCTTCTCCGTCGCCGCATACCGGGACGTAGCGTCAGCATAAAGGGCTTGTAGTTCTCTGTTGGCCCCAACAAAGGCAGTTCCGTTGTCCGACCAAAGCTCTGCAGGTGTCCCTCGTCGGGCTATGAAACGGCGGAGGCTCATAATAGCGGAGTCGGCCGACAAACTGTGAACGACTTCTAGATGTACAGCGCGCACAACAAGGCACGTGTACAAGGCGACATACCTCTTCTCTCGTCTACGACCAATGGAGACTTGAATCGGTCCGAAGTAGTCAAGCCCGGTGTATGTAAATGGGCGCTTGTGGTGCGCCAATCGTGCCTCAGGTAGATTTCCAGTGGGCGGACAGAATAAAGTTGCTCGGCGGATTCTGCAAAACTGGCAGTGGAAGGCGACTGTGTGGACGGTACTTCGTAGACTCAGTAAATAATAGTATTGTCGTATTTCGTTGACAACTGTCTCTGTGTTCGCATGGGCGGCCTTCCGATGGTAATAATGTACAAGTAGACGTACAGCTGGGTGTATTCCATTGAGGACGATGGGGCGTTTGGTTTCGTCGCGTACTTCAAACGCTGCCGAAATTCGGCCATATAAACGCATCAGTCCATCATCGTCGATAAAAACAGATAATTTAGACAAACGGCTGGTGCGTGGCAAGGGCTGTGCAGGACGATCTCGGAGATGCGTCATCTCATCGGGGAACGTGTTCAGTTGCGATTGTCGCAAAATATGCGTCTCTGCAAGGCGCATGTCGGTGGCAGTCAACTCTGCGGCTGGCGCGCGAGCAGAGCGCGGGACGGCGAAGGAGTGCAATTGACCCACAGGCTGAAACATGAAGGTTAAAATCCCTCCCTCGGCACGAACTAAATTGTCTACACATAAACCCCTTTGATTAAGACTACGCATTCGCAATAATGTGAGATACTTATGCGCTTTTGCTGTCGCACGCACCAATCTCAGCCAAGAACTGAATCGACTGGGCTCGGCTGAAAGTGGCTCATGCTTGTCTACGTCACTAATGAGATGAACTGAAACGGAGCGCGCTGAACGTTTGCTCTCTTCCTCCATGCCAGAGTAATCAGGTGCGCAGGGCTCGCAGGGCCACTCGGAAGAGAGTAAAAATTCAGGACCCGATATCCAACGCGATTCTGGAGATAACGGGACTCGTTTGACGCGAGTTGCATCGTCTGCAACATTTAGATGACTCGGTACCCAGCGCCATTCGTTAACATCCGTTATCTCTATAATCTCGCCTACTCTATGCGAGACAAATGGCTTGTACAAGCGCGCCTCGCTGCGAAGCCATCCCAACACTGTCATGGAGTCGCACCAAAAAATACGTTTGACAGGTTTTTGCCTGTGGGCTTCACAAATAGTCGCAGCGAGTCGAGCTGCTATAAGAGCACCCTGAAGCTCTAAACGATTTATTGAATTTGGTTTCAGGGGGGCTACACGTACTTTACTGCAAATTAACGCAAGCTTCACATCCCCATTTTCTGAAATAAATCGCCAATATGCGACCGCAGCGAAAGCAGCTTCGCTTGCGTCTGAAAAGATGTGAAGTTCTCGCTTATCTACATTGAACTCGCCCGGACAGTAGCAGCGTGGGATCTGCAATAGGGAGACAGCGAGTAAATCTTCAAACCAAAGTCTCCACGCTGCGCTGTCACTCTGCGAAAGTTCCTCGTCCCAGTCGAGACCCTTGCGCCACGCGTCCTGAAACATAATCCGTCCTGTTACCACGATTGGCGCGAGAATCCCGAGAGGATCATAGACGCGCATGACATGAGCCAACACGTCTCTTTTAGTGAGCTTATCTGACAACGACTTTTGTCTTATGCCTGTATTGAAACCTATCGTATCAGCGATGGGTTGCCAAATAAGCCCAAGCGTACGCACAGGCGTGCTGAGGTGGCCCAAGTCAACATCTACTTCTTTTCTAGCTACAGGCAACTCAACCAAGCTCTCTTTTGGCAGCAGAGAAAGCGCAGAGAGATTGTTTGAGGCCCACGAACGCATCTCGAAACCAGCATGTCGATGAATGTTATGGATCTCGATTGCAAGCTTAGCGGCCTCATCGACAGAATCTACGCTTACTATGCAGTCGTCCATGTAATGATCGACAATGATGGCTCGAGCCGCGTCAGGATAGCGGTCTTGCCATTCCACTGCATTCTTGTTTTTGATATAAATGGCAGTGAAAGGGCTTGAAGCAGCACCAAAGATCATTGATGACATGCGATAGGTCTTAATCGGTTCTTTAGGGCTGTCGCGCCACAAAAATCTTTGCGCGTCGCGATCTTCTACACGAATTTTAATCTGTGGAAACATCTCACGTATGTCTCCAGTAAAAGCTACTTTCCCTTCACGAAAGCGAAGAAGAATGCCCAACAATGGCTGAAGTAAGTCGGGGCCTGTCAATAAGAGCGAATTCAATGAAACACCGTGGCTTTTAGCGGCTGCGTCATGGACGACCCTTAATTTATGCGGTTTATTTGGATTGATTACACCGAAATGTGGCAGAACCCAAACTGGTGACATTGCGTCGCGCAATTGCGTGCACAATTCAGCGTAACCCTTCTGAATCATATCGTGTATATTCTGACGGTACCTCTTCGCATAAATAGGATCCCTGCACATTTTCTTTTCTAGACCTAAAAACCTAGACAACGCAAGTTTATGACTATCAGGTACTAGCAAATTGTCGGCCTTCCAAACTAGACCAGCCTCGTATCGACCGCTGGGCAGGCGACGGGCTGTGCGCTCGAGAATTTGGACAGCACGTTCGTCGTCGGAGCTGCGCGCTTCGAGTTTCGAAATACCAATTGAGTCTAGACTATACTGCTCCCGAACTAATTGTTCTAACACTGCGCGATCGCTAATATCTGCAACCGCGGGCTCGCTGATAGTTGCGTGGTTGATGGCGTTGACCGGCGCAGTGGTGCTGCAGCCAAAGCCGAACAGGACAACCGAGAGGAGTAAGACTTGCAACTGGCTGATTCCTACTGCCCTTACGCGTAGCTCTAGACATGCTCAAGTGCCAATTATCGATACCGATAATAATCGTAGGCTTTACGTCGTCGTAACAGAATTCTTCCGCGATGTCAGAAAGATACGAATATTGTGACACGCGTAGTCTATCTATACTTTGTCGCGCGATACCTAACCCTTCAATCGCGCGGGCTCTACGTATGAAGTGCGTTTCTGAAGCGTGACGACCTTTGATACAAAAATCTACGTACTGAACCGTCGTGCTCTTGCTCAGGCCGCCTACACAATTTAAACGTATCTGTCTTTCAGGTCCGCAAATACCTAGCTTCGTCGCTATCTCCGCGTCGATGAAACTGGCAGAAGCCCCTTCGTCTAACAAAGCATGACAATCCGCGCTTCCTAAAGGACCGGACACGGTGACAGCGACGATCTTCAACAACGGTCGAGGCGACGGAAACATCGCTGGGCTTTCCAACGCAGTAGAAGTAGACGCATGAGTCAGTACGTCGCATGAAGTAGGGGCGAGCGCGGCAGCAGGGGCCGCGGCGGGCGCGGGCGCGCACGGCGCGGGGCTGGACAGCTCCGCAACGGGCTCGTCGTCCTCTACCTCCAAATGCGCGGCGGCGGCGCGCTCGTAGTTTGGATTGTGCAGTAATTCGTGATGACGGAACGTACCTACATCCGTCAATGTCACATACATTTCTAGATCTACATAAATTCAGCCTATGCCAACCTACTTTCAAGCATCGATGACAGACTCTTTTCTTTTTTATTAACCGCCATCTGTCATCGACTGAAAGTGACATGAATTTGTCACAGTGAGTCAATTCATGCGATTGCGAACAAACAACGCATGAACGAATTTTGAGTGCAGTCGCCGATGAACGCATATTTTGCGACGCTGAATTTGATTTAGCGGGTCTATTTTCAGCGACGACGTGCACATGATCCCTGGCCCGTCTACTATCTGCCACGTGCGACGTAGCAGTTGGCTCAGGAATCATGCCGAAACGAGCCTGGAGGTCGATTTCGTGCGCTAGAAAATCAGCTAGGATTTCTAGTTTAGCTTGACCGCTAGCTTCGTATCGAGCGGCATATTCTAGCCATTTTGATCGCAATAGTGGAGAAATTTTTGAAATAATCGCCTGAAAAAGTTCCGGCGATGCGAGATATTCCGTATGTTCCAATAACCGAATAACTTCTACACAATTGCGAACTCGACTAGCAAAAATAGCGAGATCCTTACCTTCTGCGCTGACGCGCGGCAGCGCGCGCACCGTGGCCACCTCCTGCGCCACGATGAGCTCGGGGCGGCCGAAACGCGTGTCGAGCGCGCGCAGCACCACGCCGGGCTCGCGCGCCGACACCAGCAGCGCCGCCACGGCCTCGCGCGCCGCGCCAGTGAGGGCCGCGTTCAGCCTTGCTAGATTGTTCACGGCATTGTAGGAGCCTTTTGTGTTTAGAAAAGCCTTTTTAAGGCTCAGCCAATCTAGATGCGAACGGCCGTCAAAACGGGGTAAAGGAACGTTATTTGATGCGTGGCTATTGCCTTTATTAACAGTATCTATCAATACTTGTAGGGAGTTAATAAGCTGTGGAACCTCCGCACTCTTGTTGCTGCGAGCAGCTGCGGGGTTATCACCGCGGTCTCGGGGCGCAGTCGCTGACGGCGCCTGGGGCGCAACATGCGCTTCATCGTTTAGGTCTGTACGCCTGTAAGCATTATCACACGTTAATAAATCACGGTTGCGGTCTGCTTCCGATTTACGCAACCATGGATCTATGCGCTGGCTGCTCCTAGAACTGCGCTGACTTGCGTCGGCCCCGATGGCGGCGAGTTCGGCGCGGAGCTCCAGATCGGCGGTGTGTCGCTCCAGGTCGGCGGTGTGTCGATCCAGGTCGGCGGTGTGTCGGTCCAGGTCGGCGAGGCGGCGCGCGTGCTGCGCCTCCGCGGCCAACCGTCTGGCCACAATCGTGGCGGAGGAACGAGACGACAAACTTACGGGACGGGAAGGCGCCAGGGATGCGGATGCCGCAGAGGCTTGAGGGTCGGTGGGCGCGGGCGGCGGCTCCAGCTCCCTCTCCGCAACGGTCTTACCTTCATTGTTGTCCGCTACTTTCGTAGCTGCGCGTGTTCGTACCATATCCATTCACGGGAGAAGGACCACATAAAAATGTTGCTGATAGATTCAGCAGACTTGAAATCAAACGAGCTGGTTCAGGATATTAAGGTATATTGACAACTAAAGTCATACATAAAACAAAAGCTTATAAAAAGTATAAATCTATAAAAAGAGGTGCGTCGTGCACACCTGTTGTATATCCAAGAAAACTGCAGAGCAGTACTCTTTTTCTTCCAGTGTCTTTCTTATCTTATCACAGACTCTATGCACCTGTTCCACGGTGGAATGTTGTTGTCTGAAACCAAATTGGTGGCTGGGTATGACGCCTTTTACTGTTAGTATAGGGAGTATTCGCCGGAGAAGGAGCTTTTCAAAGACTTTGGATAATATAGGGAGCAAACTTATAGGCCTGTAGGATGTGACGTCACTTGGTGGTTTTCCATCTTTGTAAATCATCATTATTTGGGATACTTTCCAGATTGCAGGAAAGTGCTGGACTCTTAAAATCCCATTATACACTGTAGTGATATAAGTTACAGCTTTTCGGGGTAGTTGCCTAATAATTTCTTTGGTTATTAAGTTAAAGCCCGGCGCTTTTTTATCCTTTAGTTCCCTCATTACTCTCCACACTTCCCGTACTGACACAGGTTTTGGTGGTAAGTCCATTTGGAAGTCTTGGTTTAGAGTTGTATCCACTTGGTCATCGACTAAAATTAGCAAAACATTGTTAAGATCCACGATATTCATTAACCCCTCGTAGGCGGCAACCAATTCAGAATTTGACACCTCGGTGCGGCCGCGTTACGTCATTGTATGCTGCCCGCTTCATACTTTAGAACGTATCCGTGCTTAGGCAGTTCATGAACTGGCACGGATACGCGTCTAAGCATACGAGGGGTTAAAAGAGGACTAACTAACAGTTGATAGTTTGAAAAGTTGTTGTGTGCTTTTCTTTCTAAAAGGGAGCAGATATTTGTGACTGACCATGTTTGAAGATGTTACATGTGAAATTTATTTATACCAAAATCAAACAACCGTCATGACCATGACATTTAAATTGCATTAAACTCTTCCCAAATAGAAATAAAACAATCTTTAAGGCTCCTTATCCGTTCAAAAATGCTAATTGTCTTAGACATTTTTCTCTAAGATCAAATATGTTTCTTAACGTATTCTCAATGTTACTACCTAGAACAGGGTCATTGCAATTTATTGGTATATATTTTAAGCCTACAAGTTGAACTTTTCATGGATAATCAACCGACTTCAAAAAAGGAGGAGGTTCTCAATTCGAACTAATTTTTTTTTTTTTTCTATGTATGTTACTCGATATCTCCGAGAATCGTGAACCAATTTTCAATTTTTTTTTTTTAATCGAAAGGGTATAACTCCGAGTTGGTCCCGTTGGCACTAAGTCGGGATCTGATGATGGAATCTTGGAGAAATCGAGGGAACTCTTCAAATGTTATAGGGACATGTACGGCGCTTTCGGTAATTTATTGATAAAGTCAAGAATTTACATTCAGTAAATAGGATTTGGTGTAAGGAAAGTATACGAATCACTAAAAAGCAAAAAAAAAAAAATTTTTTAACAAAAAAAGAACCGACTTCAGTTGAGTAAAACTAAAAAGCCAACAATAACCCGTTCAAGTACAGATTACATTTGACTCACCCTTCGAAGTCGGTGCCAAACCTCGCGTAAACTATAATATATAAATATAAGAACTGAGTGGTTTGGGATCGACTTCGAAGGGTGAGTCAAATGTAATCTGTACTTGAACGGGTTATTGTTGGCTTTTTAGTTTTACTGAACTGAAGTCGGTTCTTTTTTTGTTAAAATTTTTTTTTTTGTTTTAAAAATTAGTTCGAATTGAGAACCTCCTCCTTTTTTGAAATCGGTTAAAAACTACTCAATATTGACAATCGATTGTTTTTTTTTACTTATTTTCGACTGCACGCAATGAAAGCATGTGAAGTGTTTGGAGCCGTAGGTAATGATACGAAGAGACTCGGTGTAATAATGTTTTTTTTTTTTATAATTTCACATGCTTATATACTAACTTTCTTTAAGGTAATTTACATTATATATGGTACAACATTCCAAAGGGCAATATGTGTCGCATTCGCATTACAAATCAAGGTTATAGATCAAGGTTGTGCTTTAAAAGGAGTCTGCTATTGTTTATTGAATCATCTGTGTGGATCAGCTGGGACCACACACCGCACATAAAATAACTATGTTAATATCTAGAATTCAGGTATAGGTATTATTCACTTCAAAAAGTTGGTTGAAATTATAAATATATTTAACATAACGTGAAAAAAAAAAAATTTAAAAGGAATCAGGGGCCTTGTGATGGTTGCTTTTATCACGCGATAAAATAAGTGATAAAGAATCCGTCACGTTTTGACATATTGCGAGTGTGAGTGACAGATGCTTTCTCACTTATTTATCACGTGATAAACGCAACCATCATAGGCCCGCAGGCCTCTTAAACATTGAAACGTTATTTTTATTTCTCACCGCAGTGTTCCTGAATACTCCCGCCGCGGCTTACCGCACACCCCAGGGAACGCCAGTTTACGTATAACATAAACACAAACGAGAAACAATGAATACGGAACCCCATACATCATGCTAATGTGGGGTAGGCGTCACTTGTTGCAATAGATATTAAACTTTTTGTTTGGCTGAAACTTCACATATTTTTAATGTAATTTTTTTTAAACTTCACCAAAGTAATTTATTATGTAAAAAAATAACAGGTTGTCTCTAAAACCAACGCCAAAATATTCCGGGTGATCAATCCAAATGGGTCAGTAGGGAGAAGTCAGAAACTATAAGAGATAGGGAAATATGTTCTTAGGCATGGCGTCGATTTCAGATTTAATAAAAACTGCATTATAATTTTTTTACAAATCTCATACATAACCCGTTCAAAACCAATGTAAAGAATGTACAATACGACATGCGATTAATTACAGAATTTTAACCAGGTCAATTCCCGGTTTTGTATGAGATTTATAAAAAAATTGAATGCAGTTTATAGTATATTTAAAATCGACGTCATGGTTCCTAAGAACAGATTTTCCTATCTCTAACAGTTTTTGTTTTCTCTTTACTGACCCATTTGGATTTATCACCCTGTATATAAATATATTTTTATATGACAATGAAGAGTAAGAGTCATTAAATTGTACAGTTATAACAAAATCACATTCTCTAAGCACGGCGTCTTTCATAGTCTAACTCAGCACCTCTAGCACAACTGTGACTGGCGATTCATTTTCGTGCGAAGAATATTACCTATCTCTTTCTACGCTGTACTGTGAGAGAGTGACGGGCGAAGCTTTCATGCGAAAAGGGTCGCGAAGCGTAGTTGTGCTATACGGGCAGGCTTTGCATTATCTCGCACGTTGTGCGACAAAAAGCAACGATACAATAAGGAACTTTAAAATAAAACCTTACGGTAAGTTATGGATTCGATGACTAATTGTTTGGTACGTTTACACAACGGAAAGTTTGGTACGTTTGAATCGAGTGAGTTTCCTTTACTGCATATGTACACTGTACAGTCGAGGAAATTTAAATATGTAATTTTTTCGCTCCTGGTCACAATGACAATAAGGGTAAATAAGGTAAGCGTTTCAGTTTACTTTACTGTACATATTTGTAACAATTTGGACAGAAAACGTGCATATATACCCGACTCATGAAGACTTTCAAAGGACGTGTATGAAATTTAATCTGCATTGGGTCAGAGCGGGCCAGGGATTATTGGAGGGTCATTCCTTCCATACACGATCATGAGCGTCTTATTTCTCTAATTAACTTTGCAATCACCTATTTCCACTGGTAAAAAAATTTATTTATTATTTATTTATTCAAATTAAATTTAATATTAAAAATTACTTAAAAAATCGGACCCCGTTTTAGCCTTTTACTTTAGTTAGTTAAGTTCTTAGTTTATAGTTAGTATTTTAATTTCTTTAGTATTATAAATGTTACATTATCTGTTTTATCTTAATTTGCTTGAAATAAAATATTCATTTACTTTTATTCAAATTTGTTGCACAGCATTACAGTAACATGTCTGAAACTATTTGATACAAAGATCAAAGCACGAAAGAAAATTTGAAATGCGTTACCTACAGTAAAGTAGTGCGGTAAGATGTGAATATTAACGTATTCACATAGAGGTTAAAAGGTTTAAAGCGTTTCAAGTAAACGATGCAAAGATCAACACAAAGCAAAAGGAAAAATTCGAAAGGTCATGTGGCGGAGAGGTTGACACGCTGGACCGGTAATCCAAAGGTATCGGGTTCGATTCCCGATCTCTTCTGCCAGGTTACGCATTTCAATTTTTATTTGTGCTTTGATCTTTGTATCAATGGTCAAATATAAAAATTTTGGTGTGTACCCACATTAGAAAATAATGAGACATTATATGTTTCATAAAATGACATGTCTCGTCAAGTTCGATTTGACATTTTCAAACACCTTCTTTATCATATTCCGTTTAATTTAATCGCTTCGCTGCCACCCTTAACTGAAAACCGATCACAACGCTTCAATATTAAATTGCACGTGGCATCGTATTTGTGTGCATAATATTAGGAATATTGTCAGTTTTGTCACGACTGCCATTACGGATTCCACCGAAGTGCCACGTTAAGCACCCTCGAAGACTTTAACACTTGATCCGCCGAAGTTTCCTGCACGGCGGAATCAAAATGTTAAACGGTGTTTGTTGGATGCGGATGGAATCATTTCGGAAGCCTTTATCTTCTTTTGTAGAGGTTTATTGTGAGCAATTAAGCAGGTTCCTGAATTACAATAAATGATTGTACATATTATGATACCTAGGAAAGTAACATTTACTTGAAATAGGATAATATTATTTGCGGGGTCAGTATAACTGATAACGATATAATTTTATAGCCATGAAAAAAAATATTTTCCTATATAACATTGCTTGTATAATAGTCTTTAAAAGACTAAAAGGCCTTTGTTTGATTAAGTGCGAAGAGCCAATGAGCGATAATCACATCCCATCAGTAAAGCTTCTCAATTGGAGACTATGATCCGGAAGCCCTCAAGACGGACGAGTAACGGATTTATTTTACTTTATAAAATAATAACATAATTAAACAGTAAATAATGCATAAGACAAAGTGTAAAAGTTAAATCCGCAACGCAGGCATCGTCAGAGAGAATACAAAATGTAATGAGCGTCAGGCTTCGTCAAACAACACACCAATAATGTGACATCCGCAACAGGCTTCGTCAACGTTGTGGATCGATGACAAATACCTTGGAACGTGAAAAAGGACTTAAAAAGGCTCGCCCCGAGTCGCAACTGGCCCAAACGTTCCCATTAAACTGGCAGTGTTCCCACGTTGTATGGCCAATTAAATCTGTTGAACCAGATACGACCCTGAGCAAAGATCACGAGATTTTTGATTTTATTTTATTTATTTGCAGGAAAGCAGATGCAAAATGCGACTGTGTATGGCACCATTCGTTTTCAAAGTCTTTCGGGCAGACCTAAGTTCAGCAAAGAAGAATAATATGGTTTGAAATACATAATGATGATGATGATACTGTTGATGGCAATGAAGACGATCAATTGAGCAGAATCATCATCATATCAGCCGAAAGACGTCCACTGCTGGACATCCCCAAAGTTCTCCTCGTCCTCATTCATTTACTTCCCGCGATTCTAACCAGGTCGTCGGTCCACCTTGCTGAGGGCCTTTCCACGCTGCGTCTTCCTTAACCAGAAATTAATATCTACTTTTCGTGACGATAAAGCACTTGCCACAGTTATATTAAATATACCGGGAACACAGTTCTTGTGGTACCGCTGGTTACAAGCTACATTGAACAATAAATCACATTTAATAACAGGTTACGCCATTACAGCTCCAGTCGTTTGAAACAGTTTTTAAATTAAGGTTACAGTTCAACAGCGTTCAACAGTTCTTTTTTTAACCCGTCACGGCTGCGGTGAGTTCAGGTAAACAAGCTTGTTCAGTTTCACGGCTTTTTTATTTGCACCCGAGTTAATTTTAAATGGAACGCCTAGTTTGCACGGGTTGCGTTCTGGGATATTAAGTTTTAATTTTTACTGAATTCCGCACAAAGGCATACTGGGGGGGTATTCGACCAACTTTAGAGATATAATGGAGATCTCTCCGTGAGAACGCCATCCGTCACTTTTGACGTCTCCCAACTTGACAAGTGGCGATATCTCCAGAACATCGCGACTTCGCCAATCCGGTCGAATTAAATTTGGGTCTCCTTTGTATGTGACAGCGTAGATAACAGGCGCATACTTAACTTGTCCGGGTAGTACGTGAAATTAGACAGTTACGTTTCGTTCTAAGCAGAAATTCATTTGCATATAAAGTATTTATTAATCTAGATGCCAATTACCCCCGTGTACAATGACCCTGTTTGATCTTATGTCCCTACCTTAACTGGTAACATTATGCCGAGATATCAAACGTCATTCATGTTGGATGTTTGACTAATGTCTCGTCTGATTGTTGATTATTGTCAAAATGAATAATATTATAAAATATACTCGTAATGAAAAATAAGTTAAATACATGAAAATATAAGTTAATGAATTACTGCAAAATAGGTAAATAAATATTAAGAGGAAATCTTACATAAATCGACCTAGTCCCAAACTAAGCAATGCTTGTATGGTACTCCGACATACATAATATAACGTCCATGACCCAGGAACAAATATTACAGTTAATCACACAAATATGTGCCCTTGCTGGGATTCGAACCCAGGACCACCGGCTCAGTAGGTATGCAACTGGACTACAAACTGAGCCAACCGCATCGTCAATAATCAACAAACAAGACGTTTTTTATTTAGAAGAAATATATCAAAAAGAACGGGTAAGTTTTCGAGATTCAGACAAAATATTCTGTTAAAATTATTCTTCCTGTTTCATCTCTGCATTCTATTTTGTAACAATGACACGTTCTAGCTGACAATTATACCTAAGTGCAGCATTGTATAGCCTGTAATCTTAGTCTGGAGTCTTAGTATTTTAATAAATTGTTTAATTGCACTGGAAGGTGGTAACAAACATTGTCGGTGTGTCAAAAAGCACCCTCTTTTTTGTCATTATCGGACTGAAAGTATCCTATAACTATCTGAAAAAGCTCAGCCAGTGTAGTGTAGGTACCAAAATTTATTGAAACCAGTCCCGCCGTTAAGGCGTGATAAACGCACAAACACAGTACAGAACGGCCCGACATGTTTCGAACTCATATGGAGCTCTTATTCAGGGACAGCTTGGTGGTGAGGAGAGCGGAAACCAGTGTAGAGTCACGTAGCAGCACAAATAGCTGACCCCGATGAAGAGCTCCATTTGAGTTCGAAACATGTCGGACCGTTCCTGGCAAACCGTTTTTATAATTATTAAAGATCCCTCACT
Source organism: Apotomis betuletana (assembly GCA_932273695.1). Lineage (NCBI taxonomy): Eukaryota > Metazoa > Arthropoda > Insecta > Lepidoptera > Tortricidae > Apotomis > Apotomis betuletana. Next base: position 23,441,011 of record OW026303.1, on the reverse strand, counting down.
ATTAGTTTTATTAATATTACTCTCGTAAGTTGATAATTGTTTGAACCGCACTGACGTTGTTATTATCGTCGTTAATGCGACACAGTTCTATAGTGGCCTAGGAATAAAATTGTTTGACTGTACAGACATTTTATTTTTACAATTATATAATAGTATAGATAGATGACCAACAATTATTATTAGTCTGTTTTGTTAAATCAGAATTAATAGGTACGTAAACGCAGTGATACACAATACTTATATTCGTAAGTGTTTTAATCTGAGTAAAAAAACACCATCATATTTAAAAAAATACATTGTTTTCCAGGTCAGCGCAGTGCAGCATGAAACAGGCGACATATTAAACGCCATATGTTTATAGATCCATCCATACTAATATTATAAATGCGAAAGTGTGTCTGTCTGTCTGATACCTCTTCACGCTTAAACCGCTAAATCGATTTTGATGAAATTTGGCATGGAGATAGTTTAAGATCCGAGGAAGGACATAGGATAGTTTTCATCCTGGAAATTATCCCTAAAAAGATTTAAAAGTGAGAAAGTAATTCATGATGACATTGATGACCCTGTAGGAAATGTAATGATTAGACCAAAAGCACAATTGCTCTTACATTTGCTCAGGCGCTTTTAATAATCCCTTTTATTAATTAAGGTGATTAGGTGGATATCTATCGTGTTGTACGAGGTTGCTTCCATACTTCCAAGTTCCACGCGGACGTAGTCGCGGGCAAAAGCTAGTCGTCCGTAAAATCCAAGTAATTACATTATTACAGTAATAATGAGTAAGTGAATACTAAACAACACTGAAGAACCTGGTGTGTTTGATCCTCATACTCATAATAAAGTACTTTTCGTTCGGGTTGTGACTACACGATTTCATTGTTGTTAGTTTTGTTAAATTTTCTGTATCAAAAACTGTATCAACTAGCATTTATTGGAGCGGAGCGAGCGAAGCTCCCATGGATCGACTCGAATGGACTTTGTGACAATGCGCGGATCTCAGCGAGTTCTCAACCGATTTTAGAAATTTTTGTTTTAAAATGCACAAATTAAATTTCGCTAGGTCGTGACGAAGAGAAAATTTCGAAAAAAAAAAAAAACCGCTCCAATCTATGGTGCAAGCTTAGCCGGTGGCTGACTCTGCATCGACCTAGTATTAATTCCTTTTAAATTTTGTTATTATGAAATTTATGTGATATTTGTTTATTTCTTGGGGACATTCATTCGTTATGACATTAATGAAAATGACATACGCGTTTCATTTAAGATAATGCGTATTTAAAAGGTTGTATGTAATGAATTATTTTAAGTCAGCAGTCCCAATGCGAATGTTCGCCTGTAAACAGCTTTGAGTAATTAAAACTAAAGGATTCGCCTTTCGCTGTATCGTTCCAAACAAAAAACTCTGCCAAAACCTGATGGGGACGAGATAACACACATATAAAAAAATCTGCGCACAAATGCAAAATTCTCATTACTACGCACTCTAAAACACCAATAGGCTAGTAGACTCATGCCAAATTTCATTAAACTAATGTTTAATTCATATAGTATTTAGCATAATATGTTTCAGTAGGTACATAAAAGTAGAAGATGGCTGAAAAATAATCATTTGAATGCATGGATTTTATTCTGTATTGAATATATGAAAGCCTTAAAACGCCGTCCGCATAGTTTTTTTTTTAGCTAGTCAGATCATTATTGACCATTTCAAATTTATTTCATATATATTTCTAAACTAGCCTATTTAAATCATCACAATAATAACTCACGCACACTTCAAAATAACAAATATGACTAATAGGTAGTCGACTTTATAAGTGTTTACATACAATTTATTATAGGATGAAGTTTTTAGAAATGTCAAAACAACTCCTTAAGTAGGTATAATATTTAAAAACTTATGAAAATAAATGATTTATGATTTATTTTGTTTTTTTGAGACGATGACTATTTAAGATACTTTTGGGGCGGAACCCCCTTGATTGGAACCACTTATCCCGTTTTCAGTTTATCTGTCTGTTTGCAATCAAATCTTGCAAACTTAATTTGATTATCATTGAGTTGAAAGCTTCGATTATCAATGCTATAATATGGCACCATGGAGCTGATCTGATGATAAGCCGAAAGATGGCCATAGGAATTCAGCAATAAACAAACTATCTCGGTGAGTAGTTGGCGGCCTTTTAAATATGAACATTGCGCTCCTCCCTTATACCCTTCATAGTAAAATGGTTCATTCAGACGAATAATATTTGAGGTCATAAGTACATAAGTGAATTATGCGCTTAAATGGTTGAGGAATGTGTACATATGTATATATATATATGTTGTATATAAAATAATTATGTTGTCGTAAATAATTATGAATAAGCTATGGAGTGTAAAAGGATGGAGCGGAATCTCTCATAGGAAAATATTTGAAAAAGTGCCCAGCGGTTAGCAGTAAATAACAGTTCCAATGCCGGCCTAAGCGCTAGAGTCAGCATGAAAATATTGTAAGTTTTAGAAAGAGTGAAAAAAAGTGAATTTTAGATGACCAGAGTAATTCCTACTTAGTTTCTTTAAGTGTATTACACAGAAAAAACATAATTAAATTGTATGAAAAAATTATAAACGAACCGTTCGTTGCTAACTAACGAAACGACTTTACGCCACAGTAACGCCACACAGTCTTTTAAAAACCTCGTTTTTGTCTCACGCCGCTTTTTTTTTCAAAAATATGATACACATTACCATTACGAATATCAGATTAAAACTCCCACATCAATTGGTCCTGTAATTTTATTTTTTAAATCATCTAATTTTGCTCATAATATCCGTGTCATGAAATTTACATTTCATTTTATTGCTTAAGAACAGGCGTACTTATATACATTTTGATTAAACTACGTGAACCTGCGATTGATATGAATCCCTACCGTTACAATTATTTTCGTACATTTACCGTGAATACTTTCGGGGATATTATTGTTGTTAGACATTTCTGTTTTAATTTTTTATTCCATATTCATCCCGTATTAGGCAGAGATATTTTAGTACACGATAGCTCATATGTACCTGTATCAACAGTATTAAAATCGCAGATCTTTTTGTGCGGAAGATGGAATCATAAGCAGGTTCATGTGGTTTAATCAAAATTTCTGTAAGTAGACCAGCTCTTGAGCAATAAAAAAAATATCAATTTCATGACCCAGATATGAGCAACTTTGATGATTTTTAGAAATAAAACTACAGGATTTATCGATGTGAGAGTTTTAGTTTGATATGCGCAATGGTAAATATGTATCGTATTTTTGAAAAGAGCGTGAGACAAAAACGGAATCTTTAAAAAGCTGGCGCCACCAATATCACCTTTCAGCGGGAATTTTTGGATATATGAAGATGCTGCTCCTCCCTTTTACACTCCATAGTTATCGGTACTCTAGGATAATTTAATCGTCAAACAAGCGTCAAACATTATTGACATATGTAAATTCTATCATATTTTATAACAAAAACGCAGTTGAAACACATTTTAATGATGTTTAATTATCATGAGTGAAATACATCTGAAAGGGCACGAGCACGATAAATCCGTCGTTCTAACGTTAAGCCCTATTCAAGCTTTGATAAGTGAGAATTGCCAAAAAACTCATTAGTATCAAGATCAAGCTTAGGCAACTATTTACAGCAAATCATCGACAGCTCAAGAGGCTGGTTAAGGGGAGACCTGGTAGCACCCACAAAATGCGGTGGTGGATTGATTCACAAATGAAGTGAATGCAATGGGCCATTTGCCTTTTTAATCTGAAAAATAATAAAAATAGCAGTGTGCAATATTGTATTATGTGTTTCTTAATAAAACTTGTGTCATACGAATAGCTTACTTTTACTTTTCCCTTCTCAAAAGCGCACAAGGGTGGGAGTGGGACACAGGGCGTCTTTCTTGTGGACAATGCATTAGTAACAATTTGGTTATATTTACATCGCCCCCTGCCTGCTATACGGCCACATCTCAAAAAAAAATTTTTTTCGGATTATTGCAGATTCGTAGTCAGAATAGGTTAATTTACGACCTTATTTCGAGAGCCATAAGAAAAAGTGTCCTTAAGAGCCTTTTTTCCACAAGTGGCCTTATGGATCTGACCAAAAATTGTCAGTTGACTCCCTGCAAGACAGCCACTTTTCAGTTGTGGCTGTATAGCATAAATTTGTTATATTTTTTTTGAGTTGCGCCTCATAGAAATAACGTATATTCTAGTATTAGTACGATGAATCCCTTCAAAAATATGTTAATTGTAATAGATGTATTTTTTAACTGTTTTTATTTATTTATTTATTAAAACTTTATTGCACAAAACAAGTCAGTACAAATGGCGGACTTAATGCCAAATGGCATTCTCTACCAGTCAACCATAGGGCCAAACAGAGAGACTTGTTTGTTTTTGTGTACAATAAAGTGTTTACTTACTTACTTACTTAAATATAAGCGAAGTAAACGTCATTGTGCGCTGTTGACCCAAACTGGCGCGCAATACTCTGTTGTGGAGTAAACTAGGCTAAGACTGGTAGTGCGTAGCACATCAGTTGTTGCTCCCCAAGTAATTCCCCTTAGTCTGTGGAGTATGTAATTCGGCGTCTGTAGCTTCTTCGCATATAAGTAAGACTGCGGTCTAGAGTGACACAAGTACTTTTGTGTAGGATTTAATTTAAGCGCAGTCTCTCTGAAGCATATATTTGGCTCATAATTTGCTTCTTTGTTGCAAGGATGGAATGCCGCAACTTCTGTTTTACTAGCATTGGGGCAGCCTAATCAGAAATGTCGTTCCAGATTGCGAGTAAGAGCTTCCTTCGAGGATTTAAATTTGCCATGCTGGTTTATGATGGCGATGTCATCACCATACATAAATTTCCGACTCTCTGTTTTCGGAATCGGCCCTGACCCACTCCTGTTCAACCTATACACACACGATATGGGTTAAACAGGAGCAGGGCCAGGACCGATCCTTGAGGTAGTCCATTGTTCAGCTTTCTGACTTTGCTCGGAGTGCTTCCGAGGTAGACGATAAATTCACTATTGCTGAGCATAGAGTTGATTAGTCCCACCATCTGCACCACGGTCAGGAGCTTATGGATAAGCTCCTGTCTACATACGCTATCGAATGCAGCTGAGAGGTCGAAAATACTGCCACGGTTTTCTCTCTCCTTTGAAAATCAGCCTCTATGTGTGTTGTGCGCGACATTTACCTGATCCACGTAGTTCGGACCACTACGGAATCCAGCCTGCTGCACAGGAATTATTTTGTCGACAAAAGGTTCGATTTGATTGTAGATTAGCCTCTCCAAAAATTTGTAGATGCAACTAAGTAGTAGAGGTCGGTAACCCTTTGGTTCGTTGCCTGGCTTACCCGGATTGAGTGTGGCTATTATGTTTGAGCAGTTGAACTTAGGTGGAATTATATTATCCGAGACTATATGTCTAAATAGAACTGTGAGAGCCAAGTCCTACATCTTGGGCCAAGGTGTTCTAAAAAATCGTTGTAAATACCGACTCACATAAATTGGGACTTTGATTTGAACCAGTCTTCATCCAGTATTGCTAAACCTAAAAGTAGAAAACGAAAAGCTTATCCTGCACTATGAAAAGGTAATATTGTAAAGAAGTTGAAGAATTCTGGAAAACAGTACACTAATATCAACGGGAACCTAGTCCACGCTAAAACCTAAAACTATGGGGCCTCCTTGTACATGGTACATGTTATATATGGTATTATACCATATATGGTACATGTTAACACGATAATTAAAGATACAAGTGCCTTATAGAGAAGGTACCAGATAATCATTAATTATATGCAAAATGATGATGATATCTGCATCTAGAAAGATGGTATTAAAGCTGCATGCACTGATTATCGCTTACAGTGATGTTATTACTGTAACAAAAGTTGATTAATAAAGGTATTTTAATTATTATAGTGTTTGTATAATAATTTTAATGTTACCATTTTTCAATAATTCTTGTTCGGTTTTGGACGCATCTCAAAATTTCAACAAAATGTTTCTGCAATACGGCCACAACTCTAAGTACCTATCTTAAAGGCCTCGTATCTCAAAAAATATACGCGTTTTATAAAAAAAGACGTATTCATGAGAAGCGTTATATCATGTAGAGTAAAAAAAGTTACATTTAAAATGAATTGACCCAAAACTCAAGGAGTAAGCCCCGTTTTACTACCACGCACTACGCTGCCAAAACTTTAACAAGCGATTTATCGAAAAAATGTTTTTTTGAGATGTGGCCGTATAGCAGGCAGGGGGCGACATATATAGTTCTATTACCTACTCAGTTCTCGAGGAATAGAAAGCTGATAAATACATGTCTAGCAAGAAAATTAGGCTTTAAAGCTTTAAAGCCTAATCCTATTATAATGTCCCCAGGAATAACGCCTGTTTTTCCTAACATGTTCATACGTGTAACCCGGAGCTCAGTGATTGATAATTTCAGCTCTTTGATAGTTATACTTTAAACTGCAAACTGTATCTAGATACCAAGTTGCAGTACAAACAGATTATTATAATTGATAAAACTGTGATATGAATTGAGAATAATACTTTGTAAATTCCAGTTACATCGAATATCCTTAAAAATATGATAATATTGTGAGATCATTTTATTTATTTATAATATGAATATGGTATACTGTGAATAATAGTACACTTTTCAGTATAGCATTTTTCTATTGGCAGGTACTGGAAATTTACCCATTTAGCTATTTCTGATATAGATGAAATGCCTATCAAAAATAGGTAGCTTCTACGGTGAGCAAGGCGCCATTTCATTTAAATACCTTACTTAATGCTATCGTTTTTGGCTGAGTGCATAAGATGTTTCGCAAAACTTTACTTAAGTATAGCCAGGCCAATGTGAACAAATAGACAAGTCGAGAATTTTGATGGTTTATTTTTCTTAATACCTACTTTACATCGGAATACCGTGTTATGATATGTGCGCTTGGCAGCGAATTCTCCCACGTACATTTTTGATTCAAATATTGGATTCAGCAGCAGTTATTCTTCAATTATAAATAGATTATTTCTGCTTCCAAAATCGCAAACGGTGACAACCGTTGTTCGCTGGTATATAGTACGCAATATATACTACTTCGCACCACTCAGTGAAACTTTTCTTGTATTTTTTCACTACACCCCAAGCACTTTACTGACTTTTTTTCCCAACAATTATAAATTAAGCAAAATATCTCAACAATTTTCATAGCAGTGACACATCAAACTGACTGTCATAACATAAAATTAAATGTCAATTAGGATCAGTTGTAGGAATAGCATTTTTGACAATCATTATCGCCTTCGTATTGTCAAAACTGAGATGAGATATGTCACCTGAAGCTCATCGCCTTCTTATCACATTTTAATGACAGTTCAACGGCGATATAACTGTTATCTAATGGAGATTTGACGTTTGGCGATATCTCCAACGGCATTCTCGAATTGGGCCCCTGGTTGGGTGAAAATGCGGGTGGGATTTAATTAGTTATGATACGGATTTGATTGGTGATTATGGTGCAGTTTTTGCCGCGTACTATAATACTTTGGCCACATAATGCGAAGAGGAGACGAAGCCTTGAAAAACTGGTCGTGGTTGGGGGCATTGAAGGCAAGAGGGCCCGAGGCCAATCACCAACCATAGTCTGACAAAGTGACTGTCTCCTCAAGCAAATTCCACCAGGTGGTGAGGGCAACGATGGACCGGGACCGATGGAGACAAATCATTAAGGCAAAACAAGCTGTGGTCACGATCCTCAGTAATGAGGGACCGATTGAAGAGAAAGATGGTGCAGTTGGTAAGATAAATGTTTGCCTCGTTCTTTTAACTGTCATCAGTACGCGCTATAAAAGTAAATTAACTACTTACCATCATAGGGTTAACCCTATCAATCGCAAGGGCCAATAGAACACTGCGCGACAGCTAGAGATGTGCCGTTCTCGAGAATGATTTCCGATTTGTACGGGAAATGCTTGAGAACGTTCTTTCCCCATACAAATCGGGAAATCTTTCAGCGCGGCTGCCAGCTGCTGGCGTCATCGTCATCACCTGCTCAGACTGTGTGACTGATTGGAGCTCCTGATGATGAATCGCGATTAGATTCAAAACATGTCGAGTAATTATATGGATTTTAAAATAGTAGATGAAATCATCATGGATTCATGGGGTTGAGGTAGCGTTCCAGCAGAATTTTTATTTTGACGGGACGTGACAGTTATGACAGCTACCTTTAAAAAATAAGTCTAAATATATTTACTATCAATATAAAAGCCAAGTTTCAATGCCAAACCGTGTGTTAGGTGTGAAAAGAATGAAGAATAGCGTCGCGTGCCCGACATTCTGGTGGAATACCTCAGACACTCAATTGCACCAATGTAAGTATGTCTAAGTGCTTATGCACCTGTAGGCACTGAGCTGCTCAACTCCTCATCCCACCTTGGTTCGGGCAAGTTTGGGGCGCGTTGGTAGCCACTCTTAGAGTTGCACGCGCGCCGGTCGATGGCATTGCCAGGCCTCATAAGCAATAAGTTTTTCTGGAACTACTAGTAGTTCAGAACTGTGGCATTTCCGAAGACCAAATAGAAAACTTTTTTTTTTGCTTTATTATTATTATATTCAGCAACAACTAAATTCTCGATAAAAGCCCAGCCACGACATTGTGCGGCAGCGGCAGTGGTGAGCGGTACGTGTGTCTTGCTCACTCATATGGCCACTGCGATCGGATCTCTCGCTCAACCGCTCGGCGCGTAGCTTGCCACCGAAGTCGTGGCATGTCCGTAACTTTAATATATACCCATTTTAATCACACTAATATTATAAAGGTGAAAGTTTGTGAGTGTTTGTTTGTTACTTCTTCACGCTCAAACGGCTAGACCAATTTTGATGATTTTTAGTATGAAGGTAGCTGACACTCTGATTCAATACATAGGCTACTTTTTATTCCGAAAAATCTAGTGTTCCCGTGGTATGAGCGGGTAACACCGCGCGGCACAGATAGTAAAATATAATTACCTGAAAATTATTACCTACTTGTTTAATGATAATAATGGTATAATGAACTAGGTAATCTAATTCTTAGGTAAACTTGTTCACGTAGAAGTCATCAATTCCCACACAAGTTCCACTGCAAAACACCCGCATTCTTCCGCAAGAGATAAAAAACTTAAGCAAAATATTAAAATTATAAATAAGTTAGCTTACCAAACTCGACAAAAGTTTAAGATTTATTACTGCTATTAATTATTTGCTTGCCTGAAGACAGAACGTAATTATTTTGTAGAGGCAAAGTGAAATCCTACGCCTGACGAAACCGCTGTGTTTTGAAATAAATTTATTTCGCCTTCTGTCTTTATTTATGAGGAACGGATTAAATTTTAAACACAATAGTAAAGACTTGAAAAGTAACACGGATTTAAAAGCGAGTACCTATTCTGTTAGTTCGCTTAGGAATTACTGCTACCGACAAGTAACGAAATTGTATTGTTAAATTTTGTATGAAAATTACGTATTCGGATATACTGGTTATATATTTCTCGTAGGTATATTTCCATTTTCTATTCGTACTGAAACTGAAAAATTATTTTGTTAATAGGCGGTGCCAAAATCAGAAAAAAATGAATAATATATACACGAAAAATATATAAATACATAAATATAATAAACGATAAATACATACCTACATATATACATTCAGCCAAAAAATAATAATAGGACCAGTTGAATAAACTACGAATTATGAAAGTGATAGATAATGCTCTTTTATTAAAACTTTCGTGAGACATATTTAATTATTGTATAAAGCGGTTTACACACTCACGTGAAATTGTCAGGAACGGCCCGACATGTTTCGAACTCGTATGGAGCTCTTCATCAGGGACGACTATCCCTACACCACCGCGGCATCCTCGTCACTGATTCTTCGATCGACGCTCCGCTCTAACGCGCGCGCCGATGGCGCGGGGGCGGGAGGTGCTTGCAAGCCCGCAACTTGTCTGTCCGGCATCCCAACGTCACTTTTGTCATCCATAGCCATTACGCACACTTGACTAATGGTGTGCACGGGATTGTCCAAACGCACAATATGTTTCGCCGCCGGAAGCACAGGCTTCCATACTGGAGGTAAAGCCCAACCGCCGTCTCTATTAAAATTCGGGCGTCGTGCGATCTCTATAGCTTCGCGTACCTTACGTTGTATAAAACGTTTCTCACATACCAACAATCTTGCTTTATCGAAACGGACAAAATGAGACGCACCGGCTTTGACGACATGTTCAGCGACCGCAGAATTATTCGTGTCCAGCTTCCGTACACTGCGTATGTGCTCAGACAACCTTGCTGACACATTACGTCCCGTCTCTCCGATGTAGGTCTTGCCACACTTACAGGGTATTTCATATACGCCCGGGCTACCGAAAGGATCTTTATCTTTAGGTGACTGCAACAACTGCCTTACCTTATTCAACGGACGGAACCAAGTTCTAATACTGTATCGGCGACGTAACATGTGCCCGATGGTATCCGTCACCCCTTTAATATAAGGCAAGTACGCAGGTGCTCTCTCCACAGTCTGCTGTCGCTGCGCTGCACTCGGGTTCGCTACACCCTGACTATGTCTCCACATGTATCCATTGCTCTCCAACACTTGTCGCACATGCACCAACTCCTTATTCACGTACTGCGGGTCGCATAAACGCAGAGCCCTATTAATGAGCGCCCGCGGTACCGACGACAAGTGTGCTGGATGGTGATGTGAATCAGCTTGCAGGTATCGATCAGTGTGCGTGGATTTGCGGTACACCGTATGACTCAGCCGTCCTTCCGGCATGCGTTTCACCAGTACGTCCAAAAATGGAAGCGCTCCATTGGACTCTTTCTCGATGGTGAACTGTATCTTTGTGTGTATCGCATTCAGAAGATAGTTCAGAAGTGGCTCTACATCATGTTCCGCAATCACCGCAAAAACGTCATCCACATAGCGCCACCACCGTCTTGGTCTAAAAAGGAAGCCCTCCAACGCCTCCTCCTCGAAATTTTCCATAAAGATGTTGGCCGCAACCGGCGCAGTCGGCAATCCCATTGATACACCTTCAGTCTGTATATAGAACTCCCCCTGCCACATGAAATAGCCGTTCGTCAAACAAAACTCTATTAGCTTCATGTACTCAGCAGGTGCTCCGGACCAAAATGTCGCGAATTATCTCTATAGTTTTGGCCACTGGTACATTCGTGAAAAGAGATGTAACATCGAAGCTAACCATCAACTCGTTGTCTCAGCGACCGCAGACTGTGGAGAGAGCACCTGCGTACTTGCCTTAGTAATGATTCATGAAATAGGTAGTTCAGATACTTTGTCCTAGCGGAGGTACATGTCATAACCCTTTATTTGCTGCATCGTAGTTAGGGAAATCATGACATAAAACATACTCATACATACTCCACTAATGCCGGGATAAATGCATGTTTTATTTGGAAACTGATCTCTCTACTTCATTCATCACAAAGTTACAGAGTAAAAATAAAATTACAGAGTACCAAAGTCAGGTTGTTATTTCATTTTAATTTTAATTTTAATAGGCCTTTATAATTGGAGTAAAGTGTGAGAAAATACAGCCATACACACTAATATTTAATGAATAAGCACATTTTTCCTTCATGATTAACTTGATGAAGGTTTCTAAACTTTACTTAATTTAAGTAGCCATCACATTACAAATCACTGCAATTAAAATTTACTTATTTAAAGGTGTTTTAACGGTGATACTGACGCGAACGGATTTTATTATTATTTTTACATCAACTTTTGATATGTAATAAATAATAATATAATCCAAACTTGGTTATACGGTGACAGAATGCTTAGTAGTAATGTGTTTTATTATTAAGATTATTTACTTAATGTGGCAGCGGCGAATCAACTTTTTGATCGACACAAATCTTTCCACAGCTTTTAAACATAATTGTAAATTTTCATCTTTAAATAATGTGAATGTTAAACATTTAAGACCCCAACTGTTAAAACAGAGACTGAAACAGAGTTATATTAGAATCCTGATTTCTTGGTAACTTCAGAAACATTTTGAGTACGTCAAACTAGTCACTCAAAACTGCCTGTCAAAAAGCTGATATACACCCAATGGTTTTTTTCATTTAATTTTTAGAAAACTTTCAACATTTTACAAGCATCAAATTGTGATCATGCAACTAAATTCTAAAATCCCCTTAATGAACTACTAACGTACGTGCACGCCTGTACCGAGGTCAGCACATGAATTTATGATGAGCCCGACCCCCCGTTGACCCTAGGTGATGAACCAGATTAATATGCTATGACCCTGCGGTCAAGGCGACACCTAGCACAGGGGCTAATATTACAGGGTACTAATGTATGCAGAAATAATTTATTGCCGCGATGAGGTGTGCTTGGCATTAACATTTATCTCATATTATGTCTCTTTAGTGAGGGGGGATGTGATTTAGGATGGAGGATGAATTAAGTTTTGAAAGAGTTTCTGTGGTGATAAAGAACTTATGACCATAGGAGACTAAATAAGAGGAACATGTCTATCAGGTACAGACTTCCACTGGTGAACCTAGGCATTCTCTATAGCTCGCCACAAAGTGCGGTTATGGGCAGATTGCATTTTCGGCCTTAGAATAAATGCGCCTAAAATACTAGTAAGCGCTTGAAAGTGAAAAAAAAAAACTATATTTTCCATCGCAATTCACTCAAATAAACCTTTAACCTTTATTTTCAAGAGTTTAGGAACTAGAAAATAAAAACACCTTAATATTTAATCAATAATTGTCTAAGAATTTTTGTAGTGCAATTTAAAAGAGCCTTTTAAAACGAGTTAATATCTAATGCGGATAAATTCGTTTTAGATGTTTCATTGTCCCAAAAGGTACATGTTTCGTTGTACCTTTTGGGACAACTCCAAAACTACAGCTAGATAAATGTTCATTAATATGAAAAATAAAGAGAGAGAGAGGAAAGTTATTCAAGTAACATCACCCTGGAATTTGCTCATTAAATAAGCAGTCTATACTAAACGAATACTTAAAATCAACTTTCCCTTTGACTTCTCGCTGAAGCGTTTATCAAACCAAATAACATACATATGAAACCCACACACGCACTATCATCGCTATCAATTAATGCTTGAATCCAATAACCTGGATATAGGTTAGGTGCAGGCATCTACGCCTGTTGCTCTTGACTTCGCCCTAATTGCCTTTGGAAGCACGCCTGCGTGACACGTGTCACGCCGGTACGGAGTTTCGAGTATGTGTGTCTTACTAGTGTGTCCGTGGAAGTACTTTGATGGGAAACTGTTCAATGTTCAACGAGGCCGTTTGAACTTCTCAATAATTATAATTGGTCTTAATAATGTGTTTAAGCCGCGGGAGTAGATAATTATAAAGTGATAAAAAAGGTCATAGACATGGCTCAGTGAGTTGTTTTCGGACCTAATTGCAGTGGGTTGCTCGTGGAACCGATAGCCGTTAAGGCTAAAAGGTTTCTGAGTGGCGACTACGAAGGTACCGGGAAACACAGCATGGAAAGACCCCTGTCAACATGGCCCGACGATCTGGTCAAGATCGCGGGAAACTGTTGGATGAGACCGATGCACGATCAGTCACTGACTGTCGAGAACCTTAAGCGGCGCCTTTGTCCAGCCAGTTTCTGCCAATACGATGATTAAGTAGTGTAGCCATACAAAAAAATAAACCTTTAATAAAGCAATGTATTGTACTTAATAAAATAAGGATACGTAACAGTCGAACTACCGATTCAGTTTTACATTGTTACGTTAGCAATCATTAGTTAAAAAAGTCTTGTTTGACTCCTACACTATTCTCTTCCACGCCGCGCAATCACAATATCATATCAAGTCCCGCGTTTGACAATTCCGCTATAACACCTCACACAAAGCCGTAGTTCTAATTACCAAGCCAAAGTTAGGTGCGAGCTCGAAAGTAGCTCCAAATTACCGTGGAAATATAATGAAAATTATACAGTTACCAGGCCCCAGGCGACCGCGTTGTCGGATGTCGTTCGGCGAGTAGTTTGAGCACATTTCGCGAGTTTTCAGGCCGAGTGCTTTTGCATGTTGCACGTGAGTAGGTTTCAACAAAATGGATGCCAACGCTGGTCGTAAATCTCGAAATATGGCGGCGAGATGTCCCTGGACACATGCTTTGAGCATGAGGGCGGTGGGGCGGCCCTTTCTAACTGAGGTTCTGAAAGTGATTGGTAATAATGTTGGTAGTGTTGAGTGTGTACTGGATCACTTGTATTTTTTTTATCGCGTTTAAAATTAAATAACTTAACGATTATTATTGCGTTTTTAAACACTCTAACTTACCGTTGTCACATTCGAGAAATTATTCTGGATTTTCTAGTATCACCAGGCGGGGCGCACTCCGCGATTAAGGTTTCCCGCTACAAGTACATGCCGGTGGCCGCATGCATGCGTCCTATTCAGTGGCTGACACGCTCTGTCTCGGAACACACGTACCTCCACGGTTTTCGCGCACGTCTCGCTCATTATTTACGTCAAGTGAACGTTCCGCATTCATCTGTTTGCGTTTAGTGTTTAAATGAGTAAAAAGAAAGCGAAAAGATATTGTATCGCAGCGGATTGTAGGAATAATGATCGGATTTGGAATCACGCGTTTTTCGCTCTCCCAACACGTCCGAAGGATGCCGAAAGGTAAGAAAATGAACATAATATATAATAATTAGTTACTGAATAATAATAAAAAACATATTGCAGGTGTATCTACTTCCAATTTTAATTGTTAAGTACTTATGTAATTTTGAATTGATTATTTGCTGCTATTTGTCAATTTAAATTCTAGTAAAATACGTATGTCTACTACTAAATCAACAATCATAGAGGTTTTTATAATAATATTTGATATCACGTTTGTAAAATTACCAGTAATGAATAAACGATTGAGTGATAGTTTGATAGGTAAGTATATAAAATATATAATAATGAGTTACAATAAATGTTTCTTCTGAGAATAAATTCTAGAGGTGTCACTAGGTATTAATGTCAATGATATACAAAAATTTGGTATTTTTTATATGATACGTATTAGTTTTTTGGGTGGTGATGCGAATCTTAATAAAGACCATCATTTCAAAATTTGAAGCATTTCCCTGAAACTATC
Organism: Apotomis betuletana; assembly: GCA_932273695.1. Classification (NCBI taxonomy): domain Eukaryota; kingdom Metazoa; phylum Arthropoda; class Insecta; order Lepidoptera; family Tortricidae; genus Apotomis; species Apotomis betuletana. The sequence continues at coordinate 23,425,782 of OW026303.1, read as the reverse complement.
CCAAAAAATAATACATTAACATTCCTCAACAAAACTGTCACAAGCAGGATGTTCATACTCAGCGTATATTCTTCACAATATGAGGTATTAACAAAAAAAAACCGAGTCATTTGATGTAAAAGCTGAATTACTATGGAAACCTTATAGCCTTTGCTCCGGTGTCACTAACAAGTAAAATTTTCACCTTTTTCCTTATTTACGAGCATCTAAAGAACTGGAATTCAAATAAAGAATAGTAATTCAACTCCGTAATAACGTCATTAATGAAAATTTTCGAGGATGACAAATAAATTGTTGTATCTTTTTCAATTTTGTCAAATAAGAACCGAATTTCATATAGCGTGCTTTATTATTATTTTTATTATATATTTTTATTGCATTTTTTTATGGTTTTTATTTAAATAAATCAATGTTTAGAGTCTCCAAAAAACTCAATGAATATTATGCCCCATCGTACTCCGCCATCATTCTCGATCATACACTTTTTCAGTAGTTCAAATCTAAGTTTTCTTAAGTACATAGATTTCAAAGATCAAAGCACAAAGAAAAATTGAAATGCGTAACCTAGCGGAAGAGACCGAGCATCGAACCCTCTGGATTGCCAGTCCAACAACCTCTTCAACAACCTAACCTAACAAAACCCAACCTAACGCCAGATAACCTTTCGATTTTTTTTATTATGCTTTGAACACTATGTGAATACGCTAATATTCACACCTTACCGCACTACTTTACAGTGGTGAACGAGCAAGCGAGAGAGAGCGCTGTTATTTATGAATGAAACATGTAAAGGTTACGCATTTCAATTTTTCTTTGTGCTTTGATCTTTGTATCAATGGTTTAATATAAAGATTTGTGGTGTGTACCCACATTAAAAATAATGAGACATTAAGTACATGTTTCATACATGTATAATTTTGAGACATTACATGTTTCATTCTTTTTATGTGTTTGAATTCAGTCTATGCCTTGAATTAAAAAATACTATTCCATTCTTCTCTATTGTTATTGAAAGGAAACTAAACAAAGTCACGAAGCGGAAAATTGGAATATACCTAGATTCATTTCAAATTTTGCACGACCAAATATCACGGTTGAGTTGTCCGATGCCGGTTCTAACAATATATCATGCAGTTATTCTGGCAGCTTTGTGTGTTTCTGTCGTATGAATTAAAAAGTTTATTGTTGAAAGAAAATAGTGGCAGAATGGAATGTCGCCGGCAGGAAAGTGTATTGTTTTAGAATGTTCTTTCGACATTTTTAATTGTTTCAGTATTATATATGATGCGTAAGAAAGTCACAAACGATAAACCAAAACATTTCACAATTGCGATTTCCTAGAACATAGAAAATTCAAAAGTATGAAGTAGCTTGTTAAATTAGTTACGCTGTAACCATAATTACGCTTTAAGCATAAGTATTACATGGGTGAAATGTTTAAACTTTTTAATTCAACATCCGTGAATAAGCAAGATACGCTCGCCGAGCGTAATTATCTATCTATATATATAAACGGATTTGTCCTGACTGACTGACATATCAACGCAGAGCCGAAACTACTGAACTTAGAACTTTGAAAATTCTACAGTAGGTCAAGTATATTATGTAGGCAAGGAATAAGAAGGGATATTTCAAAACTCATCCCCTGAGGGGTTAAATTGGGGTTGAAAGTTTGTATGGAAAATGCGTAATTTTAGAGTAAGAGTCTTAATACTTTGCATACACACTTTAAATATAGAATGAAGAAAAGTAATTTCAGCATTTTTGAAAATTCATCCTGCAATGGGGTCTAATTGGGGTTGAAATTTTGTATGAGAAAAATTGCAGTTTTTGAGTAAGAGCGATTCTATTTCGTATTTAGGCCGTGCATTAAAAAATATTAAAACTAATTTCAGCATTTTTTTTAATTCATCCCCTAAATTGTTCAAAATAAAGATTAAATTTTGTATAACAAACGTAGCATTCTTTGAGTATGAGGTATATTTTGGGGGTATAGACTCTTACTTTTTAACCGACTTCAAAAAAGAAGGAGGTTCTCAAATAGACCTAATTTTTTTTTTTTTTTTCTATGAATGTTACTCGATATCTCCGAGAATCGTGAACCGATTTTCAATTTTTTTTTTATCGAAAGGGTATAACTCCGAGTTGGTCCCGTTGGCACTAAGTCGGGATCTGATGATGGAATCTTGGAGAAATCGAGGGAACTCTTCAAATGTTATAGGGACATGTACGGCGCTTTCGGTAATTTATTGATAAAGTCAAGAATTTACATTCAGTAAATAGGATTTGGTGTAAGGAAACTGATGATGAACACACATACGAATCACTAAAAAGCAAAAAAAAAAAATTTTAACAAAAAAAAGAACCGACTTCAGTAAAACTAAAAAGCCAACAATAACCCGTCTAAGTACAGATTACATTTGACTCACCCTTCGAATTCGGTGCCAAACCTCGCGTAAACTATAAATATAAGAACTGAGTGGTTTCAGGTTTTTTGAAAATTCAACCCCTAAGAGGGAGAAATGTGGTAACAAAGTCTGAAAATCAGCATGGGTATTGTTTTTATGGTTTATCGGGTCGCTGATTACGAAAACCGCAACGATTTTAAAATCCAACGTGTCGGACGTGAGTTACCATCTCCCCTGTTGGGGTGAAATGGGGTTGAAATGTCTAAATACTAAACCGCTGGTTCTAGAGAGTTCAAATTTGGCACGTAGGTTCCTTATAAGGTGTAGGGGTGCACTAAGAAAGGATTTTTCAAAACTCACCCCCTAAAGGGGTGAAATGGGGTTCCAAAGTTTGTATGGGGAAACAAGATTAGTTAGACTATTTTATTCGAAACTTTACAGGAGTATTTTTAACGATAAATGAGTAAACACCTGTTTCAGGTTTTTTGAAAATTCAACCCCTATAAGGGAGAAATGTGCTGACAAAGTCTGAAAATCAGCATGATTATTGTTTTTATGGTTTATCGGGTTGCTGATTACGAAAACCGCAATGATTTTAAAATCCAACGTGGCGGACTTGAGTTACCATCTCCCCTGTTGGGGTGAAATGGGATTGAAATGTCTAAATGCTAAACCGCTGGTTCTAGAGAGTCCAATTTGGCACGTAGGTTCCTTATAAGGTGTAGGGGTGAACTAAGAGAGAATTTTTCAAAAGTCACCCCCCAAAGGGGTGAAATGGAGGTCCAAAGTTTGTATGGGGAAACAAGATTAGATAAACTGGAGGAAATGGAGTTGAAATGTCTAAATACTAAACCGCTGGTTCCAGAGAGTCCAATTTGGCACGTAGGTTCCTTATAAGGTGTAGGGGTGCACTAAGAGATAATTTCTCAAAAGTCACCCCCCAAAGGGGTGAAATGGGGGTCCAAAGTTTGTGTGGGGAAACAAGATTAGTTAAACTATTTTATTCGAAACTTCACAGGAGTATTTCTAACGATAAATGAAAAAACACGTTTTCAGGTTTTTTTTATTCAACCCCTAAAATGGAGAAATGTGGTGACAAAGTCTGAAAATCCATTGGTAATGCTTTTATGGTTTATCGGGTCGCTGATTACGAAAACCGCAATAAAATCCAACGTGGCGGTCGTGAATTAACATCTCCCCTGTTGGGGTGACATAGGGTTGAAATGTCTAAATACTAAACCGCTGGTTTAGAGAGTCAATACTTGGAACCTACGTGTCCTTATAAAGTCTAGGGGTGCAATAAAAGAAGCATTTGTCAAAAGTCATCCCCCAAAGGGGTGAAATGGGGGTCGTAAGTTTGTCTGGGGAAAAAAGATTAGTTAGACTATTTTATTGAAAACTTCCAAGGAGTATTTCTAACGATAAATGAGTAAGCACGTGTTTCATGTTTTTTTGAGAATTCAACCCCTAAAGGAGGAGAATATGGTACCAAAGTCTGAAAATCAACAAGAGTAATGTTTCTATGGTTTATCGGGTCGCTGATTACCAAAACAACAACGATTTAATAAACAAACGTGGTGGACGTGTTTCTGTCGTATGAATTAAAAAGTTTATTGTTGAAAGAAAATAGTGGCAGAATGGAATGTCGCCGGCAGGAAAGTGTATTGTTTTAGAATGTTCTTTCGACATTTTTAATTGTTTCAGTATTATATATGATGCGTAAGAAAGTCACAAACGATAAACCAAAACATTTCACAATTGCGATTTCCTAGAACATAGAAAATTCAAAAGTATGAAGTAGCTTGTTAAATTAGTTACGCTGTAACCATAATTACGCTTTAAGCATAAGTATTACATGGGTGAAATGTTTAAACTTTTTAATTCAACATCCGTGAATAAGCAAGATACGCTCGCCGAGCGTAATTATCTATCTATATATATAAACGGATTTGTCCTGACTGACTGACATATCAACGCAGAGCCGAAACTACTGAACTTAGAACTTTGAAAATTCTACAGTAGGTCAAGTATATTATGTAGGCAAGGAATAAGAAGGGATATTTCAAAACTCATCCCCTGAGGGGTTAAATTGGGGTTGAAAGTTTGTATGGAAAATGCGTAATTTTAGAGTAAGAGTCTTAATACTTTGCATACACACTTTAAATATAGAATGAAGAAAAGTAATTTCAGCATTTTTGAAAATTCATCCTGCAATGGGGTCTAATTGGGGTTGAAATTTTGTATGAGAAAAATTGCAGTTTTTGAGTAAGAGCGATTCTATTTCGTATTTAGGCCGTGCATTAAAAAATATTAAAACTAATTTCAGCATTTTTTTTAATTCATCCCCTAAATTGTTCAAAATAAAGATTAAATTTTGTATAACAAACGTAGCATTCTTTGAGTATGAGGTATATTTTGGGGGTATAGACTCTTACTTTTTAACCGACTTCAAAAAAGAAGGAGGTTCTCAAATAGACCTAATTTTTTTTTTTTTTTTCTATGAATGTTACTCGATATCTCCGAGAATCGTGAACCGATTTTCAATTTTTTTTTTATCGAAAGGGTATAACTCCGAGTTGGTCCCGTTGGCACTAAGTCGGGATCTGATGATGGAATCTTGGAGAAATCGAGGGAACTCTTCAAATGTTATAGGGACATGTACGGCGCTTTCGGTAATTTATTGATAAAGTCAAGAATTTACATTCAGTAAATAGGATTTGGTGTAAGGAAACTGATGATGAACACACATACGAATCACTAAAAAGCAAAAAAAAAAAATTTTAACAAAAAAAAGAACCGACTTCAGTAAAACTAAAAAGCCAACAATAACCCGTCTAAGTACAGATTACATTTGACTCACCCTTCGAATTCGGTGCCAAACCTCGCGTAAACTATAAATATAAGAACTGAGTGGTTTCAGGTTTTTTGAAAATTCAACCCCTAAGAGGGAGAAATGTGGTAACAAAGTCTGAAAATCAGCATGGGTATTGTTTTTATGGTTTATCGGGTCGCTGATTACGAAAACCGCAACGATTTTAAAATCCAACGTGTCGGACGTGAGTTACCATCTCCCCTGTTGGGGTGAAATGGGGTTGAAATGTCTAAATACTAAACCGCTGGTTCTAGAGAGTTCAAATTTGGCACGTAGGTTCCTTATAAGGTGTAGGGGTGCACTAAGAAAGGATTTTTCAAAACTCACCCCCTAAAGGGGTGAAATGGGGTTCCAAAGTTTGTATGGGGAAACAAGATTAGTTAGACTATTTTATTCGAAACTTTACAGGAGTATTTTTAACGATAAATGAGTAAACACCTGTTTCAGGTTTTTTGAAAATTCAACCCCTATAAGGGAGAAATGTGCTGACAAAGTCTGAAAATCAGCATGATTATTGTTTTTATGGTTTATCGGGTTGCTGATTACGAAAACCGCAATGATTTTAAAATCCAACGTGGCGGACTTGAGTTACCATCTCCCCTGTTGGGGTGAAATGGGATTGAAATGTCTAAATGCTAAACCGCTGGTTCTAGAGAGTCCAATTTGGCACGTAGGTTCCTTATAAGGTGTAGGGGTGAACTAAGAGAGAATTTTTCAAAAGTCACCCCCCAAAGGGGTGAAATGGAGGTCCAAAGTTTGTATGGGGAAACAAGATTAGATAAACTGGAGGAAATGGAGTTGAAATGTCTAAATACTAAACCGCTGGTTCCAGAGAGTCCAATTTGGCACGTAGGTTCCTTATAAGGTGTAGGGGTGCACTAAGAGATAATTTCTCAAAAGTCACCCCCCAAAGGGGTGAAATGGGGGTCCAAAGTTTGTGTGGGGAAACAAGATTAGTTAAACTATTTTATTCGAAACTTCACAGGAGTATTTCTAACGATAAATGAAAAAACACGTTTTCAGGTTTTTTTTATTCAACCCCTAAAATGGAGAAATGTGGTGACAAAGTCTGAAAATCCATTGGTAATGCTTTTATGGTTTATCGGGTCGCTGATTACGAAAACCGCAATAAAATCCAACGTGGCGGTCGTGAATTAACATCTCCCCTGTTGGGGTGACATAGGGTTGAAATGTCTAAATACTAAACCGCTGGTTTAGAGAGTCAATACTTGGAACCTACGTGTCCTTATAAAGTCTAGGGGTGCAATAAAAGAAGCATTTGTCAAAAGTCATCCCCCAAAGGGGTGAAATGGGGGTCGTAAGTTTGTCTGGGGAAAAAAGATTAGTTAGACTATTTTATTGAAAACTTCCAAGGAGTATTTCTAACGATAAATGAGTAAGCACGTGTTTCATGTTTTTTTGAGAATTCAACCCCTAAAGGAGGAGAATATGGTACCAAAGTCTGAAAATCAACAAGAGTAATGTTTCTATGGTTTATCGGGTCGCTGATTACCAAAACAACAACGATTTAATAAACAAACGTGGTGGACGTGAAATACCGTCTCGCCTGTTGGGGTGCGATGGGGTTGAAATGACTAAATATGAGTATGGGTGTAATTTTTATGGTTTCCTGGGACGTTAATTACGAAAATGCCACCGAATTTGAAATTTTATATTGTTGTCATGAAAATTCTTGAAAGCATTTGCGCCAAATTGCAATTTAATCGGTCCAGTAGTTTTGCAGCAAATCGGTTGTAACAGACGGACTGACAGACAGCTACACGTGCTCCTATAAGGGGGTTCTATTTTTGCTTTTGAGGTATGGATAGAGACCCGCGTTATCCTAATAGATTAAAAAAATAGTATTTGGTGGCATCTCGATCGTCGTCAATCGGTACCTATAGGCGGGTGGCGCGTTGGGACGGGAGGAGTAATGATCGGGAAACTTCCTGCATCCGTAATAAATACATTCAAGCTTTTCAATAATTATGTCATTTCAGAATTCTGAATTACGTTTATCTGGCTCAGTATAATACATGTTTCATTCATCAACGAAGAGAACCTCAATATCTTACAATAGAACATGACGTAACTTAGAACATGGCGAATATCCCAAGTCGATAAGCGGAGGCTCGGGACATTATAAAAGCTTTATACAAATAAAATGCACACATATCCCGGTGTCTTAGCTTCACTTCGAGTTATGAATTTTGAAGTGAACCTTATTTGGATATGGATACAGTTAAAGCTGAGATCGCTTGATTTGAGTGCTTGAGTTTTCGGTTTGATTTGTTAAAGTGGAGTTATGATAAAATAAAAAGTATTTCCCAGTAATATTACAAAAGCGAAAGTCTGTGTATGTTTTGTTACTTCTTCACGCTAAAACGGCTGGACGGAAATGCATGAGGGAAATGCAGATTGCAGATTATACCCTAACTTAACAAATAGCCTACTTTTAATCCTGAAAAAAAGAGCATTGTTCCCGTAGGATGATGTATATTATATAGGCACGCGAGCGAAGCCGCGGGTTACTGCTAGTGTACCTATAAAGGGAAACTATACATCTGGGGCTAGCACTATAGTGCACGCCTTTGCGTAGGTTATTAACGTGGCAAGCGTCGCGAAGTGAGAGAGAAATTTTTTGTCATTATTAACACTGAAGCGAAAGTTAAGAAAAAAAAATTGAGCAGGATTTGAACCTCACGTTTCCACGGCTTTCCAGGACTCAGGCGAGTTACCAATAAATGAAATGAAATGAAATAATTTATTCCTATCAATTAGTCCTATCAAAGCCACTAGCTAAATTGTAAAATTTTTGAAGCAGTTGTTTATATTTCTTATATGCCTTAGGGCAGCATCGCAGCTGACTTTTTTCGGCACCGTCTCAAATTATGTTAAGAAACGATAGTAAGCGTATTTTTCTTGGACCGTGCATTCTATCAGATTTTCCTCAGAAATTGAATATCATGGTAATGAATCTATCGATCATTGTCACGCTCTGAATGCCTATTGTCCGACGGTGACTTCGGAGAGAATTACCGTAGAACATATGGGTATAGTCATCAGTTGACAAATTGGGGTTCATCAGCTATTTTTTAACGTCTGAAACTTTTGTGACGCTTTCTAAGGTAGAATTTGCGCATGTTTAGCAGAAATTTATACGCAAACCAGGTACTTAAAATGATCAGCATATGTATAGGACCAATATTCCACGTGGCTATTAACACACGTTTTAGATAAGACGTGCATTTTAATACGAATAGGATACATTTATTTTTATCAGCCATATGACAGCAATATGTCCACGATAATATTGATGGCGTGTTTGTTTTTTAGCATCTACTACATTTTGATCAGGGTTATGAAATTGTTGTAGAGGCTGGAAATAGATGAACGATTAAGTCGGAGAGCCGAATCCATCTGATGCACTTTCAGCCGAGACTGGAACATAGTTTATTTCACGTCTAATGCGTGAAAAACTATGAAATGCTTGCAAAGATGCGACTGGTTATCGTAACGCGGCATATTGTCGTCGAGCTTGCTAGGCTTATAGATGGACAGTTTTCAAATGTATAACTATAAGCAGTTTTGTATACTGAATTTAGGCCATCATTAACCACATTTTTGAACAGTTTGGTGAAAAATGATAAAGCTCTACTCGTAGATGCGCTGAGGCATCAAGTAACTAGGAGATATGAATCAACGTTCCCTGTTGCGTATGCACACGGTATCATTTACTGGTAGGTACCTCATTCCGTACCCTTTTAACCAGATCACAAGCAAAAAGCTTGCAACTCCATGTCGTTGCTTTGACAAGTTCTTTGATGTCTACCTAAACGCCAGACAAAGTGCGGAGGCGGCTGAAAACAGATTAGCACCAGTAATTAAAACGTAGGTGCAATGCGCTGCGGTAGTGATGTCCCAGAGCCGTTATGAAATGAATTTCCTGCCTTTTATTCTCTACTTTCGTGCGTTTCTCTCTTGTCTTATCTTTTTAGCGGCAAAGACCGCCTTTTTTGTATGTAGTTTTTCTTTTATTGCTGACAAAGACACTTGTACTTTTGGTTTTTTTTTTTAATGATATTTTCTTTCCCACAACTAAGACAAATCTGGTAATTCTGGACATGCTAAAGAAATCGACATACATACATAATTATAGGTATCTATACGCTTTAACATAAATAAATGTATTATGTATGTAATGCCCTTCTGGCACATATGTGTATATTTAGACCTATGCATTCATGTATGTGCACCTTCATATTATTATTATTGAAATTTATAATATTATAGTAGGTAATATTTTGCATAAATCTATGACAAAGAAAAATTGAGGTTTTCTCATTCAACCTTTGACAACGGTAACTGTAATAGTTACTGAAACGTGAGGACGGCTTAAATAATGATTAATGATTATACGCGATATAATTGGTTTAAATTGTTTTTCTCAAACATGCAATGAAATTTCGCCATAACGTGCATTATAACAGGCTTTGAAGTAATTTTATTTAAACATGGCGACTGTGTTCATGAACAGGCCAAATAGCTGAATTATATTTTTTTTGTCGTGTATTGTTTTATTTCATTGCAAATGTTTGAGAAAAGCGCTATACACGCCTAGCCGTGAAAAGGGCTTGCCGGCTTCGTATCACTGTCCACGCTTTCCTCTCTACGCCCAGCAACCTCCTCTTTCCCGTCGTCTGCAGTAATGTACTATTATTTAAATGTGTTACAGCCGCGGAAACCTTTCTTTAACCTTCTTAAAAATAACCACAAAATAAAACAAAATACTGCAGCTAGTTCCCCGCTTGTCCTAAGTCAGTCTAGTCAAGTTTCCAAGAAAATATCGGAACATAACAGGGCTGTGACTTGTGAATTATTGAAGGCATCCCCCCGGGTCCTGCGGCATGCCCTCTAATACTCCCTGATTCTTCTTCATGCGATATTTATCAAAATAAACCTTAGGTCCAGATTCAGTTCGTAGAGTACCAAATCTGAAAGTCTACAAGCCCTATTTGTGACTAGGGAATACATGTGTTTGAAGCAGCTGTTTTCTAAGTAGTACTAGTGTCTTTGTGAGCTAAAATTTTTATTGTTTTACGTTTTCAACCATCATAGCTCCGCCATTTAGAAAAAAAACATTCACTAATCAATCATTTATAATCAACACTTATACATACATGAAATTTCATTCATGGGAATCGGTTGAGAAATGCGGTTTCTAGGTGAGAAGAGCCGGGGATCCGAACATCCAAACATCCACTTATGAAAGAATTTCTAAGAAATAATAAGCTGTGCAATGAGTAGTGGATATGTTAAAGACATTTACTTTTATGAACACAGTTTACCTAATGATAGGCTACCTATTCGAAAGTTTCTGAGATGACCATGTTATATACGTTTTTTCTACTATTTAAATAAATTGATATTGATTTCTATTGTATTATTTTTCTTGTTGGTGTGCAATAAAAAATTGTCCTATTCAGTTCTATTTTATTCTATCGATAATTAATTTGATGATTCGAAAAATTTATTTGATTTTTTTAAATTACATTAAAAATTAAATTGCCGTTACTAAAAAACTTGTAAGTAATAATATGCAATAAGGGTGAAATTAATTGTTTTTTTTTTTTATATTTTCGTTTTCTTTTAAGTCAAACTGTTGTGATACGCGGGGTGATAGGCAAGAGCTATGCATCAAGAATATAATTCATAGGATTTAAAATTAAATAAAAATGAGAATGAAAAAAGATGTAAACAGTAATGAGTGTATTATTCCAAGTATTTAGTTTTCAAATATGACATAAAAATACAAACAATAAAAAAAAGAGTCTAGGCACCAATAAGGTTTACAACGCAAACGATGTATTTCCAAAGCAGCGAAATGTGTCTCACAATTCTCGCCATCCGCGTCTTTTAAGCCAACGAGAACACTATTGTTTTAAATTTCACTCGAACCAATGAATAAATCACGAACACCGTTTTTCTTCTGTAAACTGTAAAACCGGAATCAGTTTATCGATTCCCACCCACATAAATCGGAGGGAAAGGTGTACAATGTCACTGTAATCTCGTTAACTACCGCGATACAGATTGAGTGGGGGATCACTGCGCGCCGCTGAATTATGGATGAGGGTGCACTGTGTACGAAGATAGTGTCTCGCTGCTTACCGAATGATGATAAAATCTGACCGCGGTTAATCTTATTTGAGGCGTTTGGGCTAAATTGATAAAAAGGATGTAGACTGATGTTGAATTATATAACATACTGTAGTTATATGAATAAAATTTGCTCAATTGTCATGAAACAAAGAAAAAAAATAGAAGGCATATTTTTTGATGTGACTTCAAAGGTATGCAAATTTTAAGATTTAAAGCCTGACCAGAAATGTATGAGGATGCGCCATATTGCGGAATTTCACTGGAACTAATTTCTTACACTGGCAATGATTTTATGATGGTTGTCAACAATGTCAATGCCATTCGTGCCGTTTTCTTTAAAAGACAAATATTTAAAAATATCCAAAGAAAATGCCGAAAACCCTTCACAGTCGTGAACGTAATATTATAAACAAAGTGTACACGGGTATACTACACGAAAAACAGTCGGCAATAGAGTGCATTCCATTAAATGATATTACGAGGTTACCATAGGAACTGACAGGTATTTAAACTAATGTCATTACAGTGCGGCTGCGATTGGCTGCAAAATTGTTGCCATATAAATCTTATAAATAACGCCCTCTTGACAATCCTCATATATGTCTGGTCAGGCTTTAGTTGTTGTAACATCGTGTAATTTACATACCTATGTTGGTAATTGTCTATATTAACGTTGACTGCATCGCCCGGTGTTGAGCTGCGCTTTAGTTGTGAATTTCTTATCTTACTATATTTTTATAAAAAATGAAGTATGATAAAGTATACAAAATATACTTAAACTTGTAAAATGTTTTAACTGCTGAAATATTTCTGGGTGATAAAAATATGTATCAAGTTAACCTCCATTTTAGCATGTCGCTGAACTCAATAGTCCATGAGGTCTTAGATTGGGTATCGGGTCTGGGTGAGATCGGAGAGGTGCATTATTTCGATCGTATAAGAGCGAGAGAGACAAACATAAACTCGAATCACATTCTGCCAGCTCACGGAGTGGATACAGTTAAAACTACGAAAAAGGATATCCATCCACAATTACTTTTTTCCACGGGCTTCACAGGCATGTCCTACCGATCTACCTTTATTCTGCGTTTTTGCTTTGACGCGCGACTGACGGATGTTTCGCTACATATTTTTTGGATTATTTTCTCGGGGTTGTCGCGGGTTTGTGTGTATAGGTTGCCATTGGAGGTACTGTTCAGTTTAATTTTCTATTGCCGTATCAGAAAATTGCAACAGCGAAATGTTTGTAACCCAAAAACAATAAGGATATTGTTTTAATCTTTGAATTAAGGAGCTTAGATCTTTATGATGTCAGCTTCAGCAGGCCATAACATCATTCTTCATTAATAATAAAAAAACATATATCGTAGTTATGAATAAAACATACTTTAAAAGGTAAAATAATGAAATACTTTGTGTTGAAATTAGGCTTAATTTCCGGCGGTCCTGGTTTCGAGACGGCGCGGTTGCCACAGTTAGTAGTACTGCTGCCTTCTGAGCCAGCGTTCCTGGGTTCGAATCCCGGCAAGGGCAAATATTTGTGTGATGAACGAATATTTTGTTCCTGCGTCATGGATGGCATCTATACACGTATTTATATAGTATGCATATCGTCGTCTAGTACCCATAGTACAAGCTTTGCTTAGTTTGGGACATGATCGATTAGTGTAAGATTGTCCATTAATATTTATTTAAGGAAAAGGTGGGTATGGTATGGTAGTTGGGTATGGTTTCACCACCCACATTTTTTCTGTACAAAACATTAAATAAAACATAAAATCTGTTAATATTTATTGCCACTTGAGTATACGACCGCTATAAAAGCATCGACACAGCTTATTTAGTATTCGATAGGTTTCATACGCTTTGAATTCGTGATTCATGTATTCCATCTGAAATCAGTACGAATGGGATGGCCGCTATTTGAATTATTGAACGCAATTTGTCGCACTGACGCCATTGTGATGGTCGCTTCATTCATTCAAAATAGTTTAATATTGGAAAACTCTTATCTCACTTCGAAATTATTGGCAATCGCAACCTTTATCCGTTTTGAGAGAGTTCTAGTTAGGACCATGCCTGGGATTTACAAATGATGAATGGTGAATTATAGCTAGTTGGCTCGGACTGCTATTTAAACTCGTTTGTATTTTTAATCAGATTATTAGTCAATAGACATCTAGCCAGATTTAACCACATACCGTGTTCATTTATTTGATATCAATTAATGGCAGTTTGAAAGCATTTTCAGGCGAAACGTTATTTATATTGATGTGATAGGTCAGAAAGTATGTCATAGAGTCAAGCACATTAAAACATGATTAAAATTTTTAAGATTATGTACCCGAAAAGTGCTAACGGGGACGAGTTACTAACCCTTCGATATCTGTCTGTCCGTCAGTGTCAATTTTTAAATTTTTTCCTTTTATTTATATATATATTTTCATGACTTGTTTTAATTATTTATTAATTAGGAATTTAATTTATCAAATGATATTGGAAATTGATTATACAATACTTTCATACCTAATATGTGAAAAAAATGAAATTTTTAATTACTTAGTTGTGATATAGTTTGATTTGTATGTAGAGTGCCAAATTGTTAATTTGTTGATCTATTGTTAAGATGTAAATTAAGCTGTATGTACCACTATTTCAAACGCAAGTTATATTGTTTATTGAATAAATTACTATGACTATGGGTCGGTTCGTCTGTCATAGGGCGGTACCTATCTTTCCAGATAGGTACCTAATTTTTAACTCTATCAAGGAGAAACTTTATATCTCAATAAAAATTCCAGGCAAATGAAAGAAACGGAAAACGTTTCTTTAAATTAGGGGTTGAGCAACAGCTTTTAAAAAAATACATGTAAAAAAATATCTTTTAATAACTTTTAAACTGCGATTCCTGGACTTTTTAGTCATTATTTTATTTTACTCTTGTCTTACATTGCCACCCGATATTGCGAACAAGGCTTATTTAGGCTGCGCATCTATAATAACAAATATTTAATTAGAACATTTCATATCCATAGGTACAAACTAGACTTAAAAATCGAACGTTAATTATATATAATTACACACAGACGACATGAAAATAATTACAGACTAATTAGCTATATTAAATGAATTCACCCTTAGGGCCTTTCCACACTTGCGATTTGCGAGCGAGTTTTCTGTACAAATAAGCGTCGCGGCGAACTCGCTGCATATTCACCTTTATACAAAATTCGCTCGGAAATCGCAGTGTGATAACCCTGCAAGTAGTTTTTTTTTTTCATTTACCTACCTACAAAAACATACATAAAATACAAATGTTAGTAATTTCTCGCCAAACTGTAACGTAAATTCAGTTTAGCAGCTATTATTTTCAGAATACCGTTAGCGATATCACTTAGCCTTGTTGCTGCGGGCCTATGATGGTTGCGTTTATCACGCGATAAATAAGTGACAAATCATCTATTTTTTTTTAGTGTGAGTGACAGATTCTTTATCATTTATTTATCATGTGATAAACGCAACCATCGTAGACCCGGTGTTCCGTATGTTCAATAAACAATACGTATCTATAAACCTATCATAGCCCGTGACATGCGATTTATAAACGTACGCAAGATTAAAAAAATCGCAATACTAAAAAAGCGTAGGTATCCCAATTCCGCAATTGAAAATTTACTTTTTCCCTTTATACATGGAGTGTTCGGAAAAACTGTAAAAAGACTAACGCAACAAATCTGTACCGAAAAGAAAATAGAAAAAGCAGCAGATTGGCCGATCCGAGTCAATAACAATCATGGGTACAGGATAGGCCGGACGGGTTGGGTACGATTCGATTTGGCAGCAGACAATTTACGGTACTTCTAGTTTTGAGGAGCGAGAATGTTTTGATCCCTTGCTTGGTAATGGTAAACTTTCTTGCGCCGACACGATCTAATCATGATTGAAGACTAGATAATAAGCATGCTCTGTCTTTTAAGATGTGTATTCTTTGGTGATCGAGGCTATTTGTATACGGTGACACGTGGAGACGTAAGTGGCAATTTGAACATAACTTGCCAATACTCATCATATCAGACTACCACTGGTAGAAAAAGGCTGTTCACATCAAGCGGTCGGGCAATGTCTTCATCCAACAGATTCTGACCAGATCGTTGATCCATCTTGTTGCGGCCTTTCTGCGTCTTCTGGTTTACGATCGTCACTCAAGAACCTTTCTGCCCCAACGCCCCAACGGCCATCGGTTAAGTAATGTCAGCAGCAATATGCCCCGCCCACTGCGATATACGATGAGTCTAGTAACTCTCTGACCTAAATTGACATTTTGATTCTCTTGCGCTTCTTTATTTTCTGATTCGACTGCGACAAGTCTAATAACTCCCAGAATTTATTCGACGACCTTGATTCTCCTGCAGTTTTCTCCATTTCTGAAGCGAAGAAACGCCGAGCATAAATTTATGCTTGGTACGTACGTACATAGTAGTTTTTTTGATACTATGAAAGCGCCGCTATATGAAATTCTGAAAGGAGTACTACGTATCAACAAAAACTACGGTTGCGAACATTGCCGATGTCCAATTTTAACAAAAACCAGCCAAGTCGGACTCGCGCTCCGCGGGTTCTGTACAAACACTTATCTCATCTTAACTGAAGTTTCCACATGGTATGTATGGCGCCGGATAAAAATGAGGTACAAAATTAACGCAACCTTAATTTATTCTGTTTTTAGTATTTTTTGTTACAACGGCAACAAAAATACCTATTCACATATCTGTGAAAATTTCTGTCTGTCTAGCTGTCTCGGTTCATGAGATCAATTCTGGTGACAGACAGACAGATGGACAGACGGACAGAGGGTCCCGTTTTTATCATTTGGGTACGGAACCCCAAAAACTACGGCTGCGAACATTGCCGATGCCGATTTAAAAAAAGATTCATCGAAATATTAGCAAACGAGGACAACTGCGCGCATGGTTCAGTGAATGCAGGTTCATCGGTCGCCTTTTAAACGGATTTGTTGAGCTGAAAGACCGAGTCGCGTGTATCAATTTGTGGACTTGGGAAAAACGGGATTCCATTTAATATGCTCCTCACAAAATTGTGGGTTTATTTGTGTGAACAAATATTTTGTTGCGGGTTGAGGAAATGACCACAAATTAAAATATTAATGCTTAATTAAAGTCTTATTAGAGTTTTACCAAAAAAGTATAGTACGTGATCACTGATCATTTTTATTTCAATATTCTTTATTTTCATCTTAGGTACGTACTTACATAGAATCACTTGTACGTTCGAAACACATACAAAACAAAATGGTGTCACAAAGTGTTCTATGAAAATAGTACATTTCACACCTAGGGCGGTGAATTGAGAATTCGTAAAATTCCCAGATCGCAGATGTTTGTGATTAATTATGCGATCTGTGACATTACGGCAATTCGTACCCGTGGATTGTCTAAAATTTTACGACTTGCCTTGGCCAGGAAGTGAGATATTCTCCCCTTGGGCGGAAAATCGTACTTACGGCCTAGGGTGACGTAAAATATTTTTCGAGTGTGTCACTGTCATGTTAATGAAAATTCAATACGAGTAATATAGAGGTAGGTGCATTATTAGACGGTTGTTACGAAGATCAAAAGATAGAAACTCCAGTAGTGTTTTCTTGTGGCTTAAAGGACCATCTTTGACACCACAGTCTCTCGTAGACCGAAGAGTCGTGAATGCATTCCAAGTGTTTCAACAAAATTCCAAAGTACCGATCCAGACACTGCGCGTAACAGCAAAACAAGGACGTCAGAACCACTTCGCGAACACCGAAGTACACTTGGCTGGGAAAGTTTCCTTACTTCACGTCTTGGCCCTTCATATTGAGCAACGTTATTGCTTCGGATAGGGTCTTACATTTTGAGTAATGTTTGAATAATACGGCGTATATATTTCTTACAATAAATAATTATCTATACCTGGACTTAATAAGGATGATGTGGAGAAGAAGGAATGAAATGACGATATAACAAATGACAGGGAAGAATGGAAGAAAAACGCATACTGCTTCAAATCCCAAACAAATTAGAACAAAATAATGATGACTGGATCTAATAAGGTGTATTGTGTATTCATTTGTCAATTATTCGGCCGTGGCTGTTACTCTCGTATCAGGCAATCCAGCCATCTTCGTAAATACCGCACTTTATTAGACGCTGCTTAACTCGTCTGTTATAGATGTAAAAGGCCAATGATGATGATGATGATTGTGTATAAATATTATTTTAAATATACCTATATCTTTCTTTGGTAATTTGCGATAGGTACGAGTAATGTAAGTCCTGCCTAGCCGGTACCTTTAGCGATATCACCAGCTAAAAACAATCCATATTGGAATGTATGTGTTCCGTACTCTTATTCTAGCACGAAACACGTGTTTCATTATTATTTTAAATATGTAATTAAATAAACTTGCCTTAGATGTTTGTATTATCAATGAAACGCACTCGTCATGCAAAAACGGAACGCAGCCTTTGCGACAGTGCTGCCATCATTACAAATAATTCGGTCGTTGAACCTAATTGCCATCGTCACTTAAGGGGCGCACATGTTTCTCAAAATCCGTGTTGGCTCGCTTCGCCTTTGCTGGAGCCCCACTCGCGAACAAAACCCTGCATAAACACGCATTCGCCGGTGATGGAACCCAGGATAAGAGCGCCTCTGGAGAAGAACTGGGGCCCCGGTTGGTGTCGCCGTGTCCTCACAATTAGTCCAAGTAGTTCTAGCAATCGGATGAATAATACTTAACAGTATGGAAGCTAACTCACTTGGTGACGCTTCCAATACGTAGCCGGTGACGTTATGGTATTCCAGGCTTAGAATAGAATAGAATATTCTTTATTGCTTAGTTATACAACAAACTTAAACTCGATCAAGCCGTTTCGTTACCTTGGAAACATATTTGAGACTCAGTACGAAAATTCTTTATAAATTATTTCACACAAGTAAAAACGAAAATAAAAGTTATTCTTTCCCACCGACCTTGTTACCCGTCAGCCGACGACATCATAATAATGGGCTCTGCGTGATTAATACAGACGAATATCGCCGCCCACTCGACACGAGTAAAAGGCCAATTTTTCACCACTCTTGCTAATTATGAAAGCCCGGTGTGTGGTGTAGATATGGATATGTTTGAGCGTTATTATATGAAAGGTTCTATGATAACTATAAGTTTCTTACCTTTTTTATATACAGGGTGTAACCGACAGCGTACCGAAAACGAAAACCGTAGTTTTAGACCATAATCACGAACTGAAAACGAGTGTTCATTTTCTCGGAAAACTCAAGGATAAGATTTTCCAAAATAAATTATAAAACTCGACGCGCAATGTATTGCGTCCAATTGTCTCGGGTGCAGACGCGCGGGAGGGGAGCACGCGGCGAGCGACCGGTCCAGGCGCTCCCCACTCCACTCACGCGTCAGCAGCACAAAACATACCGTTACGCCAATGCGCATCGAATGACATGAATGAACGCAACCACAAAAACAACGCAACCACAGATCACAACTAGTGTATTACCTAACACCAATAACAACTGACCGATAAATTAAAACAGTCTAACAAGATTATTATCATTCAAGCAAGTAAAGCAAATAAAATGTGCGGGTAGGTAAACATTACTCGTGCGTCCGACCGCAGCGGCCTGCGCGGGCACACTGGCCTGGCGGATCAATGACCGGCCAGTACCGTTATCTTTCCCACTCCACGCGCCTGTGTTGTACCGTAAAGCGTACATAATACTGTTTGTGATACATTGTGTGTTTTGCGGAAAATGCTATTTTCATGCGATTTTTCATGAAAAATTGTTACCGGTAGAGTTCGATTAACGGGAAAATAAAGAAAAAATGAAAACTCGCGAGGAAAATTTGTGAATTTTCTCAAAGAAATTTCCACGATTTTCCAGCTCAGAATAATGGTCTGAAGCCATGGTTTCAGTTTTCGGTACACCGTCGGTTACACCCTGTATAGCTGCGCGATGTCGGAAATAATAGTACATTACTGCAGAGGCCGCGAAATAGGGAATTGTTGGCCGAGTAGTAATAGATGGCCGAGTGACAACGAGGCCATCTAGAGATACGAGGCCGACAATCCCTGTTTGCACCAAGGCTTGTATAGTGCTTTTCTCAAAGAAATCCAAGGAAATAATACAAATGTTAAACTTATATATTCATATATTTTTTCTATTCCCGCCAATTTTTTACTTTTCTCAAAATTTATTTTTTTAAGCTTTTCGGGTTAATGTTTTTGCCACCAAATGTTAAGATAATTCTATTTATTAAAAAATTACAACTTATTAATTAGATATTGTTATATTTTTTTACAATAAACGTGATTCCTTGTTTATTTTATTAAATATCTGTTTTAATCTAATTGAATAATCTAGTTAAATTTAAGAAATAAAACGTAAATATACATGCACAAACTACGTTTTTTTTATTGGCAGTATGCCATAGATTATCAATAAAAGAAATAAACCCCACTGAAACAAAAGACAATCTCTTTGTTGGCCACGGCCAATAATGTTGTATGAAATTCCTTTATTGACCTCTAATTTGAAATTAGAACGAATCTTCCGGACCAGTTTAAGGTGGCGAAGATCCTACCAATTCACAAAAAAGCCTCAAAGCTAGACCCTAATAACTATAGACCTATTTCTCTCCTCCCAACAATCTCAAAGTTCCTTGAGGACTAATGAAGGATAGATTGATGAGACATCTACATCTGCACAATATTTTAAGTTCCAGGCAGTATGGCTACCAAAGGAGCAGGGGTACAAACGAGGCAATTACGGCTTTGGTAGGAGACGTAGTCCAACAAATGAACTGCAAGAAAAAAGTACCGGGACTTTTTTTAGACTTGAGCTCCGCGTTTGATACTGTAGATCACGAAATCTTACTTGCAAAGTTGGAACACTATGGGATAAGAGGCAAAGTGCTTACTCTTTTTCGCTCTTATCTAACTAACAGGAAACAATTTGTTGAAATAAAATGGATACAAGATAACAGCGAAATAGTGTGCAAATCTAGAATGACCACATTAGAAAGAGGAGTTCCCCAGGGTTCCATATTAGGACCGGTATTTTTCATTATCTTCACGAATGACTTGATATCGTATATTAGTAACACTCTCTCGGATACTCAACTTGTGGTTTATGCAGATAATACGAACGCAATTATTTCAGCGGAAAACATGGTAGAGTTAAATATCAGAGTCAATAATGCCATGGAAGCATTTCACACCTGGTTTTCGGTTAACGCTTTGAAACTTAACTGTGCTAAAACCAATGCCTTGCTATTTAAAACAACCTCAAGTAATAAAGACGTGTTGCATATTTTCTCTAATAACCTAATAATTGAGAAAAACGAAACGGTAAAATTTCTCGGTGTCCATATTGACTCATGCCTTAAATGGAAGAATGAGCTGCAGGCAATTGCAAACTCCGTGAGTTCTGCCTGCTATGCACTCCGTAGTCTCCGAGATGAAATAAAATTGTCCCAGCTCAAGATGGTATACTATGCACTGGTAGAGTCAAAGTCAAAGATCAGGTACAGTATAAAATTCTGGGGAAATAGTTATAAGTACAATATTCAAACAGCGTTCACAGCTCAAAAAAGAGCAATTGGAATCATGGCTAGAGTACCCCAAAGAACTTCTTGTAAAGAGTTTTTTACTGCTTTCGGAATTCTCACTGTGCCATGCCTTTACATACTTATAGTTCTCACTGACCTAATAAAGCATTTAACAGATATAGAGACGCTTGAAGAAAGGCAAACGCGTCTGGCTACGAGAAGGAAAGACTTGCCACAGAGGATACAAACCAAACTTAAAGTGGTTAAGCATTCCGCTGGTTATCAGGCTATAATCCTTTTCAACAAACTGCCTGTTGAATTTAAGTCACTGACAAACGCAAACATGTTTAAACACAAGCTTAAAGCTTTTTTGCTAAAGAAATGTTTCTATTCGATTGATGAATTCGGTTAATAATTATGATATTTAATTAATGATGGTGATTATATTTTTATGATATGTTTTAATTTATTATTAATTTGGAATTTAATTTATTAATTGATATTGGAAATTGATTATATTACACTTATATACTAATTTGCGAAATAATATTTTTTGGGATATACCTACCTATTTTGTGACATAATTTTTAATTTAATCTAATTCTTTGTGATATATTTAGTTGTATTTCATGTAATGTGCCAAATTGTTAATTCTATTGTTCTATTCCTAAGATGTTAATTGATTTGTATATATACCACTATTTCAAACACAATTTATATTGTTTATTGAATAAATGACTATTGACTATTCAACAATTACTATACACGTATTTCGCGTTCTATTGCCACGATCATACGAACGACATTTCCTTGGATGTTTGAGAAATAGTACATTGTTGTAGAGGCTGTTAATCTATTGCATTTTCAGCCGAGACTTAACATAGTGCTTTTCACGACACCAGGAAATATATTATAATACGAGTTTTTCATATTGGTCATTAAACTCGGCGCCTTGTTGCAGCCTCATCGTTGTAAAAATTAGGGCTATTATAAACATAAAGCTGATCGTGCCCCCAGATTCAAACGACATAAAGACGATTTTCAACCCAGTTATGAAGAAATAACAAAAATATTCAAACTTACTTCACTTTCAACTTAATTTAGACATTTAAATATTTAGTCTAGGTTAAACTCAGGTAAACAACACTTCGATAGATTATACACTGAAGGGTCCTTGTAACGGTACGCAATATTAATATACGTTCCTAATATCATATAATATTTCGTGAGTCAATGTGAACATTATTAAATTAATCATATTATCACATTACAAAACCAATTTTAATATTTACTAAACAATATATTTTGTTTTCTTAATAAATATGGCCGGCTGCTCGTAGCGCATGCGTGCTTCGCATCTCATCGCAATGGAGTAATAGCTTTTCAGCCGAATAAAAAAAAAAAACTCAATATTTATATAGGTAATTAAAAGTGTTTATTTGTTGAAAACTGTTTATTTGTTGAGAAATTAGTAATTTTAGAAATTAGAAAATTGTTTTACGCCCCATAACTAATTTTAAAATATAAATATTCATGATTTTCAGAGTAAAACCTTCTTTAACAAAAACTTATTAAAAAGTAAACCTATGTCTTACTTAAGAAAATAAACTCTTTGTGGGTGTTTATAAGTTTAAGAAAAAAATACACCTCATAAATGACGCATTCTGATTGGTCAATTTAATTTGACATGCAGCAAACGATTAAGCTTTGATTGGTTAAATTGTCGTTTAAAAGCCGGCCGAGAAAATTTGTCTGAAATATTTTGTAAAAAGTCGTATCTTACTATGAAATTCAAGTGTTGATACGAACTGTTACCGTAAGGTCCAACATTGTTGTCGTGTTGGGAGCTAACATAGATTATACAGTTTACAAAGGAACATATAAGCAGTTTTGTGTACTGGATTCAGGTAATCTATAACCACATTTTCGAGCAGTGTCGTGAAAAATAAGTTATTTGTTTAAAGTAGCTACTCCTTTTATTACGTCAGTTTACTAGGTTGGATAGTCAAGATATGAGCCAAAATGAAATAGTTACGGTTTTTTAGGTGTTGTTAAACGCTAACATCACCCAAAATATGTAATTATATTTAAAATATAAAATTTTGTTTTGTGGAGGATCTGCCGAATACACAATGTATATGTTCTCCGATAATAAAAAAGGCGAGTCTGTCTGTCTTTTTTCTCGAACAATGTGTAAACATTATTGCCGCCAAAATGTAAATACTTTTTATATTTTGCTAAGAATAATACTTTAATTATTGGGTATAATTTACTAACCTTGCTATTTATTATATTCGTGCATGAAAAACTGTAATTGCATACATTAAATAACAATTAAATGGAATCAAAACTTTCTTTTAACATAAAATACTTCAGTGTAGGTAAAGAAATAAATAATTATAGAACAGAAAACAGTTTGAATAAGAGTAATGTCGTTATGTTTATTATCAAATTGTGTTATAGACGGATTGTAGAACCAATCTTTTAAATCAATCATTTAAACTATCATACAATTCTTGAATTGTATTGAAATTAAGTTTTTTATGGGAAGGATTCGCGATTTTAGAAAAATCTTAATTAGTACGATGCTAAATAAATTAAAACATAGATTCTAAACTTCTCACTGAATAATAATTTATGAAAAAAATATGTTTACTCAGAGAAGCAATGTATTGAGAATTGGGTGATATGAGTAGAATGACAGCTATGTCAATGCTAATTGAAAATACTCTTTAAGTTTTTTATATGGTATATTTATGTCTTAAAAGAAAACATATAAAACCAACCACGCGGTTTGTACTCTACCCTCGTACCTTTCAACTCCCTACTTGTAGCAAGCGTAGCAACTTAATAAAACGTACCTACCTACGATACCGCAGTGAGCGTGTGCCATAATTGGTCTAAATTGCCGGGGTAATCCACTTGACGATTTCGACTATTAACTCTACCACTAATTGCAGGTAGACTCAATTTGTTCGCATATTACACTAGTGAGATACCATCGCACCATATCTCGCTTTAGGAAACTAACAGTTTCGTGTTGATAGCGTTGTAATGTAACGCGTCTATGCGTAAAGTTAATGTTACTTATTTTGAGTAAAGTTATTTCCACGACTTACAAGATAAACAAATTACAAAGAATTGCGGTCGAATAACACATTGATTACGCGGTTGAATACACTTGGTTTTCAAAGTACAGTGTAACTATATATCACAAATATCTACTGGAAGTTCGTAACTAATGAGTTCTCTTATGATGGTTATATTTATATTATATCCATTTTAACGGCAACCAACTCGAACATGATGATCTGGAACACGAGAAAACCACTCGTTACAGTAAAGAATAAATGCCCTGTTCCCATGTATAAATTATTGTTTTAATAGCTTAAGTTACCGATTTATTTATTTACAACTTGAAACAAAGACAGTTCAATCTCAAATAAAAAAAATATTTGTGTTCTGGTTTAAAAACAAAAATGAGTTATTAAAACTAATCAGAAATTACATGTTTCATAAATTTATTTTGAAACATAATGTTGCATTGCCTGAATGGTATTATAATTATAATTATGTTTTGTTACTTATGTGTAAGTTTGTTGCACCGCCTACAATTTTTCCGCTTTGCCCTAAGGTTGACTGGTAGAGAATGCCTCATGGCATTAAGTCCGACTTTTGTACGATAAGTTTTCTTTTGTGCAATAAAGATTTAATAAATAAATAAATGGTGTGAATATTTCGTTCATTCTTAAACATTATGCAAACTGCCATTCCAAAACAAATCCTAAATCACAAGTAGATAAGTCTAAGAATAAGCTATTTGCCCCTTGAACCATGGAATACTAAGCTACCTAATCATAGTCCATTTCACAACAGCATAAGGTTCAGGATAGTAGCGTATGGGGTGAGGTAAGGCACTCATATCTAATGCCTACTGATAAAATCTTCCCATTCAGTTAATGCTTCGCTCGTATCATCATTCTAAGTTTAATTAAGAACTTCCCTTGCGACTGTAGCGAAAGTTTTATCTTTCTTGTAAAGGTTTGATTTGAAAGGCAAGGTTTACCGTAAAGTAAATTTTCCCATTTTCTTTATGTCGCCTGCAAAGCTTAACTTGGAATTTTACGCCTACTAAAATAATATAGGATTTGGTTTATTTACCTTTTAAATGACAATTTATCAATATCATTTGGCACTTGGTAATTGAATAACGTTAATAATGATAATACATAGGCCATATTACGGTAATTTATGAAATATAACTGATGTATTGCACAAATGGCTATATTTCGATATTATATGAATAATGGATTAATGATTGAATTACCGAAACGAGGAAAGCGCTGCGTTTCCTTTTCAGCTTGGGAAATAATGCTTTCATAAGTTAGGTTGTCCAAATTTCCGGCTGTACTCATCTGCAGGACGCATTACTCAATTTAGTTTGAAAAAGTATAAACATCATAATTATATTTGAGCCATTTCGAAAGAAACGCCGAGGTCTACGGCTCGCGAAACTACTCATTACTTTTAATTGGTATCTAACATTTTTTTTAATGAGCAGTTTGTACAAAAAATGACGTGATAAAAATATCATCGTGAACACTGGAATATCGGAAACTCGAACGGGTCAAGTAGTAAATTATTACTTAACCCGTTTCAGCTTCCGATATTAATAATAATATTATTACGAATAATATATTATTGTGCAATATAATTCGGGTAAATGTAATTAAATATAAGCATCAGTTTCACATTGCGAAACTGCGAAAATAATAAAACGAATCTGCAATTCTACATGAATATTTAATGAATTAACAAATATTTAGTGAAAAAAATTCACAAATCCACCTAATCCCAGCTTGTAGGTATTATGAGTACTAGACGAAGATATACATACATAATATGTAATTACTATACATAGTTATTAACATTCATGACCCATTAAACGACAATCTTACACAAATCGACCTAGTCCCAAACTAAGCAAAGCTTGTACTATGGGTATTAGACGACATAGACGACAATGTACATAATATGTATATACATATGCAGTTCACATTCTTGACCCAGTAACAAATATTCGAGGTCACAAATGCTCTTGCCGAGATTCGAACTCAGGAACGCAGGACCTTAATAAACGAATTATACCCAAATCACCAGCGTCATCTGTTAAAAATCACCACAAACTTAATTAAACCGACTTGTAGTCGGATCAATTAGTAAAACAGCGGAACAGTACAGCGAAATGGAACGGAATTAAGAATAAAATAAATTGAGTTATAAATTGCGCGATTAACGGTAGATTAAGTGGCAATTAGGTAAAGTTTCTCGTCGAATTGATTGCAGTTTGAGAGTTATTAATCAATTATTCATTGGTTTGCTGAGCGCTGACGGCATCATTGGATCTTGGAGGATGTATTAGCGGGAACTGATGCAGGATGTTGGTAATTTATGAAATATATAATATAGACACTTTTTACCTTACTGTGAGAGCTGAGTTACTAAAAAAACCTATTCTTCTACATCCGGGTTCCATAATGCAACAGTTTATATTTATATTTGTTATGCTTACATACATTATTTATTTATTTCTTTTTGTGCACCATTCGCGGAACCATGGCATACGAGAGAAATAAAAATCTATGTCGTGTCCTTACAAAATTAAAATGTTTCGTTTAGTTTTCATGGATACCATCATGATGTCTCAATTCTGAAAAGAATAGGACCGTCCGGGGGGTTAAACTTTGAAATATAAATAATTGCTAGCAGTTAACGGTAGATTTAGGGGAAATTAGGCATTCTATTGTTAAATTGATAACAGTTTGAGTTTTATTCATGAATGATACATTGGATATTTGCTGAGCGCTGACGGCATCATTGAATCTTGAAGGATGTATATTAGCGGGTAATTGATGCAGAATGTTGGTAATTAAATAAAGTATAACATTTAAACACTTTAACCTGGCTGTGAGACCCGGTTTATTATATAAAAAAAGGTTTTTTTTTAGGAAGAATACTTCCACATAATAATTAATTACTTATAACTTAACTAATAACTAATACTTAATTACAACTCTATAATTAATTATGCATGAGTTCAAGTGAAAAAAAATACAACTATTTAATAATTATGCTTGCAAAACTTTTAAAAATTCGTCAACTTTTTATGGATCCTATCATGAATTCATGATGTTTCAAGTTTGAAATGAAAAGGACAACTCTGGAGGTTATAACTGTAATATAAATAATTTGGAGGCGATTAATGGTAGATGTCGTGGCAATTAGGTAAAGTTTCTCGTTGAATTGATTGCAGTTTGAGAGTTATTAATTAATTAATTGAGCGCTGATGGTCATTGGATCTTGGAGGATGTATTAACGAGTGATTGACGTGGGATGCAGTTAATTAATAAAGATAAATTGGCAACAATTCATTTCGACCAAATAAAAAAGGAATATAAAGTGGAATAATTTTAAAATTCAAATCACAAAGCAGAAAATTATAAGTCCCTTAGGACTAATGTGTATTTTTTTACGTGAATAACGTGGTGCACAACAGGAGATTTTCAGAGGAATTAATTAATAATTTTAATGTTTACTTGTAGACTGTTGAACCACCGAATTAAATTAAAATAAAAAAACCCTCGATCCAACCAAACATAGCTAAGAACCATCTTGACAGACAAGGTTTTCGATTAAAAACCCGCATTCAAGTCGGATCATCCGTTTGGAAGCTACGTTGACACAGACACACGTATACACATGTTAAACTTACAACCCCTCTTTGTTGTAGGCGGTTGGTAATAACAAGCCGGTCAATAAGCTGAAAAAAAAGGCCATCTTTAATATCACTTCGTTTAAAATGCAACATTATATCCCAAAACTCAATAAAACCCAACTTTTGAAACAGTTTTTATTTAAAGTCTACATTTAAGCGCTTTTGTTCCAACATAAACCTTAATCTGAAAATTATGTAGCTATTCATATTTAAACATACTCCTAACATGTTTTAAATTTCCCACGCGCTGCAATAAAACTTTCAGTAACCTATGCTTTAAAACTCGCCCGCTGGTTTCGACTAAAAAAATAACTTCTTAACAAGCCAAAGAGCAACTGAAAAACACGCTATGATCTCACAGTATACAGAGTGATCAATCCAAATGGGTCAGTAGACGAAAACTAGAAGAGATAGGGAAATCTGTGCTTAGGAACCATGGCGTCGATTTTACATTGAATAGAAACTGCAGTCAACCTTTTTATAAATCTCATACTTAACCGGGAATTGAACCTGGTTAAAATCTCATGGCGTATTGTAACATTCTTTACCGTGGTTTTCTTTTTTTTTTTTTCTTTTTTTTTTTCAAAGAATATGGTACAATTTAGGTTAGTAGATGTGGTTAGCTCAGCATATTCTGCCAGTATGGCGTAGAAATATTTAACTTATAACTAAGAACATTAAATTAATTTAGTTATACTATTAGATTATTATTAAATTATTAGATTAGGTACAATTCAAATAATTAATTATTCATTATGGTTCAAAAATTCGTCAACAGAATAAAAGCATTTGTCAAGCAGCCATTTAAACATTATTTTATTAAATTGATTTAATTTTAAGCCTTTGAAGTTGTCAGGTAACCTATTATACAATTGGATGGCCATACAATATACATTGCTGCCAAATACCTTTAGCTTTTGCCTAGGCTGATACAATTTGAGCGGTTTTCGGCTAGGTCTATTGCCCTTATTGACTATTGTATCATGCAGTGGAAAGAAGTGTGGATAATTTTTCACAAATTTGGTAACTTCTAATATGTAGAGGCAAGGTAGAGGTAAGATATTAAGGTCCTGGAATATTGGTTTGCAATGTGCAAGATATTCAGCTCCGTATACAGCCCTGACACATTTTTTTTGAGTCACAAATGCTCTTTGGGTATCTGTACTGTTACCCCAAATGATAAGCCCGTAGCGTAAGATGGAGGAAACATATCCATGGTATGCGGAAAGCGCAGCCTCTCTTGATGCTATAGACCTAAGGCGTCGCAGTGCATACACAAATCGATCCAGTCTAGAGCATACGCCTTCAATATGTGCTCTCCAGTTAAGTTGTTCATCAAGAGTAATACCAAGAAAGGTGGCCGAATTTACAAGTTGTATACGTGAATTATTGCATTCAACTTTAACAGTAATCTTGGGAGAATTGCGTGTTTCAAATTTTATTATTTTTGTTTTATCCAAATTCAATTTAAGGCTATTTTCTTCTAACCATTTTATTACAGTATTTAGTTCGTTCATAGTTTCCTTCTCTAGATTGTCACTTTTTTCGCACTTGATAATTAAGGTGGCATCATCCGCAAACAAAAGACAGGTATGTTTTAACTTGTTTGGTAAATCATTTATATAGGACAAAAATAAGAGAGGGCCTAAAACGCTTCCTTGTGGAACACCGCAATTATTTGTTTTTAATGAGGATTTATATGTTTCCTTTTTATTAACAGTTATTTTGGTAAGTTCAGTATACTGTTTCCGATTAGACAAGTAACTTTGCAACCATTCATTAGCCATACCTCTTATTCCGTATTTCTCTAGTTTGGTAAGTAAAATACTATGGCAAACACTATCGAAAGCTTTACTCATATCTAAGAGGATTGCTAAGACTGGTTGTCTGTCGTTAAGTGATTCCGTAACGTGCTTGACCAAAGAGAAACTTGCCAGAGACGTAGAGCTATCCTTCCTAAAGCCATATTGATTCTGATGCAAGATGTTCATTGCACTAAAAAAAACATTAATTTTGTTGTACATAGCTTTTTCAAAGATTTTCGATAGGGTCGGTATTAGTGCTATCGGACGATAATTGTTAATCACACTAGGATCACCTTTCTTGAAGAGGGGTTTAATAATGGTTAACTTTAAACGCTCAGGAAAGCAACCTTGTTCAAAAGACAGATTAATCAAATGGCTAAGAGGCGCAGCTATTAGGTTCGCACACTGTTTCAATATTTTGGTGGGAAATCCATCATAGCCGGTTGAGTTGGTATTATTTAAAGAATTTATTATTTTAATTACATCAAATTTATCTAATGGGGAGAGAAAAATACTATTATTGGCGGTTTTTATGCCTGTATGCCTATCGATTCCTATGTTTATTTGAGAATTATTCATGAAAAACTCATTAAATAGTTCACACATTTTTGTTGGATCGTCAACTACTTCGCCATTACATGTTAAGTTTTTGATTTCCGTTTTATTAGTGTTATCTAAATTTAGGTTATGCTTTATGACGTTCCATGCTGCCTTCCCTTTATTTCGTGAGTTTTTCATGTACAAATTATTATTCAGTTGTTGCGACTTCAAAATACATTTTTTCTAAATTTTTGTGTACGTTAGATATGTGCGTTTATTGTGTTTTTTGTTTTTGTTTTCTTTGTGATATTTAAAATATAAATGTCTTTTTTTAACACACGATTTTCTTAGACCTTTCGTGATCCATTTGTTTCTTATGGGTTTATCCTTTATCTGAACTCGCACAATTGGAAAACACAAATTGAAGAATAGAATAATCAAGTCATGAAAAATTTCAAATGAACGATTGCAATCCACTTCTTCAAACACTTCATTAAAAGATAGGCATGATATATGCTTACAGAAGGTGTCGATATTCTGTTGACAATAATTTGACCGAGTTATGTATAAATATATGTATGAGATTTATAAAAAAAAATGCGGGTATTATTAAATCTGACGCCATGGTTCCTAAGAACAGATTTGCCTATCTCTTATTAGTTCGTGACTTCTCCCCCTACTGACCCATTTGGATTGATCACCAGGTAGACTCGTTCTTAGTGGTATTACTTCGTCGTACTGGGTATTACGTCAATTTTGCCGTTTATACATACGAGCAAAAAAATTAAAAATTTAATTGTTCAGGTGAGGTCCGAACCCGCGTCTCCAACGGCTTTCCGCCACCATTACATTTTTAAATTTTTTACTTCATTGTAAATATATGGTTTCCGCTAGCAGACTCTACTGTTTTAATGAAAAACCGGCCAAGTGCGAGTCGCGCACACAGGGTTCCGTACCATAAAAAAACGGCAAAAAGTCTGCAATGCGCCGCGCACACTGCCACTTGACTTTGGCAACTGATTAATAGATAATACGTTTGTCTGACGGCCGAAGTAAGGTTCTCGAATGGAGGCCACGCACCGGCAAGCGCAGCGTGGGGCGTCCACCCACAAGGTAGACAGACGACCTGGTAAAGGTTGCAGGAAGCCGCTGGATGCAGGTCGCTTCCAACCGGCCGATCTGGAAGTCACTGGGGGAGGCCTATGTTCAGCAGTGGACGTCCTGTGGCTGAAATGATGATGATGATGATGACGTTTGTCTGTTTCGATTGATACCTAAGTATAGTCAAGAATATAGTGACGTTTTGCAAAAATGTAAAATTCAATATTAGTTGCAGACTGAGAAATCAAGCTTCTTCCACCAAAATGAAACAATATTTAAGCTATTTTATCTCATACAGTCTCCCTTCGCTTGTATGAAGCAGAAACTATATTTTACAACTACATGTTTATTAGGTCAGTAACTTTTCGAGACCTCTCCTCATTTCAATAGGTAATGCAGGTCTTGCATATAATGGCCCGCAGAGTGATTTACTGCATCTTTCTACCGATTTATTGCACACCGCTGTGCAGTGGAATCTTTTAAGGTAGATCTCTAAATTCATTTCTTGAACGTTGAAGTAGGGTTAGGTTTGATATTTATGTGAAAAATATTGCAGTTTTTTTTATAATTATTTATATTTTAACTTCAATTATTTAGTTTGCTACAAACCTGTAAAAATTTAATATTAGATAACGCATCAGGAAACTGCTTAAAATTCATATTTATTTTTGAACGTTTGAGAACGCCAGTTGCGCAAAGACACATGTAATATTTAGGTACCTACTCAGTCTAGGAAAAACAGAATTATGTTGTAAGTGTTTTAAGGTGTGTAAAATTAAATTTAATTAACACACCAAACTTCATTCGTTATTTTCTGAGGTGTTTACATTCGAAATAACAAATCCAGTAAGTAGTCTGTGGTCCAATGCACTGTTAATTCAAACATACATAGCTTCGATTCCAGGTCACCGAACCCCATCAGACCCACCGCATCTTTTTGCTTTGCTTTGGTCTCTGTGATCAATTAAAACCTACCTACCTCAAAGATCATAGATAGACTTTAAAAACAACCCTATGACCACAAGGCAAACGAAGGAGAGAAAGACCGCAGACGCGATGCGATGAGATCAAAAGAATCACTGGTCAGAATTGGACCCACATAGCACAAGACAGACATCAATTAGGCATATTTGGTCCTCCAAAGATGCCCATTTGGCCTTCACCTCAATTGGGGTTCTTGCAGAAGAAATAGAGAAATTAATGAAATGAATATTGTTTTTTTTTTGCTTTCAAGTTTGAGCGGAAAATGGCTCTTTTACTTTTTATTACATTTTATTTAAAGTTAACCTTCTTAAACGTCGCAATTTTAAAACGTTGAAATTTAAACGTGAGCTAGGTCATCTTTGGTTGTATAATGATCTTAACCCTTTTACATTTCATTAAAAGAAATAAACATGACTTAACTTAGTTTGCTCTTAAGTAAGGTAAGTTTATTGCCTTAGCTTAAGGAAATTCAATCGTCTAGTAATGGAACAAATGCAATTCCAAATCAATTTACTAGCCTGTAAATCTAGTCTCCCTTCAAACACCTATGTCTGCTAGAACCGGGGTTTTAATTAAAAATCAGATAAAGCCTTTGGTCTGTTCACAAATGAACTGGTCCGACTTAAACCTGAGAACCAGTCGCAGCCGTTTACAATGTCGAAAGCCAAAAAAGTCACTTTAAAGTCTGTGGGTTACAATCTGAAGTTAAAAATTGGTGGAGGTGCTATTTTGGCTACAATTCAATTTGCGCATATTTCTTTACGCTAGATAGTAATTTTTATTTCAATTCTTTGAATAATATCGTCAAAATTTTTGATTTAATGTATTGATATCAAAATAGGTGACGAATTCGATATGTTTTTGAGCTTCAATATACGACGTGCTTGACTGCTCACGCCCTACACTTCTTTAAAGTTTGTGATTGCAAACAAAGAAAAGATATTATATTGCCTGTTTCTTTGGCATATATCACAGTGATTGCAGCTGTAGCGTAACGGCGGTAGGTAGGTATTTTCCTCTATACATGTCGATATTATCAAAATATACCAATATGATAAATATCGACATAATATTTCTTCCTTTCTATCCCTGCTTTACACCGCTCACGCGTTCGACACATTGGCCACATCTGTCACTTGCCAGTCCGATAAAAAATAGGCCTTCAATTTGCTAGATTAAAAATCGTCCAAGTGCAAGCGATATCTATTCCCGATGCCCCGGCGCTACTTTACGTAATTGAGCAATCTTTCTTTGTTCCATAATTTTATTAGGTTGAGAAGTTTTTTTTTTCATCTACATGTTTAAATTGTTAAGTTTCAATATCGTCAATTTTCTGGAATGTCCTCTGTACGTAATAATTTATTAGAAGCACATTTATATTTCATCAGAATATTTTGAGTACATGTTAAAATTTACTAAATTGTACAAGTGGGAACCTCTTTTTTATCAAGAAAGACTTCCTTGGAAGTCATACATTTTTCAGAAATCTTGAAAATGTCAACCTATAAATTAGATTAGGTTAGGTTTGTATTATAAAATAAAAATGGTTTAAAAAAAATGTTTTCGATGAACACACATTTGTCTTTAAAACAAGGGTAAACCTAGTGGATCGACACTAACGATGGACAATTTCATATAAAATTAACGTAAGTAAAGTCACGGAAATAAACAGATATCACTAATTGCCGTCACGCGTGGCTAACACGCTTTGCGCGACCAGCGGCGCGAAGGGCGGTTGAGCGAGAGATCCGAGTGCGGCTATACGAGTGAGCGAGACATATATACCGTGCACCGCTGCCGCTACACTGACAAAAAATAATTGTTCACAGTAGCCCAAATGT
The DNA here is from genome assembly GCA_932273695.1 of Apotomis betuletana. Lineage (NCBI taxonomy): Eukaryota > Metazoa > Arthropoda > Insecta > Lepidoptera > Tortricidae > Apotomis > Apotomis betuletana. The sequence goes on along the minus strand of OW026303.1, from coordinate 23,391,678 downwards.
ACATAAATCGGAGGACTGACAATCTGAGGGCTAAGGCACAAGTAGCACACAATCTGTATAAGCGCTTTTACAGCCATTATACAACTAATTTGAGCTGAATAAAGGCTGTAGAAGCATTTATGCACTTCTGTGCTACTTGGGTAGTAAAAAAAATAAGTTATGTGAGTAAAATTAGCATAATTTTGGTTATTACTAAGCACAATTTGGCTATTTCTCATGTAGTTAAACTAGTTGAGCTATATTTTTTTCTCAGTTATGACGTACCGTGACACGTTGCGGCGTCGTGTAACGTTGCGATGTCGTGTCGTGGAAAAATACGGTGTGCAACGTAAAAAAACACGTCACGGCATTGCCGCAATATGTAACGCCTCGACGTCGTAATAAAGATTTTTTTTTTGTCATCACGTTTAGGGCACTGTATGTTACGGTGCCTCACATAACTTGCGCGCAAACTGGCGGTGCAGGTTTCGAGCGTTCGCGCAAACTTGCGTCCGTCGCTGTCCATACGACTCATTTAATTACAGACTCTGACGTAACGCGGAGATAAGGCTAATGGAATGGACAAAACTCGCTCGGGACTTCGTTCAGTTACGTGTTCCACATTGAGGTTTAGTATAAATTAAAGAGTGGTTACAAGTAAGTTTAGTACGATACGCGAATATAGTTATTTATTATGTTTTATCTATCCAAATATCATAAACCCTCCATGATGCGTTCAAGAACCGCACATTATGACCACCATAAAAATAGACTGTTTTGTTAGAACAAATTTCTTATCTGTGAAAATGTTATTATTGCTAAATAATAACATCGATTTCGATAATATTATTTATTCAAATTTCGAACATCTTTGAAAAACAAAGAAATTTGATTTGAGACCTCTATTCTAATATCAGTCGAGATGACGTTTAATTCGAAATGAATTGTCAATTTACATCAAATTTGACAAATGTCGCACGTAAGTAAGATATCGAACGATATGATAGTTGGGGCCGACTCTAGTTTTTCTCTGAATTAAAAAAAAAACTATGACAGCTGCCAGAAAACTTCATTACCGCCATTACCGGGTAATATTTGTCGTAATGTGCGACTCCTGAATGCATCATGGAGGCCTATGATATGTGGCTAGATAAAGTAGTGTATGTAACTGTACATAATTAGGCGTTAAAACACTCGTGTGATGTTATTATGAAACTTGCCTTCGGCGCGTTTCATATACCCACACTCCTGTTTAATACACTTCATTATGTACAGTCACATAAACTACTATTAATTGTATTGCACAATACACTAAAGTACAAAATGGTGAACAGGATGCCATAAGGCATTCTTTATCAGTTCACGATACACATAGGGCCAATCGACGACGCAGTGAGCGCAGTTTGCAGTATAGCTGCCTACTGAGCCGGCGGTCCTGGGTTCGAATCCCGGCCAGGGCAAATATTTGTGTGATGAACTTTTATTCCTGGATCATGGATGTTATCTATATTATGTATATCGTCGTGTACCCATATTACAAGCTTTGCTTAGTTTGGAACTAGTTGGATTTGTGCAAGATTGTCCCTTAATATTTATTTATTTAATTAATATTAAAAATAAAATAAAAAACAGAAGTCAGTTTTGTTGCAAGACCATTAAAAGCCGTAACAAAAAATCTAAATCGAGAGAGTCATTAAGTCGGATACAATACATTTTAACAAAATACATACATATTATAAAATACACACACATCTTGCCGCGACTTTGACAGGAAAGAGAGGGTTAAGGAAAGAGACGGGTAATATTTGCACAGTTTTACCAGATTTTGACATAAGACAAGATGAGCTGCTACGGTACCTATTCATAAACTCCTCTACTATATCTATGGGTGTTACAGATGTCTATGGGCGACGTAATCGCTTTCCATCAGGCGATCCGTTCGCTCGATGATAAAAAAAAAACAATCTACGTAATCTAACAAAACTGTAAATGCTCTGGACAGGTGATATTTTCACAGATGACGTATTTTTGTTGCTGCAAATAATACTTAAAACCGAATAAAATAAAATAAATATCTCAGTGAGGCGCCCATACAACAAACTTATGTGGCGCCATACATACTAGTTGCAAACTTACCTTAACCGGCCAGTTAAGATGGGATAAGTGTTCGTACGGAATCCTCGTTGCGCGAGTCCGACTCACACTTGGCCGGTTTTTTAATGAATGATAAATGGAAAAGCATCCGTCACTTTTGCACCCCACGAGTGTAAGAAAGCGACGGATCTCATCAATAGCAATCAATCATAAATAGGCCTGCTGAAAACCAGTTCAGCTTTGGTCATCAGACCAACAATATTTTAAATCGCGTCTATTTGCGTCCAACTATGAAGGTGATGTACAGTCGCCTACAATTCACTGCCAGAAGCATGTTGCGCGTTTGTTTTATACGTTTCACCAATTCCTGCCAATTTAGCGACGGGAAATTGTTGTGGATTTGTGCCTTATTCAGAAAACTACATTTCGCGTTTCTAGGCGATTTTTTGTAAGATCGCCTACTCTCAAACATACTTGTTATGTTCTCTCCTATTTTCAAACCCTGTTCTCATATACCCACCAAGATAATTGAATAATAATTATAAAAACGGACTCAACTCACGTAAAAAAATTACGGCACCCGACATGTTTCGAACTCGTACGGAGCTCTTCATTAGGGACAGCGATCCGTGCTGCTACGCGACTCACGACCCACTCAATATTATGTTTTTATTATTAATTAAGATGTCTCACGATACTGTTAATAATGTTAATTGAATCATCATCCTCCTAGCCTTTGTCCCATTTTTTGAGAATGAATTCTCAATCGGGGTCGGCTACCTAAATCCCAAGATGTGGCGTAGGCACTAGTTTTTACGCAAGCGACTGCCATCTGACCTTCCAACCCAGAGGGGAAACTAGGCCTTATTTGGGCTAATATAATATTAATTGAATAATAGTAATTAATTAAAGCATTCGTATTATGTAAACTAGACTACGCAATATAAGTACCATAAAAAGGAAAATAATATACCTATAAATCCTATACTGCATGTACTGAATAACATAGTTAATACTATTTTTAGTGCAGTTGTCTGTTAGTTTATTATTACTATTCGCCAGCACTATATATTTGCAAATTGAATTCCTTACTGTTTACTTCAATAAACTTTCGATATGCTCGACAATAAAAGAATAAGGGGTGGAATGGAAGATGGAATTGAGACAGCAAAAATTGTTTTTGTGTGTAAAAATAAAAATAAATCGTATTTTGTATCGGAGGAGGCTTGAGACCGAGTAATTTGACGTGACGGAACTATTTCCGGCTCGTTCTCTTTTGGAATTGAATTTATTTCTCCATTACCATTTATAGAAAAATTGGAGCTGCCGAACCGTGTGTTTATGGAAGGTAAAAACCGGCCAAGTGCGAGTCTTAATCGTTACGTTTGTTGTATGGGAGCCCCACTTAAATATTGATTTTATACTGTTTTTAGTATTCGTTGTTATAGCGGAAACAGAAATACATAATCTGATAAGATTTGAGGAGAGCGGAGGCTTATTAATAGGGTCTCGTTTTTACCCTTTGGATACGTAACCCTGAAAGGGAGATGCGATATCTTTATATATCGAAAAGTGTCCGCTGAAAGGTGTTAAATAAATGGCGGTATTGTGGCTGAAAGTAGTTACGTTACTTAGCAAAACAGTTTGTTTATAATGTATATTTTTAATAAGAATCATCGTGAAAAGGTAAACGTATAAAAGTCTTCGTGAACTAAATCATCGTGTAGGTACCTAAAGCAAGTCATAGGCATTAAATCAGTTTCCCCTAAATACGTAAATCAACTAAGTAGGAATTACTCTCAGAAAATATGATAAAAAACTCACTGAGGGGCTATAACATACATGTATGTATACAATACATACATCACACAATAAGCAGTCAAAGTTTTGGCTTTATTTTATGGTTTTAACGTACTTTTAAAAGTTTACGTAAGCGGTGAATACATTTATGCAAAATCCCTCGATAAAATATTTCATTGACACTTGTAACACCTATGCAGCTTAAAACTACCACCGACTATTACATTTTAATACGTTCGCTTTCATAGCTTTTGTTACAGATTAAAATAAACAAATGCTATATTATCATAAATTATGTTTGATAATGGTGTATAATTTCAATATTTTGTTAAATCCAATCCAGTTGAAGCACTAAGTCCACCACTTGCACAATGTTAATTTATACAACAAAGTGTAAATAAATAAATTAGTAATTTTACGTACCTAATCATTACTTAAATCATTATCATAAATGTGAGAATATTTCTTAAAAGAAACAGAAACAGCATTTGTATTTAGATGTTCAAACGTACACAAGTGATAAGATTATCACCTGCTTAACTATAAAGCAACTTTAACTGAAACGCCGACCTTTTTAGCCCTTAGGGGAATCCCTATACAAATGAGCATCTGCAGTTCACAGATAACCTCCTTCGGGATCGTGTCTGGGGTCTTTAAATGAGGCGTGAAAAGTTCTTTCAGGTCAATTCACAGATGGACATACTAATACTTGAGGTCTTTATGTATCTCAAAAATTTCATAAATAAATAAATATTTAGGGACAATCTTACACAAATCGACCTAGTCCCAAACTAAGCATAGCTTGTACTATGGGTACTAGACGACGATATACATAATATATAAATACATTTATATAGATAACATCCATGACCCAAGCACAAATATTCGAGTTCATCACACAAATATTTGCCCTGGCCGGGATTTGAACCCAGGACCGTCAGCTCAGTAGGTAAGTGCTTACAAACTGAGCCAACCGCGTCATCAACAAAATATGAAAATTTCATAAATAAATAAAATAGGTGCGTTTCGGACAATCTCACACAGTAAGCTCTATTAAATAGGCTTGTATTATGGGATTAGACGGAGATAAACATACTTATACAAATAAATATACACAGAAAAAATCAATGACCCAGGACGAAAATATTTTCAACGGTTTTATATTAAACGAGACAATTTTTTTATATTTTGTATGAAAAGATATTTTTACAGTGTGAATATTAATAAGGTTTCAATGTACAAAGGATTCTGAATAAAATGTGTCGTAAAAATGATAACAAAAAAAAAGATTAATGAAAATTTCCACCATTTCGTTTTGTAAAACGGTCATATATCAACGTATATAACTATTTTGGAATATTTAATTGGTAGATGAATCCTTTCCAGTGTCATTATGTCTGTAGAAGCAACAGTTACCCGCACTAACAACTTGTGACCTCATTTGCACTTGCGCTGTCATCGTGAATGTGTGTCACCTGGTTCACAGTTTGAAATTAATGCGCTTTATTTTCAACTGACGTCAAAAAACGGAGGTTTTTAGTTCGTCGGGGTGTATGTTTTTTAGGGTTCCGTACCCAAAGGGTAAAAACGGGACCCTATTACTGAGACTTTGCTGTCCGTCCGTCTGTCACCAGGCTGTATCTCAAGAACGGTGATAGCTAGACAGTTGAAATTTTCACAGATGATGTATTTCTATTGCCGCTATAACAACAAATACTAAAAATAAAATAAAATAAATATTTACGGGGGGCTCCCATACAACAAAACTTACAGATAATGGTACAGAACCCTTCGCGCGCGAGTCCCACTCGCACTTGGCCGATATTTTATTTATGTTCCTCGATTATTTGAAAACGAAAGGATAAAGGAGGATAGAGGATAAGTCCTTAAAAAAGAAGTGAATAACATTTTAAACAAAACTAAAATTAAATTAATGTGAGAACACTAAATTTTTTCGGGTTAAAAAGTAGCCTATGTGTTAAGGGTGTCAGCTACCTTCATACCAGCTGCGCCGCGCGGGGTTGTCCACTCATCCCACGGGAACGCTACATTTTTCGGGATAAAAAGTAAATGTTTATCCAGGGTGTCAGCTACTTTGATACAAAATTTTATTAAAATTTCGCCTTTTTAATATTAGTGTGATAATAAATTGATGATTTTACACAAAACAATCTAAAATTTAATTAATGGCTCTGTGAACGGTAGATCTGGCAAACATTTTTAAAATTTCTGATTTATTTTTACTTTTTGAACTCCCATCTCACGGCCATTTTGAAAAATACGAAAAAACTGAATCGGTTAAAAAATCTATATACATATAAATATACACTTAATATATTACTCATACTGCTTACAACATTTCGAGGATTGGTTGACGAATGTAACTTGCAGGCGAGAACAGCCGACCATCTGGGCTTCGGACATATGAAAGATTTGTGGCCAAGCCGACACGGAAACGTTTCACTCGCTCGCTCAACTACAATTACAAAAACTGATATCTACATTATAATTATTCAACTAGATTAGAAGTTGATGGTTAAATCAGAGTCGCAGTAGTATTTTATGATATTTTATTCAGATGGTTGACGGTTGATTGTACAGTCTTACAAATAACAACAACTAGGTAGCGTAGCAACCGTCCAACACTTCCTCTCAAGCAACCATTCAACATCCTAATCCCATACAGCATCAAGCAGTCCTAACTAAACCTAAACCAGACACACACCTTTCAAACTTAACACGGGGCAATGGCTTAGTCAAGATATCAGCTATGTAATCTTCAGTCAAGACATACTGTAGCTGAATCAACTAATCATTGATGTATTGACGAACGAAGTTATACCAATTGTCAATATTTTTCGTCCGTCGGTGAGAAACAGGATTATTAGCCAACGTTACGCGGCACTCTGATTGTCCACAAACAGCTTGACGCTCGTTGTGCCCATATTTTTGACAATATAACTGACTAACCTCTGTAGGTATATACAGCTTCCTTGGATGCTTCAGATAGCGCAACATGTTCGGCTTCTGTTGTATATAAAGATTATAAAGCCACACAGTATTGCTTTCTGCATTCCCAGGATATAAAATGTGGTCCAAGTTTAAACATGTATCCTGAATATGACTTTCTATTAGTCGGCGCCCCAGTCACTGTCAACCTGTAATTAATTAATGATTAAAGTCTCCATTCGACTTTCGAAATACAAATCATCTAACAAAGACTGGTATCGCAGTTGTTCTTGGCGGTTCAGTTCATTACCATCACCACCCCCTCTGCCAAAACATTACGTAGATCCAGTTCAAGCTGGGTTTTCTGCTGGTTTACACTGATCCACACCATGGTCCATTAAGTAAAGCATCAATAAACTTCCTCTGAAGCAAGAAAAACGTACCTTCTGTACTCCGTTCACACTCACGCAGAGACATTGCCGAGCTTCCTCTAAATTCTTCATTTGTCAAGTATTTCCTTAAGCCGTCCTGCAATTCCATCTTTGCACGAATATCCTTTACAAAAAACGATAAAACAGTCTAATATAAAGACATATAAAAATATATATTCTTTAAAATATAAACATCTATCAATCTTTGAACGTTTAAATGACATTGACATTAAAACATCATTTTACTCTTCCGTTCAACAAAGTTTTTGCTTTTGACCGTCTCCAATGAAACCTTGTTGCATATAGACGTTTTCATAAACGGTCTCCGCAAAACTTTCTGGTGGGATCGTGGATCTTCTCTTATTTTGCAGACACTATCATAGCAGTTTAATCCGCTCTGTGCGCCACGTAACCAATTCCTTAAGTAATATCTAGGTTCTGCCTCGTTTTGCACAACAGATTTTCTTGCTTTCTCATCCTGTTCTTGACTACCGGATTCAGTCCTAGAAGCTTAATAAAATTCCGGAGGAACGAACTCAGCTTCCAAACATGCTAATGCACCAGCTGCCTTCGAGCTCTCCGCATCCTATGGCAACTTCATAAGAATCTTCGATCACATAGGTCGATGAATCTGTCTTAATAGAATTATCCAACTCCCATAGACCTGCAATCTTCACAGATGTGTCTTTTCCCACTGAACCTGATTCTGCGCCCTTTATGGCAGAATCTTCAGTAAAGACAACGTCTCGTCCTGCTTCACCCTTTGGAAAAGGTAATCCATGTGCCTTTCCTCTTGACAAACAAGTGACACACGGCTCCATTACCCTTATTCCTCCAACTTCGATGTCCGGAAGCTTGCATAAATCATTTTGACTTACATGCCCAAGCTGTCCTGGCCTAAGTGACAATGAGTACTCAGCTTGAACCGTAGCCGAAGCCCCTTCTACAATAGGAAAACAGTCATCCAAATCATAGATATACCAGAGACTTCACTAGCAGTAACCACAAGCTTACTCACAACTTAGCCTATCGACTGGTGAAACATCTTACAACCATCAGAATCAAATATCACTTTCCAACCATTCTGAACCAACTTAGATATGGACAATAGATTAACTTTTAATTTCAGCACAAAGGAACAGTCTTGTATTGGAAACAAAACTCCTTTTAAATTTACAACAATATTGCCCTTACCTATGCTTGTCATCTTGTCATCATTCGCACATGTCACAACATTCTTATCAGTAACAGTACAGTCTCTAAACTTATGTTTTTTAAAACTTATGTGATGCGAAGCTTCACTAAGTATCCAAATTATCACGCCGAGGGGTTGAAGGACTCGTGTACCGACAGTGAACTGCATAAAGCAACTTTCTTCAACTTCGTAGAAACCGTTGACATGCCTTCTCCGTCTAAATCCTTAATCAACTTCGGGCAGTCAAATTTCTTGTGACTTTTCTTGCCACATTTAAAACATTTGAAGTTTTGTACTGAACGCTGAGATTGTTTCCATGCCACTAACGCAGAATTACCATTCGAGGAATCATTAGAAGAGCTCTGACTGGAGTCTTCTTGTAGAAGCTTTTGCCGAACATTTTCCTAGGTGAGTTTCATTCCTGAGTGCTCTAAAGCCATACGTAATGGTCTGTATTCATCAGGCAAACCCCGTAAAAGTACCACAGCAATCATATCATCGTCGAAACTCTGGTTAATCTCCTTCAGTTTCTGAGAGTGACTCATGACAGCCGCCACATACTCATGCATCGAATTATGCTTTTCCAAGTGCTCATCTAAAAGTGAATTCATAAGACTTATTCGCCTATTGATCCCTTTATCCTCGAAAATTCCTGCTAGCGCGTCCCACACTTCCTTAGCAGATGTCAAATTCTGTACATACGGGTAGAGATGGGACTCCAAGTGCAGACAAATAATAGTAAATGCCCCTTGATCCTTCTCATGTTCTCCAGAATCATCTGTTTGTCTGGTCTGAGGTTTTAGGTAGCGTTGACGTAAATTTGAAACATTTTTCTCGAATTAGTAACATTTTTATTGCGAATTTCCATGACGAGTAATCCTCAAGCCCGCTCAATTTAGGAACAGAAAATTTGGCGTTCTGGGCCATGACCTGATGGTTAAATCAGAGTCGCAGTAGTATTTTATGATATTTTATTCAGATGGTTGACGGTTGATTGTACAGTCTTACAAATAACAACAACTAGGTAGCGTAGCAACCGTCCAACAGAAGTACTTAATACCTAATATTGAAGTCAAAAATTTGACTTTCTACCTATCCTCTAGGAAACAATTTAGTATTCTGCGAATCAATATCGAAGCACTGGTTGTGTCTTAAGTTGGCACTGTCACAGTAAATAAAGAAAAGGCATACATTAGAGTGGTTCTTATTTTGACGATGTTTCTTATTCTTTTCTCGTTTTTTTTTTCGTTCATTATTCTATCAGAAACCTGGACCCTGAAAATACACATTCGGAATAGGATTGGCGCATTCGAGATGTGGTGCTGGCGAAAAATGCTAAGAATCTCTTGGACGACATATCGCATAAATGCGTCGATCCTGGCCGAATTGAAGATTAAGTGCCGATTATCCATGACCATTTGCCTCCAGCGGAACTTGCAGTACTTTGGTGAAGTGGCTAGACGCAAGACAGATAGTTTGGAAAGCTCATTGTAGTTGCTTACGTGAAAGGAAAAAAGGGCCCGTGGGAAATCACCGATCCGATGGACCGATGCCGTGAAAAAAGCCTGTCAGAAAACTTTACAGTGTCAGAAAAACCGTGGTAAGAACATTGGTGCATAAAAATAATGAACTCAAATGGTCACCACCCTCAGTCATTATCAAGCAAGGGAGAAGAATAAAATAAAACTTCATATTTACTCTTAGTCAAGAAAATTAAACACGTAACTTTTCGCACTCATCGCAACGACAGTAAGGTACGCGTTTCAGGTTCTTTTACTGTATCGTAATGGTATTTATTTTTTCAATACCACTGACTTAGATTTCTGAACGTTTTTTTCAAACTTATGTTATGTAGTTTTTCTGCTTAGAAAAACTTCATACATAGGTTTAAGCTTAATTACGTTTAAAAATAACTCGTAATCATTTCGGGAATCTAACTCAGAAAACATAATATCTTTGTATGTATAGATTTATCATGTTCTAAGCGACCAATCCAGGATTTTCTTGAATCCAGACGTCATACTTCTCTCACTCTAGTATGACACAAACCTCATTACCATAATGCAACATTGGGACAAACGGGAAGCTTTTGATTACATTGCCAGCAGCCACTGTGAATGTAAATAGTCTGCAAACACAGCTTGCTGAAGTGCCAATGGCATCGCGTCAAGGAAGGTTTCCGAGTTCACATCATTTTAATGAAATGAGAGCGAGTACGAGCGAAGTTGCATTTGATGTGCGCCAGTGAAGAGTAAATCGGGGAAATAAACTAGATGCCATATTCAAATGTATGTTGTGGTTTTCGACGATATTGCGGTTATATTGCCGTGTCCTTTAGTATAATCTCTTGCGTGTGTCGTCATGTTTCCGGTACAGGACTGCCGGTTCTGGGCATTTTTGACTAAATTATTAGTTCTATGTATATTAAATATACCAATAATTATGTAGATAGATTTATAACGTTAGCGTTCCTGACGTTATCAGTTTATCTTTTAACTGGGATCGAGAAATTTTTAATTATGGGCAACATGCAACTTTTTACCTGATATCGTTCGAATTATAAATCTCACTAATTTTTACTGAGACTTCGCTGTCCGTCCGTCCGTCTGTCACCAGGCTGTATCTCAAGAACCGTGATAGCTAGACAGTTGAAATTTTCACAGATGATGTATTTCTATTGCCGCTAAACAACAAATACTAAAAATAAAATAAAATAAATATTTAAGGGGGGCTCCCATACAACAGACTTGCTAAAGATTATAGTACGGAGCCCTTCATGCGCGAGTCGGACTCGCACTTGCTCATTTTTTTTTTTTCTAGAGCTGCATGAATAAATAATTTTACGTATCATATGACATATGATTACATTTCAAATGTGTGTAAATTAGTAGCATTTACTGATACCGATTAAAAAACACCACCTCTTTTTTTTCTAAGCACTATCTCCGTGGCCACTGTTAAGTATTGCATCTCGGGGAGGGGTGGGTATCAAGTAAGATATCAGAGCTATTTCACCTTGTTACTTGACCCTTTTTTTATATTTTTTTCTCGCTTTTCTCTGCGTAATAATAAGAATCTCTATTGCATAATAGCTTGTCGCATTCCAGTTCCACTCTGTTAAGAGAATGTATGCTACTAAATTTTCAGCGCAAGGTTTAATGCCTTCCATACCTTCCCATTTATTCCGAGCAGTTTCAAAACGCGGGCTTGAAAATAGAACATGTTAGGCATTTCCGTCATTTATGCTTTTCCCTAAAGTATTCATAGTAGTCTCCGTACTTAAACCAGTGTAAAGTATTCTTTGGAAGCACCTATGTCCCGAGCATAAGTAATCCGAGGTTTTCGGTGCACTAATAATTTAACACTGTGCCGACGGTATGCGTCAAATTATTCTTGCACCCAAAACCCTGGGGTTAGGAGCTCTAATTTTTCCGCTATAAAAATAAGTATAAAAATGTTCGATCACCGCTAGCATTTATTCGGGCAACATTCCAGAAAAAAGGCGAAACGGTTCAGAATGCGCTAGCGACTCGTAATGCGTTCCTGCGGTAAGTTGGTGCAATTTATCTCCAAGGTGTGTGCGTATGTGTGTGCGTGAGTGTATGTATGCTTAGGTAACTCCAATGACAATACGTTACAGTACGATTGAACCGGATGATGATCATAGAATTTCTGTAATAAGATAACGAAACCTACAAACGAGCTTTTCAGAATCGTCTCGGCAAGTAGTTGATTTCAAAGGAAATGTCCGACCCCACATGGAGTACTGTAGTCACCTCTGGGCAGGAGCCCCCGCATACCAGCTTAGCCCTTTTGACTCGGTACAAAGACGTGCTGTGCGAATTGTTGACAATCAACTCACAGACGGAATCGAGCCTTTAAGTCTGAGGAGAGACTGCCTCCTTGTGTGTGTTCTACCGTCTTTATAATGGGATGTGTTCTGAGGAATTGTTTGACATGATGTCCAGTGCCCACGGCTACCTTCTACCACCGCACCGCTCGCCATCGGCAGGGTGTTCATCCTCACATGCTAGAGCCTAAGTGGTCGAGAACTCTCCGGTTCCAGAGGAACTTCCTACCGCGAACGCTTCGCATGTGGGATGAGTTCCCTGCCGAGGTTTTCCCCGGGAGCTACAGTATGCGGTTCTTCAAGAGGGGAGTAAATAGGTTCTTAAGCGTTCATAGGCGGCGGTAACTGCTTAACATCAGGCGGGCCGCATGCTTGTTTGCCAACGTCGAAGTATAAAAAAAAATGCCATGAAAGTTCTACTAAAATAAACTATGCCAAATTGTAGATGTTTATCCATACTTAATACATTTCCCAAAATGTGCCAGCTAGTACTAGACAAATAATCAACTTCATGTTATAAGTTCCATTCCAAATAGAACAAAATGTTCATCCAAGCAATGCATCGCACTAACAATTAGACATCGCACAAAGGGACAGAATAGCAAATTGTTTAGTACAGTATTACCATCTTTATTAGGCAGCGTAATTTGTCCAGTGCTTCTCATATTTCCCGCTTGGCTTTATTTAGACAAGGCCCATTAGCATAATGCTGCATTACCGGTGGCGCAGTTTTACTTAAAACCAATTCAACCTGATCTTCCAAATGTATACGCTTTAAGAGAACTATAAGTCCAACGAATATTGGTGATGTTCACTGTTCCTGGATAATTTCGACGGCGCACTTTGTTAAAGGTATAGCAGCTATTTTATTATTTATTGATGCTTTTTAGCTTGAATTTAAGGAGATTGGGAAAAGTTAAGGCCGGATATTAGATTAGGCACCTTTTGATGTAAATGTTGTATGAATTTAAATGCGGCCACTTTGTGTCATATACAGGGTGATGCAAGAGTCGTTAGCAGTTATGGAGAGGGTCACACTGAGCAACGTTCGCGATGGAGCCAGTGACGAGGAAAACAACTAATAAACTGAAGGAGAATTTTGAGAAACAGACAAGGACGTCTTACAGCTTATTACGGTTACATGCACTCTAACCTGCGGTACGGTATAACTTTGTGGGGTAGGTGTTCGAATATAGATAGTATTTTAATGAAAAATATTTTGTAAAATTGCCTGAAAGAAAGCAAAATTATTTATGTAGACCGTATTTTTAAGATATAAAATTCTAATTTTACTCTACATTTTTATTTGTGTGTTCATAAACGACCATATTATGCCTGAATACGCTAAATAAATGTTTAAATCATTAACGCAATAAACTGTTTATACTTCAGTCGAAATCAAGTAAGTACATGGACGGAATATCGAAAAAAAAAAAATGTGGATCGTAGTGAAAATCGCTCAATGTGACCCTCATCATCCCTGTCATTCCTACTTAAGGCTTGACCCTGCCTTTTTTTAATAATTTACGTGATATTTAGTGTAGTTTTTCATAAACAGCAATACTTTAAATTGTGCCCATGCCAGTCTCTGTTGAAAACTCGGTACTCGAAGTTGTTGACTCATACATCTACCTAGGACAAGTGGTCCAATTAGGTAGGTCCAACTTCGAGAAAGAGGTCAACCGCCGAATCCAACTCGGCTGGGCAGCGTTCGGGAAACTACGCAATGTCTTTTCGTCCAACATACCTCAGTGCCTCAAGACGAAAGTCTTCAACCAATGTGTGTTACCAGTGATGACTTACGGCACCGAAACGTGGTCTTTCACTATCGGCCTCATCTCAAAGCTCAAAGTCGCTGAACGAGCAATGGAGAGGGCTATGCTCGGGGTGTCTCTACGTGATCGAATCAGAAATGAGGAAATCCGTAGACGAACTAAAGTGACCGATATAGCTCACCGGATTAGCAAGTTGAAGTGGCAATGGGCAGGCCACATAGCACGCAGAGCAGATGGCCGATGGGGCCGAAAAGTGCTCGAGTGGAGACCTCGGACAAGCAAGCGCAGCGTAGGACGTCCACCTACAAGATGGACAGATGACCTTATAAAGGTCGCCGGAAAGCGCTGGATGCAGGTCGCTTCCAACCGGTATATATGGCAGTCCAAAGGGGAGGCCTATGTTCAGCAGTGGACGTCCTATGGCTGAGATGATGAATACTTTAAATTTAATGTAATGTACCTAACTACCTCATTTTCTTTGTTACTTTGTGTTTTTTCACGGCTGAATAGTAGGTAAATCAAATTGAACTAGATTCCAAAAATGTATTGCCGCATCAAAAACTATGAGACTGCTTTATTACGTAATGCCTTTTATTATAGTAACAAAAAAAAAATATAGAAAACCTTTAAATTAAGGATAATCTTAAGCCATTGATACAAAGACCAAAGCTTAAAGAAAATTTGAAAAATGAGTTACCTGGTGGAAGAGACCGGGAATTGAACCCGGTACCTGGATTGCCGGTCCAGCACGTTAACCACTTCGCTACCCTAACTCCCAAGTAACCTATAGCATTTTTCCTTATGCTTTGTGTGCCGATCTTCGTATATTTGAAAGGCTTTACACCTCAGCAATACGGGTACGGGTTCGATTTCTGGTCTATTCCACCAGGCAACTCATAAAAAAAAAAAACTTTGATCTTCGTATCAATGGTTTCATACAAATATTTGTGGTGTGTACCTATATTTATAAGGGTAATATTTTTTTTTTTATTATTCGTCGGTAAAAGAGCATTGGTAGGAATCTTCTATAACACAATTTCAGAGGAATTTATAAATAAAAAGTTAAAAAACTAACCCAGATTTAGTATGAAAACATTTTGACTACTAACATTCATAAATCCATTTTATGACAACACATATCATCATTGCCGTGATATAATTCTTCCAACTTCGAGAGCCTTATGAAAAACAGATGAACTGGGCAAATCCTGACCCAACTTTTGCAATATTGGCTCTTATGGGATTAATTCCGCGCTGCAAATGAAGAAAATTAAAACTGACTTTGCGTGTTTTCATTTTGCCGGTTTCTGGTGGTCTAACAGATGCAGATTAAGTAGTGGAGTATTTCAAGACTGAATTTGTCGGGCTTAAAATATTAAACGTTCTTTTAACTCGTTCTTTGTTCGTAAATTTGTAAAACTTGTAATATTTTCATTATTTATTAATGTGGAAACGCCACATATTTTTTAATGAACTACTGGAACAAAAATGAAAGTACAAATAGAATTTTAAAGCGTTACCTGGCGGAAGTGATCGGGAATTGAATCCAGTACTTCTGGATTACCGTTACAACATGTTAGCCACTCCACCACCCTAACGCCAGAATACTTTAGAATTTTCCCTTATGCTTTGTGTGGTGATCTTTGCAGTGTATATTTGAAAGGCTTCGCACCGTAGCGACCTCTATGTGACTACGTTAATATTCTCATATTATCGCATTTCTTTACAGCAGCAGTGAACGAGCAATTGCCGCTTAGGCGTGATGAAAAGACAGAATTAATTATTGTATAAGAAAAATACAATACACATAGATACGCATACACACACACACACACGCACGCACACAAGCGCACTCACCTGATCGAGCATATAATAATGTCTGTTTAATTTGTCTTGCAACAAGTTCAACTTTTTTTTTGTGGACTTATTTTATTGGCTTTTGAGGAAGTACTATATTAATAAATTGTTACGACTTGTATTTAATTGCTGTTGACGCCCCAAAAAAAATGCAATATTGTATTTTCCTAAAAAAGTATCACTCTATACCTCTTTACTGTTTTATTTTAATAAACGTCTATTTAAAGCAGTAAACTCAACCACGACCTTCTTCCCGATGCGCGCCAAACTCATATTGCCGCCATAACTTAGATCTGTGTGAAAGTTTTATCTGTTATGACTTAAACAGGTTAGTTTGTTCGCGTAGGTCAAGTTACAGTCACGTCGTTATAGCAAGTGCTAAATGAAATATAAGGCTTCCGTCGCTTCCAATGATAAACGGTATGTGATATTTACCCTTTAATGTCATTTTGTCAATGTCACTTAAGAGGATAACTATATCATTGCTCCTTTTCTGTAAACTATCAGTTTATGTTAAGTTTCCGATTTTTTTTACAGTGTACTAAGTAGGCGTCCGTTTGCAGCGGAATTTTGGCCAAAAACCGACGCCTAGTATACAAATAATACATATAATGATTTGGGCAAAAATGGAAACGATACGACACATAATACACGTATTTCCTTCCCATTCAATTACTAAAATTTCGTAATGATTGGTTTCATTTTGGAAGAGGAAAAATATCCAAGCTAAATTACTAAAGAGTTAAAATATATTGCGTAGTTTTTAAGATTAAGTGAATTGTCTCACAAACTTTGACGTTTAACATACATACGTTATTAGCTATTGATTCATGTACTAAGGTAACTGACATAACTCACAGGATTGCACGGTTGAAGTGGCAATGGGCAGGCCATGTAGCCCGGAGAATGGACGGCCGTCGGGGCTGCAAAGTCCTAGAGTGGCGACCACGTATAGGAAAGCGCAGCGTGGGTCGGCCCCTGATTAGACGGACGGATGACCTCGTGAGGGTAGCGGGGAATCAATGGATACAGTGTGCAATAACAATTTTTTTATCAACATCTTAACCATTATCGCTACAAAGCTTTGTTTACAAACTCTGACCTAAAACGTTATTTCTTTGTGCGAAGTGAACTGAAAATGGGACGGACCGGGTTCAATTCGACGGATAATCGAATAGTTTACGGTCTGGGATTTACGTTGCGTCGCATTCGATTGTTTTTGTTTAAATTAACGACGCGGAGATACGGTTTTATTGTTTTAGGTTAATAGGCTAGTCTGTAAGATCAGAGACAACAACTTAGTTTACAAATAAGTTGGCGACGCGGTTGGCGCAGTGTGTGTAGTCACGTGCTTACTGAGTCAGCGATCCCGGGTTTGAATCCCGGCCAGGGAAAATCTTTGTGTGTTGGACACAAATATTTGTGCTTGGGCCATGATTGTTGTATGTATTTAAGTGTATGTTCTTCTATATAAGTATGTATATCGTCTCCTTAGTACCCATAACACAAGCCTTCTTGAGCGTCTTATCGCTAAAGAGCAATCGTCTTCAGACAACGTTTGGGAAGCGGAGAAAACAAAATTAAACAGAAAAGAGTAGTGGTGAGATAAGAATATAATATGAGAAGTAACAAATAAATGGCATACAAATATAGAAGGTCATACCTACACATAAACAAATAAGTGCCTACATTTATATAAACATACATACGTATATACAAAAAGGAAGAATTAAAAGAATATCACAGCTGACACAAGACTTAATGAGGAAAACTACAGCACAGAATATAATAATAGAAAACTGTGTATTTCAAATGTGTGTTTAGTGTGGTGGTATACAATTAAATTTTCACTATAGTCGCAAGTATGGCCCCCGTATGTTAAACTAAAAAAAATCCACGCGAGCGAGTAAAAAAATGCTACCTACGTACGTATTTTACGTACTACCTAGTACAGAGGACTTCTAAGTAAGCTTCCAAGGTGCTATATCGTCGTCTAAATTAGCAAGTCTCGTAACTCCGTGTTTACTCAAATGGATATTCCAGGTTAACTAGGTAAGCCACGATGTATTCACTCTATTTACCTAATTAAACGTAGCCTACACAATTATTTACACGAACATTAGTACAAATATGTAAACGAACTAATTTGCCAAACTTGGGCAAAAAGTAAGTTCTTAATAGCTACATACAATTGGATTAAATAGGTAAAGTTCCTATATAAACTTAAGGCACAATATACTTAATTAAAAATATTTGAATACAAATATAGCAGTCCTCTTTTTTCGTACACTAAATGTATCTAAAAAGACTTAAAAAACCACTAGCCAACTTTTTGTAGTCATTTATTTATATTTCAAATAAACAATACTAAATTACACTTAAAGGTAAACAACCGGCGGGCTTATCGCTAAAGAGCGATCTCTTCCAGACAATCTTTGGGTAATGGAGAACTTGAAATTTTATTTTGTTATCAGGCGGTGCAAAAATGAAAAAGGAATAATATATACACGAAAAACAAATAAATACATTCAGCTAAAAGATAATAGGACCAGTTGAATAAAATACGAATACACAATATAAAATAAACATACGTTTAGACGAATGAGTACAATAGACAGAATTATTATTTTATTTCCCATTAATTTTTCTGCTAATTGGATGGCTTTTACGGAAATCAATCATGCAAGTGATGTCATTACATGCTCCAGTGGAGAGCCCAGGCCCGATTTGTTTGCAATTTTAATCGAATTTCAATAGGTATATAGGAGATTTACAGGTATTTCGAGGCAAAACCGGACAAAAGATCCCACGGGGTCGAAATGTATCCGTAAAGGTCCCTAACTACAGACAACAAGTTATATACTGCTGGCCATGGTAATTTTTCCGGCGCACTGTACCTATTGCGCAAAATGTCTACAGCTTAGAAAAAGTACGCCTAGAACGAGAGATGAAATCTATGTGCTCTGTGTGTCTAAGTATCTGAAAAATGCGAGATTGCGCAGGATCGGGGAAAGTGGCGAGCTCTTGGTGTCGGAGGCCAAGACTCATTACGGGTCGCTGAGCCAGCGCAGTTAGTTAGAACGAGAGTCTTCATACAACAGCAGCTGAGCTAGCATATCTTGCACAGGCGACTCTTTCTCGCGCGACAAAAACTAAGCGTCACCTGTCTTGCTCGCACGGTATTGAAAGAAAAGAGTTGCATGCGCATGTCACAGTTATGCTACGAACTGATTTGCGAAACGTGTGTACGAACTAATCATAGAGGCGTTTTGATTGTGACATTGAAGTTGTCACAAATGCGCACGGACAGACAGACAATAATACAACTAGGATTTCCAATTAGTAGACAAACACGAAATGCCCATTTATTAGGGTGCCGTACCCAAAGGGTGAAAACGGGACCCTATTACTGAGACTTGGCTGTCCGTCCGTCCGTCCGTCCGTCTGTCACCAGGCTGTATCTCAAGAACGGTGATAGCTAGACAGTTGAAATTTTCACAGATGATGTATTTCTATTGCCGCTATAACAACAAATACTAAAAATAAAATAAAATAAATATTTAAGGGGGGCTCCCATACAACAAACTTGTTATAGATTATATATATGTATAGGTACGGAACCCTTCATGCGCGAGTCGGACTCGCACTTGCCCAATTTTTTATTTTTTGTGCCCGGAATATGACAGTAACATGAGCACCTGTGCTAACTCGGGGCACGTTCATAGGGATTTGATATCGATAAAAAGATATCGATATATAGGTAAATATATTAAGAAATGTGATCATTGAATATTCTCGATTACTATAAAAAAGTTCGATATCATGTCTGATAAAGTGAATATTTTCATCTAGACGGCAATCTTTTATACTGACGAATATGGAAAAAAATATTGATTGTATACATAGTTACTATGAAAACTATTTTAAAATAGACAAATAAAAGACGTGTTTTTATTTTAAAAGGAAGAGAAAAAAATATGTTGAATAGCATTTAAATCTTGACAGTAACATCGATATATATTTTGTCGATAAAATATTTTGCTACATCATTTAATATCGGTGCCTCGAGTTAGCACAGGTATGAACATGAGAAGACTTTCATGTCAAACATCCAAAATCGTCGAGCGATTAATGTGTAAAACAGTGTACATCACACGTGTTAGATAATGTAATAAAGAGCGGAACATAAAATGTTCGTGTTTTCGTTTGAAATTGCCCCCGCTCGCGTTTTGGTCCAGGTATTACGCGACCGCGGATACCGCCATAGCAAAATAAAATGGAAAAGTAAGTAAAATCAAGCATCGGATACCATAATTTTTTTATATTTTAGTCAAAGTTCTATATATACCTAAATCCTATTATTCGTAACACTCAAAGCTAAAACGATAATTATATTAAATTTTAATGAATACCAAGAATTGTCCTTGCATTGTTTGTCAACGTATAAAGGGTGAAAATCAAAAGCGTTTCAATCGCTGCCTCATTTCGTTACGAAATGTTGATAGATATTATAACGAAATCTGAAGTAGTGGTTGAAACGCTCCTGATTTTCACCCTAAATTTTAAAATTTCATCCATTTTCAGACAAATAAATAAATAAATATCGGACAACCTCACACAAATCGATCTAGTCCCAAATTGAGCTCAAGAAGGCTTGTGATATTAGGTACTAGATGACGATATACGTACTTATATGGATAAATATAGCACAAATATTCGAGTTCATCACAAAAATATTTGCCCTGGCAGTAGGAAAAAATCTACAAACCGAGCCAAACGCGTCGTCAAACAAGACAAATGTTTACAATGAGGCAAAAAATTGAAAATTTTTACGGTTCAGGCAGGGTTCGAACCTAACTTGCTAGGGAAATTACAGCTCAAATAGGTACTATTATAATTTTATAACGACCCTAAGAAACTGAAATCTGGAGACATGGCATGTAATTTTTTCTCAAAGTTATTGCTCTTTTTTACGTGGTGTTGGTTGTAATCAGAGATCGTAAAATGTGAGCTAAATCGATTGAAATGACACTGTATGAACATGAACAGTGACCTAGTTCAATGAATTTTGCTCATGTTTTACGAACCTTGGTTATAATAATATAGTGTATTATATTTAGGTAGGTGCATAAATTACTAAGAAGATCAAAACCTTAAAATCGCTAACAGCCGTTAACTTGCATCTGTACTTTACCGCGTTCATCATTTTAAATTGGAAACTCGATACTCCAGATAGGTTCATCCTTTCTGAATGTTTTTTGTTGTAACGAGTTATACAAATCAGTGGGATGAAATATTACGTGGAACCAAGTAGGAGAATACTCTTACTGGGACAAAATGATGACTTTAATTGTATCAGGTTAACGACACACTAATGCAATACTACAAGACCGTTTGTTGAACACCTATAAATAATTTGCTTTGTAAATATTAATATATGTAATAAGTATATTCTTTGCTACGCTCTTAGTCTTATTGGTAGCGCCTGTGCTTTGATGGCAAGTAGCTCATGTTCGATTCCCGGCAAGGATTATAATGTACTAAACGCGTTTCAGTTTCTGTTCATGTTAATGTTCAGATAAAAGCGAAAAACGATGGGATTTTTAACCTATTGACCGCCAAGCGGTCTAGCAATTTACCGTGCCACTGACGCCAGAGTAAAAAAAAAGATGTGCCCCAAAATCAACAGGGATTGAAAAATACTTGTAGCGGTTAGAATTACAAAGTTTTTGATCATTGAAATTTGGACGGCTGTGGCCGACGTGGCGTCAGGGGCACGATTTTTTGTTGACGGCCACAGCCGTCTGTGGCGCTCAAAAGGTTAAAGTAGCTGGGTCTGATTTGAACTGAAGTAGAACTTAGGGAGATGCCACGAATTCGGTCTAAGCGGCGAGCGGAACGGCGAGCGTTACGTGTTTCTCGCTCACTCGTATGGATGGGGTCGGCCGCCGCGCTCGGATCTCTCGCTCAACCGCTCGTCACGCCGCTGGTCGCGCAAATTCGTAGCAGCTCTGTAAATTTGGCGATAAGGCACAGAAATAAGAAAGTTCTTTCCTTTGATCTTCGAAAAGTCTATCTGAGAATTGTATCTAATTGGTTGCGGAGCACGCGATGAGGCTGACCAACGAGTGTGGAGCGCTATATAACTAGCTGCGAACACGCGCAGTTTTGTCACAATAAAAGCGGAAGGTGAAGTCGATCTTGATGCATATTGACGCGTCGGCTAGTAACAGGGTATGCGACGTGTATTGCTTGTGGTAGTGCAGCTGCCTTCAAAGCTTGTGGTTCTGGGTTTGAATCCCCGAATCATCCAATTATGTGTGATGAGCTTAGGGAATGCTCCTGATTCTGATTTTGAATAGCGAGAACCACGAATTCCCCGTTCTGGTACTGAATTTAAATAGAAAAAGAGTACGGAGCACACCCTAGAGCTGAAATATTTTTTGCTAGATTTCTATGCAGGTATTAATGTCATGTCTATCATCGTGAAGTATCTTTTGAAACTAATTTAAAACCAACTAAATACCAACACAGTGTGAGATTACAGGAGCGTCAACAGAGGTAAACTGGTCGGAACAAGCCCGATCTCCACGTAACCGGATTACCTGCGCGTAATCCATGCGCGCGATCGCTCGGGTTTGGCGTTGAACATTCAATGATATTGTAAAACCGGCAAATTTTGAAGTTTCTTAAGTCTGATAAGTATATTATTATGGCTATGATCTCGCCACGAAATGTCTACTTCAGCGGTAAAGAAACATCGCTGCTCTATTAAGTAGCGATGTTTCTTTTCTCATTAGGATAAAAATGTATGTTTCAATAGTTTCATGTTAGGGATATCGCTATTTTATGTCTACTTTTGCGAAATGATTTTTTTTCAAGAAATCTTTATTATACTTTAAATATAAATAACAAGCGCAAGTTACTAATGTCGACATCCTTTGAAAACATAAAGTTCGGTATAAAATTGACCTAGTTTGTTGTAAACTAATGTAAATTAGCAAATACTAACACATGTGAGATTAACAGAGGTAAACCGGTCGAAACAAGCCCGATCTCCGCGTAACCGGATTACCTGCGCGTAATCCGCGCGCACGAGCGCTTGATTTCGGCGTTGAACATTCAACGATATCGCAAATTTTGCGACTTTAAATTGCTTAAGTCAAACATTTGACATTTAATTGCGAGATCATTCTCGCAATCTTACGGAACCTAAAAACGCTAAATCGTAATTTGCCATTGTCACCGTGAAAAAGTACGTTTAAACTCACGATTGTCATACAATTTTATTACTGTTTTGTTAAATTATGAGGATTCTGAAAACAATTTTAAAATTTCTATTGGATTAAAAATAAATCGTTAAATTTGCGTAACTTTGAAGTCACATATTTCAAAAAATATCTTTATTTTTCTTTGTGGTATGAAGCTAATTTTATTTACATAACCTTAGTATGCTGTAGAATTTAACATCAGTCGTCATCCTAATTCCATCGAAATTCGAGACAATCATTATGGGTACTAATACTTACTTACTAAGCTGGCTCGGTGACCCAAAGAGGTCTTGGCCTCTGACACGAGAGAACGCCACTCTTCCCTTTTCTGCGCCACTTCACGCCACTCGGGTACTCCAAGGGTGGTCAGATCTTTGAGGGCTTCGTCGCTCCAACGGTATCTAGGTCGGCCCACCGGTTGTTTTTCGCTGGGCCGGCCCACATAAGCTCTCTTCACTGCACGATCGTCTCCAATGACCGAGCCATCGAAGTCGTGTTGCTTTGACTTCGCTAATTATGAGTACTAATATTTGTATGTTATTATTTATTATTATAATGATCGATTAGGTAGCCATTTGTATGGAGCGTTTTTATCGCTCCGTAGAAATGTTGAACTTTGACGGTCATTTGTCATTTCAGACTTTTAGAGTAGTCTTAGTTAGTCCCATATAGACATTTGGATCCCAATAAAAATTTGAATCGATTGACATCCTAAAAAAAATTTTACGTCATGCCTATTGCGCTTGGTGATGTTTCCCTCTCGCGAGATGGATTCCCAGCAGTATACGTTGCTAATAAAGATGAGGCTATTAAGGGACTGTACCAAAGGTGACTGTACCAATCGCTGCTTGACGCCGACTTCTCGAAATAACACTGGTTGGTACAGAATTCAGTCCACGACATTTCTTCTCCAGCGCCACATATCAAGGGCGTATTATCTTCTAATAAACGCCAACCGCAGACTTTTTTTAAAAGTCTATGGCCATTTTATTAGTAACAAACAACCAAACGCCTTCACAATCGTTAAATATCAACAAGACAACAAACCATTCATTCCAAAATGATGCGTCTTATTGCGCTCCCTTAAATCCTCTCAGTCGTTTAGCGAAAACACAACATGAATATTTAAAGCAGCCAACAGAAACGTCCTCAAATTCCAACGTTCCATCGCAATTGATGTTATAAAACATGTTGTCTTCTCGTAATTGATTTAGTTGTGCCGAAATGAGTCAGTAATGTCTTCCCGCTGGCTGTTTGGGCAGGTAATCTAAGACAAGATGTTGACT
Organism: Apotomis betuletana; assembly: GCA_932273695.1. Classification (NCBI taxonomy): domain Eukaryota; kingdom Metazoa; phylum Arthropoda; class Insecta; order Lepidoptera; family Tortricidae; genus Apotomis; species Apotomis betuletana. The sequence goes on along the minus strand of OW026303.1, from coordinate 23,367,191 downwards.
CTGTCTGTAAATATTTACGAAAGAGCTAAATACGGTTATTGTATTTTATCTTCGGTGTTCAAAGAAAGCTTATTATACGAGCTGAGGGCATTTTTTTTCGAAGTCAATTTATGAGATATATATTTAACCACCGACGAGGAAAAAAAGAGGTGTCAGTTTATTTGTCTATCTGTGTATTTGTATGTCTGTCTGTGGCATTGTAGCTCCCAAAGAGATGGACCAATTTGAGTGCGAGTTTTTATCGAAAGACTTTGTCCGTCAAGATGGCTCTTAGCTAGTTATGTTTGGTGGAAATAGGACTTGTGCTTTCCAAGATACTCAACTTTAATTGAAACAACTGAAAAACAAGGTCTCAGACAATATTGAAGATAGCAATTCCAAATTTTGTAGTTATGGTCAGTTTTAGTAACATTTTCTATATCACTCATTGAATGAGGGTCTCATCGTGACCAGCTATTTACTTGTGATACCCCCATTTAGATTCAAAAAGTAATTGAATTTATTTATTCACAACATGGTACCTCTAACCTTTATCTACGCAAAATAACGTTTAGTCATGATCCTATTTTTGCCTACAAAATTCGGACATAGGTCTGCTATGCTATAATAGTAAGTTATACTTATAATTATAACTTAGTGTAATGTTCTTAATTTTAACTTTAAATGGTTACTTACGTCTCTCTTTCATGCAATTACGCGGCTAAATGCAGGCAGACTCCATGAAACCTAAAGATTATTGATTATTTATATTTTTTTCTTTTTGTACTAAGTTTCGATTCTTGTATTCAGAAATATTTAGGTATTATAAAATCTAATAAAGTATTTCAACAGTTTCAGTAACAGTAAAATATTTAAGCATGCATTATATGATAAAATAAATAACAGAATAATTGTAAGATAATTATTATCACACATTTAATTTCTTGTCTCCAGATTTCATCGCTAGAGGCGTCACTACCACAAGCCGTAACTGAATAGAGTTGACATTTAGGTATGTGGTAATGAAAATCTTTTCTACAGTCTATTGCTCTTTGGATGGCAAAATTCAGAAGTACATAAGTTTCATTCGTGTTTTTTTTTGGTAAGCATTCCGAAAATATTATAAGCTTGTAAATGCCTCACACTTTTATTTTTCGTTTTCTGTTCTGTTAAAGTATCTTCAAACCTCGCTTATAAGCTAGCTGTAATGCCCCATTGCTCATAACACCATATTAATATAATTACGTCGCCGTCCGTGACATAATTCATCCAAGAGGATTAAACCCATCTTATGGCGAGTAAAAATATATGGAAGCAAACCCACGTTTCGCTACTGAGCCGATTACTTGTGTAATCCCACCTTAACGTCACATGAGGGCTGGTTCAATTAGCTTTTACTGTGACTGAGCGGGTCGATATAGCAATTTGTTGCCATTTTAGTCGCTACTTTTATTAATAAAGTAGAAATTACCATTTCATTAGGAAAACGTTTTTCGTTAAGAGTTATTTTAAAAGAATAGCGTGAGATTGAATGATAGCTTCTTGGATAAATGTTACATCCGTTCAAATAAAATAATTGCCCATAAAAGCGGTAAATACTCGCGATATGATCAGTATGTCACATAAGGGCTGGCTCAGTTAGCTTTTACTGTGACTGAGCGGGTCCATATAGCAATTTGTTGCCATTTTAGTGACTATTTTTTATTAATAAAGTGGAAATTGCCATTTCATTAGGAAATGTTTTCGTTAAGAGTTGTTTTAAAAGAAAACAAGCGTGAGATTGAATGACAACAACTTGGATAAATGTAAACCGTTCAAATAAAATAAAAACGGTTAATGCTCACGATATAATCAGTATTATTTGAATTGAGAATTGTTTTATTTTGTGATAAGTCTTGCAAGATTTAAGTGGCAATGGGCAGGATATGTCGCCCCCTGCCTGCTATACGGCCACATCTCAAAAAACCATTTTTTCGAGAAATCGCTTGTTAAAGTTTTGGCAGCGTAGTGCGTGGTAGTAAAACGGGGCTTACTCCTTGAGTTTTGGGTCAATTCGTTTTAAATTTAACTTTTTTTACTCTACATGATATAACGCTTCTCATGAATACGTCTTTTTATATAAAACGTGTATATTTTTTAAGATACGAGGCCTTTAAGATAGGTACTTAGAGTAGTGGCCGTATTGCAGAAACCTTTTGTTGAAATTTTGAGATGCGTCCAAAACCGAACAAGAATTATTGGAAAATGGTAACATGAAAATTATTATACAAACACTAAAATAATTAAAATACCATTATTAATCAACTTTTGTTACAGTAACCACATCACTGTAAGCGATAATCAGTGCATGCAGCTTTAATACCAACTTTCTAGATGCAGATATCATCATCATTTTGCATATAATTACCAATGATTATTTGGTAGTACCTTCCCTTTAAGGCACTTGTATCTTTAATTATCGTGTTAACATGTACCATATATGGTATAATACCATTTATAACATCTACCATGTACAAGACGGCCCCATAGTTTTAGGTTTTAGCGTGGACTAGGTTCCCGTTGATATTAGTGTACTGTTTTCCAGAATTCTTCAACTTCTTTACAATATTACCTTTTCATAGTGCAGGATAAGCTTTTCGTTTTCTACTTTTAGGTTTAGCAATACTGGATGAAGACTGGTTCAAATCAAAGTCCCAATTTATGTGAGTCGGTATTTACAACGAATTTTTAGAACACCTTGGCCCAAGATGTAGGACGTGGCTCTCACAGTTCTATTTAGACTTAGTCTCGTATAATATAATTCCACCTAAGTTCAACTGCTCAAATATAATAGCCACACTCAATCCGGGTAAGCCAAGCAACAAACCAAAGGGTTACCGCCCTCTACTACTTAGTTCCATCTACAAATTTTTGGAGAGGCTAATCTACAATCAAATCGAACCTTTTGTTGACAAAATAATTCCTGTGCAGCAGGCTGGATTCCGTAGTGGTCCGAACTACGTGGATCAGGTAAATGTCGCGCCCAACACACATAGAGGCTGATTTTCAAAGGAGAGAGAAAACCGTGGCAGTATTTTCGACCTCTCAGCTGCATTCGATAGCGTATGTAGACAGGAGCTTATCTATAAGCTCCTGACCGTGGTGCAGATGGTGGGACTAATCAACTCTATGCTCAGCAATAGGGAATTTATCGTCTACCTCGGAAGCACTCTGAGCAAAGTCGTGGCCCTGCTCCTGTTTAACCCATATCTTGTGTGTATAGGTTGAACAGGAGTGGGTCAGGACCGATTCCGAAAACAAAGAGTCGGAAATTGATGTATGGTGATGACATCACCATCACAAACCAGCATGGAAAATTTAAATCCTCGAAGGAAGCTCTTACTCGCAATCTGGAATGACATTTCTGATTAGGCTGCCCCAATGCTAGTAAAGCAGAAATTGCGACATTCCATCCTTGCAACAAAGAAGCAAATTATGAGCTAAATATATGCTTCAGAGAGACTGCGCTTAAATTAAATCCTACACAAAAGTACTTGTGTCACTCTAGACCGCAGTCTTACCTATATGCAAAAAAGCTACAGACGCCGAATTACATACTCCACAGACTAAGGGGAACTACTTGGGGAGCAACAACTGATGTGCTATGCACTACCAGTCTTAGCCTAGTTTACTCCACAACAGAGTATTGCGCGCCAGTTTGGCTCAACAGCGCACAATGACGTTTATTTCGCTTATATTTAAAGGGATTCATCGTAATAATACTAGAATATACGTTATTTCTATGAGACGCAACTCAAAAAAAAGATTACAAATTTATGCTATACAGCCACAACTGAAAAGTGGCTGTCTTGCAGGGAGTCAACTGACAATTTTTGGTCAGATCCATAAGGCCACTTGTGGAAAAAAGGCTCTTAAGGACACTTTTTCTTATGGCTCTCGAGATAAGGTCGTAAATTAACCTATTCTGACTACGAATCTGCAATAATCCGAAAAAAATTTTTTTTTGAGATGTGGCCGTATAGCAGGCAGGGGGCGATGTGGCTGGTAGAATCGACGGTCGCTGGGGCCATTAAATTCTTGAGCGGCGATCACGTACGGGAATACGCAGCGTAGGAGATTACATTCTTTAATCAGTCACTTAATAGAAAAAAAATGGTTTGAGGCACTAATTAATACCGTTATACCGCCAAAAAATGCTACAAAACAACCATGTATATTAGTTACCTCAAATAGCTAAAAATATTTTATCCAATTTCTAGGTCGCCGTAATCCTGCAAAGTGCGCAAGCAAGACGCCTTTGTCTGGTACATTACGTAAAAACTTGCGTAGCGTTTTTCCACGAAGCCTTAGTCTAGTGTTTGAGTTACTCAAAGCTTTATAAATACCGCCTTCGTTATATTTCAGTCTCTCAGGAAGTTTCGCTGCGGAATTTTCGGTGAGCGCGTCATGTCTTTTGGATGGCACGGCAAATTACTCAAATTTCCCAGACACAGATGTGTAGAAAGATTTTGAAAGACCTATAAATTATTTAGCATAATTTTCGCTTTTATCTAGGTTTCCATGACAGTTGAAGGATTAATTTCGTGGTTGATTATTTAATTGATTATGTCAATATTTTTATCGTTATTTATATTATTATATTATTCAAAGTTAATGCACAACACAATGTTCATCTTGAGGCAAAACAAAGTTGACTATTCAATTGATTTAAATAATAACAACGATAGATTTAATTATTTTTATTTTATACGTTAGTCATTTAATTTAAATTGAAAATAATCTCCATTGTCAAAAAAAATAATAGTTTGGTTAATAATGACGTATAAAACGTTATGTTTTTAAGCACCACGTTATAGCATTAGCTTTGTCTGTTGTCAACTTATAACAATATGAAAATCAGTTATCTAAATAAATGTAATAATAGTATTATGCTTTTCAAGTTCTACTTTTGCAATACAAAATGTAAGCTATCCGCTAGATATTTACGTAGAAAATATTCGTTTTATTGTCAGATCCCGATCTATCCCGACAGCGCCGTCTGTTTTATCATCTATTAGCGTCTCGTAAAGAATCGAACGACAAATCTCCCGCTTTACTAGAAATAAAGTCTTCAAAGAGACTACTGAAAATACCCCCCGCGTCACATATTCCGTGATTAGTTTTGATAAAAGGGTAAAATGTCCCCATTTCCGGTCACAGCTCGACTCGTCCCAGCAAAGGAAATGACGTTATGTCCCGTTTCTTTTTTTATAAAACGAAAAGAACATGACAGCTGAGTACGGAGCGACCTTGGTTTACATTTGGACGCCATGTTTGGACGTGTGCGGCGAAATTAAGGAAAACGTTTTCGGGTGAATTTGACACGGGAATTCGTGTCGTATTTTTAAACAAACACGTTAGCGTATTAGCAAATTAATGTTGCTAAATAAGGCGGAGTGTTTTTTTATTTATAACATCTTTGCGTACCTACGAATATTTATCGAGTTTGATATCTTGGAGAGTGGAGTTTAATAAAATTAGCCTTTGAGATTAAAAAGTTATATTAACTATGCTATAATCAATTGAAACTTTGTTGGAATAAACAAATGGCGAACTTCGACCATTGGGCCAAACAGATATGTTTCAAGTGCAGGTAGGCTGCAGAGTAAAAATTTGATACTTATTTAGTTCAGAGAGCGTCAATACGAGTATATGTGTACACATGAAAGAAGGAGTAAGATTAATGTAATTGTAATGTAACTAGAATTAAATAAAATCAGCCAAGAGTCGGACTCGTGCATAAAAAGTTACGTGTCATCAAACGAAAAACAAAACATATTTTTTATATGAAGACCCCGTTAATTTTAGTATGTACTGTTACTTTTACTGTTGTTCCTAAAGTTCCAAAGCTGTAAAAAAATATATACAAGCGGACAGCAAAAACCTAGTAATAGAGTCGTGTCAGCATCCTTTAGGTATAGAAATTTTATTTTCACCTCACCAGCTCAAACATGGCGATTTTGCTGTCAGATAACAGTGAACAAAATGCGATTTTGTTTCGAGCGTGAGTAGAAAGTAGCTTTTTAATTTTTTCAATATCTGACCGCGAATTGTCATTCTTCAGCCAAAGGTTAATTATAAAATTCTAATCATTTGAGTCTCGATGCACTCTGTTTCTTTCATATGTATATAAAAGAGAGGGATAGAAACTTATCAATTTGAAATTCGATTTTCGAATCCGACCTCGATTGAGAACAGTTCGGATACGCGTTATACCAAAAAATTCATTAAAAACAACCGAAAAAGTTTTAATTGCAACGTATTTTTTTTTCATTATTATATTTTTATTTAACGACCGAATATTAAAATGATTGTGCCTTTATCATTGCTCAAATATAATAAGATTTTTCACCTTATTACTTATTGTAAATTATATTTACTTATTGTAAAATATAATTTATAATTTCACCATTTATCATAGATGCATATTCGAAACGTACCTTAAAAAATATCGAGTTCATATCGTAATTGTAATTGTTATTTTCTTTTGCATATATTTTGTTTGGTGTTTTAGGAGTAAAAATATTAATCAATGTATAAACAAAATCTCGTACCTAATATAATATGTATTTATAAATAAACACGTCATGTATCTGCTAAATCTTCCAATTTGATCAAATAATGACAATAACCGTGTTGGTTGGTTGATTATAATTTCAATTAAATTATATTGTTATTCCTTTTTAAGCAGCACTTATCTATTTTCTGATTAATAATATTATTGAAATCAGCAACAAAGACTATAAACATACGTTGGAAGAAAAAACACAAAATGTCGAATATGTTCTCGCTGATGAGGTGAAAAGTTGTGTGTGCTACACGAGAGCAAAGTTTTTTGCATCTCGTGCTGTTGAGTCCCTCGCTACACTCAGGATTCTAACATAGAATCACTCGCTACGCTCGTGATTCAAACGTAGAATCCTTCGCTTGCTCGGGACTCAAAATCAGCACTCATAACAAAAAACAACTTTGCTCTCTTGTTGCACAAATAACTATTTAAATTCTAAAAAGAAACAGTAAGGCACTAGCCTTTTCGAAGACGTCAAAAACGACTTCAGGAAGTCACTTAAAACACCATTAATAATTATTGTAACTTAGAATTATTCTAAAGATCTCTCAAACATGGCTGTAACCCTTTCAAGACAAAAAATATCTTAAGATGCCATCAAAATAATAAACCATGAAATTTAAAACACCCTTCAACTATATAGCACGTTTTACGAGGTCGCTTCGTCCTAAAATTTCGTTTACGCGCTCAAATTATGTGCATAATACCGGTTTTTAAGGAGTATCAAATTATCTACGCATATATAAATTTATTTTAAAGCGAGGTGAATTTTAAGCGAGGAAGTTTCAAATTTGAGGTCGTAAATATGACGTGGAATAGATTATGATTCTATTTTGGGTGAAATAAAGTGTTGTTGTATTTCCAAAACATTTAAAAAGAAACAAAAAATTACAATAGGTAGACAAGTCATAAATAACACACAAACAATTGTTTTAGAGTAGCCTGGTAAAAACTATACTATGCTACAGATATACTATAGATTTGTGTTTTTCAATCGTATTTTGCCGGGTAAGCCCTTTTTATATTTCTATCTCTAATTGTACACCAATGATAGAGAAAGCGTCCTGAAACGAACTTTTCGGACTAAAAAATAAAGAATAGAATGCGTTATATTCTCGTATCTATGGATATACGGTCGTCCCGTATTAAAAATAGTAAAAATCCGTTCAGTCGTTTTGAACTTTTAGTACATCGCAACGTACCGTAAATGAATAATAATTATAATATTTACTTATAATGGACTTACATGATACATAATTAACGCATCGATACAATCGCAAATGGCATCATGACCTATGGATTGTTGCGTCATCTAAATATCGTTCAAATGTATAATATACCCAGAGAAATGTCATTGAAATGGGTTGGTAGGGTAATTTAACGTAAAAGCGAATTACGTTTTTCCCACGTGTGTGTTATTTGTGAACTTTTCGTCAACTTTTCGTTTAATCACAAAGCATCCTAATGGGTTTATGATTTAAACTGTCAGATCACCTAAGGACGTAATTCCAATTCTTCTTCCAATCGCCGGTTTTTAAGATCGATTGCAGCTGAGGGAGTACTTATAATTTTATGTATTGCACAGATGAAGCGGACTATACCCGAAAGAATCAAGGAATATCGTGGCTGTTAAGAACCGTCAGGTGAATGTCTGTCAATAGCCGAACATTTGCTAGAATCAGGATGAAACCATCGAGTTTCTCAGCTACAGATATCGTGTTGTGTGGCAGTCTAGTGGCAACCCCAGTGAGCGAACTGATAATAAAGACAAGGGACAGGGACCTAATTCGAGAATGCCGTTTGAGAGATCGCAAAACGTCAAAACTCTATTAGATAACAGTGATATCGCCTTTGAACTGTCATTAAAATGCGATGAGTTTCAAGTGACATATCTCATCTCAATTTTGGAAATACGAAGGCAATAATGATTGTCAAAAATGCTATTCATGCATATTAATTTCTACTTTGCGGCACTACACGGTCAAGTTAAAGTATGCGCCTGTTATTTATGCCGTCACATACAAAGGAAACGCAAATTAAGCGCGACCGGATTGACGAAGTTGCGATATTCTAGGGCTTTCGCCACTTGTCAAGTAGGGACACGTCAAAAGTGACGAATGGCGATGAAATGGAGAGATCTCCATCACCTCTCTAAAATTGGTCGAATTACCCTCCAAGTTCACCCGTAGTTCGAAATACTCGCGCGACAAGATGTCGATGCCAAACCTCTTCAGTTCCTAGGAGACTATGGACGTAACATCAGGCCTGATGCGTCGAGGTTATTAAATAAACACCTTCATGAATACGATAAAATAAAAAAATGGGAGCCCTTTGATTCCTAGAAACTTATTTCTTCGAATCTCATTTCGCCGTAAAATCATTTTATTCTTCTGTAGTCAAACATTTTTCATAATTCTTGCAAATATAATCGTATTGCTAACTGATAAGGTTTGGTTAGATTTGTTTTATAACATTCTCAAATAGTAGTTACGGTTGCAAAGAAAAATGCTTTATACGAAATGATTTTACGGCGAAATAAAACATTCAACGAGAAATAATTTTAAGAGTAAAAAAAAATAATACGGCTAAAAAAAATCTGTAAAATGAAAATGTATTGAAACGATACAGATAGAAAACAATGTTTCAGAGCTATAATGGTTATGATAGGGTACCATTGGCAAGTGTGATAGTTTAAATAGGTATATGCAAATCACGTTTGTTTTTTTTTTATCTACAAATTAAGGAGCTTTAATCATTTTTATGAACATGCCAGCTCCAGCAGGCCTAATAAACCAGCAAATCACGTTAATGTATAGTGTTTAAAAGGATGTAAGGCTTAGTTATTTTCAAATTTTCTCCTCGACTTGCACTTCTACGCCCCTCTACCCTGACTTTGATAAACCAAAACCAACAAACCAGTAACTAGCACCCGCTCTCACCAAGCGACAAGCCAACTTTTAACTAACACGCCACTTTACTGGCCAATTAATTTGAGCGCTAAACTCATTTTTATGCAACGGTTTTCTGACTCCTGTTTGAAGTTGCTGATAAAAATGTATTCATGAAGTGAATAAATGTGCAAATGAAAGAGTTGAGTTTTCTGAACCGTTTTAAGTTCCGCGGAGGCCGGTTACTAGTAAAAGAGTTGAGAAACTATAAGATTTGGTTCATAACAGGGTTTATAAAGTATTTTCATTTTATTCATTCTGTTGTTCTGCTTCTTCGTCCTACAATTACATCTTAATATGTCTCATTTCATCCAATTTTCACTTCGTCGGTTTTGTTCCTCTGAAATCATACTTTTGTTTTTCTTGAGAATATCAGCCTATTGATTAATTTTGTTTTATTATAATCCCAAATAGTTTACGGCTTCGGCGAAAATTGCTTTCTACGAAATGAGAATTCGACGAATAACGAAATATAATTGCCTGGTTGTCGAGAATAGTTCATGGCCTCTTAACCCTTCTAACCTAAACCTACCGGTCAATAAAGATTAATTAAATGAATATTTCACGTGTTTCTCTAATAGTTTCATATATATGCTTTTAGTTACATTTATGTAGGGTATGTAAATCGGTGTTTTTCGAAAGCCGAAATTTATTTAAGCCACTACGCACTTATATACAAAAAAAGCGGGTGTGTAATGATCGATATAAAAATAAATGGTATAAGTATGTTTGATATAACAACATTTGGTATAATGACTCATTTGATATAATAAACGTTTGGTATAATTTCAAAATATCTATTTTTATTTCGTATACTTATCATTTGGTATAAAACTTATTTCCTATAACCATCATATGGTATAACAACATTTGGTATAATTTCATATGGTATAATTTCATATGGTATAATGTTCATTTGGTATAACAACATTTGGTATAATTTCGCTCGTCGTCGTACCTAACCATGACTCTATTACAATTTAACTTTCATGTTTGAGCAGTTTGAGCGGGTATTGAGCCTTGAAACGTATAATATCCAATTTTTTTTTTTTTTTTTTTTTCCTTTTTTTGCCACTTATTTCCTTTTTTTCCCTTTTTTCCTTTTTTTTTTCTATCCTAACCTAACCTAACCTACGTTTCTCTTGAACTTTCGGTTTAAGTTTTTTTTTAATGCGGGGGGCTTCGCCCCCCTATTTCTCTTTACCCTATATGTTATGCCATTTGAACGTTAGATAAAATAAACGTTATACCATAAATTCATTAGAAGAAATATGCATTATACTAAAAGAATGTTATATTAAATGTTATTCGATAAAATGATCAGTATATGAAACAATAATTATATCAAAAGTTGATATATTAAGTGTTGTTATATCATTCAATCATTATATCAAATGAGCGTTATACCGACTGAAATTATATCAAATGTTGTTATAGCCATCGTTACGCACCCAAAAAAAGCATGCTGAACACGAACATCGATCACCGACAATTTGGTTCGTAAGTGTGAACGTACACAGCGAACACCAACACCTTACACCACTGTCTCTCAAAACAACGAAGTTGGATCGCGCCTCACATTTTTGACGAACAGTGTCTGATGTTCGTGAGTGGTTCGCATGTACGAACAAAGTGTATCGATGTCCGTGTTCGCCATGTTTTTGTTCGTTCGTCCGTGCACGGCTTTATGGATAATTATAAATAATGTTAAAATTATCTAAAACTTATTAAAGCGGGTCTATCGCGATATTTTGATAACGTCCGGAACGAATCACTGGATCGAGTTGCATAAATCAAAAATCCTTTCCACGGAACGACACTATTATCCACGGATAGTAAGGGAGGCTATTGAAATAAAAAAAACACTAAGAATTTCAATCGGGAAGATGGTTTTAATTTATCGCCAACTTGGGGACCAGTGATTCAAAATTTGGAACCACGGGACATATTATGAAACTTCGGATCTGTGCGCGGGCATTGTGAGTGTTGCGTGTCGTGCCGGTGATAATAAATATTAAGGCTCCTCTACACAATGGGCCATCATGGGCCATGATAAGGGACGCAGCTATACGACAGGACAAGACAGCAATATCGCTTGTCTCCTCTAACGTATAGCTGTGTCCCTTATCATGGCCCATGATGGCCCATTGTATAGAGACGCCTTTAAAAAATGTTAACAAATTTAATTTTCCTATCCATCCGTATTATTACACATTTCATCGGGTAGTACCTTTGAGTATTTATATTTAGACAGGAGATGCCATGCATGGGCGACCCCCTCCGGCAAAATAATTGGTCAAATGGTCAAGCACGTTATATAAAACTACTTAAAGTCACTTCACTGTCATTTTGCATCATTCCGTGTCGCGTGACATTTCTCTTCAAAAATGGTGAATTGTGCAGTATTTTCGTGTAAAAGACGATCCGACACCTCAAATTCGCCACAAGATCGCGTTTCCTATCACAGGTAAGTGTTTTTATTAACTATTAAATGTGTATTGAAGTACAATCTCCATTGAAAGAAAAAACCGTTGCGATACGTAAACGACAGAAAAATGTAAACATAAAACGGTGGTACAGGGGCGAGGGATGTGACAAAGTCAAAACCATGACTCAACATTTGAATGAATCATTCATTCATTCGATCACTGCAGTTCGTTTAATAGTTAGTGTATTATTAGATACTTGCGACCCTCCCGGCTTCGCACGGGTGCAAAACTGATAAATTATGCATGTATTATACATATTATAAACCTTCCACTTGAATCACTCTATCTATTAAGAAAAACTGCGTCATAATCCGTTGCGTAGTTCTAAAGATCTAAGCATACATAGGGACAGACAGACAGACAAACAGGCAGACAACAAGAAGCGACTTTGTTCTATACGATGTAGTGATTGAATTTAATAATAGGTATAGATGTATGAAATAATGAAATAATAATAATGAACTTTATTCTGCAAGTAGGCCACAAGGGCACTTTTACATGTCTGAGTCTACCGGCATTTCACAAGAGGAGACCACTGTTGAGAAGAAACGCCGAAAGAAACTCAACAGTCAGTCATTTTTTCAAAAAGCATAAGTACTTAACTATTACAATGATATGAACTTAACTATACGTAGTTCTACAAGAAAACATATTAAAAGTGTATTGTAAGACATAAGTAAGGAAAAGTGTAAGAATAAAATAGAAACTACAAGAAAGCCAGACGGTTTATCACAATTTATGTACGTTTGATATGCTTTCTTATTAGAACTGTGTCCCTTAAACTAGTTAGGTACAATCTAAGAAGGAGTCAGCTACGCGGTTTCTGGTTCAGGCCATGCATTTTTGTCTGTCAGATAGTCCTCTACTGTATAATATGCTTTTGACATTAGAGATTTCTTTAAATAATTTTTGAGAGATGGAAAGGCTAATTTTAAAACATGATCAGGTAACTTGTTATAAAAATGAATACATTGGCCTAAAAATGATTTACTTACTTTACGAACACGAAACTTTCTAATAGCGATTTTATTTTTATTTCTAGTGTTAAAACTGTGGACATCGGAATTTTTTGTAAATGAATCTAGGTTTCTAATAACATACATAATACTCTCATAAATATATTGGGACGCTACAGTTAAGATGTTTATATCTTTGAAAATGTCTCTTAAGGAGTCACGAGAATTTAGGTTATATATCGAACGAATGGCTCTTTTTTGTAGCACAAATATAGTCTGAATGTCAGCTGCTTTGCCCCAAACCAGAATACCATATGACATGACACTATGAAAATAACTATGATAAACTAAGCGAGCTGTATCAACATTACTCAATTGTCTCAATTGTTATTTTTAAATCTTGCAAGGTGAATTAGAAATATTACCTTTCTCTAGACATACGATGTTGAAATTTAATATAAAAATGAAAATAATTCTTTGCTAAAAGTATATCTAGATAAAAGGAACAGTTAATGCTGGGCTATGAGTATATGCGTTATTCATATACTATTATTTATAGACTTTATTTCATATTCTTTCCATCTTCACTGCTGCCTCCTTATTTCCTTATTCTTCTTTTCTTTTATAGAATGAGAAATGAGGATATGCCGTAGAAGAACCAAGGTAACCGGCATAGCTCACAGGACTGCACGATTGAAGTGGCAATGAGCAAGCCATGTAGCCCGGCGAATCGATGGCCGTTAGGTCAGCAAAGTGCTAGAGTGGCGACCACGTATAGGAAAGCGCAGCGTAGCGAGGGTTGTGACGATTCTTGGGGAGGCCTATGTTCAGCAGTGGACGTCTGTGGCTGATAGATAGATGAATATATTTAGTTAATTATAACTTTTTTTATTTTATTTTATATGTGGTAATTCTAATTAAATTAATAACAATTTGTTTTATTGTTTTCTCTTTACTCATTATTTACTCATATCTTTAAATCACTTTATATGTTGTTTCATATTAATCACCTTTATTTTTAGATGGGCGTATGTTCTTTTCCTGAAGGTTATATTCACTGACCTCTAAACTACAAGCACGTTGGACTAAATATTCCATAGGGAATGACAGTTGTTTTCAGTGCCCATTCAAAGCATCCTGCTTGAACGTCTACTAAAATTGTCATTTCAGGCAAACCGTTCTTTGATCTGTGACGATCTGTGAATCTCTAATATTAGACCCATGGACACTCACACAACTTGCACATAGCTATCAGCTCCAAAATGGCGAAAATGAAATGGTTTCATTTTAGCAACGACAATATGAAGTCGAGTGTAGGTACTTGTTTTAGAAGTCCGTGATTGTTTAAGCCCGAAACAACCGCGGGCGACAGTTTTATTTTACAGTTTAGTTATGCGAGAGTGATAAGGACACAATAAATATAGACAGATATACATAGAAACAAATATATTTATTGGATAACATCTTCAATATACAGAATTTACAGTTTTCAAATTTCACAATAGATAGTACCTATAAGACAATTCAGTTCATTCATTAAAATGATTTGACTCATTCTTCATATGTGTCCCATCACTATGTTTTTCTTATGTATGCTGCACAGTTACGTGAAAACAGTATCTGTGTGCATGTCATTTTTGATGTGTTGAATTTTGCTGTAGTGTGCGTTTATCGCAACAGCAAAATTTGTGTCTGTTGAGTTATTCGTCTTTTGGTGGTGTGCTGTACGTGTTTACCTCACCCCCCGCTAAAATTGGCGAAAAAATTTGTTCGAAGAGTTTACGTTATGACACCTCCATTGTCTATAAATACTCAAAGGGTAGAACGGTAGTACACTTGGCCGACATCTCCAGTAACAACTCGCTGTTTCATCAGTACTTCTGAGACCATGACACGTGAAACCGTGTTGAAACGTCAGGCAATGAAGGTAAATCAAAATAGCAATATCGCTTGTCTCCTCTAACGTATAGCCGCGTCCCTTATCATGGCCCATCATGGCCCATTGTATAGAGATCTTTAAAAAATGTTAACAAATTAGATTTTCCTATCCATCCGTATTATTACAGTATATTTCATCGGGTAGTACATTTGGCCGACATCTCCAGTAATAAATCGTTGTTTCATCAGTACTTCTGAGACCATGACACGTGAAAACGTGTTGAAACGTCAGGCAACGAAGGTAAATCAAAACATCGCGATAGACCCGGTTCAATAAGTTTTTATTATGTGTTCAAACCGCGAGAGTATAAAGTGTTCAAATTATCTAAATTTCAACAGGAACAAACCTGCGGAAAACGAACTTGCAATCAATATTAAAACTCGCACTGTAATCTTCTCAAGGTTCTATTGGAACTGTAGCTTTCTTTATCGTATTTAAAGAACTAAGAGGATTAATTAAAAGTACGGTGACTTCTTATTGCGACAAAGTAAAGCAAAGCACAGTAAATTGGCTGTTATTTGCTAGGGAGCTCGGACGCTGCGATCTAACAAATTCAATATGAAAGATATAAAAGGGGTTGTTCTAAGCAACAATTTATTTACTGTGTGTTATAAACATTTTATTTTCGAAAAGATAATAGTAAATAGTGTTTTTCTTTTTAATTGTTACATTATGGTATCATAAGAAGCCTCAAAGTAACTCAAAGGGTAATGGAGCAAGCAATGCTTGGAGTTTCGTTGCGGGATCGAATCCGAAATGATGAGATACGCAAGAGAACCAAGATTGTAGATATAGCAGACAGTCGCCAAACTTAAGTGGCAGTGGGCGGGGCACATTACTCGTAGAACCTATGGCCATTGTGGCAGAAAGGTTCTGGAGTGGCCGGACCGGAGACGCAGCGTGGAAGACCCCCAACAAGATGAACCGACGACCTGGTTAGGATCGCGGGAAGAAATTTGATGAGGGCGGCGCAAGGCCAATTGTTGTGGAGAGATTTGGGGGAGGTTTTTGTCCAGCAGTGGCCGTTTATCGGCTGATATGATAATGATGATGATTATGATATCATAGCTACTTACCATAGTTAATTTAATATTCTGGTCAGCTTAGTTGCAAAACCTTGACGTTCTTCAACCCCGTGGCGGACCAAGGAAGCGATATACTTAAGTGAAAACGGGTTCACAAGCTAGGATGCCCAGGATCGTGGAAGTTAGAAAGGTGGAAGAAAATAACAAATGAAATTGTTCGTTTGTCTCCTTTTGTACACCATTACGATGTAGGACCATAGATTATTTATTATGTTATTAGATATGTAGTTTTTCATTTAAGTACACTGAAAAAAAGATTTTTTACCAGCTAATGCTAGCTGCTAGTTACATACATCGGACTACTCGACATCGGCTACTAGTAACCAAAATAAGTTGTGTAAAATGAGCATAATTTTGGTTAGTACTAAGCACCATGTGCCTATTTCTCAAGTAGTTAAATTAGATGTTTTTTTTTTCCAGTGTAATAATTCAAATAATAATGAAACCTACCTTTTTATCCCTACAGTAGTGCAACTCTGGTATATTTTAACCCTATGATCAGGAAATGGAAACATCAGTATTTTACGTAATAACATCTCCTTTGCTATCTTTTTGTTTTACAAATATTGTATTTTAGTAAATTCGATCTGACTTGCTCCAAAAGCACTTTACACCTTAAAAAACAAACTTCATTGTTACAAAAAAAAAAAAAATGGAATAACTTACGGAAATACACTCCATGAAAAACGCATTCATCGATGATAAAAACGCAAATTAGACATTTTACGAACTACCAATCCAGACACTCAAAATTTGCCCATAAAATTTACACGATCAAGTTCAAAATTAGAATCTGATTTATCGCAAGCGTTACGAAAAAATGAGAGCGTTCCACAGGTACGTTTATATTCTTTCTCAAGCTGAAATTGGGTATTATAATGTCCCGTTTCGCAGTATGACAGGGAATTTGCACTTTATAAGCATAAAATTGTTCATTAGGCTCCCGTCGTCAAATAAGCGAAGCAATAAAGTATGAAATATTTATGCCGCTCGCAACTGGTGGGATCGGTCTTTGTTCATAGTTGCTGTTCTGGACAAAAGGTTCTGGATTTTGTAATGTTTATGTTGAGTGCGTATGTAAATAGTATCCAGACATATAAAAAAAAAAACAAAATGTCATTGCGTAGATGTGAAGTCAGACAATAAGAATGGTTTTGAACCGACTTCCAAAGAAGGAGGAGGTTCTATGTTCATGTTTAAGGGTGTATGTATGTTTTTTGAGTTTATATTTGTCCCAAAATAGCAACCCAAAAAATCTGGCGTGGCGTTTTTAAAAGAATTAAATATAACATTGGTCTTAGTTTATGAAAATTATACCTCTTCAAACTTAACCGTGGTTCAAAACGTCTGGGGAGTTGGTAAAAAAACTTATCTTGCCACTTGTCCGTCGCATTTGTAACGCACGCTCGGACTGGTTACTAAGCCGCGAGTGTTATTTCATCCTGAGACCTGTTTAGTGCCATTATTTGCGAGTCCAGTAACAAAATGGTACTTGTGCGAGTTGTTGCGAGTAATGGTGCGAGTTTTATGGTAGGTGGCATTCATAAAAACCTATCTCGCTACTAAATTGATCGTTATATTTGTAACGAACGGACTGGTCACTTAGCCATAAGTGTTATTTCATCCCGATGCCTATTTAGTGCACAGTTGCGAGTCCAATAATAAATGGTACTTCGACGAGTTGTTGCGAGTGTCATAGTGGGCGGCAGTCATGAAACTAATCTCGCCATTTGGTCGTCACATCCGAAGTAGGCACACAGGGTGGATAAGCGCTTATACATCCCTTACAGAACTTTAATTAGCTGTACAAGGGCATGCTGTATAAACAGCATGTGTGCTATTTGGGATTTGTAACGTACGGACTGGTTACTAAGCCGCGAGTGTTTTTTATCCCCAGGCCTGTTTAGTGCACAGTTGCGAATCCACAAACAAAAAACCAGTACTTGTGCGAGTAAGGCGAGTGTTATGGTATGTGGCAGTCATAACGCCATTCGATCGACGCTTCTTTCACATTTTTCAGTCTTTTTTTTCTGATAAGTATCATAAAATAATATTTGGTTTTGGGGTTTTAATGTGATTTGCTCATTTTGGGGTTTTAATGTGATTTGCTCATTTCGCACATATCCACTTCGCTCCGTTCCAGTGGACAGACAGCCTTAGACGGAGAAAAGACGAATTGTTTAAATGACTACTCCCTTCAAGTAAATGTAAACGGACCCCAAGAAAACGTGGGCGGTACAAACGAGGTTCTCCTCTAATCGTCATTTTATGATGCCTATTAGATATTTTTTATGACGTTTCTCGTAAGTAATTTTATTTCTACTGCTATTAATGTACACTTTCTCTGAAATTTTATTTAACAAAGCAGCTAAATGGGTGAAATACTGATAAGTTCATTTAATATCGCGTAAATATTATGTAAAATTCACGCTAATATTATAAAGGCGAAAGTGTGTGAGTGTGTTTATGTATATGTTTGTTACTTCTTCACGCTCAAACGACTGAACCAATTTTGATAATGGTTTGAAGGTTGCTGACACCCTGGATTAAATAGGCTACTTTTAATCCCAAAAAAATCGTGTTCCCGTGGGATGAACAGTTAACACCACGCGCAGCTAGTACTTCAATATATTTAAACGTTAATATCAAGCAATTTCATTAAACTTAAATCACCATTCACCTAGTTTATAATAGCATTCATTTACCATTTACCTATGTTGAAGCTAAGATCAATGTGGCAATGCTACCTTATTAACCTGCACAAGATCTCGGTGAGAATTGTGTTGAGATGTAGGCTATACCTTACTTAAATTTTTTGTCATGTGTAATTGCTTTATCTTCTTATGTCTGTTTTTCCGTAATAAATAAAATAAATAAATAAGATCAGGTTCTAGAACCCGTGCCATCTTGTCTATAGTATAGGTATCTGGCATCGCATAAAAACTAGGTGCAAACTTTGTCTATGGTCTCGAAAAAAGCCTCTGCCTTAACAAAATCATACGTATATTATTTATGCGATGAAGTTCCGTTATGTTATCATAGCGAAGAATAATATAAACGCTTAATTATGCAACGTTTATCCCATGATAATATATCAAAGGCAACGGTTAACTGTGCTACGAATGCTACGACCGTAGAAGGCACTTCAAATCTCAGGCTACGCCGTAGCATCGTTTGTAGCAGATGTGCATTATTGACGCATGTCATTATGAGCCGTATTTCACACGCATGGAACCGTATTAGGCATTGCAAATCTGTTTCTGACCGTCGAAAAACACAGTCAATAAGTGATATTGAATTCGCAAACACAATAATAGAATATACATATATATATATAAGTGTGTAAAACAATGTTAAGTCGTAATTCTAAGAGGTTAAGTTAGCATACAATTCACCAGAACATTAGTAAAATAATGTGGGGGCCTTAAACGTGTATTTTTGATGTTTCCTGCGTACCGCGGTATGGTTGTCTTTGTACCAGATTCCGACTCAGACTTGTCAAGTTTTTCAATAGCTTTAACATTTACTAATTTCAAACATTACCTAATTTTCAACTAGTCCGCTACCTAAAGGTTGTCAGGAAGAGATTGCTATTTAGCGATAAGACCGTCTGTTGTTTACCTCTGCCTGTTATTTTAATGTATCTTATGTTGTGTTGTCTATGCCTTGATGTTTGAGGTGTGCAATAAAGAGTTTTTGTATTGTATTGATTACCTACCTACCAAGATTTCATCCAATCCCAGGATACTACGCGGAATTTTATCAATTTTCGACCGGGGCCAATTAAAATTTCTCAACAGCGTCCGTCGGATCAGTTTGTGATATTTTTCTAGCACACAAAGCGGGGGCGTATATTTTTTTCCTAACGGAATTTACATATCGGGCGTCGGTGGCGATACCTTTTATTCAAATCGAATCACGTTGCGTCCCATAAAATGAGCGTATACCCTCCACAGATTCCCAGCTTGATCCGTCGTTCGCGAACCGATTTAGCATGTCAACAGTGTTTATACGATCCAAGCGGAATGGGCACAATGTATTCACCGTATCGCTTTAACGAACGTTCGTCGATTGTTTTTACTGTTCGACTGTTCGAAATTTAAAATTTGCGAAAATATGATTTTATCAGAATGCGGCCGAGTAATCGGTTCGGGGGAATAAAACAGTAAACAATGTTTTGATTGGAATTGAGATTCTAATTTTGCTTTTGTTTCACGTGTTTGTTGACTGTTGGAGGCGTTTATTAATTTGCTCGGACTTAAATACACACTTTGTAATTTTCACATACAATATTCCTAACAATTATTGAAGCGAAAATCACAATAGTGAGTTAAAACTACGTTATTTCTAATCTCAAATTATTAATCTCTTTTCCGCCACGCTGTATTTAAAATCAGAATAAAAAATTGCGTGGCACTTATATATTTATTTGAGGAGTACGTATAAGTAGTTTATATTTTGGAAACTCCCAAGTCATAACCAGTTATGACTCGACAAGATTACGAGCGGAGAAAACTCAACTTAACCCATTCGGGATTCTAAATCAGGAATTCAGTTGTTAAAGTATGGTATGCATTTTACACCGTATAAGTAAACAAGAACGAACAGGAATGTGCCTTATTGTAGAATACGTCAGGAAAGTTTGAGCCATATTTGCATGGCATTAAAAATGCAAGTTGCTTATAGGTGGCCAAGTTTAGCATCTGAGACAAGATAGATGTGCTTGGTTTCGGGAAAATTTCGAGGTAAATTCTTTTATATTTTCACTTGGCGCCCAAACTGGCTCGGAGTTACTTTAGGTAAATATTAACTTGCCGGAGAAATTTAGGTAGCAACTAAAAGTTTTGTTGTTTAAGTTTGCTCACTTGTTTAGTTTGTTAGTATATTTGAAATTATCATACCCAGAGTATTTTTACAGCAAAAAACTTATTAAGCTTTTTGCTGTAAAAAATACTCCGGGTGTATACCTAAGATTTAGCTCAACTTAATTTTAACATTACTCTGGAACATAAAATTGTAAAGAAGATCTGAACGTGTAAACTTCGTGGAATGCGTTTCCGAACGCATGCATCATTATAAAAAAAAAATATTTTGACGTCTCTCTCTTTTTCCGGGTTAGCCACATGTGAGAAGTCCCTTTATTATAATATCTTCAACTTCCGAACAGTGTTTGAATGAAGTATATTAAGTTTTCAATATATGTTCTAACAGACTAGTTCAACTGTAAATACAAACACGTTGCACTCGATTAAAACTCAAAGGAAAATTTCTCAAAACCCCCGTAAAACGAAACAAAAAAAGAAGATCCTCTCGACATGCATTGAATATGTAGGAAAAGCACACGTCAAAGCAAACAACTTTGTAAAGAGCCAATCAAAGAGCGCACTTTGTTATTCAATCTTCTCTTTCATACTCTCCAGAAAGGGCATCCGTCTTAGATTCGAAAAGAGGCATTCAGACAGCACGTTTCATATCAGCTGAATGTGTGTGCGTACAGCATCGACAAACAGGACGCACTCATTCAAATTGTACACTACACTTATGAGGGTTTCTTGCTTTCGCATGTTCGCATAATCGGCGCAATCTTTTTTGCTTGCGGATGAGACGGTTCACGGCGAATAGAACAGCGATGTCATTTTATTAATATACCTTCAAAACGAGGACGTTCTCTGTGATTAGATCTCTATGATTATTATGGACTGTCTATATTAAGTTGAAATTTTCATCAATATCACTACCCAACGGTTGTCTGGAAAAGATAGTTTTTTAGCGATAAGACCGCCTGTTCTCTACCGTTATTAAATTTAAACATTGTATTTGTTTTGTTTCTTTTTGTAAACTTTTATTGGTGTGCTATAAAGTATTGTTGTAGTTATTGTATTATGATTTCATCAGGCCAGATTTGATGACGGGATTGTGGACGAATTGAGGAGACTTTTGAAATGGGATAGGCCTATCATGGTATTTTTTTTATTGTAACTCGTGCAGTTTCTCTCCAAAATAATCATTTAGAGAGGTGGAACTGATGATGGAGACTACAGAAGCCCTTGGCTCCACCTTATGGACGGTTATATCAGTGTATGTTTCTTAGTACTTGTTCGGCATGCGTTTCTTGACATTAGTCCGCCTTTTGTACGATTTGTTTTTCTTTTGTGCAATAAAGATTACCGCCGAATCCAACTCGGCTGGGCAGCGTTCGGGAAACTACGCAATGTCTTTTCGTCCGACATACCTCAGTGCCTCAAGACGAAAGTCTTCAACCAATGTGTGTTACCAGTGATGACTTACGGCACCGAAACGTGGTCTTTCACTATCGGCCTCATCTCAAAGCTCAAAGTCGCTCAACGTGCAATGGAGAGGGCTATGCTCGGGGTGTCTCTACGTGATCGAATCAGAAATGAGGAAATCCGTAGACGAACTAAAGTGACCGATATAGCTCACCGGATTAGCAAGTTGAAGTGGCAATGGGCAGACCACATAGCACGCAGAGCAGATGGCCGATGGGGCCGAAAAGTGCTCGAGTGGAGACCTCGGACCAGCAAGCGCAGCGTAGGACGTCCACCTACAAGGTGGACAGATGACCTTATAAAGGTCGCCGGAAGGCGCTGGATGCAGGTCGCTTCCAACCGGTATATATGGAAGTCCAAAGGGGAGGCCTATGTTCAGCAGTGGACGTCCTATGGCTGAGATGATGATGATGATGATGATGATGAATAAAGATTAAATAAATAAATAAAAGTGTGGCAGTCACATTTACAGTCACACAATGAATACTGTTTCCTGTTTTTTCTGAAACCCATTAAATAAAAGAGCTATGTGAGCGGAGTCCAAATAGATTCCATATGGTTGCCTTAGATTAAAGCTACTCCGATTTTTTATGAAAAAAATCTTTTCCAGTGCGTACCTTAAGTAATTAAGTAAAAAAAAGATTTTGTTTTGTTCTGTGTTTGTATTTCTTTCGTGAGAAGGTGTACAATAAAGAGTATTTTATCTATCTTTTTTTTGGAACAAGGCCCAACTGAATCATCTGTAATCAAAATACTCTGTGGCACAGATAACTGCAGAATTGCCCTCGGATTCCCCTGACTTACGATAAGCATCGATGGTAAGTAGCCCAGTGACACTCATAGGAGCGTTGCATTTTATTCCGCCATGTTTTTTCACACCATTGTCGTTACATTTTACTATGCGTTTGCAGTAAAAATAAATAGGTTTAAAAAGGAAAATTGTTGTGGGGCCTTCTATTGTTTATAATTTTCAAGGGAACCGGATGGTTCTTTTAATATTCTAATGATGTACGAATATTTATTAAATGTATAAGTTCCTCTTGCTAAATTCGAGTTATATATTGAGTGTCATTCACATCAGCTTACACTGGACGCTAATTCGAGTGAATTCTGAGTTATCGCCAAATAAGCAATGTCTCAGGTATATCCTAGGTAAATGGAATGCAATGTTTGCGATTCGAACTGCATAAAGTGACATTTGTCGTTACTACTCGGTCAAGTTAAGTTTGCGCCTGATATGATGATGGCGCCGCATATTAAAGTAGCGCAAACTAAACGCGATGGACGAATAGTAGTGTATCGTAACCTTTCCAAGATTGATTTAAAAATATAAAATTAGGGCCCAGGTCTGTCAAGCAAATAGTCAATTTGATATAAGAAAACGAAGCCAAGAACAATATTATATTTGACCCGTATGAACAGGTAGTAATAATAATATTAAGACGAGTCGAGCCCGTAGGATATTGCGCAACGCAAGCACACATTTTGTGAAAAATTTAATATAATAAACTATTCAAAAATATTACACAACGTATTATCTCTCTATACGTGACATGGTAATATACCAAATGAACTCAAATGTAGCAGATATCCTTGTTATAACACTGTTATGTCACACCAAATCTGAATACGTTCAGTATCAACATGTCGCTCGGAAATTTCATTTCTGCTGTACCTAATTCGGCGATGTACTGTACGCCACAGGCAGCGGAGCTTAGCTGACATTTCATTAGCATGTTGCTGTGCCTTTAGAGATGAGATATGTTTTAGTGTTGCGATCATTTAGCTTGAGTGTAACAGGTCCAAGTACGAGTATTTGTAACTGTTACCTCTCGGGGCTTGCCCTAAAAAAAACAGCGCAACTAGTTCCATCATCATCATCATCAGCCTGTTTCAGTCCACTGCTGGACATAGGCCTCTCCCATGGCACGCCACTGCGCTCGATTTTTAGCTCTCGTCCTCCAGTTACTACCCGCTGTCCTACGAATGTCGTCGCTCCACCTTGTTACAGGGCGCCCTTCACTACTTACCGATTCGTGGCCTCCACTCCAGGACTCGTTTGCCCCAGTGGTCATCGGCTCTACGGCAGATATGACCAGCCCACTGCCACTTCAGCTTGCTTATCCGCTGTGCTATGTCGGTAACATTGGTTCTCTGTCGAATTACTTCGTTTCGGATCTGATCCCTAAGAGACACACCAAGCATAGCTCTCTCCATGGCTCGCTGAGCGACTTTGAATTGGTGGACTAGTCGTGAGTGGCCACGTCTCGGCTCCGTAGGTCATAGGTAAGACGCACTGATTAAAAACTTTCGTTTTTAGATTTTGAGGTATGGGCGACGTGAAGACTCGACGCAGTTTTCCGAACGCTGCCCAGCCCAGTTGTATTCGCCTCTTAGCCTCCTTGTCGAAGTTGCCTCTACCTAGTTGGAGCATTTGCCCTAGGTATACGTATTAACAACTAGTTTAACTACTTGAGAAAAAGCCTAATTGTGCTTAGGGGAACTAAAATTATGCTAATTTTATATAACTTTTGTTTGGTGGCCAGTAGCCTTAGCCCTCAGTTTGTCAGTTCTCCGATTTATGTATTATCTACTCGTAGCAGCTATCGTTTGGGCTACTGTTAACAATTTTTTTTCAGTAATAATTTAAGATTGCATTGCGATGTGAGTGTAAGTTATACACGTGCGAGTACAGAAATACTTGCAACATTAGGGTTCCGTAGTCAACAAGAAGCCACTGGAGGACAAAGGCCCCCCTCTCAGTTTTCGACGTGTTCCGGTCTTGCTTTTAAAACTACAATCAGTTTTCTGCGAAGTATGTTCGGTATTGTATGACTGACGTCTTTCGAAGAAATGGCACCAAAAGATTGAAATGCGGTAAAAGTAAGTCGCATCAAAAAATGCTTGCGAGTCTTAATACTATAGGTATGTATACCTAGTATTACTCTTATCAGAGATAAAATCCGTAATACAAGGGACGCGACCTCTACGCTGCCAGAAACGCGCGGGCATAACATAATCGAGCCTTCACTTGTTTTTCTAGTGACAGAAAAAAAACAAGCTCAACGCTAACTCCGTACGGGGAATAATTTAGCCTCGCATATATTATAATAAGGTTAGTGAGAGGAACGTTCTGGTAATATTTAAAGACTACGCATTTCAGCGTACAATGTGAGCTACGCTAGAAATACATTTCACGATCGGTGATAAGAATGTGTTGCTATCTCTATTCAATCGTTTTAGAATTTTGATAACGCTATCCAACATTTCATATTTATTTTAATATTAAACCGCATCAAAATCCGTTGCGTAGTTTTAAAGATCTAAGCATACATAGGGACAGACAGACAGAAGCGACTTTGTTTTATACTATGTAGTGATGTCTACTTAATTTCCTTCTGACTCTCTGCTGCAAGACATGATTTGCCAACCTGTTTAACCCGTTAGTTTAGTTTTTTTTCTTAATACTTACACGGAATTTAATCCGGTTCGTATTGTTTTAAAAATATAAATTAAGTCTTGTTTCGGTAACATTTTGTATCGACAGTATTTAAGGCCTTTTCCTCCTTGTGACAAAGTTGTAGGATGCTCTGTATAATGAATATATGTATTATAACTACAATATAGGTGATAAT
Organism: Apotomis betuletana; assembly: GCA_932273695.1. Taxonomy (NCBI): domain Eukaryota; kingdom Metazoa; phylum Arthropoda; class Insecta; order Lepidoptera; family Tortricidae; genus Apotomis; species Apotomis betuletana. The sequence continues at coordinate 23,341,266 of OW026303.1, read as the reverse complement.
ATTAAATTGATATGAATAGAAGAACATAAAAGAACATTCTAAGAAGTTGAATGTCTGTTATTACCTTACTTATACCTATGTACTTAAAATGCATAGTTGGCCCCGAGACGGGAACGTATCTTTATTTTACATTGCTACACTAGGTACGTAATACGAATGAATTCACAAACGATCGCTCCAATATGCAGTTTTCCCGACAGTTTACATTAAAATATTAAAATGCATATAAACGAAATAATATGCGTCGACATTTAAGTTCGTGAAGTGAAATGAAATAACGGTGTCTCACGTATCGTCTCGCTGACTGTGAAGTTTATCTCATTTAAATATGTAAGTATAGCACTTATTTTTAACTTGTAAATATGTAGCTCCAAAAGTGAAGTAGCGTTATTTCGTTATCATTGAGGGCATCGTGTTTTTCAGCTATGAAAATGGCGCATCGCAGTAATTTGGTTGTATGTGGCTGTATTCACAATACAAAAAAAAACGCTTTAGAAAATACTTAAAAAGGTATATACCAATATTTTAATCTTTTTCTGAAATCTTACTTTAAAAAAATAAAATATCTAAATATTAGGCAGGTGCATGCACTCCAAACTGCGCCAACCGCGTCATCATAATATATCATAAAGTTTTACTAAACAAGAACATCCACCTTACAAATGTTTACAATGAAGCGAAAAATGTAATGATTCGGACAGGATTCGAACCTGCGTTTCCAACGGCTTTAGTCCTATTTGTTATGAAAAAAAGCTGCACTCTGTGATGGAAGCAAGCCGTTTTGCACAGTGATAATATAGACCAAAATAAACGATTTCACTCGAGGCGAAATTAGTTTCACCCCTTAGGAACAGAGATGGCGCCACTTATTCAAAAAAAGTTTAAAAAATTCTAAATCCTGAACGGATACTCCGATTTTGACGTAACAGGTGCCAATCAGCAGATAATTACCCAATTTAACTTGAAAAAAATTAAAATTACGTAGAAAATAATTTTGGATACCTAAGAAATAATATTTTCTGAAAAAAATATTTAAAATTTGTGATTTTTGGAATTTTACTCGTAAAAATGTATGTACATGGTACTTTTTTTATTTATTTATATTAATACACAACTAATTTTACATTTACGAAAAAAAAACCGCATATCATTAGCTCGTATAATTCCAAAGTTATTGAAGAATACAGACATGGCGCCGCTGGGTCAAAAAATCTTACAAAAAATGTAAAACCTCAACGGATATTCCGATTTTGATAATTAAGGTGGTAATCGACAGATAATTACTTAAATTAGTTTAAAAAAATAAAATAAAAATTCAAATAGGCAAAAAGTAATAATATTTCCAAAAAAAAAAACATACATTTTGAAAAAATATATTTTTTTTTGGGGCTTTTATGTAATTTCATATAAAAAAAATTATGAATATGGCTTTATTTTACTTATGTATATTAAAACACTATTAGGTAATTGATCGTTTAATAAAAAACCGCATATCGAGAACTTGTACAGTTCCAACGGTATTGAAGATTTTACTATAGGGTGCCGGTGCGATGTTGCCGCCGCACGTGCAACTTATGTACATGTATATAGAAAAGTATTCTCCCGTTTCGAAGGTACTGATTACCCTGAAAATATAACCACAATTGAAAGTACAAATCATAATCATCCCAAGTAGCACACAACACACTTATATCCCTTGTACAGCTTAAATTAAAGTTTTAACGGGTGAATAGGCTCCTATACAACCTGTTTGCTAATATCACAAGTATATTCTGCCTATTTTCACTAAACTGTGCATTGTAACGTGCATGTTAGGCCGTTGCATCGGCTGCAACAACGCATTTTTCCATAGCTCGATTTGCACTCATACTAACTGTTCTATTGTGGATCGCACCTGCAACCTGCTTCCAACGCCATTCCATTCCTAAAAAGAAAGGACTTGGGACAGGATATATCCAAATTAAGACGTTTATTTCACATTTGGCTCGCTTGCAAGCCGTTTTGCACAGTGATAATATAGACCAAAATAAACGATTTCACTCGAGGCGAAATTAGTTTCACCCCTTAGGAACAGAGATGGCGCCACTTATTCAAAAAAAGTTTAAAAAATTCTAAATCCTGAACGGATACTCCGATTTTGACGTAACAGGTGCCAATCAGCAGATAATTACCCAATTTAACTTGAAAAAAATTAAAATTACGTAGAAAATAATTTTGGATACCTAAGAAATAATATTTTCTGAAAAAAATATTTAAAATTTGTGATTTTTGGAATTTTACTCGTAAAAATGTATGTACATGGTACTTTTTTTATTTATTTATATTAATACACAACTAATTTTACATTTACGAAAAAAAACCGCATATCATTAGCTCGTATAATTCCAAAGTTATTGAAGAATACAGACATGGCGCCGCTGGGTCAAAAAATCTTACAAAAAATGTAAAACCTCAACGGATATTCCGATTTTGATAATTAAGGTGGTAATCGACAGATAATTACTTAAATTAGTTTAAAAAAATAAAATAAAAATTCAAATAGGCAAAAAGTAATAATATTTCCAAAAAAAAAACATACATTTTGAAAAAATATATTTTTTTTTGGGGCTTTTATGTAATTTCATATAAAAAAAATTATGAATATGGCTTTATTTTACTTATGTATATTAAAACACTATTAGGTAATTGATCGTTTAATAAAAAACCGCATATCGAGAACTTGTACAGTTCCAACGGTATTGAAGATTTTACTATAGGGTGCCGGTGCGATGTTGCCGCCGCACGTGCAACTTATGTACATGTATATAGAAAAGTATTCTCCCGTTTCGAAGGTACTGATTACCCTGAAAATATAACCACCATTGAAAGTACAAATCATAATCATCCCAAGTAGCACACAACACACTTATATCCCTTGTACAGCTTAAATTAAAGTTTTAACGGGTGAATAGGCTCCTATACAACCTGTTTGCTAATATCACAAGTATATTAGATGCTAAATAGCATTTCTGAATCAATATTTTACTTACTTTACGTTTTATTTTCACTTTAGTCTTTGCAGGCTTTGCATTGTAACGTGCAAGTTAGGCCGTCGCATCATAAAAAAAACAACAACGCATTATGCCACAGCCCAATTTGTATCCATAATGTTCAAGGAGTTTCCAAATTGAACTAACCTTCAACTATTGTGGACCCCACCTACTTTTGATGCCGTTTCATTCCCAAAAAGAAGGACTTGGGACTCGATATTTCCAAATTAAAACGTGAACCCACATTTGGTTTGCATGAAACGGTATTCAATGGCAGCTGAAATAGATGGAAGGTATCTCACAAGCTTGTTTAGTTTAGTGTTTTTTAGTTTAAACAGATCTTTTCGAATCGCATTAACAGTAATAATATATGCTCTGTTGGAGCATCGTATAGCCTGCATGTGAATCTGGGACCAACAACGTTACGATTAATTGAGAACCAATTAATGACATTAATATAGTGATTGAATCTTACACGATTTTCACACATTATATTAAAATAATAAAACGGGACTTAATTGCGGTAAATAAACATTTTTGAACTCGGTTAAATCCCGTTTTGTTATAATAATGAATGACATTAATTATGTAAACACACCCTAAAAAAAAGAAACAAAAATGGCCCTAAGTAGTCGTTTCACATGAGCCGTTACGTATCGAGTGAGAATTTCTATAGATAGCGATGTTACTTGCAAAAGCAGTAGTTATTTCAGGGTATAACATGCAAGTTTTAAAACAGGTCTCTTTTCTTATTGTATTAAAATTAGACGTCTTGTCATACTCTGTGAAAGCCTTGAAGTGCAGTCATCATTTCATTACTTAAAATAATAACTGTTTTGTAAACTGCTACTAGTAGACCGTTGCACTGGCGACTGCAATTTGAATGCTTCGATGCTTTCACAGAGCTTGCGACAAGCCTTTCGCCGACTACTTCAGCTGCCATTGAACAACATGTTCTGCGTGTAGCGTTTCAAGCGAGCCAAATGTGAAATAAACGTCTTAATTTGGATATATCCTGTCCCAAGTCCTTTCTTTTTAGGAATGGAATGGCGTTGGAAGCAGGTTGCAGGTGCGATCCACAATAGAACAGTTAGTATGAGTGCAAATCGAGCTATGGAAAAATGCGTTGTTGCAGCCGATGCAACGGCCTAACATGCACGTTACAATGCACAGTTTAGTGAAAATAGGCAGAATATACTTGTGATATTAGCAAACTGGTTGTATAAGAGCCTATTCACCAGTTAAAACTCTAATTTAAGCTGTACAAGGGATATAAGTGTGTTGTGTGCTACTTGGGATGATTATGATTTGTACTTTCAATTGTGGTTATATTTTCAGGGTAATCAGTACCTTCGAAACGGGAGAATACTTTTCTATATACATGTACATAAGTTGCACGTGCGGCGGCAACATCGCACCGGCACCCTATAGTAAAATCTTCAATACCGTTGGAACTGTACAAGTTCTCGATATGCGGTTTTTTATTAAACGATCAATTACCTAATAGTGTTTTAATATACATAAGTAAAATAAAGCCATATTCATAATTTTTTTTATATGAAATTACATAAAAGCCCCAAAAAAAAATATATTTTTTCAAAATGTATGTTTTTTTTTTGGAAATATTATTACTTTTTGCCTATTTGAATTTTTATTTTATTTTTTTAAACTAATTTAAGTAATTATCTGTCGATTACCACCTTAATTATCAAAATCGGAATATCCGTTGAGGTTTTACATTTTTTGTAAGATTTTTTGACCCAGCGGCGCCATGTCTGTATTCTTCAATAACTTTGGAATTATACGAGCTAATGATATGCGGTTTTTTTTCGTAAATGTAAAATTAGTTGTGTATTAATATAAATAAATAAAAAAAGTACCATGTATATACATTTTTACGAGTAAAATTCCAAAAATCACAAATTTTAAATATTTTTTTCAGAAAATATTATTTCTTAGGTATCCAAAATTATTTTCTACGTAATTTTAATTTTTTTCAAGTTAAATTGGGTAATTATCTGCTGATTGGCACCTGTTACGTCAAAATCGGAGTATCCGTTCAGGATTTAGAATTTTTTAAACTTTTTTTGAATAAGTGGCGCCATCTCTGTTCCTAAGGGGTGAAACTAATTTCGCCTCGAGTGAAATCGTTTATTTTGGTCTATATTATCACTGTGCAAAACGGCTTGCTTCCATCACAAAGTGCAGCTTCCAGGCCAAAACCGTCCATAACAAGTAATACTACTTTCCGGGCCAACACGGGCGTCCCACCAACTGGACCACGAACCAGATGTCAGAGCCATTGAATCTTTCAACCAGTTGCTTCAACATGCCTTAAGGTGGCATCGTAGCGCCATCTACCGCAAAGATTTAGACTTTATCGTCGGCACCATCGTCTCAAATTTGTGCCTGGGTCATGGATGTTATTTGTATTTAAGTATGTGTTTATGTTTATCTATATAAGTAAGTATGTTTATCGTCATCTAGTGCCCATAACACAAGCCTACTAGAGCTTACTGTGGGACTAGATCGATTTGTGTGAGATTGCCGATATTTATTTAATTTTTTTATTTAAATAAGAACATTTTAAAACGTCGTGTTTGTATGAATGATCGAGTGAGCATCTAGCAAAGAGCAAGCGTAAACTGTTTAAGACGGTACCAACTCGCGGAAGTCCTACTGAGTGGACGGAGCAATCATCACGAGTGCCACGGTGTTTATGCTGAGAAACAACGCAGTGTTTTCTTTTCATTTCGAAAAGAGCTGTTGACTTTTACAGCCAAAAAGGTGCTCAAGGTTATAGTAGTATGCATTTTATTTCTCTCACGGCATAACTCATTTGCGATATTATTTTTAATTTACCTATGCGACGGGTACTGTTCTTTGATATTGTATTGTCCCATTTTTTTATTATTTTTTTTCCATCCTGTTTGGTAATAAACAGTAACTGTTTGGTAGTAACGTTGGTTCGTTATAGCTAAATAACTTTACAAAAAAACCCTTTTCAAAAGCGTATAAGGGACGCGAATAGAATTTTAGAAGCAGAATAAAACTGTACGGATGGACAGACAGATGGACGGACAGACGGACGGACGGACGGACAACAAAAGTGATCCTAAGGGTCCCGTTTCCACCTTTTGAGGTCGAGAACCCTAAAAATTAATCGTTTTTAAAGTAACTAAATGACAACTTGACAATGACACTTTGACACTGACGCCTATATTGTTTGCGCCTTTCCACGTGGCTTCCCGCGACTCTATACGTGGTCTCCACCCAAGCACCTTTTAGCTCCAACGAAAGTACCTAGTAATTTAACATTTGTAAAGTAAACTTAGTAGGATTAATCTTGAAATAATTTATACTTGAGTTAATTTCTATTAAATCCAAGAAACCTTTACGTATATTAAAAAGTTTGGTTCAGGATAACTTTCTAAAAGTTTTAAAAGCTCTGTATTACATTTTTGAAGTTACTTTGAGTCTCCCGTTTATCTTGATATAGCATTTTGTTGACGAGTTATCCCACTTTATAATAAGACAAATTTATTTACGAACCACTAAAAGTTAAGGTAGACTGGAAGAGACGGGTTATAAGTTCGCCCTTGTACACGTGTTTTGTTTTTGAGTTTTTGTCAATATTTTTTTTTTGTGCAATAAAGTGTTTACATATATTTATACATGCACACCACTTCTTTACTGTTAATAAAAATTTGAGAAACTGAATATTAAAAAAAATTGGGTTTCCTCGTACCTATACTCAGGGAGTAATTAAGAGGCCTTATTCTTTTAAAAATTTTTTTTTTTCATATTATGACAAATATATTGATAATTTCATACAATATAATATTTACAATACTAAAAACTACAGATAAACATAAAAGAAAGGATAATTATTATGTACAATTTGTAAAACGGTAAACGTGAACTCGCGAACTTCCGTAAAGAAGAACAATGGGAGTGCGCTGACTTGAAGTTCTTGGGTGATAGTGCGGGTACCTATACCTACATGTGTGAGGCAAGTGGCGCGCGCAGGTGGCTCGACCATTGTGTGACGACGGCAGCGGCGTATGACGTCATAAAAAGTGTACGAGTAATTAATGATGTATGTTGGTCTGATCATTTTCCATTACTTATAGAATTAGATATGTCAGGAATAATAAATAAAGTTGAAATTAGCCAACCCTCGATCTTGAGCAGTATATTGTGGAAAAATAAAAATGGAGATCAATGTAATAAATACAGTGAATTATGTTACAATGCCTTAAAGAATATGAATTCGGAGAGTCATTGTGTTAACTGTGATAATAGGATATGCGTTAATTTAAATGAACATAGGTTATTTTTAGACGACCTATACAGTAATATTGTAAGTTCACTGCAGACGGCTGCATCCAGTACCTGCCGTCGTCCTCAGAGCGGTGCATTCCGAAAGAAACAGCAGGTCGCCGGCTGGAATCTTCACGTCAGGAAGGCCCACGGGGTAGCGAAAATGCATTTTAAATGGTGGGGAGAGGCTGGATGCCCTAGTTCTGGTACTTACTATGATAATATGATTAATAGCCGTAAAGCGTTTAAAAATAAATTAAAATGGTGCCAAAGAAATGAGGAAGAAATAAAAATGAATATCCTTACTTTAAGCAGAGCCAAGAATAATTTCTCAAAATTTTGGAAGGCAACGAAATCTCTTAACTGCAAAGAAGGGTTGCCTGTATCGGTTAATAGAACCAGTGATCCGAAACAGATAGCCGACATGTTCGCCGCTCATTTTAAGATCTCGCCGCTGGTCGTGGAGTGTGTGCCTGGCGACGGGCCCGTGGACCCGGTGACCCCGAATGACACATTGATCACATTTACACCAAGTGACATTGCGAAAGTTGTGAAAACAATGAAACGAGGTAAGTCACCGGGACACGACGGGCTCAGCGTTGAGCACTTATTTTACGCTAGTGACGAATTATATCGTGTTCTGGCCGACCTTTTCAATGCTTGCTTAGAATATAGTCATCTTCCTCCTGATATGAAAACGATAGTAGTGCCTATTGTTAAAAATAAAACAGGTGACCTGTCTAGTCTTAATAACTACAGGCCAATTTCCCTAGGTACTATAATAGGTAAAGTTTTTGAGAGACTGTTGCAGCCCGAATTGGCAAGGAATCTTAAAATCGATCAGGCACAGTTTGGTTTTCGTCCAGAACTTTCAACGGATTAAGCGATACTGGGTCTAAAATATGCTGTAAACTATTATGTTAATAGAGACACATCAGTATACGCTTGTTTTTTGGATCTAAGTCGCGCTTTCGATCTCGTCAATTATGATTTACTGTGGAATAAACTTTTTACGACCACTACGCCTCCCGAGATTGTTAAACTGTTGAGGTTCTGGTACGAGAACCAAACTAATTATGTAAAATGGGGCGACTCGCAATCTAATGATTATAGATTAGAATGTGGGGTGCGTCAAGGTGGATTGACATCTCCGGACCTTTTTAACTTTTATGTCAATGACCTTATTGAGGAGCTGAGACGTACCAACGTCGGTTGCCACGTTGGTAACGTTTGTGTTAACAACCTGAGCTACGCGGACGATATGGTGCTTCTCAGCCCTTCGATAAACGGTTTGGTGAAATTACTTGCTACGTGTGAACGTTACGCAAGTATTCATGGCCTCAAATATAATGTCAGCAAGACCGAAATGCTTGTTTTTAGGTCTGGAAAGGGTCCGGAGGTGGTGCCTACTGTGTATATAAACGGCTCGCCAATTAGGGTTGTAAAGAGTTTTAAGTACCTAGGGCATATTTTGAACGAATTCCTAAAAGATGACGCCGATATGGAGAGGGAACGCAGGGCTCTCGCAGTAAGATGTAATATGCTAACGCGACGCTTTGCGCGTTGCTCGAGTGAGGTGAAAATAACCTTATTTAAGGCCTTCTGTCAATGTTTTTACACATGTCAGTTGTGGGTTAATTACACCAAACGCTCGTTTAACGCGCTAAGAGTTCAGTATAATAACGCCTTTCGTATCTTGCTGAAACTACCACCCTTCAGCAGTGCGAAGGGTATGTTTGCTGACGCGAGAGTACCTGACTTCTTCGCCATATTAAGAGCCCGGTCTGCGGCATTTCAGACAAGACTGAGAACCTCAGGAAACGAAATTCTGTCACTGATAGCCAACGACTACAGTGACGAGTTTCATAAACACTGGTTTAGCCTGCACCGCTCTGAGAACGCACATTTATAATTGTAGTTTTATATTTTTATATTTGTGGCCGTTTTATTTCTATGTTTTAGAGTGTAAGTTTTATTTTTACATTGTATTTTAATTTTAGTATTATTGTAATATGGGTTTCTTGCCTGCTAATAAACGAATTATTATTATTATTATTATTATTATTAAAACTAATCAGAAAAAATAAGAATAAAATATATACATTTTCTATAAAAAGGTCTGCCTGTGGCATGGTTCCCATTACGCTGGCGGCGTTACCTCTTTGGATCGCAAGAGCGATCCTCTGTGAGAGGTACGCGCCAGCTCTGGGGTCCCCTGAGACACGTACCAACCGAGGCGACAGGGCCCTCATAAATGCCTTCATATCGGCCGACCAGGGTCCTAATGTCTCTACCGCAAGTGCCGCAAATTCATAATCTTTAGACAAAGATGAGTATTTGCGGCGCTTGAGGATTTGAGCCTGGTCGGCAGCTGCGCCGGCTTGTGAACGAGTCGCCTGGATGTGGGACGCGGCGAACGTGTCGACACATGTTGCGTCCCACACCAGGACTCGCCCCAGCTTCCACGGTACCAAAGTGGCGCCATCCGGACGCTTGCCATCGTCTCTGGCCATACCCACGGGTTCCAAAATTGCAGGTACAGAGGCGGTAGCAAGCGAACGGCGGACCAAGTCGTTTATGGCGCCGTGGCGGTATAGGCGACCGGCGCTTCTGGGACATGAGAGGCCGTGTCGACCCAGCTGATCCACGCCCTTGCCGCAGGAGCACGTGTGTGGGATGCATATTCTTGACCCAAGCCTCAGGCAAACTGCTATTCGCAGGCAGCCTGGGTCAAGAACTGTTCCCACGTTGTGGGAAGGCAGAGCGCGGAGCCAGTGACCTGATTCAGGCGCAGACACCGCCAAGATACGGGCACTATCTGAGTCGTCAGAACTATTGTCGATCAGGGCTCTATGGGATGCCTTGAGACGAGGAGCGTCCCAGGCCCTCTGACAAGATTTGGAGGATGGAATGTTGGCTCCCGGACAAGAGTCACACCAAGCATTTCTTGCCTCCGCCAGGCTCACTAGCTCTGTGTCGGAAATCTGTTGAAGATCTAAAATAATACCGACAAGAGACAACGAGCTGTAGGCGGAGGACAAGAACGCCGGAAGTGCCACTCCAGTCGACGAGCGAACGCCCAGGCCCCCAAATCTTATTGGGAGAACCGCTTGAGTCCAGGTCCTGTCATCGAAATTAACGTTTAATATTTTTGAAACTGTCAACCGAAGGGAATTGTCTATGGCTGATAAAATAGATCGAAATTTCCATATCGGGCAACTGCGGATTAAATACATGAATTTTGGTGTGAATAAGCAGAATCGGATACTAAAAAGTGCCATGTGTGGGTTAATTTCAAATATAAGGTCTGATGTGCTATTAAAGAAGTTTAGTTTGCAATTTATGATGGGTTTTACTGCTTCATCAAAAATTGGAGAGCCTAAAAGTGTGAGGGATGAATTTGATAGGACCGAAATGTTTGGTAAGACTGCGTTAAAATTTTTAATAATTTCAATTCTTTTTTCCAATGAAAGATGATTAGTTTCACATTTTGTTGAATTTAGGCAAAATCCAATGTGAGAAAATTTTTCCACTATTATTTGTAAATCCTGTAAAACGGTGGTGGCGTCTCCACCTAGGGAACCGTCGTCCAGGTACCACATATTAAATTTGGAATTTAGATTTGAGATCACCGGATGAATAGCCAAACTAAATAAAGCAGGTCCAAGCGGGTCTCCCTGTTGGCATCCCACACTTGATGGGATATTGTTGTCACCAAAAAGTAATTTAGTGGGTGCCCCATAGCATTGCCAGAGATACTAATTATAAAGCTCTGGCAATTCTTTTCTGGCTTCGACTAAGAGGGCACCGCGATCGACCGAATTAAATGCATTTTTTACATCAACTTTTAAAAATACCTCGTAGTCCGGACGACTCAAAAAGGAACGTGCAGAGTGTACCGCTGCCTCGCAGCCGCCTTTTACTCCGACACCCAGTTGTCGAGGCTTGAATATTTTACCCAGCCTCTGGTGAAACTTTCGGCAACACAGCTTAGATGTTAAGCGCCTGAGGGTACTCCCGACGGCAATCGGGCGAATACCGCCGTCTTTTTTGGCGAGGGCTACTAGATTTGCACCATAAAGGACGGGGACTATCTCCGAGTTGACGCGGCCGGACAGCATGAGATTCACTAGGGCGGTTATCTCCTTAAGAAGAGCCGTTCCAGCATCCCCAGAAGTCACAGTTGTCAGGTCCTTCAAGTGCTGAGGTGACAGCGCGTCTAGACCACCAGCTGACCCATTCGGGAACGAGAAAATAGCCTCTTGTACTGCCTCCTCGGTTATGGTGATGGTGTCATCATCTGAAGAAGGGGGATCTGGCAGCTGTATAGAAGCGGGGGGGTTGGGTGCTTGCCCCTAAGGGCGGCAAATGTTTCGGCGGAGTGTGTCGCCAATCCGTCGCTGGAGAAAAGTAGCCGGGCAGCTCCAGTCACATTACCCTCCGATATTTTACTTTCTATGGTTTTAATTTTATAATAATGTTGAGATTTAGGTCGTTTTTTTTTAACGTTTTGGGGGTTAATGTGGTTCCGTAAAGCCTATGGTATTTTTTTTTATTTGAGTAGTGAGATAGTTCTTATTAGCTCTGTCAGTATGGAGGACTGTGTAGGGAAATGTGAGTAGACGCTCCCATGCTTGGGTTGAATTCTCAGCGACGACTTTGGCGACGACTGTGGTGAGGCAGCGGGCCACTGAAATCCGCGCGCCGCGGGGTATTCTTTTTATGACCGGCAGGTTAGACTTCCATAGACCCAACTTTTCAGCGAACTCGGTGGAGCTGCTGACTAATACCCCTGTAGAGTCCACGTGAGATGACGTTGGCGCAGGCTGTGAGGCGCTGAGCAGCGGGGGATCGAAAACCATCCGGGTGCCATGACGGCGGGTGGTATGGATTGCGAGCCCCCGCTGCCCCTTATATTGTTTGTTGTCCCCACATAAAGGGCAAGTCAACAGGTCCCCCGATGTCGGAAGGGGCTGTGTTGACATTAAAAACTACACTTAAAAATTATATAGAATAATAATAAAAAATAGAAAAAAAAATTGAACATAGCACACACCACACTGATAAAAGTTAACTGATTTTCACGTAACAATAACATTAAAAAACAACAATGTTTTCAAAATTCCAATTGACTTGACATTGTGACAGCCTGTCACAACGTAACGGGGCTGGCGGTCGGGGCGCATGCGGAGCTCCTTTACGTGGTTTAGACGCTCCGATTATATCTTGTAGCTAGGCGTATATTAAAAAAATACCGGGGCCTTTAATTTTTATGCCGGATCTAGACGGCCGGATAAACAGCTGGACGCTTTGCTTTTCGGTTTCCACTATGTGCACATATAGGTACACATCTATTTAAGGTATATCTGTTCGTTTTAAAAATGCATTACATTGCTAAAAAATATTTTTTTATAGTTTTTTATATATTTTTTTTGACACGTCGCCATTTTTGGTTATTTTTTTGATAATTTCAACCAACTTTTTGAAGTAAATAATACTTTTCCCCGAGTTCTAAGTAGTAACATAGCTATTTCATGATTTCATTGCGTGCAGTCGAAAATAAGTTGAAAAAACAAATTTTCCACGTGAATTGTGTCAATTTCGAGTAGTTTTTGAAACAAAAATTATCAATGTAATATTCAAACTGCAGGTTTCAAATATATACCTATAAATCCCAATAACCCTGTTCTAGGTAGTAACATCAATAATATGTTAAGAAACATGTCTGATCATAGAGAAAAATGACTAAAACAATCAGCATTTGAAAAGGAATAAGGCCTCTTAATTTATAAATTGAGATTAATGAGAAAAAAAAAAAAAAAAGAAAAAGTTCAAGACTATTCGAAATACGGTTTTCTATGAACTGACAAAAACGATCTGTATGAAGTTTCAATGAAGATACTGCCTTGTGACGTCATAAAAATCAGCAGTCAAAACACATCTTCTTTTTAGTATTAGTCCAATTCAAAATAGTATAATCACCAAACGTTAGCGGTCAAAATTTGGTCCCATGTATTTTGAAATTTGTAGGTATGTTTCTCGGGGCGCGGAGTGAATCCCCCTTGGTTGTATGCATTTTTCTTTATATTAAATTTTTAATTACAAGACATTTTGTGCCGATGCAAAGGTATATTAATATTCGTGGCAAAAATCTATGTACATAAGCTTCATATACCTTTAAATTACTTATTTATATACTTATATTGTCCCGGTTCCACCTCTGGTTCTAGTTAATAATAAAGTTTATAATTAAGCGGAACTCTCGTAATGAGGTATAATGAGGCCAAATAGAGCGTGGCACGTTCCATATTAGGCTTAAATTTGTAATGATGTGTACCAGAATACATATAGCCGCAACTAGTTGGTAATTAAATCAATATGTTGTAAATGGAGACTCGAACTTATACGTTTTTTGGATTAATTTTATGAGCCTCGGGTTCGGTAGCCAGCAAAAATAATACCTCAAGTAAAAAAAAAGTACAATTAACAGACCACAACGCCGCATTAGTGTGCGCCAGTAGTGTGTGTGGTGTGTGTAAGGTGTATGTAATAAAATAAAATAACAAAGACCTCAGATTCGGATTCAGTACCGCAGGGGGTATATTTTTTTGTATTTTTTTTTTGCGTATATAGTTATTTATATTTTGCTGTGTTATCATAATTATACTTCTTTACGGGTAATTTAGCCCGTCGTTAGTTTTAAAAAGCAATATTTTAATGTATCACCCGTAATTATTACTCCACTGTCTATACGATACGTGATAGCAAAAATAAATATGTCCTGTGAAATAATAATTCAGCAGCATTGGATTGGAGCTCACTCAACCATTGAATTTATTCCTCTTTTCACCATTACTTTTGTTAAAATTAAAATATGTGCGATTTCTGTTTGTATTTTGAATTCAAATTGCTATAGGAAGTACAAATGCCTGAATTAATGAACTCAAATATTATGAATCTGTGAAAATCATTTCTACTTACTTATTTTAATTACAAAAGTATTTTTATAAAAATTGACACAAAGGTAAATTATGACAAAAAATGGAATGCTGCGATCTACTACAATCTAAGCAGGACTTGAACCTGCGACCCCTACGGATCCGGCGTAGTGCTCTCCCAACTTTACCTTTGAGTCAATATTTATAAATATAAAAATGTGGTATTTCCACATTAAAAATTCGAGAAGATTCTAAAAACATAAAGTTTACGTTGTTTTTGTAAAAATTGAGCGCATCTCTCCGATAAACGTTACAGTTTGACGAGAAATGACTAAAATTTGTAGTTTATGTATGTTTTTGTTGGTAACTAAATAAACAATAAAAAAGAGGATCGGTGATAAATATCAACTTATTTGAAAAGTAAAGATGTTATACTAGTAATGCCATCTTACAACCATGCAACTACAGGTAGTTGACAAAGTGTTTCGACAGTGCGCTTCTCCCATTGATATGATCTCGCGCTTTAATAGTGTCTGTAATATAGAATAATCTATCTTAACCAATATTATTAAATTACTCCAACAAGTTCAGATGCTATAGGAAAGTACCTACATTACTTGGCAGCGACCAAAATCAGAGGTTTTTTCATGACAGTACTATAATTATAACAGTACTATAATTATCCACCGCGATGATCGGTCTCTGCACCGCGGACTGACAAGCAATGTGTGTAGATAAAGTGATGTATGCAACTGTACATAACTAGGCCTTAGAACACTCGTGTGATCCTATTATGGAACTTGCCTTCGGCTCGTTTCATAAAACCACACTCGTTTTTTAAGACCTGTCATTATGTAACAATTGCAAAATGTTAGTTATGTTACAGTTGTATAATAATAGTTGTTAGGATCATACGAGTATTTTAAGACCTAATTATGTACAGTTGCATACACTACTTTTTCTACACAGATATTCATTTGCCATAGAAAACTACCGTGAGTCTCAGACATACAGACATATTAAAATACTTAACTTAAACGTGTTAAATACTTAAATCCGTTTAAGTATTTTAATACATATTCATCATCATTTTCATAGATTTTCTTTTATACAAATATTAAACACTTAGTCCTGCCAGTAATGTATGTCCTAACCTATAGTACCTAAACTTGTTATAGGTAGTAATTTAAAAATATGGGTGTAGAATATTTTGTGAACAGTCTCGGCAACATTATTTCTAGTGCAAAGAGGAGCCTTGTCGGCTCCCAGTCAAATTATAAGGCAAAACAAACAGCCCGCAAACATGTCATATTTGAGCAAGCAAATGAAGTCTTCTGTCAATATATTTGACTTCGATACAACCCTGCTTGAGGCATTATAGTTGCAAATTTTCGTACTTCGATGATATTGATGAAATTCTGGTAGTTCATGATTTTGTCGATCGCGCGTGTAAACGCGATTTGATTATTAATGTAGCTTCAGTTCAATACACGCGTAAATGTATTTCATAACGTTATTTATTAGGATACTTTGTCATTGGATTGTATATTTTTACCTATCAGTTAGATCTTTGCTAGGTTGCGCAGACAGCATGATTAAATCTAACCCGACACAGATTGCTATAGTTTGTTCAGCGATAAAAAGCTTTCTGTTTTTAACGTGGAAATTATCACACTTTTACGAGTATCATACTTATCTTACCTAGTATATTTGTTACTTCATCACGCTCAAAATGGCTGGACTAATTTTGATAGATTTTGGTATAAAGGTAGCTGACACCCTGGATTAACACATGGCTACTTTTTATCCCGAAAAAGTTTGTGTTCCCGTGGGATGAGCGGGTAATACCGCGGGGCGCAGCTAGTTGTTTATAATATTAACTCAAAGATTAAGCTCCCGCTTAATATATAATATTATTACTTTTGTGACATTCCAAAAGAAATAATATAAACGTTTGTTTTGGCGCTCATAAGTGGTTCGCTGACTGCGACTCTTGCGGTCCCGTCACGATTTCGCACAGTTCTTCGCAAGTGAGCGCAATTTATTTTTTCTTTGATCTAATAGTAGGTATCAATAGCAAATAACACATCATATTTTCT
Source organism: Apotomis betuletana (assembly GCA_932273695.1). Classification (NCBI taxonomy): domain Eukaryota; kingdom Metazoa; phylum Arthropoda; class Insecta; order Lepidoptera; family Tortricidae; genus Apotomis; species Apotomis betuletana. Next base: position 23,324,877 of record OW026303.1, on the reverse strand, counting down.
TCGGTTTCCGCGACTGTCACACTCTTAAATAAAACAATTTAAACGGATTATGTCACGTTCATTAATTATTTGAGCCTACCTGACGTTTCGGTACCTTTACAGATACCGTTGTCAAAGGTTGACAACGTTAGACAACGGTATCTGTAAAGGTTGACAACCTTAGACAACGGTATCTGTAAAGGTTGTCAACCTTTGACAACGGTATCTGTAAAGGTACCGAAACGTCAGGCTCAATATTATACGCCATATAATCCGTTTAAATTGTTTTATTTCAATAACCGATCATTTTATAGCTTAAAATTTTAGTAAATCGACATTAGATCTAAATATGAGCCGTACCGACAATTAACTTTCTTGTTATTTTTTTATATTTTAAATGGTTTTAAGTGCTTTTCGTTTTTTTTCGCGGCCTTCAATAAACATTACTTCCGTTTCATTAAAACCACTTAAAACATTTCATTTTAATTAATGATACAATACAAATTACTAAAAGCGTACAAAACAAACGCTGTCTTGTTCTAGTTTCCATAGAGACCAGCTATTTACTGCTCGGATGAAGCTCTCATTCGAGACAAAGCGAATGCTCTTTTAAAATGAAGCGCCACAAAGCGTTACTCCCAATCATTTCAATTTTTTTAAACCAACTTCAAAAAAGTTTTTATATCGACGGCATACTACCTTTTTGTATGTAAGTTTCCTGATTATTTGAAGATAAGCTGTAATTAGTTGAAAAAATATTTTATTGTTTGAAAGGGTACACATACTGATTGATTGTGTTGTCATCAGATCCAGGTGTGATGATAGGATTCTGAAGGAGTAGAGTTAATTATTCCAAAATTAGGTGGAAAAATTCAATGGTTCGAGCAAGTTTTCGGTGGTCCAATAGGTAAGACGCCCGTGTTGTGTCCCGGAAATCCGTCGGAAACTCGAATTCAATCCCGCGCGTAACATTTAATTTTTTCGCTTTAATGTAAACAATAAATTCGGTTTTAAAAGTTGCAAAATTATTGCATGTCATATTGGTATGTATACTAATCGAATTATCATAATGTCTTCCAATAATACACCAATTACAATGATATTGATTTAGTTGGCACTATATCAGCAAGTTAGTAGCAGCATTGAAATAACAAAGATGTTTATCTAACTTGTTCAGTAAACAGACGTATTTTGTTTATCTCTCTGTGCAATCAAAATTAGTTAAAGCGATCTAAGCGTGATTAATACTTCAATTCTGTAACAATAACAATCTCTTATTAAAACTTTCGTGAGACATATTTTATAAATGTATTAAGCACTTTGCATTTACCGCGAGGCTGTACGGATAGCATTCCCGGATGAAATGCTCCATACGAGTTCGAAACATTTCGGACCGTTCGTGACAAGTTCACTTGAGTATAAACTGCTTAATGTAATATATGTATTTATGTGGTCGACAAGGGACGTTGATGGGAGACAAAGTATATGCCGAGCTCTAGATAGTAGTGAACGTTTAATTACTTAAAACATTAGCTTATATACATTTTTACAATAAGGTTAACGCTTATCCAAGCAATATGCATTAGGCTACAGTTATACTGCATGCTATACTAAATGTAGACATTAGCTACATACTACAGCTTCCCCGTAAGATCCCTTCACCCCCGGGGTGCTGGAGAAAAAGAAAAAAAAGTAATGCATGTTACTTGTTTACAATTCAAAATGAAGATGGGGACCACTGTGTAAACTACTTATAATTAAGTTTATACACTTTACAAGAATATATCAAAGAGAAAAAATAATTAGTTGGTCTCCCCAAAAAAATATCGTCATGTCCCAGTGTCACTGTTTCAAAAGAAATATTTTATAGTTGAAGTTAAAATTATTTTTATTAAAATTCCTTTCTGTTTCAACAAAATAATCAGTATTATTATCAAATAATCTCTCTCAAAAAATAAAAAAAAATTATAAAAATATGCCATTAAAGTTGTGTATTAATCACATATAAGGTACTGGTATTACGGTATCGGTACATTTACCCTATAAAATATCTAATGCCGTACCAATGGAGTCTTCGCTCCAAAAATAATTAACGGGAATGGCTACCCAGGGCATGGTCACCCTTAATAATATACTAACTGGGCTGCGCGTCCGTGCGCACCCTTAACTCAAAACATGGGCATGGTCACCCACATGGCATATCAGGACTGCCTGTACTTAGAAACACAATATTATATTAAGACTAAAAGTCTCCAAATACTCTCACGGAGGACGGTAGGTCACACTATGATCAAGTAAAAGGATTGTGAACTAACCGATGCAAGGACACATTATAAAAATGTGCCTTCACCTCCTAACATAAATCTGTACCGTACCTTACCAAGTACTGAGAGAGTAAAAAAAAATATTTGAAATTAAAATTTTATATTGTAATACTTTATAAAAGAAATATCTACGCAAATATAACTCAATTAACTGTCACTAAATTATTAGGTGATCAATCCAATAACTAGCTATAGTATAATTGTTCAATAAAATTTCTAAGTGTGAATATCAAATTACATTCACCAATAATTAAAAGTTTACTTGTAGACAGCGAACACGCGTGATCTACTTAAAATTTTTGCTTACGCGCGGACTTCGCGGCGGCGTATGCATTTCCGTGCGGTCGGAAATTGCGAAATGTGTAAGTTGTTTACGACATTTGCATCTAAAAAAATTATAAGCGACGATTATTACAATGATTTTAAGTGATGATATCTGGTTTAAAAAATTAATAATTAGAAATGCTAAGTGACACGGGTAACAATTTCATGTACGAAAGTTATCTAACAATTTATGTATGTAAAAGAAAAAGATTTTGAATGAATTGGGCGTATGTATAGCTAATTAATTTTTATATAATAAAAAAAAATATCATAAAAAAAAATCTCATTCTAATTTGTTAGATGCGATTTCCTTTTGACGCCTCTGTGGGCCAAGTTTAACTAAATATTCTCATATATATTTCAACTTAGTATATAAGTCTTGCAAATCAGTAGACATAATAAAATTAAATCGTGCGTAAATCTAAAATAATTGTAACCGAAAACATAAGTTATACAATAAAATATTCACTTACTTAATTCAACGCTTACGTAGGAGTATGCCTAACGATATTGAGGTCATCACGTGTCGTCACGTTGCGCGATGCATGGCGGGACGTTGATGCGCTGGCGGCTGGCAGGCACGTGGAGCACGATGCCGTTGCTGATGCGCGATGCGATGACGGGCCGGGATAACCCTGGACACCCTCGAGCATGGGCCGGGATTTCCCTGGACACCTCTTGAGATGGGCCGGGATAACCCTGGACTCCTCTTGATTTGCGAGCCGGGATAACCCTGGACAACGCTCTTCTTTTCTTGATACTGGTTTCTTCTTATGGCTTCTTTCATAATTGTCTTCTTCTTTTTTCAAGTTAATTCAAATCTTCATTCTTGAGACTGCATCGTCAGTCCGGTGGTTGCCGTTGTCGCTGCTGCTGGTGTCCCGGACGGTGCGAGGTTCTGAGGTTCTGGCTGGTTCAGAAGTTCGTCTTCGGAACGTTAGTGCAGGATCGCCATGTAATATATGTTATGAGGTGGTAGAGAAGGGACGTTGATGGGAGACAAAGTATATGCCGAGCTCTAGATAGTAGTGAACGTTTAATTACTTAAAACATTAGCTTATATACATTTTTACAATAAGGTTAACGCTTATCCAAGCAATATGCATTAGGCTACAGTTATACTGCATGCTATACTAAATGTAGACATTAGCTACATACTACAATTTAACAACAATGTCAGCTGATTACTAAAACAGTTTTAATAAAAGCAAGGAGACAACAACAGAACTGACTTCAAAAAAGAAGATTGTCAGGTCGTGTGACCTTAGATTTTTTGGGGTTCCGTACCTCAAAAGAAACAAGGAAATCCTCATAGTATCTCTTCGTTGTTGGTCTGTTTGTTTGTCTGTCTGTCAATAAAGAGAAGGTTTCGTACGGCATGGAACCCTCGCTTCGCTAATATGATTCGAATTTGGTTGGTTTCTGATGCATGTCCGAATTAAAGTGTTTTTTTTTATAAAAACAAAAAATCATATCAGAAACCGACCAAGTGCGAGTTAATGGTATACTAAGAATGCATCATTTTGAGACTTCTGATAGGACCAAAAAAGTAATGAGTAGTTCTAACTTCTTCTAACGCCATATACTTGCCATAAAAGGTGAACAGATATTTTTAGTATCTGTAGTATCGTTTTTTCTTATAAATATGCACAATGATCACGTACGTCTACAAATAAAAGAATTACAACTAAAAATACCATAAGCGAACCAAACCCCAGACCGCTAAAAGTCGTTTATCATGCAAATGTATCAAAAATCTGGAATGATCGATGAAATTGTGCCCGCTTCTCAACTTGTGCCCATGAATCTTTCGCCCCAATCGAAATATTAACGATGATGAATCGCCGTCTGTGTTTCAATGAAAAATACGGCAAATTGTGATTAATTGATTGACTATGAGACAATAATAAATCACGATTTAGTTACAGTTGTTAAACTCGAAGGTTGTTGCTTCCTCAATGATAATTTTATTCATATTTAAAGAAATAAGAAAAACCGAAAAGTCTACGATGACATTTGGTTGTTCGAGCTGCTTTATAATGAATGAGGTAACACCAATTTTAGTAATTTTAAAAACGTTTTAAACTCACATGAAAATTGTCAGGAACAGCCCGACAACATTGCCTGGTCAGACAAGAAGTCAAGGTGTGCGTAGTATAAATGGGTAGTAGTGAAAGTGCAGTAACAGATACTTCATAGTGACAATGCAATAGCCCTTCGATCCTCCCGTCGCGCTATCTGCACAGGCGTTGAGGGCGGCGAGGAGAGCGAAAACCAGGACAGTGGGCCGTGAGTCACGTAGCAATCCTGATGAAGAGCTCCATATGAGTTCGAAACATGTCGTGCCATTCCTGACAAATATTACGTGACTTTATAATAATTAAAACCGTTTTTATGATAATTAATAAAAGATGTCTCGAGATACTTTTAACATTATTACCAAAGTTAGTAGTAGTTCTATGCAATGTTTCTAATGCATATTTATGTACAGTTGCATTCACTAATTTATCTACACTTATGTGGAGTAAAGCCTGACCAGAAATATATGAGGATTGTCAAGAGGGCATAAGATTTATATGGCAACAATTTTGCAACCAATCGCAATCCACTATAATGACATTAGTTGAAATACCTGTCAGTTCCACTACGTTAACCTCGTAATATCATTTAGTGGAATGCAATCTTTTCCTGACAATTTTTGTGTAAAATGTATTTTGCGACTGTGAATCGTTTTCGGCATTTTCTTTGGATAATTTTAAATATTTGTCTTTTAAAAAATCACCATGACATTGACTTTATTAAATTCACTAAAATTTAGTAGATTTTCAGTGTAAGAATTATCTCAAATTACTTCAATATAATTTGTTGTAAATGGCGCTCGCAAACAGTCAAGTACCTATAAAAGTATTCGTAAAAATTATAAAAAAAAAAAAGTATATACAAAAAACAAATTATCAATTGAAATATCTTTGAATTTTGCTGTACTTATCGTGTTCCTGTCTCTGTTCAAGAGCTCTTAAACTCCGGTGGAGGTAGAAATCCGGCAATTGAGTTAGACAACGAGTTAAGCCTCTCCGTTTTAGCTTGACCTAAAACTATATCGTGTGTCCCGGTATTCGAATGCTTAGTTTGGATGTTTGAATGCTAAGTGTTATTAAAAAAAAAAAAAAACAATGTTGGTCCTATTTTTTATGTGGTGAACATTTCATACTTACAATATGAAATAATGCCTCTCATTCCACTTTTTAAGGCGCATTCTGTATTTTTCATTAGCCGATATCTTAAACGCACACATTCACGTACGTCCCCTGTCCCACCGCTTTCCAGCAAGTGTTAGAACAGAGAGGGATAGCGCTATTTTAAAAACTGAACCGAATCAATGTTGATCATATTTGTAGCATGTAATTATTATTATTATTATGAGCCCATTGTGTCCCACTGCTGGGCAAAGGCCTCCCCCGTTTTTTTCCACTGCTCTCTATTCTGTGCTTTATCTGGCAGTATGTAATATAATAGATTTTTTAGTTGATACAATTTCTCGAAATTTATAAAATGCCACCGATATGGGGGTTGAAAACGTATTTTTAGGGTTCCGTACCCAAAGAGTAAAAACGGGACCCTATTACTGAGACTTCGCTGTCCGTCCGTCCGTCCGTCCGTCTATCACCAGGCTGTATCTCAAGAACGGTGATAGCTAGACAGTTGAAATTTTCACAGATGATGTATTTTTATTGCCGCTATAACAACAAATACTAAAAATAAAATAAAATAAATATTTAGGGGGGCTCCCATACAACAAACGGGATTGGTTGCGTCAATTTTGCACCTCATTTGTATGGAGCGCTATACATACCAGGTGCAAACTTAACCACTTAAGGATGGAAAGTGTTTGGATGGAACCCTCAGTGCGCGAGTCCGACTCGCACTTGACCGGTTTTTTCTATCTTCAAACATTTCGATATCAGCTCGCGAGGTTTACAGAGCCAATATTTTAATTTGCCTGTCATGTATATGACACCGTTTTCCATTTCGGTAAACACCGAGTACATAAATAAACTTATCGTTAACTAATTATCGAGCGGGAGTTCCAACTCCATGCTCGTACATCTTCTTAATGAATTTGCAATATTAATGCTCCTGCCACAGGTTAATTTGTACAATTTGCTCATTAGGCGGAAATTGCTTTTCTCTAATTGTATGCCTGTTTGCGCTCTGCGTATGGAGGTAATTTTAATTAGCTGTGACCTTTTACTGGGTAGATCAAACACGTTTATCGATTATAATTAAATAATTTTGAACAAATAAGGACGGAATGTTTTGCTTTCGTTGAAAATAATAATAAATTGTAAAGATGTCCTGGACCAAATATGTTCTTAAATAATATTAAAATTCTATTTCACTCATTTTAATAACGCTTATTTGTAGTTTAAGTCGTGGTAGTAAACATTGAATAATTTAATCTCGAAAGCATAACTCATAGCTTCACTAAAAATGTATAAATATAAATGTAATTTAATTTTCGGCGTAGACGCATAGTTGCGACCGGCCCATTTAATTTGGAAAAATGCAAAATTTTATACTACTAACACCATTATAACACCATGCAACTAACTTAGCTGCATGCAACTTCTGTACTTTTTGATATTTTTATGGTAGACGCTTATACCGTTTCGCACTCTTGCCTCGACTGAACTTTATCGTCTTCACCAGAGATGCATTGATGTTTGGTAGAGATGTACACCTTCAATTTCCTAATTCTCTCCGATCATTGTATCTATAGGGTCATCATCATCAATTCATTATCATCATCGTCTATCAGCCGACAGACGCCCACTGCTGAATAAAGGCATCCAAAAGTTCTCCACAACGACCAGTCTTGCACTGCCCTCATCCAATCTATGCCCGCGATCCTACCCAGGTCGTCGGTCCACTTTATTGGGGGCCTTGCCACGCTGTGTCTTCCGCTGCGCGAAGAACTTTTCTGTCCAACGACCATCGGTTCTACGAGAAATGGAGCCCGCCCACTGCCTCTGAAGTTTGGTGACTGTCTGAGCCATATTTACAACTTTGGTTCACTTGCGTATCTCCATCAATTCGGATTCGATCCCGCAAGGAAACTCCGAGCACATCTCAGTCTATTGCTCTTTGAGTAACTTTGAGCCTGCTTATTGTGAGCGACCACGTTTCAATGCCGTATGTCATCACTGGCAACAAACATTGGTTAAAAAAAAAATATAGATATCGCCTTTATATCGCAATAATACGTGGTGTTAATTTACTTACATTAAAAACACCTCGAGACATGGTGTGCTTACAAACATTAAGTTCTTACAAGTGTCTTACCCCTAAGTCATTTGTATTTGCTTTATGAAGTGAACTTTCTTAATTAAACGGGCTAGGTTTGCGAGTTAGCTCGGCAATTTGTTAGGTGTTCTGTTGAGACGAATTAATGATTATTGCAGGAGCTGTAACTTTCATCAACTTAATATTTTGTTTGCCAATTTGTCTTCAAGCTGTCAGAAATGAGTTCTGGCTTTATTTAGCGTAAAGTTTTATTCTAGTTTCTTTGCATACTTTTACTACGTATTACATACTTCTGTAGAAAATAAGACGACAAATTTCGAAAATGTTATCGCTAAATCTTTATTTTAATAAATAATTGGGCTTCATACAATTTTTTCTGTAATTTTAATATTGATATAAAATTCGACGAAATTGTTAGCGATATTTTCTACAGGTGAGGTGTCCATTTTATGTAAAAAAACCATTTAACCTGCACCACGAGACTCGGATCAAAAATCAGCGGAGTAACTATCATTTTTTATCATGCAAAAGTTGATACACTCATGGCGTGTTCAGACTGAGCTGGAGTGAGGCCAAAAGGGTAGCTCAGGACAGAAAGGTGTAAGCTAGGTTTTAAAGGCCTGTGCATCTCTGGAGCGGTTACATTTTATCGTAAGTCTAAATGTTTGTTTCCCATCTGTAATTTTTCGCCCAATTTTCATTTCTCTGAAATAAATTTTGACTTCCAAAACTGTTCATATTACTATATATTACTGATATATTATCATAAAAACTGAAAAAAAAAAATGATTGCAGGAAAAATATTATCCTTTTGGATAAATTAAAATTTAACGAAATGATAGGATTCTGAGTTGTGATTGGATACCATTTGGAGCATTTTAGGGCAGCACCAACAGCATAATATTAAGAAGTGATCGGAATTTAATAGTATCATGGTAAGTATTCTGATATAATAATCTCAAATACCGGGATTCAAATGTGTTTTTTTTTGAGAATTTTGTCACTTTATGATACGTAGTTACGTGTGGTGGGTCAAACAACTTTTTTCTGTTGCTCGTTGACATGGCGACTTCCCGTGGGCCACTCTTTAAATGGGAAACTACTATTTAAATTACGGTTATATTTACCAAAACCATCTGTGAGAATTTACGAATTAAATAATTTACCAATGATATAATTTATGAAAACTTTTCTAAGAAGTTTGATCACTATAGTGACAAGGGACAAAATAACAATAAAAAAAGTAGTTGATTCACCAACGCAAATAGGTAATTTATAAAACTACCTAATTCCGATCACTAAACATATATCTTTTGTTAACAACGAACAAATCGAACCAAATTTCCTTTCGTTTTCCAATTATCTTAAGCTTTCAACGGCACAGTATCATATTTCGCAAGTTTATGATATCGCGAAATCCATCCTAGCCTAATCTCCCAGGCGCTAGGTAAAAAGAATTAGCTGAAATCTTTACCGTATATCGTCACCTGTAATATGAATTAATGTAACCGCCAAAATGACGAAATTGAGTTAAGTATACAGTTCGTCTGTAAATTTGACGATCTATCCATTGCTGTCATTAAAATTACGATATCTTGAAAAAAATGTTGGTTACATTAAACAAAAATTGACCAGTTTTTTTAGTTTTCTGTATTTATTTTGGTGTATGGCACATTGTTTGTAAATTACTTAATATCAGATTAACGTAACCACAAGTATTGGCCAAAGTTGAACAAAATTCATTAATGTAAGACTCATCGGTAAATAAATGACTCTTACATTACTCAATTTACAGCACTTTATTACTGATTGACTGTTACGTTAGCTTCAAAGCTAGATAAAAATTATAAAATGGTTCTTACATTAAATGGGTTATACTTTTAGTTTTTGAACCAAATCATGTACATAATAAGGTACATAAATGATTTACATGCTCAGATTAGATAGGTAAAAAAAAAACGAGATTATAAGAAAGCAACCATTTAAAGTGAATTATAGTCTTATCTTGTCACAAATTGTGCTTACTGCAAGCTGGGTGAATATATAATTTAGTCAGTAACATTAAAGTTTTCGTAGTTTTTAAAGCAATTAATGCCTCTTACATTATTATTTGTCTTCCCAAGCCTCGAGTGATGACGGTTACATTAAAATTATGTACTTAATTTAGACGGACCTGGTGCTTACGTTATTTTGGTTACCAGGAACTTTGCGACCATCTCTTTCCTTTGCAGTGTTAATGAGTAGATACCGGTGAGACAACCATACATTTGCCTGTAGGAAGCAATTACAAACACTACCGCGTGCGTCTGTTTACAATTTGGTGTTGTGATGGATATGATAGCCACTTTAGTTTGTACCGACCAGCGATCGGATGCCGGTATTCGACTCCGTACAAATACCGGTATTCAATTTCGGTATTTCGCTTATTATTACACATTTCTTTATTTTACTGAGCTAATTTCAAAGTTATGTACCAATACTTTAATTATATGTAATGGCATTTGAAATAAAATCTGTAATATTTTTTAGTAATTTTTATGAATACCGGGAACGATCCTTGGTTCCAACAATTCGTGACAAGGACAGTATTGTGCCTTTGCTTTGTTATACATCAATAAGTACAGTTAAAAATTACGAGTTAAGTACATTAATCGCTTTACATCAGGCGATCTGTTTGCTCGTTTGCCCTCTACGACATAAAAAATAAATAAATAATAATATTACACAAAAATAAACTTAATAATAAAGGGAAATTTGAAAGAGATAAGTACTAAGTAAGTACTATAGAAATTGTTATCACCTAAAAAGGGAGTCGTATTTCTAAGGCGAAATGAAGTTCGTCGGGATTTCCAGTATCAAATAGAAATTGATGTTTTAAACTTTTTAAAGTTAAGTTATTTATTAATTAGCTATTATGCCTATTTATACCATGTCTAATTCTCGAATTAGGTACTTTTAATTGAAATACATTTCGTTTTTAGGGAATCTCTTAAATGTCTGGTTAAACGGACTGTGAAAACTTTTTCTGTGAAAATCAGTCACCTGTGAAAACTTTTTCTGTGAAAATCAGTCACTGCCACTACCATGTAGCAACATGTAGGCATAATAAAATGTATATACTTGTATATTATTTTTAGAAAACAAGGGACAGGAATGAATGATGGTAGTAATAGTGATATGGTGGAGGTTAGTGACATTGAGATACTCCCAATCATTTTTTTCAGTAGCCTACGTATCCAACGTAATGTCATTGTATTGATGCGATGATCCAATAAAATACGTTAACTATTTGCTTGCCCCTTGACCATTATTTTTTTCAGCCAGAGAAAGGCGTTGAGTTGGGCCATACTTTCTACTAATAACGGAACACCAATGATGCTTCAAATAAGTAGTTTGCGAGAAAACAGCAGCTTACAAGATATAAGAAAATCTCTAAATCCGTTTCAGCTCTATAAGAAAGATGTCCAAGCCCAATAGCGAAAGTATTCGAAGCATTTCAGTCATAAATTTACCCCTTGACGTTCAAGTTCATAATAGTGATGTCAGAGTGAGTTACTAATTATGTGACGAAACATTTAGTCACCAGTTTGCCAGGAAATGGTCAAATTACTAATGAAGAATCAAATAAAGATCATTCGGCTAGTTTCAGACAGGGACAAGCCTTACACTGAAAATAGGACTTAGGCTTTGTAAAGACAAAATTGATTATTTAAACGAAATTATACAACGTAAAGCTGAAATTTAAACTTAAGTCACTAAAATCAAAAGGAGGGAGTTGATGAATGGAACAGAAAGAAGGTAATAAATACGAAGAAAACTATATAGAAAGAAATAAAAAAGAAAGAGAAAAAGGGAAAGCAGAATGTGCAGTAAAAGTCGTAGGTAAAAAAGGTACATAAATATTGTAGAAAAGGGAGAAAGAAAAGCAAAGTGAGGAAAAACAGTAAGGAAAAGTATCAGATTGGAAAGAAAATTAAGTGTTATTTAATACTCTTTAAATCTAAAGGTGTCTTTACCAATTTTGTTTTTTATAAACAAAAAAGAAACTGTTTCCCGCTTATAAACCGGTTTTTATCACGACTTACTATCCTGCCACTAATTAACTGAAAAAACAAGAAATAACTCTATGTTAAACCTTATTACAATTGGATAAGTTTAAAAATTCCATAGCTGAATTTCTCTAATGTAAGTCCACGTTTTGAAAATGTGTGTCCCTTACGTTAGATTTTTTTACCTTTATGTGACTTACTTTAAATAGTTCTTCATTTTTTGAAATCAATGTTGTGTTGTGTTAACGTATCTCCTCTTTTTTGGAAAAAAATTAACGTAAGAGCCACGCTATTTTCTAAACTATAATAGCAGCCTTTTTGAGACCATTATCAACTGAAAGATCTTACAAAATTAAGCTATAACTACTATACATCATCTTAATCGGATTAGGAAATAAAATGTTACTGGTCTTTTTTTAATTTGCAATTTAGTTTTTGGCTTCTCCTGAAAAATCGTCATTTGGCGGTTACCTTAATTTATATTACAAGTGACGATATCCCTTAAACGTGATTAGAAATTCAAAAGGTTTTGTCGAGAAGCCGCTTTTACTTTAGCCCTACTTAATTCTTTGGAAATTTCACTTTTGAAGTTTGACATAGCGTGTTTTATGGAACGTAATGTGCCTAAGTATTATGCGTATTTTAGGCCTGTTAGTGATATTTTTCTGAAAGTGTAGCAAGTGATAAATAGGTACTATGTTTTATAAAGCTAATAAACCAAGTCGATAACTTATGGTAAAGTAAGATATTTTCAACGTTCAGTTCACAATAACATTACGACAGTTTAAAGTTCAAAAAAATCGGGATTTTAGTAAATGGCTGCAAAATTTCTCAGTTCATCATTATGACTATTTAAAAGCAAGGATAAAGTTAAACATAGTTTACAGCTATAAAGTGAACTTCAAATTCTGTATTGTAAAATTTTTCAATCGTTACGTAGCCAGTTCTTCCATTTAGACAAACAATTAAATCTTTTTTAGTACTCCACGTTTAAAAGAATCATTTTCCGACGTAAGCTTACGCTAATAATAATAACTTTTATTAGCTATATAAAACATTTTTCAATACATTAACATCGCCTTGCGCCGTAAATGGTATTTATTGCTCGCTACACGTGCAGAAAATATCACTTTCCGCCAGGTTAGGGGGTTATTAGCCTCGTGTTTCTTACATTGTATTATAATTATCAATCGTATTAATATCAGTCTTGTAAAAAACAAAAGAGCTTACTCATAATATTAATGTTACAAATCTGGCATCCCTTGGAATAAGTCTCTTAGGCCCACTTGCACCAAAACTTCGAGTTAAATAAATAACTCAGGGTTTACTAACCCAGGGTTAAAATGTTAAATTTTTAACTCATACTTTCTCGTTGCACCAATAGAAATTAAGTCCGAGTTCACTAACCCAAGGTTTATGTAACATTAATTCACTCTATACATATCCGACCAAATGTGATAGAATAAAATGATGAATGATTTAAGTGTTGTCCTCTTTTCGCTCTACAGTACTTTGCATAAGTCAATTCCATTATATCAGATTTGGAATGACATTTCGTTTTTTAACGTATTATATTTCTGTATCTGACTGTCAGTCAAGCGTCATTATTGTTTTTGCGCGAGTTGTGTCTGCTTTGTATATTGTGTGATTTTGTTTTAAACTGCTAAATATGAAAAAAAAAAATATTGTTTACGTGCCCCAAATATCACAAATAGCGATAGATCGCTACTTTGTGATATAGTAGCGAAGTTTAAGCATATAATTGAAAATTCTGTTGTAAAAGTCCGAACTTATGTATTCGATGATCTCTTCATCATCATCAGACAACAACCATTCATTTATCATTGTTCTGGACACAAACAAACCTTTATATAATCTCTGAACAAAGCTCTGAATACTGCTCTTTCAATCCAAATCGACATAACATAACCTGAGCTATACGTCAAGTCGATTTTGACACTTGTTTGACACTACTAACTCAGGGTTAAATGACTGTAACCATCGCTCTTCGGCGGGTTAAAAAAATATTTTTTTACCTCAAGGTGAAACTCCTAACTCTCTTTGGTGCAAGACGTACTAATTACTTAACCGTAGAGTAGTATTTAACTCCGAGTTAATTGTGTAAATCCAGCGTGGTGCAAGTGGGCCTTAGTCATCAAAATTGTGGCAAATGATAATCATCACTTGCAGAAACGCAACCTTTCCTTTTGAGATATAGTGAGAAATACAGGGAGATGGATAAGGCTATGAGGGTTTTAGTTTAACTACGGAATCAAAAAATTGTGTAGTACATATTTGATCCAGATAGACAAAACTCTTTGGAATATTTAAGTTGTTCAATGCATCCATTCTTCAATCTTCTTTCTAAAGACCACCCTCAAGGAAGTAAGCAGATTCTGATTCTTTTCCCGTACTTTTAAATATTCAACACCTGTGACAAAGCGACTTAATTTAACGAATTCAGGAGACAGCATAATCAAGCCTCGTAGTTGGTTTTTAATGTCTTTTTCATTTACTTTTGCTTTTTACCGTTCATTCGTCTTTTGACTCGGAAATTAGGGGTATTGCTGAATTGTTTAACTTAAATGTTTGATAATTAGGCGTGATAAATTAAACATAGGGCGTTAAGTACTTTAATCAATGAGACATTGTTTGTGTTAATCTGTGGTTATTCGAACTTTTATATCCATTAAGATAAGTTAAATTATTGGGTAAAAGAGAAGAAGAAGGAAGAAACAACAAGGATTAATCAAGGTAAGTGCAACATTAATATAGTCTCGACAACCGTGGCTTAGCTTATTTGTTAAAACAATTTAAGCAAGTTTATTTAAAATTATACCAATCAAAAAGAAACGCCCACCTTTCGATTGTTGTAGATTATTATCTTCCTCCGTGCGACAAAGACCAACATATTTCAGGGATACCTGAAGGAAAATTAAAGCAGAATAGATAATAGATAAGCTACCGCGTGGATAGATTGGGCAATGCGTGACTCTGTCATATAATATCGAAAGAAGGAAGAAGGAGCATCGGAAGCAACGGTAATAAAATCAAAAACATGGATGGAAAATTCTTCCTTACGTTAGTTCTATTGGACACCAATAGAACCAGTTTATTTGTATGTTCGTTCGGGTCTGTGACTTTAATATAAATAATAACTCAATTAGGATAAGTCCTATGTAAATTCGGCCCCTCTTTGGTACAGTTTGACCCAAAAGCATCGGCACGCGATAAAAAGATGCCCGTATCAGTTTGACGCTTAGTAAATTTGCGCATTGCGCCTATTTTACGATCCACACACACCAGTATCCCGAACGGATACGCTTTGCAAAACACTTCATATTTCCCGATGCCGACACAGATACATTTTATACAACTTCCGTTGACCTACCCCTTGAATAAAGCGCCGGAAATTCGATTCCAACTACCCTCACGGCCCTGATGAAGCAAAGCGAAAGATTTATCGCGAAATCCATGGTAATAAATATACTACATAATACAATGAAAATACTTCCATAAACTCGTATCTTGAGAGTAGTCTATGAAAAAAACAACTTTGTGCTTCACGTTGGGAGTTTCAAGTTGTATTGAGCTCAAATTTTTAAAAGACATTGCTATAGTTTGCATCTATTTGTGTAATAACGATTCTTGGGATGAATAGTAGAAAGAAACGTGTCCTATTGTACTTATGTTCACAAACAGCTATTCATGTAATTTTTAGATGCTTCTTTGTTCCAGTTATTTATTTAGGTATTCTTATCAAAAAAGATAGTCTGGTTGATTGGTATTATAATTATTTATTATTATGAGCCTGTTATGCCCAACTGCTGGGTAAAGGCTGGGTGAGGTTCCTTCTTTTTCTACCTGTTCCGGTTTTGAGCTATTTCTGGCTAGTCCTTTTAAAACGAATCCAACTCATCCGACCATCACATACGAGGCCTGCCACGTTTTGAGTTGTGACGAAAACGTGTCGAATGGACGGTCAAAAAAGACTATTCATGGCAAGATTTCCACCGGACGAAGATCGGTAAGTAAAAAATATAATTAATTACTGCGTGTTATAACCATATTAATCGAAAGTTTCATTGAAAACTTGGTATTTCGGGTAAAATAATACATACTCTTATACGTATGTAAACAATAGTGCTGTATGTAAGTTTTATCGATAATTTTCATTTGAAGTGAAAAATACCTGGGTAAATACAGAATATCTTTCTTCAAGCAAAAGCCTATTGGTATGTGTACCTACTTATACAAAAGTGTGCACTTGAATACAGCTGTTAAAGCCGTCTCAGATGAGAGGATAAGACATTATTATCACTTCTTTTTATGCCAGTTTGAGTTAGATTATGGTCACAGAAATATTTTACGAAAAATCTTCAATGGACTATGAATGGTACGGTTTCATCTGGACAAACAGATACATTTTTACTCTGTAATTTTCTGTTTAGCCTGTATTATTTGTGTTGCAGAACTTCCAACCTGGAGCACAGACTGGAGTGATGAAACGGCTTTTTTCGTCTATGTTTATCAGCAAGCCAAGCAAAGTTTGAACGAAATAAAATTATTTGCACACTTTTTTTTTTTTTTATGAAGTCAGTACCCTAAAGTAAACCGAATGTTTACATTGAAGCGAAATATTTAATGATTTAAATTACCGGAAAGCCGTTGGAGACGCGGGTGCGAATGCGAACCCCGCCTGAACATTTTTTTTTAAATACTGATGTCGATATCGATAATTCGATAATTTGTGTAACATGTGACATCCTTATTTTGTTCTTGATGTTGGCATTATGTCATGAGTTGACACTGACACTGATATTGTTTGCGGCTTCATATTGGCAGTATGTTTTCGCCCCCGTTTCATACTAATGCGAGTTCACGCTTTTTGTAAGGCACTCCCGTCTCTTAAAACGTAGTGATTACATACTCTGACATCTACCTGACACGTACCTGTTTGACAACTGATACAATAAAATAAGTATAAAGAAAACGTTGAAGACTTACAATTTATACAGAATACCCCATGCCAGAATTTTAACGAAGAACCGCTAGTTGTTATGATTAGACAAAACGTGCCTTCAGTCATTGTCTCTAATAAAGGAATACGCTAAACATCCACGTCTGAACCTTAAAGTTAACCTTATTTTACTTCGAAGCATCTATCGCAACGCAGGGAGGAAAAGGGTGAATAACAAATTGCCGCAACGCCGGCTTTGCAGTAAATGTTTAATTTAGCCCCGTAAAGACGTTTATCCCGGCCAACAATGACAAAGCGCACGTCACTATACGTGACGAAATTGGAGCCTCTCTTGACATCTGGGCGAGAAGAAGGTATTTCAAGAAGGCTCACTACTACAAGTCTTTGTAGCAGCAAAAGCCTAGACGACGCGACGTCATATGCCCCGGCAGGTTTCTTTTTACATAGGTGTTACAATGCCTCTGTTGTCGTCATTAAATTTGCCGCTTTAGTTTAGGATGCGTTTGCACTGTAATACAAATCGCGTCTTACAAATGAATACTCGTTAATATCCACTCCACTTAGGAAACATTATGATTGGTTATATTGTCCGTTTTGTCCAGCTCGGCGCTGCCAGCTTTGCGTGAAGTGTTTTTTAAACATTATCCCGTAGGAACAGAGATAAGTAGAAGTAGAAGAAATAATCTCAATAAACTAGCAAAAAAAACAGCATTCTTACAGCATTGAGACATTCTATTACATAAACATTATAATGATTGTGCCAGAAGGACCCGCTCTTCCATCACTCGTGCATTGTAGAAAAAAAAACCACTCGATCCGTTTCGTCTGCTCCGTTTTTGACATCGGTTAATTATAGGTTTCTACAATTTATGCGTTAAAATATTTTAAATTTTACTAATTCAGTGGCCTTGGATACATCCATATTATAATTATTTTTTCATTGAACTTTTTTAATTAACGACTGTGATTACGTACCATAATTATTTATTTACAAATGAATTATATAAAGCTACACGTGTGAAATTAAGAACAATATTTTTAGTAATACTCTCGTATGAACGAGTATTCATCAATAATATAAATCCAGTTTTAATCCACAATAATAATAAAACATTTTATCAAATAATACGAAGTATAATATTTTCATAATAATTCAATACGTACGCCTATTGAACTGGAAAGTGAATTCGCTGTCTCGATGCGCTATCTGATGACTGCCGCAAATAAAGAGGCCCCGTGATTATGTACGAAGCTGAAATACGTGCCAGCAGGTTTCAGCGATGACGTAATTATCTGTCATTTATAAGCGCCCCCAAATTATCTGTGTTTTTATGATTGAGAACGTCCTTTGTCAATTTTTATTGCTATTTGCTAAGTGAATTCGCTGTCTCGATGCGCTACTTGACGACTGCCGCAAATAAAGCGGCCCGCGATTATGTACGAAGCTGAAACACGTGCCAGTAGGTCTCGGCGATGACGCACTGACGGGTCATTTATAAGCGCCGCCAAATTATTTCTGGCTCTATGACTGATTACTTTCTTTGAATTTTTTTATTGCTACATGCTAAGTGAATCCGCTGTCTCGATACGCTACGTGGCAAACGCCGCAAATAAAGCGGCCCCGTGATTATGTACAAAGCTGAAATACGTGCCAGCAGGTCTCAGCGATGACGTAATGATGTGTCATTTATAAGCGCTGCCAAATTATCTCTGGCTCTATGGTCAATGATGTTATTTGCCAATATTTTATTGTTACTTCACGTGGATTCGATCAAGCTAAGCGATGTTTTCAATTTAGAATTGTCGCCTATGTGTTGTCGCTTATATGTTTAATCTTACCACTATTGGCAAGGACTTGATCTGCGCAAAAAGATAGATCCTGTAGGTATATGTTAATTATTATATATGACTTATATGTATACCTGATAGAAATGTTTAACTTGCCACTTTTGGAACTCTGATAAGTAATTTATAATTTGCCAAAATAGCTATAGTTCAACGTTTAATGATTTTATCAGGTGGATATAAAGATACGAGGGACCATGCCATTTTTTGGGATAAAAAGTAAACTATATGTTTAGTTAGTGTATATTATACTATCTCGATTCAAAATTTCAGGCAAATTCGTACAGCCTTTTCAGAGTGCGGTAAAGAAGTATCAAACACACACACATACGCAAAGCTTTTCTTTCATAATAGTACTGAGAGATAGATAGACTTCTCAAGTCAGCAGTATAACATTCTCACCGATGCATAGCCACTAGATTGCTTTTGGTAACTACGGCTACCTGTCACCGCTCTTATTTTATTATTATACAAATAGAGTCCAACTCAAAATTCGAAGCAATTGAGTGGATAACATAACAAGCAAATACTATATCATAAACCTATCTATAACTAAAACACGGGCTCCAGATCGGTGCCGAGTAGGAGGGTGCCCACGAGGCTGGCCGCATTACCACGCTGAATAGCCAGGGCTATTCTTTGGCTTAGGTATGAACCAGCCCTCTGGTCACCCGTAGCATCGACTAGTCTCTTTGCCGGATTTAAACGGATTATATCGCGTTTATTAATTATTTGAGTTTCGTACTGAGATTAACAAATACCTCACCAAATGCGGCATCACCATGCTATTGATTTACCGTTCCCATGTATCTGTTTAAATCTTTAATGAAAACAGGAGGAAATGGACAACATTTAGATGATGGAGAGCCTATGAATGTTTATCCCTTGGCCGTATCTTGCCGGGTTTAAGTTACGTTTTGCATTATTTTATGTAAGTGTACCCAACTAGTAAGCTGGTCTTTGAGATTGAGATTAGTTTGTTAATGAACTCGGAATATTAAATGTTTCCCGTAGGAACAGAGTTAATTATTTACCTGAAAGCCTTTTCAATGTAGATATCTGATGGAACTAAATGCTACGTGACTCATTTTCTATGACGGAAGCCCTGGCTTTTAATACGTACTATGATATAAAACGACCGAATGAATGCAGATTATTTTTTTATACAACATTAATTTTGATAACATCCTCTTGATACTTATTTGATCGTAAAACTGATGGCCGTTGGGGCGGAATGGTTTTTGAGTGGCGACCACGTAGCGTAGGACGCAGCATTAGAAGGAAACCAACAAGGTAGACAGACAATCTGATTAGGATCGCAGGAAGAAGTTGGATATTCATCCAACGCAGCGCTTATTAACTAGAGTTAATAAATGTTTTTCAAAGTGTAATTGTTAAGACAAAATATTTAAATTAATCTCGAACGCAGTAAGTGTGAGTATCGGATTTCATTCAATAAAAATTAAAACTTACTGAAGGCGTGTCGTACACGCGCGACCTACTTAAAAAAATTGCCTACGCGCGCGGTATGCATTTCCGTGCGCGCGGAAATTGCGAAACGCGGCAATACCGGACGTATTGCGAAATTTGTTTACTACGATTAATTAGTTTAATCTTAAAAATAGAATAAATTGCACGACTTTATGATTTATATGGCTATGATTGTAAATAATGACAATTTGCAAGTTATTTAAAAAAAAAAAATTATAGCGTTAACCGATTAACTAAGAAAAAAGAACAAAATGAAAAATTAATAAAATGAACGATGGCGAGTTTACAACTCCGTAACCAGTTCGTTCCGTGGTGGTGGCCGGTTCCAGGGTGGCCTGCTGGTGCTTGCTATGGCCCGCATGCGCCAACCTCTTCCTCGTCCTGCACCTGGTGTTTCGGCCGTCGTCCTTTCGCGGGACAGCCGGTACGCCCTTGCTAGCGGCGTTTCTGAATATGTGTCGCTCAGCGGAGGCATGCTGCGTCGGTGTGGCTGCGGGGGCGTTGGTGCAACCCGAGCTATGGGTCGTATCGTCGGTGAGGGTGTTGGTGTTGCCGTCGTTGTTGGCGCCGGTGCTGGTGCTGCCGTTGTTGTTGGCGCCGGTGCTTCTGCTGGCGGTGGCGGCCGGGTTTGTATTTGGAGTTGTTGTCCGTCCGCTAATGTAATACTGATACTGGTATTTCCGGGGGGCCCGAAATTGTGACGTTCAGCCCCAGTACATTTATTTGCATTTGCTGGCTTGCCATGATTTTTCCTGAATTATTATGTTTCTTGATTGATTTTTTACTTGAAGTTATTCTCGGCTGTTGAATCTACATGGGTTCTTCTTGTTGGATCTGACTGTTGGATTTCTTTCAGAGTCTTGGTCCGGTAGGCAGGATCGCCATGAAGTAATGTATGATTTAAAGTATGAAGAGGAGGTAAGTTATAGGCGGAGCTAGTCTGTATAAGAACATTTATTTAATATAAACGACAGTTTATATACCCATTTACAATTAGGTTAACGCTTATCCAAGCAATATGCATTAGGCTACAGCTATACTGAATGCTATACTAAATGTAGGCATTAGCGACATACTACACTGTGAAGACCAATTCAACTCATCTAAAGAAATTCTAACCTATCCTAACCTACCTTCCAAATTAGGAGTAGGAACGCCTTCTTTCACGTCAGTCAAATCGAGTTCATAATTTGTAACACTCCATGTTTTAAATAATTCACTGACAAAATTAATAATTAACAATAACGGCTAGTAATATCCTTAACTCAACTTACCTGTTATCGTATTATTATAAATTAAATTCAAACAAGTAGGAAAATCCCCAGCTGGCCGTTTAATCCTTAGAAGAAAATCTTTATGGCTGTTACCAGTTCATGAACAATAATTACGAAAATTATAATACGATGAGTGTATAATTTCGATGGGCGGAACCTAATTAAAAGAGAAAAGAAAAAATAAAACATTAGTTATTGTATTTTTGTGTATAATTACATCGGGTGTTTTATTTATTATTCATAATAAGGTGTGATAATTATTTTGTCATTGACAAGAAACCCAGTTTGATTTCATTTAATACTTTAGGTTTCGACTTTATTTCCAGTGACAGGTTTCCTTTTGTACCTCAAGTTTCCTTTGCGCAACAAATAGTATTGTATGCAATCGTTGCACAATGAAGGTTCTTAAAGTCGAGTGGCCTAAGTAAGGTACGAGATTTTGAGACCTAATTGTGTAAATATTGCATACAATACTTTTTATACGAGCAAAACAAATCGTCATTCCCCACTATGAATTTTTATTTTTGATGTAACCTTTTTCGTCCAACTAAAATTGACCTTTTAAAAAAAACATAATAGTGATGGTCATGGCGGGTGCCTCGTGATTGGTTAAAATTTTTGACAAGTAATTTCAACGAATCAGTGAACAGTAGCGTGCTTTTTTTTAAATAAAATATGCTGATGTTCTCTTTTTGAAATTATTTAAGTTGAGTAGAGAGATGTCTTATGAATATTAAAGTTCTGTAGCGGGTTCCATAGAATATAGAATTTTGGTACAGGATTAAAAAATGCGTTATTGTGATTTTCTCTGCGAAATTATAATTGACAGATAAAAGTACGCGAGTATAAAAAGTAAATTATATACACAACAGTTAACCCGTCGAGCACGCTAGTATCACACAACGTTTTTATCATAACACTAGCGGCCGCCCGCGACTTCGTCCGCGTAGATTTTTGATGATGACAAAGATATTAAAATAGGAAAGTGAATTTTATTCTTAGTTAAAATGGTCTAGACATATTACATTTCAAACAGTGGCAGACACTGATATGCTATTGTTAAATAATTTTAGAAGATTTTCCAATTAGATTACGGGAATTGTTTGCCGGATGCTTAATTTATTCCGTCAGTTACCTGATGCTTTTAATCTTTGGCAAAAATGACTTTGCAAGATATAGAGCGACGCATGGATTTGGAGTTAGAAAATGGGGATCTTAGTTATTTTGAGTGAGATTTAAAAAAAAAATTAAATATCGTAAGGCTGTTAAAACAATCTGAAACTCAGCACTGGAAATCGAGAGATGGAGGCAGTTTAATGAAGAGTATCTCTTTCAACAATAATAAATAATAAACTTTATTTCAAAACAATAATAAATAATGACCTCTTTTCATAAGAAGGCAGCAATGGTATTTGTACACGCCGGCCTGGCTAGTGGCTATTAAACGAAAAGAGTGGTGTGGCGGAGTTCCCGAGGCTGGCTAAAATGTTTCTAAATAGTCTAGCAGGTACCCCAGTTATTAAAAAGGCTAGTGTTTAAAGAAAATGCTGAAATGTGACCATTAAAAAATAAATGCACATAAGCGAATTTAATGATGCGATTACTATTTTGGTCTACAGGCTAGTAGTGTTGTTTGAAGAGTGATTCAATATATTCTGGTGCTACAGTTCTCTATATTTCTCAAGAAGCTAAATAAAGTAAGAATAGGTATAAAAGTATAGATTATTCATGTGCTGATAGACAACTCACTAAATATAGGAACACATAAAGTTTGGAACACAATTAATAAGAGACAGCACTAAGAAAATATTGTTGACAGTCAACCATAGAAAAGGGGGTGCAAGTTCGTTTTAAAAAAAGGACGTAGTCACTGGGTAGAAGACAGGAAATAAAAAAAATATAAACTGATAACCTTAGCGTAACACTTCTTTATAAACAACATTAGCGGTGTTCCCCATACAAACTGTGCACCCCTTTGTAACCCCCTTAGAGGTGCAATTTTCCAAAACGCTGAAAGTACTTTTTGTGTTTTTGAATAAGTAATCTTTCTACAAAGTTTCAAGTCTCTAGCTCCAAAAAAAAAGTTTCCCCTATACAAACTTTGCACCCCTATTTAACCCTCTTAGGGGAAGTATTTCCAAAAATCCCTTCTTATCCCTAGCCCACGTTATAAAAGTAACCTACTGTGCAAAAATCAACTCTTTAACATTAGTAGTTTCGGCTGTGCGTTGATGAGTCAGTCAGGACTTCTTCTTTTATATATATAGACTAGCTGTTGCCCGCGACTTCGTCCGCGTGGAACCTTTATCTTGAAAATTTTACATCTTTATTATTTTCAGATCTAAGTAATGTTGAAATTGCTAAACGTGCTTTTTTTTGCTTTTGCACCCCGTTTTAACCCCCATAGGGGTGAAATTTTCTAAAACGCTGAAAGTATTTTTTGTGTTTTTGAATAAGTAATCTTTCTACAAAGTTTCAAGTCTCTAGCTCCAAAAAAAAAAGTTTCCCCCATACAAACTTTGCACCCCTATTTAACCCCCTTAGAGATTGAATTTTTCAAAATCGCTTCTTATCTCTAGCCCACGTTATAAAAGTAACCTACTGTGCAAAAATCAACTCTCTTACATTAGTAGTTTTGGCTGTGCGTTGATGAGTCATTAAGGACTTCTTCTTTTATATATAGATTAGCGGATTGCCCCATACAAACTTTGCACCCCTTTTTTACCCCCTTAGAGGTGAAATTTTCCAAAACGCTGAAATTACTTTTTTTGTATTTGACTACGTAAGCCTTCTACAAAGTTTCAAGTCTCTAGTTCAAAAAATAAAGTTTCTCCCATATAAACATTGCAACCCTTTTTAACCCCCTTAGGGGTAAAATTTTCCAAAACGCTGAAAGTACTTTTTGTGTTTTTGAATAAGTAATCTTTCTACAAAGTTTAAAGTCTCTAGCTCCAAAAAAAAAGTTTCCCCCATACAAACTTTGCACTAGCCCACGTTATAAAAGTAACCTACTGTGCAAAAATCAACTCTCTTACATTAGTAGTTTTGGCTGTGCGTTGATGAGTCATTAAGGACTTCTTCTTTTATATATATAGATTATAGCTTATTTAAACAAAAGGGACCATTAATACAAAGATCACAGCACAAAGAAATATCAAAATGCGTATCCTGGTGGAAAAAAAAAAAATCGAACCCGGTACCTCTTGATTGCCGGTCCAGCGTGGTTGACAACACACGACATGACAAAAAATATGAGATATTACGTGTTTCATAAATGTCCTAATGTAAGGCTATAAATAAATTATACCTAGCACACACAATTAAAATGCACATACACATAATTAAAATGCCGTACTGTGCGTGGTCTCAGTACGTCTAAGGCCAATGTACGTAAAACCGTGTCGAAACGTCAGGCAATTAAGGTAAATAAAAAACATCGCGATAGACCCGGTTTAATAATGCAAAGATCGACACACAAAAGCATAAGGAAAAAATCCTCAGGCTCAACCTGGAGCTAGGGTAGCGAAGTGATTAACGCGCTGGACCGATAATCCAGAGGTCATCATCATCATCATCTCAGCCATAGGACGTCCACTGCTGAAAATAGGCCTCCCCTTTGGACTTCCATATATACCAGTTGGAAGCGACCTGCATCCAGCGCCTTCCGGCGACCTTTATAAGGTCATCTGTCCATCTTGTAGGTGGACGTCCTACGCTGCGCTTGCTGGTCCGAGGTCTCCACTCGAGCACTTTTCGGCCCCATCGGCCATCTGCTCTGCGTGCTATGTGGCCTGCCCATTGCCACTTCAACTTGCTAATCCGGTGAGCTATATCGGTCACTTTAGATCGTCTACGGATTTCCTCATTTCTGATTCGATCACGTAGAGACACCCCGAGCATAGCCCTCTCCATTGCACGTTGAGCGACTTTGAGCTTTGAGATGAGGCCGATAGTGAAAGACCACGTTTCGGTGCCGTAAGTCATCACTGGTAACACACATTGGTTGAAGACTTTCGTCTTGAGGCACTGAGGTATGTCGGACGAAAAGACATTGCGTAGTTTCCCGAACGCTGCCCAGCCGAGTTGGATTCGGCGATTGACCTCTTTCTCGAAGTTGGACCTACCTAATTGGACCACTTGTCCTAGGTAGATGTATGAGTCAACAACTTCGAGTACCGAGTTTTCAACAGAGACTGGGATGGGCACAACCTTGGCATTTGACATGAGTTTCGTCTTGTCCATGTTCATTTTTAAGCCCACCCGTTGAGAAACTCGATTGAGGTCATCGAGCATCATGCTGAGTTCCTCCATCGACTTTGCCATGACTACGATGTCGTCGGCAAACCGAAGGTGAGTGATGTATTCGCCATTGATGTTGATGCCAAGTCCTTGCCATTCCAGGAGCTTGATGGCGTCTTCCATAACGGCCGTAAACAGTTTCGGGGATATAACATCCCCCTGTCTTACGCCTCTTCTCAATGGTATGGTTATGTGAAATGGCTCAATGGTGAATCCAGAGGTACCGGGTTCGATTCCCGGTGTCTTTCACCAGGTCAAACATTACATGTTTCATAAATTAGATTGGGATAAAATCTGATGATGTATCGCACAACGACTTAAACATTAAAACATAACTGTTGTATACAAAGCATAATTAATACGAACCGTCCTAACAGCGTTTCACTTAGCATTTCGTCCAATTTTCTAATACGCAGAAAAAATTAGAGAGAGTGCATTATTATGAAATTTTAAAAGCTAACACGAGAACCGTTTATAGCCGAGGATTAAACGACACACGACACTGAAAGCCTTTGACACTCGACGTACAGTAATTGAATGTACGTCCGAAATAGCGGCTAGCACGGGGAGATTTTGCGTCGAGCTGATTAAACCGTGAAATATCTGCCCGTGACAAGTTATTACTCGGGAAAGGATAAAGGATCAGGTTGTGCTTAAATCTTTTATGTGAAATAAACCTATCTTGACGACGGAAATTGAGTACACTACTATACTTTATAGTAGTACACAAAACCGTCGAAAGCCCGAAACCAAACCGAACCGTCAAAAACAAACGACGATCGGAGACGATCTTCCATCATCTTCCGAGCATCGTTATCCTCATTGCTGAGGGTCGTGATATCCACCATGGATCAACTTCCTCCAGATGATGTTGCGCCGCCTTCCACCGTCCTCGGCCACCTTGAGCGCGTCGTGCAAGTCGGTCAGATTGGAGTCAAGTTATCTTCCCATCCGGTTCCAATTTAGTTCTATCTATTATTTTATACCGCATCTGATGTTGCCTATACTGGTTGCCAATTTTCTTACTAAAATTGAATTCTAAATAAACGACCCCATATCTTTTCTTTTTCTTAAATAACTTACCTATCTATTATCTGTTCCATGGACTTTACAACCCCTTGCAAGTCCACGTAACGAGAAAACGTCTTTTTTAAACAAAAGTCGCGGACTGATGTCATTATAATCGTCTTAAGGCCTTTTTGTATAAAATGTCCGTGCCAAGGTCATAAAAGTAGAATTCTTCACATCATATAAAAGTGTCATTTCCGTTAATTTGAAAACTAGGTGAGAGGCAATAATAATGTATTACGGCTCAATCCATTGATTACCAATTTAAAGCTATAAATTAAGCGTTAATTGCCTATTACTTGATCCTTCAATCTAAATCATTATCATCATCAACCGAGAAAGGTCCACTACTGGACAAAAGCCTCCAAAAGCAACGATCAGTCGTACGTTGCCCTCATCCAATGGTCATTCCCGTGATCCTAACCAAGTCCATCTTGTTTGGGTCTACTCACGTTGCGTCTTCCGCTACGCGGTCTCTACTCCTTTCACTGCACATTTCTGACCTAACACTCATTGATTTAGTGTCGAGACGCCCGGCCGAAAACAAGCGGGCTGTCGATCGCTTATTGGTTGCGTTCATGCAGCCCATGACCCAACACCACAAATTCACCCAATCAAAATTACTACTTTTGGTATCATTGGAATGAAAAATAAAGGCCCGTAAGGATTTAGCCCCGTGTGTAGACAGCGTAGCTCAAAGGGCAAAGGCAGCCAACGTTAGAGAAGCGTTTTGTCAAAGCCGAAAAGAGTGACTTTTTGCGCCTAGTAGTATTTAAATCTCGTTCGAGTATCCAAGGGAACTTCATCAGTTTACTTGTTTCATACAAGAAATAATAATACACTGTGCTATAAAAGTTGTATTATAGTATATTTACCTTTGAAAGCACCCTACCTATACATATTGTACACAAGACATCGCGATTTTCTTCAACTCTTGTGATTTCTCTTCTTAAATATGTAGGTATTTTAAGTAAAATAGTGGACACGAAAAAGTATAGTAAATCAACTATGAAACAAGACACTAAAAATAGCCTTAGGCACTTCTTTCCCACTAGGCACTCGGGGCATTGCCCAGAGCTCCAAATCTCACGCAGAGGCCCCGAAAGATCATAAGATCATTTCGGGTAAATTGCGCTATGAGGCAAATGCGTCTTGTGATTACTTATCATAGAAGCAAAACATTTTTAAGACCACCGATACTCTTACTGCCTAACAAAACAGAAAAGTGGTAGTGGTTTCGATTCTATGAATTATATACATATATATATATATCATCAAAAGACGCATTATTTGCCTCATAGACGCAATTACCTCAGGTGATTTTACATGACCATTATTATCGTTCAATGCTTAATTATGAAGTTGCTAAGAACCGGCATTTACTAAGACAGTGGTGAAATTTTACTGTATTTTTAGTTAAAATTACCACAACACATACATTTGCGACCTATGAAACGAAATCAAATAGTTTTATTTGCTAAACTGTACGTTAACTATATATGTATACAAAATGGGTAAGACGCTTTCTGCGGTTGAATGTCCAAATAGCTCGATTACCTATTTGCTAAATATTACGTGTGTCAAAATGCACAATAGACCATATACTACGATTGTTTTAAAGAACAAACATTAATAGTCATTATGCAAAATAAATCTTAAATAACAATTAAATATGTGTATTATTCAATTATTATAATTAAATCTATGTGCTTAGCATAGTGAAATACTTTGACGGCAGAAAGCTTTTATACATAAGTATAACAATTATTATCATAATCGGACCAAATGTTGGTGCTAACCGCGAATGGTATTGTGGTTTAATATCAAAATGTTTACTCATTGGATATTGACACTATGACAATTGAGAGCTGTTCAATTACTGGATTGTCGCTTTAGTGTTATTTTATGAACTACTCATATAACACTTTATACACCTGCGGTTTGTTTACATTATTGAACGTATATGAAACGCGCTTTAATGCAATATTGTTTATCTTTCGGATTCAGGTTTTAGTATTTTAGGGTTCCGTACCCAATGGGTGAAAAACGGGACCCTATTACGAAGACTCCGCTATGCGTCTGTCATGCACAAGACTGTGTCTCATGAACCGTGATAGTTAGACAGTTGAAATTTTCACAGATTAAATACGTATACCTGTTTCCACTATAACAACAAATACAGAAAACAAAAAAAGTTAAAAATTATTTAGTTGCACGGAACCCTCGGTGCGCGAGTCCGACTCGCACTTGACTTTTTTTATTTTATTTTAATTAGGACGGGCTCCGCGATCCGAGTTAAATGGCCAACGGATCAACGTGGACCAGGCAGCCCAGCCCAGCTACGATTCTGCCTTTGTTCTGACAAATCCGGTGAGCGTTCTTAGCGTCTCACGTCTAAAAGCCGTAACAGACGATTGAACGGTCCGGCGGCGGACCGATGAGGATGCTGCTATCTGTTAAAATGAGAGATATATATTACTATCTCTTTCTAACAGATAGCTGTTTGATCTGTTAGAAAGAGTGTCAGCTGATCGTCTGTTACGGTTTCTGACGTCTGAGGTGAGCGCGTGTCGGTATTAGATCACGACACCACGTCCTTACATGAGTATCTGTGCATATGTATAGCTATACAGGTGAACCAGTTTTTTTGTTATTGAAAGCCTTATTTGAGGTAGTTCTTAGCTATGTTTGGTGGCGACAAAAACTATTGTCACCATGATAAGCTTTCATTGGAACTAGCGACAGGATCGCAGTCAATATAGAAGCAAAAAAATTGCAAATTTGTAATTAATGTTAATTTTTACTAGCATTTCCTAAGAATTGTTTCATTCTGTGATCATGCAAAGTTCCATATCATGACGATGTATCATGAAATTGTGTTTTAACCCGAGTAGAAAAGTGACAGGACCACAATTACTCGCTAAAATAGCCCACCTAGCATCCTGGTACGCGCTGCTTCGTAAGCCATTTAGCCCAGCCCGCTGAATGCAATGAAACTCTCTTGGTTAATCCAGATTTCTACGATACGGAACCATTTTTTTTTTCTTATTGGCACAACATACGAGTATTGGCTCGGGGAACCAAAGTCGCAATGGCAACTGACAAGAAACCAACGGTGCCCTGACAGTACCCATAAGTTAACGTGACCGTGCTCGCTAGCGACAGTGCAAACGATTTGTATGGAGAATAGTACAGCGCCCCTAGCGCCCCTAGCATACAAATCCTTTACGCAGTCACTAGAGAGTACTGTCACTGGAAACTCATGGTAAAGGTACAATTGACAACATTTCATATTTTTAAGACTATCATTTTATTACTTTTCTGAATTCTGCTTAAAAAGATGAAGTAATCTCTGTTTTTATTTATTTTCTGAGATGATTATTTACTTTATTATTAATTTATAAAAACATACTCATTTTAAAATGTGGCAACACAGAAACCAGAACTTAATGGAACGGTTACTTTAGTCGGTTTTCTTATAAAAAAAAACTTAATCAAACTCGGTATGCATCTGTCACCTGTCAACGTCAAAAAAAAATATATATTTGTTTTCGCTCTTTGGTTTAGACAACAACCCTATTCAGCCCGTATTGTCTTAGATTGTAGTTATTTGATGTATTTTCTTATATTTCTTTAAATACAGAAGAATAAATTCACACATTTTTTTTAAGGTACACGACTTAAAGCCCTGTCGATCTCTATATTAATTTCCACCTGTTATAAATATGAAATGTTGTCAATTGACACTGTTATGCTGGCCCGAGAGGTGCTTATTTACGCTGCGTTTGAAGGGTCCCATGTTGTAAAAAGGAGAAACCACAATATATCGTTATTATTTTATTCCTTCCGCTTGCCGCTCAATGGTCTCTCTAACGGCGTTGAAAATAAGATTACATTCGACAAATTCACAGTAATTTTAATAGCTGTGGCGATTAAATCACTAAAATGTGTCTCATGTCATCTAAGCCTGCAAGCACTAGTGAAAATCGCCGCGCAAAGCGACAAAGTTCGCCTAATTAGCCCGACTCTTTTCAGTATATTTCAGCTTCATTCAATTTAAGGCTCAACTTTAAGCCGCTGTACCACACAAATTATACGAATGCGGAATGGATTAAACACGAATGCGACTCATAATTAAGTACAGCTTTGTTAATCAGCAATTAGGTAAATCTCGTAGGCATGCTTAGTCATGTTATAATTATAAATTAACCGCAGTCAGAATAATAATTGCTCATAATTTAAAACACTTTCTTAATATTGTATTATAATTTGGGTAATGATACAAAGGTTAAATTACGAAGACAACTTTTTATGTAATACACCGCTGTCCCAGTGAGGATCAAACTCACGACCTCTGCTTTACCAGAGTAGTGCTCTAACCGCTGAGATATCGGACCGCTTTGAAGATGAAATAATGTCTGCAATCCACTCGCAAATAAGAAATGTGGTAATTTCACAAAAAATACAACATAATATGATTCAACTTTTTTCCACTTTGGAAGCGTCTGTCACGCAAACTATTCGGTTTAGAAAAAAAATATTTTAGAAACCTCGATATCATTTTTGAAGACCTATCTATAGATAGCCCACACGTATATGTTTGATGAAAAAAAATTTTTTGAGTTTCAGTTCTAAGTATGGGGAGCCCCCAATGTTTATTATTTTTTTTTTTTTTTTTTGCATCAAAGTCTTAATGCGGTTAACAGAATACATCTACCTACCAAGTTTCAACAGTATAGCTCTTATAGTTTCGAAAAAAAATGGCTGTGACATACGTACGGACAGACGGACAGACAGACATGACGAATCTATAAGGGTACCGTTTTTTGCCATTTGGCTACGGAACCCTAATAAAAAAGTCGCCTTAAAACTGCATTTAGTTAGTGATAAGGCGTCATGTCATGGCGCATGGCGACACAACCGCTAATCAAAGTATGTGTGCTGCTACGACTAAATATGAACGCTTACCCATGTTGTGTGATCAAAGGCGAAAGGCGTAACTCAAGCTATTGCTGCTATTGAGCTCGTCTAGCTTAGACCGCAGAATTAAACGACCTTAGAAAATGACACTTTATTATTAAAAACCGGCCAAAAGCATGTCGGGCCACGCTCAGTGTAGGGTTCCGTAGTTGCCCATCCTTTACAATAGATGGGCTTAAATTAGGTACGAGAAAGATTTCAAGCTCTATAAAAAAGGTTGTAAACGCCAAAGTAACTCTAATTACTTATTACCTTCTGGAAGTCATCGATTATGCGCGCCCGATTGAGCGGAATATTTTAATGCAATATGGCAGTTAACTTATATGTGTAACGTTTGAAGTATAAGGACACCGCGCGGCACTTACGTCATTTTAAAGAAAATTATGAAATTTTGCAATAGTTTTCATTGAAAGTACTTATAAGGCCTCATTTCCATGAATTTTTCCATAATTTTTTGACCCGTGGTTTAAAAGTTAGAGGGGGGGGGACACGATTTTTTTTATTTTCGGTGCGAATATTTACAAAACTGCTGACTTTATCAAAAAAA
The DNA here is from genome assembly GCA_932273695.1 of Apotomis betuletana. Classification (NCBI taxonomy): domain Eukaryota; kingdom Metazoa; phylum Arthropoda; class Insecta; order Lepidoptera; family Tortricidae; genus Apotomis; species Apotomis betuletana. Next base: position 23,292,412 of record OW026303.1, on the reverse strand, counting down.
TATGTTAGAAGACCCCTATTATTTTTAAAAGACCTATCCAACACTAGTGTTGAAACGAAAAAAAAATCACCCCTACTTTAGGTGTTCGAGAGGTAACCGAAATATAAAAAAAAAATAGTTTTTATTTTACCGTTTTATCGACGTTATGAATGAATGAATGAATGAATGAATTATTTATTTCATGTAACAAAGACACATAATTTATTAGTAGAACTTACAAGCTAAGGGGGTTAGTATTGATATATTAACTTATAACTAAAACAGAATAACACTGATAGGGGAGTGCAATCCCTCACAGTGCGACATGTAGGGGCAGTCAACCCTGTCCGCTATCATGCGTAGAATGCTATTGGGACTGCGGCGCACCCGGCGCACCAGGGATGCGGCGCGCGCGCGCAATGCAGTATAAAAGCAGTCCACGCGCGCCGCTGCGAACATCCCTGATGCGCTACAGAAACGAGGCAGTCCCATCAACACCCGGAACGCATTGTTATACTGGACCCGAAGGGCCCCATAGGCCCGTTGCGTATACTTCGCCCACAGACTGCACGAATAGAGGGAAGTGCAAAACGCCCTAAACAATGTTACCTTCACCTCTTTAGAGCACCTTGCAAATCTGCGGGCGATCATATTTGCCCTGACCGACAGGGCCCTTCGTTCTCTTTCGATGTCCAGGTCGTCTTTGAGGTCGGTCGTGATCACATGGCCTAGGTACTTAAAATGGCCCACCCTATCCATAGGGATACCATTGAGGCAAACGGCAGGAACTTCCAGTGCTTTCTTGCGACCGCACTCAAACACCATGAACTGGCTCTTTTTAACATTATATCTGAGGCCATGATCTGCTACATACCTTTCACAGATTTTCAGCAGCTTACGCAGCCCACACACTGACGCGCTCAGCAGAACCATGTCGTCCGCATAACTTATGTTGTTAACACACACTCCATCAATATTATGACAACCAACATGGGTTCTGCTGAGCGCCTCTATTAGTCCGTTAACGTACAGGTTAAAGAGCGTAGGTGAGGTCAAACCCCCCTGTCTCACCCCACACTCCAACCTGTACTCATCAGACTGCGCATCTGCCCATCTAACACAGTTGACCTGGTTTCCATACCAGTACTTAAATATGCGAATGGTTTCCAGCGGTAAACTGGAGTTTTCCAGCTTCTTCCACAGTAGGTCATAGGAAACCAGGTCAAAAGCCTTAGAAAGATCAAGGAAACAGGCTACCACCGGAGTTTTACTTTTGGCATAATACCTGACAGTGTGCTTAAGGCTCAGGATCGCGGACTCTGTAGATAGCTGTGGTCGGAAACCCATTTGGTTATCGTGCAGTTTTACATGGCTATTTAACTGTGAATTAAGCACACTATCAAAATTTTTTGCCATGATTGTGGCTAACGAGATGGGTCTGTAGTTGTTCATATCTGCCAGGTCCCCGGTCCTGTTTTTGACAATAGGTACAACGATTGTCCGCATTAAGTTACCTGGCAGATAAGAATGCCTTAAACACAGGGTATAAAACAAAGCCAACACTCGCGATATGTGGGGACCTGCATGCTGGAGATGCTCAATAGAGAGACCGTCGTATCCGGAGGATTTACCTCCAGACATTGATTTAATAATTTTAGCAATGTCCTTGGCAGTCACTTTAGGACCCACGCTCTCGCCTTCGGTCTCACCATCAAGCACCCCCAGCTTCGCTGGACCTAAATCCGACTTAATAACGAAGTGGTCCTTAAAGAGGTTGGCTATGCTTTTTGGGTCACTAAATTCAAATTCAAATTCAAATTCAAATTCAAATTCAATTTATTTCACGAACACAATAAATAATTACATTTTCAGTTTTGTGGCTCACACTAGGCGGGGCCTGTCCTGTGACACCACACAATCGCTTAAACACAATTTTGGCATTTAAATGGGAGCATTTGGAAAAACACAACTACATAAATTAATATTAGAATGTTAGTAAAATTAGATTAAATTATTAAATTACATTAGAACCATTTTACATTACATTTTTATTCTTTGGGTAGGTATAGTAGGCATATTAATTAGAGATTAGCTTAGTCATTGAGTCTACACATTTTCTTATTTGGACACGTTTTGAAGGTACGTACAACTGAAATACAAATAACATTATTTAACTTAATTAAATTACTGAAGGCACAAGGTACATCAAGTTATCATATCTTATACGAATTCCGTCACGAGTTGATATATATTAAAGAGATTTTTAAATTGTATATAGTCAGAGATTTTTTAATAAGATTAATACAGATTTTCAGTCAATTTTTATTATTATAGATATGAATATATATTATTATTGGATAAAACATGTTCTTAAAACAAAAACCTTTACGAAGTACTTAAATTGTCAGTCCAGAGTGTGTGTTGTGTAGTGTTGTGTATATGTCCGTGTGAACAGGCCGTTACAGATTTTGAAAAGGGAAAGCTAGGATGTGGTGCGTAAGATGCTCTCCGCTTCGCTATATTCAAGACCTGTGAGCCATTCCTTAACTAACACCCTCTATGCTGGCCGGGTGGCCACCCAGAGGCTTCAATTTGTTTGTGGCCTTCCAAAAGGAACGGAAATCCTTTTTTGAGTGATGAGAGGTAAGCATATCTAACTTTATTTGAACTTCGTGATCTTGGCACCATTTCAAGCGCGATTTAAAAATCTTACGACTTTCACGCATCTCATTAAAAAGAATACCACTTTCAGGCCTTCCGACCATTATCCACTCATGAAGCCTTTGTCTAGCCACGCCGTGAGCGGCACTGACATGTTCGTTCCAGCCTACAACCCGTTTCTTAGCTCTCGGCTGCCCGCCCCCCCGACCGACAGTCGCTGAACTCGTAAGGGCACCTACGATTTCGTCATACAACCGGTCCAACACTTTTTTATGTCCCTGTTCCTGACAATGCCTATCAGCACAGGACTCTAATTCCATCGGAAAATTAATTAGACGCAATCTTTGATGACATTCGTCGCGATAAATAGCAATTTGTTCAGACGATCTCTCTCCCCAAATTACATTTTTCCCTACGTGAAAATGATTTGTTGTTCCGGTCGTTGGGACTATAACCTCGTGAGGCCCAAGCTTAAAAACGACAGTTAGGCCTAAACGCTCACTGTACCTCGCAAAGTACACTTTATTTCTTTCTTTAAACTGTCTGGGCTTTAGTTACAAGTGTTACTTTGTACGTTGTGAGGTACATTGGGCCTCACGAGGATAACATTAAGTTCACATTCTATAAAAAGCGGGAAATGATCCGACCACGTAACACAATTATTATTTACATAGACATTGCGAACAGAAGATATCGCAGACTCTGACAGTACAAAGTGATCCAACCATCTTCTACATAGATGTGCATCACGTAAAAACGTGTAGGTATCTGACGTAATCCCTAACTTATCTACGTCCACACAACGCCACTTTTGTTCGTCGCAATGGTTAACCAGCTCATTATAAAAACGTTCGTGCGGATGAGCATTAAAATCACCCATTATGTATACCGACTGAATCCCGCACTCACCGCTCCCAAGCAGTCCGTGAACTCGCCCAGGTTGTCTCTGCAGTCTGTAGGCATATATACACTGACCACTAATAACGGTTGTCCGTCATTTGTCATAATTTTGATCGCGCACAAACGAGCATTATCGCACTGAACCACTGAAATATTTTGAAAGGCCGATTTTCGAAATAACAGGCCAACTCCACCGAACGGACGGCCGACCGTCATGCCATCGCCGGTATCCATGGCAGACGTACCCGTCGAGCAGAAGTCGTCATCAATTGTGTCCAGGAACACCGTCTCTTCAGGAGTTAGCCAGGTTTCTTGCAAAGCGACAATATGGCAGGTTCGGCACAACTCTCGCACAGTATCTATAGAGCGCTTCACGTTTTTGCAATTAAAGCTCGCGAATCTATGTATCATACTATCCATTTCCATTTATAAGCTTGCCGTTCTCCGATCTTATTCCGGTCGCTTGTCTGTACTGAAAATGCACGAACTTACGAAAAACAATACCTTGTGGCCATATATTCTTATCTAGGAACAGAGATAGCTTATTTGGGCTAACGAAAAACTTGTAGGCTTTGTGGCCAGTATCTCTTTTTGCGACGATCTTCTCTAAAGATACTCTTTCCTTCGTTTTGGCCATTATGTATTCGATTATATCGTTTTCCTGTGTATCTTTGTGTACGTTGGATATGAACATCGGAGTCTTACGATCCGCAGCCTTAACCCGTCAAGTGTCAGACCTTCCTAGAACAAAACACCGCGAAATGTCCCATACAAACAAGAAACGGCTGAATTTCCGCTAAAGATGGGAATTTTACCTACCCCAAGAATATAATTATATGAGATGTGTTATATATCGTTAGAGAGCTAGATAAATTTGGAATTCGGCACAATATGTTATAATAGCCGCACTTACTTGTAGTGAGATGTAGATTTATTTATATTCCAAGATGTTCGCTTTCCGTCACATCCGTCACTAATCATTCACAATTTACACTCAATTGAAAACCACATATCACATTTCACGTAAGCGGTGGTAGCCTAGTGGTTAGGGCATGCGACTTTCAATCCGGAGGTCGCGGGTTCGAACCCGGCCCGTACCAATGAGTTTTTCGGAACTTATGTACGGAATGTCATTTGATATTTGCCACTCGCTTTTCGGTGAAGGAAAACATCGTGAGGAAACCACCTAAGCCCAATAAGGCCTAGTTTCCCCTCTGGGTTGGAAGGTCAGATGGCAGTCGCTTGCGTAAAAACTAGTGCCTACGCCACATCTTGGGATTTAGGTAGCCGACCCCGATTGAGAATTCATTCTCGAAAAAAAATGGGACAAAGGCTAGGAGGATGATATCACATTTTACATACACTAAAATGATACTGGCTAGTTTATGCGGCAATTTTACGTAAATTCACTACTAAACACCTAATAATTACTTCACAACAAATATTTATTTACGAGAACGTGCGCGCATGCGACAAACTTGCGCTGCCGCATCGCAACTGTCATGGCGGATTTGCCGCGAAATTGAGCACTGTTTGGACAAAATCATAAATCTATCAAAATTCCCGAGATCTTACACCAATCTAATATATGAAATGAAATCCTGAGAAAGTGTGTTATAAAACTATTATTTGTTCGTAAGGTTTTGAACAATTGAAAATTAGGAAACAAATGAATTACGACGGCCATCATTGCAAAATTATTGCGTCATTCAAACTTGAGGACTTTTTTCACTAGGAAACAATGTCGTGCGACTAAATTTAACATTAAAAACGAAAACCTTATTTAATTGCCAGTAATTTGATATATAATACATAATATAAACACTTTCCGTTTAAAAGATTTGGACATATTTATTACACGACACGACACCTCAAATGCAAGTGATTTTCGAAATGGCGGACGAATTCCGCCAATGTAGAGAAAAAAAAATATTTACACGTCACTATTGAGGATTCTGATTGGTTAAAAATCAAATTTGTGTGCTCTGATAGCTGTTGTTGGATAGTAAAATATCTATCAAGCTGCCACCATAACGAATCGATGCAGAGAAATTGATCCAATGAGCGGTTTGGGCTGTAGACTAGCGTGTGTCTACTGGACGCTACCGGCACAAAATTGCTGTAGACTAACGTTAGTCTACTGGACGCTTGACGGGTTAAATTTCATATCTGAGCCATTTGCCACACCAAATTGACCTCTGTAGCGATAATTCAATTTCTTTTTCTTATACGTTACTGTTTTATAGCCATCATCGTCCATCATTAACTTTTCAGTTTGGATATTTTGTTCCGTAACCTCAGATGCGCTGTCAACACCAACATATTCGCTAAATGTTTTACCGTCCGGCGACCTAGCGGTATCACGTTCAAGCAGCTGATCGACCGGATGACTCATCTCGCCCGCTGCGCCCGCGCCGGCCTGCAGAGGTACCTCGGTAGATTTTACGTCCGTTACGCGCTGTGAGGTAGATTGTTCACTCGCTAGATTCATAGGTCTATATGTTAGATTTTCATCGTTTTGAATAGGAGACAGGGTATGCTCTTTTACTGAAGGTTCACTATCCCTCCTAGTTGTTTCATGAATATGTGAACTATGAGACAATCCGACTGGACCGCTATCCATACACCAGGCCCCGCGCTTGTTGTTTACCTTACATATATGGACAACCGTGCCGGCGGAGATTCACTATTTATTTTTAACAATTCGCTCTTTAATGCTTCAAAATCCTTGAGGGTGACGTAGTTCTCTTTAACAGTGTCAATATTAGCTTGAAGCCGCACCAAATCTTTTAATAATTTGGTACAATCCAGGTGGTCAAAGGTCACTGGCGGCAATTTTTCCAATTGCTTTGCCACAAATATAGGAATCACATCAGGATCTGTAGACCGCATTAACTGTATAATGTCGTTGATATCACGTTGACTTTTGCCATCGCCTTTACGCTGTACTTTCCGTTTATTTGTCGGAAGCGATTCGAACAATAACGCTTTCGACGTTTGAATTTCGTCACTAGTAAACGCCGACGAACACAATCGCACAAGTGATTGCTCACCCATTATAGATAGTTTGTTCTGTATATAACACAACATTTCGTCTATAACTATTCGACACGAATTACACTGTACCGAATTCGACATTTTTACGACTCGCATACGCGCCGATAACAACAGAAACCGTGCGTCACTAATGAGCGCGCACGAGAGACTGATTACTTTATATTATTTGATGATTTATACATACACATATACTCATACCAAATTTCAGCTTTCTAATGGTCACGGAGCTAAGCCGCGGACGGACGGACGGACGGACGGACGGACAGACGGACAGACGGACAGACGGACATGGCGAAACTATAAGGGTTCCTAGTTGACTACGGAACCCTAAAAAGGAGTGTTCTGTGTATCTGTCTCAAACGGCTGGTCCGATTTTTTTAAACGAAAACTTTGTCTGTCGAGACGGTTCTTGTTACGGACAGCTTTGCAGAGCGCCTAGCTTTAAGAAAGAAATAAATAAATATTATTCAATACTTAGATATAAGATCGTTTGCCCGTATAAGCGGCTGAAAATTATTTTCTTATGTGTAAATCACTTATTTTACCAAGCTCCCGTCATGTCTTAGTAAAGACTACATACAGACTTAGAATCAAAACAAAGATGATTCATCATAAACTTTCCATTCGTAGACAATAACAAATGAGTCGTCTCTGTTTACGTTAGATGCAAAATTTAGGGAAAATTTTTAGATTAATTTAAAACCTTTGTAGAATCATTTATTATGTTAAATAAATGTAAATTCATTTGATTTGTCCCGGCCAACCGTCTGAGAGCACCACAACGCCGAAAATAAGCGAACGCGCCGCGCGCAGCGCCATAAGAGAGATAAGGCAGGTGTATATCTCGGACGGTGCGAGCGAGACGGCCTCTTGCCGGGGACAAAGAAACGATAGGTATTTTCGCATCTCACAGTCTGACGGGAGCTCCCACGACGCAAACATGTATTGCATTTTGTGTATCTAAACAGCGTCAATCCATAACATAAGTTATTTTTAAGCTGTCATGTAAAACTTTAGTAAATTAATATAATAAGACAGGGCGGGCGTCCCCCCCCCCCCCCCCCGATGCGTGCCATGGGAGAGGCCTATGTCCAGCAGTGGACTGAAACAGGCTGATGATGATGATGATGATGATGGGCGTCCCCCTGGACCTAGAGGCAAATTATATAAAAGGACGGCCATTTTCTGTATAGAATCACTTCTCCACTTTAGTTCTGAGCATTAACCATCTTGTAACAGTTGTAGCGTAGTACCTTCGGTCCGCGAGTTAGTTTGTTAGTATAGCGTAGTACCATCGGTCCGCGATTTAGTGTAAATTCATAGACAGAGACTATAATTAATTAAGTGTAAATTTAAGTGTTGTTTTCGATCCTTGTTGTTTTTTGTTAATTTTGTGTAAATATATAGCAGCCAAGGCGAAAGTGGCGCCGACCCGACAGCAGAGCATCCCACGACTCGAGCTACAATCGGCGCTAATTGGGGCGAGGCTGGCAAAAAGCATCGCGCACGAGCACCGAGTCACCATCGACGCGACGGTCCTATGGACAGACAGTCGGACCGTCCTACACTGGGTGCGCGACGACGCACGCTGCTACAGCGCCTACGTCGCGCACCGACTCGGTGAAATCGCTGAAATCACTGAAACGGAGCAATGGAGATGGGTGCCTACAAAGAAAAATCCCGCCGACGACGCTACGAGGGTAGACAGCGCGCGTCGCCTGGACATAGGCGCCCGGTGGTACGGCGGACCCGAATTCCTGTGGCAGCCTGAAGCGGAGTGGCCACAGGAGACGCCGACGCCGCCCACAGAAGAAGCAATGAAAGCCCAGCCGCATCAAGTCGCAGCTACGAGCGTGTGGAAATCACCGCTGCCTGACATCAGCCGGTTCTCCCAATACAACCGGCTGATAGGCGCGACGGCGCGACTGCTTCAGTTCGCGGAGCGCCTGAAGACGAAGCGGCCCACGGGACTACAGCTGAAACACATGAAGCAAGCCGAGCACATGTGGCTTCAGCAGTCGCAACGCGAAGCCTTCCCGTAGGAGCTACGGACACTATCCCGAGGCGAGCCCATCACTCGACGCAGCCGTCTGTACAAGCTCGATCCCTTCATCGACGCAGACGGCCTTATGAAGATGCGCGGGCGAATCAACGCCGCGCCCGCCTACATCAACAAGACGCCGGCCATACTCGACGGCCGCAACCCGTTCGTGCGGCTGTGGCTACAGCGCGAGCACGAGAGGGCCGCGCACGCCAACAACGAGCGCGTCGTGAACGACGTCCGACAACAACATTGGGTGCTGAAGCTGCGGCCGACTGTACGAGCCGTCGCGAACGCCTGCCGGACATGCATCCTGCGCCGCACACAACCCCGAGTACCGGCACTGGGGGACCTGCCACCAGCCCGCGTCGAGCCACACCATCGGCCGTTCACCTACGCGGCGACCGACTACTTCGGTCCCGTGTGGGTCACCATCGGCCGACGCCACGAGAAGCGCTGGGTGGCGCTATTCACCTGCCTGACCACCAGCGTAGTGCACTTGGAGATAGTGCACACGCTGTCGACGGACTCTGCAATCATGGCGCTACGACGGCTGGCGGCGAGGCGCGGCTGGCCGCGACAAATTTGGAGCGACAATGCTACGTGTTCCCGGGCTGCAGACATCGAGCTACGGGCGGCCTACGAAGAATGGCTGCCCGCACTCCAGAGCTACGGACTACAGCGCGGCCCGGAGTGGCGCTTCATCGCGCCCGGCGCGCCGAACCAGGGAGGCGCCTGGGAGCGGCTAGTGCGGTCCATCAAAACCGCACTGACGACAACGCTGCACACAAAGGCGCCAAAGGAAGAGGTGCTAATGACGCTGCTCGCCGAGGCCGAGGCCACCGTCAACGCCCGGCCACTCACGCACGTCTCCGTGGACCCGCGGGACGAGGAGGCGCTTACGCCCAACCACTTTCTGTTGGGCGGACCGACGGCGACGCCCATCATCGGGCCATGCCTGGAAGCCGACCGCCGCACTTGGCGGGCCAGCCAGGCGCTCGCCGATCAATTCTGGGCGCGGTGGATACGGGAGTATCTGCCGACACTCGCGCCCAGACAATCATCGCCGTCGGGAGCAGAGCGACGAATCCAGCCAGGCGACTGCGTGGTCATCGCCGACCACACGCTGCCACGCAACGTCTGGCCACGAGGGATCGTCGAGGCAACGCATCCGGGTCCTGACGGCGAGGTGCGGAACGCGGACGTGCGCACCAAGGGTGGCGTGTTTCGGCGCCCCGTGAGGAAGCTGGCTGTCCTCCCCATGCAACCCGAGTCTACGCGGCAGCTCGACGGGGGGAGATTGTTACGGACAGCTCTGCAAAACGTTTAATTTTAAGAAAGAAATAAATAAATATTATTCAATACTTAGATATAAGATCGTTTGCCCGTATAAGCGGCTGAAAATTATTTTCTTATGTGTAAATCACTTATTTTACCGAGCTCCCGTCATGTCTTAGTAAAAACTACATACAGACTTAGAATCAAAACAAAGATGATTCATCATAAACTTTCCATTCGAAGACAATAACAAATGAGTCGTCTCTGTTTACGTTAGATGCAAAATTTAGGGAAAATTTTTAGATTAATTTAAAACCTTTGTAGAATCATTTATTATGTTAAATAAATGTAAATTCATTTGATTTGTCCCGGCCGCAACCGTCTGAGAGCACCACAACGCCGAAAATAAGCGAACGCGCCGCGCGCAGCGCCATAAGAGAGATAAGGCAGGTGTATATCTCGGACGGTGCGAGCGAGACGGCCTCTTGCCGGGGACAAAGAAACGATAGGTATTTTCGCATCTCACAGTCTGACGGGAGCTCCCACGACGCAAACATGTATTGAATTTTGTGTATCTAAACAGCGTCAATCCATAACATAAGTTATTTTTAAGCTAAATCATGTAAAACTTTAGTAAATTAATATAATAAGACAGGGCGGGCGTCCCCCTGGACCTAGAGGCAAATTATATAAAAGGACGGCCATTTTCTGTATAGAATCACTTCTCCACTTTAGTTCTGAGCATTAACCATCTTGTAACAGTTGTAGCGTAGTACCTTCGGTCCGCGAGTTAGTTTGTTAGTATAGCGTAGTACCATCGGTCCGCGATTTAGTGTAAATTCATAGACAGAGACTATAATTAATTAAGTGTAAATTTAAGTGTTGTTTCCGATCCTTGTTGTTTTTTGTTAATTTTGTGTAAATATATACCGTTGATTTTTAGTTTGCGTTTTCGTTTCGTCCGTTCGTTTTACCTTAGCCTACAGTCCACTTCGCTCCATAACTCATCCCTGAGTTTCGGAGTGCCCTTGTAGCCGATAGCCGACGGACGCGGTTATCCTCTACAGTTCTTACGTGTTGATTGGGTCCGGGATTATTAAATTGTTAATTTAGGTTATTTTAAGGATTTTATTTATAAGGTTTTTGTGTGTCAGCCGGCTACCGAAGCGTCTGTTGTACGTCAGCACTGCAGTCAGTAACTATTATTCCCACGCTTTTACGCTCCTTACAAAAACCGGCGGGTTTGCGGAGCTGTTTGAACTTTGTCCGCACTCGCATAAAACTATTTAGAGATTATGCACTAAGTTTTTGTGGATTTTAATACGAGAAATAACGAGTAAGCGTTTCATAACTCATTTTGAGAGCGTATAATATGATTGAAGAGTGTCAGTGTCATTACCTACTCAATAAACAATAATTGCTCTCTCATTAAGAGCCCACCCATGCAAAATTCGTCAGGTGAATGATCCTAGATCTCAACATCCATAGTGATCAAAAATCTGTCTCTTAGAAATAAGAAACTTAAACAGTTTTTCTTCAATCTTGTCAACGTAAAAATACGATTGGTAATAATTTTCGCGATCTTTTTATCTCTCAAACTTAACCCTTTTTTTAGATATTTTCGGTTGGATCTTCAAAACCCTTCCGTTTTTAACCGACTTCAAAAAAAGGAGGAGGTTCTCAATTCGAACTAATTTTTTTTTTTTTTTTTTTCTATGTGTGTTACTCGATATCTCCGAGAATCGTGAACCGATTTTCAATTTTTTTTTTTAATCGAAAGGGTATAATTCCGAGTTGGTCCCGTTGGCACTAAGTCGGGATCTGATGATGGAATCTTGGAGAAATCGAGGGAACTCTTCAAATGTTATAGGGACATGTACGGCGCTTTCGGTAATTTAATGATAAAGTCAAAAATTTACATTCAGTAAATAGGATTTCGAAATACGAATCACTAAAAAGCAAAAAAAAAAAAAAATTTACAAAAAAAAGAACCGACTTCAGTAAAACTAAAAAGCCAACAATAACCCGTTCAAGTACAGATTACATTTGACTCACCATTCGAAGTCGGTGCCAAACCTCGCGTAAACTATAATATATAAATATAAGAACTGAGTGGTTTGGGATCGACTTCGAAGGGTGAGTCAAATGTAATCTGTACTTGAACGGGTTATTGTTGGCTTTTTAGTTTTACTGAAGTCGGTTCTTTTTTTTGTTAACAATGTTTTTTAGCTTAAGAGATGCACAATTATAAGTTCTCAAAAACTGTAACAATATTTTCAATATAAAATGCACACGTTTATGATACAACTAAAAAAACATGATTTCCGCGCTTTCGAGTACGCACTTCCATCTCGCTCGCGCTTACGCTCAGTGAGAGAGAGAGCTAGCCAACGCGTTGGCGCCCTCTTAATAGTTGTAAACAACTGTAACACCATACACGCCATCACACACGGAGCCTATAATATTTATTAGCATATTTTGCGGTGGGCTAGTTTGGCCACTGAGTGGGTGCGACAAGATGGGCAGCGCAGTCGGGGCAGGCCTAGGCGGAGATGGCGGGACGACCTAGACATGTTCCTCAACGGCTGGCTGGAGGAGGCATCTGATCGGGAGTCGTGGAAATCTTTGGAGTGGTCTTTGCATAGACCGGGAGTCTTGGAGGTCAAGGGGGAGGCCTTTGCCCAGCAGTGGGACACTCAAACAGGCTCATTAAAAAAAAACTATTTGATTGAGTCCACACACGCGCCTATGAACAATATTACACTGTCGGCTTAGTGTCAAATCATTGGTACACCGAAAACCCTCGGGGGTGAATATTACGAGTATAATTATTGCATTAAATATTGCGTTTGACTTTTTCTTATAATAAATTTATGAAACATGTACTCTTTTTAGGGTTCCGTACCCTAAGGGTAAAAACGGGACCCTATTACTGAGACTTCGCTGTCCATCCGTCCGTCCGTCCGTCCGTCCGTCCGTCCGTTCGTCTGTCACCAGGCTGTACCTATCTCAAGAACGGTGATAGCTAGACAGTTGAAATTTTCAGAGATGATGTATTTCTATTGCCGCTATAACAACAAATACTAAAAATATATATATATATTTAAGGGGGCTCCCATACAAAAAACTTGTTATAGATTATGGTACGGAACCTTTCATGCGCGAGTCGGACTCGCACTTGCCCAATTTTTTATTTTGTTTTTTTTTTTTCAACGTGGTATCGAACCCGGTTGCGGTTCCCAGTCTCGTCCAACAGGTTACGCATTTCAATTTTTCTTTGAGCTTTGATCTTTGTATCAATGTTTTTCTTATAAGTTAACTGAAATCGTGTTGAGAAAGACATGAGCAGTTTTGTAAGTACTCTTCACGTAGCTCGCTGTATTTTTATTGGCTGGTGGGAATGCACGTTGAACATTGCACGTTCGTTCGTTCTAGTCAAATATATTATACCGTTTCAAGCTCAATACCGTGCAATGAATGCATTTAGATGCTGCGCTTAAAAATGAAGTAATGATTGTAGAACTATTTAACAACATGTTAAATTTGATGCCATCGTCAAAATAAAATTGAAAATATACAGTGTGGAAAAAATATCTGGGCCCTAAAACGAAACAACCTTATATTATTAAGTTAACTTATTCTACTTACATTGAAAACAATCTTATTATTAATAATTATTGTTAATACTAAGCACAATTTGGCTATTTCTCAAGAAGTTAATCTGGTTGAGCTATTTATTTTTCAGCGTAGAGGAATCATTTTATTAAGAAACAAAACTGAATTCAAAGATTTTCTTGCTAGGTTATGATTTTCTATCATTGTTACGTGGCCTTCGTATTCATAATTGGCGGTAAAATAAAAGTAGTGTCAGATGTCACTAAATTATCTTTTAAGTACTGTATTTTTTAGACCAAAATGTTTATTAGAGAAATTATATCCTGAACAATAATCCTGTCGACCAGTAGAATAAACTAGCGAGTGCTTAATTATTTGATTTGTAGTTGGTTCGAATTCCACGGGACAAGCCAATTTACGAATATTCTCAATGCAGTCTATTATTTTTTTTATTTTAAGGATTCCAACAAATCGTACATCACTCTAAAACAGCAAAAGTAAATTAATAACAAACAGGATGACCAAGTAAACAGGATGACCAAGTAATCATTATATTTATTTTAAAATAAAATAATGTCTCATTAAAGTAAAATTAGCTAAACTTAGGATTTAAGACAGTTTCTCTCCAGGGCCCCCAAATTTTATCGACACTATATAAATTATGAAAACAAAAATAACTAAACAACGATTACTTTCCATCTAATATACTCTAAACCCCACCTAACAAGCTCAAACAAATTCATAAAGGAAAATAACACTTGTTAACTCTTATTAACCAAAGTTTGTATCCTCATTCGTGACAGAGGAAATCCTTATCAACCTTTGCCCTTAGGCTTTTCTTTACATGATGTGACAAAACCTTTAACCTTATATGAGTACGAGAGACTGAAGAGACCTATACGCCAATGTATAACGCACCACATTCCCTTGCTGCGTCCACACATAACACGGGTCAGAAGGACAGCTGACGTGACCGCAAGGGCAATAACAAGTCCCGCACTTGAGATGGGACTTTTAATATCGGCCCAGTGTGACGTGGTCACCCTATGTAATATTGTTGTAACTAATTTGACAAGACACTTTGCCCTTTATGGGTTGGCACGTGTGATATGAATTTGACAGGATTTTTAGGGGTTCGATGGTGTCGTAAATATATATTTTTACTGCAGAGTTTCTATTTATATATGATGCATGTATTTTGTATTAATACCTCAAGGTGTCGTTAAAGGATACAAGCTTAATGGTGTTTTAAAAGTATTTATTTAATTATATAGACGTTTCGAACGTGATGTTACGTTCATAGCCTCGAAGGGACTCGTCACCCGTTTTGTTATAAATGTTATAATACTGAGTGAAAATCTGGTTAGTATAACTTAATCTTTCTTCTTCCCTTATCCCACCTACGTGGGGTCGGGTATCCTTGTCAGCTTACTTGTCAGGTAAGTTTAACTTAAGTACAGTAACCTGGAACCAGTGTATGAGTTCGTTTCGGTTGCCGTAGAGACTGGTGGGCTATGGTGCGCTGAGGCTAAGGAGTTTGTCGCGGCTTTGGCGCGAAGGCTGAAAGACCGAGGCGTGGACCCCCGTTCCGGCGAGTACTTGGCTCACAGGATCTCCCTGGCGATAGTGCGTGGCAACTCCTCTAGTATTCTAGGGTCCTTTGAGCCAGGGACCTTCCGGAACAGTTCATAGATCCCTTCTAGTTTAATAACAAGTTTTACTTATTATTAGTTTTTATTTCAATCTGATATAAATTACATTAGTTTTTAACTTAATGTAATTCATATTATTTAGATGCGTATTTTGATACATTCAGTTGGTTAAATATAATTATTTTGAATGAGTTGAATTTTTCGAGTACCTATACCTGCATAAGCAAAAAAAAATTAACTATCAGATTTAAATATAATTTGTTACCTACCTTGTGTTGGTGATTATCTTACTTTTTCACTTTAAGAAAGAGCCATGTAATTAATAGCATTTTATTTAATCGTTGTACAATAATTGTGTAACTACACTTGACGACGCGTTTGGCTCGGTTTGTAGACACCTGCTTACTGAGTCGGCGGTCCCGGGTTCGAATCCCGGCCGGGGCAAATATTTGTGCAAAATATTTGTTCTTGGGTCATGGATGTTATCTATATATGTATTTATATATTATGTATATCGTCGTCTAGTACCCATAGTACAAGCTTTGCTTAGTTTGGGACTAGGTCGATTTGTGTATGATTGTCCCTTAATATTTATTTATTTATTTTATAGTATACAATACTTTTTATCTACGCACATATCATTAGTGCTCTAAAATGCGTTTAGAAACCGTAGGAAATGCCAGCCATTATTACAACCAATTTTACTATGAGAACTTTTTTGTCTGTGGTAGTAGGTAAAATCTGTACTGTAATGTTATTACAGTACCGATTTTTGTAAGGTTACGAGTTTAAATTAGGAACAGCTGTCAAAACACAAGTTGGTCTCTATTCTAGTATCCATAGATATTAATATTTTTATCGATACGAAACGTCAATTTAGTATGTTTTTTTTATAAAAACCGTACGACATTTGATCTCGAGTGACATGAGAATATGGATACATATGATTTAGAAAAAAAAACATTCGTCTTGACGGGGGTTCGAATTGCCGCCATTATTGTTGTCATTTGTTTGTTGGTTCTTTGGTGTTACGAAAGTAGAATTGTGAAGATTTGTTTGTTATTTACAATTTAGTTGAAAATATTGTTCCAATGTAAATGTCAATTACAACTATTACAATAAATAATCTGTTTATGTATTTGTTCAGATTTATTGCTTACTGCATTTTAAGTATAATGTAGTTTTTAGATGTAGCACTAGTGGTGCCGGTCATTTCTTTATGGCTTCTGAACCCATCTTAGAGTACTTATGATATGTGTATAGATAAAGTATTGTATACAACTGTACATAATTAGGCCTTAAAACACTCGTGTGATCCTATTATGAAACTCGCTAACGCTCGTTTCATAAAACCCCACTCGTGTTTTAAGGCCTCTCATTATGTATCAGTTGCATAAACTACTATTATACCCACAAAACGCAGATCTTTTCTACTTTAATCGTCATTATCCACTATGAATTTTTATTTTTGATGGAAATAGAGTAAACTTTTGATGGGAATAATAAATAGAGTATAAAATTTTGGTACACGATTGAGAAGTGTGTTGTGATTTCATCTGTAAAATTATAATTGACAGATTACAATAAGCGAGTATAAAAATAATTAACTCCACATTCCATGTCACTCTTGACCGTAATATCCGAAGAAGCCCCCGGGACATCGCAGGCCGAGGGTAATTCATATATTATGATAAATTGGTAACGGCTCATTGACGTCCATCAACCCTTTGAAATAGCTCGGGGCATTATGTTACATTTTCTATTATCATTTAAAAAAATATAATAGGTTGTTTGAATATGACTATGTTGGGTTCGATCACATAAATACGTAATATATTAATAAGATTTATAAAGTGCCTTTCATGTCAACAATATCTAATATCGCTAGACATGATTTCGGCTCATACGATGTCTATTAATCTTATTAAAACTTTCGTGAGACATATTTAATTATTGCATGAAGCGGTTTACACTCACGTGAAATTGTCAGGAACGGCCCGACATGTTTCGAACTCGTATGGAGCTCTTTATCAGGGACTGCTACCCGTACACCGGCGCGGCAACTTTGTCACCGATTCTGATCGATGCTCCGCTCTAATAGCTCGCGCCAACGGCGCGGGGGCGGGGTGTGCTTGCAAGCCTGCAACTTGTCCGTCCGGCACTCCAACGTCCTTTTGCCATCCATAGACATTACGCACACTTGACTAATGGTGTCTACGGGATTGTCGAAACATGTCGGGCCGATCCTGGCAATTTCACGTGAGTGTAAACTGCTTAATACAATGATGTCTTTATTCTTGAGTTACAAGAGCGTGGTAGCCAGGCGTAGAGTGCTGGTTTGCGTCATGTTCACACGGTTTCTTGGCGAAGGTGGTCATCATCATTATCACCCAAATGACGTCCACTGCTGGATACAGGCCTCCTCACTAGACTTCCACATGGGCTGGATAGCAGCGACCCGCATCCAGCCAGTCCCCGCAACTCTAACCAGGTCGTCCGACCACCTTGCGGGTGGCCGCCCTACAGTGCGCTTGCCGGTACGGAAGGTGATGGGGTAAGCGGAAGAGAAGAGTTAAACTGAATTCGACTTGTTCATAGTTTGTATCACATGTTGGTTGGCACAAATCACTCAATACGCCATAAGCTAAAGCTTTGTCTACACTAATCACCGGAGTGTGATAAGTATTTGCTCATTCACTGCCACATTTAAAATAGTATCTAATAGACTACCTGTTAATATTATTAAAACTTTCGTGAGACATCTTTAATAATTATGAAAACCGTTTGAACTCACGTAAAAACTGTCAGCGCGCGCTGAGGGCGGCGAGGAGAGTGATAACCAGTGCAGTGGGCCGCGAGTCGCGCAGCAGCACGGATAGCTGCCCTTGATGTAGAGCTCCATATGAGTCCGAAACATGTCGGGCCGTTCCTGACAATTTTTACGTGACTTTAGACTACCTATTCATTGTTAAATGAATCAATCACCACTGAACAATATTTTATTAACCCCCGACGAAAAAAGAGGGGTGTTATAAGTTTAACATGTGTATCTGTGTATCTGTGTATCTGTCTGTGGCATCGTAGCGCCCAAGCGGATGGACCGATTTAAGTGCGGTTTTTTTTAATCAAAAGACTTTTCCGTCGAGATGGTTCTTAGCTATGTTTGGTGGAAATAGGACCAGTAGTTTCCAAGATATTCAGCTTTAATTGGAACAAGTGACGAGATCTCAGCCAATAATGAAGTCAATAATTCGAAATATTGGCTAAATATTAAGTTTTATTAGCATTTTCTATATGACTCACTAATTGAAGGTCTCATGATGACCAGGTAGTTGTTAATGGATCTCAGCCAATATTGAAGCTAAGGATTGCAAATTTTGGTTAAAATGTTAAGTTGTATCAGCATTTTCTATATCACTCAATAAATGAAGGTCTCATGATGACCAGCTAGTTGTTAATGGATCTCAGCCAATATTGAAGCCAAGAATTCCAAATTTTGGATAAATGATAAGTTTTATTAGCATTTTCTATATCACTCAATAAATGAAGGTCTCATGATGACCAGCTATTTGTTAATGGATTTCAGCTAATATTGAAGCCAAGGATTCCAAATTTTGGTTAAATGTCAAGTATTATTAGCATTTTCTATATGACTTACTAAATAAAGGTCTCATGATGACCAGGTAGTTGTTAATGGATCTCAGCCCATATTGAAACTACGGATTCCAAAGTTTTGGTTAAATGTTAAGTATTATTAGCATTTTCTATATCACTCAGTAAATGAAGGTCTCATGATGACCAGCTAGTTGTGAAAGGATCTAAGCCAAGAATTTCTAACGTTGGTTAAATGTTAAGTTTTATTGGCGTAATCAACAGATTAATACATTTTTGACAGTACCTACAATAATTTTGTACCTTGGAGCTGAAGATGGCCGTAGGAACTCCTAAACAGCACAAGATAAACCCATGGTGTTTGGGCTCGTCTGATTGTTCTTGATGAGCAATTAACATTTGTGTAAGAAAGAACAGTCAATAATAAAACCGAGTCTCAAAAAAAACTTTTTTGACAAAAAGACTCATTATAATTTCTGTCACAGTACTGGGTCACTGTTTTGAACTCTCGGAATTCTGCTAAAGCTGAATTGTTATTAGGACTATTGAACAGGTTCCTTTGATTGAGGTCACAAACAGCAACACCCTGCAAGATTTTAACGCGACTAAATGACACGTTAAGCTTTAGCAAAAGTACTCTTGCCTAAGTGAATAACAGCTTTTTAGGATTTTTTAATTTGTGTCAGTCTGTCCACAGCTTAGCTCAGAGACATAGGTAGTGGTTGAATACATTTTTAAAAAACATTTTTTTGTGTCCCTTCCCTACACGTAGCAAAAGTGGGGATGTTTATCCCATGGTGTGGGGTATCGATGAGTATTAGGTCTCTCAAAACAAAGTCAAGTTACCTAGCACCAACTGCAATTTTTATGGAGCTAAGTAAGCCACCCGTACCGTATTTGGATCCTGTAGAATAGAAACCTGGTTCTAGCGACCTGGCTTTAGCAGGTTCTTGCAACTCATGCAGTATATTTTGATTGTCTTGGCTAATAACTTCGCCATTTTGCCATTATAAGCATTAACTAGTCTGATTTTAACGATTTTTCCCAGAATGTTGCTTAAGGCTATTGAAATCAAAATATATCCTAACTTCAATCTTAGAGAAGACGGCATTCATTACCACTGGCTTGGGATCCTGTTGTGCCTACATGTAGTCAAGGATCAAGCTCGACGAAAGATTGGAAACCCTGGACCATAAACGGTGTAAAACAAAAATTGTGTCCAAAGAAGAAAATTCCGGGACGAAACTTCCGTTTCTTTAAAAAATATGAAATAAAAATAAAATTAATAATTTAAAAAACCCCCGACATGACAACCAATAAAAAGAAAGAAATAAAATCTACGAAATGTGCCTATACAATGAACAGTAGAAAAAGAATCCAAGCTTCGTTGCGTCGGGGGACCGCTAATAAGTAAATGAAATGCAATGTACTGAAAATCGTAAAGTGGTAAGCCCAAATGCATACATGCAATTCTGCGTTGAAAAATATATTTCATTTCATTTAGGTACTTAGCGGTCCCCCGAACGCAACGAAGCTTGGATTCTTTTTCTACTGTTCATTGTATAGGCACATTTCGTAGATTTTATTTCTTTCTTTTTATTGGTTGTCATGTCGGGGGTTTTTTAAATTATTAATTTTATAAGTGGAAGCCGTTATACGTCTATGCCATTTCCTCAATAACAAAAGAACTCAATACAAAACACTAAATAATTCGAAAAGTTTATGTTATTTCCCAGGACGAATATAACAGAAAAACTGGTAAGTTGAGACTGTGTTTTAGTTTATTTTGCGAATTCGAGTCACGTCTGTCCCATTTAGTTTTTCCACTTTTGCTGTATCTTACCTTTCAGAATTCCGCGGTTCGATTGTATTTCCATTAAAAATATGATTATTTTTTTCATCGAAAATATAAATACGTTTTAAAACGCAGTCTTTACAAAGATGTTGCATCGGCAAAATCGCCACCTAGTATTAAAATGTGTTTTAATAATACATAAACATATAAGTCCATATCTCCGGGTTTTGGGCGCACAAATGATTTGATACCTACTGTTGGCCTTGTGTTGATCGTTGTTGATCTTTTAAAGAAAGAAAGAAAGAAAGAAAGAAGGAAAGAGAGAAAGATAGAAAGGGAGAGAGAGAGAGAGAGAGAGAGAGAGAGAGAGAGAGAGAGAGAAAGAGAAAGACATTTATTCGTTACGTGACCATAGCGCTGATCTTCCGGTGGGACCATAGATGGCGCCACGGAGAGCTGCACACACGAGCGCCGATCGCATTTGGATGCGTTAACCTGAACGCAGACAAGCGCTGTCAGTGTCACGTCACGTCAAGCAAGATTGTCAAATGTCAGGTCAGGAGGTATTTGTGCACCGAAACCCCGGGGTAAGCATATAACACATGTAGGTGTATGTATTTTGCAATCGTTTTCCTTTATTGTGTGTGTATAATTACTTTATGCAAAAATGTACAAAACATTTACCAAAAATATAATTTCCGAGTCCTTAAAGTGAAGGCAGGACTCACACTTGTCCAGCTTTTATTACGAAGACAACTGTTTAAGGAGGTTTTATTTATTTTCGATACAGAGTAATAAAAGGAAACGATGTTACCAACTTTATCTGAACTACAATGTTTGTGCAGACGTATAAAATGAGTAAAATAAAGTCCTTTACGAATATACGTAGAATATTAAGGGCTTAATTCGACATATTAATATCGATTTCTGATCATCATGATCATCATCATCATTTCAGCCATAGGATGAGCACTACTAGACGCAGGCCTCCTCAATATTATTAGGCTTTCACAGTGGCCAGATAGAAGCGGCCCGCACCCAGCGGGTCCCCGCAACTCTAACCAGGTCGTGCCACCTTGGCTAGGCCATCCTACACTGCGCTTGCCGGTACAGTCAACCAATTTGATTTCTAGGCCACCATAGAACAATGACAATGATATGAGATTTCAAGCGGCTTTCATATTGACATTCGCTGTGACAAGGTACGAAATGGCCTAGGAATCAAATTGCGTGACTGTACATATATGTTAGCGCGATGTCATACTCCATAATGCAGAGCCACAATGATTATTTTTAGAATACTATTGAAAGCCACATAATATGAACTGGTGACGGCAGTGAGGTGGTGATGAGGAGTGTGAATGAATAAACGTTTATGATAACTACTTGGTGTTGTATTTCTCGTAAAAGTTCACAAAGGAATGAGCAGAAACGTCACTGCACCTGGTATTTAAAGACTATCAAAGTACCATTAAATGGAGGGGAGAAACAAGTAAGTGGTAGTCGTCAAGTAACCAGGTGTTAGTAACATTTTTAGTCTATTGACACACTGTGTAAATAATTTAACAATACTAATGTTGAATCTACTATTTCTTAAATTGCTATTATTAATTACAATATAACTCATGCACTTCACATGGACTAATAACTTATAACTAAAGTATCAAGATACTCAATGATCTATTCAAATGTGCTTCTGAGGTAAAGATAATCCAATTAATATCATTATTTGTTTTCTAAGATACATTTAAATGCGAAATAATCACAAAGGCGCTATCATATATATGGTCTCCTTGTTTCTGATATTGATTTTTGATATCAAACTACCATTAAACAATTAAATTCTTGCGACTTATCGGCCATATTTACGTACCTATGACCGTGTCATAGATGATATCAGTACCTCTAGTGAGAAAGGGCATACATCCAAATGACCTTCTTTTCAGGAGAAGCAAAATACCACAAACATCTAGTGAAGGGTATTTCGCAGCGATTTGGATTTTAGATATGCTATTATGCGTTTTAAGGACATTAAAAAAACTTTAAAACATTAAAACTTTACCTTCATTTCAAAATTTCTAGTACATTTTGCCCCTATTTTGTTAATTATGCCTTTATAAACGAACAATCTATCGGAGTAGGTACGTCATCTTATATTCGCTACGTGAACGGGTTGAAATGGTACAACATAGTATATGCCACATAAAATAAAGGCATAAGGAATTATGTTCGCTTATGCCTTTTAAGTTTGGCTTACACTTTACCTACTGAGTTTTTGGCTCAGAATAGACTTTATTTAGGACTCTTTATTAACAAAACTTAGATAATATCGACTTAAGTCCTCTTGTTACTTTGTGTGAAGGTTCTTGCATTTTATGAAGAAAATATCAGAAATGCACAAACATTTTAAACCACAAATATATTTACAATGCATGTGCTCGAAAAGAGCGTATTCTAGGCATTCAAACTGTGCGGAAAGTACTACTTTTCCACACTAGTGCTTTTTACTTTTCAATTTTTTTTTTATTTATAGCCGTATCTGACAGCCTGACACAAAGAGGTTTTATTATTTACAAAAAGTTTGATAAATAAGTCAAATACCGATTATTATCACGTATAAAAGTACAATAAAACCAATATTTCATTAATTAATTCATTTAACACGTCATTAATTACATTAGATATAAAATTTGATTAATAAACGAACTTTAAATCGTTATTCATTAAATGAATTTGGCTGAATGTACACGCGCTTGTGCCATTTTGACATAAGACGAATATTAAAAAAAACTTTTGCACATGCGCAGTAGTAGATATGTCAAGCGCGGTTTTCAAATAATTCCGCCATTTTTTATTGATGTCTAGTTTATTTTGAAGTTGTTTTGTGCAAATCTGCTGAAATAATGGCGAGATAAAGGGACGAATCATGAATTTAAACCCGTAAAATGTTATTGAAGAATTAAAAAATGAGAACGACGGCTTCTTGTTGGATAAATGAAACCAAATACTTTTTTCCAATGTAAACAGTCTTTGTACTCTTTGTGAGTATTAAAGTATTTTCTATTTTCTCGTACATGCATAGTAATGTTTTGTACGGAACTCGTGTGTAAGATGATTTCCGACTCGTGTTTGTTTAATCACTCGCTCGTACCTCGCTCGTGATTAAAAATCACACTCGTCTGAGATCACCTACCTTCCACACTTGTATCGTAAATAACTATTGAATTACTCAAGTTCAATATTAGCGGAGAAACAGCTAAGTTGATGATCTTTAAGGATATGTACAATGAGCTGCAGAATTGCATGGCATATTAATGCATAAATGGACCATGCATTTCTGCAGCCCATAAGTACCTAGTCGTAGGTATTCGATAACACTTGTTTTTAATTTTTAAGTACTAGAAATCAAACCTAACCTATTGGGGCGATTATTTGAGCGTTTTAATCGTCACATTAATATGTCTACCATATTGGCCAAGTCGTAAAAGCAATCAACATCATTTTGATAAGAATTGTAGCTGTAATTTTTATTCCCACCATTTAGAAAAAATAATCCACAAAACTGAATCAACAATAAAATTATAATTATGTAATAAAATTAACGAACCTACTCACCAAATTTCATGAGAATCGGTTGAGTAATGCGACCTCATGACCAGAACACCCGGAAATCTAGACAAGCCACACTTTCCCAAATTAGTAACTGGTGAGAGGGATGCAGCAATATTTGAGACACGTATGGAGATAACTCCATCTCACCCCTTCGTATTACTGCATCCCTCTCTTCAGTGACTAATTTAGGAAAGTGTAATAGCTGCATTACACATAGGTACTCTTAATGTCTCCATTCCTCGGCAAACAAATCAACGAGCCCCCCTGATTCCCATGTGCATATCTGCCCAGAGTGCTAAACATTATTATGCACCATAAATAAAACTAAACGGTTTACGGCATGGCCGCAATTTCAGCCAGAAAATACAGCTTGCAGACCAAATGCGGAGTATCTTTTCAAAAGGTCTTATTTCTCTACGGCAACTATACAAAAATAAGTCCTTTTGAAAATACATTTCGCAGACCAAAATGCTTCGTGAGGCGTAATGCGAAAACTTCGCCCATAGAACTGACGGCGAAAGCTATAGGTTAATATCAACTTTACTAATTTAATGTTCAGTAAACTATGCTTGTCTTTGAATATTTTCAGTGTGGATATGTTGAGTTGATGGATCTGTGGGTGAAGGTATATAATCCCAATAGGATGTTTTTAGCCCACGCCACGCGGATTTTTAGTGATTCTAATTTATTTTACTGGCAACGACAAACTTTTGGTAACTGGCGTTGAAAGTACTTGAGTGTCACTGATGTAAAAAGAGGAAACTGGACTAAATAAGTGCGTCTAGAACGATAGTCTTCATAGAAATTTGCGAAAGATGAAGCCGCTTTTGGTTTTAATTGACGACGCGTTTGGCTCGGTTTGTAGACACCTGCCTACTGAGTCGGCGGTCCCGGGTTCGAATCCCGGCCGGGGCAAATATTTGTGCAAAATATTTGTTCTTGGGTCATGGATGTTATCTATATATGTATTTATATATTATGTATATCGTCGTCTAGTACCCATAGTACAAGCTTTGCTTAGTTTGGGACTAGGTCGATTTGTGTATGATTGTCCCTTAATATTTATTTATTTATTTATTTATTTTATTGTTTTGCGACAAATAAGCACACGGCCGAAACTTAGCCCGTGGCTAATCAAAACTGATTTCACTTAAAGCGCTAACTACGTTTCTAGGCGTATTATATTCTAAGATACCTCTATATTTCATATTTATTACTATCAAAAGTATTCTGTTGCTTCTGATAGAAATAATGAACTGCGCTGAGCTGGCAAGTTTCGTGGAATAAATAATTTGATGATAAAAAACAGTTCTAGTTATATTTTAAATCTTTTACACAACCAATCCTGGCAAACAACAAAATATCCGAATCAGCCGAAGAACGTCTATAACCATTTAAACTAAACGCCCTTTCCCACAGTATCTGTCCACATAAAAATACTAGAATGATAAAATATTCCTAAGTATTCCCTTCAACCACACGGACAGGACAGAGCCAGCAATGACGTGACAAGAAAGCTACGCCGACAAAGTTACTCCGATTGTCAGATAACACCAAAACCGCCTTTAAGCTGTAGGCCGGGAAGTAGGTTTTCCTGGCCGCAGAGTTAACTTGGCAGCACTCATACGCCCTACGCTTGTTTATCACGATTATCCGGCACATTACATGCGACGATCTCGTGTACGTTCGTAAAAAGAAACGACGTGATCGTTCTTTCCTTTTTAACGCTACAAGTTTTTCCGGGCTATTCTGGTCCTTGATGTAAGGGCTTCGAAATATTTTTGGAATATACATTTTTACCCACAAATTTTCATAAATACTATACACACTGCAAGATTTGCTGAAGAATCTGTACTTAAATACATCAATAATTATTAATTACTGTATTTTAATTCCTTACGAGATTTTTAATGATATTTAATTACTTTTACGTCACTCTAGGCCGGAAGCGAGACTTTCTGATCTCACTTCCTGGCCAAGCCATGACGTAAAACATTATGTAAACCATGGGTGGTAATTTGTAAAGCCCCAGATTGCATTATGGTCCTCACATTCAGTTTGGGCCATAAACACCTGCAATCTGAGACATTCATGAATTCACCGCCCGTACGTACGTAATGTAGTATGTAATGTCATTACTATTATCATGCATGGGTTTCTTCCATCTCTCTCTTTCCCGTCTGCTTTCAATTTCATCCTAACTAATGGCTTAGTATCACTCTCAAGCCTGTTCTGACTGAACTTACACAGTATCAAGACTCTCCCATCACTTACTTTCAATATATACCAAATTTTTGATAACAACAACGAGGCAATATCGTCTCATTATTATTCCAAGGGAAACCTTCTATTCGCCATACTGCGTAATATCAAATTGTCAGAAGTCGCACGATCGCGCAAGCATAATACGGCACAGAAAGTTTCATAAAGCAATAATCCAATTGTACTGCCGATATTACTTGAAGAATCACTTATTGAGAGATTACAAACGAACATTATTGGGAAACTTTCGGGAATAGGATATTATTTTCTTTTCCATAGACATACCTACATACACTCGATTGCTTTCGGTGTTGGTAACTACGGCTACGGGTCATTTGGAATTATATTTTATTTATTTTATAAATAGAGTTCAACTCAAAATTCGAAGATAGAGGATACCCATATTGTTATTGTTCTTCGTTACCAAGTAGTATTAGGAAACCTAATCATTATAAACATTATAATTTCAATACCTCAGAAGGAGAAGATTCAAGTTGATAAAAATGTCACGGTGGATGATGTTATAATAGTATTTTTTTTCATACACCTAGAGACCTTATCCCTTTTATTTATTTTTTCATATTATGACCAATATATTGATTATTTCAACCAACTTCTTGAGGTGGATAATACTTTTTCCTGAGTTCTAGGTAGTAACATAGCTATTTCATGCTTACATCAGTCGAAAATAAGTTGAAAAAAAAAACACTTCTGCGTGATTATTGACAATGTCGAGTAGTTTTTAAAACAAAAATTATCAATGAAAAAATCAAACTCTAGGTTTCAAATATATACCGATACGTTATAAAGAAAAATGTCTAAAACAATCAGCATTTTTGAACGGATAAGGAGCCTTGAGTAGGCTGCTAACAATGAGATAACAAATTGTAAGTAAAATGTAATGCTTAAGTTTCAAACAATCTTTATTACCAGTTAATGGAATTTCACGACATCCGAGCATTACATTGTGGATCAATCCCAGATGGTCCCATTTATTGTTATTACTCATCGAACGACTCGCAAATTCTGGGACAAAGTAATTTATGTATTTTTTATGATCTTTGTGAAAGGAAAGTACTTAAAACTTGCTTCGAGCAATATTGGGAGTTGTGTATAGTAGGAAATGTTATGTTTTATGAAAGTTAAATGGTCTTAGGAATTGGAATTTCTTCGTCAAATACATAGGCTTTGTCAAGGCCATGACTAGAGCGTAAAGTTTTATTTTTATACAATTTTTCAACACTAGCTGCGCTGGCGGTGTTACCCGCTCATCCCACTGGAAGACTAAATTTTTTCGGGGTAAAGAGTAGTCTATGTGACCTACCATCGTACGCCAACGCGAAGAATAGATTACGCAGGGAGGTGTGAGGTTAAATCGATCCGAACTTATCCCGGTACGTCAGCCCAACTCGCACTTTACCGATTTTGTTTTTTTCAACAGGTTACGTCAAAAACATTTTCGGTCAGCCCTCACCCATTATTAGCGTGTTTGAACCTTTACAGGAATTCATTAACATATCCATTTGCATATGTGTGACAGACCCATTGTATTAATCCACCCTGGCCTGAAGACTGGAAACTACGTATTGTTGGGTATGCACTGACTCCAACTATGCACTCAGGGAACTCACCTGCATAATTATTATGTATATTGAGAGCAGAATGCCAATTCGATTAAATCGTGCTAGTTATATAAGTACATAGACATACTTATTATTGGACTTATTGAACGGCTCTCGGCTCCATCGAATCTTCAATATGTAAATTCTTCTATAAGTTTTGAAACTATCTTATTATAGGGCCTCGTCAGTATTGGAAATATATTTTATCTTATAAATTATGATGAATTGAATTAATATTTGAAAGGAGATGAGGCAAAATTTGGATTTTATGCCAATCTAAAATATTAAATGAACTCAATAGGAAAGCAAAATATAATTATTATCACGATAACCCTCGAATAGGGCATATCGCTAAAGTCAAAATATAGTGACGAGATGGATAGGATTCAATGTCAAACGTCGAATTGAAATTATTTTTCTACTTCAAGCTATCTGAATAAAAAAGCTTAAACGTAGTATAGATGATGAACTATACGATGAACGATGCGTTTCAAATTGCCTAACATGGTATAATCTATGCCAGGATTCCAATTTCCTGACTATTCCAAAGATATGTATGTTATTAACATACAAACACAAGTGCCATACATTACCAAATATAGTGGTTCCGACCGCGTAAACTCTAGTAAATTCACCGTAGAATGGTTTTATATAGGCAGTTACGTACACTCGGCCTACGAGTTTAGTTCTTTTATGGCATGCCCATAAAAATGATAGATCACTATATGTGACTTGGCGGTCTTAACATAATAACGCGGTTGAGTTTCGAGAATGTTCTAGCGTATTCGGTGAAGTTTAGAAATTTATTGCTTTTATAATTTACGGTATTCGATGGTTATGGTTTTATAATTAATTTAGCTTATACGCGGCGCCCCGTTCAGGTAATTTGTTTTGTAACATAGGTAAAGTAAGATGTGTTTATTGGCAATTAAGATTTTGCTTCTGGAATGCATACATAAACCTGTATTTTTTATTGAGTAAAAATGGGTAGTTTGCACATATGTAACATTGACAGAGAGAAAAATGTGTTTTTCTCAGTCAACCTTAGACATCGGTAACTGGAACGTTCCGAGACGTCAGGGGAGTCAAAACAATTAATAAACGCGATATAACCCCTGTAAACGACAACCGCGTCCGTCGGCTATCGATCACATGGACGCTCCGAAACTCAGGGATGAGTATGGAGCAAAGCGGACTGTAGGTTGAGAAATAGGGTAAACGAAACGGACGAGTATGAAAACGCAAAGTAAATCAACGAAATATATTACACAAGAAATTAACAATTAACACAACAACGGATCGGAAAAACACTTAAATTTAACACTTAATTACTTTAGTCTCTGTCTAATAATGAATTTAACACTAAATCGCGGACCGATGGTTCTACGCTGATACTAACAAACTAACTTTCGCGGACCGATGGTACTACGCTACTCGAATACAGAAAGATGGTAACTACGGTGAACAAGAACTGAGAAGTGACAAGTTGGCAAGTGGCGGATCGATGATCAACGCCCTGACTACGGAGTGGTACTCTACGTAGACTGAAGGTGAACTGAAGATGAACTGTGTTATTATGCGGAAACGGGCGTCCTTTTATATGATTCGTTCAGGGTTTGTTTACATTTCTAGAGGGACGCCCGCTCTGTTACATTTTGCTGATTCCTAGGTAAATTACAATTTTCATCTTAAATCTAACTTATAGTTAACATAAAGGTTTGTTCG
The DNA here is from genome assembly GCA_932273695.1 of Apotomis betuletana. Taxonomy (NCBI): domain Eukaryota; kingdom Metazoa; phylum Arthropoda; class Insecta; order Lepidoptera; family Tortricidae; genus Apotomis; species Apotomis betuletana. Next base: position 23,262,601 of record OW026303.1, on the reverse strand, counting down.
TAGAACACAATCACATATGCTATTTTCATGTGAGAGCTCCCATTTAATTACAATTACATAAAAATGATGCAACTTCTTTGTTCCGACTCAGAGGCCGTCTCGCTCGCATGGGTCGAGATATGCACCTTCCCGGTCTCTCATTAGCCGGAGCGCGCGACGCGCCGTGTTATTTTCGTGTTTGCCGTGCTCGCAGCAGGTTGCGGCCGGTATAATATTAAGAGATTTTACTTATATTTCTACAGGGAACGTTACTACAAAGTTTCAGAGTTATTTAATTTTTATCCTTAAATTTTGCAACCAATGTAAACAAACATGAATCCTTTGTCTCGCGCTGCGAGTGGAAAGTTACCAGGATGAGTCATCTTTGTTTACTCTAAGACGCCGTGGTCTTTTAACTATTCTACATAGTACTTGGGAGCTCTCTTATAATTAATGTTTCTTAGGAAAAATAAGTGTTATACACATGATATTGCCGCTTTTTTGGGCATTTAGGAAAATAAGGATATATTATTTATTTGCCTTAAGTCTAGTTTCGCCTAACCTTTACACACATATATTATTTATTAATTTATCTATTACATTAGCCTAGCTGTCCGTAACAACCCCTTTAAATTGTTTTATTTATAATAAGTTTTTTTTTATAAGAACGGTAGATAAGTTTTTATTCTAGCATTAAAATATATTCAGAAATTGACAGATGCTTCGTCATCTATCTATGTAAATGCATTGGTCATTTAAGGTACAAAAGGCACCAATTTCACTCGAGATATTTTGGTGCTAAGCGCAGCGAGAGCGCCAGTAGTTCGAGAGTGAAATTGTAACATTTGAATGTGAACTAGCTAACGCAAACGCGACTATCACAGGTTAGTTAGCATGTGGAAATCTAGGATAGCTACAGACGTGAGAGTATGTGTAAGGTTTCACTTGGCTGAATATTAATATTATTTGGAATCATATCAGCTGATATACATCCAATGTCGGGCGAAGGTCCGAGGATCCCCATATTGACCATTCAAAGATTCAAAGATTCAAAGATTTTTATTTGCTTCGAACACAGTAAAATGTGATATACATATTATACATAAAAGTTCAGTGCGTTCAACCATGAAATAGGCATGCAAATAGTTGAGAGGGGCGACGAAATTATTTCAAATTATTATTAACTAATTTAGAAAATGTCAGAAAATGCATAATAAAGATTAGAAAATGTCAGAAAAAAAAAAACACAGTCATGATAATTAAAACAGGAAAATAACAAACTATATAATAATAATAACCAAATAATCAATGTCAGTCACATGTGTGATCCAAGTAATCCTTAACCTTATAAAAGCATTTTTCTAAGAGCCAGATTCATGCACCGCCATCCTTGAGACTGCCGTAAGGTAGACTGATTGATATTTATATAGCCCGAGGGATATAACAAGTGACTTCCCTCGATCTTGAACACACTATTTTCCGCGAAACTGCGAAAAAATAAATAAAAAAATAAAATAAAAACATTAACGGACAGTCTTGTGGACAGTCACAAATCGACCTAGTCCCAAACTAAGCAAAGCTTGTACTATGGGTACTAGACGACGATAAATATAATTTATAAATAGATAGGTATATAAATGTTTCGAATTCATCACACAGATATTTGGCCTGGCCGGGATTTGAACCCTGGATCGCCGGCCCAGTAGGCAGGTACACTGTAAATTGCACCAACCGCGTCGTCAACATAGACATAGACAAGTCAAAATTAGCTCCAGGGCTTAGTAAGTTGTCACACAAAACATGGTAAACAAAAGAAAGAAAGATGGGCAGTACCTAACTTAGAATACTCAACATTAGACAAGCTCAGAGCATACTCTCCTTCAAGCGTATGTTGCGCAAGCATCTTTCGGACAATCTGTCTTCCTAACTTTCTTCGAAACATTTTACTTTGGGTACATAATATATGTATGAAAGTATATTATAAGAAAGTATTCGTGTAAGTTCATGGTAATTATATACACATTCCTATATATATCTTATATTATTGATTTGTGTTTTAATTACTTTGTTTCCGTATCTTTGTTCCTGCACCGACTACATATTTCTGTTTAACTCAGTGGTTGACTGGTAGAGAATGCCTAAAGGCAATAAAGTTTTAATAAATAAATAACTTAGCGTTTGTCTTATAAGAGGATAACGTTGTTCGGATTCGGACTCACACCCAGCTCACTTGTACGGATATAATTGACACCGCATTGCTCTCAAGTTAGTAACATTTGAATGTTCGGAAGACTGATTCCGCAGAGTTCTGGAAAGAACGAAAGGTGTGTGTGAGAACTGTCAAAGGTGGACGTGTTTTGATCAGCTGTTCTTTGTATACTTTTTAATAATGTTTACAATGCGAAACATAACCTAAAGTGACGGCAAAAACTTACGCTAGATAGCGGGTGACATTTTGAAGAACTGGATCATCCTGGTGAGCTATATTCACTTAAATAACATCCAAAGGCAAAATCGAAGAATAACGGCACTTCGAAATCTTCACACACACAGGGATACATTTCAAAATAACAGTGTTCTATGCTCATGTGAATTAAAAACAATCACGGTAATCATACATAACCTCAGTTTGACAACTGCGACAAGCGGTCAGCGACACTGTGACACTGACAACTTAAAAGGGTGCGTTCCAAAACCACTGAACACTACTCGCGCGGTCGCTTCTATCAGAGGCCGCTCCAAAACGATTCGCACGGGAAATTGTTTAAATTAACCACTATGTCATCTAAACCCAGCTGTGCTATCTGCAAGAAAAAAATCATAGACAAACATTACCTTGTTTGTTCTATTTGCAAGTTATCGTTCGATTTGACTTGCACAAACAATGAGAAGATTTTTGATCTAATGGACAAATCACGCAAAGCGGCGTGGTCCTGCACAAAATGCAGGAAATCAAAATTGGCACAAAACAATACTAGCACGCCAATTACACAAAAAAGATGTGCCCCATCACCTGTAAATACGATGCCAAGTACTAGTACCCAATTCACAAAAGGTAAAGAAACCACACGTTCCGTGCAACTATCAACCCAAACCACACCCAAAAGTACGGAGCAAATTACGAATACCGAATTAAACAAGGGCAAGGAAATGTCCCCTTCCGGCCAACCGTCACGTACAACCGTAAATACCGAACAAAGTACAAGTATCCAGGATGACAATACCAAGGAAATTTCTCTTCATGTTGTACAGGAACAACCTAAACAACAACACGCGTCACCAGACAATGTCACTGTAAGGAAATATAATGTACGAATTCACAATTCTTTTGAATGTTTGTCAGATATAGAAAGTTTTGACAAACTTATACCCCAAAATGATACTATGAACAGAAGTTGTCCAGACATAACTATAAACTACAAAGAAGAGGTAGACGTACTAAATAATAAGATCTTACAGTTACAAGAAAAGCTCGATACGATAGATAAGTATAACACTAAATTGCTAGTAGAGAACGACAACCTTAAGAAACAGATAGTGGAATGCAGCCTTCAAATAAAAAAATTGAAAATCATTTGTAACTCAACCTCAAAAGTGAACAAAGATACAGAGAGTCTGGAGAAAACATTTAACCCACACTTACAAGTAAAAGAATCTCCATCCATCAAAATTAGTAAGCCAACCAGGGAAGAAGAGCAGACACGACTTAAAGAACAGCAGGACACGAAAAAGGATATTGAAGAAAGCATTAACAAGGAAGCAATTATACAGTCAAATGCATCCATTCCCATATCTGAGTATGAACACAACCAGCTCGCTATGGAAGGAAACAGCAAGATATATATCCTTGGTGCGACTCAATGCAAGGGACTAGCGACTGAATTACGACGAACAAGAGAGAAGACGCCATATGGAAAATACACTGTTAGCTCCATTATTAAACCAAATGCATGTTGTGCAGAGATACTAGAATCATCAGAGGCTAAAATTGTTAACTCTGACGACGTTATTGTCATTAATGTGGGTGAATCTGACAGTAACCCAATAAAACTTCTCGCAGAGCTATATTGTTTTCTAAAGCTACACCCCAAGCCACATAAAATTATATTAGGAGTTAAAAAAAGCATACACTTAAACGAGGAAAAATTAAATAACGCTCTAAGATTATACTGTAAAAATTCAGAAAATTCCACATTTATAGACTTGAAGGACTTAGATTATAATGATCCTCGTTTTACATTTAAGTTGTGCTGTAAACTTAATTTCACTGTCGATTTTATCTACTACAGCAGGCGATACCTGACGTTTAATAAATTAAATTGTAAAACGGTCAGCCAATCCTCGGAAACTAAAAGGATAAACCAACAGACTGGAAAAGTAAAAATTCCGGGATCTAATCAAATTATGAAACAAATGTGTATCACTGACTATTTCGCTACAAAAGGTCCGAGTGTTACCACACAAGATCCCAATATTAGTCGTAGTTTATTTCGAGGCCAATAATGATAAAGATTCTTTTTCAGTTTTGCATCAAAATATAGCAGGTTTAATCTCCAAATCAGAATTAATAGAAGTCACGCTTGATCAACTAGCCCGCAAAAAAATCAACTTTGATGTGTTGTGCTTTAGTGAAACTTTTGTAAAATCAGGAAACGAGGGCAATATACGTATACCGGGATACAAAATAGCAGCGGTTTTTTCGAGGAAACTCCAAAAACGGGGTGGAGTCTGTATTTTGTGCGCAAATGGTATCCAAGCTCAAGAAATAGAGTTTCTAAAAGAGTTCTCGGAGGAATGTGTATTCGAGGCTTGTGGTGTGGAAATTCCTTCAGTTAAATGTATAATAATATGTGTGTATAGAACACCAACATATAATTGCACAATGTTTTTGCATAAAATGGAGCAGCTCCTAACTAGGTTAAAAAATAGAACTAAATACAGAACAATTATAGCAGGGGATATAAATATTGACACACTAAAGGCATCTGAGAATGCGAATAGACTTTTAAGAATTACAGTGAATAATAATTTTAATCTACATATTCGTGTTCCTACCCGGCAAAAAGCATGCCTAGATCAGATACTTTCTAACATATCAGATGCCTCTAGTGCTGTTTACAAATTAGGCCTATCCGACCACGAAACAGCACAAAGTATAAAGTTCACTGTATCTAATAATAATAGGACAAAACAACCTTTATTTTGGTATTGCTCGAAAAGAGATTATAGTGCGGAAAATATTTCTAAATTCAGAGCTTGCCTTGGTGCATTATCTTGGTCTGACGTCTACAATGAAACAAATATGGCTATAGCTTTCGATAACTTTTATGTTACTTTTAAGCTTTTCTATGACTTATGTTTCCCTGTTTTAAGAATTAAATTTACGGCAAGATCAAAAGAGAAGAAATGGTTCTCACGTGGAATAAGTAAATCCATAGTCACTAAGAGACACTTACGTTTCGCTTACTATAAAACTAATAAAGGTGGAATTCGTAGTCATGCCAAAGCTAAATACCAAAGCTACTCGAAGCTGCTCAGAGGATGCATACATCATGCACAAAAGTTGTCTAACTCTAAGCATATAATGCAGTCCAAAAACATATGCAAAGCATCGTGGGATGTCATCAAAGATGCAGTCAGATATAGTCCTAGCGATGCCAGTATTGATAGGTTATTGTTTAATAATATAGTTTTAACTAATCCAACTGACATTGCAAATGCTTTCAATAATTATTATGTAAATTTAACCATGTTTAATTCTAATAATCACACACCTGACATTTCATTTATAAAATCCCTTAATCATAGTTTATTCTTAGTCCCTACGGATGAGCAAGAAATCATCAAAATCATAAATTCCCTCAGTTTGACTAAATCAACTGGCTATGATGACATACAGACTGACATAATCAAAGCATGCAAGGTTGAAATCGCATTAGTATTGAGTTTTCTAGTTAATCTTTCGTTCAAAGAAGGTACCTTTCCAGAACCTCTAAAGATATCGTTGGTTAAACCTATCTATAAAAGGGGCAGTAGGGATAACTTGGAAAATTATCGACCGATATCGCTCATACCTGTGGTTTCTAAAATATTTGAACGAGCTTTCCAAGCTCGATTGAATTCTTTCCTTAATAAACATAAAATAATAAAGAAGGAGCAATTTGGCTTCCAGAAAGGTAAATCAACCTCTCTAGCTACGTTCTCTTTAACTAACAGTATCCTTAAATGCACGGACAAAAGCAAGCCAGTTACGGCGGTGTTCTTTGATATGAGCAAAGCTTTCGACTTTGTAGCCCATCATATACTGTTAGCAAAATGCGAACAATATGGTTTGAGAGGTTTGGTAAATGACTGGCTTAAAAGCTACCTAAAATCAAGGACGCAAATTGTTGTACTTAACAAAATCGATTCTAACAAAACGATAAACTCTTATAGGTCCTCCACAAAATCAATCATAGCTGGCGTGCCACAGGGGAGTATCTTGGGGCCCCTATTATTTTTATTGTATGTCAATGATCTTCCAGATGTAACAGAATCGGATTGCACACTATTCGCAGATGATTTATCTGTTGTGATCCCATGTAAAAACGTTATGACATATAATAATGATATTAATGACACAATTTCTAAAATAATCAATTGGTTACATAAAAACAGACTACATGTTAATTTAAATAAAACGACATTTATACAATTTATTAACAAAAATGGCAAAAAATGCCCGTTAAATTTGACTTCTGAAGGGCAGTCTATAAAAGAATGTAAACAAACAACGTTTCTTGGGATTACAATAGACGACCAATGCTCTTGGGCTGAACATATTAATAAAATTTGCGGAAAAGTTAATGCATTTGCTTATGCCCTCTGGCGTCTAACAAAAGTAAGCACAAAAAGTGTTGCCATCAAGGCTTATCATGGTTATGTCTGCTCTTTATTTAGGTACGGCATTCTCCTGTGGGGCAACTCCTCCCATGCTCAGAGAGCATTAGTAGCACAAAAACAGTGTATTAGGGCTATTTGTAATGTGCCTGTTGAGACATCATGTAGACCATTGTTTAAAGAACTTGGATTACTCACTGTGCCCTGTCTGTACATTTACGAAATTTGTTTGTTTGTAAAGACTCACCCGCACTTGTTTAAAACTGTCAAGGACACATGCAACTTTAATACAAGGTTTCCTGACAAATTAGTTATGCCGGAAAAAAAAACTCAGCTATATAGTCATAATTCCTATTGTATGTCAATTAGTATATATAATAGACTACACAAAAATGTCAAAGAACTGCCACTAAGCAGGTTTAAAAATGCACTAAAAAAGTGGTTAATACAGGAGTGTTTTTATTCTGTTCAGGAGTACTTTAGCTATTATAGTGAAAAATAATTCTACGTCTCTTTGTGCAATAAACGTTTTCGTTGGACAGTTATAGGCTGCTTGGCATGTTGCATTTGAAGAGCTACTGTTGTTCAGTTACTTGCCGTTGATTTTGGTATTTTGTTATTGTTCTAACATTTAAAGTTGTAACAATGTTAATTTTGAATTTGTTGATGCATGCCAGATACTGGTAAATTGTGTGAAACTTCTAAATGTATACCACCTATTGTACCACATTTTATGCACAAATAAAGATAAAGAACAAAGAACAAAGAACTATCTGAAGCAAACGTAATTAGCTTAGGTGAGTAAGCATGACGTGCAAACCTAGAAACAGCCTCGTAGCTACAGAAGAGACGGTTTGTGTAAAGTTTCACTTGGCTGAGTATTTTGTGAAACGTCTAGTTGAATTTGTTTAGCTTTAGCGTCAATGTTTGATAAATACGACCATAATAACATTAATAACGTATAAGCTTAACTCAATTCGAAAATTGGAGATTTTGTAATATTTTCGACAGGTTTAACCCTTAATTTGACAAAAAACACTAAAGTTCCATTATTAAAGTCGCATCAGGTTCGATGATTCAAACGATTGTGGTTCAGAAAAAAATACAAAAAGAGGGCCATAGGTTTTGTCCAGTATATTGGACAATGCCAAATTAAGGGATATCATTATGACTTTACAAAATAGGTATAGAATCGTAAGCGTAGTGGCCTATATTCTAGAATATAGACGTAGAAAGTAAAACCTTAGAATATAACATCAATTAAAAAAATATATTTATGGGTTACACAGTCATGTTTATAAATGTGTTTAGTTTCTTAGATACTTAGACTCTTGAATGAAAGAATCACATTTTATTTAAACAACAGCACCAAAACGATTTGAGCATGAATGAAAAGAACATATTAAATAAAAATAAAAGTACCTAACGCTAGGAAATACATCACACCATTCCATTTAACTTGGTGCAATGTACCCAACGGATTTCTCACTCTTATTCGATCAATCAATCAAATGGAGAAAGAATTCTTGAATCTCCGAAGCATGTCGGGGAATCTAATTTCCTGTGCTGACCATTGCTGAATATGGAGTCTCTGATCAAACGAAACTACGTACTCGTATATCTAAGAAATGTGCGAAAATATTACGTATTTTTTCTGCTGCGAAAATAAATACGTAATAATATTTCTGGGAATTGATGGTGTTCTTAGAAGTGTTTTGAACACGCTCCATATGCCCTTACCCAATTCAGTAAGCGTAGCTCGTAAGTAATATTAGAAACCGTTTACGTTTTGAACTCCGTTTGAACTGCTGTTTTATAAAATTAACTCTTTATTTGTTGTTTTAATCATGGTTTATTTAAAAACAACTCTTATCTTGCTGTAAAAATTTACATCGATTAATTATGAATGTGACATATTATTATTGATAAATAGTACATTATTGCAGTCGCCGGAAAAAAAGGGCTTTTCGGAGGAGTAGGGAGGCCGGATAGTGATACGAAACCTATAGTGCTTGTCTCACACATATGCAATTAAAATAAAAAAATACACAGGCGCCATGTTTAGAAAAAAATTTATTCCCGGCCTAGGCCTTCACTTTTGTATGAAATTCCTTTACAGTTCTCTGGATTTGTTATGCCCGAAATGTGATACTTCGAAGCTTGTTATATCGCACGTTATGACGACATTTAATTGCATGTTTGAGAAAATGATATTCCACAAAGTGCTGCCACTCCTTTTCGTTACATGTAATGAAATTCTTCGAAATTCATTATTATTCCTGGTTTATTTATTAGGTTTTAAGCAATACCATCATTTGAATTAAATATCTCGCTCACCTTATCCCTCCGCATATCATATCATACCGCGGTTGCAAGCGACATTGTCCATGAATTCTCTAAACTGCTTCCAACTGTATGAACTGTACCTTAATACGACTGTTTTATCTTTTGTTTACGAGCTCTGAGCATTATGTGTGGCAGTTTGGCAAAATTTAAGTCCCATTCCCGTTTATTTTGCATTTGTTGAGAAAGTTGAGCATCCGTACTTTATGTTAGTTAAGAATTTTATTCTCTTGTTTGTCTAAGTAGACATTTGTTTAACGTACGTTTATGTTGTGACTGATGCGAAGTTCGTATTGTTATTGAGTTGACAGGCTTTTTGTTCGACTTTATAATGATCAAGAAGTAAAAGGAATCAGGTACATTGTTTCACAGATAATGTCATTACATTACTTATAAAAAAATAACGCATATTACCTAAATGTGCAGGCTGGTTGGAGGCGATGTGAGACCTTAGGTATGTCATTTGTTGGACTCGTTTTGTACCTTAACCAATATAAGTCAAGACTCATTAGACCCAGATCTAATGGCTATATATGAACACAAAAGAAGGACTTAAGTTCACCTAAGGTAATTACGTCTATAGAGGCAAATTCATCTGTTGGTGATATCAAAAAACGCAATACGTTAGGACAAGCGCACCGCTCTTTTTTTATATGAATAGCGCCAAAGTTAAGGCATTTAAGGTATAGGGGGCCTTAAAATGTTGCACTTGATTTGTGTGATATTGTATAATATCATTTGCCTGTACGGACGCATACAGTACAAGTAGTTTATTGCACTCACAAAACATATACTTAGGAGGATTACATGCAAGAAATTACAATTAGATGTAAACAACAGTTGATGTCCATTCCCCATTCGGTAGACAAAATTTGGCTACCGAATGGAGAACTTATACATATAAAATAAAACAGTGGACCATTTATTTTATGCGTCTTCCCCAAATATAACTAAGTATAATATGAAAATGTATCAAACCTAAAACGAGGCCACATTTCCGACCTGAATATTTTTTCACTCCCATATCCTCAGCTTTCAATAATGTCGCGATACACTTTCGGCTTCCGGATGTGTCTGAAGATATATCGCCGAGATTAAGTCTCTATAGGACGTTTACCTTTATTTTGGAATCTTGTTCCACGCGCGTAGCGTTCTAAGTCTTTTGGTAGTAGGTAGAAGGCGCAAAATCTGTGGGCGGGGCTTAAGCGGAATAATAGAGTCACTGCTAGCATCTAAGATGATTTATTTGTGTTTTCCCTGTTGGAAGCTTAGGTTTAGGATGGATTTCGATTTAAAAGGGCACGTAGCTGAGGTTATGTGCTCGATATCACTCATGCACGGTATTAGTTGATAATTTCTGTTGTTTTTGGGGTTCCGTACCTCAAAAGGAAAAGCGGAGCCCTTTTTGATCACTTTGAAGTCCGTCCGTCCGTCTCTGTCCCTCTCTGTTCGTCTCGGGAACGCGTGAAGATAACAAGTTGAAATCAAAACCATGTATTCTAGTCTACAGTCCCTTGAATACGTGAAAAAGTCAAACTCTAAGTTAACGTAAAGAAAGATACGGCCTTTTATGCCGCATAAAATTTATATTTCGACACTCAAGTGAACCAATATAGGGCATTTGCCGTTAACCTAGAACTATAATATTTGGCAAGTAATGTCGTCTTATGCTACAAGTGTAAGGAAAATCAGAGAACTATTTGTAACGAAATCATAAAAAATATAATATATATTTAAAGTACGTAAAACATTTTCCAAGGTAAAGTTTAGTTTCTCGCTCAGTACAGCTAATCTTTTCGTTAGAGCAATCTGCAGTGCTCTCATAGTTCTTACGGAACCCTAAGTGCGCGAGTTTGACACGCGCTTGATCGGCTTTTGTAGTATTACTTTCGTTACAGTTTTGCTTAGAGAACGTTTTTTTTTTGTTTAGGTTTGATTAGTTAGTAGTAAAGTATAGTTAGTTAGTCATTGGACTGTGGCAGTTATCCCCCGGTAATAATTTCACCCCACATTACCTTACAGGTTATTTTCATAATTAAAATTGTTTTTTATTTATTTTTCTACAACATCATCATCAGATACTAACAATTTTTTTGGTGTTTTTTTTTTATCGATGTTAAAATCTTCGTAAAACCAAATTAAACCCAAACAGATTGTTACTACGGAAAGCAAGCAATACCCTAAGGCAGATTCAAGTACATTTCGAATACATTTTTGTTATTAAACTTAGCTTCGTTTACACTACATCTTGGCCAAACTGCCGTAAAATTTTGATTGTTCTTCATGTAACAGCGGATAACAACTTCGGAAAGGCCAATGCTCCGGGCGAGACCGGGCGCAAAATGAGACGGCAAAGAAAAACTTAGTGCGAGTAATAAAACTTCCTGATACCAAATTTTTGATCACGTATTGTCAATAAGGTTCAGATTTATTGCCGTGCATAGTATTTTTAACCGACTTTCAAAAAGGAAGTTCTGTTTCACTGCATATATTTTTTTAAGTGTTGACAGCTATTTCTATGCTGACTGTACGTATTTTTATCTCTACAGTTTCAAGGTGAGCTCGCAATGACCCACTTCTGCTTTGTCCGGTGCGCGTTCATCTATACATATAAACGGACAAGTCCTGACTGACTGACTGACTGACTGACTGACTCACTCATCAACGTAGAGCCGAAACTACTGAACCTAAGAACTTAAAATTTCTAGAATAGATCAAGTATACGATGCAAGCAAGCACTAAGAAGGGATTTTTCGAAACTCATCCCTTAAGGGTGTCAAATCGGGGTTGAAAGTTTGTATGAAACTTACGTAATTTTTGAGTTAGAGTAATAAAACTTTGTGTATAGATTTTCGATCTAAAAACAAAAAAACTAATTTCAGGATTTTTGAAAACTCATTCTTTAAAGGGGTTAAATAGGGGGTGAAAGTTTGTATGAGGAACTTGGAATTATTTGAGTAAGAGTGGTAATATTTCGTGTACAGCTCTTTCTATACAAAGTAAGAAAACAAGTTTCAGCATTTTTGGAAATTCATCCCCGAAAGGGGTTAAATGCACAATGAAACTTTGTAAGAAAGACGTGGTCTATTTGGGTAAGGGGTGCATTATTTTACTTGTAGACTGATCATCAATAACTGAAAACATGTATATTAGCGTTTTTGAAAATTCAACCCCTAATGGGGTAAAGAGGGAGGTGAAAGTTTCTATGAAGAGCTTGGGATTCTTTGAGTAGGAGTGGTAATATTTCGTGTATAGGTTCTTCTATGCAAAGTAACAAGACAAGTTTCAGCATTTTTGGAAATTCATCCCTGAAAGGGGTGAAATGGATAGTGAAACTTTATTTGAAAATCGAGCCTTTTTGAGGAAGAGGTGCATTATCTTGTGTGTACACTGATCATCAAAAACTAAGAACACGTATTTCAGCGTTTTTGAAAATTCAACCCCTCATTGGGTAAAGAGGGAGGTTAGTTTGAGGTTCTTTGAGTAACATTACGTGTATAGATTCTTGTATGCAAAGTAAGAAAACAAGTTTCAGCACATTTGGAAATTCATCCCCGGAGGGGGTTAAATGGAAATAGAACTTTGTATGAGAATCGGGCCTTTTTTGAGTAAGAGGTGCACTATTTTGCGGGTAGACTCTTCATCAAAAACTGAGCATATTGATTTCAGTGTTTTTGCAAATTCAACCCCTAATGGGATACGCTCAAAGGTGACAGTTTGTATACAGAGCTTGGAATTTTTTGAGTAAGAGTGATAATATTTCGGGCATAGGTTACCTAATCATAATACAAAAAACTTTTCACCACAAATGAAGTTAAAAAGTATGAGATGCATTTTTTTATATTCATCCCCTAAGCATGTGAAATTGAAGGTGACAAAATTTTCATGTTATGAATAAGAGGTATGCGGGTTTTTTTGTAGAATATTCACTTAACATTGAGAAAATAAACTTAAGTTTTTTATGGAAATTCATCTCCAAAATGGGTGTAATGGGAGGCGAAAGTTTGGTTGAGAAAAGATGAGATTGTTTTCGTAAGTTTGCGTTTGGTCATATTCCGTGTGTCAAAATACTACTTTTTGAAATGTACGAGTACCTATTGTCTGAGTAAAGGGGGAAGATGAAAGTTCTTGTGAGGAATATTTTCGTGTATAAACTCTGTATTCATTTTTGGAAAGTTATCTCCTGAAGAGGTTAAAAACTTTACTCCTGAAGAGGTTAAAAACTTTATATGCGAAACGTAGGATTGAGTGACAAAACTTCGTGTAAAAAAATTGCATTTTTAGGGTTCCGTAGGTACCTCAAAAGGAAAAACGCAACCCTCAAAGGATCACTTAGTTGTCTGTCCGTCTATCAAATAAAATGGGAATTCAAATCATATAAGTACTCAGGGCTGTAATCCTTTGAAGTCGTTAAAAAAACAAACATTAAGTTATAACGTAAAAAAAGATCCGGCTGATGTTTACCTATGCCACAACAAACGTCAATACTCTCAAGGGAATCAAATTTTATAATGTACTTAGGTATTTTCAGTTGAAATAAAACTATGAATTTGGCAAGTAATTACGTGTCTTACTCTCTTACTACGAGTACTTATATCCACTCAATTGCTTCGAATTTTGAGTTGGACTCTATTTATATAAGAAAATAAGAGCGGTGACAGGTAGCCGTAGTTACCAAAAGCAATCTAGTGGATAGGGAGTAATCTAAAACTATACATTACTAATAAAGAAAAGTAGTCTGTATTTAAAGTACGTAAAACAGTTTTCCAACGGTGACGTTGAATTTGCCACTTAGTATATTTTATCTTTTCCTTAGTAATGTCGTAATGTGCAGTGATTTCATAGTTCGCAAGGAACCCTCTGTGCGCGAGTCTGAGAACACTGATTTAAACGTTACAGGAAATTCCTACCCTTAAGAGGCCTTATTCCTTTAAAAAAATATATATATATTATGACAAATGATATTGATAATTTCAACCAACTTTTTGAAGTAAATAATACTTTTCCTCGTGTTCTAGGTAGTAACATAGTCATTTCATGCTTTCATTGCGTGCAGTCGAAATAAGTTGAAAAAACTAATTTTCCGCGTGAATTTTGTCAATTTCGAGTAGTTTTTGAAACAAAAATTATCACTGAAAAGCTCAAACTGTAGGTTTCAAATATATACCAATAAATCCCAATAGCCCTGTTCTAGGTAGGAACATATAATATGTTAAGAAACATGTTTGATCATAGAGAAATATGTCTAAAACAATCAGCATTTTAAAAGGAATAAGTCCTCTTAAGGTGATTAAACTTTTGACTATGATTTTGTTCGGTTCATCGGAAAATTAATTACCCCATGTGTATACCACGACGTGATCTAGAAATATATAAATCTACTATCCAAAAATTTATGTATACGCGCAGATTTCTATTAGTTGTATTATTTTAAGACACAACAAAGCGGGTAGAAAGTTGCACAAATAACGTTTCCAGACCCTGTGCGGGCGAAGCCGCGGGCAAAAGCTAGTTAGTATATATATTCTTTGTTCATAGCCAGTTGCACGCGTCGGTCGGTTGCATCGTCACTCATCACGACCAAATGTGTAGGTTGTTTTACATTACAAACTATCGAAAGTTTATTAGGCATTTTATTTTAGGTGTTCTGTTACAAAATACTAAGCGTTACAGTTGTTTGTTTTTTTTATAGAATGGTATACTATGTCACTTACATTATTTGTGTAATTTATTGACGATGCAAAAGTGACGGTTTGGCCCATGACGTCTGATTCCCCGAATGTCTAGTCGCCATACGTCCATTCCCTGAACACCCATGAATCCTACTTGAATCCATACATTTTATCTTTATTTTTATACAAAAAGCTCCAGAAAAAAATGTTTAAAGACCGATCTAAGGCTATTTTCGAAACCACTACCTCAATTCGTCTAATTGCCGCAATACAGATAACGAAAAACCAATTCGATAAAGACACTGACAATTATTTTCCCTTCCAAGCACTCCAGACAAAAAGAAACAATTTAGAAGCGATCGCAGTGGAAAACGATGTAAGTGCAATACGCTGTGCCCGCTATGTGGCCTGCATTGCAATATACGTCTTAACTTAGCCAGATGGATTTTCAGCTTCGACCTCTCATTCGTAATGGCTGTGGGGCGTTTTTAAATTGAATTACTAAGTTTCCTTTTAAAGGTACATTTTGGGTAAATATATTAACATTATGTTGCATAAAGTTTATTTTAAATAAAATATTTTCCAGAAAAATTAAATGGCTCTCGCATGAGGTTCAGTGGTCCAATAGGCAGGGCACCCGTGTTGGCCCGGCAAGTTGTTAGAGACGCAGAACGTTCGAATCATTTCAAAGCATTAAATTTTTCGCTTCATTTTATACATTTGGTTTACGCTAGCAGAAGTTACTACTTTCATCATCATCATCATCATCTCAGCCATAGGACGTCCACTGCTGAACATAGGCCTCCCCTTTGGACTTCCATATATACCGGTTGGAAGCGACCTGCATCCAGCGCCTTCCGGCGACCTTTATAAGGTCATCTGTCCACCTTGTAGGTGGACGTCCTACGCTGCGCTTGCTGGTCCGAGGTCTCCACTCGAGCACTTTTCGGCCCCATCGGCCATCTGCTCTGCGTGCTATGTGGCCTGCCCATTGCCACTTCAACTTGCTAATCCGGTGAGCTATATCGGTCACTTTAGTTTGTCTACGGATTTCCTCATTTCTGATTCGATCACGTAGAGACACCCCGAGCATAGCCCTCTCCATTGCACGTTGAGCGACTTTGAGCTTTGAGATGAGGCCGATAGTGAAAGACCACGTTTCGGTGCCGTAAGTCATCACTGGTAACACACATTGGTTGAAGACTTTCGTCTTGAGGCACTGAGGTATGTCGGACGAAAAGACATTGCGTAGTTTCCCGAACGCTGCCCAGCCGAGTTGGATTCGGCGGTTGACCTCTTTCTCGAAGTTGGACCTACCTAATTGGACCACTTGTCCTAGGTAGATGTATGAATGAGTCAACAACTTCGAGTACCGAGTTTTCTACTACTTTAATAAAAGTTACTACTTTAATAAAAGGTAAAATAAGTTTCTGTCAAAAATGTCATTTTAGTGACAAGCTTTTATAGCCGACTGTATTTTTCTTTAGATATCCATCAAATGCTCACTGAGACAATTCTAAAGAGCCCAAACTCGGTAGGATTGCTTTTTCTATTGTAGAGTTCCTATGGCCACCTTCCGGCTCCATCATCAGATCAGCCCCATGGTACCATATTATTGTATTGTCATCAAAGTTCAGTAAGTATGCAAAATTTTAGCTTAATCAGTTGACGATATCTGCTTAAAAATTTGAGTTGCAAGATTCCACCCGAACAAACATACTTAAATACATACATCATCATCATCATCATCTCAGCCATAGGACGTCCACTGCTGAACATAGGCCTCCCCTTTGGACTTCCATATATACCGGTTGGAAGCGACCTGCATCCAGCGCCTTCCGGCGACCTTTATAAGGTCATCTGTCCATCTTGTAGGTGGACGTCCTACGCTGCGCTTGCTGGTCCGAGGTCTCCACTCGAGCACTTTTCGGCCCCATCGGCCATCTGCCCTGCGTGCTATGTGGCCTGCCCATTGCCACTTCAACTTGCTAATCCGGTGAGCTATATCGGTCACTTTAGTTCGTCTACGGATACATACATACAATGCAAGTTAAATAAAAGCTTGTAAAAATATCGTCTGTTATTTTCTCTTATCGTGTATGTACCGTCGCTCCCGCTCTCGGGACAATGGTGTCCCGGAATTTTGGGAGGAATGCGTGAAACTGAAGTCAACACAGAGAGGCCCTTACGATATTTTAATGTAACGTAAGGTATACTGAGCGGTTGTAGTCCCTGCCCGTGTTATGGGATGGGACGCAGACAGAGACAGCGCCCAGTTGGTGCAAAAATCATTTATGGTTCTATGGAATCTAAATTCATACTGGACTAAGGGAATGAAATGGAGGACTGGCTAACTGGGCTATTGAATGAGACAAGCGGAGGTCTACCAGGAAAATAGTTTCATGTCTAATCGGCACTGTTATCAGTAGTCCGATTATTTAGTCCGATGATTGGAATAATGAGACTTTGTGATTTTAGTAGTCCGATGCTATAGAAAGTCGGACTACTGAGGCTTGTAGTCCGGTAGGAATAATATATAATTAAATCAAAAAGGGTGCGTTAGTATAAACATGCTTTTTAGTTTTCCAGCATGGAATATTGAAACAAGAAAGTGTCGTTAGTCCGATCCTTGGACTAAATAATCAGACTAGGTACTGATACTAGAGTTTGTATTATATGCATATCAATATTAAGTACGATTGTAATGGTTCATTATTTTTTGACGTGGAAAGACCGCTTTTTTTCACCTCTGAAACAAAGTATAAAACAAAGTCACTTCCTCTCTGTATGTCTGTCTGTCCCTATGTATGCTTAGATCTTCAAAACTACCCAACGGATTTTAATGCGGTTGTTTTTTAATAGATATAGTGATTCAAGAGAAAGGTTTATACGCACACTACATGCATAATTTATCAGTATTGCGCCCGTGCGAAGCCGGGGCGGGCCGCTAGTAAAGTACAAAGAAAAACTTATTTGGGTAACCTCGCGGAAGATACCGTAATCGAACCCGTTATCGTCGATTACCGGTCCAACGTGTCACTTTACCACATCAACGCCAGGAGTCCTCTCGCATTATTCAATGTAAAGATAAACCATAAGGTTTGTGTGTTGATACTTACATTGTTTATTCAAAAGACTGTAAAGCTTAGCCATCTCAATGTAATGTTACGAGTACATACTCGTATATTGTTCGTGTATGTTAAATTAAATTTTATTTTAAAGTTTGTTAACATTTATATTTGTGATATCCGTCTAGACTGAATAATAATACTTTTATACGTTGTCAGAATCAAATCCAACAAAATCAATGCAGCGAGCAGTAATGTCAAAAGTTTTCCATTATTTGTGAGATTCGTTCAGATCCCGTTTTATTTTAGGGAATAATTTGAAAATCTGATCCACTCAAGCATTGAGCAGAGACAATGAATTACCCCAAAAGCGATTCTCTTAACTTTTCAACTTCCGCCATTGTTGAAAGCCGTTAAAGTTTCATCAGAATCGGTTCATTGGCTTCCCTTACTTCGGAACTGGTATTAACTACTCTGATGTGTAAAATACGATGTCGCGTTACCGGTTACAAGACTTTTTAATCTGGTAAAGTGAATTACGGTCGGGTTTTGAGACCTAGGGGAAATGAGGTGATACTCGTAGATATTACCTACTTTTTTAAAAGAGATACTCTTTTCATTTTACCTACATTAGCCGAAAGAACTGCAACAGTAAAAATAAATTTTACATCCACTGAAATATTTTTACGTTTCATCGACCAGTCGTGCGCCCGCCTTGTTACTATGGCTTCTTGTGATCTTAACTAAATTGATTGTTCAACTTGTTGGAAGACTTTACATGCTGCGTTATCCGGTACACGGTTGCCAATCGAAAACCTTTTCCTTTATTTTAATTCAGTTTTTCAGATTTTTTGCCGGACTCCAATGAATCATTACTTTAAAAAACTTTCGAGACACAGTCAGGAACGGCCCGACATGTTTTGAACTCGTATGGAGTACTAGTATAGGAGTTCGAAACATGTTGTCGTTCCTAAAAATTTCACGTGAGTGTAAACCGCTTATTACTATACAGGGTGTGGCCTGTAATAGGAGCAATAAATTTAAACATAGATTCTACTCTTCAAATTGAACAACATTTGTTTAGCAACTTTAAAAAAAAGTCTGTTTTCCGAAATTTCTTATTTCAAACAAATTAAATAGTATTTTCAATGTACGTCGTCCAATGTTGACATTCCCTGAGCATTGACATAGCTATCACTCTACTAATATCGGACATTTCGCAATACATTGCTTCTTTGTCTAAACATTATTCTGCAAAATATCATTTAATACACGGTATTTTCAAAAGTTGCTTAACAAATGTTGTTTAGTTTCAAGGGAAGAATCTGTGTTTTAATTTATTGCTCCTGTTACAGGCCACACCCGGTATATAACAATCTTATACTGACACTTTATCCTTACTGTATAAAAGTATATGTTGCTCGAAATAAATGAATTTGTTTTTTTTTTATAATAAGCTTGTTTAGTATAACGCACTGAGCATATAATGAGCGAAAGTTATAATTTCAAAATATTTAAATATACACATTACAGTCTCTTTTTTATAATACTATAATTAATCATTACTTACCTTGTTATCGGCTTATTGAAATATCTACGAAACGGGTTTTACGTAACTCACGTCGGAGAAGTCGAAAATCGCTCGACATTTTTCGAATCGGTCCGCGATTCATCACCACGAGAGCCGATCAGTCGAGGCAGTAGCCAACCGTACACTGGACCGTGTTACCGGCTCTTTATAAATCTTTTAACCTCTTTCTTGAAGTCTCGATAGTTTAGTTATTATTCGTGCCCAAAACTTAGACGCTCAGAAGCAAACAATTCTGTAATAGAATTGTGCGGGTGAATGTAAATTTGGCGAAAAGTATCACACGGGTACGCACACCGACACACCGAAGCAAAGCTCTAGTCTCTAATCCAGTCAGGTTTCGGCTAATTCATAAGCAGCTAAGTATCGCACCTGAGCTCAATTAGGGTAGTGTTACACAGGTTAAAGGCTAAGTAAAGGTCGCTAGATTCAGTTGGAACATAATTATAATGCACAAAGGAATCACCCATGCAGCAAATAGGCTGTATAACAGCGTATACAGTCATTTGAGACCCCGGACATTTTGTCGCAGTGACGTGCCATAATAGGGTAGTTTGGGGAGTAAACGGACCGGTGTTAATTAATACAATAAATGACATAAATTGATTAATATTCTTTAGTTAATATTACCTATGAGTCAATTGTCAATTGATTTATTTATCGTCGTTGTTATTTCGTTAACTGACTCTCCGTAACAAATCAAATGTTTGGTTTGCATTAATATACCAACAAATCATATTGATCAATTAATTCAATTAATTACGTAATTATTTAAATTTACAAACATACAAAAACATCTAAAATATTATACATTTTTAATTTTTATTGTTTATAATTTAATAACTAGTGGAGTGTATTACTTAATAAAAATTACGAAAAAACAGTGATTATCATTTATGAAAAAAAAATGTTAAAATTTATTGGGTTCAAAACTGTTAGTTTTTCCTTGTTTATTAACCCAGGTCCATTTACTCCCCAAACTACCCTATTGTCACGTGACTGCGACGAAATCCGGGGTCTAGTCATTATACCTCTAATTTAAGTTGTATAAATGCTGTATACGTGTTTGTACAGCCTGTGTGCTACTAGGTCTGTATTCTGTGCATTATATGTTCCAACTGAATAGCTAGTGGCTTTCATTCAGGAAGAATTTTGGCAGAATGGTGTCATGTTCTGGCACATCTGCGGGCTGACACCACGAACAGCGTAAACACATTGCAGTAAAACTGTGACCTAGTTTTATCTAGTTATACTATTATAAAATTCTATATTTGTATTGAAAATCTTTTTTCAGGCATTTTTAATAGCGTGATGCAGGATCGTCGTTTGTTTTGTATGGGTGCACGGCGCCGTGCCAGCCTGGCGCCATCTGTTTTCTTAATTTCCTTTGTCCTCGCATCACGCCGAAACGGCAGGGATTTTTTTATACAATTTTGGTACAGGGATAGCTGGACATCAAAAGATGGTAATAGAATACTTTTTATCCATTACGGTAAAAAAAAAAAAATAGGCGGTAGAAGTTTCAGCCACCTCCTAGTGTATAATACTAGCTTTTGCCCGCGACTACGTACGCGTGGAACTGGATAAAAGGGATTATTAAAAGCGCCTAAGCAAATGTAAGAGCAATTGTGCTATTGGTCTAATAATTACATTTCCTACAAGGTCACCGCACCCCAACAGAAATGTTCACTCAATTTTCAATCTTTTTAGGTATAATTTCCAGGATGAAAACTATCCTATGTCCTTCCTCGTATCTTAAACTATCTCTATGCCAAATTTCATCAAAATCGATTCAGCGGTTTAAGCGTGAAGAGGTAACAGACAGAAAGACACACTTTCGCATTTATAATATTAGTATGGATGTATGTTATATTGTAAGATGTACTGACCTTTGCTGCCTTTATGGAACTAGATGGATTCGTGTGGCCTTGTACGACATTTATTTACTTATTTACTCAGATACACACTTTGAATTTATAACACCCCATAGAAATGGTAGGTATAACACCCCATACAAATGGGGTGTTATAAATTCAAAGTGTGTCTGAATTATATATATATATATATATATATATATATATATAAATAAATGTGGCGCATAACGCAAACCTCCTTCAAAGTAGCACCCCGTTCAAAAAACTAATCCAAAACTCCACTAATCACCAAATTGCGAGCAAAACAAGGGTCACATATGCACTACGGAGCGAACTTTCTGGACCATTCCGCATAACTAACTGCTGCATAAAGTCGGAATAAATGTTCGGTCGCGAGACGTGATTTACACAACGCCTGCAGATAGCTTGTACTGTATATCTGACAGGTTTTTGGGCAAGTAAGCTATAGCAGTATGCAAATTGTAGTATCGGAACTTCGTAAGTTGTATCTATATATATATTACGCGAGGCCGATTTTTGTACATCCCATCAGATCTACAGTTATGGTCTGATTTTGATAAATGATATGTCATTAGATTCGTCTCATGCTGGAGAGGTGCATAAAACTCTTGGAATTTTAATTTTTTCCTGAAATGGTACTGAAAAATGGATTTGAAAAAACTACTGTGCGCTAACCACGTGACTTTGACCACGTGACCTGTGATCCCTATTTTGACATAAGATGACCGAATAATAATAAGCATGATTTGCTCACAAACCTGTAGTAAGTTGTTCAGCATGATGAAATATTATTTTTGAGTCGGCAACATAATATCCGCAACACTTAAAACATGTACGAATATGCAAAAATAATTTTACAGTTTGTTGACAATGAATGACAGTAACCATATTCTGACAACTATTAATGTCTTTTTTATTGGGGGCTATTATGTCAATGCTCTAAATTGCCAGGTTGTTTTTCTTTTTAAAATGTTGATATGGAAACTTTTTTGTGTGGAGAAAAAAGCCGGTTAAGTGCGAGTTGGACTGGTACTCGAAAGACTAGAAAAACTGACCGTCATTCAAGGATAGATTATTTTTATAGGCGAGTTTTACAATAAATCAAAGCAGAAAAAAATTAGTAAAACTAATTTAAAAGTCATTCAAATAAGTAAATTTAATGATAGATTATTATAAATGTGATTACATAAGTCCATCAAAAAAATAATTTCAAGGAAAATGGCATGAGTCATGGTAAATTAAATGGTATTTTACAAGAAAAAACTTAGTCCTTCCGCTTGCATGTCAACGGGATGGGAAATGTGGTCGAGTTGAGAATAAGGACGACTTGACAATGTAGCTAAGTTGGGAATGTATCTACATTGGTAATACGGATGAGTTGGTAAAATGGACGAGTTGGAAATGTGGACGAGTTGGGAATATGGACAAGTTGGGAATGAGGATGAGTTGGTAAAATTGACAAGTTGGTAATATAGACGAGTTGGGAATATGGACGAGTTGTTAATATGGGCGAGTTGGGAATGTGGATGAGTTGGCAAAATGAACAAGTTGGGAACACGGACGAGTGGGCAATGTGGACGAGTTGAGAATATGGACGAGTTGGGAATGTGGATGAGTTGGCAAAATGAACAAGTTGGGAACACGGACGAGTGGGCAAGGTGGACGAGTTGGCAATGAAGACGACTTGGTAATACGGACGAGTTCGTGATATGGAAGATTTGGCAATAAAGACGAGCTGATAATAAGGACAAGTTGGTATTGTAGACGAGTTGGGAATATGGACGATAAGGAAATGCGGATGAGTTGGCAATGTGGATGAGTTGGTAAAATTTACAAGTTGGGAACATGGACAAGGGGGCAATGTGGACGAGTTCGTATTATGGACGAGTTAGCAATGAAGACGAGTTGGTAATACGGACAAGTTGGTAATATGGACGAGTTGTCAATGTGGACGAGTTGGGAATATGGACGAGTTGGGAATGTGGATGAGTTGGCAAAATGAACAAGTTGGGAACACGGACGACTGGGCAATGAAGACGACTTGGTAATACGGACGAGTTGAGAATATGGACGAGTTGGAAATGTGGATGAATTAGCAAAATGAACAAGTTGGGAATATGGACGAGTTGGCAATAAAGACGAGCTGATAATAAGGACGAGTTTGTATTGTAGACGAGTTAGAAATGTGGATGAGTTGGCAATGTGGACGACTTGGAATTGTGGACGAGTTGGGAATAATATGGACAAGTTGGAAATGTGAACGAGTTGTATTTGTGGACGAGTTAGCAATATGGACGAGTTGGCATTGTTGATGGGTTGGAAATGAAGACGAGTTTGGTGTATGGACGAGTTGGTAATGTGGACGACTTGGCATTTTGGACGAGGTGGGAATATGGACGAGTTGGAAATGTGGACGAGTCGTATTTGTGGACGAGTTGGTATTGTGGACGAGCAAGTAATATGGACGCGTTGGCATTGTGGATGAGTTGGGAATATAAACGAGTTGGCAATGAAGACGAGTTGGTAATACGGACGAGTTGATAATATGGATGAGATTGGCAATAAAGACATTGTAGACGAGTTGGGTGTATGGACGAGTTGGAAATGTGGACGAGTTAGCAATATGGATGAGTTGGCATTGTGGACGAGTTGGGAATATGGATGAGTTGGCAATAAAGACGAGTTGGTAATTTGAACGAGTTGGCAATGTAGATGAGTTAGGTGTATGGACGAGTGGGCAATGTGGACGATTTGGCATTGTGTACGAGTTGGGAATGTGGACGAGTTGGGAATATGGACGAGTTGGAAATGTGGATGAGTTGTATTTTTGGACGCGTTGGAATTGTGGACGAGTAGGGAATATGGATGAGTTAGCAATATGGTCGAGTTGGCATTGTGGACGAATTGGGAATATGGACGAGTTGCCAATGGAGACGAATTGGTAATATAGACGAGTTGGCAATGCAGATGAGTTGGGTGTATGAACGAGTTGGCAATGTGGACGTGTTGGGTGTGTGGACAAGTTGGCATTGTGACCCAGATGGGAATATAGACGAGCTGACATTGTGGACGAGTTGGCAATGTGGAATAATTAACATGTTACCCTAACACGCGAAACTTGATAGGCTTCCGTTTTTACCGACAATGGTAAGGAACCCTAAAATTAGGTTTTTATTATAGACTTGAGAGTATAGATAGCATCTCCCTCAGTCTTCTGTCAGACACTATTTCAATGAGAGGAAAGACACGAAAGTTAGGATTTGGAATTCGGGTATTAGGCCTTCAGCTCAACTTTTTGAAAAAAAAAAATATCTTATATTCTTTTTTCAAACATGTTTAGCTGTTTTATATATTGGATTTTTTTATTACACATATTTGACACATTCTTTTTTTTATGGTGGATTATTGTTGGTCAGTAATTTATTTAGATTAGTAAGTAGGGTTTGATTAAGTATAACTATCGGAAGAATTTCAAACACAATGTGTAATTGTTATGGAATAAATGATTGATGATGATGACATGGCAGCACCCATATTAAGAAAATTTGCACGATCTACAAGCATTGATAATAGTGGTTTTTCGTGTAGGTATCTATAAACGTTTTTTGCTCTCTATTTCATACAATTGAGTTTATGTAACATTTTTTAGTATCAATATTTTGAAGTATTTACGATTATGAATGAATACATAAACAGTTACGCACTCCATGATCTCCTTTTTAAAACCTGTAGGCCTATGATGGTTGCGTTTATCACGTGATAAATAAGTGTCAAAGCATCCGTCACGTTTTGACCAATTGCGAGTGCAAGGGACAGATGCTTTGTCACTTATTTATCACGTGATAAACGCAACCATCATAGGCCCCCTGCGTAGTGAGTGACCAAATCTGTAATTTCGATTCATGTGCTATTTCTGGAAATTGATAGAAATCGATCAAATCGATAAATGTATGTCCTGAAGAAAGAACAACAAATTAAAATTCTACCAATCTGATGTTCGGTCCTATGAAAATATGTCAATTTTTTATTTAAGTTATGGGACTATATTGTCATGAATTATAGTTTTCCATAAAACGAATACCTAATATGCATTTTATTTGTGAAACAGATCAGCAGATCACATGTCATTAATGTATAAATTATTTTTACAAAAGAGTTGAAAAAGTTGTCACGATGAAGCCAGCAGTTGGCTATCAGGCCTGGCTCTAGCCTGGCATGTTTTAACGTTTTTAAAACATCATTTTAACGTGTTTTTTTTCAGTATTTATTCTTCGTTCCCCAAAAACTTCTTATCGATAAAGTAGTTATTTTCTGTAACACTACCGGACTTCCATATTCTAGCGGCGGTTCGACGCCGCAACGGGTCTCTAGTTATATGTATTTACTAAAAAGTGCTCAACTTCATACGCGTATTTTTTTAAGACCCTTCGAGAACATGAACGTTGTTATATCACGTTCGAATAGTCGAGCAAGTAGTGGTTTTCTTAAACATATAATTAAACAATGAAACAAAAAAATACACCACTCAAAAAATATAATATAATTCAACTGTTTAGCCTGTTCATGAACTCAGACGCCATGTTAAAAAAAATACTTCCCGGCCTCGGCCTTCAATTGTGTATGAAATTTCTTTAGAGCCTTATCACACTTGCAATTTGCGAGCGTATTTTGTATGAAGGCGATCGCGCAGCGTGTTCGCCGCGTCGCTTATATGTATAGAAAATACGCTCGCAAATCGCAAGTGTGATAAGGCCCTTACAGTTCTCTCGAGTTGTTCCGCCCAAAACATGATACTTTGAAGCCTGTTATAACGCACGTTATGACGACATTTCATAGTAGGTATATTTGAGAAAAATCATTTTACTATGTACGACACAATGAAGCTTAAATAGCAAAAAGTCTATGTAGACCGATATTTCCAAAATATTGCATGATATTATTTGAATAGCTGAACTCGCAAAGCTTCGTTTAAGTACCGCCTTGTTTTTATCGTATGTATATATTATATAGTCTTATAAGTGTTATAATGTCTGAGTAAAGGTGCAAGAATTTTGACAAATATAATTTTGTCAAAAATAATGTTCTTAGAAATCAGCTTAAATAAACCTATTAAGTATAAAAATACTCAAACTCTTAAGAAATAATACCCTCGTATGTTTGCGAACAAATACCCAAAAACATCTGAACAAAACTCCGTCGCAAAGTCTGCATCTTAGCAAATATTGAGCGAGACCGGCCTAAAAGCACAAGCAACGTCATTTACAAAAGGACTTAACTCACGTGATTTTGGTATTAGATTGGACGTTTTTTGAAATGGAAACACAATGAGATCCGTATACTAAACGACGTAACTGACGTGTTGTTGGTACTGAGGTTAAACGTTTTGTGAAGTGGGAGAGCAATGAGAGGTTTTCAAAACTAGTGCTATTTTTGTCAGTCGAGTTGACGGGCACGTATGTCGCGTTTGAGCGGTTCGTTAGGGCTGCCCAACGATGTCAAATCTTCACTAGAGCGATGTTGTTAGGGTTGTCTCATTAATATTTTTTACTTTTATTTACTGTTACATACCTTATAAAAGCGAAACTAAAAAAGTGTCTACGAGATTCATTAAAATAATTAAACTTTTCCACATCGCGACTATTTTTATAAGCATAAGCCGTTTAGTTTGTTACAGTTATAGAGACAGATCTTTTAAGCACAAGTAGGGAGAATGAGGAGTATTAAAACAGAGGTAAGTTAAAACCAACTTAATTTTTCTGATCTATATCCCTTAGCGAAGCAAGGACAGACTCTAGGGACCAGTAGGAGGAGGAGGTGATTCAACTTACTTTTGTTACAAAACTCCTCGGGTCCAAAAACAGTTCATGAATAATCGTAAAATATGCACATACTTTTTATAGATAAGTAATTTTCATGCTTTTAAGTGCATTTTGCTTTGAAGAGCAGTTGATGATGAAAACTTTTCTAAATTATTTATAAACACGATTTAAAATAAGAAAGATATTTTCATATTCGTTGCCTGCCCTATTGAAGTGGCTATTGTCCGATTGTGGTCTGGATCCGGAAAATACAATTCCGCAGCAGAAAATCTACTCCAACAAAGATTCTCAAATCCCGAGATGCACTTTCCTAGATTTATTTTTAAGTTTTGATTTCAGCTGTCCATTTTGTGATAAGACTATTAATTCTATGAAACTGTGTTTATTTTGCCACTTATTGTGACACTTTTATACATTTTACGTCACTTTAGGCTTTAAGTGGGAATCGGGGAGAAAATCTCACTTCCTGGCCAAGATAAGACGTAAAATTGAAAACGAACGGGCGGTAATTCTTTAAGCCCCTGATCGCATATTTATGTCACTCACCTTCGGCTCATTCGCAAATTTACCGCCCTAGGTATGACATGTACAGTTACATGTTCATCTGAACAGTGCGATGGCGTTTTTATTTGTTTTGTATAAGCATAAATTACGAACAAATCACATCAGAACGGCTTGACGGATTTTAACCAATCTTGGTACAGGTATATGGATCAAAGATTGTATGATACTTTTTTAAGTTTTTACCAAACATCAGTACAGACAACAATGTAAGTTAAATGGACGAAGTTGAACATGTTTTTTTTTAATAATATCAGACAACCTCACACAAATCGATCTAGTCCCAAATTAAGCTCACGAAGGCTTGTGTCATGGGTACTAGACGACGATATACATACTTATATAGATAAATATATACTTATATACATAGAACAACCATGACCCAAACACAAATACTCGAGTTCATTAACAAATATTTGCCCTGGCCGGGATTCGAAACCGGGACCGCCGGCTCAGTAGGCAAGTGCTTACAAACTGTGCCAAACGTGTCGTCAATGCCCTTTCTCATTAATTAAAATTGTAAAAAGTTTTTGAAAATTATGTTCACTTATAATGAGTCGCGTATCACAGTTATGCTAGAGGTGCTGCTCTAGCATAACTGTGATACGCGACTCATTCTTTCGCGATATTTATCTATCTCTTTCTGTGCATTACTGTGTGAAAGTGACAGTTGACGCTATGCGCGACAAGAGTCACGAAGCATGGTTGTGCTACACGGGCTATTAAGCCTTTACTTGTTATAAAGACTTCTTTCCCAAAATAAATTGCGTCCGAAACATTTGTGTTAGAGTTCTTTAAAATATCGTAGCACTTGCTACGAAGCCTGCCAGATCTGCTACGGGCGGAGCAGGCCGTAGCGAGGCTAAACACGTGCTTTAAAACGCTTAAGACATAATATTGCTCGTACTATGTAATTTAATACGTTACCGTAAACCTCAATGGACTTGAATCGAGGAGATTGCACATTTTTATTTTTATACTTAAAACTGGCCGAGGGCGGCGCACGACCGATCGTTGTGGAGGACTTAGGGGGAGGCCTTTTTCCATTAGTGAACGGTTTTCGAAAGACATGGTGAAGATTCAAAACTAACCCGGCTCCTTAAAATAATTGCTAAAATCGCCGCTTCTTGTGATAACATCAGATTATAATACTACGTTAAGTGTGTGAGTAAATTACAAATTAAACGAACTAGATTAGAATAATAGTATAAAGAAACCGTGTTTTACAAGTGAAACAATTCATGTATCAAACTAACATGATTTACATAATATGATATGTTTGAATTAGTCACATCTAAATATTATAAACATGAATACAATAGTAAAGTTCAAATAATTGCCTGCAAAATATCGATATAACCGATATTAATTTATAATGGCGAACCCAAATTACCCTTCTAACGTCGCGGCTGGCCGCAACAAACAGATGGCAGGGCTTTGTTCCTACCAATTAAAAGTTGTATTGAACACACGATTAGCAAAAACTGCACACGCACCATCGACAGGAGATAAATGGGGCCAAGTTTTAATTACTTCAACCACAGGGTGAGATTGTTTGGTGCAAATGATAAGAGATAGCGGTACAATGAGTATCGGAGTGCCACGACTGTGCGGCCAGCGGCGCGAGTGGTTGAGAGATCCGAGCGCGGCGGCCATACGTGTGAGCGAGACAGACGTAAAGTCGTGGCAACTCCGTAATAATTGTTGTTTAAACCACTCGCGGCACCTTTTTATACACTACTCCTTTGGCGTCGCTATAACACAGTCTGACGGCACTCAACGGTGTATTACAGGACGCCCACGGCAACACCTTCCGAAGTCACTATTATAGTATTTTTAACCAAAATGTGTTACTTTGAGCCTTCTTATGAGGCTCATTCTAACGCCTCAGTTTAAAATGGGCGCGTAAGAAGGCTCAAAGTTACACAAAAGGTAACTGAGCAAGTTATGCTGTGCATTTTCTTGTGTCATTGAATAAAATAAGGAGACCCGATCGCGGTTGAGGCAGAGAGACTTTAGAGTGGCGACTTAATACCGGAAGACACATGGAGGTAAATACCCCAATGAGGTGGTAATAAAAAACAGATGCCTAGGCTTGGTTCCTACCAATTAAAAATTCTAGTGAACATACGATTATCAAGAATTGAACACATACAAATCAATAAGAGATAAATGCGGGGGACAACTTTTAATTACTTTTATCACAAGTGAGATAGTTTGGTTCAAAGCATACTTATCATTTGATAGCGATTAACAATAAAATCCATGATGCTTGCGGGCAACTCCAAAAGTGGTTCTCGTCGAACGGTTTACTCTTAAACATAACGAAGTCCAATGTCATGGTTTTCTCGGGCCGCCACATCGCAGTGCCCCCATGTATTACCAGCGTCCCGATGCCATTATGCACTGAATGTAGGTTTCTCGGCTTCATGATAGACTCAAACTTAAACTGGAAGTGTCATGTCGACCAACTGTGTGATAGGTTGGGTAGTGCCGTCTTTGCGTTAAGAAAATTGAAACCATTAATATCGAATAATGCATTAAAAACTGTATATTTTGCGCATTTCCACTCAATAATGTCTTATGGTTCAATTATCTGGGGTAATTCCACCGATGCCAAACGCGTTCTTATAATCCAAAAACGAGCACTTCGGATACTGGCTGGAGTGGAACCCAGACATTCTTGCAGAGATCTCTTTATAAAGTATCGCATCATGACGCACTACTCACTTTACATGTTTGAGGTTCTAATGTACGTGAGAAATAATTTGCCAATGTTTGCGCGTGTTGAGGTATCGGGCAAACAAATTAGATCCACAGGAAGACTCAGGACAGTTCCGCGTCGCCTGGCGCTTGCCTGTAAAAACCCGCGCGTCATCGGTCCCACGTTCTATGAACGTCTACCCGCGGAATTACGAACCGAGCCATCTGACGACAGTTTTAAACGACAATTGAGAAACTTTTTATTGGATAATCCATTATACTCAGTAAATGAGTATATGGAAACGTAATTTATATTTGTATTGTAATTGACATTGTTTTTATTTATACTCCAGTTTTGTTAATTATGACATTAATTAATTACATTATATACTGACAATACCTAAGTTACTTTTGACCTTATTCCTAATTATTGCCTTATTTGACTTTGTTATTTTCAGTGTTATTTTTATCGTGTTAATTCTTGTACTTTGACAATCCATTTATGAGCTTCTTTGACATTTTTATCTGTTTGTTTAAAATTTTGACATGTAATTATTTTATCTGTTTTATTATTAATTCCGCTGTTTTTACTATCAATTTCATCACATTCTATCTGTTAATATTAATATATATGACGATCATAGTATAAGTGCATGTAAATTGACTTAGTGTAATTTATATTGACATTTTATATTATGGAATAAATAAATCTAAATCTAAATCTAAAATCTACTCAATATTGACTACACAATATATTTACTAGTAGTGATAGTGACAAAAATATCATTTTGCCAACCGATGGCCATTGGAGCAGAAAACGGCGACAGCATGGTAACAAGGCAGGCCCTTCAATCTGGGGGCATATGATGGTTGCGTTTATCACGGCATAAATAAGTGACAAGGCATCTGTCACTCACACTCGCACCTTGTCAAAACGTGACGGATGCTTTGTCACTTATTTATCGCGTGATAAAAGTAACCATTATAGGCCCGCAGGGGCCGCAGGTTAGGATCACAAGAAGCAGTTGGCTGAGGACGATAAACAATAGCTTTTAAAAATGTGCTATTAATATAAAGTAGAACGTTATCACTTTTCACTTGCACCACAAAATCATACCAGTTCAAACCGGGCTTTAACCAATCAGAAGCACAAAATCTGCATCAAGTTTCCTTCGCTCGGGTCGCAATAAGCGACAAGGGTGACAAACAAGTGGGAACACATTCGATTACTTGCGTTCATATTGAGCGACCTAGATTAGTTTTTTTTAAAATAGGAAAGCAAAGTACAGACGCCAGGAAAGAAGGGAATGCTGGGTGAGTGGGTATAGACAGCCGACCGTAGACATGCCGGATAGTGACGCGAAGCTGGCAAGCCCTTTTCACGGCTTGGCATGTATAGTCTTTTTCTCAAACATTATGCAATTAAATAAATGATTATACAACACTCGTAAAAAAATATAATTTAGCTATTTAGCCTGTACATGAACACAGGCGCCATGTTGGAAAAAAAAATTAATTCTCGCCTGAGGCCTTCAATTTTGTATGAAATTCCTTTACAGTTCTCTCGAGTTGTTCCGCCCGAAACGTGATGCTTCGAAACCTGTTATAAAGCACGTTTTGACGAAATTTCATTGCATGTTTGAGAATAGTAGTTTATGCAACTGATACATAATGAGAGGCATTAAAACACGAGTGTGGTTTTATGAAACGAGCGTCAGCGAGTTTCATAATAGGAAAGAAGCCATTGCGCTGCCGTTGCGAGCGGTCGTGTTTCGCTAGCGCTCCGCGTTGCATCTCAATCGCTTATCAGTACAATTTAATTGTATTATTTTTCTACCGCGCATCAACTCGACCGCTTATTAATATAATAAGTGTTTGTTCGAGATGATACCGGCGTGAAGTGATTATTTCCAGCGAGTAAATACTTTAGACATTAGAAAATGTCGAATTATAAAAGTGATGTGTTACTTAACTATCCGTACGATACAATCACAAATAGTGATATAGTGAAGTGTTACCATTGTGACACAGACAACAAAATAAAAAACTTCTATGATTGGCTAGACGATCAAACAAAAATTAAAGTACTTTCCTGTGAAAAATGCAACCAAAAATCGTGTGTAAAAATCTTTGCGCATACATCAGTTTCCCGAAACAAAACCACAAACCAAATGGCAACAGTGACAAAATACTACACGTTCTGCGTAGCGGAGAACAAAACAAGGCAAGGGCGAGGTCCAGAGTGCACGGGTAGGGACTGTAAACAACCTACCTACACCAGAGTTATAGATCAAGATAGATTTATGAACAAAGAAATAATATCATGCAAGTTCTGTGGGACCATAAACGAAATTACTGCCACCAGCCCGTCATTAAGAGATTCGCCTAAGATTCGCCGCGTTGGTGAATGGATCACTTCAAGCCGTCACGAACAGATGCGCCGCGAAAAAGAGAAAAACAACATAGAAAAATTTAACAAAACACACAATCCGAAACCTAAAAACACCCAGGTGCCAACTCATAATAGATTTGACGCGCTGAAAAACCATAAAGATACGGACATGACAACTGACCCAAACGAGGAGGAGCTTACGTCACAGAATGGCGATGCGATGGAGCAAACGAGCATAGCCAGTGTCGGTGGTTCAAGAAAACGTACGATGTCGCCTGATCTTGACACTAACTCTAAACGAGGTAAAGGTAATGCACAAGAGGTACCTATGCCAAACCTGCAATTGCCGAGTGATAATAATAAGCCGTCCAAATCAAATAAATTATGTCCTGAATTGCACGGAACACAAACAAAAAACAAATCTCCACGAGATAATAAAGCGCCACGACAAAAGAAATTACCTACAATTGTATGTACACACGAAGGATGGGTAGAATCAACATATATGTTTAAAAACATCACTGAAATGGCACGAGAACATAACTGTGAGCTAAAAACCGATAAACGTTCGGCTAAATTATTTTTTACACCAAGACAACTAGAAAATAGAAAGTCTCTCATAGAGGAACTAAAGAAAAAACCGGACTTTGAATTTCATACACACGGAACCAAACTTGAAAGACGCCCTTCAAAGAAAGTTGTGGCTAAAGGAGTTATAACTAGTGGACACAGCGAAGAAGATATAAAACAGGACATAAAAGAAAGATATGGCATGACACCAGAACGCGCGGTACCGTTACGTAACTCGGCACTGGTACTAATATTTAGCGGTGAGACCGACATGAGAGACATAAAAAATATAACAACCATTCTGTACCAGAAAGTTAAGATCGAAAAATACAAAGTAAAATTAACAGCTGTCACTCAATGCAAAAATTGTTTGGAATTCGGTCACGTTCAAGCACACTGTGGACGGAAAACATTGGCTGATACCGAAACAGAAATAGATGAAGATGGTAAAGCCACAGAAACATGCTCAAAGTGCCATCAACCAGGACATACCGCGAGACAGGCAAAATGTCC
The DNA here is from genome assembly GCA_932273695.1 of Apotomis betuletana. Classification (NCBI taxonomy): domain Eukaryota; kingdom Metazoa; phylum Arthropoda; class Insecta; order Lepidoptera; family Tortricidae; genus Apotomis; species Apotomis betuletana. The sequence goes on along the minus strand of OW026303.1, from coordinate 23,228,619 downwards.
TCTGTTCCAAGAGGAAATAAAAAGACAGCGAGAAAGGCGACTTCGTTTTCAACATGCTAATAAGGTGCCAACCGCGCCTAATCTTGCCACACAACAGCAAGCAATAAATGCTCCATCAGCTACCACAAAACCGACAACATCTTACGCTCAGGCAGTTTCTACAGAAGAAAAATCGCCTATTCTAGGAACAGAGGACATAATTAACAAAATGCTCGCAATGTTTCAGTCAATGCAAATACAGTTTATGAATCAGATGCAACAACAAATGCAGCAACTCATTCAACTTATTCGCAATGGATAGACAAAACACAAGAAACCTCAGAATCTTTCACTGCAACGTTCAAGGTCTAAGAAATAAATTTACTGAATTAAAAAACGTAATAACAAAAGCAAATCCACATATCATAGTGTTAAATGAATGTAAAATAGACTTTCAAAAACAAAAATTTAATATAAATGGTTACGACAAACTACACGATATGAGGGAGGTACATCTTGGAACGGCTGTATACATAAAAAGAGGTCTAAGGTGGAGCCAAATAGACATGATCCCAGGTTATAATAACGGCGATAGGACAATTGAGGGAGTTGCGATTAAACTTACTATTAACTTTGATACCGGGGATTCTATCATAATAAGAGGCTTATACGTACCTATAACGCGGTATCGAAACATTCGAACCGAGATAGAAAACCTCCTAGAAAGTAGCGATTCGATTAATATAGGAGACCTAAACCTGCGAATGGTACAGTTGAATCATAGTAGAAATGTTGGAGCTGGGCTCGCAATTCAAAAACATATTGATGACGAACTGTGCACACTAAAACATACCGGTTCACCTTCTAGGCCATGTCACGCAGGAAACGGTATACTCGATGTAGCTCTACTTACCGGAGAATTAAGATACTCAAACGTGTACTGCAAGCACCTAGAATCAATATCTTCCGATCACCTGCCTTGGCTTTTTTGTATTGAGATTGCTATGGAAGAAGAACAGATTGAAACCAGAAACATGCGACTTTTATATGAAAATGAAGATTTAGCCAAGCAATATATTGAGTTAGTTGAAAATAACATCGATCCAAATACGCATATTAAAACAAACGAAGACTGTGAGGCATATATAAAAAATCTAGAAAAAACTATAAATGACGCTTTAGACATAATTGTGCCGAAAAAGAAACAAGACAAAAAAGAATTACTACCACCGGAAATACAGCAAATGATAATTGATCGTAATTTGGCAAAACTCAATGTAAAACGAACAGGTGGACACTCATTAGCTAAAAGAAACTACAACATGGCAAAAAATGAATTGCAAACAGCAATTAAAGAGTATAAAGAATCTACTTGGATGAAAATAATTGACAGTACAAAAGATAACCGGACAAAGATGTGGAAGATCCAAAAATCTATGAAAAAGCCACCAGAAAGACTCCCACATCTTGAATTCTGTAGCACTGAAAAAGAAACAATAGATAAACTCGTCGATACAGCAATAGTTAAGGAATCTCCTATAGATCAAGCAGACGAAGGGAATGAACTTTATACTCCGTACCAGCCGCTTGATGCAACCTCCATGTTGGAAGTAAAAAAAGCTATATATTGCTTTAAAAATAAAAAAGCTCCCGGCCCAGATCATATAAAAGCCGATGCTCTTAAACTAGCGGGTCCGGCGTTTTACTGTGCTTTAACTAAAGTCATAAATTATGTCCTGGAAACTGGTTACTATCCCAAAAGATGGAAATTGGGGGAATGTATTTTTCTACATAAGGCTGGGAAAAACTACAAGGATGCCATGTCGTATAGACCCATCACACTACTTAACATTATGGGAAAAGTATGCGAGAGAATAATACATAGCCGCATTTTGAGAGAATGTGGTCATTTAATTCCAGACTACCAGCATGGTTTCATGCGACAAAGGGGCACAGGGACGCAAATACTACGGACATCAAAATTCATTACAGATGCCATCGAAGAAGGCCACAGTGTCGCCATGATATCGACAGATTTGAGTAAAGCATTTGACTCGATAAACCACAAAGGCCTTACATCAAAATTAATCAAAAAAGACATTAACAATAATGCCATCAAAATTATTGAAAACTATTTGATGAATCGAAGAACTCGTGGGAGATTTCGGACATCAATTGGAGACGAAGTGGATGTGCCGCACGGAGTGCCTCAAGGGTCTATCTTGGGGCCTCTCATATTTAATTTGTATGTACACGACATTCCTAAGACGTTAATAGCTGGACAAATGCTGTCTCAGTATGCGGATGATTTGTGCATACTAAACTCGGCTCTAAGACCAGATCAAGCCACGCGCCGTGCCACATGGGCTGCTGAAGAAATAATCGACTATTATCAACGTTGGGGTTTAAAATGCAACGTTGACAAAACGGAATGTATAATGTTCACGAAAAAAAGAGCACGAAGTATGCGAAATCCAAACGGTTATAAACCTACAGTGAAATTAAAAGGAACGACTCTGGAGTATAAAAACTGTGTGCGATACCTAGGTGTATACTTGGATAAGAGATTAAGTATGAATGAACACGTCAAAACTATCGTAAAAAAAGCCAAATGTGTGAGAGGAATGCTCGCCCCAATAATTGGCTATTATTCAAATGTAAATATAGACACTAAACTCACAGTGATACATGCCTGTCTACTCCCCATATTAGACTACGGGATAGTGCAGCTACTTCCAAGAATAAGCAAAACAAATCTATTGACTATAGAGAGACAATATCGCATGGCCCTTAAGTCAGCAGGAGGTTTTCCTCGTTCAATTCCCACAGAAATGTTGTGGGATTTACTAGATGAAGATCCGTGGCATCTCAGGATACACGACCTACACCGAGACATGATAGAAAAACTTAAAGACATGTGTATCCCTGATCTAGACACCCCTGGGCCACAATATGCTAAATATGGACAATACAACCCAATGGTATATAACCAAAGAATCGGTGAAATAAATTACGTCATTAAAAAAGATAGGGACAAATGTGTCAGTAAACGCCGTGTACCACCAAGGGAACACATTCTAAAATAATAAAAATCAAGTGTAAATTATCAAAGTGAATTCACACTTTTCTGTGAGCTGTACCCAAACTAGCTACACAACATAAATTAAATGTATAGATCTTATAAGACATATTACATTAAGCACTCACCCGTTTCTCGCGGACATAATAATATGTAACAAAAATGAAAAACAATAAATAACTTTCTATTCTATTCTATTCTATTCTATTCTATTCTATTTCATAATAGGATCACACGAGTGTTTTAAGGCCTAATTATGTACAGTTGTATACACTACTTTATCTACACACATATTATAAGTACTCTAAGATGGGTTCAGAAGCCATAAGGTAATGACCGGCACCACTAGTGCTACCTGTAAAATATCTAAAAACGACATATACTAATGCAGTAAGAAATAAATCTGAACAAATACATAAACAGATTATTTATTGTAATAGTTGTAATTTACATTTACATTGAAACAATATTTTCAACTAAAATGTGAATTACAATAAACTTATCACAATATTTTATACTTTCGTAACAGCAAAGAACCAACAAACAAATGACAACAATAATGGCGGCAAGTCCGCCATTTGTACTGACTTGTTTTGTGCAATAAAGTTTAAATAAAAAAAATAAAAAATAAAATAACGAATGTATCCATATTCTCATGTCACTCGAGTTCAAATGTCGTGCGGTTTTTATAAAAAAACATACTGAATTGACGTTTCGTATCGATAACAATATTAATATCTATGGATACTAGAATAGAGACCTACTTTAGTTTTGACAGCTGTTCCAAATTTAAACTCATAACCTTACAAAAATTGATACTGTTATAACATTACAGTACAGATTTTACCTACTGCCACAGATAAGAAAGTTCTCATAGTAAAATTGGTTGTAGTAATGCTGGTCATTTCCTACGGTTTCTGAACGCATTTTAGAGCACTAATGATATGTGCGTAGATAAAAATATTTACTTAATGCAAACAATGATGGATATTAGCAAGGTACCTATATTAACACTTATTACGTCTTGCACCTTTAGAACAACTATGACTCGCGACTCTTTGTCAGGCGACAAAAATATCTGTCACTTTCCTACTTATACCGTGCAAATAAGACAAGTGATTTTCGATATAGCTCCCAACCACGGGAACCCCCTTACAAATACAAATACTCTTTATTGCACACCTCCAACATAAAGGAATATACAACACAACATGAGATACATTAAAATAACAGGCAGAGGTAAACAACAGGCGGTCTTATCGCTAAATAGCGATCTCTTCCAGACAACCTTCAGGTAGCGGAGTAGTTGAAAATTAATGTTTGAAATTAGTAGGTGGTGCATAATAATAATAGGACTAAATGAACGACTACCATAAAAGACAAAAGTAATAAACATAGGTACATAAATAAAAATATACAGATATACTTACATAAATACTTAGACATAATAAATAAATATATTGTAAAGTAACTATAAAATATATTGTAAAGTCCCCTTATAAGGAAGGCAGCCGACTACCTTCCTCGAGCTCCCGATCCCTCTGTGGATCCACCTCACAGATTGTTATTGCAAAGAGGTCGGTTTACCCGACGTCCGAAGCATGTACTATCTGACCCGGACGATGAGATCACGGAAACCATCCCAGCGATGGTTGCCGCGAACTCTCCGAACGGCACCTCAGCGTACCCCGCCGGCGGGGAACTACCGCTACTTAGTTCGCGTTTTTTCTCTTTTTCATAACCCGATTCTCTTTCCATTCTCCTCCCGCCCTTAGTCAGACTAATACGGTTAAGTCTATTCACGACGCAGTCCATGCGCCCTGTGCGCCCGCGTCACCCCAACCCAAATTACCCCTGTGGCGCGGAGATAATCCCATTAGCGGGTCTATACTCCCACACAAAGTCCGACTACTGGTAGTGAGGGCTAACCAGCCCCAATACAGTTCAAGTCATGTCTTAAAAAAAAACAAGTGATTTCGCGCGGTCGTTCACCAACAAGATGGACCGATCAATTAAAAGGCTCATCGACCTTTAAATTCTACTCGTTTGCAAGAGTCGCGCTTGACTACCGCTGGAGGCAGATAATCCGCGCCAGATGCGACCCTGAAGCTACCACGATCCTCAGACATGAGGGACCGACTCCAGAGAGAGAGAGAAGACAGGTGATGTTGAGACGCGCGATATTCGAAGACGTTGCAAGATATACTAGCTATGCTGCATTGAGTTCACTTGACATGCGACATAGCATCGCCCGTTTTCTTCAAAAAGATACAAATAAAAATATAAATATGTCGTGCGACAAATGGTCGTGTGCCGCAGTCGTAGTAGTAGTAAAATAGAGAGAGATTTCGTTAACCCAAGCCGACAAATTCAAGGGTAACTTCTAGATTAAAACAATACGTAATATTTACCTTATGACACGGTACATCTACTTCGCAATTTCTGATTAAGTAATTCGTTATTAAAGTTGTTACACGATAATGTTTAAGTGATTAAACATAAATAGAAACTTTGGAGTAGGTACATTATAGATAGCTTAGATAAAGTTAAATTTCAGGTTCGTTATTCTGGCTGGAAGATATCGTTAAATTAATTTTAGTTTAGCAATATTTTTCACCTAAACTATTAGTTCAGTTAAGTAATATTTCAGAGGCATATAAAAAAACCATAAAATGTTATTGTAGCAGAGAGCGGTGGAGACTAAAAATCGAATCATAGAAAATCTGTTTGTTAACATAATTAAGAAACTAATTTATTAAATATTACGTATGTATTTCTTTTTGTAACTAAATTCACTTGATGCGATACGAGTTAATACAATAATTAAATAGAAGGCACGTTTTTTGGCACTATATCCAAAACCTATAAGACTATTTTCTCTAAAACTAAAACACAAGATCTCTTTTTGAAGTAAAAACAGCACACATTAACATCACTTACAAGCAATACGGTTCCCACCAAAATATTTTCATGTAAACTGATATAAAAGTTATCAGATCTCATGTAGAGCCAAGCTTCTAACTCTACACGCCCTAACTCTACAAGGCCTGACTTCAAAAACTCTACACCTTAGTTAAAATATGTGACTTCGCCATTTCGCTACATAGGTACACAAAGTGCGTAAGGTGACAAAATATTGTATTCAATGTTCATTACTTTTCTGTTATACAATAGTTCCTGTAGTAAACCAAAAATTGTTATCCATACTAAATATTATAAATGCGAAAGTGTGTCTGTCTGTCTGTTACCTCTTCACGCTTCAACCGCTGAACCGACTTAGATGAAATTTGGTATGGAGATAGTTTGAGACCCGGGAAAGGACATAGGATACTTTTCATCCCGAATAAATTTAGTGTTCCCGTGGGATGAGCGGGTAACACCGCGGGGCACAGCTAGCATATGATAAAACGAAGTTGCGGGGACCTCCTAGTCCCAATCGACCTACTCTCAAATTAAGCTATGCTTGTACTATATGTGTACTAGACGACGATATACATAATAAATATATTATAAATATATAGATAACATCCATGACCAAGGAATAGTATTTGTCCTCGACGGGATTCGAACTCAGGACCGTACGCAGGTGCACTACAAACTGCCGCGTCGTCAAATAATAATAATATACTTGAACTTTATTTTAATGACTCCGTTTTTTATTTATAAAACAAGAAGACAAACTTATGTATTCTGCCTCCGTTTTGCTATTAAATTAAATTATCAATTTGCGACCCATCAGCTTGTTTATTTAAGTAAACAAACGCTAACTCCCAGAGCAAATAGTTGCGTTGTGCATACAAATAATTGCTGAGGTCTCTGTTTTGTGTTTAGTCCATCTCTCAACTTGGGAATGTTTGATCCGAGTCGAGTTGAATCCGGGTGTAACATATTATTCTTGCATCGTTGATCAGGAATTACAATACGAATGATAGGTGTTACATATTACAACATAACGCAACACAACACAACACGACACAACAGGACACGACACGACACGACACGACAAGACACAACACAACACAACACAACACAACACAACACAACACAACACAACACAACAATTCAGCACAGCACAGCACAGCACAACATACTAACACAACACAGTACAATACAATAATACTTTGTTGCACACCAATTCAAGAACAAAACAAAATACTGTACATGGAAATTATATGTTTATTTTTGCAAGTCATACACCTAACATGAACTTGGGCGTGCTTGAGGGCTTTTACTGATAAACCAAAACGTTTTTAAGTTTTACCCAGGATAAGATTTTCGTACCATTTATTTTTATCTCCTAATTACATGTAGGTACTTACCGCTATGTTTTATCGCTAGAGTTTTTTTGTTTGATGATTATTTTTACATCATCACTATCATCATCAGCTAAAACTAGTCCACTGCCTCGTATAAAACGCCACTTTCACTAGTCCTGCTGCGCCTGCATACAATAAACTCCAGCTACCTACATCAGGTCATCAGTCATTCTTGTGGAAGAAATACCCCGCGCTCATTGGTTCTATTTAAGAGCAAAGCACGTAAGGACTTTGGACTACAGTTGGAGGCACATTGCCTACTGTAAAATTCTGGGAAGAAAAAGAAAGCCCATTGCCACTTCAGTTTTACAACCATATCGTGAGCGCCCACGTTTCAGTGCCGTAAGTCATCACTGGCTACACTTTGGATATTTAGCATAACTGTGGTACGAGGCTCATTCTGTTACCTCATCTCCTACTATCTCTTTCGAAAATATGCGTGAGAGAGGTGGGTGATGTTATGTCACGCGACAAGCGTAGATGGAGCCCGTCTAGCACAACTATGCTTCGCGACTCTTGACGCGCGACATAACGCTACCCGTCACCCTCTCACATTACTGCACAGAAAGAGTCTGGCAATTATCTCGCGCGAGAAATAGTCGCTTATGACAGGTTGTGTTGAAAGGTGCACGAAGTTGTGCTGGAAAATTTGGTTATTATTCATTATACAATAAACATGAGTAATAATAAACTTCGTTATAAAGTCCCAATTCGCAGCAGACAGCGAGAGGTGCGCCCTCACCAGCTGTTTGTGACTGGCCGCTGCCGTACGCACGCTGGTGAGCGCGCTCCTCTGCGCAGACTTGTAGACACTTACAATAAACGATTCTGTCATGTAGACATATTTAGTTCTAGAGTAAGTCAATATAAACAAAAAATTATTGATGCATTAAAAATACTATAAAATGTTCTCTGTACTGTACACATATTATATGCCAATGGACGTCGGTGCAGCTGTACCGACAGGTAAACCATGGTGAAAAAAAAAATGCTTATACGGGTCAATATAAATATCCGTATAAGCATTTTTTCTTTTTCTTTCTTTTCTTTTCTGCGGCCAATGCCGCACTGTTAATGTGTAGACACTTATTTTGCACATACTTTAAAAAAAAAGACAGTTATGTTGTTGTTAGATAACAGGAGTCCTTCAGACTCACTATGCCATACCCATACCCAGCACCGAAAGATCAAAACATTGTATTTAATAAGTGGTGAACGGTGTTGGTCACACATACTGTATATAATTTTAAGTTACTTTTAGTTGACTAGTCCATTTGGAGTGACTGTTTGTTTACCTAAAAAAAAAAAAAAAAATGAGTTCGATTCTCTCAACGTATTTAAGTAACACCCCTACAATTTAAACGTATCTACTACCCTAGAAGTTCATAGTTCCCGAACAGACGGAGTAATTAACTCTGGCGCGGAAGCAAATCCTCCGACTACAGGCTAAAGTTTAAAATTCAATCAATTCGCCCGTAGACTCCATTCGGATATTTCGAACCTTTCCGTTCGCCTTTTTGTCGGCTGCAAATGAAAGCCGTTTATGAAACACCCTTTTTGCGTTCAAAGGTACAAATAGGTTTCTGTGCCTTTTATGCTCGCGTTACGTGTGATTTTAATCGCTTCTCGATGGATTTTTAATGAATTGGGCAGTTCTATGAATTCCTTTTAAAAAGCCCCAACTTAGTGAACCTTTTAGACCTCGATTTTGACCTCTGGCCTTTGTCATCCCTTTGTAAATCGACTTCACAAAGAAAAATCTATGTTTTATTAAAAAAAGATACATTCGTTTATAAAGGTCAACGTTGCAAAGGTTGTTGGCATGTTTCTCCTGATCTATATTCGGTCGAGGATTCATCTACTGAAAATTTTAACTTTGTCTTTAGGCAATATAATGAAATACCTATTTGTAATATATTATCTATGATCATGATTATTCCATGATACATCTACAAAAAGCATCTATAAATATAAATATTAAAAATAGCTACTATTTGCATTCCATATTTAGGTTTTGTAATGGTAGTGTATGAAGAAAATATGTGATTAGTTTGACTTTGCTACTTTACGTTAGTGAAAGAACACGTTACGCTACGTTGACCTGAACTTAAGTTTAAATCGTGTCAGAAGAAGAATAAAACTGAATATCGTTTTATTTCCACGTCACGTTTTCAGAACGTGGCACGTTCTCGTGTTGTGTTTTGGCGTTTAGCTTGATATTCGCCATTAAAATTCAGTCTTTAACATCACGACTGCAATAATGAGAGAAGTCATTAAATACAATTTTAAAGTACTTTATTTAAAACCGTTACTTGGACGTATATAAACGTCCTATGCGAAATGATCGCAATAATCGTGCCTCCGTGACGTTCTTTATCGTCACGTAGAATATAGGAGTTGTGTTTGCGAGACCGTTTTCCTGTTAATGGCTTCCTTACTGAGCCGCTTCATAAATTAGGTGTATATGTCGCAGTCAAAAGTGTGAACTGGTCAAAAGGACTTTTAACCGACAAAAACAGGCAAAACTGCTTTTGACTGAGCGTGTTGGTCAAAAGTAGTTTTGCCTGAAAATCATTGGTTACTATCAGTCAAAAGTGAATTTGAATGATAGAAAAAAAAAAGAAAACCTTTCAGAGCAGATCCGACTCGGCCGGGTTAGGTTAGGTTAGTTTTTTTTTATATCCCTAACCAAAAGCGTGAACTGGTCAAAAGGACTTTTAACCGACAAAAACAGGCAACTGCAACATATACACGTTTTGAGAGTAATTTAGGTATTAAATGCGATGCAGTCGGTAACCTGCGGTTATAAAGTTGTTGTGGTATTTTATCTCAAATCCGAAAATTTTCATTTGTCCGAAAGTAGTTTTTTCCCTGAAACCTAATATTTAATAATATTTTCCGGATTTAATTAAACATAGTTTTTAAGAACCCATTAGGTTAGGTTAGGTTTGTTTTATAATTATGCTACACAATTTACAATTTCGGAAAGAAATGGCTTTCGGATAAAATATGAAAATTTAGTCGAAACGTTGCAGATCGGAAACAGAAATTTGTGCTTCAAATAGGTAACCAGTTTTCGTAAATAAAAAACAGTAACTTTATACTACAAGTTTTTATTTAACTTGCACTTTTCGTAACTAAATTCGAGTAAAACTAAATTAAAGTAATTAAAACCATTTTGCAGGTAGAAATAACATTTAACACTTAAGGTTGTCGGACTAAGGTTGTCGATAATACAGTATCCTAGCCCAGATAGTCGCCAAACTTAAGTGGCAGTGGACCACATTGCTCGTAGAACCGATGGTCATTGGGGCAGAAAGGTTCTTGAGTGACGACCGCGGATCGTAAGACGCGTGGGAAGACCCCCAACAAGGTGGACCGACGACCTGGATAGGATCGCGAGCAGGAATTGGATGAGGGCAGCGCAAGGCCGATCGTTGTGGAGAACTTTGGGAGAGGCCTTTGTCTAGATGTAGATGTCTATCGGTTGATATGACGACTTGAGCTGTCACGCCCCAGTTTCAAACACTTTTCGTCGCAAAAGCGTCCAGTAGACCCAGCACGTCTAGCGTAACTTTGACACGCGACTCATGTTGCGCGAGATAGCATCATCCGTCACTATCTCATAGTACTGTACAGATACAGACAAGTAGTATATCCCGCGCGAGAAAGAGTCGCGTGTCAAACTTATGCTAGCCGTGCAGGTCATCTATTGGGGATATAATAAAAAGTATTAAAATATATAAGATAAAGTCACTTCAATTTTTTAATTGGGACCAAGATAATAAAACCTTCATGTTAATAATCAAACTTACTCATAACAGAATTTGATTTTGGGAATAACCGCAAAAATAACGTTCTCCCTATGAATACCAAAGTGTTTAACTTTTATATTTTTTTATGTTAATATTTATCAAATCAGTTTGTACTTTCTTTACTTGAGTATATTTTTATTAACTAATGTTATTGACTTACAAAATGACACAAAAAAAAATTACATCATTGTACTAAAAAAACAACAGTAAAATAACTTAGAAATCAGGTCGGCTTTTATGCTTACTTTTTTACATTATTTTCAATTTATAAACAGTCTTTATTTTTTACCTCTACGTTAACAAAAATTGCTTTCTCCTTTTCAACATAGCCCGTACGACCATCATATTTAATAATAAAAAGCGAGAAATGTAGGATAAATAATGCCAAATAAAATATAAATACAACTTACATAAAATATAAATACAAATTGCAGTCGCTATCGGGTCCAGTTTAACCCGGCGAGCATGACCCAGGGTATGACATACCCTGACATTATTAAAAAGAGTTGTAATTTTTTAAATTTTTGCCTGAGAACACTAGTCCGCTCAGTAGCTGGAGGAAGGGGTGTTCGGAAGGGGATAGTGCCATGACAACAGTGCGACGCGAGGTGTCGGCCGGAATATTCGTACACGTACCTGCTTCGGGTATGTCACACCCTGCGTCATTTTAGACGTATTTTTTTTACGTAGGTATTTAAATTTCTGTTTTTTATTTTCTTAGTTATTTTAAAGGTTTCTATGTATGTTTGAGTTAATTTTAGTTGTTTTTTTATTATTTTTAATTTTTAGCTATAATGGATATTTAAAGGCAAAGAAGAAAGGATTTGTGCCATGTTAGAGGAGGTGGGATCAGATTTTTCTGATGAATCCAGTTCGGAACAAGAAACTGATCACTGTAGCGAGCATACGAAGTGTATTGTGACTCGGAGCAAGAGACCGATGATTTGGTTGATGATCCAGCCAACTCTAGATAGGAAGAGGCTGTATAGTTTGCAGCAACTCGGCAAGCCCATATATATGGAGCATGCTAAATTCATGTGTGGAAATTGAGCTGATGTCGATGACAGTGATTAACCATAATTTTCTATAAAAAAAATTATTGTTATGTGTTTTTAAGAAGAGGATCTCATTATCTTTTAGTTAAAAGTCGATTTTTATTCTTAAAACTATTTATTTTGTATATTTGTTGATTTTTGTAAACCTCTAAGCTTTTGTTCGTATAATTACATAGCGTAAGGTAAACACGAATAAATAAAGATAATATCATGATCAAAACTTGTGTTTTATTTAAATTCATTAAATAATTCATTATTAAACAGTTATGCATCAGAAAAACTAAAAAGATATCAATAATAACTATATTACGGTACATTACATTTCGGGTATGTCATACCCTGCCTCATGCTTGTTGTAACTTTTTTCCACGTCATGCTTGCCGGGTTAACAAGTTTTACGTTCGTAAATGGTCGCTACTGGGTCTAGTAGGCAATAAATACATTTTGCGTGTGTCGCTCATAAGCGCTGGGCGCCGGTTGACTGATTATGCGACATTTCGATGTCTTGGACATGCATTGGAAGGTAATAAGAACGGCAACGTTGCACGGTGCGATACGGACAAGTTTGTAGGTATAATTGTAGGCAGCTGGGTCTTGTAGACCCATTAGCGACTGTGCAAGTGTTAACCTTCTTATGAAGTTTGGTGGAATTGCATGATCTTGCGGATCTGATACTGAAAATAATCCGTTTGCCATAGGATCTTTGGTCCACTTGAAGCAAATCAATTGAGTTTTGCATCTGTATGAGTTGGAAGAGATGAGCAGCAATAAGAAGGTGTAGTTCAGTCAGTAATAATTAATTCCAGTATTTTTAACACTCCTGAATATATTCCATTAGCACAATGACTAAATTCAGATTCACAGCTTACAATTGGAGGTAAATGAACCAACATTTTCAAATTTTTCTACACAACATTTCTGTGGAAAGTAAAGAAAAAATATTGCACCTATATACATGCTTATTTTAGTAGAAACTTTATTTTTCAGCGCGGCGTGATTCGGACGCTAACGAACCGTCGGCCACTATTTGTGCAACATTGTCTACTTCCGTGGCTGAAATTTAAGCGACTTTCTCATTTTTTGCCTAAAAAATGGCGCCTTCAAAACTTTATGTTGAACTGGAAATCTCCTGCGAATTAATTTGTTTCTTTATTATTGGGATTGATTCATACCTTACTAGAGATAAACCTATAGTTTCGAAAATTATGGTTTTCAGCTACGGCTATGAGTTAAATTATCAGGAATGTCTCACGGAAGTGTTAATAAGACTACAGAATAAACTAAATCACAAATAAACGCAACCCGTTATGATTCTTGTTCTTTATCGTTACACTCTGTCGATTAACCATGATCGTCTGGCAGTTGCAGCGCTAGATGGCGCGTTATGTTCATGTGGATGAAAAATTTATAAAGTTAGATAATGTTTTCTAAACATTCATTAGGTATCACAAAGCAAAACTGCAGTTACAGTGCAAATATCTGTAAAATATTGTAATACTCGTAAATAAAATAAACAACTTTGCGACAACAGTTGAAAAAAGAAATTTCACACATAGAAACGTATCGTAAAATCTAATAACAAACTAGTAAGCGTCCCCAAATAGAACCAAACTTCGCTCCCGGGAAGTGAGGTCCATCGCGCGACAAACTTTTTGTTTAGGCCCGGCACAGCTGCCTAAAATTATCTGCGTAGCCCGAATTTCATTGTACAATGTTTTATAACGGTAATTATTTTTAACGGAAAACTAGAACGCTAATTCTACGAGAATTGTGATATCCTACCTATGTGAGAAATATATGTTATGGATTGAGTGATAAATTGGGCATTTTTCGTAATAATCACTTTGTCCATAATTATGATAATCATAACAAAAGTTCCAGCTTCGCTTGGTTTGTTGTGATTGTTCGATTTTTGCGAATATTCGAATTCCCACTTTTATACTACTTCCCTAATCCCTAACAATCCCCATAAAATAATTCCTAATTACAAAGTCACCAAACTTATTTTGCCACACGGGAATCTAGTAAAAAATAGCAAAATGTATTGTATATCTGCAACAAATTGTTGAATAATTCAACATAATATCGGGTAAATAGTAAACGTTTCTCTGAGCCAAAGCATAAACCGACCATTGTAATAACGTTTTGTAAACACCCTCCTTTCACGCAGTTGGATAAAAAAGGCCAAAGTCCATAAAGGAACGATAGCATATGCGGCCTTTATACGGATGATATATCGAACAAAATTTACGAGGACTCAAACGGTCTTGGAGGCAATTCTGTGATAATGATAACGCGCTCAAACTAGATATGGAGATAAATTGGATGCTTTAACTAAAGGTTTTTGAGTTGTTTTTTTTTGTGGTTATACATTACTTAGTGTAGCTATTTTTGACCAGCGCCATATAGTTTTTCTAATCAGCGGAAGGAATTCCACTGCTGCACAAAGGTCTCTCCTAAAGTTTTCTCAGCGGTCGGTTGGGCGGCGTCCTCCTCCAACTGCTTTCTGGGATCCTGACAAGATGGGCTACTCCGACGCTTGAAATTCGACCGTCGTATAGTGCCGTCCCGCTCACCCAAATGAACTTTGACAGGAGATTGAGAGGGATGGCACTATATAACTGTCGACTTTCGAACATCGGAGTAGCCATTCAGTTCGTTTGTTCATAGCACAATACAAAGCTTGAATTTCGAACTTCCGAGCCCCTTTAACAAGAGACTATTCAAAAGTGCCAACAGTAATCTAATAATCTTCCTCTAAAATCTTAAGGTGCTTTCTGATGTATTGACAGCACTGAAAGGATTTCAATACATTTAGCATTCCGCACCGGTATTTGTTCCCGAGTTTAATATAGACATTCTCAGACAGAAATGTTAATTGGGAGAACCCATGAATGAACTGACGAGAATTTTGCTGGATGCAAATGGCATCTTGTTATTGGGATTGCGGGGTAGCAGAAATTGGTGAGATAATACCGTCAGTTTCTTTAATAGTACATTACTGCAGACGCCGAGACAGAAGGACTTGCCGGATGAGTAGATATAGACGGCCGACCGTAGGGAGTGATACGAAGCCGGCTAGCCCTTTTCGCGGCTAGGCATGTATAGTGTTTTTCTCAAACATATGCAATGAAATAACGAAAATACTCCACTTGAAAAAATATAATTCAGCTGTTTAGCCTGTTCATGTACCTACACGGACGCCATGTTTTAAAAAAAAAATACTTCCCGGCCTAGGTCTTGAATTTTGCAGTTTCCTTGAGTTGTTCCGCCCAAAACGTGATACTTCGACGCCTGATAACGCACGTTATGACGCCATTTCATTGTATGTTTGAGAAAAGTTTTTTTTAACGAAATAGTCCGTGAAAGTGATCTAGCACTTTGTTTGATCTGTTTTAATAATCCGTTAATATTTATAACAATAAGTGTTATAAATTGATTAAGAATTTAAAACTTTACATTGTGATCAAGCGGATAGTTTACCCAGTTGTTGTAAGAAGTTAAGCACAACATTACAAGTAAACTGTTAAAATATTGTTTTTAGCAAAATAGCAGTATTAAACAAAATTAGAATCTCGCGCTATTTAGTTTACGTACAAATTTTCCTTTGTATTTAGATGGAAAATGCATGTTGAATTGAAGTGGAATTCCGGAAAGGAATGCCAAAGCGCAGCATCGCCTGTGTTTTGCGTTGTTTCGGAGTTTATTTTGCTGATCACAAACAATTTATGACATATATGGGCAAGTTTGTACCAAGGTTGTAGATATAGCTCAGACAGTCGCCAAACTTAAGCGGCAGTGGGCGGGCATATTGCTCGTAGAACTGATGGCAGATAGGTTCTTGAGTGGCTAGTGTGGACCGGAAGACGCAGCATGGCAAGGCCCTCAACAAGGTCGACCGACGAGTGCGGCACAAGACAGATCGTTGTGGAGAGCTCCAGAGCAGAAATTGTCCAGCAGTGGACGACTATCGGCTAATATGATGATGATGATGATGTCAAATTGCCAACCTCCTTTTTTCGGTGATTCCTTTCTTCGTTTCCTATACGTGGTCGCCACTGTAGGACTTTGCTGCCCCAACGTTCGTCCATTGTCCGGGCTACATGGCCTGCCCATTGCCACTTCAACCGTGCAATCCTGTAACCTATGTCGGTTACCCCGGTTCTTCTGCGGATATCCTCATTCATCCTACATTAAAAAAAATGAAACGTTTCATAAATTTATAATAAAAAAGGGATATTATTAATGGCACAGCAAACAAATAAAATAAATATTAAAAATAAAAAATAAATATTAAGGGACAATCATACACAAATCGACCTAGTCCCAAACTAAGCAAAGCTTGTACTATGGGTAGGTACTAGACGACGATATACATAATAAATATAAAGACATATATATAGATGACATCCATGTGACCCAAGAACAAATATTTGCCCCGGCCGGGATTCGAACCCGGGACCGCCGACTCAGTAGGCAGGTGTCTACAAACCGAGCCAAACGCGTCGTCAAAAATAATCGCCTATCAATTTATTTTCATCAATTATATACTTTTTACATCAAATTAATTATTGCACAGCAAATAAAATAAATGCCTAGCAAAAATTGTACTGCAGATAATTAGAAAATACACATCAGCACGACATTACTTTCATCTTTTTAAAGAACCCAGTAGGTTCAAAAAAATTCATAATAATTCCGAAAAAAATAAAAGGTTTTTGAAAAAAATGGCTTTCGGACAAATGAAAGTTTGACGAAACGTTACAGATGGGAAACAAAACTTAGTGTTTCAGATAGGTAACCATCTAATCCTGATCAAGTGATCACCTTTCAGAGCAGATCCGACTCGGCCGGGTTAGGTTAGGTTAGTTTTTTTTTTATATCCCTAAAAACGCTCCATAATGTGCGGTAGTCATTATTATGCATTACTTAAAAATGCTTTACTTTTAAATAAATAGATGCACGCCACAAATATAAATTGTAGTATATTTACTAACATTTTGAGTGCAATATTTGCTGTGCAATCAGTAATTTTGATATACATTTTGATTATTTTTGCATAGAAAAAGATTTTTTTTTAATGTGCGTTTAAATACTACCCATAAAAAAAATATCATCTGGCTTTTGGGATCCCGTACGTGTATAATATATTTCGTGGCAAACAACCATGTCTTATCTGCGACAATCATCATGCATGTCGTGAACGACTATAATTGTCGCATAGTAACGAGACTATTGCGTGTGGCGTTTTCTCCCACTTCACGGAAGTGACTCTTAACAGGTTGGACATTCATATATGGGAGCAGGGGGTGCAGTGGAGAATTTGGTAAATAACAGGGAGTTAAAATTGGAACGACAATATAATTTGTAATATATACCTGTAATTATTTGGTGGTATATGTCGCAGTCGGATTGTAAAATCAACCGTATTGCATTAGTAAGTATATCTGTATATTTTTATTTATTTTGGTATGTTTATCACTTTTGTTTTTTTATGATTGTCGTTTATTTAGTCCTATTATTATTCTGCCCCGCTTACTGATTTCAAACATTAATTTTCAATTACTCCGCTACCTAAAGGTTGTCTGGAATAGATCGCTATTTAGCGATAAGACCGCCTGCTGTTTACCTCTACCTGTTATTTTAATGTATCTCATGTTGTGTTGTATATTCCTTGGTGTTTGAGGTGTGCAATAAAGAGTATTTGTATTTGTATTGTATTACTGTAGCCGTTATGAAAAACAATTAGCTAGATTGTCATTGCAATACGTTCTTCAAAAGGTAGCCTAGACAACCTTTAGCTGGCGGAGTAGTTGAAAATTAATGTTTGAAATTAGTAGGTGGTAATAATGCAATCTATTCTTCATTATATATTATTCTCTTTGTTTTAATAAAAAAAAAATATTAGCATAGTTGTACGTGATCATAGTTAAAAAAGTAACGGTTTAGTCGTGCGTAACGGTTGCTAAATTCGCTGTATTGAAATAAGGAATTCACTTTAATATTTGGGTAAGCAAAGGATCCCGAACTTACTGTCGTCTGCAAACAAGTTATTTATAGATCATACTTAGCAATTCTTATCATAAGAGGCGCAGGTAATTAACAATGATAATAAATAAAAGGAAGCACAATTTTCCTCGTGAATCTTTTCATTTTATTAACAGGTAAGAATAAAATTTGGTGCTAGCTGAAATGAGGTTTTGTGTAGAAGCATTTTATTGCTGCAAGCCAGCCATTACTCTCAGCGAGAACTCCTCCAAATTTAATTCACGAAATGTTTACTGTGAAATAATTTTATTACCGCAGACGATGGTGTAGTGATTAAAAGGACAAAATGTTTGCGAGGAACGATTTCTGATGAGCTGAGAGAGAACGGTCATAATTTGTTTGATAAGTCCTTGGGTAAGAGGTTTTCGTTCCGTTTATTGCCTAGAAAATTAAAAGTATTAAAACATTAACAGCGATTCGGCTGTTGAAACAAACAAAAGATAAAATAGGTATAAAATGAGATGAAATCCAGTAATATTGTTAAAACTATCGTGAGACATCTTTAATAATTAGAAAAACGGTTTAAACTTGCGTAAAAATTTACAGGAATTGCCCGACATGATTGTATTGTTTCAAATTCATAATTATTATGTCACATGTCGAGGCCGTTACTGACAATTTTTACGTGAGTTTAAACCGTTTTATAGTTATTTAAATTCAGTCCAATTTTTTTTGCAAAAACTAAGTACGCAATTTTTTTTTGTAACTGGAATTTTTTTTTTTGATAATATACACAACAAATTTACAGTTCTGTGTGTATGATTCAAATTACGACGTTTATTAAAACGGTTACTTTAAATATAAATGAACAAAGCACGGTATTTTCTTATTTTATTTTAACAAATGATTTTATACGGAGTCAGATTTCTAGAAATTCAAAATAAATTAGCAATTTAAGCAAGTAATTAACTTAATCGCCATCTAAAAGTTATATGCTCGCTTAATACTTCAAATTTTAATATACCAAAACATTAAAAGTATTTTTAATTTGCAGAAAACTCGAAGCCGTTTTCTAGTGAAAATTGGAAAGTTATTTTAAAATTCATTTACCTCACAATTGAATAATTCTAAGTTTGATATTCCAATTAACCTTTAAACTTGAATTTCGATTTTGACATAATTTTAATTTAAAAACTTTTAACGGCTTCGCAGTTTTAGATTTAAGGTATAGTTGTGTACAAATGAAATGAAATGAAATGAAATAGTTTATTCAGTAAGTAGGCCACAAGGGCACTTTTACAAGTCAGATTGTGAATCTACCGGCATTTCGCAAGAGGAGACCGCTGTTGAGAAGAAAGCCGAAAGAAACTCAACAGTAAGTCATTTTTTCGTAAATAATACTTAGAACAATTACATTACATTAGTTTTATAACTAATTATTACATGCGTACACGTATAGGAGATATATAGATACTCCAAATCAATGCTAGGTAGGAATATTAAAATAACACTAACTATCAATTTAAAATATTAAATATACCCAGAGATGTATAAAGTCTCTAGGTGTCACAAATGCAATAAAATACAATTACTTAATTAATTTAATTCCAAAGAGATGTATAAGGTCTCTAGGCGTCAACGTGAATAATCTACAATAGAGAATAATTATTAAACCTAAATTTCTTAGAGATGTATAAGGTCTCTAGGCGTCACAATATACAAAAAAGAAAAATAATAATGATAATAATAAATATGATAATAGTTAAATTTCATTCCTCAGAGATGTATAAGGTCTCTGAGCGTCATTGTACAGTACACTAAGTTTATTAGAGATGTATACAGTCTCTAAGTAAAAAATAATAATAATAACTTCAATCGAGTACAGGATGAAGTCTCTCACGTTAATTCAATAAACACTGGTAAGCAGTTACTACACGACTAATTTGGCCCTTGCTAGTATGAACAGACCGGACCCCACAAACGGCACCCGTTCACGAGCATGACGCATATCTCAGCCATCGCCTCCCTCAACCATATTATAGGGAAGGTTGCGACCCGATCAACGACGCCACCGTAAGCAAAGACCTTTAAGTGAGCATGACATGCTCACACTGCCGGGCATTCATCACTATAGCTATTTGCCCGGTGAGAAACAACATAATGTGCTCTCATGTTACATTAAAAACAAACTAATATTACCGATTAAACTAATGCTTATTTTACGTTCACATGACTAAACCACTGGCTTAAAGACATCCCTATCATCTAAAAAGTCATTCACAGTATAATACGCCTTATTTATTAGATGACGTTTTATGTGAGACTTGAATTTGCTGGAAGGTAAACTCACTACCTCGGTAGGTATTTTGTTATAGAAACGTACACAGTTCCCCACGAACGAAGAGCTAACTTTACGGAGACGATGGGCAGGCATAACAAGCTTATTCTTCCTTCTTGTATTATACTGGTGAATGTCACTGTTGAGCTTGAATGCATGTAGATTTTTCCGGACATACATAATATTCTCAAGGATATATTGAGACGCTACGGTGAGAATGTTGGCTTCCTTGAACTTTTCTCTTAGCGATGTACAAGTATAATATTGAATTTAAAGAGATTCATGTATTATAATTTTAGATTACTATAAACCAAACTAAGTAAGTAATACTTATCCCATCAAAAACATAAATGTTAAATTAATAGGTACCAAGCTGAATGCCAAACACCTTTCTAGGTCTACTGGAAGCGGGTTAGGTTTTTGATTACTAGTCAGTCAGTCAGTCAGTGATTAAAATACCGTTTTTTGGACTTTAATATCCCAATACCTATTTCACCTATATTTAGGAAATTTGGGGTTATAGTTCTTCTAAAGGATCTAAATACATAAGCCAAATGTCATGTTTTTATGTTAAATAGATTTGGAGTTGAGGGGTCAAAAGTGGCTCCAAATGGTTCGTGTAATAACACCCGGCTGCTGCTCGCCAGTTCCTGGGGTGAACTTGGCTGGACACGCTGCCGCGTGTCGAGATAGTATGGAGAGGTACTCGACAACGACATACAGCTATAATACGAATACACTGAAAATCATCATAACCTAGGAAGAAATATTTGTGTTTTTGAACAGTATTTTGGACCTTGCCGGGAATGGAACCTAAAACCGCCAGATTAATAGGTAACTATACTACAACAGGGCCACCCGCTTCGTTCATTCATAGTAAACATGTTATTTTGCGTAGCAAATTTTGCTGCTAACTATACGCTCAGTTGCTGCTGCTGAAAATTCATAACATTTAAAATTTTCAAGTCACTACGAAATTTACTATCATAGAACCCAAACCGTTATTTTCCATTTTTTAAACACACTAGTTAAAAAAAAAAGTAAATAAAATTAAAAATTTAAAAAACCCCCGACATAACCTGTAAAAAGGAAGAAATAAAATCTACGAAATGTGCCTTTACAATGAACAGTAGAAAAATAATCCAAGCTTTGTTGCGTTCGGGGGACCGCTAAGTACCTAACCTAAGTGAAATGAAATATATTTTTCAACGCAAAATTTTATTGTAAGTATGCATTTATTTGGGGGATTTTAAGTACATTGCATTTCATTTACTTAGCGGTCCCCCGACGCAACAAAGCTTGGATTATTTTTCTACTGTTCATTGTAAAGGCACATTTCGTAGATTTTATTTCTTCCTTTTTACAGGTTATGTCGGGGGTTTTTTAAATTTTTAATTTTATTTTTATTTCATATTTTTTAAACAAACAGAAGTTTTTTTCCGGAATTTTCTACATTTAACACTTTTTTTGGTTTTACACCGTTTAAGTTCCATAGTTTCCAGTCTTTCCTCGAGCTTGATCCTTGACTATGTGTACGACAACAGGATCCCAAGCCGGTGGTAACGAAAGCCGTCTTCTCTAAGATTGAAATTAGCCTTTAGCAACAATCTGGGAAAAAATCGTTAAAGTCAAATTAGTTAATGCTTATAATAATAAAATGGCTAAGTTATTTATTAGCCAAGACAATCAAAATATATACTTTAAATGCACTGGATGAGTTGAAAGAACCTGCTACTTATGGCCTAAAACAGAACCAGGTTTCCATTCTACAGGATCCTAATAGTACGGGTGGCTTCCTTAGCTCCATAAAAATTGTAGTAGATGCTAGGTAACTTGACTTAGTTTTGAAAGAGCTAATCGATAACCCACACCATGGGATAAACCGTTAAAAAAAATTACATCCCCACTTGTTTACGTGTAGGGGGCAGGTACACAAAAAAATAGTTTTTAAAAATTTATTCTACCACTATGTCTCTCTGCTAAGCCGTAGACAGATGGACGGACGGACATGGTGAAACTATGAGGGTTCTTTGTTGACTACAGAATCCTAAAAAGCTGTTATTCACTTAGGCGAGTACTTTTGCTAAAGCTTACGTGTCCTTTAGTCGCGTTAAAATCTTGCAAGGTGTTGCTATTTGTGACCTCAATCAAAGGAACCTGTTCAATAGTCCTAATGACAATTCAGCTTTAGTAGAATTGCTAAACTTAGGAACAGTGACCCAGTATTGTGACACAAATTAAAAAAGTTTTTCTGAGACTCGGTTTAATATCGACTGTACTTTCTTATACAAACGTTAATTGCTCATCAAGAACAATCAGACGAGCCCAAACACCATGGCTTTATTCTGTGCTGTTAAGGAATTCTTACAGCCATCTTCAGCTGCATGGTACCAAATTATTGTACTGTCAAAATTTTATTAAATTGTTGATTACGCTAATAAAACTTAAGTTTTAACCAACATTTGAAATTCTTGGCTTAGATCCTTTCACAACTAGATGGCAGGGCCGTATTTACCCCTAGGCCCACAAGGCCCGGGGCTAGGGGCCCAGCTAGTCTAGGAACCCACCCAGACGCAGGACTTGTACCATAATAATGTTCTCCTTATAGGGGAGGGGGCCCCAAATGCCAAGTGCCTAGGGGCCCTGGCCCGCTTAGTCCAGCCCTGCTAGATGATTATCATGAGATCTTCACTTAGTGAGTGATAAGGAAAATGCTAATAAAACAACATTTATCCAGCGTTTGGAATTATTCGCTTCAATATTGACTGAGATCCATTAACAACTACCTGGTCATCATGAGACCTTAATTTAGTAAGTGATATAGAAAATGCTAATAATACTTAACATTTAACCAAAATTTGGAATCCTTAGCTTCAATATTGGCTGAGATCCATTAACAACTAGCTGATCATCATGAGACCTTAATTTAGTAAGTGATATAGAAAACGCTAATTAATACTTAACATTTAACCAAAATTTGAAATCCTTGGCTTCAACATTGGCTGAGATCCATTAACAACTACCTGGTCATCATGAGACCTTAATTTAGTAAGTGATATAGAAAATGCTAATAATACTTAACATTTAACCAAAATTTGGAATCCTTAGCTTCAATATTGGCTGAGATCCATTAACAACTAGCTGATCATCATGAGACCTTAATTTAGTAAGTGATATAGAAAACGCTAATTAATACTTAACATTTAACCAAAATTTGAAATCCTTGGCTTCAACATTGGCTGAGATCCATTAACAACTACCTGGTCATCATGAGACCTTCATTTAGTAAGTGATATAGAAAATGCTAATAATACTTAACATTTAACCAAAATTTGGAATCCTTGGCTTCAATATTGGCTGAGATCCATTAACAACTACCTGGTCATCATGAGATCCTCATTTAGTGAGTGATATCGAAAATGCTAATCATACTTAACATTTAACCAAAATTTGGAATCCTTGGCTTCAATATTGGCTGAGATCTTGTCACTTGTTCCAATTAAAGCTGAATATCTTGGAAACTACTGGTCCTACTTCCACCAAACATAGCTAAGAACCATCTCGACGGAAAAGTCTTTCGATTAAAAAAAACCGCACTTAAATTGGTCCATCCGCTTGGGCGCTACGATGCCACAGACAGACACACAGATACACAGATACACAGATACACAGATACACAGATACACAGATACACAGATACACAGATACACAGATACACAGATACACAGATACACAGATACACAGATACACAGATACACAGATACACATGTTAAACTTATAACACCCCTCTTTTTTTCGTCGGGGGTTAAAAACAGCGTCATCTAAGAATCGGCCCACTACAAGGCGTCACGTCACCTAGTGGATGACAGTTACAATTACAACACACGAAAATAACAGTGGTACAATTTCCATACTAAATCCGCTTTAGTTAGTCCAACTGTATGATTTTCTGCGCTGTGACCAAAAACTGATCGCTTACGCTCTTTTTGAATAAGAAACTCTTCAAAGTCTACTCTTTGATTTCTAGAAACATTCAAAAGATGCATTGTTGTCGCTGTTCTCGCCTACCTACCTCAGATGTCGCATTATGCTGAGTGGTTGCGGGGAACATTTTATACCTTTATATTTATATTATTATCTGCCATGCTACGGTAAAAGGACGTATCTTACTATGACATTCGTATAAAGATACGACCTTTTACCGTAACACGGCAGATATCATTTCCTGTGTAGATAAATTAAAATTAAGATATTGTATATGTATGTAGAGTGATTTAGTTTTCAAGTCTTCTTTGTAATGGTGGTGCGTCTTTTTCGCTGCAATAAATGTGTTTTCTTTCATTCTTTCGATAATGTTAAAATGTGGTAATATTTAATTTTTTATTCTTTACTTGATAATAGCCCGGTAAAAAAATGAAATGTTGTCAATGTTACTGGCATATTTTCAGTTAAATTGCTACTTTTTTGCTGACTGCACATCAAGTCGAACTTAAACATGTTACTTACAACAGATCTGTTTTCGTCAAATAACTTGAAACTGCCGTTCTAATTTGCAAACATTGCCCAAAGCAATTAGTTTAAACAACTTTCAAGTGAACTAAAGGAACACTTATCTTCGTATAAGACAAGCGTTCTCTCGTTTGCGTTTGCGTGTTTTTACAGAAAACATTGTCATGTGAACAGACGAATAACTTTCAACTATTTCAGTTTCCCGGAACAGTGTTCGAAGTCAGAGTTCTATTTGTTTTATCTTAGTGGGAGCCTCGTTTGAATCATTGCGAGAGCAGGTAAGTTGAAATAGTTATATTCATGATTAATTGTTCGCGTAAATGCACATCCTAGGGTTTGGCTAATGCGCATTAGCATTTTACATACAAAAAACTGATTGCGTTTATCATACAACTACCTACTCTTAACACGATCTAGAATCTCCCATATAGAAAAGAAGAAAGATAGAAAATATACTTATGTATTCAACGCAAAACAACACAGTCACATGAAATTAAAACTAACATAGACAATCATCGTTGAATAAGAAACGGCATAATGTGGGGTCACGGCAAGCCTCTATTACAGAGACAAGGTGCACATTATATGTCAAACTAGGACAGTGAATGTGTTAATATACTGGTTCCTCCAATTCTGTCATCAGAACATATTACATTCTCAATATTTTCGGTACCTCGGCCATTTACTCGCTCAAGTGAACTCGACTACTCACTACTCGCTCGACTGAACGAGGCATTTAGTTTGATAATGATGAAATAACAGGGATCTGTGTATTCAGGGGCAATTTGCGGGGAAACAAGTCAAGCCCGATAGTGCTGTGGATTGCACGGAAAAAAAAACTTGGCTGTGGTAACTAAAAAATAGTTGTGGTAGCTAAAAACCTTCGAAACTATAGGGACAACGAAGTTTTTAGCTACCGTAGCAAAGTGTTTTTAGCTACCAAAACTTAGCTGTGTTAGCAAATATTTTTAGCTAAAATCACTCCGAGACATAGAAATATTAGCAGTGGCAGCTAAATAATATTAGCTGAATTTAGCTGTAGCAGCTAACTATATTAGGTAAATTAGCAGAGATAGCTAACTATTTTAGCTGTATTTTATCAGGGACAGCTAATTATTTTAGCTGTGCCTCCTAACTATATACTTATATTATTAGTTATATATAGCGGTCTCTGCTAAACAAATTAGACGGAACTGATAATTTCTTTAGCAGCGACAGCTAAATAATTCGTAGTCATAGGAAATAGCATTAGCTGTAGCAACTATGTAAATTTGATACTCTATCGAATTACTTTATTGGTATTTGACAATGATCTTAGCTGTAGCTGTGAATTTTATTTGTTAGTGTAACTAAGATGTTTTGTTGCGTGGTGTAATTATTTAGTTGGGACAACTAAAATGTTTCATCGTATAGAAGATACTCTTAATTGTAGCAACTAAGTTAATTTGATGCTCTATCGAATTATCTTAGCAGCATTTGACATTGAACTTAGCTGTAGCTGTGAATTTGATTTGTTAGTGTAACTAAGATGTTTTGTTGCGTGGCGTAATTATTTAGTTGAGACAACTAAAATGTTTCATCGTATAGAAGATACTCTTAACTGTAGCAACTAAGTAAATTTGATGCTCTATCGAATTATCTTAGCAGCATTTGACATTGAACTTAGCTGTAGCTGTGAATTTGATTTGTTAGTGCAGCTAAAAGTTTTGGTTGCGTGATGTAATTATTTAGCTGAGACGACTAAAATGTTTCGTCGTATAGAAGATACTCTTAATTGTAGCAACTAAGTAAATTTGATGCTCTATCGAATTATCTTAGCAGCATTTGACATTGAACTTAGCTGTAGCTGTGAATTTGTTTTGTTAGTGTAACTAAAAGTTTTGGTTGCGTGATGTAATTATTTAGCTGAGACGACTAAAATGTTTCGTCGTATAGAAGATACTCTTAGCTGTGGTAACTAAGTAAATTGGATACTGTATCGAATCACCTTAGTGATATTTGACAATGATCTTAGCTGCAGCTGTGAATTTGTTTTGTTAGTGTAACTAAGAGGGTTTTGTTGCGTGATGTAATTATTTAGCTGAGACGACTAAAATGTTTCGTCGTATAGAAGATACTCTTAGCTGTGGTAACTAAGTAAATTGGATACTGTATCGAATCACCTTAGTGATATTTGACAATGATCTTAGCTGCAGCTGTGAATTTGTTTTGTTAGTGTAACTAAGAGGGTTTTGTTGCGTGATGTAATTATTTAGCTGAGACAACTAAAATGTTTCATCGTATAGAAGATACTCTTAGCTGTAGTAACTAAGTAAATTTGATACTGTATCGAATCACCTTAGTGATATTTGACAATGATCTTAGCTGCAGCTGTGAATTTGTTTTGTTAGTGTAACTAAGAGGGTTTTGTTGCGTGATGAAATTAATTAGCTGAGACGTCTAAAATGTTTCGTCGTATAGATGACACTCTTAGCTGTTACAACAAAGTAAATTTAATACTCTATCGAATTAGTTTTAGCTGTGGCTTTGATTGAATTCGTTACTTTAACGAAACCACTTACTTAAAGAAGCAAATTCAATTCACAGCCATGATAGAGTAATAAACTTACTGCTACCGCTGCTAAAAAAAAATAAAGTTACTTACTAAGAATTTAAAGTGTCCTTAATTAAAACATCACGCAAGTTAGTTACATATGAAGAAAAAAATCAAACGCAGAAATGAATGAACATTATATTTTTAGAATATACCATAGAAAATACCTTACTACTTAAACTTTCCAGCCATTCATCGGTACTGGAATCAGGTGTATTCCCATCTGTACCCGTCCCATGTGACAGGGGCGGGCACAGATGGGAGTAGATGCAGTGCCATCCGTCCCCGGTGGGCACAGCTGGAATAGATTCGTTCGCATCTTTCTCATCTGTGCCCGCCCCGGAGACACGATGCACGTCCTAGAATTAGACCAAGAAAATATTGCAACGATTTTGATAGCACACGCAGTGCAAGTGTTATGTTGAACGTCAAACTTCTATGAAATTATGACGTGTAAATAACACTTGCACTGTGTAAGCTATTAAAAATCATTGCAGGCTTTTCTTGGTTTAACTCTATCAATCTTGTAACACAATGTCCATTTTGATAGGAGGTATTATGTATAGGAGGACCTCGTGATAGGAATGTATAGTTGCATTACGACAGTTTAAACTCAATTAGGTACTTCAAATTACATCACTGGTAGGTAAGTTTGCTTTACGTACTTGGCACGACTTTTTTAGGTAGAGTTAGACTAAGATAAGTCTGCAGCGATTTTGATAGCCTAGACCTAATAGACTTTGGAAATGTATTTTAAACGTCAAATGTGCTAAAAATACCTGACGCTTCAAATTATGATCCCTAATATGACAGTTCCTCCAAGTCGCTTTTGGATAGACTTAATTTAAACATACATATTTGAATAAATAGGTTTTTACTGTATTTTTCGTACTTAATTGTAACAATTTTAAATATATGTAATATGTGTAAAAATACCAAAAAAGTCTACAAACATTTGACACTGAACGTTACTCCGCGCTCCGTTCATTTTGTAGTTACTCCATACAAAAATGAACTATACCGTCATATAGGGATCATCATTCGACGCGCTAGGTATAATGAAGTTTATTTTTTAAAGTATTTGAATATTAACTTTACTATCGTAATGTTCTATTATCAAAATCGATATTACATATAATGATAGAAAGAACGTGTATCCGAGGCGGGCACAAATAGGAATGATGCGAATACGAATACTTCCCAGCTGTGCCCGCCGGGGACGAATGGCATTGCATCTATTCCCATCAGTGCCCGGCGCGGCGGGGACAAATAGTAATAGTTTCCCAGCTGGCACAGATGAGAAGTATGCATTCATATCTGTGCCCGCCCCACGTGATGGGAATACACCTGCAATCAGATTTGTCTCTAGCATGGGTCTAAATTATGTTTTACGGCTACAAGCTAGCACATACTCGTTTCGTGCCTGCAATACGGCCACTTGGTCACCAACATTATTAAAGGAAACTTAACTTTATTATGTTTCATTAAGATTATTCTGCAATTATCATAAATTTTTAGATGTGGCCAAATAGCAGGCAAGGGACGATTACAATATTTACAGAATCCGTTTAGGCATTATATATTTGTCACTATCTGTTGATGTGACAACACATTGAGGGAACGGATTATTAAGCAAATTCAATGATAAACCTAATAATTTGTCATGTGGGTTTCCGCACTTCACTTCAAACCCACGGACATGTGCATTTAAACCTAAATTTTTCATGGGCAAGCAAATAAATATAACATCATTCCTATCTGTAATAAAAATTGTTTTAATCTCTGCAAAACTCCAACACCTTGATTCGTCAACGCCATATGTAAGAGCCATTCCATTTTTGTCGTTAAGCTTTATACCTGATCACTATGGCATCGGATACAAATGAGGTCCAAACTTAACGCAACCGGTTTATACAAATCGAGGTTTCGTTCTCGACTGTTTCCTCCTCCAAAACTTAGTCAATCGTAACGAAATTTTGGAAACTGAAAACGAAGAAAATGTACTGTGTCGCACCGTTTTGATTTTTGTATTTATTATAATAGAATTTGTGTACTTGGTGTCTATTTGGAGCGAAATTTTGGCTATAAACAGACGACTAGTATACAAATTGTATAATAATAAACGCAAAAATTAAAACGGTCCGACACAGACAATTTCCTTCCTAAACAGTTTCCAAAATTACGTTTCATTTGGGTAAGTTTCGGAGAAGGAAACAGTCGAGAATGAAACCTCGATTTGTATGGAAAAAAGGACCGTGGTATTCATTCTGACAAATTAATTTTATGGAGGTGCAAATACCCATTGAATAGTAGTTTATGCAACTGATACATAATGAGAGGCTCTAAAATATGAGTGTGGTTTTATGAAACGAGCGTCAGCGAGTTTCATGATAGGATCACGAGTGTTTTAAGGCCTAATTATGTACAGTTGCATACATTAATGTATCTACACCCATATTTTTAATCGTTTTCTGTTAATTCCTGTAAATTTTAAATGGTGTTCATGATTAATTGAGGGCTCGCGCGGCGCGGCGATACAGAAATCTGTATCGTTAAGCTCATATCGTTTTTAATTGGGAGCAACAATGGAAGGGTCCATTATTGCTCCCAATTAAAAACATTGTTTTAAAGAAAAAAACACAATATAGGCCATCAAGATTGGAAACCTAAGATGTTATTATTCAATATGTAAAAGTAGGTATTTTATTATAAATTCACACCTACTCTATGAGTGGTTCTTTTGTGGTACGTGTGAAACAACGCTTATTGTGGTGGCGGCGCGCTCCATGTCTTTATAAGAGCGGGACCACACTGGCGATTTGCGAGCGAGTTGAAAGCGAGGCGAGCGCGCAACGAACTCGCCGCGAGCACGCAACTACTTCGCTCCCATTCCAGTATAACAGTACGGAGCGAAATCGTTGCTTGCTCGCGGCGAGATCATTGCGCACTGGCTTCGCTTTCAACTCGATCGCAAATCGCCAATGTGGCCCCGCTCTAAGCAAGGATCCCGCGAAGGATACGGGCGAGCCTTGCTCAATCGATATAACTGGCTTTTTGGTTTATCGCGACCATTCTTCAAAACTTCAAGCTATATTATACAAATTGAGTAGTGATAACAGCCATGTACCTACATGAGTCATGTATAGAGTTTAACATAAAAAAAGAAAAATAGGCGCAGCTATTCTCTATTATAACCTATTATTATTAGACAGGCTTATATCTATTATAATCGTTTAGTAATCCTTCGGTCTTAGAATCGCGTGTTTGTTTATCTGAACGACATTGTATGTTGTATACAGCCCTTTGCAGAAAATACATTTCTCTTTCAATTTCTTTGGGATAACAACAATTTAAAGCGTGAAATACTTTAAAGAAAATGTCGAAGGCCATAAGGGGGCTGTCTACGTTATACATTATGTCATTTATGATCAAAAAACACTCAGTGATGTTGTCTTCGTCCGGTGATACTGCAAACAACTGAGGACCAAGCGTAAGGCCCCGTTTGAGACAGTTATCCTTATTATGCAGGTTGGCTGGCAGGACTTCAGCAGCAGACTGAAAAATTAAAAACATTTGTGAGACAAGTAACGTATAACATAAGAACCACTCATAGAGTAGGTGTGAATTTATAATAAAATACTTACTTTTACATATTGAATAATAACATCTTTGGTTTCCAGTCTTGATGGCCTGTGTTTTTTTCTTTAAAACAATGTTTTTAATTGGGAGCAACAATGGAAGGGCTCTCAGAGTTTTGTTTTTTTTTCCATCTGCAAATAATAAGAACAGAAACACCATCAAAACAGAGGAAGAAGAAAAAAATAGGTAGTAATTAATATAGTATAAATGTGCAAGTTATATAACATACAGGCCAGAAACCCAGAACGTAAGCTTGTAAATCGACTTTATACCCATATTGTAAATCCTCTATTGCGCGTTCAACTGCCACAGATAACGACCCACATTTCAATACAAGCTCATAACGATACAGTTTTCTGTATCGTTATGAGCTTAACGATACAGATTTCTCATAACGATACAGATTTCTGTATCCCCGCGGCCCACGTCGCCGCGCTGCGCGAGCCCTCAATTAATCATGAACACCATTTAAAATTTACAGGAATTAACAGAAAACGATTAAAAATATGGGTGTAGATACATTAATGTATGCAACTGTACATAATTAGGCCTTAAAACACTCGTGATCCTATCATGAAACTCGCTGACGCTCGTTTCATAAAACCACACTCATATTTTAGAGCCTCTCATTATGTATCAGTTGCATAAACTACTATTCAATGGGTATTTGCACCTCCATAAAATTAATTTGTCAGAATGAATACCACGGTCCTTTTTTCCATACAAATCGAGGTTTCATTCTCGACTGTTTCCTTCTCCGAAACTTACCCAAATGAAACGTAATTTTGGAAACTGTTTAGGAAGGAAATTGTCTGTGTCGGACCGTTTTAATTTTTGCGTTTATTATTATACAATTTGTATACTAGTCGTCTGTTTATAGCCAAAATTTCGCTCCAAATAGACACCCAGTACACAAATTCTATTATAATAAATACAAAAATCAAAACGGTGCAACATAGTACATTTTCTTCGCATTCAGTTTCCAAAATTTCGTTACGATTGACTAAGTTTTGGAGGAGGAAACAGTCGAGTACGAAACCTCGATTTGTATAAACCGGTTGCGTTAAGTTTGGACCTCATTTGTATCCGATGCCATAGTGATCAGGTACAAGCTTAACGTAAACGGACAGTATGGAAAAATTACCCGTGATATTTCCTCTTAATGAGAACCTCTATAATTGAAACAACGATTTTTTGAACCTCGTTAATTGGCACGACCTGCTTAAATGAGAAGCCTGGTTAAATGACACAAAATTGCCGGTCCCTTGAGATTTCAATTATCCAGGTTACACATTATTTTGAAAAGTAAGCTTTAAAAAGTCAGTTAAGTTTACAATACCTGGTGTGCAGCAGTCGTTTATTGCATTTTGTTCTTTTACAGGAATTTTACTCATTATAAAAGATGACAGCGTCGGCCACTCCGCTATATAGTTGCATTACAACGTCAGGATACAATTTGCCAAAATCCATTTCTAGCTGTGGAAAATAAATTTTGTAATTAATCAACATACAGATTATACTTACTACTCGGGAACAAAATTCCCCTGAGTATATAAACTGTAACTGTAGTAAGTATATATATGTAGGTAGGTAGAAAAATAGTTGTTAATTACCAATCTATAGCCGTCAGAACATTTGAGAGCAGGAAAATTGACCATGTATTCGTGGATTTCCATTGATCCTTTCAGCATAGATAATCTCTTCGATGTTGTGAGTTCCCATTTTTCAAGGACAAGATTTACCGTTCTGGTATTTTGCAGCCAGCGTATCAAGTCGTCATGGTCGTCGTCTATAAACATACACACAAATAATGTATTATACAAAGACAAAGTAACAACCACCAATACATATGGGGGTTGTATCGTGGTTTGATAAGTAACATCAGTAACTAAATAAATAAATAAACGAAATACCTGTATCTGTTTCATCAGCGGTGAATTTTTCGATGCCGTCTTTAACGCCATCTTTAACCATTGACAGACTTCTTTTTGAGATCGCTCCCACCTTCAAGAGCTTTCTTCTTAAGTTGTAGTATCTATTTAATAGTATACCACGTCCAGCTGAAGAGTCTCTATTCCTGCCCTTGGAACACCCTGCCCAAACCTCCTAAAAATTTTTTTACTGTTTGAGTATTCATTCATTTGAAAATCATAGGTTACTCTAATCTACAACTAAGTGCCTACTATTATTACAATCTACAGTGCCTATTTAATTATATTCTATAATACAATACTTTTCCAAATTGAAATCTACATAGATACATAAATTATGAAGTATGTATTAGGCTGCTTATTTAGGGATTATAAATTGGGCAGTAATGGCAGAGACGGTGCACAGATAACACCTAATTTTTTAATTAAATTATAACTTAGACCACAAACGTTTAAATTCTTTAAATGCAATCAAAAAGCTGACCCAAGGGAGAAATAAAACAATTTTAACAAAAATTTCAATTTCTAGAAAAATAATTGTAATAATCTTGAAAATAAATTTCAATTTCTAGTTATAAAGCTTATAACTGCTATTTAATAGACAAGCATAAAACTAATTCTACATTTTCTTCCATACATTTCCAGACAAACTTGTCCTTTTTGATTTGATCAAAACTTTGCAATAGCATTAATTTTAAAGTGCCATGCCAGCTATTAAAAAATATATGTGTGGTGTGGACTTTACTAACACCCATACTAATATTATAAATGCAAAAGTGTGTCATTATCTTTCTGTCTGTGTCTGTTACCTCTTCACGCTTAATCCGCTGAACGGATTTAGTTTAAATTTCAAACAAGTCAAACCGTTGCCAACTTCTTTTAAAACTTGACACTTAACTGTTTATTCGACCTGCCTTAGCAACACAATAAAACGCGATCACGACGCCATCTATCGGGTCCCATTGTATATCTAAACCATCCAGGGACCTACTCTAATATTCCCACAATTTTTTATCCAAATCGGTCCAGCCGTTTAGGAGGAGATAGGGAACAAACACACGTACAGAAGAATTATATATATAAGAATTTTTTTACCCTGGTATAATGTAAATGGGACTTTAGTGTAACTGCTAGTACTAATAGCGGGCAAAAGCTAGTTTTCAATAACTGGCATGAAACCCTAACTGATAATGCCATGAAAATGCCATGCCTAAATGCAAAAAATTAAGTTACTGAGTAGTTTCCCCTTACATAACATTCCTCCCTGAAGACGTTAACTATCAGGTCAGACCAATAATCTATAACATTATTTGAAAAACTGAAAAAAAGACAACAATTCTTTAGTGTGTAACACTAACACATGGTGAGTACAGTTGCCGAGAAACTTCTTGAGCCTAACCTTGACTGCGCAGTTACGTACAAATATGCATGCGCATTTTGGGTCAAGAAGTTTCTCGGCAACTGTACTTGACATTTACACAAAATGAAATGTTAATTGTATCATAGGCGATAAAAATTGCTAGCATTTGAAGTGTCACAGTGCTGCCACGTGGTGAAAAAATAGATTCCGGAAACCCTCATTGTCTTGGGAAGTGACAATGAAAACATGGAATCAGTGACACAATAGGAACTTAAAACCACACTAGTGGCACTGTGAGCTGCATACCTTGCTTTGTTTCAAACAACAAATCAAATTCACAGCTACAGCTAAGATCATTGTCAAATACCACTAAAGTAATTCAATAGAGTATCAAATTTACATAGTTGCTACAGCTAATGCTATTTCCTATGACTACGAATTATTCAGCTGTCGCTGCTAAAGTAATTAGCAGTTCCGTCTAGTTTGTTTTGCAGAGACCGCTATATATAGATAATAAAATCGGTTGAGAAATGAGACCTCTTGGTGAGAAATCGGACATCCGGACATCCAAACATCCAAGCAAACGAATGATTTTTCGTCCAAGCTGAAGCAGAGACGTTTCGCTCGCTCGGTCAACAAGATGCCTACAACCTGCTTGCTTGCAGGCTTGCTTACTTGCATGCTTCTTTGAATATAGACATATTTATAGGTATTATTAAATATAGGTCCACGCGAGCGAAACCACTGTTCCTTAAAATGAAACTATGTAAATATTAAGAAAAGTCTCATTCTCTCTATACAATAAACAAAAAAACAAATCTACAAACCTTTTCTGCATGTCATGTCTCAACTCATGTTTCACAATTTCATCTGCCAGCTTTTGTCTATAGTAGTCGGTTAATTTATTTTCCATTTTGTAGTATGACAAGATCATTTTGCCATCTGGGCCATTTAAAAGTTCTTCAAGTGTCTGAAAAAAAATTTAGGAATTACATTGTTGCATTTTTGATCCAATTACTAAACTAGTGGCTCATTGAGCTAGATCTTGCATTAAGCTTAAGCCTAATTTCAATGGTGAAATCAGCCCTTAGTCCTTTATGCCAATTTCCACAATATGTAAACTCAAAAACTGGATCAACATAAAAAAATATTTAATCATGAGATTGTTGAGTCAGGGTTTTAAAAAATAATAAATATCTACTACTTCATACTACGAAGTAGTATGACATACTTACCAACTTGTTAGATGATGAAGTATTTGTGGCGACGCTGGTAATTGAGCAAGTTGATGCCATGCTTGTTACATCAGAATCGCAAGAAACTCTTCTCCTTTTAGCTGGTATTTCCTATTTAAAAACATTTTAGCAGTATATGTTGAAATTGCTTCAATCAAAGTTATAAACATATATTGTTTACCTTGATTGATTGAATATATTCTTTATAAAGTGCCACATACATAAATCTTGTAAATTTAAATCCATTACTAATTAAGTTAGACTGCCGGCCACATAAGATTAAGTTGATCTTGGGTTGATTAGAATTACATAGAATGCATGGCAAATACCAAGGTTATAAAAAAATATTTTAATTATAATGATAAAAAATTGAGAAAGCAGCCTAATAAGAGTTACTAAGTACTTATACGAGGAAGAAAATATGGTTTATAATGTATAAGTAAACAATTTTTTACCTGGACTTGCAGAGATTTCAGTTTTTCCATGAACGTTATTCGCTCACCAATCTTTGGAAAGAGTTTTTCTAACGAATATTCGGTCATTAAATTCAAATGGCAAAATTTGATTCCTTCATCTTAAACAAAAACAGATAATAAGTTTAGAACGTTAAGGATTATCTGCCTTCGGCGTGCCTTAGCCGGCCGGCCGGAGTATTAGCATGCAAGCAATGCAAGAGAGCATTCTCAAGGGTAGATATGGAAACATAAGTTTGAAAACATTTCGCAAAGGGTCACAGCTCGCATAGTCAGCATCAGCAGGTTCTTCTCTCTATCGCCTAGGCCACCGCCAACCGTTAGCTTAAACCTGTAGAACATAGGTACCTACTTATACAAAACTTACTAACCTTTAAATTTATCGATGAGGTTCTGCTGATAGCTTTCAAGCAGTTGGGAAATGTCTTGCGTTTCCATCGTATAATTTACCTCTTTTCACTATAGATATTTTTTTCTTGCACACCGAAGTCTGAACGACACACTGAACACGACGCGAAGCTGAAGCGTGAAGCGTACACACGAAACTATGCAATACAAACGATATGGCGATTTCGACACTTGTTGTGTCTTGTCGGCCGGCGCGGGTGTTGCCAGCTCTGATTTTTAAATTGCCGTAAACTGTGCCACGCCGGAAGTGAAATAACCGTGTTTCTATGGAAATGGTCTTTCGGCTGCCGT
Organism: Apotomis betuletana; assembly: GCA_932273695.1. Taxonomy (NCBI): domain Eukaryota; kingdom Metazoa; phylum Arthropoda; class Insecta; order Lepidoptera; family Tortricidae; genus Apotomis; species Apotomis betuletana. Next base: position 23,191,610 of record OW026303.1, on the reverse strand, counting down.
AGCAAAGAAATCCAATAAAAAAAAACATAAATTATACAAAAATGCCTAGTCCAACAAAATTTTCATAGCTCCTATGAAAATTTTGTTACGCTGGAAACCGTAACGAAATTTGTGAGATTTCATGTAAAGCCGACTCAGTTATTTTAGTCACTTTCGAAGTACCTATTCAACAACATTAATAATTGTACCTATGGGCTCGTCCAGAAATCATGTGATCGTTTATGGGGGAGGTGGGGGTCAGCAAAATATCACGAATGATCACGGTGGGGGAGGGGCTGAGAACACATGACGTATAATTTTTTTAAACAGCAGGAAAGTAAAAAAAAATAACGAAATTACTAAATAATTTTCTCATATCAAAATCGGTCTGAGCGTGTTTATTCAAATAATTGACCGAGCGAGCGAAGCGTCTCTTTTTCAGCTTTGACGAAAAATCGTTGGTATGTTTGGATGGGGTTCGCTTTATCTTGCATAATATCGATTCTCCGAATTTCATTTCGCATAACAGCTATCACCGATTTTTTTTTCTCCGAATGATTCTTTATCATAATCATTTAGTATCATAATTGTCAGTTGGCATACTATTCATTTCTCATAATTTTATATGGCAGAACATTAATATCGCCGAATTTATTGACTAAACTGATACCAGTAAAATGGGTTAGGTTAGGTTAGAACTGCGACCACAACAGAGCTGAACTGCTGCCAGTAAAGTAGGTTAGGTTAAAACCGAACTTAATGGGTAATATCGAAAAAAAAACGATTCAAAATTTCAAATTGGTGCTAGGCGGCTAAAACTCGGTATCGGGGGGCTCTCGGGGCTCAAAACTGTGAATCTGAAATCTTGTCCGAAAATTCGGTCAAATTCGGAAAATATCGAAAAAAAACGATTCAAAATTTCAAATTGGTGCTAGGCGGCTAAAACTCGGTATCGGGGGGCTCACGGGGCTCAAAAATATGAATCTGAAATCTTGTCCGAAAATTCGGTCAAATTCGGAAAATATCGAAAAAAAAAACGATTTGTGTGGAGAAAATTTCAAATTGGTCCACGCTCGCACGCTCGCTCGGCCGTATATACCTACTTGGCCGGAAATCCTCATTTTCCCGGCCTCTGATGTAATGTACTATTTCTGCTTCGAACAATTTTTATGCAATCTAAATATTATGAGATATGAATTTCTTCGAAATAACTATTCAGATAAAAAAATTATGTGACATCACATTATGAGAAAAAAATTATGCAATATAAAATTCGGAGAAATGATGATTCTGTCAAAGGTTGTTATGCAAAATGAAAATATGAGTATCAATTTTATGCAACATACCTATTAGTGAACCGTTTGGATGTTAGGATGTTTGGATTTCTGTTCTCGCCTAGAGGTCGCATTTCTTAACCGATTCACATGAAATTTTGTGAGAAGGTTCTATACGAGTAAGTATAATAATATATAGATTTATTCTTTGTCGAGTCGGTTTTTTGAAATTTTGCTAAATGGCGAAGATATGGGGGTTGAAATATCAAAAAAACAAAAGCGAGGTCCTCGCTTTGTTTAGAAATGGTGGCAATTTTACTTTACCGAAGTTCAAGATACAGTGGATGGAAAGCAAATTAATACCAAAACGTCGCGAACGCCCAGTCAACGCTGACCTCTTACTTACCGAAATTTATAATTTTTTACGTTTTGAACTCCCATATCTCCGTCATTTTTTGGGTAAAAATTGGACAACGACAGCCAAAGATAGAGACAAATGAAAGGAGTTGGAGGAGGCCTATACTCGGAAAGAGGTCCACAGTAACTAATTAAATAAAACTATGAATGATTTTTTATGATTTGATAATATAACTATTTAATGATTATTATTATTTTGAAAATTTGAATTGTTAATATGCATGAAGAATATGTTATTAAGGAATAAATGGCTATATTATTATTATAACCGCCATTTTTCTAAATTTCGAAAAACTGGCTCGATAAAAAAATTCCTTTTACTTGTGCGGGTATTCGATATATCGGATCGAATCTACTCACAAAATTTCATGATATGAGAATCGGTTGAGAAATGCGAGCTCTAGGCGAGAACAGAAATCCAAACATCTACACATACCAACGATTTTTCATCCAAGCTAAAGCAAAGACGCTTCGCTCACTTCGTTCGCTCGGTCAATAAATCAAGTTATTGCTGTTTTTTTATTACCTAAGTTATAGGTAATTCATACTAAGCGCGAAAAATACACGTGATCTTGAATGGGGGGGGGGGGTTGCGTTATTATCACCAAATATCACCAAGAGGAGGGGAGGGGGGCGGTTCTGGACGAGCCCTATCCCAATATGGGCTTGTGCACTTATCACGTGAGGCTTTTTCGGCTACTTTTTGACCCCCCCTGGTGATATTTGGTGAGGTTCTTTGCTAACCCCCCCTCCCCCTCAGTACCTCACGTGTATTTTTTTTCCGCCAAAATTTCGTAAAATAGAGTCGTAATTTTGAAGTATTTATTTTTAACAAAACCGAGAAAAAAATGTGACCGTCCATGACTAAAGGGTCCTTATGGCAGGTATTGAGTTAAGCACAGGTTCTAAATTTATGTTAAATAAGCTATTTAACACAGAAAGAATCATTTCCCTAAGTCTCATACTTTTAAAAAAAAAAAACATCATACTTACACTTGCTAAAATTTCACTTTTGAGAAAACGTCAAAAGAAGTTTGAAACTAACTTTAAGTATGTTCCCATTGGAAGTTACATAGATTATGATTGATTTTGTATCTCAAGGGGTTTTTCTATTGAACTCAGTCATGGTTTCATCAATGTGACTTCCAGATCCTGAGAAAACAGCCTTTGATAACAGCAACACGCTATAAGAATGAAATTAATAAAAACATGTTTTTCAGCTTTGTCTTTAATTATGTTGTAATCTGAACTATTGTATATAGTAGGACATATTTAAACTTACATTTTAGGATATAGATAAAATCACATAGTTAACGAAATATCTTTATTTTAAATATTTGTATAGAATCTTTTTATCGATTCATATTTTTTATGTGGTAATACCACATTTTTATTTTTATAAATAATGACACAAAGGTAAATTAAGAAAGAAAAATTGAATGCGATCTACTACAATCGAAGCGGGGTTTGAACCCGCGACCTCTGCGTTTCCGGCGCATTGCTCTCCCAACTGAGCTATTCGACCGCTACGTAAGTCACACCAAATCTTTCATCCCTTAATCCTTTACGCTACTGGAGCGCCCTCTGCGTCATATATGTTTTTGAAATGCTTATTGCGCATTAGCCATACCCTAGGATCTTTATTTTAATGAAAACGTGATAATTATTATACTTTTCATCTTCCCCTATAACAATAACAAATTTAGTACAGTGAGTTCTAAAATATATTTATCCAGTCCACTGGAGTATCACAAAATTATCATTATTGTTCTACAAGTTTAATTTTTAGGGTTCCGTACCTCAAAAGGAAAAAACGGAACCCTTATAGGATCACTTTGTTGTCCGTCTGTCCGTCTGTCAAGACCCTTTTTCTCAGGAACGCGTGGAGGTATGAAGCTGAAATTTATATCAATTACTCAGGTCTACTGTCCCTTGAAGCTGTGAAAAAATCAAACTTCTAAGCCAACGCAATCAAAAGATACAGCCGTTTATGCCGCAAATTTGCGACACTTGCAAGGGAATCAAAACCTACAGGGTGCTTCCCGTGAACTCAGAATCTTGAAATTTGGTACGAAGCAACGTCTTATAGCATAGATAAAGGAATAATTACGAAAACCATACATTTTTTTTTTAATACCTATACAGCCGTTTATGCCGCAAATTTTCGACACTTGCAAGGGAATCAAAACCTACAGGGTGCTTCCCGTGAACTCAGAATCTTGAAATTTGGTACGAAGCAACGTCTTATAGCATAGATAAAGGAATAATTACGAAAACCATAATTTTTTTTTTAATACCTAACTTTGCACCTAATTTATATGGGGCGCTATACATACCAGGTGCAAACTTAACTTAACCACTTAGGGATGGAAAGTGTTTGTACGGAACCCTCGGTGCGCGAGTCCGACTCGCACTTGGCCGGTTTTTTTTATTTATATACGATTAAAGTTACGTAAATTTGACTCCTATACATTTGGGAAAAGGGTCCTTATGACCAATCACAGACAAAACATATTAATAATTCCAATATGGCACAATAATAACATTATTTATTTCCTAATCTTGTATTAACACAGAATACCGAAGAAAAAAGGTTATTATAAATTTACTCAAAATCTTTATCTGTAAGGAGTTATTCTCATTTAACGTCAACGAATAATTTACACAGTCGGTGACTACTAAGGAACTATTCATAAATCACGTAATAAAGATAATTTCACGCGATTTCTGATCTGACGCGATAAGGGCGAGGGGGGGGGGGATACATTCCAATTATAATCATTTGCTAGTAAGTAATGCCCCGCAGGTCATTAATAATGTATACACTTTTTGGCCTTGTCGAATGCGTTTGCTTACAAATTGTAGGCGACCGCATTCGACTGGGTGAAAAAGTGTACACATATTAATGACCTTGACTATACATATTATTTTTTCATTAAATTTTAAATTAACTAACAACAATCAGATATAACATGTCGTTCGACGCGCGCCGAGAGATGTTTTGACGTCAGACGAAAAATGTAGTACCTACCTACATTTTACGTACATTTTACGTAAAATCTAAAATGACCATAGGTACTTAGCAAAGAAATAGTTGTAAGCAAGTTTATCTATTGACCTTTGTCATTCTTGTATGCAATATCCCACAAAGACCCTTTTCTACTAAACTTAAAACTCCGTTTTAATAAAGAAAGAATTAACGTACACAACTGAAACCAAGGTACAAATACAGCTCTATCTTTGTATTTTACTATAATGCATAAAACAAAAAAATGATAATTTTGAAGGATTTACAAAACAGCAAATATCTCCGTAACTAGAAACTGCCATAAGGACCCTTTTCTCATGGACGGCCACAAATATCGATTTTTTTCTTAGTTCGTTCACTGTGGAAAAATACAAGTGAGGTCTCTTTATACCCCCCCTCCCCCAACGTGATTTTTTCGTGACCCCCCTATTGAACCTCACGTGATTTGTGCACAAGCCCTATGTTACGTACCAACATGTAGTAATTGTGTTGACTACGTCTAGTATTGACAAAATACAAATTTATTAAAATTGGTGTATAATTATTTTGGCAGACAATAATAAAATTTTAGAAAACTTGAAGACATTCGAGAATATTCTTATAGCCGATCAAATATTAAAAAAATATAAAATCCGTAGTTTACTGAAAAGGCCTATATTTGGCAACACTTGCTACGTTACTTTTCCCGCGTAAAACTCGAAAATATGCGTCATAACAGCAAAATGCATTTTAGCTACTGCAGCAAATATGGTATTCGTTGGCATAACTAAAACATTTAGCTGACTTCGCGAACGTCTATGGTACACTGCGACCGATTAGCACGTCGCTCCGAGGTTTGAGCGAGAAAACGTTATGCGCGTATTATAGCGACATCCCGCTCGCACGTCGGGTCGTACGAATCGGACGCAGTGTGCCATGCCCCATAGTTATTTAATATTTTACGATAATAATTTAATTGTTGATTTATTAATGTTTGTGAACAACCAACAACATGTTACTAACCAAATGTTTGTTTCTTGGCATCATTATTATAAATCAGAGTCATTTATGTTAACCAAATGAAACATTCAAAGAATAAATCAATTTGAATCATTAATTATCTAAGCAATGTTTGTGACCAAGTATCGTTTCACAGCGTTATTGTTAAACATCATACTCATTTATTATATGAACTAAATGAAACAGAAAAAATAATCAAAAACAAGCTTGGGCAGCTTCTATAGGGTCGGGTTGGCAACAGTAGCTCGGATTTTTTTGGACGCTCAAATTGTGAACAAAAAGTCGTGGTAGCGGGCTGAAATTCACCCTCAAGTCCCTCAACATGCTTTTGCTTATTAAATTTTTTCCCCGCATTACCTATCAGTTTTTCAATCAAGACAATAATAAAGTAGTTAATGTTTAAAAAAAAAGGGAAATGAGTCACTGCGTACGGGTACCTACTGGGGCTGGGGTGCTGTGACTCGACCCTGTAGGTAGTACACAGAGACTAACAGTATATACCTACAGAGGCTCAAGTGTATCTAATATTATACATTTTTCATTTTATGTTATGGAAACTTGCTCATGTAATTCCTCTCCCTAAAAATCCCAATCCAACTGCGTTTTCGTAATATCGTCTTATTTCTATAATTCTAGTTTTGTAAAAATAATTGAACACTTTGTTAATCGCCGTAAAAATAGTAAATGATCACCAAAATTAGATCACCATTTTAATGTGAAATTATACCCAAATTATAACATCTTACTATCCTATTAACATTTATCACGAAAATTAAAATTAAAATGAGTTTCGGGTTTCGGGTCATAAAAAAAATAACCTAAACCTCCCAACATGGGTCAACCAGATTTGGTGATAATTTACGAAATTTGGAGATCATTTACCTTATTTTTGGAGGTATCAAAGTTTTTTTTGGTGATCAACGTATTTTTTTGGGGGTCAAAATAATTGTTGCTATTTATTTATTATCAGAAAAATATCATATGTTTATTCGGTAAATATTCGGCAGTCTTACCGAATATGCCGAATACCGAATAATTACCGAATATTCGGCGCATCTCTACAGAAAATCCCACTTACGGGCCAAGGGTGACGTAAAATAATATTTTCAGTGAAAATGGCCCGTAAGTGGGATTTTCTGCCCGCTACGCGGCTACGAGGGGAGAAAATCACACTTACGGGCCAATGCAAGAAGTAAAACTTTAAACAGACCACGCGCGGTAATTCCTAAAGCCCCAGATCGGATATTTATGGCTCTCACCTTCGGTTCGGGCCACAAACACCTGCGATCTGGGGCATTTACGAATTCGCCGCCCTAGGTCTGTAATTTCATCACACTTGCTCGTAAAAGGTGTTATAATATAGCCGGCATACTTAGCTGTAATGTGCTATATTATATATTCCTTAAATTCGGTAGTGTGACTAATATTTTTAGCGACATTAGAATTTTTTTATGTAAGTAGCATGTGCAGCAAGGAAAATTTACCAAAGACTGTGAAAAAGTTAGTCACAGCTACAAAATGTTCTAGCAGCCTCACATAAGTCTACTTTGCTACTATTGCTAATAAATTATTGATGTTCATTGCATAGAAAAGTCGGTAGTGTGACTAAGATTTTTAGTAACGTCGACCAATTTTTTTTTTGCTGTTGCACCAAAGAATGTTATCTAAAGTATGTGAAAAAGTTAGTCACAGCTACCAAATGTTCTTAGTAGGGTCGAATAAATTTGTTTGCTACTACTGCTAATATATTATTATTGTTCATGGCATGGGGAGTTCGGTAGTGTGACTAAGATTTTTAGTAACATTAGCAAATTTTTATGTAGCGGTTGCAGCAAGGAAAATCAGACAAATTTTGGGAAAAAGTTAGTTACAGGTACAAAATGTTCTTAGCAGCCTCACATAAGTTTACTTTGCTACGATTGCTAGTAAATTATTGATGTTCATTGCAAAGAAAAGTCGTTAGTGTGACTAAGATTTTTAGTAACATTGGCTATTTTATTTTTTGCAGTTGCACCAAAGAATATTAGCGAAAGTATGTGAAAAAGTTAGTCACAGCTACCAAATGTTCTTAGCAGGGTCGCATAGATCTGATTTGCTACTACTGCTAATATATTATTATTGTTCATGGCATAGGAAATTCGGTAGTGTGACTAAGATTTTTAGTAACATTAGCAAATTTTTATGTAGCGGTTGCAGCAAGGAAAATCAGACAAATTTTGTGAAAAAGTTAGTTACAGGTACAAAATGCTCTTAGCAGCCTCACATAAGTTTACTTTGCTACGATTGCTAGTAAATTATTGATGTTCATATCAAAGAAAAGTCGGTAGTGTGACTAAGATTTTTAGTAACATTGGCTATTTTATATTTTGCAGTTGCACCAAAGAATATTAGCGAAAGTATGTGAAAAAGTTAGTCACAGCTACCAAATGTTCTTAGCAGGGTCGCATAGATCTGATTTGCTACTACTGCTAATATATTATTATTGTTCATGGCATAGGAAATTCGGTAGTGTGACTAAGATTTTTAGTAACATTAGCAAATTTTTATGTAGCGGTTGCAGCAAGGAAAATCAGACAAATTTTGTGAAAAAGTTAGTTACAGGAACAAAATGCTCTTAGCAGCCTCACATAAGTTTACTTTGCTACTTTTGCTAGTAAATGATTGATGTTCATTGCAAAGATAAGTCGGTAGTGTGACTAATATTTTTAGTAACATTGTATATTTTATTTTTTGCAGTTGCACCAAAGAATATTAGCTAAAGTATGTGAAAAAGTTAGTCACAGCTACCAAATGTTCTTAGCAGGGTCGCATAGATCTGATTTGCTACTACTGCTAATATATTATTATTGTTCATGGCATAAGAAATTCGGTAGTGTGACTAAGATTTTTAGTAACATTAGCAAATTTTTATGTAGCGGTTGCAGCAAGGAAAATCAGACAAATTTTGGGAAAAAGTTAGTTACAGGAACAAAATGCTCTTAGCAGCCTCACATAAGTTTACTTTGCTACTTTTGCTAGTAAATGATTGATGTTCATTGCAAAGATAAGTCGGTAGTGTGACTAATATTTTTAGTAACATTGGCTATTTTTTTTTTTTGCAGTTGCACCAAAGAATATTAGCTAAAGTATGTGAAAAAGTTAGTCACAGCTACCAAATGTTCTTAGCAGGGTCGCATTGATCTGATTTGCTACTACTGCTAATATTTTATTATTGTTCATGGCGTAGAAAATATGGTAGTGTCACTAAGATTTTTAGCAACATTGACAAATAATATAATTAGTAGATGGGTATATTGGGTATGAATATAAAATTAGCAGCTGTTGCAAAACTGTTGTTAGCGACTGCGAAATGTTTTTATCAACTGCAACAAAGATATGGTTTTGTTGCCTAATACATGTACAATTAGCAATAGTAACAAAGTTTTTGTCCACTACAACTAAGAATTATTAGCAGTCACAGCTAACAACAATGTGTAATTAAATTTCGTTGGTACCAATAAATCAATTAGCTATAGTTGTTAATCAATTAGTAGCGGTAGCAAATAATTTGAAATTCATTTAGCTAAATATCATTAGTAAGGGTAGCTAACTGGTTTTAGTTGCTATAGAAAAGGCTTTGTTACAGTTGCTAAGAAATTGTTTGCATCAGCAAAGGAAATTTCAGCAAAGCGAGTTTAGCTACCACAGCTAAATCATTTTTTTCCGTGTGAACTCGGAATACCACTTGAGTGCTACTTGACTATTACTTGCCTCTTGACTCAATTAATGGCTTTAATTTTACAATTACTACCGAAATTATTGAGGCCAGAGGCCAGATTCAACCAGGCTGAAGTAAGGGTTAATAGTACCCAATTAATGATTTCGTAACTTATTTTCAAAACATTCATGTTTAATTTATTGTATTAAGCGGTTTACACTCACGTGAAATTGTCAGGATCGGCCCGACATGTTTCGAACTCGTATGGAGCTCTTCATCAGGGACGGCTGCCCGTACACCGCCGCGGCAACCTCGTCACTGATTCTTTGTCGGGCCGTTCCTGACAATTTTACGTGAGTGTAAACCGCTTAATAAAATAATTAAATATGTCTCACGAAAGTTTTAATAACATTCATGTTAATAATAAAATGCAGTGTACAGTAAAGTACCTTATTCTTTTTTTTTATAAAGCAATCGTAGGAAAGTTATACTTACCATAATCCAATAAGTTCTTGAGTACGCACATAGCCCCAAAAGGTGGCCTAAGATAACCTTAATTCTTTGCGTGATAATAAAAAAAGATTCGTTTTCCATTAATTGTTTTGAAGGAAGCTTTTTATTTTTTCGTTAAAGCAGTAACCTAGTTAACGTAAGCCGATTTTTTTATGATCGCGACAATTTTAAACATACTTTATTACATAGTAATAATATTAACCTTTTACGGTGAGATGGAACTGAAGCCACGCTAAGGCACATAAGAAATGAAGCAACTGATTAAAAATTTCGATGCCTCATGCATAGGGATCGGAAATTCAGGTGGATATTTACCTAAAGTTGACAAAATCCTATTGCTATCTCACTCATACCTCAAAGAAAGCCGCCTATACCTACAACTGAACAACAAAATCGACGCCAAAGTTAAGGTATAAAAGCATCCGATTATCTGATACCTTGCATGAACTCGGTAGCTTAGCGGATAAGCACCCATGTTGGTCCGGAAAGCCGTTCAAGACGCATCGCGGGTTTGAGTCCCACCCGACTCATTTAATTATCGCCCCAACTTAAGTATTGATTCTAAAAATAATAATAAATAGAATAGAAGAGCCAATACAAGTTTTTAAGTAATCCCCCAATTCGGGAACGTGACATGAAACGCGACATGATATCAAATGAACCAATGCGAAATTCGTCCACTACGGAAATACAAATAAGGAAGTCTAATAATAATTTCTATAAATATTGCGTGTTGGACTGATTGACTGTAGCTGACTAGCAGGAATTAGGCCACAGAACGTTTCCTCATTCACAATATCGTAATATCCTGACAATATAAATATTAAGTTGTATATAAACGTTGATAGGATACTCTGCAACGTTTTCTGTGTTTTCTCGCAGTCTGACCGTAATACAAAAATATCAAAAGTTTTAACAAGCGAGGCAGAGAGTCATTTTTTCAACTAATCTAAAATTCTAAATGGCGGGTAATATCACGGTTCATGAGATACAGCCTGGTCACCGTATCGAGCAAAAAAGTTGTATGAGAACCCCAATTAAATATTTATTTTATTCTGTTTTATTTAGTATTTTTTGCTACAGCGGCAACAGAAATACATGTCATCATCTCTGTGAAAATTTAAACTGTCTAGCCATAACGGTTCATGAGATACAGCCTGGTGGCAGACAGACCGACAGACAGCGGAGTCTAAGTAATAGGGTCCCGTTTTTTACCCGATGGGTACGGAACCCTAGAAACGATGAAAAATTTAAACTGTGGCTTTCAAATATATACTTATGAAACGCAATAGCCCTGTTATAACTAGTTTCATTGATAATATGTTAAGAAACATGTTTGATCATGGAGAAAAATGTACAAAACAATCAGCATTTTTGAACGGATAAGGAACCTTAATTGCGATTGCGACAACATTTGGTTGACTGGTAGAGAATGCCTTATGGCATTAAGTCCGCCATTTGTACTTTTACTTGTGTATTTTGTGCAATAAAATTTAAATAAATAAATATTTTTTGATTGAAAAAAAAACGCTGCAAATACTTAAATACGATTGTAACATGGCATGGCCAACGTATACTCAGCTTTGCGATCCAACAAGCTGGTCGGAGCTTCTGAATTGTTGTAGCTGACTATACACGCCAGCGATAAGCGGGATTCTGAGAGCCTTTTAAGTGTACCTCAGTAATTTACGGGCCCTGGTCACGTGCCCTACTTAGTCCGCAACAACGAATCGTACAAGTTTATATTTCTTTGTAAACGACGTCTTCTTGTAGAAAAGTGTTATCGCTTGTTTCCTTTTGGGTTTTGTGCAGTAAAACAAGACTAGCAAGATTCTCGCTACGATTGAGATTTAAAAGGGATCGCATTTTGTAGATATATTTACCAATCTTCTCTGTTTTTCACCAGGGAGCTTTTTTAGGAATCATGGTAACCACTATCATATCGTCCAACAAATTGTACACATACTATGCATAAGTTATAAAATGAGGTTGCATACAAATTAAAACGCACATCAATTTAGATTAAAATTACATTACACTGACAAATATAAATAGCTCAACTAGTTTGACTACTCGAGAAATAGCCAAATAAATTGTGTTTAGTAGTTACCAAAATTATGCTAATTTTCCAAAACTTATTTTGGTTAATAGTAGCTTTCAGTAAAGACGGCTACCTATTAAATATCATTATACAGCGGCAACAGAATACATCATATCTGTGAAAATTTCATCTGTCTAGCTGGCATGGTTCATGAGACAGACAGACACACGGACGGACAAAATGGAGTCTTAGTAATGGCGTTCCGTTTTTATCCTTTGGGTACGGAACCCTAAAAATACGGCAAAAACCCGAATACGATTGTACGAGGACATTGTAATATGTTATAAAATGCAGTAGCATATGCAGGGTGTAACCGACAGCGTACCGAAAACGAAAACTGTAGTTTTAGACCATAATCACGATCTGAAAACGAGTGTTAATTTTCTCAGAAAACTTAAGGATAAGATTTTCCAAAATAAATTATAAAACTCGACGCGCAATGTATTGCGTCCAATTCTCTCGGGTGCAGACGCGCGGGGAGGGGAGCACGCGCTCATCGACCGGTCCAGGCGCTCCCCACTCCACTCACGCGTCAGCGCAAAACATACCGTTACGCCAATGCGCATCGAATGACATGAATGAATGCAACCACAAAAAAAGCGCAACCACAGATCACAACTAGTATGTACTACCTAACACCAATAACAAACTGACCGATAAATTAAAACAGTCTAACAAGATTATTTTCATTCAAGCAAGTAAAGCAAATAAAATGTGCGGGTAGGTAAACATTAATCATGCGTCCGACCGCAACGGCCAGCGCCAGCGCACTGGCCTGGCGGATCAATGACCGGCCAGTACCGTTATCTGTCCCACTCGTCGCGTTCTGTGTTGTACCGTAAAGCTTACATAATACTGTTTGTGATACATTGCGTGTTCTGCGGAAAATGGTATTTTCATGCGATTTTTCATGAAAAATTGTTACCGGTAGAGTTCCATTAACGGAAAAATAAAGAAAAAATTAAAACTAGCGAAGAAAATTTGTGATATTTCTCAACGGTTACACCCTGTACATTAAAACGCACATAAATTTAGATTAAAATTACATAAAACTGAAAAATATATACCTATACCGGGTGTAACCGACGGTGTACCGAAAACTGAAACCATGGCTTCAGACCATTATTCTGGGCTGGAAAATCGTGGAAATTTCTTAGAGAAAATTCACAAATTTTCCTCGCGAGTTTTAATTTTTTCTTTATTTTTCCGTTAATCGAACTCTACCGGTAACAATTTTTATGAAAAATCGCATGAAAATAGCATTTTCCGCAAAACACGCAACGTATCACAAACAGTATTATGTAAGCGTGTGGAGTGGGTCAGATAACGGTACTGGCCGGTCATTGATCCGCCAGTGCGCGCCCGTTGGCCGTTACGGTCGGACGCATGTTTAATGTTTACCTACCCGCACATTTTATTTGCTTTACTTGCTTGAATGAAAATAATCTTGTTAGACTGTTTTAATTTATCGGTCAGTTGTTATTGGTGTTAGGTACTACATACTAGTTGTGATCTGTGGTTGCGTTGTTTTTGTGTTTGCATTCATTCATGTCATTCGATGCGCATTGGCGTAACGGTATGTTTTGCGCCGACGCGTGAGTGGAGTGGGGAGTGCCTTGAACGGTCGATGCTTGCCGCGTGCCCCCTCCCCGCGCGTCTGCACCCGAGAGAATTGGACGCAATACATTGCGCGTCGAGTTTTATAATTTATTTTAGAAAATCTTATCCTTGAGTTTTCCGAGAAAATGAACACTCGTTTTCAGTTCGTGATTATGGTCTAAAACTACAGTTTTCGTTTTCGGTACGCTGTCGGTTACACCCTGTATAGCTCAACTAGTTTTACTTAAGAAATAGCCAAATTGTGCTTAGTAGTTACCAGGATTATGCAAATTTTCCAAAACTTATTTAGTTAGTAGCCCTCAGTTTGTCAGTCTTCCGATTTATGTAACCACAATTATCTGTCCGCAATTTTTGAAATGTGAGAGATACAGGCCCTCAATCTCAATTATATTATGTATATGTCCATAAATAGAGATACCACTTTCACCTTTGTGATCGTCACGTAATACCTATGTCGTTATCTATAGCTCTTAAACGGGAATATCCTCACTGCAGGCTTCGAGCGATGCCTAAGTAAACCGGTAAGTAGCGTGAGATGTCTCTGGGCGTATTACGGAGGTAACTTCCAAAGACGAGAAATCTCATTCAAGGATGACTTTGCGATCTTAGCTCAGCGAATGAGCGATTTTGAGCGACAATTCAACACTGAAATTTCCATTTTCAGTATGCCACAGACGACAGTTTACAAATTTGTAGAGCGTAGTAAATTGTTTTTCTTCCGAAATATATAATATGTAGTGTTTTGAACCAAAAGTGTCCATTTTATCGCTTACCATAAGGATGAAATTTGTTTGCATCTACTTATGCTTGAAAGCGTCACATAATAATTATATTGCTGAAATTAGTTTAAGAAAATTTTACATCAACATTTATAATATAATTCTACTGGTGTTTATTCGAGTGTGACGATTATGTTAAATTGAAATTTTGATAGTATCCAAGCATTACCCATGCATCAATGCGTTTAATATATTTTTTCCAAAGACTGAGATCACTGCACAATCAAAATCTAATTTTAAACACATAATTATTTTTATGCAACGAAGATGAGAATTTGTCTTCTAAAAAGTCTTCTACAAGGATCATAGTTTTGATATTCCGCTGTATTCACATTGATAGACTGAATTAAGTTTTTTTTTCTATTTAGTAGGGTTCCGTATCCAAATGGTGCTAACGGAAACTCATTACTTAGCCTTCGCGGTTGGTCTATACATTCGTTACAGAGCTGTGTTTCCAACCGTAATAGGTAGAGACTTGAAATTCTAAGAAAGTATGTACTACTATTTGTTTTATGTATTATGTGGTGGCTATGGGTAGGGATATATGAAGCCAGCTACATACTACATCAGTTACACCAGTGTTTTTCAAACCTTTTGGTGTCACGGCCCAAAATAACCAATAAAATTCTTTGGCGACCCCCTAAAACCTAGTTTGAAACTTGCAATTGTACATGCTTAAAAAATCTGCATTCCTTGTAGTCACGAGACTTTCTCGATGCTGATCCTCCTGGTTATATGCCGCGATCCCCCTGGGGGTCGCGACCCACAGTTTGAAAAACACTGAGCTCGGTGTAACACCGACAAGAGTTTGACTCTTAAATTTATGATAATGTATTAATGTATTATTACTTTGTCCACCATAATAACAGACAGGTACAAAAATAACCGATACTCGAAATTTGACCGTCGTATATTGCCGTCCCACTCACTCAAATATACTTTGACAAGAGATCGAGAGAGACGGCACTTTTCGAAGTTGTCGTTGTAGCCTTTTAGTTATCTTTTCCGTATCGGTGATGTCACTATCATGAGCGATAATGGCGGACAGCGTTTTAAGCATTGCAAAATACGGAATACAAAACTTATTTTCAAATTCAAATTCAATTTTTATACGCTAAAAACTATACGAAATAAACGTTCGTTTTAATAAAATTTAGCATGAGTCGACTAGTCTATTGGGATGTTAGTCTAGTATACAGGGTGTAACCGACGGTGTACCGAAAACTGAAACCATGGCTTCAGACCATTATTCTGGGCTGGAAAATCGTGGAAATTTCTTAGAGAAAATTCACAAATTTTCCTCGCGAGTTTTAATTTTTTCTTTATTTTTCCGTTAATCGAACTCTACCGGTAACAATTTTTCATGAAAAATCGCATGATAATAGCATTTTTCGCAAAACAAACAATGTATCACAAACAGTATTATGTAAGCTTTACGGTACAACACAGAGCGGGTGGAGTGGGAAAGATAACGGTACTGGCCGGTCATTGATCCGCCAGGCCAGTGTGCTCGCGCAGGCCGCTCCGGTCGGACGCATTCTTAATGTTTACCTACCCGCACATTTTATTTGCTTTACTTGCTTGAATGAAAATAATCTTGTTAGACTGTTTTAATTTATCAGTCAGTTGTTATTGGTGTTAGGTAGTACACTAGTTGTGATCTGTGGTTGCGTTGTTTTTGTGGTTGCATTCATTCATGTCATTCGATGCGCATTGGCGTAACGGTATGTTTTGCGCTGACGCGTGAGTGGAGTGGGAAGCGCCTGGACCGGTCGCTCGCCGCGTGCTCCCCACCCCGCGCGTCTGCACCCGAGAGAATTGGACGCAATACATTGCGCGTCGAGTTTTATAATTTATTTTGGAAAATCTTATCCTTGAGTTTTCCGAGAAAATGAACACTCCTTTTCAGTTCGTGATTATGGTCTAAAACTACGGTTTTCGTTTTCGGTACGCTGACGGTTACACCCTGTATAGGACTGCTAGACTCAAACAGCTACAATTTACGGAATAAAATTTAATTTATATGTCACATTGATAACGTAAAACATCGCTAGGCCCGGTTCAAACGGGGACAGCATAATCTGGTCATTGAACAGATATTAGCTGATGCAAGAGCACACTAAATACGAGTAAGTTAGAGTTTGCCGTTAACTTGGATATCAAGATATTTTTTTTAATTATTATTATAATTATTATTATTATTATAAGAAGATATTTTTTTTAAACCGTGATTTATATGTAAAAAGGGCCGATGTTTCTTTTAGGTACAGGAAAGTTAGTGCTAGTTATGTTGAGAAAATTATTGACAACTTGAGTTGCCGGAAAGCGCCGGGCATCGATGAGATTAGGATACAGGATATAAAATATGTAAAAATGGATATAAGTATAACATTGGCAAACTTTATTAACATGTGCATGGAAAAAGTTGTATACCCCGACCAATTAAAGAAATCGTTAATAAGACCTATATTCAAACAAGGCAGCCATTTGAGTTACACAAATTATAGACCAATTGCCATACTACCAGTTATAAATAAGATTGTGGAAAAAATTGTAATAGGACAAATAAGTGCATTTCTGGAACATCATAATGTATTGTCGCCGGCGCAGCACGGCTTCCGTAAGGGGCGCAGTACTGCAACGGCCTTGACCCGGTTCTCGAACTATGTTAACACTAGTCTCGGCGGCGGGCGGCAGGTTCTCGTGGTATATATAGACTTCAAAAAAGCATTCGACACGCTGGACCATGATCAACTGCTTCAGGCCATGGAGGAGTGTGGCATCAGGGGACCCATGAACCAGTGGTTCCGTGAATATTTAACGAACCGAACTTTAAGAACCGTGATAAATGGGACGGCTGGTTCCGAGGCAGAGGTGAGCCTTGGTGTGCCAACTGGGTCGGTGTACGGGCCGATTGGCTATATCATGCATGTGAACAGTGTGTCGAATGTTGTCCAACACTGCCAAGTGTATATGTATGCCGACGATATGTGCCTGCTGCTCGCTGGCGATGATGTGCCCGACATGGTAAACAAGGTGCAGGAGGATTTTTTAAACATAACGAATTGGGCGCATGACAATGGAATTATTTTAAACATCAGTAAAACTAAGTGTATGCATATATTTTCACCATACAATAAAAAAGCAAAAAATGTAAGCTCAAGCGATATTAATATCATAGGACACACATACAATTGCCTGCACCAAAATAAACATAACTGTACTTGTAGTCAACTTGAGGTTGTTGATAGTTTTAGGTATCTCGGCTTGATAATTGATAAACATTTTAATTGGAAATTACACATTAATCAAGTCTGCAATAAATTAAGGTCAATTTTAGGTCAATTTTATTATCTAAGTAGAATAGTAAATAAACGCACCCTGCACATTGTTTACCATGCTCTCGCTGACTCATTACTGAGTTATGGGCTGAGCTGCTATGGAGTTACTTTTAAGACATATTTAGATAGGATAAAACAGCTACAGATAAGACTAATGAAATATCTAGTAGGCAAGGACATAAAGAGAAAATATAGGACAAACTATGACGCACTGTTTTCGATCTGTAAAATTCTCCCTGTAGATTGTAAGACTATATACCTAATTATCCTAGAAACTTATTATAGTGACGAGTATAAGGTACAAAGGCAGAAAAAACGTCACTGTACTAGGTCCACTAAAAGGAAATTATTGATGCAGCCGGTTGCCAAAAATTATTACGCTAAAAGAACCAAAGAGTACCTTATTCCTAAAATATACAATAAATACCCTTTATTGCTTGACGAGGCAAAATTTAAAATTGGAAATTTAAAAAGTAAATTGAAAAAGATACTACATGATAATTACTAATTGTAGGTACCTCGTCCAGATTTGTATCTTGCACTCATTAATAATTTCGTGTGTCGTACCTACCAACGCAGACTTCATTTACCATCCATCAGTAAAATATATACTCTATCGCAACGCTATAGAATCTGCATTGGTATGGCGACTAATTCTTCGTTTGCATATTGCATGATTGTTAAGTTAAGTAGTTAGTAAGTAAGCATCACTGTGCACAATATTTGTAGTGACAGAACGCGACGCCAACAAACTGTTACACAGTTTGGCGCACTTTAAACACAGTGTAAAGTATGTGCTAATATTGATGAATAAATAAAAAAAAAAAAAAAAAAAAAAAAAGTTTGGAAGCCGGGTACGAAAATAACTTGACTGAAGAAGCTAACTAATTAATTATTGCGTCAAATACCTACTTAGGTGAAATAAATAAGAAGTGTGGTTAGAAATTGGGTCCTAAACAGGGTTGCGTTAATGTTATTTTATTTAGGTATAAAATCTATGAAAATACTTAATTAACAGTACCTAAATAAAGTGGCTATTTGGTAGCTTTATTATATGTGACATTATAATTTATACAAATAAATAAATAAATATCGGACAACCTCACACAAATCGATCTAGTCCCAAATTAAGCTCAAGAAGGCTTGTGTTATGGGTACTAAATAGACGACGATATACTTATATAGATAAATATATACTTAAATACATAGAACAACCATGACCCAAGCACAAATATTCGAGTTCATCACACAAATTCCTAATACAAGTATTAAACTTAAAAGGAGGATTCGACAATTTGTTGTAAAACTTACAGTTAACAATAAATGATTTTGATTTTGATTTTTGATTTTGACAAATATTTGCCCTGGCTGTGATTCGAACCCGGGGCCGCCGGCTCAGTAGGCAGTGTCTACAAACTGCGCCAAACGCGTCATCTATATTATGTGAAGTTTCAGAGACTATTATACAATACTGATATGGTCTCGTGTGCCGTTATAGCCATAAAAAACATTATTTCTCTTCATGACACTGCAAAATATAATATGCAAAAACTGAATTTTGCATATAATAATATGCAAAAACTGAAATGGATTTGATTGATTGATATATTTCACATAATCCATACTATCCATACTTCCATATTAATATTATAAATGCGAAAGTGTGTATGTCTGTCTGTCTGTCTGTTACCTCTTCACGCTTAAACCGCTGAATCGATTTTGATGAAATTTGGCATGGAGATAGTTTAGGATCCGAGGAAGGACATAGGATAGTTTTCATCCTGGAAATTATCCCTAAAAAGATTGAAAAGTGAGTAAGTAAATTCATGATGACATTGATGACCCTGTAGAAAATGTAATGATTAAACCAAAAGAACAATTGCTCTTACATTTGCTTAGGCGCTCTTTTATTAATTAAAGTGATTATCTATCGTGTTGTACGAGGTTGCTTCCATACTTCCAAGTTCCACGCAGACGTAGTCGCGGGCAAAAGCTAGTATAAAATATAGGTAAGTACCAATCATCGATCTTTATCTTTATTTTCTCTCTGGCTACAGTAAAAAAGACCGAGTAAAATAGTGTAATTTTTATGTCTTGTTTGGCGTTTAATTTATTGTTGTTATTTAAGTTTTACCGTAAAATTCTAAACAGAATTCTAAAATCCACCGATAATTAACAGGTCTGATTTATTACTGAATTTACCTGTTAATAGATGTATCGAATAGCCCGAAGCATTTATTTGTCCAACGTAAACACCAATATTGCGAGCATACAATAACACAATTAAATGGGATCAATTCGTCCGAGGAGTAAATATATTTACCTCCAAATAACTAAAACATCTGTACATCATATTTCGTATATAGTTTTTTTTATTTATTTAGGTCGATTTGAAGGGCAGTCATTTATTATGTGTATAGGTACTAATTAGCCATCAAGGTAGTTTAAAGAATGTTATACTTTAGATATTTTTTCGTACTGCTTACATATAAATATAAGGGACAATCTTACACAAATCGACCTAGTCCCAAACTGAGCAAAGCTTGTATTATGGTACTAGACGGCGATAGACATAATACATAAATAGGTACATATAAAGATAACATCCACGACCTAGGAACAAATATTCGAGTTCATCACATATTTGCCCCTCCCATTAGAACCCATGACAGCCGGCTCAGTAGGCCGGTAGGTGTACTACAAACTGCACCAACCGCGTCGTCACATCACTGTTTATAGCCTAAAAGTCGTAAGAACATGCATCATAAGTAGGTACATACCTATTTAGAATTATTTTTAAAGAGCTTTCTAAACGGCTCGTCGACACCACTGGTGACTAAACGGCTGGCAGTTTCCTCGCTCAGCGTCTTAGTATACAGCGAGGTAATGTTGCCAGCGTCTTTGGTACAATGGCACGGGGACCAGTTTTAGACTTAGTTTAGATTTAGATTTAGATAGACATTTATTGGATTATTGTTTATTTTGTTGTGTTATATATATTATGTGAAATATATGTCAGATAAGTGTAAAAAAATAAATAAAGATAATATACCCACTTTCATGCGAAAAAAGATTTAACCCCATTACCGTAGTTGGGCAAATATCACAGAAAAAACAGGTTTAATCAGGATAATTTATAAATTTTTCGGCCGCTTCTTTGGAATAATGGTCGTGGAATGAGACCAACTCCTAATCTATTTTAAGATCAGCTTTAAATTGCGACAGAACTGCAAATGCATTTTATAGGTTTCATTAATTAAGAAATTTACGATTCACCACATCAAAGCCTGACTTACTGAAACAATACGTTAATTGCTGATCTCCATTTATGTATATTTAGATTCCTTCTGATTTTGTGTTCATTACATGTGCGAGCTAAGGGTATAAAAGGCAATCCTTATTAACACGTTCACTACGGCAAAGAATTTTTGTGACTTTACCTGGGTACGACATGGGGTCTTTTAGATCCGACGTGTAACTGTACTGTGCTGCGTTAACGGGTCTAAAAGATCCGTTGGGTATACTTTTGTTTAATTGTGATTATGTACGTAGTTATAGCCATTCACGCAAATATATTTATGTTAACATATTCTTACATAGACAACCAAACCAATCTTCAAAACGCAGGTAGATCCAATTAATGGTTTGATTGCAAAACAAAGAACAATCTGTCGGATCTTTTAGACCCGATATCCGCACTGAATGTTAACATTGTCGATATTTTTTTAGTGTTGGGGTACAAATAAAATACCGATATCGATAGTTATTAATTTCAATAGGCCAACTAAGACTTATCAGATACATCACATTTTGAATTACTTTTAATATTTTGTAGTATTTGGAGTGTCTGGCCAGTCGATGGGCTAGTATAAACATTATTAATGGCAATATTTCGCTTACCAATTATAATATTTCTGGCACGTATATACTCTTTTTTATTTTTTACAGTTTCATGTTCATTTTCATGTTTGTTACACATAAATAACATTTTCCGCGACCGCTTCATGATCGATAATTCATCTTATCTCGTATTACTCGTAAATCACTGTAATTTTATTAATAACCACCCACACACTTGGACGTCACTGGCTCTACTAGACTTTCATTCAGTACGGCTATCGGGTCACCGGGCATCGGGTCCTTAAGGCCCGGTAGCCGTACTAGATGAAAACAGTTTCTCTCTGGTCGTCATGGGGTCGAAAAGATCCGATGAGTTTTTATTACGTAAACCGCCTATATTCGAAAAAACATCAATAAAACACTAACTGTCCCTTTTCTACTCCTGCAAAATTCTGAGATATCTGTCCCGCACCAACGGTAGGAACAGCAATTTCTCCCCCGCACCGGAGGAAAGTTCTTCATCGGATATATTCGACCCGATGCCGTAGTGAACGTGTTAATAATAATTAATGAAGAGATCCAAAGGTCTTCAGTGTTACGCAAGGATTATTCGCTGTTATTTTAAGATAGTAACTTCGTTATTGTTTTAATGCTCTAATGAATCGGAGCTATGATTGGATTTATTTTGATTAGTACCTAATTATGTAGCCCACGTGAGTTGAGAGCATTTACGAGTAACAATTTTCTCTCTAAACCACGTCGTCTTGTAAACCAAGGGATGTACGTTACAATTACAATGATCAGTTTATCAGTCTATTTATTGCTTTCATAGGTACCTTTACAGGTGGTACATTATACATTGTTTCCGCACTGCAACATTTTGACAGGATGTCAGTTTACTAATACAAAAAAAAAAAATCTTGATGCTTAATAATATGGATTACTAATGTTTGGCAAAAACGTTTCCCAAAGTATCACATCGCAAACTTTGTTTCCCAAATTTTTATTTGGCAAAAACTCAATTGTCAAAACAACTTATCGCAATTTTACAATCAGCAAACCTCTTTTTTGGCAAATGATTGTTTAGCAAATAAATACATGGTCATGTTCTATTTTCCCAAATATTTTTTTGGCAAATGTATCGTTTTGCATAACATAGGTACTAATCCCAAAATATTCCATGGCATACGATTTATATCCCAATTTGAGTAGTGCGTAGGATAAAAATTGAAGGGATGTTTACAAATACAACATAAAATAAAAAATACTGCTGATATAGATCTGCGCGGCTCGCTCGGTTCGCTCGCTCGTTAGGGTCGCAGTTCAACCTAACACTCCTCCTCGCTTCGCTCGTCGTCGTACCTAACCTAACCCAAGTCGGACCTGCTTTAAGGTGAGTTTGGTAATGTAAGGATTATTTTTCACTCGATATAGGTCTGCGCGGCTCGCTTGCTCGTTAGGGTCGCAGTTCAACCTAACACTCCTCCTCGCTTCGCTCGTCGTCGTACCTAACCTACCCCAAGTCGGACCTGCCTTAAGGTGAACTTGGTAATGTTAAGATTATTGCCAAACTCTTGCTATAAGTTGAGCATGGGAAGTGATAAATTTGGGGAAAAAAATTGCCATATAATTTATGACAAAATGAAACATTTGCTTGATAAGCATTTGCTTAGTAAAATCTTGACGAAGTGAAACTTTGCCAAATTATATTTTGACCAAATGAATAAGTTGCGAAATGTAACTTTGTTAAAGATTCGTTTGGGAAATGAAACTATTGCGATAAGTTATTTGGGAAGTCATATTTGGGAAATATAATTTGCTAAACGGAAGTACACCAAATAATATACTTACAAAAATTATGAGATTGACCCTTACTTTGGTCTGTACAAAGTTTATAAAATAAAAATAACAATAACAATTATTAATCTTATTTTTATTGTTATGGCAACATGGACGGATTGCACTAATTAACATTAGACATAGATCCTATATCATCATCATCATCATCATCATCAGCCAAAAGACGTCCACTGCTGGACATAGGCCTCCCCCAGAGAACGCCACCATGACCGGTCCTGCGCCTATATATATCCTTAAAATAAAATAAAAACTATAATTATTATTATAGTTGTATCATTTATTACTACTTTCAAAGAACTCTTGCATGATGTAAAAACAATTATCAACTAAGTATTTGGTATTTTTTTTATTAAAAATGGTATTTATTGATCAAGAGTAAAATGTCGGTAGTTTGAAAAACACCCACGGCAAGAAGTTGTTGATACTCGGATCTCCAGTCGTTTATGAGATCATGGTTGTGCCAAACGTGGGTGGAATGCTTTTCAATACCTAATATTTAAATGCGAAACGTCTTATGTAGTTAAATTTGTGTAAGTCAACTTGATTTAAAAAAATATATCAACTTACCTGGATAAAAATAGACGAGAAAATTAAAAGCGTACGACCAGTGCGTCTCTGGTCGAATTCATGGTAAGACAAACTATCCATAAAACCTATTACATACTATGATAATTTTATATATACAGGGTGAAACAGATCGAAGGACTTTAAAGCAAACACGGAATTGTTCAGACTAATTACTTCATTTTTCACCAATGAACTATGTAGGTAAATATTTCTATCCATTTTTGAGATACAGTTTGTTAAACAAATCTACACATATCAACCCTAGCATCTTTTGAACGTCGCTTAAGTTAAAGACAGGTGTCAATTTAAAACATAAATAAACCTTTGAATTGGTACCCATCACTGAAATTAAAATATTTTGTTTTGATGTTTTTTTTTTTATATGTAATGCCAGCCTTACAATTATAATATATGTCGATTGTAGATCACTCAGTTGACACTATCCTCTCAGCTCAGTCTTTACAAATGTTGCACCCTGTATATCTGTAAACCACTATCAACTTTCCCGTCATGTTAAGTGGATCCTAAAAATATAACAAACAAAAACTTACTTATCTTGTTTAAGCCTGACAAGGCAAAAGGTCTTTGTTTTGTACGTTCATATCACAATAAATACTTGAAACCATTCATTACATTATGTTGTGTCTTTTCATCTCAGAAAATGTTGTTTAATAATCAAGTAAAATTGCTTTGATCTCACTCACGGCTTTAGTTAATTACATAAACATGATCTGTGTGACGAAATAAGCTTCATAATGTATGTTTTTCTGACGAGAATTAGCTGAACAATTTTGTTACGTAATTAACGACGATGTAATATTTATGCGTGTTACAAGTTTTTGAACAAATTTTGTTCAGTTTGAAGAGTAGAATCAATGTTTTAATGTATTGCTTGTACACAAAAAAAAAACCTATAGCAAACCTGCCTAGGGTGCCAAAACAGACTCTCGAAGTGTACAAGCTCACAAGGCATTTAGTAAAATATATAATATAGTTATGTACATTATATTATTATTAGTGATGCCTCTATCGTTTCGTTCAACTACTTGCGTGTGCAGCATACTGCACACTGCATAACGCGCGCCTTATTGATAGATCTTCACACTACGCATACAGTGTGAATTCGACATTGACGTCGAGGTTCTTTGTCACTAAAATCTTCTTTTATGTAAACAATCATTTTCATCTCGTCATCTTTGTTCTTTTGCTCAAGGGTCAAAATGCAAATAATTTCTCGCCACGGGTTAGACAATACAAAGAAAGTTCCGCTTTGCTTCATCAAAGAGCGTGAGAAAAGTTTGAATCGAATTTCCGGGCGCTGTTTTCAATGTAGGTCAAAAGGGGACTATCAATGGAGGAAATCTGTTTTTAACCGACCCACCAAAAAGAGCTGTTCGATTCCAATCGCATAGGGAACAAAGTTAAAGTGCTTTAGTTTTGATTGTTTGGTGTATTGACTCGTTGGTACGTTTCTGCGTATTGGCCTTCGGCGTACGGCGTCATGCTTCATTTAGGTACAGTTGCCGGCAAACTTTTAGAACTAAAATGGCGGATCTGCGCATGTACATTTGTACATAAATCGGCTAGTGCGCAGTCAAGGTCATGCTCTAAAAGTTTGCCGGCAGCTGTAATATTAGGTGTTATTACGCCGCGCCGTGAGCGTGGTGGGTTAAAGACTTAAATGTTTTGTTATATGTCGTTCAAAGAGCAAAAACTATAGACATCGGTATGTTTTCCACGAAATTAATAATCAGTGTATGTAATCTTTACTATTTCTTTATAGTAAACCTATTTTTAGTTCGATTTACTATTATTTTCTTACATTTTACTACTAGAAAGTGCAAATTCGTCCACAGTAATGTTTTTTTTATCGTAGTCGGGTAAAAAGTATACCATCATTGGATGTTCAGTTGCCAAAATTGGAATTAAAACTATCCAGGTATTTGGTGTGATGAGCGGACAAAGGTTTTTTCCCCAATAGATGGCGCTGTACGCCTAACGCCGCGCACTCGTACAAATCCTGCATCGCGCTCTTCCGTTTGCTCGTTTGCCTCCTTTGACATAAAAAAAAAAAAAACCTGTAACGACCCCTCTCTAATATAAAAACTGGTTTTCAACACAATTTTAGCCAACAAAGTAATTTCGTTGTAATAATTTGTGAAAATCGTTCAAATCAATAAATTTATAAGCCTCATACACAGTACCGTTAAATACGACTATACACTCTGTATAGCACTTTTGTTGGTTGAAGAACCTTGTAAAAATGTCCGGACATTCCTGTGAAAAAGTTTAATCCTACAATGAAACCAGAAGTTGGGTATGGCGGCGACAAACAGATGCATTTTATAAGCAAACAAGAAAAGTTCCAGCTATTATGTAGTTTTCAGAACGCAGAGAAATGCTACAGATTTTTTACTGCAGCCGCCGGGAAAAAAGGGCTTGCCGGGTGAGTACATATAGACGGCCGATTGTCGGAGGCCGGATAGTGATACGAAGCCGGCAAGCCCTTTTCACGGCTAAGGCATGTATGTATAGTGCTATCCTCAAACATAATTATATGCCATGAAATAAAAAATACACTACTCAAAATATAATGAAGCTATTAAAATACTTCCCAGCCTCGGCTTTTAACTTTGTATGATATTCCTTTAGTTCTCTCGAATTGTTCCGCCCGAAACGTGATACTTCGAAGCCTTTCATTGCATGTTTGAGAAAATTTAATTAGTGAACATCAAGTTTATGGATGTAAAAGTTAAGCGGATCGTGGTACGACACGATATATCGTGCCAAGATGCGACGTTCGCGATTCTGCGCGGTAATGCGTTAAGATAATGGGTAACTTTGCGCCAGGAATGAAGCGCGGCGGGTTCTTTGACTACCAAATTGAGGTACTTTTATTTATACATTTAATCTTTATTGCACAGAACAAAACTGCTCGTACAAAAGGCAGACTTAATGCCATGAGGCACTCTCTACCAGTCATTCAACTTTTCTAAATGTAGATCAATAACTAGTTTTTGCATTGACGTTTTATATAGTACTAGCTGTGCCCCGCGGTGTTACCCGCTCATCCCACGGGAACACTAAATTATTTCGGGATGAAAAGTATCCTATGTCCTTTCCCGGGTCTCAAACTATCCCCATACCAAATTTCATCTAAGTCGGTTCAGCGGTTTAAGGGTGAAGAGGTAACAGACAGACAGACAGACAGACAGACAGACAGACAGACAGACAGACACACTTCCGCATTTATAATATTAGTATGGATTTATTAACTACTTGCCGGTTTATGGTAACAAAATAATTATAAGAAAAAAAAATTGCCGCCAGTCGTAAAAAAAAAACATAATTATAAGTTTATGCATTGTCATGTTCATTGACAAAATTTTAATTAGTCGTAACAATTTATTAAGAACACTCACGATTTTATTAGATCCGTACAGGTATAGTCTATCCGGAATTTTAAGATCAAATTCTGTCAAACTGGCACAAGTCAAAAACAACCTCAAATTGATACGGTTGTTTGTACCTTGTGCCAAAGTGACTTCATTTGATCTTAGAGATCGGACAGGCGAGAATCGGGGAGGATTATGATATGATACACCACTGGCAACACTGGAACGGATTGACAGAACCTACTAATCAATCATAGCGTGAAGACGTCAAAAATCTCACCTGTCATTCCGGAATGCTATACTTTATATTCTTATACCATGGTATTAATATGAATGCCTAAGTGAACATACAGAAGGCAAGTTTAATGCAGTATCTCCCGGTAAATCGCGAGGGAGTCATGAAGTGCACCAAATCCATCTTGTTGCTTAATATTGAAACAGCTACCAGTCTATTGAATACTCTTGCTTGTATTATAAGTACGGAAATATATAAGTAATAATTTATACATAATCTTTTATATTTTATCCTCAAATACAAATATTGGTACATATAATTTATTTAACTAAAACTCATTCAATTGGATATTTTACAAATATTGGATCGTAAAATGACAAAGATACACACTTACAGTTAGGTATACCTACCTGTTGAAACCATATTTTTGAGATAACTAAAAATAAAAAATTACTGTTTCAGGCGGGGTTCGAACTCATGTTTCCAACATCTTTCCGGGTCAATAGGGGCGTCTTACCTTATGAGACCACCGAAACCATGCTCGAGCTATACCTACATAAGCTGTAGGTATATACCGCATTGTGTCAAAAACATTTATATTAAATTCGTCAAATATGAATGATGATCATTGATGATGTAAATAAAACAAGAACGATTACTAATTTTAGGAAAATCTAAATAAAAGAATATAATAAATATTAAGGAACAATGTTTCACAAATCGACATAATACTAGGCGACGGTATCACTATCACTACATAGTATAAAAAAATCGCTTCCTGCTGTCTGTCTATCCCTATGTATGTATGCTTAGATCTTTAAAACTACGCAACGGGTTTTGATGCGTTTTTTATAATACATAGAGTGATTCGAGAGGAAGGTTTATTATGTATCATACATGCATAATTTTATCAGCGTTACACCCGTGCAAAGCCGGGGCGGGTTGCTAGTGCATATTATATGTTTATATCTATACTGATACTAGTTCACATCTGTTTCAGGAAAACGTTGTATAACTGGGAGATGTTCGTATTTCAGTCATAGTTTATCTCTATGGAGTAATATTTCTGCTCGGTCCCGAGGAAACAACTAAGCCGAGAAATGTGTGTCGCGGTAAAAATTTGAAACGGGTCAGTATGAAGAGAATTTTGCTCGCATTCTATGATTTAAAGCTGCCGTACTTATCACTTTTGTATGTTTACTCTTTATTGTTACCAATTATTAAACGTGTTTGGGGTTCCGTACCCCTAGGATAATTTTGTTGTCCGTCTGTCTGTCTGTTTGTCGTCTATCAAGGCCCTTTTTTTCAGGAACGCATGGAGGTATCAAACTAAATCTAATATCAAGTACTCAAGTGTTCTACGTTTAGGAACCATGAAAAAAAACTTCTAAGTCAACGCAATCAGATGATACGAGCGCTTATGCTGCATTTGTTGACGCTGGCAAGAAAATAAAACCCTTTATAGGTTTATGACTTACTTCCCGTTGACCCAGGACTATGAAAGACAAGAAGCAACATCATGACCATGTAGGACAAGTAATTAAAGAATTAATTAAGGACAAGTAGTTATTTTACAATAAATATATTTTTGTGGTTACAAACTTAATTGCTGTCGATAAACTAAACGCGACCTATGTCAAAAAATGGGGACAACAGCTGCCCAACGGCAAAGTTAACTTTGTTGCTTATTTTAATCTAAGGACATTTTTATTAGAGCCTAAATTAATAGTCACAGGTCATACACAATAAATACAATTTCTTTTTGAATGAATTCTCTCCCACATAATACACATTTGTTTACAGCAGTTTTGTAGCTCACCATGAGTGATCTCTGCCAAAAAAATAAACTTTAGCAGGCTGTAAAAAACATTATACTCAGGATATTGACGTTACAACTATTAGCCAATTTGAACCGTTTTAAGACTGTCTGTCCACTGAAGCAGATCGGAGAACATTAGGCAATCGGGCTGCGTCATTGTAAAGCCTAAAGTAAGTGATTTGGTTCATTTTACGGAGCTCCGCTTCGCTTCAGTTCACATGCATCCTTAAATAATGCCTAAGTAGTATGATATAATATATGTAAAATAGAAGGAAGAAGAGGCAAAGGAAGACCTAGAACAACTTGGTGTGATGATATCAGGGACTAGACCGGTATTAAGGACGTCGCCACTCTCAGCAGAGTGGCAAAAAATAGAGAAGACTTTCGTATGGTGATCGCCGACATCCGTTAGGATATGGCACCACAAGAAGAAGAAGAAGTAGTATGATTGTCATTTCTATAAGCCGATTCTATTTTATTTATATATTTTTTTAGCTAGCCTATAGGAGTGTCCCATTGCTGGGCCTTTGCGCAGCGGACTTTTCCTCTCTCTTCGATTTCCATAGGTCACTGTCTGACGCTTCCTCCGACCAGTTGCTGAGGAATCGAATGCTTCTATGTCAACCCGCCCATATTATGACCTTAACATTGTGTTATTTAATATTTTCTTCTATGTCAAGGATGATTGATTGTAGGTACTTTTATATTACCATTAGAAATAAATAATAAATACAATATCAGGCAAATAAAGTAAGATAGGTACTAAAGCTCAAACCATTAACAAAATCGGCTTACATCTTGTAAGAGCTCGTTTTCATATTTGACTTAAAGACAAATTATTTGTCATAGTTAATTTCAGAATGAAACATATTTATGAATCAATTTAACATAAAGCTTTTCACAAAGAATAACAGACGTCAACGAGAAGATTTCATATTTTCAAGAACAACTGAACGAGTTTATAATTATGTTTCCAAATTGGTTCATAAATGACGGATTTTTGAGGTAAAAACTTAAAAAATGCATATTTGTATAGAATCTTTTTATCGATTCATATTTTTTGTGTGGTAATACCACATTTTATTTTTATAAATAATGACACAAAAAAGGTAAATTAAGAAAGAAAAATTGAATGCGATCTACTACAATCTAAGCGGGATTTGAACCCGCGACCTCTGCGTTTCCGGCGCATTGCTCTTCCAACTGAGCTATCAGATCGCTACTTCAATCACACCAAATCCTTTATCCCTTAATTCTTTACGCTACTGGAGCGCCCTCTGCGTCATACATGTTTTTGAAATGCTTATGCGCATTAGCCATACCCTAGGATGTCCGCTTTACACGCACGATCCCCAATCCCCATTTCTTTACAGCAAGTGTGAAGACTGCGAGAGAGATGGCGCTGTTCTAAATATTTGTATAGAATCTTTTTATCGATTCATATTTTTTATGTGTTAATACCACATTTTTATTTTTATAAATAATGTTTTTTTTTTTTAATGCAACCGAGTTGAGAACCCACAGCGTATAGAAAATTTCATGTTTTCCAGAGAAAGTAAAGCATTTTGATGATTGTTTACGCCAGACACAAATTGAATTTATCCCGGGCCCATGTAAGAACAAATTATCAAAGCAATCTTGCCTAGCGCGAAACAATGGAACGCGATACGCGTCCTATGTACTTAAACCTAACTTAATCTATGTTGCTAACCTGGAGTTCAACCGAATATCTTCCCGGCTGCAAGGTTGTGTTTCTGTTTTGTGTAAAGTGTATGTATGTGTTACTTGCACCAATAAACGACGTCCCGGTCTGCGCCGCCGCCGCCCCGATCTCGTCAGCAAACACGCCAAACACAGTTCACACTGTAGTAGTCCTTATATCACTCTAAATAACAATCCTTGGGGCGCCCGAAGCAGCCCACCGTACAAGGAATTGTGCCGTATCTCAACACTTTCCGTTAAAGCGTAAAACTTCCAAAATATCTCCCAAACCACGGAGGTTATAATGTTCAAGAACCGTTACGATAGTACCAATATTACCAATGGCGCCGGCTCGCGTCCGCTGGCGACAGCGCGCGCGCTCGCAGCGCCGTGAAAGAAAAATGAACTAACTGATTGTGTGGCCAGTGGGTAAAAACCTATCAATTCTCAACAACCACCCGCCCCGGACCGACCCGTCGTCGGTCCGCTCAAACTCCCGGTAGTCGGGATAGCGTTGAAACCGCCCGTCTAAGGATCGATTCCCTCACTTGTACATCAGCGATCCGTGGAGACCCATCCTTGCCCGCTATCAAGTTAACGATACGCCCCCGTCGCCAACACAACGGTGATAGGTTAGCATCCTTAACCAGTACGAGGTCTCCAACGCACGGTGGGGTCGTCCTGTCCGTCCACTTAACGCGTTGCTGAAGAATGTGCAAATACTCAAGCGACCATCGCTTCCAAAAATTTTGAGTCATTTGCTGCAACATCTGATACCGTGACAACCTATACAACTTAACATCCGTATACGGATACTCCGGCAAGGCGTTAAGTGGTTGGCCAATCAAAAAATGACCTGGGGTAATGGCCTCCAGGTCATTCGGGTCAGCGCTCAACGGACACAAGGGGCGCGAATTTAAAACTGCCTCAATTTTGCAGAACACCGTTGACAATTCCTCAAAGGAGAGGATCGTTGAGCCGATGACCCGATACAAATGAGTCTTGGCAGACTTAACCACTGCCTCAAATATTCCACCCCAGTGGGGGCATCCAGGTGGACTGAAATACCACGAAATGCCCCGACTGGCGATGGCCGTGCCGATCTCTCGCTCATTTTGACTTAAAAATAATACAATTTCCTTTAGACAACGATCGGCGCCCTTGAAGTTGGTACCACAATCCGACCGGATCAAGGCCGGTATCCCTCGTCGAGAAACGAATCGGTCCAGCGCTGCCAAAAAGGCCTCCGTAGAGAGATCAGCTACCATTTCCAAATGAACGGCCTTGGTCGCCAGACACACGAAGACGCACAAATATGCCTTAACCGACTTCGCGTTGCGAAGGCGTGATGTCTTGACCATGAAAGGCCCCGCGAAGTCTGTCCCCACACCAGCAAACGGCCGAGCTTCCGTAACTCGGTCGGGCGGGAGATCTCCCATTTGTGGCTGCATTGTGGCTGCCTTGAGCCGGTAACAAGGCAAGCAACGAAACACAACGCTCCGTATCACTCTCCGTGCCGACAAAATCCAGAACTCCCGCTGCAAAATGCCCAGCAGTGTGTTGCAGCCTGCATGTGAATTCCTGATGTGACGGTCCCAAACCAACAGCTCCACCAGAGCTCCCTTCTTGGGAAGAATTAAAGGATGCCGCGCTGAATACGGCAATTCGGCATTCCGTAGTCGGCCTCCCACCCGGAGCATTCCGTGCTCATCAATAAACGGGTTGAGGCGGACAAGGCTCTTCTTCATTCTGCCCACGCCAGTCCGCAAGATCCTAAGTTCATCCTGGAACTCATTCCCCTGAATGACCCCCACCCAACGTGAGAGAGCCCTTTGCTGCTCCTCAGGTCCCATTACAGGTGACAGGTTGCGCTGTGCCGCAGGGCTTCGACAATTATGGAAAAACCGCATTATCCATCCCGTGACTCGAAGTAGCTTCCCTAGTGAGCTATACCGTTCCAAAAGAGTGTGGTCCACTGCCACAGACTCCACTGTAGTCACATTGACTCTCAGACCCTGGTCAGGGGGTAGTGGCTGGCGTCCGCAGTCATTGAAAGGCCACTCCGTATGTGGCCGCTCCAGCCATTGAGGCCCCCACCAGAGAGAATGCTCAACCAGAGCAGGCGCCGGGCAGCCGCGACTCGAGCAGTCTGCCGGGTTAACTTCACCTGGAACATGTCTCCAGACCAGAGGAGTCTCCGAGTTATTTATCTGTGACACTCGGTTGGCCACAAATACCTCAAGCGTATGGACCGAAGTCTGCAGCCAGCACAACACGATCTGGCTGTCCGTCCATGCGTAAACCGTGTCATTCAGATCCACCGTGCCACGCAGGTTCTGCGCCACATGGTTTAGGAGGCGGGTCAGGAGCGCGGCACCCGCCAATTCCATCTTCGGAATCGTCCACCGGGTCCGAACAGGCGCAACCTTGCTCTTGGCCATGACCAAGCGTACAACGCCCTCGCCAGCAGTCTCACCTGTTCTCAGGTAGACCGCGGCCGCGTACCCTTTCTCAGAAGCATCGCAGAACCCATGCAGGGTCACCCTGGCTCCCGCCTGAGGGAGCAGTTTGCGCGGGATCTCAATTTCTTTAATATGCGGCAATGTGGTCACGAATGCCGTCCACTCGTGCAGCAGCTCGTCCGTGAGCTGCTCATCCCAGCCTAGTTGGGCCAACCAAAGCTTCTGCATGAAGAACTTTGCCATGAACGTGACCGGAGAGATCCAACCATTTGGGTCGAACGTTCGTGCGATAGTCGAAAGGACTGATCGCTTGGTCCAGGTCTTCGACAGCAATTCGGCCTCACAATTGTATGTGAAGACATCCTGATTCGGTCGGTACTGGACCCCAAAAATTGCCAACGCATGAGGATTATCCGAGTCCTCAAACAAATGCGGGTCTTGTTGGTGCTCAGCTGGTAGTCCTGCCAGCACCTCTGGGCAGTTTGACAGCCACTTCCTGAGTTCATAGCCACCGGAGGCCATGAGCGCCACCAATTCATCCCTTAGGATGAGCGCTTGCTCAATGCTGTCCGTGCCCGTACAAATGTCATCCACGTAGACATCCCGGTCGATGACTGCAGCTGCGCGAGGGAAGCGCAGCCGTTCCTGGTCAGCCAGCTCTCGTAGCGTCCGCATCGCTACATACGGGCTGGGCTTTAATCCGTACGTGTTCGTGTTCAGCTCATACGTGATCATCGGTTCTTCTGGGCTCTCTCGCCACAATATCAGCTGGAACCGACGGTCATCCGCATGGATCTCCGTTTGGCGAAACATCATCCTCACATCCGTAACGAAGACAACTTGGTGTCTCCTGAAGTCCGTTAGAATGTCTGCAATGTCTCTGGTCAACTTAGGACCAGCGTGCAGGCATTGATTCAGGGACACCCCGTTAGATGTCGCCGCGCTCCCGTCGAACACGACCCTGATCTTGGAGTCAGGTGTCTTCAGGACTGCATGATGAGGCAATACGTAGTGCTCCTCACGACGCCAGTCTACCCTGGATACCGACATGTGACCCAAAGCCAAATATTCACGCATGAACTCAACATACTTTCGCCGAAAGTTGGAGTCCCGTTTCATGCGCCTTTCCATGGCCATCATCCGTTTCTCAGCCAGGTCCCTGGAGCTCCCCAGTGGAGGTCGCGTCGATAGAAACGGCAGCCGTGTCATAAATCTGCCCGAAGGGAGGCGCACCGTGTTGCACTGATAAAATGTCTCGCACTCCTCGTCCAGTGGGCTTGTCCTGGGAGCTGTGGGTGGCTCTTCTGTTGCCCAGAACCTTTGCAGGACCTCCGATAACACGCTGCCGTAGTATATGTTGCTATAGTCCGTTGCGTCCTGTGGTCCCCGTACTGGGCCCAATAATGCGTACCCCCCTGCGGTACACACGGCCACCAACCCGTTTGGTTGCAGCTCCCGCTTACCGCTCCGCAGCAGCTTCCCGAGGACGTCAGTTCCAAGTAAGACGTCCACCCGTCCGGGAATTGCGAAGTGAGGGTCGGCCAACTCCAATCCCTTGGTCAGCTTCGTTACCGCCGGCGGTAACCGTACCGAAGGAAGAACCCCGACCACTTCATCTAAAACAATAGCCGTGGCCTTCACCCGCGTGTTCGATGCCGAGTCACCCATCTCAAACAGGAGGTCCGTCTGACCCCTGATTTGAGGCACCGGATTGCCACCTATACCTATTGCGCCATCCCGTGATGGCTCCAACCTGAGGCCCAGCCTGGCCACTAGGCGGCTGGACACGATACAACCTTGTGCCCCCGAATCCAGGAGTGACCTCACTGGCACTGGCCGTCCATCCGTACCCCTGACGGTAATCTTAGCCGTCGGTAATAATACCGTCACTGGTGGGGTGGGCACGACGGATGAACAGACTGCTAATTGCTAGCAGGGGGCACCTCCCTCCCCTTCTGCTGGAGGGGGAGAGGGCCCCTGGCCCAGGTATGGGTCCCACCCCGGGTAGTACACCCCTCGACCCATCGGTGCCATGCGCGCCGGCTGGTAATAGCCCATCGGCATCCGTCCCATCTGCGGCGGACGCGCCATCAAGCGTGGGCGCTCTGCGAGGGGTGGGGAGAAGCGACTACTCGGGGGCGGCAACCTGCCCCCCAGCGCGGCCGAGTAAGTCGCGTAACCCGACTCCCCATGGGTCATCTCCGGGCACCCGCCCGAATCTCGGCGCCGATCCCCCCCCCGCGGAGGAGACTGCGGCATCCGGCGGTACTCCGGAGTCCTCGATGACCCCCCTCCCCGAGGAGGGGGCGACCGCTGGTCTCTGGGTGACCCCCCTCCCCGGTGGGGGGGCGACCGTCCACCCAAGGCTGGCGTAGGAGAGGGAGGATGGCCTCCCGATGAGGCCCCGTACCGCTCCCCACTCTCAGCCAGGCAGAGAAGTTCATGATGGGCTCCTCCACATACTCGGCAGTTGGTGGTCTTACTGCATTCACGCACATAGTGTGCGCCTAGGCAGCGGAAGCACAAGTTTCGCTGCTTGACCACCCCCCTGCGCCTCTGCATCCGCTGTGCTCCAAAATCCGCGCACGCGATGATCGCGTGTCCCCCTTCCGGCAGAAGGGGCACACTTCCGATTGGAGGGCGTTGTACCGCTGTCCTCCCCGACGGGGCTCCACCGGTTTGGGCCCAACCGTACGCCGGGGTGACGTGGGGGGTTGCGGCGTGGTTGCCCCTTGGCAATCCGCCCGCCTGCACTCACCCTCCAGGAACGCCCTCAATTCGTCAAATGTTGGGAGGTGACTCGATGAATCACCCCCATGTGACTGCTCAAACCGCGCCACCACCTCGCTAGGTAACTTGCGCAAAACCCGGTTCACAACAATGTACTTGTTGTCCCCTAGTGACAACTTGAGTCGCTCCAGCGTATTCACCGCCACCATGACGGGATTAAGGATTTTCGACCTTATTTCGTGTACATTAGTGACCTTCGATATACTAAATATTTTTTCGATGAGCCCATCAATAATTAATCGCCGATTATCATATCGGTCAATTAATAGGCCCCATGCCGTCTCGTAACTGGAATCCGTAATCTCCAAATGAGTCAAAATATCGTGAGGCTCACCGCGTAATCTCCCCATCAACTGCGCCATTTTATACGCGGGGGTCAAATCCGTGCGCGAGTGCACCACGCTGTTAAAAATGTCGCGAAACCTCGGCCAGTCGGCATATTCACCACCAAATTCCGGGACATTCACTGGTGGCAACGGCGCCATTAGTGCCACACCACTGGGTGCACGCCTTACCCCAACATCCCCTTTTCGGGCGCGCTCGATATCCGCTGCCGCTTGGATGATACTCATCACCATATCACCGCACTGGTCTACATTGCGTTGCACCACTTCAACAGCCTGGGTCCGACTTTCCCCGGTCTCCTCTTCGTCAATACGGGCCAAATATTCGGCATGCAATTTCAATACCGCGTCATAATACCTTTCATCTACCTGTCGCGCGCGTGACAATAATGCGTCCTCGCGATCCGTACGACCAATTAACGTAACGACTAATGAAAACCATCTTAATTCCGATTCGACCCTTGACGCGACCGTTTTAACTACTGAGGGAGCCATGGTACCAACCTCGATAACGCGGATCAATAAAATAAATTTTTAAAAATAAATTAATAAATTTGGGTGAATAATTTTGTCCGTGGAACCCCGATTTTAGACAATAACAATCCGTTTTTATTTTTCGTACCAAACGCGACAACTTCAAAGTTATTCACCCAACACCAATATTACGCAACGGAAAACAACACTAAATTTATTTTAAATTAAATGTATTTTGAGTGAATAATAGTTCAGCGGAACCCCAATTATGAATTACTTATTAATACGTTTCTCCGTATCGAAACGAAACTATATTTACTTTATTCACTCAACTAACATTTCAATTGAAAGTTATAACTAATATTCTTATAATTTAGTTAGTCTTAATTACGCAAATGCAACTTAACGTTAATAGATTGGAATGCGAACCAAGCGCAATCCACCCTCAAATTTCAATTATGACTTTGATGCTAACTAAATTACTTATCCGAACGTAAATGAAACAAATATCTTTTCTGTGGATATGAACCACGCTCTGCTACCAAAATTTGTTTACGCCAGACACAAATTGAATTTATCCCGGGCCCATGTAAGAACAAATTATCAAAGCAATCTTGCCTAGCGCGAAACAATGGAACGCGATACGCGTCCTATGTACTTAAACCTAACTTAATCTATGTTGCTAACCTGGAGTTCAACCGAATATCTTCCCGGCTGCAAGGTTGTGTTTCTGTTTTGTGTAAAGTGTATGTATGTGTTACTTGCACCAATAAACGACGTCCCGGTCTGCGCCGCCGCCGCCCCGATCTCGTCAGCAAACACGCCAAACACAGTTCACACTGTAGTAGTCCTTATATCACTCTAAATAACAATCCTTGGGGCGCCCGAAGCAGCCCACCGTACAAGGAATTGTGCCGTATCTCAACACTTTCCGTTAAAGCGTAAAACTTCCAAAATATCTCCCAAACCACGGAGGTTATAATGTTCAAGAACCGTTACGATAGTACCAATATTACCAATGGCGCCGGCTCGCGTCCGCTGGCGACAGCGCGCGCGCTCGCAGCGCCGTGAAAGAAAAATGAACTAACTGATTGTGTGGCCAGTGGGTAAAAACCTATCAATTCTCAACAATGATGATGATAAGGATGACTGAGGAAGCTGCCAGCCCTTTGGTCGCTTGTGGTGTCGCTGAGCCGTTACGATAGTGACTTAAATATGTGTAGGTATTATTTATACCTTCTTACAATAACTATAAAGCCAACATGTTAAAAAATACAGAACAATGTATACAGGGTGGAACAAATCGAGGGACTTTTAAGCAAACAGGGAATTGTTCAGGCTGAGTACTTAACTTTTCACCAATGAACTATGTAAATATTTCTATCCATTTTTGAGATACACTTTGTTAAACATTATTGTACAAATCTGCACATATCAACCCTAGCATCTTTTGAACATCGCTTAAGATAAAGACAGGTGTCAATTTAAAATGTAAATAAAACCTTTGAATTAGTAGGGTTGTCACTGATATTAAAATATTTAATTTTGATGACTTTTTTTTACTTTTAAATCCAGCTTTACAAATTATAATAGGTCGATTGTAGATCACTCAGATGACACTATCCTGGCAGCCCAGTCTTTAGAAATGTTCCACCCTATATATGAAAACCATATAAAATGACTGCCTTTTTGTTTAGACGATAGAACAGACCCTTAATCCGTCGGAGGGAATGTTTGTCACGTATCCGAGAGAAGTTAAACATATTTTATTCAATAAAACTAACTTTGTCACATCCATTGCAGGTATTAAGTAAGATCATTTGATGAGCGATTTTTTGCTAAAAAGTAGTAAAATAAAATATAGAAGTTAAAGAAAATTACATGGTAAAAAAAATATTTCCGTAATGGGGTAGAAAGTACCCTATACAACCATCTTCGAACGTCCAACAGCGTGATGATAAGACAATTGTTGATTTCATGCATAGGTATTCTAGTCATAGCTGGCTATTCGATCAATATGGAACCCAATTTACCCAGAAAACGTCTAAACAATCGCAAATATTTACGTATTTTATGACGACGTTAAAAAACAATGCCTACCCCAATCAGGTAGGGTATTTGTATATCCTTTTGTCTTTGTGCTTGACTATAAAAATAGAACTGCAAATTAAATACATAAATTGTATTTTAATGTTAATATCGAATCCAGAGCTCTCTTAACACATGAGAGACATGGTCGTTCACAATGGGACTCATAAGGCAGCTAAGAGTCAAGCAACGTGCAATGGAAAGGGTTTTGCTCAGAGTTTCTTTGCACGATAGAATCAGAAATGAGGATATCCGCAGAAGAACCAAGGTAACCGAAATAGCTCACAGTTGCAAGATTGAAATGGCAATGGGCAGGTCATGTAGCCCAGAGAATGGGCGGCCATTGGGACAGCAAAGTCCTGGCGTGGTGACCACGTATGGATGGATGACCTCGTGAGGGTAGCGGGGAATCAATGCATGAGATCTGCACGGGATCGCACTTTGTGGCAATTCATGCGAGGGGCCTATTTTCAGCAGATGCCGTCTGTGGCTGATAGATACATAGATATCACTCTCTTAAGTTCTACCGTGCTAGTT
Organism: Apotomis betuletana; assembly: GCA_932273695.1. NCBI lineage: Eukaryota > Metazoa > Arthropoda > Insecta > Lepidoptera > Tortricidae > Apotomis > Apotomis betuletana. The sequence continues at coordinate 23,151,750 of OW026303.1, read as the reverse complement.
TGGCCGATTTAATACTTACATTTGGGTGAATCCTTTTCATTTATCCTTCGTTTAATTCTCCCAATTCTTGAACGCATCCCTTACCTCAAAAATCACGCTGGCAACACTTCGCGTATACAACACTAGTGAGAAAAAAGAACTCAAATCCTCGATAAATAATTAGCTAGCTAAATAATTAAAAACTCTACTCAAAAAATCTCTAAACTGCTAAAGCCAGCCAGTGACTATGATTTCTATGTGCGGTGTCCATGGATTGTGCCAGATCCCGAGTTTTCTCCGAGCAAGCCCTAATTTCCACATTATTTTTCCACCACTTGCTATAAAAAGTCCGATGACTAATTATAAGTCTAGAAGTGTCGCGAGTTTCTATGGCTTTGCAAGAAAATTGTGGTCTATTGTATGCTGTTACTTGTTAACGAGAATTATTCTAAAGTTTATAATTGTTTCGAAACTGTTTTTTTTATGGCTTCTTCCTTATGGAAGTCATATAGTTGCGTTTTATTTTGGTGTATCTGGGTTAAGGGTTTTTCGCAATATTTTGTTTAAAAGGCAATTTATTTGTAACCAGAACTTGCATTAAGTACGCAATCTAGAGGGCTCCAAATAAATCTTTAGTACCTAACTCATCATTGCAACATCGCATTTTTAAATTAGGTACATAAATTTACTAGCGCACGTTTGTTTATGTTTAAACTGGCTTGTGTATCTCTAGTGCTTGAAGAGGGGCAGCGCAGACAGGCAGAGATGGCGGGACGATCTGGACGCGTACCTTTACAAAAATTTCAAACGCCAAATGTCAGAAGAAGCACCACCATCACACCAATAAGATAGTTGGCAGTCCACAACTGTGCGTTTTTCTAGAAATTTCCTGCCTCGCACAGCTGCCTTGTGGAATGAATTTTCGCTTTCGGTATTTCCGGACCGATACGACCTTCAAACCTTCAAGAAAGAGCACCTCTCTTAAATGCCCTTAATGAGCTCTCACCTTAAATGCCGGCAACGTACTTGTCACTTCTCTGGTGTTGCAGGTGTCTGGACGACGATAATCGGTTTCCATTTAGGCGATCCGTTTGCTCATTTGCCCCCTATGAAAAATCATCGGGCGTCGTAGCAATCATGAGGAGAGGCAATGGGACCTACGAGCTAACAGAAAACTAACAAGTATCTCTAATAGAACTGAATAATAGAAATACTGTTAAAACAAATATCTACATATATTATAAAGAAAATGAATCTAAGATTTTTACGCTAAGTCGCTGTGGATACAAAAATTCTGGTAAAATAAACTAACCTACTCAAGAAGACCAAAAGTTTTCGTTTATCTATTTCAAGATGAACAATACCAACACGTAAAATTTGTCCTGTAAAACGGAAAATTCTTGAAAATCACGCACCAAATAGTTTGTTTACACTGAATTTTCGTTACACAAAACAAAGATCCAATTTATTTCCAACACGTTTACTCCGTACCATATTCGGCTCTCCAGTTTTTGACAGCTTGACGAATTGAATTTTGAAAAATCCGCTCCGCTGCCAAGGTGCCTCTTGTGTGCGTTGCCTACACGATTTCACGATCTCTGCTTTTATTTCTTTTTAGGGTAAATATGATACAACTTCAGTAAATAGGTATCTAAATATTATCCGTGTCCGCGGGCCGCGGGTAAAATCTGAAGTTTATAATTACATCATAATGACTGACAGACAATATTAGTCATTTTGAGGGTACTACATTATTAACTTATGGTGAAAATATTACCTATAGGTATTCACCATAAGCCGGGCGGTTACTACTGCATGTTTTTCAGTCAATGTATACACATTACTAACGCGCATTTTTTATGTAGTACTACTTACTTACTCTCACCATAACCAAAGATCAAACTACTCCAGAACTTCAATAATTATAAAAACGGTTTAAACTCACGTAAAAAACGTAACAATTTTTACGTGAGTTTAAACCGTTTTTATAATTATTAAAGATGTCTCACGATAGCTTTAATAACATTACTACAGAACTATTTTGATATTTGCAAAAGCCAACCGAGGACTATATTTTACCGATTATTTTGTTTAAAATGCATCGCAATTGATCGTAGCATGCGCTACGACCGGCTACAGTTGACAGTGGAACTAGATGCCTAATACGATCATACCGATATACTCGTATTAAGCATGCACCGCGCGGGGCGCCACTCTAGCGGATTTTGCCGAGCGAATCGTGGCAACGGCGAATGGCGTGGGGTGCGGTGCGGCGGAAACAAATGTATCGGCGACAAGGAAAGTCCCCATGACTTCAGAATCTTCAGAGCGGAGCGTGCAGGGGTTGGGCGAATGGCTCGGGTGGTGTCCGTGGCATGCCTGCCCCACCTACCGCGCCGCGCGCCACAAGACCGAAGTCCTGGCATGTCCTTTGGCTTAATGATTTAATTTCAATGTCACGTGAAATTGTGTTCTGGGTATTCTTTTTTAAACATGACTAGAACTGTATCAGGGCTGTTTAGTCCTCACTACCAGTGAGTCAGATTTTGTGCGAGTATAACTCACTAATGGGATTATCTTCGCGCTGCAGGAGTGATATTGTTTTGGCGCTTAAGCTCTGCTTTCATAGGATACCGGTGCCTTTTTTTAGATATGTTACCTTGCGGGCCCGAGTGACCCTCTGCACTGGTGCAACTGGCGTAGCTCGACCTTTGGGACAAACCACCGAGAGAGATACCTACCGGTGCCGTCAGTAGCGGCGGCGATTGGTGGGAGCGGAAGGTCCGAGCGCGATGTTTCGCTCTCTCCAATGACTGCCGCTCACTGATGACGGCATCGCTATCCTAGGAAACCAGTTCCTCTAGCACAACTGTGACCCACGACTCTTTTTCGCACGAGAAATATTACCTATCTCTATCTTTGCAGTAGTCGCGCGACAAGTCGGGAAGCTTAGTTGTGCTAGACGAGCTGGGCTTTAGGCATTTACGTAGTCTCCTCACGCCGTATATATTTTATGTAGGTCATTCCAGTATTTCAAGCGTAGCCGCGTTACGCTTTCACAGTTCGGCGTTTACATTATACACTGCATGCTGCATTCAAACATCCCAAGTTAGTTACAAGTAACTGAAATTACTAGAACAAAGCGTTTGCCTTCGCCATCTCAGACTACATTAATACTGGAAAGAAAACATCACACCGCTGTTTGCTACTTCATTAAGAGGCCTTATTCCTTTTAAAATGCTGATTGTTTAGACATTTTTCTCTATGATCAAACATGTTTCTTAACATACTATTGATGTTACTTTCTAGAACAGGGCTATTGGGATTTATTGGTATATATTTGAAACCTACAGTTTGAATTTTTCATTGATAATTTTTGTTTCAAAAACTACTCGAAATTGACAAAATTCACGCGGAAAATTAGTTTTTTTAACTTATTTTCGACTGTATGCAATGAAAGCGTGAAATAACTATGTTACTTTCTAGAACTCGGGGAAAAGTATTATTCACTTCAAAAAGTTGGTTGAAATTATCAATATATTTGTCATAATATGAAAAAAATAAATTTTAAAAGGAATAAGGGCTCTTAAGTAAAACAAACACTTTCACACACTGTAGCCCGGTGACGGGGCTTGTTGTCAGAAAAAACATTCTGAGACAGAAAGCGTCTATAAATATATCTCGGTTGATGCTTGTTTGATGTTTTCATGTGCTTACTTATTAAAATGTTTGAGGGTTTGTTTTCTTTGCGCAAGCGAGACAATTGGATTTTATTATATTAATACCAACGATATTATCACGTTAATGTTTTAGAGACCCTACAAATTAAATGCTCTTGTCTTAACTTTAACCCTTCCAACGCGATAAATAAGTGCGAGTGTGAGTGACAGATGCTTTGTCACTTATTTATGGAAATTTGAAATAATCCCAATGTGTATTAAACTTGGCGCCCAAATAAACAGCGGCTAGCGTTTCTTGTTTAAATATGAATATTCAGATTCTTTGAAGACGTTACCCGCAAGAATGACTCTATTGATTTGCTGGTTATTCATGACATCGTGGAGTAGCAGACCTCATGGCCGATCGCCAACTCGATGTACAGAAATCCCCTCCCCTTCCACCCTAAGTCAGGATGACACGGCTCAATCAGTGTGCCCGCGTTACCCCACCCAAAATACTCCCGCACAATGTCCGACTCATTGGTAGTGAGGGCTAAACAGCCCTGAAACAGTTCAAGTCATGTTTAATAAAAATGTACAGACACTGTCAAATCTATCACCGAGACTCCTGTGGCATGCGCTATGCAATCAACAGAAACCTATGGAGAAGTATCGCGAAAGTGGCAGTAAGAAAAGCGGACGTCTCCCCATGACCACGAACAATCAGTCAAGGCCGACTAAGAAGCTGAAACATTAAATTTTATTTACACCAATTATCGAACTAAAGACCATCAAAAAATACCTATGAAAGCAATAAATAAACTGATAAACTTTGGTACTCTATTCAGTTTTACTTATTATTATTATTATTTATTTTATTTTTATTTTATTTATTTGGGGCATCAACAGCAATACAATTTGTAATAATTAACAATATAGTACAACAACAAAAGCCAATAAAAGATGTCCACAAAAATACAGTAAGTAGAACTAGTTACAAGAGAAATTAAACAAACATGGTATGCTCGATCAGGTTAGTGCGCATTTGTGTGTGCGTGAGTGTGTGTGTGTGCGTGTGTGTGTGTGTGTGTGGAAATGGAAAGGGATATTGAATTAACTATCATCTGAGCTTAACATTAAAGAATGAATACGCTTCTTCAATGTCGATTTGGTACAGTCAAATAAGTCAATACTGCTAAACAGTTTATTATATTGTCTAAGGAACCGAATTAATGGAGAATTCTGTGCATAATTAGTGTTGACTGTTGGAAGGCTAAACAGGGCACGATTGGCGTGACGGGTTCTTATTTTTGGCACAGAGAAATTAATCTCTGCAAGCAGCGCGGAGCTATCGATGCGGCCAGAGAGAATGTCGTATAAAACACACGTGTCAAGCATGAGACGCCGATTCTCAAGGCTCAGGAGGTGATGGCGACAACACATAGAAAAATAGCTGGTATCCCATTTCTTGGATCGAAAATTAAGGTGACGCAGAAAGCGATACTGAATTTTCTCAACTTTCTCCTTGTAAATCGTATACTGAGGCGACCAGACACAGCTTGCGTATTCAAGGATGCTTCTAACATATGCATAATAAACTACTTTAATACATGCGGTATCCTTAAACTCTCCACAAACACGATACACAAAGCCCAGGTTCTTGTTCGCACGGTTTATTTAAGAGTTTTACTCTTGTCGGTGCAGTTATCTCCAGTCCGTTCTACTTAACACCAGTTCTTTGACTTCCCGATACGACCCGACGTCTGCCTTTTTCTTGATCTGGTCCAAATAGCTAATCCTCGGCCTTCCTCTTCCTCTCCTTCCTTAAGTTTTCCCCTCCATTATCTTTTGTATTAGATCGTCGTGTCGTATCAAATGACCTATCATTTTCCCTCTTCGAGCTTTACCTAAACATTACCAAAATAATACACGTGTGAATCTCATTCAATGTAACCTAACTTAGTCAAATGTCGATTTGAATGGGCATCATAACATATTCAATGGCACCCCATTCCGGTTTCCGTACGTATCAGCGCCAGAATTAGTTCTCAACGGTTATGTGAATTAGTCTACAACAAACTTTATCTATTGTTGTCGGACCCTCAGGACCTTCGCCCTTAGAACAATATACTCAAAATAGGGGAATTAATTTATTGTCGGAACCCTGTTTACTAACCTCATTGTATTCGATGGCAATTGATGACCTTCACCATGATACAGAGAATGCTTGAACAGGCTAAATACTTTAGAAATTGGCAATTAGTTTTTTTCTCTTAGCAAGTCAAATGGCACAGCACACGATTTTTTTTTATCGTATTTCTGAGAACAACTGACCTATCGATATACCGATTAACCTATAACGATTTACCTACTATAAAAACACTGAAATCGTCAGATGTGCCTATATTATTTGAGGAGATCCCTCGATTCGTCAAGGATATCGTCAACACATCGTCAAAAAATATTTGCTTGAAGATGGCCTTCTCTCGAACAAAAAATGATTTCCGAATTCGGTTTATAAATGACGGAGTTCTTAGGTAACAAACAAACAAAAAACACCCCCGGATGGATTATGAAGTCGGTTGAAAACATAAAACAAGCATCAACCGTGATATATTTATAGACGAGTTCTGTCATTTAATGTTTTTCTGCAATATGTAGGTATCATCCGGCTGAAATGTAAATAAAATAAATAAACGTCACCCTAGGCCCGAAAAAATCTCACTTCCTGGCAAAACGTTTAACTTTAGACAAACCACGGGTGGTAATTCGTAAATCCCCAGATATCATATTTATGGCCCTTACCTACGGTTCGGGCCTCAAGTACCTTCGATCTGGGACTTTCACGAATTCTGCGCCCTAGGTATGTAACTATTGTTTTACTTAATGAAGTAATAAACAGCGGTATCATGTTTTCTTTCCAGTATAATGTAGTCTGCGATAGCGAAGGCGAACGCTTTGTTCCGCTAATTCGCGGTAAACTTTACTTGTAATTAACTTGGGATGTTTGAATACAACATGCAGTGATTAAGGTAAACACCAAACTGTGAAAGCGTTTATACCTACGCCTGAAATACTCAAAGTCAAAGTCAAAGTCAAACATTTATTGCATATCACATCACATAATTTTGATGGAATAATTTAAAGGTATACATGTGACACCCTGCAAGGGCACTGCAACATAAGAGGACTAACACTATTTTCTTTTAATTTTTAAATAAGGTATACAAAACAATTTATTTACTGGAATAACTAACCTACTTATAAACTATAGAGAGAAGGCTATATAACTAAGTGCCTGAATATCGAAACACAATTAGAATATACCAGAAAATAAGTCTTATTTTCTGTTATATTCTAATTGTGTTTCGATACTTACCTTAGGGCTCTTAGAACCCCGATATTTTATGAAGAATTTAAAATACCCATTAGGTCCATCCGTTTCCCTAAGTATTAGATGCTTTTATTGTTTTACTTCCAAGGCCCCAAGGTAAGTATTTTGCGGTGATGTTACTACCCTTCTTTTAATTTATTTGCTTTATAGTAAATAACAATTTATTCGAAATTCCAAAAAAAAAACATGTGGACGAAGTCGCAGGCAGAAGCTAGTAATTAATATTTAAACGGTTTACACTCACGTAAAGTATTTTAAACGCGTATAGTGCTCTTCGTCAGGGGAAACTATCCGTGCTGTTTCCGTTTAAACCGTGTATAATAATTATTAAAGATGTCTCACGATCGATACCTTTAATAAGACTATTATTAGTTGTCTTTCTCAAACATGCAATGAAATGTCTTTGTACCAGGCTTTGAAGTATCACGTTTCGGGCGGAACAACGAGAGTACTGTAAAGGAATTTCATACAAAATTGATCTTTTTTTTTAAAGCATGGCGTCTGTGTTCATGAACAGGCTAAACAGCTGTTTTTTGTTTAGTGCTGTACTTTTTCTTTTCATTGCATATATTTGAGAAAAGCACTATACACGCCTAGCCGTAAAAAGGGCTTGCCTGATAGTGAAGGAGGCAGGATAGTGAAACTAAGCCGTAGTTTCACTCTCCTGCCTCCCTACGGTCGGCCGGCAAGCTTCTTTCCCGGCGTCTGCAGTAATGTAGGTACTATAGCGCTTCAGCGATGATTTCTTTAAAAATACTGAGCTATAAGACCTAGGAATCTGATAACTTACGAAGTAGTTTTTCGCTAAAGTTTGCGACTATAATTTCCGCTTGAAATGCAATTTAAAAAGTTGAAAGTTATATTCCAAAGTTATAAATAGATATTACAAAATATAGATTCATTTCATTACAAATGAAACGCTTTTCTTACCATGATAAGTCCAATGAAGTAGGTAATGAAAAGTACTAACTGGGAATTCATAATAAATACTTAATCTTAAATGTAGGATTTCCCATTAGCTAAATGACAACGTTTATAATTTTCATCCGACTTGCACTTGGTCGGTATTTTTTAGGATTCGGTACACAAAGGGTTAGAATGGGACCCTATTACTAAGACTCCATTGTCTGTCTATTCGTTTGTCTGCCACTAGGTTGTACCTATCTCATGAACCGTGTTGGGCTAGACTGTTGAAATTTTGCTGCTGCTGTTGCCGCTATAACAATCTATATCCATATCCATACTAATATTATAAATGCGAAAGTGTGTCTGTCTGTCTGTCCATTACCTCTTCACGCTTAAACCGCTGAATCGATTTTGATGAAATTTGGCATAGAGATAGTTTAAGATCTGAGGAAGGACATATGATAGTTTTCATCCTGGAAATTATCCATAAAAAGATTGAAAAGTGAGTAAGTAATTCATGATGACATTGATGACCCTGTCGGAAATGTAATGATTAGACCAAAAGCACAATTGCTCTTACATTTGCTTAGGCGCTTTAAATAATCCCTTTTATTAATTAAGGTGATTAGGTGGATATCTATCGTGTTGTACGAGGTTGCTTCAATCCTTCCAAGTTCCACGCGGACGTAGTCGCGGGCAAAAGCTAGTATATAAATATATATATAAATGCAAGTGTCCTGACTGACTGACTGACTGACTCATCAACGCAGAGCCGAAACTACAAATGCTAGAAAGTTGAAATTTACACAATAGGTTATATTTATAAAGTGTACAAGAGATAAAAAGCGATTTTAAAACATTCAACCCCTAAGGGGGTTAAAAGGTGGATGAAAGTTTGTCTTGGGGTTCAAATTTAATTTTAAGCTAGGAACTTGAAACTTCCTAAAAAGGCATTAAAATAAAATGGAAGAAAAGTTATATCAGCGCTTTTGAAAATTAATCCCCTAAAATGGTTAAAAAGGGGTTGAAAGTTTGTATGAAGATCAAAATTTTTTTTGAGTGCGGGAATTGAAACTTTGTATAAAGGCATATTTATAAAATACAAGAAAAGTAATTTCAGCATTTTAGAAAATTCAGCCCCGAAGGTGGTGAAAAAGGGGTTGAAAATTTGTATAAAGATCAAAAAAATTTTTGTGTGCGGGATTTTAAAATTTGTATAAATGCTTATAATTAGATTACAAGAAAACTAATTTCAACAGCATTTTTGAAAATTCATCTCCTAAGGCGGTGAAAAAGAGGTTGAAAGTTTGTATGAAGACAAACATTTTTGAGTGCTTGAAACTTTGTATAAGGGCATATTATTACAATACAAGAAAAGTATTTTCAGCACTTGACTAAAATATCATACAACTTTCAAAAAAGAAAAGTAATTTCAACATTGATTGCTTAGATATGAAAATAATAAAGATGTAAAATGTTCTAGATAAGATTCCACGCGGACGAAGTCGCGGGCAACAGCAAGTAAATACTAAAAACAAAATTAAATAAATATTTAAATGGGGCTCCCATACAACAAACGTGATGGGATGCGTTAACTTTGCACCTCATTATTTGTATCCGGTACCATACACACCAGGTGGAAACTTAATTTAACCCGGCTAGTTATTTTATTTGACGCAACCCTTCTCGCGCGGTATCGACTCGCACTTGGCCGTTTTTAGGGTTCCGTACCCAAAGGGTAAAAACGGGACCCTATTACTGAGACTTCGCTGTCCGTCCGTCCGTCCGTCCGTCCGTCCGTCTGTCACCAGGCTGTATCTCAAGAACGGTGATAGCTAGACAGTTGAAATTTTCACAGATGATGTATTTCTATTGCCGCTATAACAACAAATACTAAAAATAAAATAAAATAAATATTTAAGGGGGCTCCCATACAACAAACTTGTTATAGATTATATATATATATATATGTATAGGTACGGAACCCTTCATGCGCGAGTCGGACTCGCACTTGCCCAATTTTTTTATTGTTAGCGTCAATCCAGTATTACATGATAAGTTTTTCCCAAGGCATTTGTATTTTAAATAAATTATTCATACTCGTATTTCCTAGACCAGACGCAAAATTTCGTGGAAAAAATCGTTGCAATTTCATTAATAACCCACTTTGCTGTAAAATAATATCTGACCTAATTTTTAGCCTAATCTACCGGTACTAAGATTGATGATCAAGTTAAAAACAAGAAAGAGAATTAATTATTAACAAACGCGCCGTAAAAGAGGATAACTTTTACATTTAACCTGGAATATGAGCTTAGCTGGAAACTATAATCTATTATTTAAGCGTTTTAAACTTTTGCTCGTTTTAGTCGAGTGAGTGCTTTAAATTACCCTGGTAACGTAGGTTGTGTTAATCTAGCCTTAAACGTGGGAGAGTATTCAGCTGCGTTATTTTTAAACCAAAACGGCTTGAGGCATTATATTAGGGTTTCCTTACCTCAATCGGATAAAACGGAACCCTTAGTACAGGATCACTTTGTTGTCCGTCTGCCTGTCTGTCTGTCAAGACCTTTTATCTCGACAACGCGTAGAGGTATCGAGTTGAAATTTAAACCCTATACTTAAGTCTACATCCCTTGAAACGGTGAAAAAACAAAACTTCTACCTTAACGTGAAAAAAAGGTTATATGTCACAAAAAACGTACATTTCGACACTCTCAAGGGTATCGAAATGATAGGGTACTTCCCGATGACCTATGAAATTTGGCAAGTAATATTATCACAATACTACAAATACTTATAAAAATCTGAAAACTATACATTTGTAATAAACACTCGCGGCAACACAGGATAGCCCTGCATGATGAGAAATTCACAACAATGAATTTGTGTTAGAGCAGAGACTAGTCGATGCTACGGGTGACCGAGGACTGGTTCACTTTGCCAAAGAATAGCCCTGGCAATTCAGCGTGGTAATGCGGCCAGCCTCCTGAGCCTCCCGCTCGGCACCGATCTGGAGCGGAGAACTACCCTAAAAAGGATTTTGAAGAAAGCTGTCAAGATTTACCTTAAATAATAATAAATAAATAAATATTATGGGACAATCTTACACAAATCTACCTCCCATCCCAATCTAAGCAAAGTTTGGGGCTATTATTTAAGCGTTTCAACCATCTCATTAATATGTCCACAATGTTGGCCAATACATAAAAGCAATCAACAGAATTTTGACAAGAATTGTGACAATCCGCGACTTATAGAAGACTAACGAAAATGGCGCCTCAGTTCATACAGAGATCGTCGATATTGTGGATACATGAATGAGTGGTACTAGACGACGACATACATAATATATAAATACATAATTATAGTTATATATAACATCCATGACCCAGAAACAAAATATTCGAGTTCATCACACTAACATTTGCCTTCGAACCCAGGCTGGCCGGGATTCGAACCCAGGACCGCCGGCTTAGTAGGCAGGTGCACTACAATCCGAGCCAACCGCCTCGTCATTACCTTTACCTTTTAACGGCTGACCTAATCAGACGTGAATTTCTGTGAGCATGTCATTATTTCTTTCTTTTATTTACAAACTGACCGGCGATTGCCCTCAGTATCATCTGATGGTAAGTCACTTTGGGGTTAAGGATGTAGCTCGCTGCTTCAACCATAGCCCACGCGAACAAAGGCACAGGACTATATACGTTTCTGAATTATATAATTAAATAAAATTGTAACAACTGTATCCTTCGTTTTACTGTTACTACATTTCAATCTAAACACTAGGAACAATTTATTACTTAAATAGTTTACGATATAAATGGCACAAACTATTTAATTGCGGTATTTATGTTATTTCGAAAGGTTATAAATTTCAGGCTGAGGCTGTTGCCAGAGAAACTATACAGCCTTAGGATCAAATGTAATGAAGTTGTTGAAAGGAATATTTCTAATATTCATCAGTTCTTTCCAACAGTCGTTTATAATAAATTAGTTTAATCGAAGTGTACATTTTATTTTGATTGGAAAATGGTTGATATTGAGTTTGGTATATTATAGCAGTAGAATTATAATCATTTAACGCTGCTTACAATCTCAATGCCTAATATTATTCAGATTATTCAAGACTTCTACGAGTTGTGGCAGATATTCACAGTCGGGTATTTTGATCGGTATGACAGAATTTGCGGAACATTATATCATATAATAATCATCATCAAATCATTTAAACGATAATACCATTTAAGTTTAGTTCAATTTAATAGGTATTATAAAATTCAAAACAGTATTTACATATACGTTTGGTTCAAATCTTTATATTTTGGCCGATTCCGTTAATTAGATTTCTGTTTTTCAAAAGTCGTTTAATAATGTGTATTTTTGTTAGCCTGTAGGAATGTTCCACTGCTAGTTAAAGGCTTCTGCCCTTGATTTCTACAACTCCCGATTAGATGCTTCTTCTGGCCAGTTGACAAGGTGTATGCGTCTAGATTGTCCTGCCATTTCCATCCAGGTTTACCCCGTTTGTACTGCCCTTCTTCAAGCACCTATTTAGTGGTCACACTAGTCCAACGATCCGGGTGCATACGGCAGATGTGGCCAGCCCAGTCCCACTTTAGCTTGGCAGTTGTTTTTCTAACGTCAGTTATTCTTGTTTTGAAGCGTAGTGTAGTATTCCGAACGCGATCCAATACGCAATAACAATCCTTTTCAATTGGAATGTCTTATTTAAAAAGGCCTAATGGGTGATTATTTTAGCGTTTTAACCGCCTCATTAATATGTCCGCAATATTGACGACCTCCGTATGAAATGAGGCGCCATTTTCGGTTGTCTTGTACAAGTAGCGGATATATACAATTCTTATAAAAATGTTGATTGCTTTTCTGAATTGTTCAATTTTGTGGACATATTAATGAAACCATCTGAGAACATCTGAAATGATGGCCACGACCACTCTGCCAAGTGTGAAACCGACAAGGGAGGATAAGAATTAAAGAGACGGTAAAAATAATCGCCCTAATGAAGTACTGCGCTGCTAGCGAGTACTGTGCTCCACCCCATCCGATTGCGTATGCGTAGAGGAACGATACGGAGGAAACAATTTCAACACTTAATGACTCCCCACTAAGTTTAATAGATACTCTGGATTCGGTTTGAGCACGCAATACCGCAGAATGTAGGCGTCAAGTTAGACAGTAGTATATTTCGAATTAATTGGTATGATAATTGTGGCATTGAAATGAGGGACCTCATGCGCGGGGACGGCATGCCTATGCCTTCGATATCAACTAAATAGTATTTTCTTAGACGATATTTTTGTATAATGTTTCTTTATTTTGCTGATGACGTATCAAAAACATGTTTGGCCAGCTTTTATCTAGTTTCACCTTTCCTGGTTTCAGGTCGAGATGAAAATGTTGTATACGTTTAATTTATATGTACGTCCATACAATACTTGTTCAATTAAATATTCCTAGTGCACTATAAATTCACTTTATTCTGGCAAAACATTGGGATAAAATGCCTTTTCACTTGGACTGCTCGAAAAGTCAGAAATTGACCGTTACGCTCTCCGCACACTACGGCTTCTTGTAGCCGCCACACTTGTCCCGTTTCCATGCTCAAAGTGAGAAAAAGAGAGATGTACTGTGGTGGCCACTAGAAGCCGTAGTGTGCGTCGGCTCTTAAAGTTCGACATTCGTACGGAGCGCTGTTTGTGGGTGCCTTGCGCTGGAAACGCTCCATACAAATGTACCATACAAATACAAATGTATGGAGCGTTTCTATTTGGTTACAGACACGTGACGTCATTTCTATGTTGGTTGCAATTTTGGCGTGTAAAGTGGGTTTGAGTACAAGTGAAAAAGGTTTTTTTATAATTGTTTTTTTGTTGAATTATGAAATGAAATTTGCTTATATTTCAAACAAAAACTTTTCTTTTTATTTCATGTTTTTTTTATATTTATTTATTTATTTACACACACAACTGTCCTTACAGGCTTACCTAATTCGACAGCATGGGATATTTACAAAATAGACACAAACACAGGCATAGTACACGAATACAACACTACACGTCATCTATTTATACTATGTCATAATTGATGCTTCTTCATTCATATAAATGGGTCATTGTCACTTCAAAAAACAAAATTTATCCCTTCGGTGGTCAAAAGTTAAAAGCTTGTAGGCTATGTATCTAGGCTATGTTGCTATTACATCGTATTATAGAAGAGGGAACGTTCTTTATTCTCACGGGCATTTAATCAGAAAATTATGCGCTGGAATCCTTAATTTCGCAAATGTCCACCGGAGAGACGCGCTCCTTAATCAGCCAATGACCCAACTACAATATGCTGTAAAATTCAACATCAGTCAACATACTTAGTCATCCATCTACTCCCAAATTAAAAACGTTGAAGTGATAACGACCCCGACATAACAGATTGCCAAACAGTGGCGAAAAAGTTTACGATTGCAAAAGTTGGGCGTTCAATGGCCTCCCAAGCTTGGACGAATGACCCAGTTAACTTATAATAATGTAGGCCGGTAATTAAACATAATAAAAGGGCAAACAAGGGCTTTAACCCATTTCTTGGCAATGTATTTATTTAAACACCTTTTTTTTTTACTTTTTAAAGGCTCAATAACAACGAAGCTTTAAATGAGGACTTCTCATTTATTTATTTTGCGCTTTTTAAGCCCCGACGAAAAATAGGGGTGTTACAAGTTTAACATGTGTATCTATGTGTCTGTTGTGTCCACGTATCCGTGTATTTGTGTATTTGTATATCTGTGTGTCTGTCTGTGGCATCGTAGCTCCCAAACGGATGAACCAATTTGAATGCGGTTTTTTAAACGAAAGACATGTCCGTCGAGATGGTTCTTAGCTATGTATGGTGAAAATAGGACCAGTGTTTTCCAAGCTTTAATTGGAACAAGTGACAAGATCTCAGCCAATATTGAAGCTAAGAATTCCAAATTTTGAGTTCATGTCAGTTTGAGTAGCATTTTCTCTAAGTATAACGAGGGTCTCATGATGACCAGCTACTTGTATCGGGGTGTTTTAAATTTTTCAATTTAGGTTATTATGTAAAAATAACTAGCTTCAGCTGACTGCGTCAAAAGAGGGTACGAACGTCTATTAAAACCTATTCAAGTTTGTTGCACCGCCCACAACTTATCTGCTTTGCCCGATGGTTGACTGGTAGACAATGCCAAATGGCATTAAGTTCGCCTTTTGTACGATCTGTTTTTCATTTGTGCAATAAAGATGAAATAAATAAATAAACATTGTTTTGTTACATAATTTGAAAGTAGTTAAAACATGACAACCAGATACTTATGGGTATAGAAGAAATAAATCATCATTCCCTTGCCTTTATCCTATTTATTTAGGGTCAGCGCAGCATGTTTTGTCACCTACCTCCATTCTTCCCTATAATTAGTCATCTCGTCGTTAATTTCCTTCTTATTTATCATCTCTCATACAATCCATCCAACTTTTCTTTGATCTTCCTCTTCTTCCATAATCCGTCCACATTCTTGCTTAACGCTTTTCTGGTGACGTGCTGTTCCTCTCTTCGTATCACGTGCCCATAAGAAATAAATGAATTTTAAAAAAGAACCTCTACGAGTAATTAAAACTAATTCAAGTCTACACTCAAACAATGTATATCCTTGAATAACATTGTATTTAAGTGGCACCTAAGCACGCCATAACCGCATACTAAAAGCGGAATCTTTACGCCCCTAATAAAACTTTAAATCGCTCATTCATTTTAATAACAAACTCGTTAGCTTAATAAGGAGCTCCGCTGATTATCAACCGTGTCAGTTGGTAATTAAAATAGCATTTGTGGCGCTAAGTTCAAACGCGACCTACTTGACTTGTTGAACAATGGGACACATGCGAAGTATGATTAACAATTGTCACTAAATACGTGCATATCTTGGAGATATACTACTTTTATTTCCACCAAAATAGCGAAGAACTATCTTGATAGACAAAACTTACTGTTTAAAAAAGACTGCACTAAACTAGTTAACCAATTTCGGACCTATACCACAGACAGACACATAGATACACAGATAAATATACAGAATTCGAAAGTGACCTATGTGACTTGTTGAATATAATTATGCAAGTCTGATTAACAATTGTCACAAAAACGTGCACATTATACAAATAGACTACAGTACCCTTACCATGAAATTACAGTGCCCGTACTCGCTAGCGACTGTGGTGCTAGGGGTGCTCCATTATTCTCACCATACAAATCATTTACGCTGTCGCTATTGAGTACGATCACGTTAACATGGTAAGGGTACAGGGTAATACTGAAATCAAAACTTGTGAGCGGTACGGGCGACATGGCTTAAACTTTAATTTTATTGTTCAAAAGCAGAAATATTGACATAAAGAGTGATAGTTGTCAACCTTTGCGATGGTGATGGCGCATGAAAATAATAAGAACACTAAGTCTCGGGTTAAATTTTACAACTCTTATTACTCATATCTCAAGTGTCTCATAACTTGTAAGATGACAATTTAGTCTGTCATTTCATTAGCCGCAAACGTGTAGTACTAACGATAAACCAGTCTAATGTACTGGTACTTTGGCCGTCTTGTTAAATACTACGTTTTAGTTCCTAGTTTTCCTCCTATCGTATCGGTACATGGGTAGAACAATAATTGATTCCAAAAATAAGGTGCTGGTTTTCTTTTTGGCGATGATAATATTATTGAACAATTCATACAAAGATCAAAGCACAAAGTAAAATTGAAATGCGTAACCTAGCGGAAATTACCGGGAATCTAACACGGTACCTCTGGATTACCGGTCCAGCGTGTTCGGTTAAAATTTTCTTTGTAATTTCACCTTTGTATCAATGGTAAAATAAAAAAAAATTGTATACCCACATTAAAAAAAGTCATTACATGTTTCATAAAGTTGACGATTGTTTGTAGGCAGTATATTGTGTCGTAGTAGTTTGTTTGTAGTATTAGTATTAGTCGTTTTGCTATTTGCGTCGTTCCCGAAAATTTCCAGAAACATTCTCAGATTATCCCAAAGGACAGAATACAGTCATGTGGCTTTAGCGCAGGTCAAAAGAGAGTAGGTACAGCATCCGCTACTAAATGGGCTTAACTGGGTATGCCGCATCCAATCCAGCAGGTGTTGACACCGTCAATGAATCAGACAGGCGGCTGACACTTCAATTGGAGTTAAGTAAAGCTACAGCGTAATTACATGGGCAACAGGCAGTGGCCGGACAAAGCTAATGAAGTCACAGGCAGATTCTCTTGTTGAATAATTTACAGTCGAATGAACAGACCCGAAATAGACGCAGTGCATTTAAATTGTAACGTGTTTCTTTTTAAAGCCAATTTCATGATTGAACAATTTCATGTCATTTGTACTTAAGCGATATGACCCGTTATGAATATAACCCCAACCAAAGTATACATATTAAAATCGGTAACGGCCGATTAGCGCAAATAACTAAAGTAGAAGAACAATAAACACAAAAACGTATCCGTATCAAAGTAATATATACCTATTCATATCAATGAAAGAGAAAATGTCACTGCGATAACGGGTTCAACAGCGCATGCGGTAACGGAGAAAGAACTCTTAACTAAGGTAGAAATGTAATAAACACAAAACTGCAGGTATTCGCTACTAAACGAATCGGACATGACTCACTCAATGGAACAGGTTGACACCGTCAATGATTCAGCCAGGCGGCTGACACTTCAATTGGAGTTAAGTAAAGCTACAGCGTAATTACATAGGCAACAGGCAGATGCGGCGGCCGGTCAGAATGTTTGTGCGACGGACAAAGCTAATGACGTCACAGACCTCTGGATCAATAATTTGCGAACGAATTAACGAAACAGAAATAAATGCAGTTTTTTTGGTATTAACTGTGATTTATACACACTGTACTAAAATACGCTCCTTAAATATATGCATCGAACTGCTTATAGACAGAATTTTAGTTTCTTTTTCTAGCGTGAATGTGTGTCCCGCTGTTGGACAAAGGCCTTCCTCTCTTTCTCTCCAGTCGTCCCGCTGAAGAGCGAGTTCCTGCCAAACGGTCTCGAATGTGTACAGGTCATCCCGTCATCTCCTTATCGGTCTGACTCTGCTTTGGAAGATAGTTTATACATAGGTACAATAAAATAGTGACTGCTGAACCAATCATTGCGAATTTAGTTTGTTCTTTTACCAATTTGCTTTCGTTGCTATTTTTCATTGCTCATAATGAACGGTGCAACAGTTTAATCCTTTTTAAAATCTGGATATCTCTTTTTCTTCACCTTTCTCGTTCTATAAGAGTATGCTATCATGTTTCCGTCTTAGAAAGTAAATACGCCTCTTCAAACATCTTTGCAGTAACCAGCATTTTAACGCTTCGGATACAAGAAAGCGAATCTTTTAAAGTCCACCCTCCAGGCCTTTTATAAAAACTAGGTATTCTTAACATAAAGTTTAACACGGGCACGGTTTAGTATTATGTCGAGAGCTCTCTAGACTTGATAGTGCGGGAGTCGTGACTTTTTATTATTATCCTTAGCACTTTGATAGTAATCCCCTTTTGAATTTTATTCTTAAGAAAGCAGAATGGTTTTTAAGAAATGGATTGAGATAATGCTTCTTCTATTGAATGCACTAAGTGGTGAATAAAATAAAGTTAAATTATGGCTGTCATCCATAAAGTGTCGTAAATATTTCTTTCGGCTGACCTCAGATTCTTTAAAGGGTTCATCATCATCATCATTTCAGCCACAGGACGTCCACTGCTAAATATAGGCCTCCCCCAGTGACATCCAGATCGGCCGGTTGGAAGCGGCCTGCATCCAGCGGCTTCCTGCAACCTTTATCAGGTCGTCTGTCCACTTTGTGGGTTGATGTCCCACGCTGCGCTTGCCGGTGCGTGGCCTCCATTCGAGAACCTTTCTGCCCCATCGGCCGTCGGTTCTACGTGATATGTGCCCCGCCCACTGCCACTTCAGCGTGCTAATCCGTCGGGCTATATCAGTGACTTTTGTTCGTTCACGGATCTTTAAAGGGGACTTAAA
Organism: Apotomis betuletana; assembly: GCA_932273695.1. NCBI lineage: Eukaryota > Metazoa > Arthropoda > Insecta > Lepidoptera > Tortricidae > Apotomis > Apotomis betuletana. Next base: position 23,132,716 of record OW026303.1, on the reverse strand, counting down.
AGGGTTGCTCAGCTAAAAATAAAAATGATTTGTGCATTAAAATTTACAATAAGAAATCCATTTGACAAGTGTATTTTGAATTGACCTGGAGTTGAACTCAGTTGAGATGAAGACCGATCAAATATAGCAATTAAATCATTGTTTACCTATTATAATGTTTACACTTTAAATGCATGAAATAATAATTATAAATCATTTTAAACGTAAGGTAAACTGCCGGCCCAGACGGAGATGGCGGAATGACATATACGCATTCCTCAGCAACTGGTCGAAGGAAGCGTCAGACAGGAACCTGTGGAAATCAAAGGTAATCAGTAGTGGGATATTCTTATAGGCTAGTTAAAAAAAAGGTAAATTAAGTATGTTGTTAAAATAGACATAGCTTATTCTCGTATCTTACCTAGAGCTGTTTAATCCAGGGATCGATACCGTTATTTTGCTCCATACAAAATAGCACAAAATAACGTTATTATATTCCGGTTTTTCGCTCATTATCACACACGTTTATATTTTAGTGGGCTAATTTCAAGGATCTATATCTATAACGAAATTCTACATAACACAAGCCTTTCACATACGAAAAAAAACGCGAAATTAGAGCGTTTTCATGAATACCGGTATCGATCCCTGGTTTAATCAGTATTTTTTTTTATGTGTTTTTTTTAGAAACTTATTTTGGTGAGCAACAAAACATTGTATTGATGTTTCCCACTCGAATATTTCATCGCATTTAGCGCCTGGTTTCCCCAATTTAATTAAGCCTTCTTATTATAAACAGGCGTCAGCAACCGCTGAATAAATAAAACAGCCTCCAAAATCAAACCGTTATCACGTACAGCCATTTAATAAACTCGCGCGGTGAAATCGAACAAAAGCGCGCCTCGAGTCGATTTCGTTATCATTCGAACACAGGTTTGTTTCAAGAATTAATCCTTCTAAAATTCATTAAAATATTCAAGCGACAAAGATTAACGGCGCCTCGTGCAATGCAAAGCAGCCAAATTAAACAATTCCAATTTATCAGACTAACGAATACCTGGCTAGTTCGGGCTACAGCTAATTGCCCGAAACTTTTCTAATTAAAATTAAGCTTTAAGCTGTAAATGCTGAGTCTTGCCGCTTACTTCGGTACGATGCATCGGTTAAGATGCAAATTTGCGCTTTTGATGCCCTTGTTCGTTTAAACGTGTTCTTTTTCTTACATTTTATTATAATGAATTTTGTTGCACGCTTTTCTGGTTATTAACAACGTATATTATTAAATTGAGCTACTGACAGAAAAAATATCTACCAGCTTTTAAACATTTTTAAATATTATACCTAGACCTCTAGCAACAAACATCTAGGAATCACTTAACTTACTGGCTTTTATATACGCGACCAAGTTTCATTTTATAATTTTATTGAAATATAGTGAAAAATCGACTGTGCAAAAGGAAGGAAATATGCTGAGCACCCCTAATTTCGATATTATTAATTTGGAGATAGGACAGATAAAATGACCAATAATAGACATGTGATAAAGTTGATAGTGGGCAATATCATGACAATTCTCATTATTGCCCGTCTTTATGACTACAATTTCGTTGACACTTTCTAAATATCAATAATATATTATATTATTACAAAAGGTTGAAGAGTAGGGCGTCAACATTTTCGTGTCACTCGATTCCAGTCCAGACTGAAGGGTGGGAAGTTTGAAATACTCTTCGGACGTGAAAGCGCCACCTGCTCCGAGCACCAAAACCAAAAGAAAGAGGAAAGTTGAGGAAGCGCCCCCGGCCACGCCGCCTGCCAAGTGGCCCGAAAAAGTGAGTGCCGCCTTAGACAACACCAGAGATGTGCGTCTGTGCGAGGGATGTATTTTACTTAACCAATAGAATCAGCTGCGCTGAGCGAGGGTAAATAAATGAAGCTATTCCATTGGTTCCAAAAACACATCCTACGCATCCTCGCACCTCTCAGGTGAAAATGCAACCTTACTGTCTTCAGTCGCATGCCTGTTTGATTTTGTCTCTCGAGTCTGATACCGGGAATAGGTCAGCCGTACATTAGCAGTTATCATTATGTAATTATAATGATATTTTTATGTACTGGGATCTCAGGATTCCATCACTGCAATAGCGGGAGGATTATAGGTATGATTTTTCTATAAAAATTACGTTTTTCGGAACTCTTTCAAGACTATGAACGTATTAACAGCACGTTTGAACGTCGAGATAATTAAATTTGTGTGTTCTATTTACCACAATTTCAATATCACTTTTTATAATACAGCTCGAATAGTAGCTAATATAAGTACGTTATTGCAAATGAAAGATTTTTGCGGGATATGCAATCCTGTTTAGACGTGACTGTGGTAAAATGCAATCCAAGCGGATTGGCGCGCTAAATAAACATCGCATACTATGATTTTACCGAATTGAGTTTTTGGAATGGAAGTTGTATTCCTTATATATGTATTAAATAAATATAAATAAATAAATATCAGACAACCTCACACAAATCGATCTAGTCCCTAATTAAGCTCAAGAAGGCTTGTGTTATGGATACTGGACGACGATATACATACTTGAATAGATAAATATATACTTAAATACATAAAACAATCATGAATTCATGACCCAAGCACAAATATTCGAGTTCAACACACAAATATTTGCCCTGGCCGGGCTTTGAACCCGGAACCGCCGGCTCAGTAGGCAGGTCTCTACAAAGTGAGCCAACCGCGTCGTCGTGTATTATGGTGTATGTGATTTAACAAAGTGTTTGAAATGTTCTGTATGGCTTCACGAAAAGGACGGCGTGCCGGTGCACGCGTTTGCTTGACTTGGCGGGGGCTATGCCGTGCCTCCAGATATTATAAATAAACAGGTATTAAAAAAAAGAAAGTCAAATTCTTACTGATTGTAGTCACAGATCCACAATAAACAACCACGGTCGTACAAAATATCAAGACTGCTGTAACCCGTGCACTATCTATAATTCAACCAACAGCAACGGTCACCGCAACACTGCGCCGTACTTGGCTTTAATACATACAATTTTCATTACACGTTGCCTGTAGGATTAAGTGTGATGCCATGCAGAAGTAACTATTCCATTTGTATCTCACACGGTACGAATGGCTTCACGCGTAGACTTTACTTCTGAATAGTTACAGCCTATTCTCGTTTGGGTAAGCCCGGAGGACTGTCTCGTTTAATGCAATCTTGTTCCTTATAAACTGTACTCAGTGCAGACTGTGCGGTTGGATTTTGACACGACTTAGTCGCAGCCTGTTATTCTGACATTAGTCTTGAATCAGCACATAGATGAGAATTATACTGGAGCACTGTCGTGACTATGAATCTGAAATTGTTTGTTAAATGCCTACTAAGTTTGGGTGCCTGTATTCAAACGCTGTCATAAACACGTAGGAGTCAAATTATTGCTTAGTTTGGGACTAGTTCGATTTGTCTAAGATTGTTCCTTAATATTTATTTATTAATAAGTTTTATGCGCCTATAACAAAATCTAAAAAAATAATACCTAGCTGTGTTATTATCACAGTGGCAGCAGTTTTAACGTTTACGACACTTGTTAAAATAGTAGTTACCAACGATTAAGTCCTAGTAGTAGACACCTGTTTTAAACGTTATTTCTACTTATTTATGCACTCGTAACTATACTAAAAAACGGGAATGATAAAATGCGAGCAAATTCGATTGAAATAACGTTTGATAAACCAGTGACGATCCTAGCGTTTCAATGAATTTCGCACGCATTTTACGAACCCTGCTAATAAAATCCAGTTATAGCTTTAATCCTTAACAAAAACAGAGAATTTTGGTACTTCTTACCAAACCTCATTAAAATTAGAATAGAATTTAAGTACCATTGATTTGCTTATAACACATTGATTCAGATTTTTTCCTTTCTGCAATCAACAAGTAGACATTTAAAGAAAGACATCGCTAAAGCAAGAAGTGGACATTCAGCAGACACTTATTTCGAATAATGTCCGTAGAAACATTAAATACCTGTGGTACCTTTTTGATTTCAGGAAAAGCTTAATTAATGAGAATAATATGAAGTAAGAACTTTTGTATCAAAAGCTTCAATACTACGTAGATTAATAGCAATAGTTTCACGTTTCCATTTGCATGCTCCGTATTTATAGCGCGAGATAACATAAGTGCAAAGTTTGTGCACCGGTGGAAATTTAATTTAGAGTTCGGAGCAAAAACAATGAATATCGATTTGTCAAGCTGTGTTTTGATTTTGCACATTACTGGTTATTTATTATACCGACTTTGTACAATGTGGCATCGTCATAAATTTAAGAATCAAACTCTTGTCGATGTAGCTGCCTCATTCATCTCCAGATAACTAACACTAGGAACCACTGAGAGGAATCAAAAGTCCAGCTCATCTCTCAGATTTCTGGCATCTCCTCTCGCAAATCTTAGTCCCCACTTCTCAGAGGTTGGGTCTCATATCAGATGCGCAGTTACAGGCTGCACATACGCAGGCCCACTTGCAAAGGATCAAATAATAAAAAAAAGTGTATCTCTCTTCATCTATCCTTACCCATAGCTAACTCCTTGATTTCCCTATACACGATGATTTTTAATCGGTGATCAGGAGTAGAAAAATATTAATATTTAGCTAAAATTAAACTTAATACGCGAGGTCCCGCGCAATTACCTCACTGTTAAATTAATTAAAAGTTAAAACATAATTAAAACTAATAACCACTAGATACATGGTCATCCTACATAAATTATTGAAGTACGATACCTACGTCAAGTGACATCGCTTTGGCGGGAAATTTTACGAAATTTTCTATGACTTTGTTTATGAAATGACAATGACAAGTTATTACTCATAAATTGTCATTCCCATTTAATTATTAAAGAGGTTGTAAGCACACCGATACAGATTAGTTCGGTGACAAGGAATTTAAGGCCCCAGTCTCGCACAAATATGTTTTTTGCAGAATTTGCAGGAAAGAATCTGCGTTATTTTAATTGTTTCAAAGCAACAAACGAAATGTATTTCAAAGAAACTTAAAGAACAGGATTTGAGGTTTCCAAAACATATTTTTTTTATTACTTCGAGGTTATTTTTTATATCAATGTCACGCTTTAAACATACCCCAGTTTTCGTTCTACGCGTTGAAGGTTGAATTCCTGCACTCGCAGTGAAAAAATGAAGGGCAAAACATGAAATGTAAGCATATAACATTTGAGTTCAAATGGTCGGCAACAATCTTATCTCGTTACTTTTTTGCAAAATTGTTTAGTTTTCTTATTTAAGGTGGCTTAAGAAGTTTATATTTTATGAAGTCGACCACTGCAAAATCGTTCTTTTTTCTTTATAAAATCATCGTTTACTGAACTCAAACCTAAACTAATTAAAATACAACGATTATTTTGACAAATTATAAAAATACTGTATTTGAAAAGTCAATTTTAATTAATATAATTTTGTTCAGAATTTATACCAAAAAGCGCGTTGAAAATAGTTGACTTATCAGTCAGTTCCGCTGTGACGTTCACAGCGTTCGGACGTGTGCTTTGCGGCTCATAGTGATTTTTCCTCTCGCTCGCACGATCAAGCTCTTTACTCACACGCTAAAGCATAGGAGGCGAAGGCTCATCGTGAAAGTTGCTCTATTTTAATACTGTTTTACATTTTAGTTTAAATGAGTTATTTATTTTGATTTGGATATACACACATTGGAACATTATCTACAGTCTACAGTGAATATAAACTAAGTAAACAACGATGGATCGGAAAAGAAAGAAATATCCTTGTATGAGTAAAAAGAAAAATAAAAGAAAAATACAAATAATGAAAGAAAATCGTAAAAAAAGGCAAGTTCGCTGAATAATTATTACTTATTTATACTCGTATTTTGTATATTAAAAGGCCTTAGCTGCTTTAGTCCTTTACTCTCTAGATGGCGCTAGCGCACGCTTCTGTCGCCCGCCTTTCGTACGAGGGTCATGTCCGCGTATCAAACAGGTGAAACGATCTTGATCGTTACTCCTGCAGCATGCTTTTAAGAAGTTTCATGTTGTTTATTCTTTTTCGTAAATACCTATGTTAGGAGATGAGTTGCGTTTATTTTTTGTATTAAGAATGAGTTACTGCAAAAAATAACTAGATGATTAGTATAACTACTTACTACGTGTAACGAAACAAATATTTATGGGTCTAATTGATTTAAAATGGGTAAATTATTACCAAATTAAATTAAGATACAATCAAAATTAAGTACATAATTATTTTGTTTCACAGCAACGCCAGCGCCGGTGTTGGTGATCATCAACTTAAGCCGATGTCAGATGTTACCAACGATTACCAAAAATTTAATAAAATTAATCAAAATCAGTGGTAAATTTAATTTTATTTACTTTAATTTGTGGTACAAAAATAAATTTACTTAACGTAACTGATTGGTCTGGTTAATTTTAGTAACGAAGTGGACATCACTCAGAATTTCGCTGGGATAAATTTAGATAAATCGCAAAATACTAATATTGAAAATGAAAAAAATGATGCTGCAAATGTCGCAGATAAAGAAAATTCGGTATGTACATAATAAAATGTTCTTAAATTGGTGTTAAATAAAAAAAGGATATTATATTATTTGTTGTTATAAAACAAAACAAATTTGGAATTAGGAATAGATGCAATTATGGCATCATTCCTAATATTATTGCGTAACCCTATTATAAGGAAAATAATTTCCTACGCAGGAAACCGTTGAATGAGGGCAACGTGTACGGACAGTCTCCAGTCCAGGTCTTTCATCGTCATCATACATCAACATTACAAATCTTTTTATCGATTCTATTTTTTTTGATGTGGAAATACCACAATTTTCAATAAAGAGTGCCTGTTGAGGATGCTCGCTCAACACTGCCTCTTCGGTAGCTCACGAGTGAGCACAGTGGACTGTATGTCGGTTCTCGGAATTCGTGGCTCCGGTTCGGTCGCCGTGGCTAACCCAGTCGTAGGCACGGCGGTTCAGACGCGGCACGTAGTTGCCACGTAGTTGCTACGTCACACGTAGCAAACCGTACGTTCGTAGCTCGTAGTGCGGTTCGGTTCAGTTCTGCGGCTCCGGATCCGATGCGTAGCTGCACGACGTAAACGCCACGTAGATATCACGTAGATAACGTAGACCGAAGTTTGGAGATCAACCAACACGAATGGGACCTCAGACAAACTTGGTTACGGCAGCTGGTCGATGCAGGTTCGATGCAGGTTCGAGTACGAGTTATAAAAACACTAGTTGACTTGTTCGTTATTTAATTTTCTTCGGCAGTATGGTAAACAATCGAAAACAATAATTCCTTATAAGCTTTTTCCTTAAGATCTAATTCGACTCAGGATCTGTAAGCGTAATAATGGCTCGCAGGCCAATAGGAGGCGTCGATCCGTACATTCTACGGCCGGCACGCCCCTTTCGTCAAGTTCGTTCTTTTTTAAGAATCGTTGTATGAAAAAGTGAACTAGCTGCGTGATTGGTCGTTCATATTCCCATTTTTCAGCTCTAACGGCTTTTCTGGTCTACGGGATGGGTGGTTCGGGAAGTGTCGTGTCTACGTTTACGGTTCGATTTCTACGTGAGATGTCTCAATCTGTAGCTTTCATTGCACCGCATTAAATGGCCTTACGTTTTATAAGATAAGATTTACGGTTCGTTAGTTATTAAGTCGGATCGATCGATGAAGTTAAATTTACGGTGTGTTAGCAAGTCGCGGAAGGCCATAAAAGGTAAGTGCAATGAGTCCAGATGCATCTATAAGTGTATACTAAGTGATTAGGTCATAATGAAGTTAATTTGAATTGTTAAGACGAAATTCCGATACGATTTCGTACTGAAAATGGGCTCTAATCGGACGGTTCATAATTCACGTTAATTTTACGTTAACGTGAATTGCGGTTGACCTAATTACTTTAGAAACATTATAAAAACGGACTCCTGATGGGATTATCCGTTGCTATCGCTTGGCACTATTGCGGAAGCGATAGCAGGTGATGAGATATTATCATAACATTGCCACGTGGTTCGGTACCACGTGGATATCTTATGTAATATTCATCGCTATCGAATTGGGATTTTCGGATCGGAATCGGTTCGGGATTAGACCAGTTACATATATGTGTCTCTTTTACGGACGTTTATATACATTTGGTACATAATAAATCGACTTATAGCGTCTTTTATGCGCAATAAAATAAATTAAATAAATTAACGTTTTACATATCAAATTCGCTTATGAACTAACAGTTTTCGGCTTGTGTCCGTAACAATTCTCCCCCCGATCGCGAAGTCGATCCCTCGGTGATGGGCAGGACCACAAGCCGGCTCGTAGCTCGCCTGAAGACTCCTCCTCTTGTCCTGACGTCCACGTTCCGTACTGCGCCGTCAGGGCCGGGGTAGGTCGCCTCCACGATGCCGCGCGGCCACACGTTGCGAGGCGCGCTGGGGTCCGTGATGAGCACGTAGTCACCAACGGCGACCGTAGGCTCCCGTGACATTGAGGATTGTCGTGGGGCTAAGGTCGGCAGGTATTCTCGGATCCACCGGTTCCACCAGTGGTCGGCGAGAGCTTGACTTGCTTTCCATATTTTGCGATCTGCCTCGTCGCAGGGGCCGGTTAGTGGGACCCCCGCCGGGCCGCCCAATAAAAAGTGATTGGGCGTTATCGCTTCGCTCTCGTTCGGATCAACGCTCACGTGTGTTAGGGGACGTGAGTTGACCGAATATTCAACTTCAGCTAGAAGTGTAATCAGGATTTCTTCTTTCGGGCTTCGTGTGTTGAGTGTAGCGGCGAGTGCAGTCTTGACGCTTCGTATAAGGCGCTCCCAGGCGCCGCCCATGTTCGGTGCGCCGGGCGCGATGAAACGCCAGCTCATTCGGTGTTGCACGCCGTGTTCTTGTAGCGCCGGTATCCAGTCGTGGTAGGCGGCGCGTAGCTCAGCATCCGTGCCCCTCAGATTTGTGCCGTTGTCACTCCACATGACGGCGGGCCATCCTCTGCGGGCGGCAAGGCGGCGTAGCGACATGACGGCGCTGCTCGTAGACAGGGAGTACACGAGTTCCATGTGTACAGCTCGGGTTGTGAGGCACGTGTATAGCGCTACCCAGCGCTTCTCGTGCCGGCGGCCCACAGTGACTGTGAGCGGGCCGAACAGGTCCACCGCACAGTAAGTGAAGGGCCGTGCGTGCGGTTGCAAGCGATCGGAGGGCAGATCGCCCAAGGGCGGCACGCGTGGGCGCGTGCGGCGGAGCACGCAATGCATGCACGCTCGGGCCACACTGCGAACGGTTGGTCGCAGGTGCAGGATCCACAGTTGCTGCCTTAAATCATTCACAACTGTTTCGTTAGAACAATGATGCGCTCGCTTATGAGCGCGCAAAATAAAAAGTTTCGTAAACGGATTTCGCCCGTCCAATATGACGGGTTGCTTGTTTGTAGCCGTGGGCGCGGCGTCGATACGCCCGCGCATATGTATGAGGCCGTCGTCTTGCAGCTGCGGGTCTAGCTTGTACAGCCGGCTGCTACGGGCGATGGCCTCCCCCCGTGAGAGAGCTCGGAGTTCCTCGGGAAAATCACGCCGCTGGGCCCACTGCATCCACAGGTTTTCAGCTGTAAGATAGTGACGTGTTTCTAACGATACCTGGGTTTTCCTTTTCAGTCGCTCTATGAAAAGGAGTGCTCGGGCCGTCGCGCCGATCAAGCGATCGTAGTTGCTGAAACGCTCGATTTTCGGCAGCGGCGGATCTACGTGATTCGTCACGTAACACCGTTCTGTCGGTACCTGCTCGGTTATTTCGATCGGCGGCTCTGCTTGCGGTGCTCGAGTTTCTTGCGGCCATTCGGGTTCGGGTTGTCGCAGGAAATCAGGACCCACGTACCATCTATCGGTGCTCCTTACCACGCAATAGGGGTCCGGTCGAGTACCGTCGTCGGCCGGATTCATCTTTGTCGGGACCCAGCGCCATTGTTCGGGTTCGGTGAGCTCCGCTATCTCACCTAAGCGGTGGCTCACGAACGCGCTGTATCGGCGCGCGTTCTCGCGTACCCAGTGCAGTACGGTTCGGCTGTCGGTCCAGTAGACGATCTGCACGGGTTTCACGCGGTGCTCGTTCTGCAATGTCTGCGCTAATCGGGCTCCTATTAAAGCGGCTTGAAGTTCGGCTCGTGGTATGGACAAGCGACGAACGGGAGTTACCTTAGATTTCGCTGCGGCTAAGTGTACTCGCGGCTCGTTCTCGCCCGTCTCCCCTTCCGTCCTCCAGTACGCGGTGGCGGCGAACGCTTGCTCTGACGCGTCCACAAACACGTGCAGTTGCTGCCGCACGCCCGTACCTAGCTGGATACAGCGTCGCGGTAATCGCAGCTTGGCTACGTGTTTGATATGCTCCAGCCACGTAACGAAAGCGTTGTTCAACTCGCCTGGCAGCGGCGAGTCCCAGCTCGTTCTCAGGGCCCACACGTTCTGTAGCAGGACCTTTCCCGTCACGGTGTACTGCGCTAAGTACCCTAGCGGGTCGAACAGGCTCATCAAAGCGCTGAGGGCTTCGCGCTTCGTGGGACCCCGTTGTAGTTCTCGTACCTCGGGCGGCACGCGAATCAGCGATGTATTGAAGCTTAGCTCGTCGGTTCGAGCGTTCCAATACAATCCCAATACCTTTTGCTCTTTGTTGCCTAAGCTTGTGAGATCGTCGGCGGCTCGTTGCTCGGGCGGGATCTGCTCCATTAGCCTCGTCGAATTCGAGGCCCAGCTTCGCAGGACGAAGCCTCCCATAGCGTGTGAGGCTGCTACTTGCTTAGCGGCGTCGATCGCCTGCTGCTCCGTCTCGTATCCCGCCAAGAAATCATCCATATAATGATTCGTCTGAATATCGTAAACGGCGTCCGGATACAGCTCGGCGTTGTCCTGGGCGTTCCTGTTTCGCACGCTATGTGCTAAGTATGGAGAAGACGTATTCCCGAATATCATCGATTTCATGCGATATACTTGCGGCGGTCGCTCCCGATTCATTCCCCTCCACAGGAATAGCTGCGCCATTTGATCGTCGGGTCTCATCTGGATCCGTAGAAACATCTCCTGTATGTCGGCGCTAACTGCGAACTCACCTTCGCGGAATCTGCACAGGATACCCGGGAGTGACTGCAGTAAATCCGGGCCCTCAAGCAGCTTGTCGTTCAGACTGACGTTCTGCGAGGTCGCCCTGGAGTCGAATACCAACCTGATTTTGTTGCCTTTATTTATGTTTCGTACAGCAAAGTGCGGCAAAAACCAGGTTTTATGACCGTCGTAATCGCCTATGTGTCGCACGGCGTACTCCTTGGTCAGCAAGTTATCTATTTGCGCGGTGTATTCCGCTGCAAACGTCGGATCCCTGTCCATGCGTCGTTCGATGCCGCGCAACCTGTTATACGCCATAGTATAACTGGGCGGCAAGCAGGGTTCGTCGTCGCGCCACAGTTGTCCAACCTCGTAGCGCGGGCCGTCGATGCGTTTAACTGTCGCGTTAAATATGTCGATAGCGCGTTGATCCTGCGGGCTCCTTTTGTCGATTAACTTCACGCCTAGCGCTTCGACGTCAAAGTACCTTTTCAACGCCATGTTTATTTCTCGGTCTTCATCCGAGAAAGCGTGCATGACTACCTCTCGATCGCTCTGGTTCCGTAGGTAGCGTGGAGCCATGCCGTAAATCGTCCATCCGATTTTTGAACGGATCGCCACTGGGTCGCACTGCCTTCCCGTTCTCGTTTCTAGCGGGATCGTCAGGTGCCAGTGGTCCGCGCCCAATAGTATCTTAGGCGCGGCATGTTCGTAGCAGGCTTCGTTCAAGTCGGCTAAGTGTTCGAAGTTGAGTACCGCCCTACGCGGCATGTACTGCTCACGTAGTCCCAGTTGCGGTACAGTGCGCAGCGTAAGCGAGTGTGACGGGCCTCCGCTCGTAGCTCGGACGCTTACCTCTACGCGCTGACTCGGTTGCGTTAGGCATATCGAGCCTACGCCTTGTATGACGAGAGGTTTTTCAGGTCCCGTTGCTCCTAGTTGATCCGCCAGTCCCTGATCGATGAGAGATATCGTGCTCCCCTCATCGATCATACAGAATGTTTCGATGCTTCCGTTCGGTCCGCTTACGACGATAGGCATTATTTTAAGCATTACCTTCGTGTTCGCGTCGACGGTATTGGCGGTTAGCTCCGCCGTAGTGTGCGCGTGCTCGTTCTGCACGGGCGTCTTATCTCTACGCGTGGGGCCGGGCGCCGCCTGCGCTGTGCTACGCGTCGGGCGGGCTGGGCGGTCGAGTGCTACGTCGGGTGCTACGTGGGGCGGCGCCTTACTCGTAGGCGGCGTCGAATCGTGTAGCAGTTTGTGGTGTGAGTGTGGGCAGTTAGGTACGCCGCAACCTTTCGCCGTGCAGTTCTCGCGGCGGTGTCTCTTGTCGAGACACTTGTAGCAGATGCGTGCGTCTCGAGCCCACTCCCATCTCGCTCCTATCGTCATACCTAATAACTTGCGGCAATCCGTAGTTCGGTGTGTGTTGCCGCAACACAGACAGGCGTCCACTCGTTCTGTGGCGTATGTCTGGGCTCTTACGGGTGCGGGGCGTCGTATCGCAGCTCCGCTGTTCACGGGGTTCGGGCGTCGGGACGGCAGCGGCTGGTGACTCACGTTCGTAGCGGCTGGGCGTCGCGACGCTGGGGCTCGTGCGTGCGAGAATTGTAATTCGGCGTCGGATTCGTCGAGTAAGAATTCCGCTAGCATTACGATCTCGCACTCACCTGTTCGCATGTGTTCACGTGCGTGTGTGCACCATCTCGATCTCAGGTGCGGGCTCAGGCGGTCGGTAATCTCCCGGATCAGTAGTGGGTTACCTGCGTAGTGTGACTTATCTAAGTCCATGAGCGTCGCGACGATGTTCATCACCCTTATGGAGAAAGTGTTGAGGTCAGTCGCGCTCGGTCCTAGGGCGGGCAATCGTTTCAAGTCCTCCAGCGCCCTGTCGACGAGAATGTCGGTCCTACCGAAATTCTTTTTTAATATGCGGATGATTAAGTCCGGACTCGATCCCGACGCCAGCATGTGTTGGACGCATTCTCGCGCCTCACCTTTCAGCGCCGCGCGGAGTCGAGCCATGTTCTCGAAATTCGAGAACTTATACCGCTGTGTGCTCTCGGTGTACGAGTGGTAAAACGTTAACCACTCGTTCGGCAGTCCGGTATAAATCGGGAGTTCGTATACCTGTTTCGGCGGCGGACGAGTTATACTCTCGATGCGATCGGCGAGTCGGTCGATGTCTTCGTTGCGGCTCGCGGTTCGGCTTCGGCTCGGACGGAGTTCGCCTCGTTCAGGCGTGACCGTGCGCTGCCTCATCGGCGTCGGTTTAGCAGGCACGATATTTGCTCCGTCACTCACCTCGGTTCGTTGAAACCACGCATCGATACGCTGCGTGGTTTCTTGGTCGGTCGGCGTTAGTCGACCCGCCTGTGAGCCGCCAGCCTGGGACCCCTCCGCCTCGATCTGTTGCAGCTCGGTCTCGAGTCGCTTCTTCACGAGGTCCTCTTCGATGCGGAGTTGTTGTCGGCGTAGCTTTGCGATGCTCTCGGCTGCGGCGAGTTCGGCTTGCTTCCTGCGGGCCTCGGTGGTGCTGCTCGTGGCGGACGTGACCGTAGGCGCGCGGGTGTTGCCGATGTTGAAGCGTACTTGGTCGAAAGCACGTTCGCGATCGGCTCGTTCTCGGGAACGATCGGCGGTGCGAGTCGCGGTGTGAGTCGCGGTTTGAGTCGCGGGCGCGCGGGCCGCGGATGATTCGATCGGCGCGTGCGCGGCGAGGGGCGCGTTAAACGCGCGGTACGCGGACGTCGCGGGGGCCTCGGGGCCTCTGCGGTCGCGATCGTAGCCGGCGGCGCGCGTGGGCGCTCGGGCTTCGGGGTGCGCCGGCAGGTGAGTCGTCGGCGTCGAAAAGCCGGCTGCGGGGTCGTCGCGTTGCTCCCGTAGACTGGCTCGACGCAGGTGCTCGTCCAGCTTCTGCCGCCATTGGGTCGTGTCCGTGGGCGGCGATTCTGGATTCGATCTGCGGCTCGGTTCGTCCAGGGCTGCACGTTGTGGCTCCCTGGTGTCCGACAGTCGTCGACGCGCTCCGTGCATCTCCGCAGACGTGGATTCCCCTCGGTTCGGTTCGCTGGGGGCTCGGCCGTCTCGTGATGCCTGGCGTCTCGTGTGGACCATCGTTGTCGGTTGGTTCGGCGGTTCTTCCAATCCGGCTCTCGAATGACCAAAATGTTGAGGATGCTCGCTCAACACTGCCTCTTCGGTAGCTCACGAGTGAGCACAGTGGACTGTATGTCGGTTCTCGGAATTCGTGGCTCCGGTTCGGTCGCCGTGGCTAACCCAGTCGTAGGCACGGCGGTTCAGACGCGGCACGTAGTTGCCACGTAGTTGCTACGTCACACGTAGCAAACCGTACGTTCGTAGCTCGTAGTGCGGTTCGGTTCAGTTCTGCGGCTCCGGATCCGATGCGTAGCTGCACGACGTAAACGCCACGTAGATATCACGTAGATAACGTAGACCGAAGTTTGGAGATCAACCAACACGAATGGGACCTCAGACAAACTTGGTTACGGCAGCTGGTCGATGCAGGTTCGATGCAGGTTCGAGTACGAGTTATAAACACACTAGTTGACTTGTTCGTTATTTAATTTTCTTCGGCAGTATGGTAAACAATCGAAAACAATAATTCCTTATAAGCTTTTTCCTTAAGATCTAATTCGACTCAGGATCTGTAAGCGTAATAATGGCTCGCAGGCCAATAGGAGGCGTCGATCCGTACATTCTACGGCCGGCACGCCCCTTTCGTCAAGTTCGTTCTTTTTTAAGAATCGTTGTATGAAAAAGTGAACTAGCTGCGTGATTGGTCGTTCATATTCCCATTTTTCAGCTCTAACGGCTTTTCTGGTCTACGGGATGGGTGGTTCGGGAAGTGTCGTGTCTACGTTTACGGTTCGATTTCTACGTGAGATGTCTCAATCTGTAGCTTTCATTGCACCGCATTAAATGGCCTTACGTTTTATAAGATAAGATTTACGGTTCGTTAGTTATTAAGTCGGATCGATCGATGAAGTTAAATTTACGGTGTGTTAGCAAGTCGCGGAAGGCCATAAAAGGTAAGTGCAATGAGTCCAGATGCATCTATAAGTGTATACTAAGTGATTAGGTCATAATGAAGTTAATTTGAATTGTTAAGACGAAATTCCGATACGATTTCGTACTGAAAATGGGCTCTAATCGGACGGTTCATAATTCACGTTAATTTTACGTTAACGTGAATTGCGGTTGACCTAATTACTTTAGAAACATTATAAAAACGGACTCCTGATGGGATTATCCGTTGCTATCGCTTGGCACTATTGCGGAAGCGATAGCAGGTGATGAGATATTATCATAACATTGCCACGTGGTTCGGTACCACGTGGATATCTTATGTAATATTCATCGCTATCGAATTGGGATTTTCGGATCGGAATCGGTTCGGGATTAGACCAGTTACATATATGTGTCTCTTTTACGGACGTTTATATACATTTGGTACATAATAAATCGACTTATAGCGTCTTTTATGCGCAATAAAATAAATTAAATAAATTAACGTTTTACATATCAAATTCGCTTATGAACTAACAGTTTTCGGCTTGTGTCCGTAACAGTGCCTATAATTTATAAATTTTATATAGGTCATAATATATATTTACATGGTAGAAAAAATGATGGGCATTGGAGGAAAATCGTCCTAAATCCTTAAGTTAGCTCATTTTACTTAAACGAAACTGTGATGTTGGAGGAGAGACGGGTTAAATGAAACACGCTATCTGACGATTAAAGTAGAACTCTTATTATTCATTGGATGGTACATGGCTTATATAGTCTTAACTGTAATTAGGACACGTGTGGTTAGGTGGGGAGGCCTACACGTGTAAGGTGTCTTATGACGACCTGTTACATGAGATGGTTGTTATTGTTGGACATCTGAGACTTTATCCCATATTTGGGATACCTTTCCTTATATGGTACCGACAAGGTGATACCTGATACTTATTATCTAGTTACATTTACCTATACCTACTACATCTCCTTCCTATGGGAAGAAAAAAAAATATGTGTTTAACATTTTTGTTTTTTCTTTAACAATATTTAAGTTATTCAATATATAATTTTGTTCATTCCTATGAATAAGTTTTATTTTTCCATTTTCCAACATTTCAACATTTCGACTTTAAATCTCTTAATATTATCAAATGGACCTGAAAATACACTTGTCACTTTTTCCATTTTCATTTTAACTAATATTTTATCATTAGGCTTATATACTACTTGTCTATTATTATTTTTTTCCATAAGGCGTCTTTCTACCATGTTTATTTTCTTTCTTTTTCTT
Organism: Apotomis betuletana; assembly: GCA_932273695.1. Classification (NCBI taxonomy): domain Eukaryota; kingdom Metazoa; phylum Arthropoda; class Insecta; order Lepidoptera; family Tortricidae; genus Apotomis; species Apotomis betuletana. The sequence goes on along the minus strand of OW026303.1, from coordinate 23,116,254 downwards.
TATTACATGTTGAAAAATATCAAAATTGTAAAAATGTAGTATTATGTTTACTAGAGTAAAAAAAAACAAAACATTACGTTTAAAAGAATACCTTTAACGTGTTAATAAAACAATTTAAAATTACTGATGAACAGCTTTTGAAAGCTATGTAGGTATGTATGCATTTAGTTGTTAATTTAATTTCTAAATAACCAAAAATTAATTAAAAAAAAAAATATTACGGAATTATAACAAAAACTTGATACAAAAAAACAATATACCTGTCTTGTAAGTATCCCTATTAATAACATTTAAAACAATTCTGTATCTAGTATGGGCGTGTGACCTAAAGTGACCTAATCCTTTTTAAATTACAAATGCTATTTCATGAAATGTGTTTACATACTAATATAAAAGTAAATTATCCTAAAAGATACATCGATTTAATATGTTTCAGTACATACTATTTTAATATACTAACATTAACAAAAAAATTTAAAAATACACTGTTACATTCTTATTTTGCTAGGTACCTAGAGTTAATTTTCTTTTTTTTTTTTTTAATGCTATTGCTACTGTTTTTTTTTTTTTTTTTTTTTTAATTATACTTAGTATTCTTATTATTATTATTATTTTTATCTATTTTCTATCAAATATATTTTTAATTGTTGTAACTCACTGCTTAGAGTTTTCGCGCATACCTAAAATAAAGTGATGGCCTATTTGTCGAATTTCTTATTACACACGTGGTTATTTATTAACAATACCGTTATTTATTTTCAACTAGTTAGGTTAATGGCTAAGTTTTTTTTTTTTTTTCATGGCATTTAGCAAAATATTTACCTTGTTATAAATTTTGTTAAGTTCCTAAAGGTTTTATTTCTAGCTTTTTTTTTTTTTAATTTTAGTTTCGTTTCTGTACGGCTTTTCTACGTAGTTATATATGTGCAACAATTATTATTTTATTATTTATTTGTTTCTCTTTGTTTAATATATTTCATTTTTACTTATTTGCCCGTATTTATTCTATACCTCTATTTTATCCATATATATTTCTCTTTGTCATTTGGAACCTCTTTATTCTTATTTTTTCTTTATCGTATACCTTCATGGTTTGTCTTATTAGTATTGTACATTTAATGACGTCATTATTCATAAGATACCATTTCCTTTAACAAAGGCGCGTCGCGTCATTTGCCCTGGGGAATTATGGTCTCTGAGGTTTCCATAACTGAACTCATTCATTGTGCATTATAATTATTATTTACTTGAAGACGTCTGCAAAGGTACACTGCACAATATTTTCATGGTCGGCCGACCTTATCATTTTTATATTATTCATCTATTAAGGATACAAGGAATCATTATAAGTGCGCGCACACATTATTATCATTTATTTATCATTATCCCTATTTGAGGGTATATTCAGGCAGGTCTTTTAACACTTCATTACTTTCTATAATCAATATCCATTCCATGTGTCCAAGGACCTTTACGAAAGCCACCTGGCGTATCGTAGTTATATCCAAGGATTCCCATGCCTGCCTTGTATCCTGTGTACCTTGCTGATAAAAGGCATACTTCGCACAACAGTACCTCTTCGAGAACTGTTAATAACGAAAGCCTTTTCTTTTAGGGTTCCGCTGACATGATGTCATTGAGGACCCTTTATAGTGTAAATGTACATACTTTATAATATATTCTCCTAGTATTTTATTTCAGAGGCATTTTATTTATTTTATGTATATTGGCATTTAGTATTTGTTGGTTGTCTTCCCGTACTGACGTAAGCCGTTTCTTGCCGTAAAACTGCTAAAATCCAAATAAGAATTTCAATAGCTCTTAGGTGATCAGGCTAATTGCTCATCGAAATACTTATCTGTTTTTTTTTTTTCACCCTTATGTATTATTATTCTTTTTCTTATGCACCGTTTACTATCCTTCTTATATTTATCTTATTTGTCCCTAACATACTACGTATCTTTTTTTTTTCCATTTATTAACATTGGTTGCCAACTGTAAGCCTGTATGCATCCTCGCTTGTTTTTTTTTTTTTTATTATTGGTCTCGATTATTTTCCCAAATGTATATCTTTCCTCTTTGATTATGTTGACCTGCAACCGCTTACTATAAGTAGTTTTACCGTTATGTATTTACTATTATATTCTTTTAATATATCTATTCTTTATGTTTTTATCAAATTGAGTAAATAAATTTTCTGAGAGTATATTATTTTGGGATATTCTAAATTTATGATGTAAGTATTCATTTTTGTGAAATTGTGTTTCCCGCGTCATTTCCTCCAATGGTTAAAATATGCTCTATTATTTTATTTATGCGTTGCACTTACTTGTTTTATTTATTAATTATTGTCCTTTACATATATATGCCAATTACTATTATGTTGAAACCTAGGCCTTGAAAATTAATTATGAAATATTTGTTTATTATTACTATTTTATTTATTTACTTTTTTGGATTGTGGTAACCCGTTATTTTTGTTTTTACTTTTATTTTCAAGGCTCTTTATGCGTTAAAAAATGTTTTTAATTAATTAAACATATAGTCCGGGTTTTTGGTGTTATTTAACAATTATATTTAGCATTAGGGTAGGTGTTTTATCAAATGATAATTATTCCACAAAAAAAAATATTGAATGCCAAAAGAAATTTCCTCCCAGTCAACCATTGGTTTAACGTTAATATGTAATTTACATTAGTAATAACTAAAAGATTTGAATAATACTATGGTGATTTGATTATGGTAATGACTTGCGTTACTTGTCATCTATGCTAGTTTTTTTTTTTTTCCAATTTTTTATGCATTGAGACGTCTAGTAGTATTTAGTTTTGAGTTGTATAGTGGTGTTTAGTGATTTCGCTAAATAATTTGGGAAAAAGGTAAAGATTTATTTACTTTTTTATTTTCCTCATACTATTAAGTAGGCAGTTTTCCCTTCATGTTGTCATTTGTATCTGACATTGGTATCTGGTATTATTTAAATTTTAGTTCGATTCGAAATAACTAGCTGAAATTTGGTTTACATTTGTTACCGAGTTATCGAGTCGAGTGAGTTTGAGATGTGTGAGAGTTGAGTCGATTGTATTGTTATTTGTAATTATAAGTTACCCTATATCGTTTTTTGTCCTGTAGTGACTCGACGTGTTTTACTTGTACGTTTACATATTGATTTTCCAAAAGAAACAAATCAAATACTGTTTACACTTTACAATTCGGTGTCGTAAGGTGCTAAAAAAAAAAATATGTTTTCCTTCAATTTTGAATACTTTGTTTTTTAACTGACTTTTCATAACACGAGATAATTATTTTTGCTTGACATTAGATTGTATTTCGTAGAAGAAAATTTTTTTCCCTTCATAACTTATTTTATTATTCTTATAATTGGTATTTTTCATTGTCGAGGATTGTTATTTTATGCCGATTTACGCAAGGATTATTTAATTGACAACATCTAGCGGCGCTATACAGTTTAGTGGATTAAATAGTTACATCATAGTTGGTTATTTATTATTATTTCTTCACTAAAACCCGTAGTTATTCTTGTTAGTTTTTTGTTCTGGACATATTCGTATTTATTATTGTATATATACAACATTTTATTTTTCGTTTTCATGCATATCTAGAGGCGTATTTATGTTTTCTAATTCTTCCATCATGTAATTTGCACTTTTAATTCAAATATGCACTTAAAATATTAAAGTTGATTATGGGTAAGTATATTTATTTTCCCATTAAATTCACTAAACGCTATGATTATAATGTCTTATACCTTATATTCTAATATTTACCATCGGTGCTCCTCGCCAAGTTCGAATGCCACTACACTTTTTTCCTCTTAACACTGAGAGTTCCCTTCTATACAGCATTACCACTCCTCGTAGGTGGTGTCTCGTTCCCAGATGATACTTCATGACCAGGTCAATTGCCCTTCAATTAGCTTTGACTGGCCTACTCCGACTGTCTGCTGAGCTGATGTTTTTTTTTTTTTTTTTTTTTACATATTAACTATATTTATTTATTATTATTATATTTTTACATTCGCGTTCCCTTTCGATGTTGTAAAGTAAAGACCGGCACAGCACAAACCAGCTGGCTCACTGTGGGACCCGCTGTCTTCGCCATCCTCTTACTAGTCCCGTGGACACACCCGGATTTGCGTTGGTGGCGGGCATTGTTTCATGCCGATGTTGATTTCTCCTTGTATGGTAATATCGACTTGACTTTCGGTTGCCATTTTTTTTTTCATGTCTATATGAGATGTGGTTTAAATACGACTCACTGCTGGTTCTTGATTGTATTACAGCGATGTTTTAGACAGCACATTTGCTCGGACCCCCCTGTTTACCTCCAAAGTCTACTCTTCGAACTTTCATATCTGGTGCGAATTTGAAACACTCGTGGCCTCGGGTAGCCGACACGGAGCAGCCACCCGAGACTCCAACTATGCGCCCGCGTACCCTACATGGCACCGCGACGCGCTGGCAGGGTCGCCATGTGATGTTGGAGGAGAGACGGGTTAAATGAAACACGCTATCTGACGATTAAAGTAGAACTCTTATTATTCATTGGATGGTACATGGCTTATATAGTCTTAACTGTAATTAGGACACGTGTGGTTAGGTGGGGAGGCCTACACGTGTAAGGTGTCTTATGACGACCTGTTACATGAGATGGTTGTTATTGTTGGACATCTGAGACTTTATCCCATATTTGGGATACCTTTCCTTATATGGTACCGACAAGGTGATACCTGATACTTATTATCTAGTTACATTTACCTATACCTACTACAAAACATTGCTTTATTTTTAAAAAGAAACAAACCTAGCTTTTTAAAAAGAAACAAACGCAGCCAAAGTATTTCAATATTTGTCTTTCAGGTTTACGTGTACAATAATCCTATTGATTAGTCGAAAATATAGCAAGTGTTTAATTTTTTAATTTTTAGCATCAATTGGATAGTAGACCCAGTTATATTTGTCATTTGAAATGGTTAATAATGATCTTACTAGCTCTAAAAAAAGGTCTTGTATTTTTGTGAAAGCTAGAAAGCTAAATTTTATCAATTGAAAATTAGAAATTTCATGAACAGTCAAAAATGCCGTCCGCCATTTTTGCCTTTTGCTAATCTCTGGCGTGACGTAGAATTACCTGTAAATATTCGAAATTCGACCGTCGTATAGTGCCATTCCGCTCACTCCAATATATTTTGATAGATCGAGAGGGATGGCACTATTCGAAGTCGTCAAAATAGACTTTCAGTTTTCTTTACAGGACCGATGACGTCACTATCATAAGCGAAAATGGCGGACAGCGTTTTAAGTATTTCAAAATACAGATTAAAAACCATATTTTAAAATTCAATTTTTTCAGCCATCTTTCACTTTTATGAATTGTAAAATATATATTTAGGTTTCCTTTGCTAATTACTATACGAAATAAACATTAGTTTATAACAATTTGATATGAGTCAACTAGCCTATTACTACTGCATTTTTGTTCCTGTTTAAAAGTAAAGGCTTTTTAAAAGTAAAGTTTTGTATATAACGAACTATTTATTCATTTCCACTCAAATTATTTATTGGAGCGGAGCGAGCGAAGCGAGCGAAGCGAGCGAAGCTCCCATGGATCGACTCGAATGGACTTTGTAACAATGCGCAGATCTCAGCGAGTTCTCAACCGATTTTAGAAATTTTTGGTTTAAAATGCACAAATAAAATTTCGCTAGGTCGTGACGAAGAGAAAATTTCGAAAAAAAAAAAAAAAACTCCGCTCCAATCTATGGTGCATGTTTAGCCGGTGGCTGACTCTGCATCGACCTAGTATTTATTTATTATCATTTGCGGCCATAAACAATAACAAAGCTGTGTAATTTACTTAGTTATAACAAACAGTAACATAAAGATTCAAATAGTTGTGTCGTGTACTCGACTCGTGTTGAAGTAGAGTAACCTTCACGCGCAGCCAAGTCTAGGGAGGGGAGCGCCGCTTCCCCCGCCCCGCTGATGTTACTAATACCACTAATACTTCAAAAACAAAATGCTGCGTAGCGAGACTGGGGCCTTAAGACAAAAATTGGTTTCAATATAAAAATTATCATTGAAAAATAAAAGTTTGTTTTCATGTAATTACGACTTCAACGTGACCGCCATCAATTACTGAGTTAGAAAAGTTGGTACTTGATCACCGATAAAAAATCATCGTGTATATGACATGACGTTAACCTTTTCTTTTGTTTGTTTTATGTAGCTTATTCTTAGTCTGCCTTGGTTTCCTTTAACTTTTTCTTCGATGATGTTGCTCATAAAAGCGTCATGTCGTATAAGGTGACCAAACATCTTCTCTCTCCTCTTCTCTATGGTGAACTCTATGGTCGTATTCAACAAATTCCTTTTTTCTGTATATTTGAAGTACTTCTTTAATGTGGCATACACTACTAACAAACACTCGATATTCTACTGAAGAGTTGTTAAAAAATCCATTTTTACCGACATGAACCAAAATATCATTACTATGTTAACGAACTGTTTTTACCTCTAAATTATCTGTTAATTAAAATGTAAAATAAGGCTTTTCAATAAATTTCCTGTGCTCGTACTTTACAGCACTAATATTTAGTAACGTATTTTGATTCCACATGGCATGTTACGACATAGTTATAATGGCAGAATCGCTGCAAGACCTGCAGGAAATGCTGTCCGGTCTTAATGCTGCCTCGAGACGCGTTGGGCTAGGGATGAACTTGGACAAGACTAAGGTCATGTTCAACGAGCACATCGTCCCTGTGCCCGTTTCCGTCGAAGGTGTAGCCATTGAAGTTGTCCAGGAGTACGTCTACCTAGGACAAAAGTTACAGCTGGGTAGAGACAACTTTGAGAGTGAAATCACCAGAAGAGTGCAGCTTGGCTGGGCAGCATTTGGAAAGCTGCGTCACATCTTCGAGTCACCCTTGCCACAATGCCTGAAGACCAAGGTATTCAATCAGTGCGTCCTGCCGGTCATGACATACGGAGCCGAGACGTGGAACCTGACAGTGAAACTAGCCCACCGACTACACGTCACACAGCGAGCTATGGAAAGGGGTATGCTCGGAATCTCGTTAAGGGACAAAGTCCGGAACGAGATTATCCGACAAAAAACCAAAGTCACTGACGTAGTTCAGAAGTGTAGCAGACTGAAGTGGCAGTGGGCTGGTCACATCTGTCGCAGAACCGATGATCGGTGGAGTAGACGGGTTCTCGAGTGGAGACCACGACTCGGAAAGCGTAGTGTAGGACGCCCTCCGGCCAGATGGACCGACGACCTGAAAAAAGTGGCTGGTGGTGACTGGATGGCGAAAACGGGAGATCGGGCCATGTGGCGAACCCTGGGGGAGGCTTACGTCCAGCAGTGGACTGCAATAGGCTGAAATGATGATGATGATGATGATGGCATGTTTAGTGTTTAGCAAAGTCGAACTTAGCCTTAAACCCTTTATTGTTTTAAAAGACACATGAAAGGGAAATTTGCAAGTTCTGATCTGCAACGCAAGCTTCGTCAGGTGAGTTCCAACAACAAATCAGCAACAGGCTTCGTCAAATACAAACCAATGATGTGTTCCACACACAGACCACCCCCACTAGACGGAGCATGTAAGGCGACCCGCGCGCACCAACGATATGGTACGGCAGAACATTAATGTATCAACACGGCGGCCACCGTTTAGTTGCGTCCTTGTTTATGATCCATGCGTACGTCAACGAAAAAAGAAATTAAATAAATAACATGGTAAATTGTAGTGTTAAGTGGTGTAGAGAAACCTCATAAACATGGACGCAACTAAACGGTGGCCGCCGTGTTGATACTTTAATGTTCTGCCGTACCATATCGTTGGTGCGCGCGGGTCGCCTACGGGTCGCGTTACATGCTCCGTCTAGTGGAGGTGGTCTGTGGTTCCACAACAGGCTCAAGTCAATTTCACAGCAGGCTTCGTCAATTAAACTCTTGAATAACATTATACGTATTTTGGGTTTCGTCACTGTTTTATTAAAAAAAATTACAATCATGTACAAACTTACTTTGTAATAAATGTAACTAAAACGCAAGTTATTAAGTAAACGAAGACCAGTATATAAAACTAAGAATGAAAAACGAAAGAAAAAAAAACCGACCAGAGGCTGTAGCAACGTTGACTGACTACGAACGCGCGCCGAATAAAAGCGGAGGAGGAGCTGGAGCTAATAACTCTTAAAATGGAGCATTTACTTGAAAATTATACTAAAGCAAACATTGTAAAATATTCTACAATTGAAAATAATAAAATATATTTACCAACATAAAAACATTAAAAATGTGCTCGATCATTCATTTTAACAAGCCCAAAAGCCGCGTCCATTAGAATCTGCGAAATGAGACTGCCGAATCCCGGGAGGGGCGATGTATGCAAATTAGTTGACAAGTTCCGAGTCCCCCGGGCATCATGGCCGGTAGCACAGCACACAGATTATTATCGGTGCTAGCTAGTGGTGGGTCGTTGACGGTTTTCGCATCAACGAAACGAAACGTTAACGTAGAAACCGTCAACTAGTAACAGTAACAAACTAGTTAAATTGTCAACTAGTTGCAACGCCATTTCTAAGATATGTGCGTCGCACTCGCAAGAAGTTAAATCAACGATGAACGATACAAGCGCTAGTAGGGGTAAGTAATATATGATATAAGAACTTATACTATAATATTCATATTATATACGCTCATATCGTATAAGCTTGTTTTGTATACCGTTCAAGGTGTATAACGAACGTTAGATATAACATCAAAATATCTATTTTTGTTAAGTATAACGTTATTTAAGTATAATATCATTGTATATAACGATCATAACGTATAACGTTCATAATATCTCAGATTTATAATGTATATTACTCAATACATCTAACACGAAAATGCATAATGCTCATATAGAATAACCGCCTGCAAATCAATTGTGTACATACTTATGCAATAGTTCGCTGTAACATTTTAAAATATGTACCTCCATGCAAGAAAGAATTTTGACGCTACGCTCGCTTCGCTCGCTCCGCTATCCATGGTCATAAAACAAACCTAACCTAACCTACAGTTTTCGGTTTTTGACCCATATTCCATTTTGTCGCAGTTCTTCCAAACGGTATACTCGTATTTGCCAGAATTTCATCTGCCATTATCAATTGTGTACATACTTATGTAATAGTTCGCTGTTAAATTTTAATATACCTCCATGCAAGCAAGCATTTTGACGCTTCGCTCGCTTCGCTCGCTCCGCTATCCATGGTCATTAAACGAACCTAACCTAACCTACAGTTTTCGGTTTTTGACCCATATTCCATTTTATCGCAGTTCTTCCAAACGCTATAGTCTTACTTGCCAGAATTTCATCTGCCATTATCAATTGTGAACATACGTATGCAATAGTTCGCAGTAAAATTTTAATGTAGGTACCTCCATGCAAGCAAGCATTTTGACGCTCCGCTCGCTTTGCTCGCTCCGCTATCCATGGTCATAAAACAAACCTAACCTAACCTACAGTTTTCTGTTTTTGACCCATGTTCCATTTTAGGGGCATAGGGGTAGCTGTTATAACCTATTTAATATATCATACGCTATTATATTTTCTAATCATTATACTAAAAGAAAGTATATACTATGATCGATATACGTTATGTATGTTATATTAACTGAATTTAGAGTATTTGAGTGTTATATAAAAAAATATTCTACAACATGAGTATTATGCTAATTGGCCGTTATTCCTAATAAAAATATAGATTTTGATGTTATAGCAAAAGTTTATTATATCTTTTGAACGTTATTAATATGAAATTATATATTATGTAGTTATATCTCATGGGACGCACCCCGCTAGTAGCGCTTGCGACATTTCGTTTCGTACGTGAACTCGTTGACGGCGTCAACTAGTCGAAGCGTTCATTCGTAACGTAACGTTTCGTTCGTTGACGAATGATAGACGGTTTAATCAACTAGTTCGTTGAATCAACGACCACCACTAGTGCTAGCTCTGTTACAGCTGCCGGCAAACTTTTAGAGCATAACCTTGACTGCGCAGTAGCCGATTTATGTACAAAAATGTACATGCGCAGATCCACCATTTTTGTTTGTTTGCCGGCAAACTTTTAGAGCATAACCTTGACTGCGCAGTAACCGATTTACGTACAAATGTACATGCGCAGATCCGCCATTTTTGTTCTAAAAGTATGCCGGCAACTATACAACATTTGCTAGTTACCAATGCATTTTATAGACGGTAGACGGGAAAAGACCTCGCGGTCGATCGCCTACCCGTTGGTCAGATCTTGTAAAGACGCTCACCTGGCCTGTCAATACCTTGGCTATCAAGATCGCCGAGGATAGAAACAAGTGGAAAAGTATGGTGCTTCTAGTGACGAACATTCATATTTCAAGTTAGACACAACCTTCAGCAATTAAGATGCCAACTAAGAAGAATGCATTTTATAGAATTAGAATTATTATATTTTAGGTTGAGAAAGAGGAACGTTTCTTCATTATTATTTACTAGCTTCGCCGCGTGGTGTTACTCGCTCATCCCGTAGGAACACTGCATTTTTCGGGATAAAAAGTAGTCTCTGTGTTATTTTACGGTGTCAGCTGCCTTCATACCAAAATTTATCAAAATTGGTCCAGCCATTTGAGCGTGAATAAGTAACAAACGTACACACAAACAAACTCACGAACTTTCGTCTGTATGTGAGTCTGATTATTACATTTTTAGGTTGGGAAAGAGGAACTTTTCTTCATCATCATTAAACGTCCGAAAGACATCACTGCTGGACAAATGTTTCCTCCAAGGGTCTCCACATCGACGGCCGCAATCCTGACACAATCATAAGTTTAAGCGTTTTCCTACTATACGCTGCATCGTCAAGTAGGTTACCACTCAATAACCTTTTTGCCCCAACCGCCATTAGTTCTACGAGCAATATGCCTTGCCCATTAAGCTAGTCTTCTGTAGATTTCCTCATTTCTAATTCGATCAGGTGAGGAGCCAATATATAACATAGTTCGCTTCATATCGCTTTTGGTAGGTAATTTTGTGTTTATAAGAAAGGTACAAGAAAAAAAAAATTACTGTGTCGTATTATGCACAAAGTACTTTCTAGAATTTATATTATATCGTTAAAATAAACTTACAATTCACACAGCCCGTATTATGAAATGTCCTTCGGGTTTCATTCGCTCTTATAAGAAAAGTTTATTCTAAGAGCTTACGAACAGTAAGATGCGTCGATACTGTTATCTATCTGTGTGTTATGTCACTGGACAGTGAAGCACGTAATTTTGACCTACTGGTAAATCTTGATGTAAACTAAATTTTAGCTGGCATTCTAATGTTAAAGCGAATGTTATTTTGGGTGTTGTAACGCAACATTATCTTACAGCTCCTTTTAAAAACACTGAGTAATAAACTAATACCAAGCTAATACATAATGTTTGATTTTGGGCATTTACGTGTTCATTTCTAGTCGGAGTTTTGTCAATGGAATCTAAACAAGAACATCATCATCATCATATCATCAGCCGCTAGACGTCTACTGCTGGACAAATGCCTCCCCCAAAGTTCTCCACAACGATCGGTCTTGCGCTATCCTCATCCAAATTCTGCCCGCGATTCCGGTACGCGGTCGCCACTCAAGAACCTTTTGTCTTCATCGGTTCTACGAGCAGTGTAGCCCGTCCACTGTTCCTTAAGTTTGGCGACCGTCTGAGCTATGTACAACCTTGATTCTCTGGCATATTTCATAATTTCGGATTCTATCCCACAAGGAAACTCCGAGCATAGCTCGCTCCTTTGCCCTTTGAGTAACTTTGAACCTTCTTATGAGGCCCAAACAAGTACAATCGTAACACTTCTGTAACAATGCTACTTTCGTTATAAGTATTGCTAGCGGAGCACTCAAAGTTGCTAGACCAGCCTGAAACAGAACTGTTTACCATTTCAGCGAGAACAACAGATTTTTCTACATCGTTATGGAACAACATGGCTCACCTTTTAATATTTAAACATTCCTCTTGATGCGGAAGTTTCAGCCCTTAACTTCCCAAGGTAACGGGGGTTCGAGAACCATCGTCTTAAACAGAGGGTGCATTTTAATTTTTTCCCACCTCGTTTCTTTGGAATACGCAATATTTTTTAAACTTCTCCCAGCTTTATGGCGGCGTTAGTATAATCAGCGCCCATTATTTAGGATTGGATTGCGTTTCTCTATAATTTTTAAGGTTTCTTTATTCGGTATACAGATAATTATATTTCTGTTTATTTATAACCTAAATTATAAAATTTAAACATCCCCGACACAAGGAGCTGGTCATCATGAGACCCTTATTCAATGATTGATATAGAAAACGCTACTAAAACTGAACAACTACAAAATTTTAAATTCTTATCTTCAATATTGGCTGGCATCTTGTCACTTTGTTCCAACTAAGGCTGAGTATCTTGGTACAGATACACGAATACACATTTTAACTTATAACACCCCTTTTTTTTCGTCGAGGGTTAATACTTTTACTTTGTGTCAAGCATATTTTTTCTGTACGTTAGCGTCATACGTCTTTCAGCGCCTTTTGCGACATGCCACGATTAAAGACTTTAAATAAACTTTTTGACAAACTCTAATAGCACCTCTTTATTAACTTTAAGACCTTGTAAGATATAAATATAGATTTTATGAAAGTACCCTAGTCATTAACTATGTTGTTCATCCAAATAATCTTTTCTACCCCAAGGGTCAGCATGTGTTGAAAGGTTTAGTGTTGGGTCAAAAATCTCATAACGACAATGAACATTTTCCATGTGCGACATGTCTAATAATTAACCCAAACCACGTTTGCTGAAAGCCAAGTCAAAATAACTCAGATTTTTCTTATCTTATCTGATTTAAGAAACTGCTGTCCAACATGCAAGTCGTATTTCGTGTTTTTAAGCGCAAAATAAATTAATTAATGTCTCGTTGAAAAACTCGACTAAAAACAGTCTGCAGCGAAAACTGCAATAATTTATTCAGAGAGTTCATGAAGCGTTACTGAGGAATAAAACGAATTTTCTAATTAAGTTCGTACACTTATTAAAAGGGGAACCTTACTCTATGCAAGAAATGCAATATTAAATACTGATGGGACCTTTCCGTAATTTCGAGGCTGGTAGTTATTTTGGTGCAAGCGAAAAAATACAAGTCATATTTTTCATGTTACAAAAAAGTAAAAAATAAAAAACAAGAATATTTATTATTTTTCTGTGAAAGTGATTTAAGACATTTGTTATGCAAAGCTGCGATGTTGTTATTTGATAGGTTTTAAAGGTTTTTAGTAAATATTCAATGTGCTAATATTCTCGATCTCTTTAGAGTCCATACTTATATAGATAAATATATACTTAAATACAACCATGACCCAAGCACAAATATTCGAGTTCATCACACAAATATTTTGCCCTGGCCGGGATTCGAATCCGTGACCGCCGGCTTAGTAGGCAGGTGTCTTCAAACTGCACCAAACCCGTCGTCAAAAAAATTAACATATCCATTATTGACACTTTCTGTACTCATAAATGCCTTTCCCTTCCCTTTAGTCTTAGTGTGAGCGAGACGTGAACAATCGAAAACGCGTTTTTTTTTTACTTCTACTGTAAAAGTCTGTCACTTGTTCCCCAAAATCTGCTAGGACAGAAACGGAGTTGGCAAGTAATTTACATATATTGCTTTTTGTATTGCACGCCGAGGGGTCCGTCATCGCAAGTTTCAGTAAATTAAATTTAAGTTCGCTCTCAGCCATTAAGAGAAATTAACGGAAGCGGTCTTGATTCAGAAACTACGAGGCTCAGATTTGTTGAATAATGGGTTATTATGTTACAGAAAGGATTTCGTATTTTAGGATCACCAGTCCATAGTTAAGTCCCAAATCCTCACGTTTTTCGGACACGTGTGAAGACGTGGAGCTTTGTCCATTGAGTGCCTGGTGGTTCAGGGTAAAATAAACGGTACTAGACCATGCGACAGGTCTCCCATGAGGTGAAATGACCAAATCAAATCGGCCACAAACTGCCCTCTGCACGAGAGCACCAGAAACTGAGAGAGAAACGGCACCGTGTGGTTAGATTTCCCTCACAAGGAATGACAGCCAAGAACACTCTGACAAGAGTGTAACGACAAAGAAGAAGAGTTCGATGTATATCTCCAAATCTTTGACCCACTCCTCGGTTTCCGACGGAAATTAGGATACATATTCAAATAAAGGCAACATTTTGATGCTATCTCACTCATACAAGAAAGAAAGAAAGCCCCTAATGCCTACAACTGAACAACAAAGCCGCTGCCAAGATAGTTAGGTAAATATCTATTCGATTTTCCCATCCCTGGTTATGATTGAGAAGATTTTTTTTTATACTACACTTCCGCATGCTGAATAGTGCCACTGCTGGACAAAGGTGTCTCTTCCTTAGTTTTCTACAAATCACTGTTTGATGCGAGCGCGTCTTTAGGAGTGATTACGAACACGCTGAAACTTTTCTCGAATGCAGGCGGTGTACGGAAGCACCGTGGTGCGCATTGGTGCGTAGGTTCATATTCTTGATAAGGCTAAGAGGTTATCTATCACTGTATATGGTATTTCAATTATAGCAACGTCTAACACACGTCTGTTAATATAGACATATCTAACCCAAGCTTAATTACGCTAGTGACCTAAATAATTCCCAAACTGCACATACAAACTCAGTTATGTTAGTTTATATGAATAGATTACACTCAAGTGTGCCAAATTACTGAAACCTACTTGCAAGTTGTATTGCAATATTAATTTGGTAGGTGTTATGTCAAGATTAACCAAGAAGCTTAAGTTGTTCCCTACTAATTGTGGGAAACATATTACCTTCAAATCCTGAGTTCTAGAAGCCTAACAACAACGGTTAGTTTGAAAACGGTTTTGATCCTTGATTACCATAGAAGCGATTGGTATAAAAAATTATATGGCAAAATAAATATTTTATTGCAGGCCGTTTTATGCTCTTACAGCTCCATTAATATGTTCGCATTTAAATAATAAATTAAGGTCCAAAAGGTTTTAAGGTTAATAGGTTAATAGGTTAAAGTTTTAGGAAATAAAGCAGCTTAGGAAACATAATCAGCACATTACTCAGAAAACGAATAAAAGCTTTACTAAGATGTTAAAAAACAACGAACAAACAAATAATTCTTATACTGACCGCGCAGTTGGTGTACTATTAGGCAGCTGCACTAGCTGCCTACTTAGCCGGCGATCCTAGATTCGAATCCAGGCAAAGGCAATTTTTTGTGTGATGAACTTGAATATTTGCTTCTGGATCATGGAGGTTATCTATTGTCGTCTAGAACCCAGAATACAAAGCATTGCTTAGCTTAGTTTTGTGTAAGACTGTCTCTTAATGTTTAT
The DNA here is from genome assembly GCA_932273695.1 of Apotomis betuletana. Lineage (NCBI taxonomy): Eukaryota > Metazoa > Arthropoda > Insecta > Lepidoptera > Tortricidae > Apotomis > Apotomis betuletana. The sequence continues at coordinate 23,100,792 of OW026303.1, read as the reverse complement.
TTTCTTATATTTCTAATATTATATTTAAGGACATTAGCATAAAAGGATTTTACTAATTTTTGCGTTCTTTTCAGAATAATCTAAGACCATTATTATTAAATCTCATTAGGAGGTTATCTATTGTCGTCTAGAACCCAGAATACAAAGCATTGCTTAGCTTCGTTTTGTGTAAGACTGTCTCTTAATGTTTATTTTCTTATATTTCTAATATTATATTTAAGGACATTAGCATAAAAGGATTTTACTAATTTTTGCGTTCTTTTCAGAATAATCTAAGACCATTATTATTAAATCTCATTAGGAAATGCGTTGGCTATTCTTGGCATACCGTCCTCCATTCGCTTGCTAGGTCTAAGTTTCTAGGATTCCATTCCTTGTTTCTATCTAACTATTCACATTGAACGTGTTCAGTTCAAAACGAGAAAAGTTCTTCATGTCTCTTTATTAATAAGTTATATTACTATTAGGTATGTACTAGATATACAGTGTCACCTTGTTTTGCAGATATAAACTTCCCAAAAAAATCTCTACAAATAAAATATTTTCGATATTTTAATTTCAAAGAATTACGTTTCATCAAAATATCGATTTTGGAAACATAAGCTAAAACATCTTCAATGGATGACCAACGTGTAACCAAACGTTCCTATTAAATTTGCCAAGTGTAAAGCAAACTCGGACCCGCACTGGAAAGGAAGGCAAACAGAAGCGTCATTAGACCGAACGTTGCGGATTTCCTGGATAGTTTCTCGACGATAGAACATAAGAGTATGTTGAAGAGGAAAGGAAAGGAAAGGAAGGCAAACAAAAGCACTGTTAAACAGAACGTTGCGAATTACCTGGATAGTTTATCGACAGCAGAACTTAAGGGTATGTTGAAGAGGAAAGGAAAGGTAGGTAAAGAGAAGCACCGTTAGACCGAACGTTGCGGACAGCTAAAGAGTATATAATTATCATAGAATGCACTTACTCTACGACCTAATAATACAAATATTTATGTTCTTACGTATTTTTTAGGATCCAACAATAGTTTCCTGATGGAAAAAGCAGGCAAATTAGAAATTTATCCGTGTGAAACCTAGTCACAAAAGAAACTAAGTTTATTTCTTCTCTATCACTTGAACAAAAAGCAAACAATTTCCAAATCTCTCAAATTAATGACCAACGTGTAACAAAGCGTTGCCATTTAATTTGCCAAGTGTAAAGTAAACTCGGACCCGCACAGGAAAGGAAAACAAACAAGCGCCGCTAGACTGAACGTTGCGGATTGCCCGGATAGTTTCTCGACAAGAGTATGTTGAAGAATGCTGAAGTTTGTCCAGTGATTCTTGGCGTATTGTTCAGGTATGGAACCGGATTCGGGCACATTGGGCTACATGACGTACATTTCTGTGTTAAGGGGAATTTGATAGCGTCCATGGGGGTTTGTTTGTATACTCATGTATAGTCCTTCGGTTGGCATTGTCTACGATCTCATTAAAGAAAACAGTCTTTGAACCTAATTATCGCTCGTAATAAAAAGAAGCGTGCTTAATAGATAAGGTGTCCTTTTGTTGGATTATCAACTCTAAAGCCATTGCCAAGAGTTAAAATTACTAGCTAAAATTATTAGCTGACTTCCTGAGGTTCTCTTCATGAGGACCTCGATTTGACTTATTTGGGCTATTACACTCCAACTTAAAGTGTAGAAATTAAAAAGTGGTAATAATCTAGTGTCATACGGTTTTCTTAGATTGATCAAAAAGGGACGACACTATAGTATTGCCACTTTGAATTTCTACTCTTTTATGTCGTACTATATTTTATAGGTACAGTATTCAAAGTATTCATGAAGTATTCGTACATTTAGTACAAAATCTTGAATCATTTAGAATAAATTGGTGCACTGATTAGAAATCACGCATCAATCCAATATTAATGTATGTTACCATCGCAAATGATTCAGTGAAACATTAAAACGGCAAATTCCTCACGGAACAAGTCATGATTAATTCAAGATTCTATGTGAAAGGTGAACAGAAATATCATGCCAAACTTTACGGCAAAGCCAAACCCTTTCGAAGCGACTGGAGGCTGCCAAAACTTTCCAAAGCTGAATCGTGCAACAAACCTCACGTGATGTGGACTAAGTTTATGGTCCAGATTACTATTCGAACTAAGGTGGTGCTGAAAATAACCAATACAGGGTGTAATCAAAACACAGATGCAGACAGTACACACAGGTCGGTTGACGACGCGTTTGGCTCGGTTTGTAGTGCAGCTGCACTACTGAGCTGGCGGTCCTGGGTTCAACCCCAGCCAGGGCAAATATTTGTGTGATGAACTCGAATATTTGTTCCTGGGTCATGGATGTTATCTATATATGTATTTATCTATTATGTATGTTGTCGTCTAGTACCCATAGTACAAGCTTTGCTTAGTTTGGGACTAGGTCGATTTGTGTAAGATTGTCCCTTTATATTTATTTATTTATTGGTCTATAATATTAACCCTTAATACGAGTATGCGATGTAATCAATTTGCTAATCAAATTGAACCAACTGATATTTTAACGTAAAGTTGAAACGTCCTGCACGGATCCGTGTTTCAGCATACGAGGGGTTAAGTATTGGAGAAATATAAGTTGATAGTATAAAACATACCTAGGGTGGTGAATTCGTGTGTCCAAATAAAGATACGTCTTGCCTTAGCCAGGAAGTGAGATTTTCTCTCCGCGTAGCGGGCAGAAAATCAGTCTTACGGCCTAGGATGACGTAAACAATTACAACCATCTTTAAAAGGTGGCTTAATTAGATGTCATAGTAATAAATCACGAAAATCGATAAGTGCCATAAATCATATTTTTTGGCATTTATCGTTTGACTGAGTTTCGTAGCCACTTTTCAAAAATGGGTGTAATAATTGTTTATGTCATCCTAGTCCGTAAGTGGGATTTTTTGTATGTTTTAACATTAGTCATAGATTTTTAAATAGCTAAAAACACTTAAAAATAAAAATAAAAGTAAATGTACAAAAAATATGTTGGTCTGGATGTACCTATGTAAATACCTACAAGAATATATTGCAGAAAGTTGGCAAAACAAAGAAAACTGAATTTAGCTAATTCACTTACAGTCATGTAGGGCGTTAAATCTGCAATGCAACTTTCTTTTAATTTTGCAACAAAGATGAGATAACAAGAGGGCACACCACACAACTTCATTACCGCTAACCCTAATGAGGTGACCTAGTGCTATCTCTGCTGTTATCGCGCATAGTAAAATCATAATTTGACGTTTACCTGTAATGATGTCCAGAACAATGTCAAAGCAAGTAGCGTTTGAAATGTTGCGTTCATGTTGTCACGTGCAACGTGCATGGAACAATATTGGAGCTCTCGATTCAATTTTGTCGATGTGATTTTGAGGGACGCGCTCATCAACGCTAAAAACACCTGTTAAGAGGAAATACCACTTATTTTTCCATATAAATCGAGGTTTCGTTTCGCGTCTGTTTCCACCCTTAAAATCCATGACTTTTTTTTAATATGAGATATTATGTGCTTTACAGTCATGAACCAATTAAAAATAAAGTAAAATAAAAATATTACCTATATTTTTTTTTTCTGAACAAATTGGTAACAAAGAAAATTAGTGAATTTTTCATACATAAATTTACAAATATTTCTTATAAATACGTGAAATTCGTTACTGAACTTAGTATCCGTACAATGTTTAATTCATGTAGAAACACATTTTAGTTAAAAAAAATATACCTGCTGAACATAAAGACTGCCAAAACACTCGTCAAAAAACAACTGTTTTGCGAGACCATAAAAAAATGGCGGTAAGTTTTTCGAATTTCTGCCTTCTCGTTAATAAACAACTGTAACACTTTTTTTTTATATACAACCGTCAACGTATGACGAAGAAATATTAAAATGGATTAAATTTCCTTATGAAATCACTTTCAATAACATTATAAATATTCCTACTTTTATATAAATCTTGAATTCTTTGTTATGTAAGCTGCATCTTACAGGATGCATTTAAGGGTTAACTAATCTTCACGAAATCTTAGGAACTATGCTTTGGAGGAGGAAACAGACGAATGAAACCTCGATTTGTATAACGCGGTTACGTTAAGTTTGGACCTCATTTGTATCCGATGCCATAGGTACCAGGTGCAAACTTAAAGTAAACTGATAGTATGGGATAAGGAGCTGCAGTGATATATCCTCTTAATATTGTAAAGGAATGCCAATACAATGTGCAATGAGAGATTCCGAAGTTCAAGTATCAAGATCAATCATAGATGATCGCTCTTGCGATCAAGAAAGGTAACGTAATGGGAACCATGCCACAGGTAGACCTACTGGACGGGTGTTCTTTTTATAGAAAATATATTCATTTTTTTTTTAATTAGTTTTGGGAAATTGTGCATAATAACAATATTTATCCTTTATTTTATTTTATTTTAAAATGAAATTTTCCCATGTGGAATGAAGCCAAATACCAAAATATTCGATATCTAGACTAACGGGGTTACGCTTTTTAGCCAAAATAGGGTTAGGCAAACTTTTTATGAGTTACCGTCACGCGTCCCTTCTGTGGACATTCCAATGTTAAGGGGCATTAAATTCGATTCGATTATGGCCCTCAAACGGTCAAAGACGAACTGATATTTTCACTTAAGAGTAAAATGTCCCGGACGAATCCGTACCTAAGCGTGCGTGGGGTCAAGCTTTGTATGATAAAAATATAAGTTAATTAACTAATACGGTACTATTTAATTTTATTTCATTGCGCACTCATTTCCGTCCATTGGTATTTTTTAGTAATAATGCCTAATACTATACACTCGACAGAACTTGCACGAATTTACTACACGATTCAAAAGCAATCCCCGTAATATCGAGACATCCTTAAATCTCATCCCAACTGGACATAGGCTTAGACTGACTAAACGTTTACCCAGTGGGATGGGTTGTGTTTTGTATAACAAATTACCGTATAGTATTAAGAATATAAAGAGTGAAAGTGTTTTCCGTCAGCACCTAAAAAGACTCCTCCTAGATCGGACATTATAATAAACGACGAGGCGCTCTCTATCTTATTTGGCATATATGTGTTAACAAATGGTAAATGTGTGTGAGTGTGACAAATAAACGATTCTAAATCTGATTCCATATTTTTCTTTTTTTTTGCTGTTTGAAAATTTATTTAAAAAACATTCGAATTAAGTGGTAAAACAACTTAAAAACCTAAAAGCTACACTATAACCTATTCCGTATATAATTATTCCATATCCACTTTTAGAGAGATTTATACCAAAATAATATCAAAACATTCGGCAAAAAAATTAAAATTCTATTCAAAAACGGTAGTTCGGTCCATTTCATGTACAAACGGCAGCTGCATCTCCTGCCCATATACCGCATGGATAATGCCACTTCACTGCCACTTGTTAACCACCGCTCAATTACAAAAGAGCAAATCTTACCAGAAAACAATCGTCGGTTACGTCCTTCTTGCCTGCAGCACAATAATCATAAGCTGTAAGCCAGTGCGTCACGCCACCGAATTAGATCAGCCGGGTTGACTTAGGTCAATGTAATTAGCCCTTAATTGGGCAAAAGGGGTCCATTAAACCTGACTTTAACGAATGCCATGTCTCATAATCTTAAATTCAGTTTTGAGTGCGCGGTGTCCGGATAGTGACGTATAGTGTATCTTTTTGAATGAGGACTGTAATGGACTCTTAAGAGTTGTGCCGTGCTTATTTAATATTGTGGTATGTAATAATTGATATTTTGGGCATGTTGCTTTGATGGTCTTAAGTTCGCAAGAACAATGATATTAACTAGGCATGTTTAGGGTTTAACTAAAAAAATATTTTGAAAACCGCTTCTGACATCATAAATCCTTCTTAAGTAGAACCTTCTTTTACCTAAATGATTTAAAAGGAGAATCTTTATTGTTTTCAATAAACATATCTCGTAAAGAAACGAAAAAATAAATAAAAATTGCCTGGGGAGATGTCTACTTATCTGACAATCTAAAAAATCCGTCACTAAGAATATATTAATGCATTTTCTTTAGTAAATTGAAAGCATTGCACTTAGTTTTACTATTTTATTATTATGAATGTGCAGTTAAATAACGAAAGCTCTTATAATCAGATTAAATCGTATTTTGCTAAGAATGGTTTATTGTTGAGAGAGAAAATATTATTGCGAATGTAAGCAACGGTTATTAATGACGTCATTATCTACGGGTTGTTTAAAAGGCTATGAAGCGTAAAAAGCTTATTATGCATTTTATTCCAACGTATTTAACCATTTTACGGAATACGAAAACTGTTTCCTTGCAAACGTCTACAATTTTATTATTTCTTTTAGAATTAAACGAATTATGTAATTTGTTACCTTTTCAATCCCCTATATCTCGGCTGAAGCATCGAAAAGTTATATATAATACGTCGCCTCGCGAAAACAGGGTTCCATGTGATACTTACACAGGTTTTCAAGAACAGAGAAATGAAATTTTGCATTTTAAATATATACTTATTTTTACTTTTTTGTAAGCAACAGTGATTGAAGAAAGACAATGATATGCAACTTTATCGATTAAAATACAAAAATGTGTTTGTAGCAAACGCCAAATAAGTTTATTTGTTAAATTCGTATTTATAAGGTTCTATCTGAAATTAGTAAGTACTGCTGCGGGCTTGTAAAACAACAAGGTGCTATGTGAGCTGGAACCTTGGAACCCTTATGTTCATTGCGATTAGAACTTTGAGACTTTAGCCGTCAAATTACAGGTAATAGAATTAATACAAATTTCAGAAAATATAAAAAAAATATAGGCATATAACAAAATAAAATAAATTAATGCATCTTCATATTGTAATAATTATTGTGCATGTATGTCGGCGAGGGCGACTAAGAATTTTCAAAATGCTAGCATATTCTGTTTCATGCCAACTGGTTTTGTAAGACACAGTGAAATAACACTGTGTGAACTTCAATGCAACTACTTTTGTGTAGAGAATTGTACCATAATTCAGATATTTTGTGCAGTTACTGTAATCAAAAAAGTCATCCCTCTGCATTTGGTTAACATTGGAGGGCTTTTTCAAATCAACTTTCGTTAGCAAGCGAAGAAGAAGTGATGAATAAAATTCAGCAGCAGACATAGTTCTGTCAATGCATGAATGAGCAGCATCTACTTCCTGCACAGCAGAATGTCCGGGGGTTGAATATTTTAGCTCTATAGATTCAATGTAGTCATGTTCCTTCAAAAAAATTAATATCGCAAATGACATCAACGAATTACGATTCTGAGGCACGCGAGAATCACTCCACAGGTGAGTTTTTTAATACTAATATTTACTGAGGATTGTCTTCAATATTTTAATTAATCCTCTTGCAAAATTACATCCAGATTTGCCTGCAAATGTTTCGTTCAATATAGCACAATAAACCAAACATTACATTAATTAAACATTTTAACCTTAAATGTCTGAATGATCATTTTAATAGTTAAATTAGGATTATCATATTATTAAAAGTCATTAAGTTTTGATAGTGGATGATGAATTGCTGATTAACATGTTGAAGCGTTCTGTATTAGGTATATCATCAATACAGAATTCCAGATGGAACCTTGTTTCATGCTCCGAAAATTCAACATTTGCAGATAGAACTTAGTATACCTCTAGATTTCTCATAGCCCATTATTGATATTCGAAAATTAAATATAGCAAAATACCCGTAATGTGAAGGAAGTTAGTTCAATACAAAAACACAGGTTTCTTAAAAATTGTCAGATAGAACCCTGTTTTCGCGAGGCGACGAATAATCGAACCTACGGGCATATGATGGTTGTTATTTATTACGCAATAAATAAGTGACAGCATCCGTCACGTCTTGACAGAAATGCGAGTGTGAGTGACCGATGCTTTATGACTTATTTACCACGTGATAAACGCAACCATCATAGACAAAAGTCAGTCGAGAAACTATTAAAGCCTGACCAGAAATATATGAGGATGCGCCATATTGCGGAATTTCTCTGGAACTAATTTCTTACACTGGCAATGATTTTATGATGGTTTGTCAACAATGTCAATGTCATTCGTGGTGAATTCTTCAAAAGACAAATATTTAAAATTATCCAAAGAAAATGCCGAAAACCATTCACAGTCGTGAACGTAAGATTATAAATAAAGTGTACATGTGTTTACTACACGAAAAACAGTCAGGAAAAGAGTGCATTCCATTAAATGATATTACGAGGTTAACATAGTGGAACTGACAGGTTTTTAAAACTAATGTCATTATAGTAAGTTGCGATTGGTTGCAAAATTGTTGCCATATAAATCTTATAAATAGCGCCCTCTTGACAATCCTCATATATTTCTGGTCAGGCTTTAATTTCGTATTGTAAATTTTGCATTCTCTAGTCAAAATTAAGAAGTGAATAATTATCGTAGTCGTAAAGCGCCCGGCTTGTCTCTCTTTTTTAGGGTTCCGTACCCAAGGGGTAAAAAAAGGACCCTATTACTGAGACTTCGCTGTCCGTCCGTCCGTCCGTCTGTCACCAGGCTGTATCTCAAGAACGGTGATAGCTAGACAGTTGAAATTTTCACAAATGATGTATTTCTATTGCCGCAATAACAACAAATACAAAAAATTAAATAAAATAAATATTAAGGGGGGCTCCCATATATATAACAAACTTGTTAAAGAATATGGTACGGAACCCTTCATGCGCGAGTCGGACTCGCACTTGCCCAATTTTTTTCACTCTCACAACAGGGATAGATAGCTGATGTTCTATGTTAGTAAATCATGCGTATTTCTAAATAGTACGTACTTCAACATATGTTATCTTATATTCTTATATTAGTTGTAGGTATAAATATGCATGATTAAGTATAGTTTTTAATTGTCTGATAGCTTTTACCCTTAATTTCATTATGTATAGCCAGAGAAAGAAACAGATTTTTTGACAACTTTTAACGGCACTGAAGTTTGAACCTGGGTTTCTTTTTTATTTTGAGACTTCAAGGGATGACGCTCATCGTTGAATGTTCAATGAGCACATAATTTATCCAGGAGCTTTCCCTTCGGTCTGATAAGCATGAGTGAAAATTGGGAAAGTTGAAAACTATACAGCCTTAAATGTAAAACTACTACAGCAAACTTTGTTCTGCGGTATTGTATGCTAAATAGGTTCAGGCCGAAGTTGGTCGCGGTGGTCAGGTGCAATTTCAAGTAGTCGCAAACATTGTTAATAGTGGTGATGAAAATTTAATTTTGTTTACATTTTACTTAAACTTTTTGTGACTCAGACCTTTTAAAGGTTATTTGTCTCAAAAGGAAAAAAACGGAATCCTCGTAGATCACTTTATTGTCCGTCCGTCCGTCAAGCTCGCGTGAAGGTATCGAGTTGGAATACAAATCATATACTCAAGTCGACAGTCCCTTGAAATTGTGAAAAAATCAAACTTCTAGGTTTACGTAAAAGAAGTGGCCATAAGTGGGGAGTGAAAGGTACGAGCGTGATGTCTCGCTCAGTCTTATGACCGCCACTCGCCGCCGCTGGTTGCGAAGTCGTGGCCTGGGCTTGAAACCACGTAACTATGAATATGATGCCCAATTCATTCCCCATGCCAGTTTTTTAGGGTTCTCTAGCAAAATATAACGCAATACTTAAAATAATAAACTTTAAGTAGTATAGAAATGCAAACAAACCCTCATATTTTCATATTTTGTATTACACTTGGTTAACAATAAGTTTCTGTCAAAATAATCATTTTAGTGACAAGCTTTTATAGTTGACTGTACTTTTCTTTGGATATCCATCAAATGCTCACTGAGACGATTCTAAAGAGCCCAAACTCGGTAGGATTTCTTTTTCTATTATAGAGTTCCTATGGCCACCTTCCGGCTCCATCATCAGATCAGCCCCATATTATTGTATTTTCATCAAAGTTAAAGTAAGTATGCAAAATTTCAGCTCAATCGGTTGACGATATCTGCTTCAAAATTGAGTTGCAAGATTCCACCCGAAAAAACATACATACATACAATATACATACATACATCGCAAGTTAAATAAAAGCGTCGATTCATCTGTCTGTCAAGACCCTTTATCTCAGGAACGCGTGGAGCTATTGAGTTGAAATTAATACCATAAATACTCAGGTTTACAAATCCTTGAAGCTGTGAAAAAATCAAACTTCTAAGTTAACCGAAAAAAAAAGATACGGCCGTTTATGTATATTTCGCCACTCTCAAAAGCATCGAATAGGGTACTTTTCGTTAAACTAGAACTATGAAATTAGGTAAGTAATATCGTCTTATACTACAAGTACAGAGAATAATCTGAAAACTATACATTTCTAATTAAATCATAAAAAAATGTGTTTTCATAAATTATAATATTAGGACAACCCGGTTGGGTTAAATTTGCACCTCATTTGTATGCGGCGCCATAGGTACATACTAGAATTAAACTCAACTTAACTGGGATACGGAACCTTAAAAAATAGTCCCAGAATCTGCATGAGTGTTGCATGCAGATTCTCCGTTACGTAATGCTTGGCCACGGTAAAAACCACCTAACAGCCTGCTGGAATGTTGAAGCAATTAATGTATATTATGTCGCTTACAGGACTATTTCTACCTTAATACATTTGATCTGTCTCTAGGCCTTTGCAATCTTCCTCAGCATAAAAAGTCTCGCTTTTATAGAATTGTGTCTAACAATTATTTTAGTAGGGCAAAAAATAACTTGAAGTAAATTATTGCGGGAAATCATCCAAAATGGCTCAGGATTTATTATAATATTCAAGTAAAAACAAAAGTTACATCAAATATCCTTGTACTTAGGAATTCCGCGCAAACTTTGACATTGTTAAAAAGTTATTCATAAATCCCTATAGATTGATTTAAAAAAGCGAAATTCTTTAACAAAGGAAGCTGAATTAATGTTGAACTCAAACTCACGAGTAAAGAGAGTCTCCTGGGATCGAAGTAATGTCACATCAATCAGCGGTTAAGTCGCAAAAATTAAATTCCATTAGTCTGCTATGCTACGGTGAAAGGCCGTATCTTTATATGGAGTTCATAGTAAGATACGACCTTTTACCGTAGGACGCAGTACTGTACTGTAGGGTTGCCACTTTTGCGTGGTTACTAATGATCACGACTGTACTGTATTAAAATGCAAAAGTAGAAGACTAGTAGTATATTAGTGAGTTATTTTCTCGATTTTGTCTGTTACTTAATTTTCTAATTGATCCGACATAATTACGTCGTATTGTTGAAAGCAATAATGTGGCATTTTATCTACGCGATGTCTCTTTCTGTCTCTATCTAGCCGCTCTTTTTATTTTTATCTACCTACATCTTCCTGTCCCTGTTTTTTCTTCCTCTATACATGTTTCTATATATATATATATATATATACATACAGAGATATATTTTTTATTTATTTTTACTTGATGCTCAAGCTGCAAAAAGTAAGAATAGGTAGTTGGTTTATGTAGAAATCACATCGCTAGTGATGTTGAACTCACTCACGAGCAAAGGCAGTCTACTGGGATCAAAGTAATGTCACATCAATCAGCGGTTGAGACGCAAAAATCAAATCCCATTACTTTGCTGTAGGGTTGCCAAGTTCGCCAGGTTGCTAACGATCGCTTCGATTGTAATGAAAATGCAAAAGTATTTAATTGAGCTAGATTTATTATTTGTTTCATTCTTTTTGTACAAAATAGGCCGGCAGTTGACTTCGATTTCATCTTTTGGCGTGACGGGCGCTCTAACGGACGCCACAGCCGTTGCGGTGAGCGGTTGAGTATTGAGCGAGAATTCCGAGCGCGGGGGCCATATGAGTGAGCGAGACAAACGTACCGCGCACCACTGCCGCAACCCTCCGCTTTAGTTCAGCGCGTTCTCCTAGGCAACAGTTAGTACAGATGTAGTTTATAATAGTTTTCCATCGTATTTTGTTGAGACTACCACGCATTGGTGGAATGTGCTCGGATCGGAGCCGACCGTAGGGCATTTGAAGCACAGGCCAATTTTAAGTTATAAGTGATGTGACGACGCAGTTGGCGCAGTGGTTAAGCAACTGCCTACTGAGCCGACGGTCCCGGGTTCGAATCCCGGCAAGGGCAAATATTTGTGTGATGAACACGAATATTTGTGCCTGGGTCATGGATGTTCTATGTATTTAAGTATTTATTTATCTATATAAGTATGAATATCATCGCCTAATACCCATAACACAAGCCTTCTTGAGCTTAATTTGGGACTAGGTTGATTTGTGTGAGGTTGTCTGATATTTATTTTATTTATTTATTTATTTTAAGTGATACTGGTGTTTGCAATGCTATACTACCTATCTGAACCGACTTCTAAATTAGCAATAAGATTGTACTATTTAATTATAAAATTACTTAATTGCAGATAACTGTTAGAATATTATGTTGTCTGTACGTGTCACTATGGGGCTGACATGGCCACTAAGCGATCAAAGCCTTTTTTTTTTCAATAAAGATAAAAAAAAACAGCAACAACTTTGAACGGTGTATCGAGTACAGGTACATATTGCTAATCAGTAATATCGAATATAGACTTTGATAACGTACCTATCTAGGTAAAAATCGAAATTATTGATAGTAAACCCTCGTTAAATATCTAAAATTAACTTTCCCCAAAAAGCCAACCCTACCGGTTCCCCCGGGAACTTTTAACGCTGCGAAGTTTGTTTACTTTCTCAACACTAATGTTATTTGGACCCGGCGGCTGTCAGTACATTGCTTGGTTCATACGGCACCAAATGATTTACATCTTTGCTACTTCTAATGAACTTCTCAGCTATATAATGAGTACATCGCTGTAGCATAGCGTAACCGGTTCATACCGATTCTTGATCGTGTTAAGTGAAACTGGTCAGCTTAAGATCAAGGGAAGACACTGAATGAGGGTAGCACACGACCGTTCGTTGTGGATCTATTGGGGAAGGCATAGGTCCAGCGGCGGACGTCTTTTGGTCGGCCTTTAAAGACCACATCGAGCACACAATCTAGGATCAGATAAAGATTTGAAGTTTATATATAAATTGATAACATTTTTTTAACAGGCCTTTTACGACATAATCAAATGAAGAAAAAACAATATAACCACATTTAAACATTTTCTAAAATATCTCAATTTATGATTGAAAAAATCATTTGAAAAGTTCCTTATCACAAGTAATTTGTCAGTAAACCATCTTCTTCTTTACACGTCTCTTGCCAGAGTGGTCGTGGCCGTCACGTCGTTGATTTTGTGGCCTGCTTTACAATGCGATGCCATGTCGCCAGGACCGTTGACGGCGGTTTTTACTTGATCCGTCCACCTCATCGGTAATCTTCCGCGTGGTCTGGTTCCCTCGACTTTGCCTTGTGATGGTACGGCTCGTGAAGTGATCGTCTAAGTTATAGCTGTTTATGTAATTGAATAAATTTGAAGAGAATTAAGGCTTACTGTAAGGTTAAGAGAATTCGTTACTACATTTACACACACCCAGGCTGAGACAGACATAGCTATCTGGCTACTAGAGGTCGGCGTTAGTGACATCGATTCCGTTATTAGGACAAATGAAGTAAACTTCATTGTACGGGTTTTGTTCCCGTCGTGAACAACCGATCGCCCGCAATCACAGGGGAAACCTACGCTTGACAGACCAGATGCCAAGCCTCGTACTCGAGTTATAGGGGCGCAGTTGACCCTCTTTCGCTGAGAAGCGATTATTTGCCTCGTATCCGAAGATGAGGACTTAGTTCAATGGGCTAAGAGCCCGCCCCAAACGACCCGGGTCATAGTTTATTTAGGTGTCGGTATGCAAATAAGTTAGGTTTTGATTTGGCCAAATCAAAGGTCGAGGGTCAATCTGCAAGACATGGCGTGTAGTAGAGTGACCAGCAATCGCCGCTGTCACGCCTTTGTAAACGGAATAGTTGTCACGCTACCGACTGCTTCGAGTCAGTTTCGCTATCTAGACTCAGCCTGCATTGTCCTACACTTAAAGGTTAGGCCTTACGATGCCTACCTTAGAAAATATCACCTTTCTCTGCCAATACGCCCTTCGCCTCCAACTGGTCCAGTGCTCGCCGCCCTCAGTAGTCAACCGCAGCCAAGTGTGATCCATAGTTATATACTTACGTAGAATGAGTAGGTAAATGTGTAAGTATTCGCCTTCAGGTGTCGCCCCACGTCTCCGCGTCAGATCAATAGGTAGTAACGGGTATTCAAGGAATATCCTAGTGAGTATTGTCCTAGATGGGCTTTGTAAATGAATGCCTGACCCAAGGTCCATATTCCATTATCTCTGATTTACTCGACTGACTGCCACACAGTCTATATTCGTCTTTAGGTCCAACTAGGTCTCAAAGAAATGATTCGACTGATATCGTTTTAGAACGGAAATCGTAATTGAGTATAAGATACGGTTTTTTTGATATCGGAGGTTCAGTCCTAAAGGTCGCTCTGGCTGTAACAATTATTAAACAATCTAGCTATGTACTTAGGTTTTATGAACCACGACCTTAGTGGGGAACCTCCGTTATCAATCCCGAAGGGTGCCTACCAATGGGATGAAATAAAAATATGGAGTTGTGCAAAAATTAGATTTATTTTATCAAAATTGTTTATCTAAATTTATTTCACTTTTAGGTAACTTTGCAAAAGAAACTGTTCGATTAATTAGACTATGGTTGATGGGTTGCATCAATGACATAGCCGAGTGTTATATTCCTACCAGCCATACTAATTTAGAGGGAAAACATAACACTCAAATTAAAAACCCTCTAGGCTCTTAAACCTAGTTATACACACATGCACACAAAAGTTTACAGTCTTAATGCTAAGAGTTGTCCCTAACTATCAAATTCGGGAGGAACAACAGTAAGAGAGGCTAACCTTCAAACTTTACTTAAATCTTCAACACAAAAGCACGTATTTACAGCTAGAGTGATTTCACACTTGCACTCCTAATTTGGTTCTAATTAATAACGGACCATTTCGATTTCTATAGTATTATTTTCCCCGTGGAGCGCGGTGTGTGCGATCCGACGCCACCAATCACTAAATCGCACACAAAAGTAGGCGCAAATGATCATCACTATAATAGCCAACAGTACCCCTAAGAGGACTGGTAATTCCCAAGACGTAGGGCCGGGGTGGGGTTGCTTGTTGTGACCTAGGCGGTACAAAACATCTAGGGCACCCTCCGCGTCCATAACGGAAACTCGCGTGAATAGGATCTACTGACTTTAATATGAAGGGGAGATGCAAAATATGAATCACTCTAATTGTTTCGGACAATGATGGTATTAGAGTACTTTACCGAGATGTCTAAGCCTTTCCCTGCTCCTAGCGTTTGTCAAACGCTAATCCGTCTCTCGCCCGCGTTCGCCGTCTCGCCTCGCTGTAGACCTCGTCCGCCTCGTTCAGACGAGGTTCTCGTCTCACTCGTTCCGACACAGAGTCCTCTTAATCACTAATCACTTAACTATATTTCCTTTACTTTATTTAAAACTTATTATTATTTTTACAAAGAAAAAAAGAATGACCACAGTTGACGCTAGTCTCGAGGAGATCTCGAGTGCTCGCAGCGCGGTTCAAAACGTAACTGACCAAGCCTTCCTCCGGTCCGAGTCGAGCGGCCTTCCTCCTGGTCCATGCCACACCTCCTGTAATCCAAAATTTCTCCCGCCAGTCAATGTGAACAATGATCCGAACCCCACCCCGAACTAGTCATGCTTGGTTATTGGTCATTGGTTTCAGCGTCAAGTGACACGCCCCTAGATTCATTAGAATTACTTTGTCTGTTTGTCTCGACGACATTAAGATTAATGCTTTGCACATGTGCGCAGCTTCAAATTTCTCCCCATCGCTCTGAAAAGGTTGCGCAATATAGTTTTACGACGCCCCGTTGTGTTGTTTCTAGAATTGCCTATATTTAACTCTTTTTTCTAACTTGCTTCCTTAGAAATAGATTTAACAATCTGTGAGAGAGTTCGGCAGTTAAGAACAATTTATTGCGTAATAAATTTCCCGTCACTCTTTGTCTTTAGTGACAATTTAAAATTCTAGCGAAATTGTTTTTAGTATTAGAAATAACATCGGGTTATTTATGGGCCGCGCAGTATCTATTATATTTTGGATTTACGATTCCAGCCTGCCAGACGTGATTTCGAGGTCTCACGCTTTCACAATACCAAAAAAATTATAATAGTAGATTTGACCATCTCAGCCTTATACCACCAGGCGCTAGATAGATTCAGTAAACCATACAGTCGGAATATTACTAAGACGGATTTAATATGTAGGTACCACCGTTCTTTTCGTACATGTAGGTTGCGACTGTAAATTTCCCACAAGGTGACGTCATTTGAGTGCTGATTCTTAGACGACGCTGCTTTCATCTTTTTTTTTCAATATTTTTAAAACTAGTATAAAAATAATAGTTTCTGTGATAATAATAGTAGGTAATGATATCAGTTTCAACTTAACACTATAAAAAAAATTATATGTTGTCAATTCTCTATATATAGCTAAACCTAACTTCGCCCTAAAAGCCAACCCTATCAATGCCACGGCAACTTTTAACTCTGCGAAGTCTGTTTACTTTCTCAACACTAATGTTATTTGGTACCAGCGGATGTCGGGGTGCTTAGTTCATACGGCCCGAAACGATTTACATCTTTGAGAATTCCGCTATTGCAATGAACGAAACTTTTCCCCGACTACGTAACGGACTCACTTGGCAACGGGACTTGTATACTATTCGCCGCAAACCGCGATAATAGACGACGTCCAATTGCGCGAAAATATATAAAAAAATATATATATATTATGGGACTTTAGTGTAACGCGGACCGTCGCGCGGATCGCTCCGCGCGGAGCAATATGTATGGCGCGTCCGCGCGGACCCGTCCGCATTACTCTAAAAACATCGTACGTGATCCGCGCGGACGGTCCGCGTGCGGTCCGCGTGATACTAAATCCAGCCTAAGCAAAGCTTGTACTATGGGTACTTGACGACGATATACATAATATTTAAATAACCGTTCGACTCCACATTCCGTTTTCTCAGGCAAAATATGACGCATTCTTAGCCAGTCGAAGCGCTACGCACACATCAGTCACGTTACCATGCCACACGACTAATCGCGACTAAACGGGCATAGGAGTGAGCGAAACACCGCGCTCGGGCCTTCCGCTCCCACCTACTATTTTGACACCTACAGTCGGCCTAGTGTTCAATCATTCTTGAAAATGAAAATGAAAATATTTTATTTGGTTACAAATATATGTTACAAATAGAATCATAGTTTGAATCTTCTAGTAAGCCTTCCAGCAGCAGGTTAAGACGTAACCGAAAACAATAAGTAAGTAATTAATTACATCTTTAAAGATAATCTACGTGTGTGTGTGTGTGTGCGTGCGTGCGTGCGTGCGTGCGTGCGTGCGTGCGTGCGTGCGTGCGTGCGTGCGTGCGTGCGTGCGTGCGTGCGTGCGTGCGTGCGTGCGTGCGTGCGTGCGTGCGTGCGTGCGTGCGTTGTGTGTGTGTGTGTGCGCGTGTGCGTGTCTTGCATCGAAAACCCCGGGGTATGCTAATAACACAACGGTGACATGTGATGTTTTCAAGCAAAAGGTACCACTTAGTCGCTTACCATAACGATGAATTGACAGGTTATTGGTACAATGCAAACAAATTTCGCCCTCATGGTAAGCAACAAACTGAGCCCTTTTGGTTAAATACACGTAACATATTTATATGTAAACCAACTTTCCATTATCAAAGTCAAAGTCAAAATATTCTTTATTCAAGTAGGCCTAGCTACAAACACTTTTGAATCGTCAGTTACAGAGAGCAGAGCAATTTATTGATAAACTTATACTAAAAATAAAATAAAATAAACATAACAAACAACATTATAGAAATAAAAGAAAAACCCTAAAAAGGATCGTCAACACAAAAATTATATAAATAAAAAACTAGAGGCTAGAATATTTCTAGAATAAAATTCTAAATGTCAAAAATTGTAATAAAAATAGTTAAAATTAAAATACAGTACCCTGATAGGTACTCGTTACAATAATTACACATAACATTGCTTGATTTTCACTAACCCCACGATACGTTATCATTCATGTAGTCTTGTGTGCTATAATATGCTTAAGAAATAAGTTTACGTTTTACATAGTTCTTGAATTTACCAACAGACAAGTCAGTTACGCTTCTAGGAAGTTTATTATAAAATCTTACACAGTTACCCATGAATGATTTTCTTATTTTATGGAGCCTAGTGGCAGGCAATGCGAGCTTATGCTTATTTCTAGTATTAATATTATGTATATCACAGTTCTTCTTAAAATTGGCAATGTTCTTATGTACATACATAAGATTCTCGTAAATGTATCGACAATGCACTGTCATTATATTAATGTCCTTAACCTTATCTCTAACCGAGTATCTATGGTGTATTTATCAAAAATATTTAACATGTGGCAACTGTAAAGTTCGCCCTTTTGGGCTGAGGAAGTTAGTTCCAGAGGTTCCCACTATAGGCGTGAACGGAAAACAGCTTCAAGCAAAGACAAAATTTGAAGACACCTTCACCAGACTCTGTAGCTTATTTGGTCAGAGCGTATCGCTCCGGCATGACATTTATTACATTTAATTTAATATATTATATTAAATTAAATGTAATAAACGATAAATTAAACTATATTTTAGGGCCATGTTTTATTTACATTGCATATTCATTGTTCTACTAACCGCCTTGTATAATCTAAAACATTTGTTTATACAAACTGTACCTCATGAACCAAAATCTGTATGTACAGTTGATTTTAACTTTGGGAAAACACTGAAGCAGTTATCTTAAACTTTATACGAGTATTATAATCACCATAGAGTGTAAGAACATCTCAAACTTCCCCGAATTTATTTCACGTTGCGTACAATGTTTGTGTAGCAATGTTCCTCAAAGGACCAAGAAATTCGTCCTTCAGATTATTTGGAAAATATGGACGTCGTAGTGCCGAAAACGTTTATAATAATATCTGCGTTTATTTGTAAGTTTTCACGCAGTAACTACAAATACATTTTTTGTTTTTATTCATTTCTTGTAGTTTTGTGAGAAACTTGAACTCGATTTTTCCATTAGCGGTTTCTTTATAAACATGATCTTAACACAGGCCACACTTACGATGAAAATTTTTTAGGCTCTAAAAAAAGACACGCATACTGTTTTTTAAATTTAGATATAGTATTTTTTAAAAGCGAACTCAGAATTGAATATAATCGTAATTGATTTCATACAATGAATACCGGTAGATTTGTTACAAAGCAACAACCGATTACTTCCGACGTTTTAAGCGTACTTTATATGCCATTTCTGAATTTTGGTTCCATTCTCCCCTTTCGTTGTCCGCGAATGGCCCGTTTCGATTTGTTAATTGATTGACCTTGGTAGTTGATTGTTGCAAGCAATAATTCACATCACATTTTATCACTTTCATGAAGTACGTCTAGAGACGTAAATTATGTAAGGGTTTATCCTGGGATCCCGTGAATGTCCATACAAAGAATCCCGAAATTAGAGGCCCTACTCACGATTAGGACTTATAATTATTTTATTATTTGTCTTTTGTGTTGTTACATATAATGATAAAAGTAGAAAAGTAAAATGAATAGAGGAGACACCTACATTATTTATTTATAAATATAATTTACACAGCATTACAGACTTAAATCTAATACACAGTGAAACAAGATGTAGGTATCAAAGAGGAACACTAGTAATCCTGTTATCCATCAACTCACAGTACCTCAAACACGCACTACACACTTATGTCAATTATGTCAATATTATCAAAGTTTGATATTGACATAATGTAGGTGTCTCCTCTATTCTTTAACAATGAATTGAGACCTTAGTTCTAAAAGTTCCTGTATCTTTGATTCTAATTTTAAAAGTTTGCACAACCACTTGGGTATAAAGAAAGAAAAATATCCTTCCATTACCTTTCCTACTTCTCGCAAAGTAAGCTACACACTTAAGGGGCTTGTGTGGTCGGTATATAAGACTATGACAGTAAAAATACCTCTGTTGCTAGCTCGAACTTTTAGTCGTAGCGCCTAAGGTACCAATGTAAGCGGTTTATTGTTCCTTCTGGCTTCTTAGTCTCTATTGCAGGAACTATTTTCTTACAGTGTTATATTCATTAGTTCATTGGGGCTCTACAAATTACCGCCCGTGGTTTGTCTAACGTTTTACGTCTTGCCTTGGACAGGGCTTTAATGACACGAGTTTGGAATTCGTTTACCACCAGAGTCACGTACGACGTTTTTCATCACACTTTGGAGGAAATAAAACAAAAGTAATAAATGGTAGTCAATATCTAAATTACTTATCGCCCTAGGGCGTAATATACGACTTACCGCCCGGATTTATAGCATGTAAACCCTTAAAGTGCCCTTCCCGCACCAATATCGTCTCTGTTTGACCTTGTGGTTGACTGGTAGAGAATGTCTCACGGCATTACGTCCGCCATTTTTGTACTTTTACTTATGTATTTTGTGCAATAAAGTTTAAATAAATAAATAAAGTGTGATTTAAATTACTTACCGCCCTAGGGCGTAATTTTTGACTTACCGCCCGCTTATCTAGCATGTTAACCCCTGTTTACGAGCAAGTGTGATGAAAGTAAATTTTACGCGCATAATGCCCATCGAATCATCGAGAACGTTCTGTTTTTTTTTTATCGACAATGGCTACATTTGAAGAAAGTGACAATGGTCGGACAGATTTTGAGATAACGGCTGAAAATATGCACAATGCACATACATAAACACGTTAACATAAAAGTGTTAAACAGTGTTTGATGATCGGGAGTTCTTCTTCGGCAGGATGAACCTTTTGAATCATAAGAACATTTTATGGAGAGCCATCTTGTCTTATTTTTTCTGTATGGAATTTGGACATTAAATGTCAAAAACTACTTTTGTTGTTCTGAATTCTATCATGTGGCCTATGACGTGGGGTATATAACGAAAGGGTTTCATAAGCTGGATCCAAATGTATACCATAATAGGTGTTACATTTCCGCTATTAGCACAAAAAAATTACAACAAAGTATTTCAGACCCCATAAAAAAAAATACAAACCTTAATAAATAAGTTTGAGTATGTGTAAATTTTGACGTTAACTGTACTTGCGTTACAGCCACTATGAAAGCAAAGTAATATATAGAATATCGCACCTTCAAATATAATGCAGCAAGCGGAATACATCTTATATTCCAAGTTCCTTAAGAGAGAAAAGGTAATATATGCAAATTAGTGTAACTTTATTCCCTCAAAGCCATTAGGAAGACTTTGACCGTTTGATAAGTGGGGGGAACCCTCATCGGGTTATGTCTTCAGAGTTATGTACGGGTTCTTGTAATTTATTTATGAAAATAACAATTAGTGGATACATTTTGAGAAAATAAAGCGGGCTATTTTGGGAGTTGGCGGTAAAGTCGAAATTAAATATAACAAGCTGATTTAGACAGTAAGATAAGATACGAGAATTTTATCTTAAAAAATACATATAAAGTTATTTTTTATATAATATAGGGTTCCGTTTTTACCCTTTGGGTACGGAACCCTATTACTAAGCCTCCGCTGTCCGTCCGTCTGTCTGTCTGTCTGTCTGGCCGTCTGTCACCACACTGTATCTCATAAACCGTGATAGCTAGACAATTGAAATTTTCACAGATTAGGTATTTCTATTGCCGCTATAACAATGAATACAAAAAAAAATATATATTTTTTTTTAAATAGGCTCCCATACAACAAAGTTGATCGGTTACGTTAACTTTGCGCCTTATTTGTATCCGGCGCCATACATACCAGGTGCAAACTTAACTTAACCCGGCCAGATAAGATGGGATAAGTGTTTGTACGGAACCCTCGATACACGAGTCCGACTTGCACTCGACGACTCGCACACACAGGTTTTTACAACAACTTTAGAAAAATAATAGATCGGCGCTTTATTGAATTCATATTTTTTTATCGCTTTTTGTTGAACCGAAACGCTTTCTATAAATACAGCGTGAACCTTTAAATCTGCCTCCTCTTAGACTTCAGAAAATTTAATCTGAAGGAAGTCAGGTAGATTGACGGAAAGCGTGGGCCATACGTGGGCCTATGAACTTTTGAGTTTTTTCCCTTTCATCAGCCCACGATCTGTTGATGGCGTAGCGTACCTATACTTATCTCCTTTTGGGCGCAGAATCCTTAAAACTAAGACACTGTCACTGTTTTGTATACATATTGTGTATACTTACTACTCGTGCTTATATTAATTATGTATTGTATTATCAAGCAAAGTGGTATATTTTGTTTGGTGGTATCTTGGAACATGGACAAAGAGGACTGTCTTGAAAATTCCATGCTGCGGCACAGATAGAACTCATACAAGTAAGTTTTAGTTAAAAATGCCTCAAGACAAATGCCATATTAGTTGTTTTCAAAAATCACGTAGGTACTTAGGGGTAAAATTAAAACAAATCTAAATTGGAAAGAAAGTTACCCATATCTGTTGTGTAACTAACTTTAGTTACACAAAGACGCGATTTTAGTTTTGTGTTTATAAAGCCTAACATGTATATGTTTTTTGAAAACGATTCAAATGTCTATATAAAGACTACCTTATGACAAATGTTCGACTGTAGACGGCGAGGCAGTTTTACGAAGATAAAAATTTCCCATCGTGATTATATCCATGCAGAATCGCGATACCAGCCACGCATAATCTTGTTTACGTTTGCGTGGCTAATGACCAGCTACAGAATCGCGACTGTACCGCAACCTTTCTGCGACTGCATCGCAACTGAATCGTTGCAAAAAGCCTACCTAAAAAAATGTCGCATTAGACCCGCTGTAATAATAAATTGTGCCCATCCCAGTCTCTGTTGAAAACTCGGTACTCGAAGTTGTTGACTCATACATCTACCTAGGACAAGTGGTCCAATTGGGTAGGTCCAACTTCGAGAAAGAGGTCAACCGCCGAATCCAACTCGGCTGGGCAGCGTTCGGGAAACTACGCAATGTCTTTTCGTCCGACATACCTCAGTGCCTCAAGACGAAAGTCTTCAACCAATGTGTGTTACCAGTGATGACTTACGGCACCGAAACGTGGTCTTTCACTATCGGCCTCATGTCAAAGCTCAAAGTCGCTCAACGAGCAATGGAGAGGGCTATGCTCGGGGTGTCTCTACGTGATCGAATCAGAAATGAGGAAATCCGTAGACGAACTAAAGTGACCGATATAGCTCACCGGATTAGTAAGTTGAAGTGGCAATGGGCAGGCCACATAGCACGCAGAGCAGATGGCCGATGGGGCCGAAAAGTGCTCGAGTGGAGACCTCGGACCAGCAAGCGCAGCGTAGGACGTCCACCTACAAGATGGACAGATGACCTTATAAAGGTCGCCGGAAGGCGCTGGATGCAGGTCGCTTCCAACCGGTATATATGGAAGTCCAAAGGGGAGGCCTATGTTCAGCAGTGGACGTCCTATGGCTGAGATGATGATGATGATGAATAATAAATAGTCTATTTTAATATAAATGGGTACAGACCGCGAAAGTATACAAGTGTTATAAATAACCCAATTTTTAATGTTTTAAACAAGCAATTAATTTATGTCCGTTCTATTTCCGACCTTGTGAAAAACACGTTAAGTCTACAATGATACTTATCGTTTTCGCGTGTTGCCCTTTTGTTTGCGGCTCATTGTATTGTGACGTAATTTATTAGCGGGGTGTGACGTCACTCTAGGGAATGCTCTTTCTTGTTTACCATCAATATTCATTACTCCTAATATAATAAAATTAAACATGATATCACGTTGCGTATTGAGGTGTTCTCAATTTGGGGAATTTCGTTTTAAGTTTTACGATGAACGAAGGGATAGGTATACGTTTAGATGATAAACTGCACTTTTTTTCATAGCATGAAGTCCTTTTTTTCAGTAATGCACGCAGGCCACTTTTTTAACAGTAAGTAGGTACCTTAAGTTTGAAACTTTATTATAAAACAGTAAAAATAAATCTGTTAATAAAAAAAAAACTCCGAGAAATAAATAATAAACGGCGGTCATGTGCAAGTTGGACTCACTGCCAGTTGGGTTTTTAACAGGCCAGGTGCATTCTGTGATTTTAATAAAAGCGTCAAGGCGTCAAAGTTGCTGATTTTTTTACTACTGGCTTATGTAAAATTGCAGACTTAATCTGATGCTGACCGTACTTTGGACCTTATAATCACGGAGCCTGGCGTGGCACTTGGCGTGTTAAAGACGTAAAAAAACAAATCCAAAAATAGATCATCAATCATATGGATCAATGTCTCTTATTCAGAGGGCCTAGGTATGATGGTAGCTTATATGAAGCGATAAATAAATGACAAAGCATCCGTCACGATTTAACAAAATGCGCGTGTGAGTGATAGATGATTTGTCACTTATTTATCACGTGATAAACACAACCAGCACAGGCCCACAGAAACTGAATTGACTACCAGACCTCTATCCTAAGCAGATGTGATTCCGAATACCTAAAGTAGCAATGCAAGTTACCTTACGTCTCCGTTACATGTTAATTCAAATTATGTATTCAACTATGTATATTGAATCCGACTCTGGCTCCCCAAGTAACGCGCGATAACTGACTTAGCTCCAATACCCATCAATTCAAAGTTATAGATATTAAATTACATCGAGACAGAAGGGATTACATTTTGGTAGTTAAATTTTGTTCTTAATTCGTTTTGTTTGGTAAGACTGTGTTCAATTAAAAACAGCTTTGGTGAATCATGAAAGTTCTTGTGTTTGTGTGATTACACAGCGTTTTGTTCTTGTTGAGTCAACTGATGGTGAAATTCCTCTTTGCTTTGAAGAGTTTCGTACATTTTTTTCACCTTATCTAGAGATACAACAGACAAACGAACAACAAATTTGAAATAATAGCTGAATTAATTAATAAACTACATATGATGTTATTATTTTGAGCCTCAAATACTACCTACACTTGAAAAATAAATTATATAATAGAAATTTATAACTGTAACACGATGTCCAATGTCTACTTTACTAGTTTTATGCTAAGTAAATACGAACGAATAAACACGTTAAATCAAATTCAATTATTAATAAATAGGGATTGCAAAATCGATTGAAATTACGTATGACAACCAGTGACGGCCCTAGCACTTCAATGAATTTTGCTCGCATTTTACGAATCCCGCTAATAACTCTTTTCTGGGAACAATTAATTCCCCCTCTGTTCTCGCAACAAATTGTGCCATCGACTGACTGGGCGCAGCACAAAGCATTTTTTGCACTAAACTGGATCTCTGTCTAAATCATTTAGCACCCCTAGGACAACTGTGACACGCGATCGTGCGGCAAACATGGCCTCTCTTTTTTTACAGTACCATGTGAGTAAGAAGGGTGAGGCCGAGTCGCGAGACAAACGAAGTCCCAGTGACAGGATGGCGAGCTAGCCCCGCTAGAGTCTTGGCCAAATCTTCGCTATATTTGATTTCTTTTTTATTCACAAACTGACCGGCGATGTACCTCAGTATCCAGTCCCTGATGGTAAGTGACTACGGGGTCGAGGATGTAGCTCGCCGGTTCAGCCTTATTGAAATCTAATTGATATGCGTTTAAAATTAGAACTCTTGCATAAATATATTGGCCCTCAAGTGGGACACCACAAGAGACATCTTGCAATCTTGTAACATTGCCATGCCAGATTATTCTTGACAGACGGGTATCGTATAAGCGCCACAATAGGTAGTTACCTATATAGAAACGCTGCTACTCCGTCGTATCGTGCCACTCACCCTGGCATACTTTGACAGGAGATCGAAAGGAATGGCACTATACGACGGTCATATTTCGAACATTGGAGTAGCCCTTCTGTTCGCCGTAAGATATCCCGCCGGGACGATTTCTACGCCTCCCATGAGAAAGGGCTTCAAATGCTTCGAGTATTTTATATACCTTTAACGTAAATTCCACGTTTTCTGAATATTTAAAAAAAGCTTTGTGCATTTCAGGAGGTTTTCGGTCAGTTAGCATTTTCGAGTTTTGAATATTATATACCTATTTAGGGGAAACGTCCCAATGTTTGTCATTTTAATTTTACTAAGTAACAGCTCGTTTATTACCTCCACTCCAGTAAATTAAGGTTAAAGGACTGTTGCGACAGTGTCAAGCACTGGGTCATTTGCCTTAGTTACACATGTCACTAAGTTGGATTGAGCTAAATTCTAGGTTATGTCAACCGTAAGGTCAGACTGATGACTACTGAACCCAATTATCTTTAATTGGACCAGCTCATACATTTTTATGAGCCAGTTACTTGTTGATTTTGTTCAGTTGCTGCTTTTTAGTAGCATGGAAGAGTACAAACACCGGTGAAGCATGTGTCGGATTCCCGCAAAAGATTTAGTACCACCGAAAGCAAAATAAAAAATCATCAAGTCTTGATATTGAATTACACACCAAGTAAAATAAATGCATTGAGTAAATAATTCTTTGTTATAATTTAAGAATATATACTAACTATTAAATAGCAAACATTTTAGTAGTATTGAGAAACAAGAAATTGTTACATACATTTATTTTAGTACTATGTTCAATGTTCTTGTATCTAAACAATTTAGGGCAAAGAACTTGGCACCCATATAGATCAATTAATTTGTCGGCGAAGTCGACAGTGTTGCACGCGACATTGAACTTGGCTTTCATTTAACATTCATTTTTTTGATGGGATATGAAGTACAATCTTGTCCGTTTGTAACTACTATAAATTAAATAAACACGTTAAGACTGTGAAACATCTAAAGTTTCAATACTTATTTTTAATGTGGAAATACTACCATACATATTTTTTTTAATTGTTGTACATAGATCAAAGCAGAAAGCAAATATTGCGTAACCTGTAATGCGAAGCGGTATTTTTTTCTATGGAAATTACCGGTAATCCGGTATTTACCGTACAAAAAATAACATTCCCTTTGCATTCCCTTTCCCTACTAACCTGGCGAACGAGACAGATCTGATTAACGGTCCAACTCGTCAGCTTCTTCAACAATTTCAACTGTTCAATTCTGAGAATACGTAATCAAGGTAAGGTATAAACGAGCTGATATTGTGCCTAAGACGAAGGTTATTGTGTCTGAAGCGGTGTCGGGGCAGTTTGCGGTTGCGGTCGTACTCAAGATGTCGGCGTATTGTGACGGCGATCGGAGATGCGCCGGTAGCTAATTATTTATTAGATTAAAGTGTACGTAATGTGTGATCATCGCAGTAAATAAAAGCACGAACTCAGCATTACATCCGTTCTGTCGTTTCACGTCACATAGACGTAACGTTGGACATGTGTTTTGATCCAACCTGTGAAGTCGACAATTCCCAAAATCAGTCAATCAATAATCGTAACATTTTATTAGTCAGTTAGTTGTGATATTAAGTTGGGCATAATGTCATTAGAAACATTGAGTTTTGCACCAGTTCGGCTCCAATATGTGCGGTCGCAAGCTACCCGCGCCGCTTTCGACACACACCGACGACATCTGCACACAACGAATAACTTTATAGGTTTCCCTTTTGAGTCTTAATAGATAGTATACTCACCAACTAGCAACCATTACAAAAAAAACGATATTGATGCCTCTCGCAGCGCTTCCCGCGCGTTTTCCGGGCAAACGTGTTTTGTGAGCTTTGTTTTTAAGTTTATATTTTGTTTTATTGCAGTCGAAATGAAAAGCAGAGTGTTCCACGTAACTATAGTCTGGCTAATGAAATATTACTCAAAATTTGGCGGGAAATTAAAAAAATCTGCGTCTGGTCACTCTTTGTGTACTTAGTAGGAATTATAGTTTTGAAACTAGAAAATATTTTTGATTTTCTATGCCCACGTAAGGTACCTAAGGAAATAAGTTAAATATATGTTGACGTGCACTCATAGTCAGCTCACATAATTTCTACCACTATGTATAGTACAGTCAACGACAAACACATATGTTTACACTTTCTAACCAAGTACAAGGCGAAAAATTAAATGTAGTGTAAATAAGACCTAGCTCGATAATACCATTAATCCATCACCAATAAAAATACATAAGTACTATGCCAAATTTCAACTCAATCGGAATGTTAGAATAGTACATAAAGTATCAAAATTATTTATAGAGGACCTACCTACTAAATTTTTTCAATCATAGACAATTGGTGATACCACAAGGAAATATCTGTCATCATTATTTGGCTAGCCAGACTTTTTTTTTCTAAAAGCCAATTCACTCTGATTATATTTATGTTCGATCACTTTGCTCCTTCCATATACTTCGTGTCATTTGGCTTACCTTAGTCCCTTATCAAACAATATAATAATATTGGAATTTTGGGGTATACACGCGCGACAAAGAGTCGCGTGTCAAAGTTATGCTAGAAGTGCTGTTCACCATGAGTTTACAGTGACCATACTCGCTAGCGAGTGTGTAAACGATTTGTATGAAGAATTGTAGTTCAACAAAATAAGCGCTAGAGGCGCTGTACTATTCTTTATATAAATTGTTTAGGTAGTCGCAAGCGAGTACGGTGTACGGTCACGTTAACTCATGGTAAAGGTACCTACAGCAGACAATTCGGCTCCCATACCGTCTTGAGAGCGACCGCAAACTGCCTCGCCGCTTCCGATTCGACACAAACTGACATCTGCACACCGCGAACAAGTTTATAGGTTTGGTATTGGTACTACCTGTGTGTCATTGATTTTGAGTTTATTTTTGAGTAAAGTAATACTGATTGGTTTGATTTGTAACATTTAATGTAATGATGTGAAGATGAATATTTTGATAGAGGTAAAATTAAAGCTATATCTTACTCAAAATGTCAACTTGTCAATGTTACTTAATACAAACACGATCAGGACCTGGACGGACACCAATTCCTAACCTGTATACCTAACGGTATGTCACCATTATCTTTTGTGCCTGGGTCATTGATGTTCTATAGATGACTGTATTTACGTATATCTATATAATGATGTATATCGTGCTCTACTACCCATACCACAGGCCTTCTTGAGCTTAATTTCAGACTATTAGGGTTGTCTGATATTTATTTATACCTAGTATATCGCCACTTTGCCAAGCCGGTCACGTTATGTTTGTGTCTCATTTACAAACGACGCAATTGATATCAGGCGCAAACTTAACTTGACTCGTAATAACGTTAAATACCTTTATGAAGCTCGAATCCCATCTCGATTGAATGACATTTAAAGGCAATATATCTGAGACTTTGCTTAATGGGCGATATCTCTAAGTACACTCGAATTAGCGCCCTGTAATATCCCCCTACCGATCGCTACGGCTTGAGTGAGAGACCGCAAACTACACGGCGCGAATAACTTTATGGGTTTCCGACTGATGGGTTTGGTATTAAATTTTACTATTGATTTTGAGGGTTTCCCTTGTTATATAGACAAATTGAATGATTTACTCCATTGAAGCAGACAATATGGGAATGTTATCTGGAAGAGATTACCCTTTAGCAATTAGCGTATGTAGGTATCAGCTCTGTTCCTTACCTTCAATTGTCATTTCTAACATTGTACATTTCGTTAGTTTTGCGATACCTACCTTCTTTTTTAAAGTTAGTTGAAAATAAACATTCGATGTGACTGAATACATTGCAGAAAAAAATTATAGAAAAATATCGGGTTATTGGAAAGTGTTTCTAGTAATTAACTATAATACTTAAATTCATATCATACATAAAAATCGCATACCTAGAAGGGAATATTCGTGCTTATCTTATACATAGTTTACTAGGTCAGAATTTGAACCCAGGACTGCCCGCTGCTTTGTAAGCCATAGTGCACCCAACGCAGTTAAACGTGTCGTTAATAGTCACTTTTTTACAAAAAAATACCGAGGTTTTACATATTAATAATGCTTTCCGAGACCTAAAAAGTTCAAGTTAAGTACTAAAATATTCCCAAATCACGTTACTCGCCTTATAACATTTGAAAACAATCAAATAGTGGAAAAAAAACCCAATTTTTTTCCGTCATCTATCATAAGATGCTACACCTCGTGGAGAAATTAGCTGTATTGTAACCTTTTCAAACAAAAAAATGTTTTGTCCTAATCCCAGGTTGTCTCAGATTGCCTGACGAACATACATAAAAAAACGGGACTTTCTCTCCTAGAAACTTATTTCGTCGAATGTCGCATTACACCGAAAAATAAATAAATAAAATAAATAAATAAATATTAAGGGACAATCTTAATAAAAGAAATAATTTCGCAGAATTTTTATTCCTCTGTGTAGTCAAACATCTTTCATAATTCTTGCAAATATCATCCTTTTGTTTAGGTAAAGTTTGTTTTATAACAATTTCAAATAGTTTACGATAGAAAATAAAAACGCTCTCTACGAAATGATTATTCAGCGAAAAAAACATTCGAAGAAAAATTGATCTAGGAGTCAATATAGACCCAAAAAACAAACTTTCCGTCGAAATGAGAACTTGCTCTGTTTTTTCAAATATCGGTTAAAAATAATATAAAAGAAAACAGCATGTGGTTATGAAATTTATCCTGAAATAATGATAATCCTTCTGCGGAACGAGTTCCCAGAAAAACGAGTATCGGGGAAATTATACCTCCGGGAAAACGAATTCTCAGCCAGTACCAACCGGTTGAGGAAAGGTTTTTAAACCATTTAAGCATTTTTGTATATCTGTGTTGTCAACTTTAGGTATATAAAGATCTAGCTTTTGCCCGCGACTACGTACGCGTGGAACTTGATAAAAGGGATTATTAGGCATTAAGTTCGCCATTTGTCCTGACTTTTGTTTTGTGCAATAAAGTTTAAATAAATAAATAAAATTATTAAAAGCGCCTAAGCAAATGTAAGAGCAATTGTGCTTTTGGTCTAATAATTACATTTCCTACAGGGTCACCGCACCCCAACAAAAATGTTCACTCACTTTTCAATCATTTTAGGTATAATTTCCAGGATGAAAACTATCCTATGTCCTTCCTCGTATCTTAAACTATCTCTATGCCAAACTTCATCAAAATCGATTCAGTGGTTTAAGCGTGAAGAGGTAACAGACACACAGACACACTTTCACATTTATAATACTAGCTTTTGCCCGCGACTACGTCCGCGTGGAACTTGGAAGTATGGAAGCAACCTCGTATGACACGATAGATATCCACCTAATCACCTTAATTAATAAAAGGGATTATTTAAAGCGCCTAAGCAAATGTAAGAGAAATTGTGCTTTTGGTATATATTAATCATTATATTTTTTACAGGGTCATCAATGTAATCATGAATTACTTACTCACTTTTCAATCTTTTTAGGGATAATTTCTAGGATGAAAACTATCCTATGTCCTTCCTCGGATCTTAAACTATCTCCATGCCAAATTTCATCAAAATCGATTCAGCGGTTTAAGCGTGAAGAGGTAACAGACAGACAGACAGACAGACAGACACACTTTCGCATTTATAATATTATAGTATAGTATATAGTATGGATTAGTATAGATAGTATGAATTTTGATGCAGAGGTTAAGAGGCCTTATACCTACATTTTAAAATGTATTTTTTTTCATATTATGAGAAAGATATTGATAATTTCAACCAACATTTTAAAGTGAATAATACTTCCCTGAGTCTAGATAGGAACGTAGCTATTTAATGCTTTTACTGCGTATAAGTTGAAAAGTCCAGTTTATCTGCGTGAATTTTGTCAATTTCGAGTAGTTTTTGAAACAAAAATTATCAATAAAAAATTCAAACTAAGTTTCAAATATATACCAATGAAACCCAATAGCCCTGTTCTAGGTAGTCACATAAATAATATGTTAAGAAACATGTTTGATCATAGAGAAAAATGTCTTAAACAATCAGTATTTTTGAACGGAGGAGGGGCACATTTTAACCATTCAGATCCATGACCTCTGCTGGAGTAGTGCTCTGACCTCTGAAATTACTTGGAATTAATAGTTATATTAAGAGGCCTTATTCCTTTTAAAATGCCGATTGTTTAGACATTTTTATCTATGATCAAACATGTTTCTTAACATATTATTGATGTTACTACCTAGTACAGGGCTATGGGGATGTATTGGTACATATATATTTAAAACCTACAGTTTGAATTTTTCATTGATAATTTTTGTATCAAAAACTACTCGAAATTGACAATTTTCACGCGGAAAATTAGTTTTTACAACTTATTTTCGACTGCACGCAATAAAAGCATGTAATAGCTATGTTACTACCTAAAACTCGGGGAAAAGTATTATTCACTTCAAAAAGTTGTTTGAAATTGTCCATATATTTATCACAATATGAACTAATTTTTTTTTAAAGGAATAAGGCCTCTTAAGAATGATACACAATCGTTTCTCGGTACTAAGATTTAGTCAACTCTTGGCATTTACGAATTAATGAGACCAATCTTAGCTGAAGTTTACGAATTAAATCTGTGAGCTTACAGTTTTCAATAGATATTGAAATTTCGTAAATGTATTCGATCAAAATTCAGTACAATTTGATATTACTTGACGAAGGAATTCATTGAATATTGGATTTTACTGATCGAGCGAGCGAAGCGTCTCCTATTCAGCTTGGCCAAAAATATTTTTATTTATTTATTTATTTACACACACAACTGTCCTTACAGGCTTACCTAATTGGACAGCATGGAATATTTATAAAATAGACACAAATACAAATATATAGAATGTCCGGATGTTCGGATGTCCATTTGTCCGGACTTTCGGCAGTGCTCGCCTACATGCCGCATTCTTAAAATTATTCTCGTGAAGTTTTATGAGCAGGTTCAATAAATATATAGCTTTTTATGTCGAATCAGTTTTTCGAAAAAATTCCAAATGGCGAAGTTATGGGGGTGGAAAACAAAAAAGTCACATTTCAGCCATTTTTTAAATGTACGTGAAGTCTATATCACAGAGCCACTATTTTGCACTAATTTACAAATATGAATTTATAACCTTAAACTGTTAAAATATGTTAAATAATTTACCAAAAGGTAAAGCATTGGGATTTTTTTAAAGGGTAAACTTAATAAATACAACTCCAGATATTTCTTATCTGCGACAAATTGAAATTAAATTACAAAGTTAAGTAATAAGTGTGCCAATTAGTAAGCTAAGATAGTAATTAGTGGATAGAAGTGCCTAGTCCGGCCAGACAGCGGGCTCTGAAAATTAATTTATTAACACCTTAATTGGTTACTTAGCGGGGAGAGGAAAATTGCGGAGGTTAAGTCGACTAAATACGTCAAAACTTCGGCCACAAGGAAAGAGACACTAACCCAAATATTTTATTAAAGCAGTCACTTTATACCTTCAGAGGCGGAGAAAAGTTGATATATTAATTAACTCGTGAATAAGTCCGTCAGGGCAAAGAGTCACTTCGTTTCACGCAAGCGCAGTAAGGATCTGTCAAGATACGCCCTTAGGTAGTGTGAGCGCGGCGTTCGGCGGGTGTACACGAGCGTCCATTTACCGGCGAACATCGACGTCATTAATCTGTTCGATTCGAATTTGAACTCTAACGGATACGGTGAATTAAAAACGTTGCGTGGACATGAATTAAAGATGCGGACATACGCCGGTGGCGGCACGTTTGGAACTTGTTCAAATTTTAAAGAGTTTTCGCGTATTATGGGAGTGTTTGTTGTAGTGTTTGTGAACGGTGTTCATGATGAACGAGCGAAGTTTATCCCGGGTTACGGTGAGTGTGAGGCTTAAGTGTTTTATCACACCGACGATTTGTGGTGCGAGGTTTTGTTTATCTTGCTGGCGGACTGTGCGGGTGTCCCGCGTTTTAGTGCTGAGACGGGAATAACTTAAAATGTTTACGAAAACGCTTGGTCGGTGAAGTTTGCCGTGGTATTTTTACGCCGCGTTAGAGGGTTGAGAAAAGTAATACATAATATAGACTTTTAAGGACGTTACATTTTATTCGGTTTCATCGACTGTCACACATGCAACTCACAAATGTCAAACTTGTGACGGAGAAAATTTGTGTTTTTCTCAGTCAACCTTTGACAACGGTATCTGTAAAGCTACCAAAACATCAAGGAGGCTCAAATTTAATAATTAATGTATTCGATATAATCCGTTTAAATTGTTTAAACGACGTTTTTATATAGAATATACTATTACTTAGAAAAATCCGATAACAATAAGGATATCACTAAAATACGATTTTAGTACCCAAAATAATGAATACAAAAGTGTCTTCATTTTCGGTCTTCAGAAAATTATATTGTCATTAAGTTTTAATAATGCGAAAGAAATGGGCAAACTGAAGAAACAAAGATAAAAAGTTCGAACAAGAAACTCAGAACACTCGAGTATTCGAAGCCCTCGTATAAGCCTTATGATAATAAATCTCTCAACTTACAAGATTTCCGCTTTCATATTTAGGAAGAAACTTGGAAGCAAATTATATTGAATTTAGCTGAGCTTAAAATTAATGCTTGTTCATACAAGTATTGACAGTTCCTCACGCCGTTGAAATAATCATTAAATGAATAACATACGTTATAACATTATTGAATTGCTATTGCAATTAAAATCTAAAATTTCACAATGTACCGATATAATAATATAAATAAATCCCCTGTAATCCGCAATCCCGTGATTGACGTAAAATAAATTTGACACTCAATTTGTTGAGCATGTGAAAAAATAACAGACCAATTTAATTTTTCGTCACGTGACATGACGTTGAGTACACTCAGTCTGAGCAACTGCACGTCGAGTTTTGAGGGCACTGACGCATGACTATTAGTTGTTTTTTACTCTGATTAAAAAAAGGAGTTACTTTAGTCATGTTGTTGTTTATTATTTGGATTACATTAAAGCCAGTTCAAAATTAATGTTCTTATAATAATGTACGTAGACATCAGATATAACCATTATGCTGTATTTATATCGCACCTTTGTATTCAAAGTAGTCCAAGCAGCACACAGGCTACATAAGCACTAAATTAATACAGTTCAAATTCAAATTCAAAATTCTTTATTGCATGTCACATTACAAACATAGTCGGAATTAAAAATAAATAGGTCTACATGTATTGTGACGCCCTGCAAAGGGCAGCAATGTCTGCAGTTTTTACACAGCTTAAATTAGAGTTATAATGAAACTTCGAAGTAAATTATGTTGAATTTAGCTGAGCTTAAAATTTATGCCTGTTCATACAAGTATTGACAGTTCCTCAAGCCGTTGAAATAACTATTTGATTATTACATACGTTATAGCATAAAACTTAAGTGGTGAGTATTGAATTGGTGCTTCAATGAAATTAAAATTTCAAATATTACCGATAAAATAAAATGAATAAATTTCCTGCATACTGTAATCCGCAATCCCGTGATCGACGTCAAATAAATTTATTTGACTCTCAATTTGTTGAGCATGTGAAAAAATAACGAAGCCATTTCATTTTTCGTGACGTGACATGACGTTGAGTGCACTCAGTCTGAGCAACTGTACGTCGAGTTTTGAGGGCACTGACGCATGACTATACGTTGTTTTTTACTGATTAAAAAAGGAGAATTTCAGTTTCATTTCGCAAATAAGTAACATTTATTTTGAGATTTCGTCGTCTTAGGTCCCTTAAAGTGCGTACCATCAATTTATTTATTTATTTATTTAAACACGTTTACATGACATTACAGTTTCTTAACTAATGCGCCATGAAACTTACATTATTAGTACAACATTATCATAGAAAAACCAACATAAACATGAAACAGCAACACAAACAAATAATAATAATAACAATTATCATCGATCATCCAATTCCTCAAAAAATCTCAAACATTCAGTGCACACAACCGCCCATCGCCACGCAAACAAATCACACTCCGGTGCTGATGTCAGGAACGCATTGAGTAGCACAAGAGCACGAACAAGTGGGGAATTTTTGCGAGACACAGTACGCGCCGCCGGCGCCATCAAGAGATCGCGCTGCCGCGGTCTGAGAGCTATCCTAGGGACGTCAGGAACAAACAGTCGCACGAGGCGGCCTACAAGCTCAGGACAGTCGGACTCGCCGCGCAGGATTCGACATGCGGTAGTCAGCAAACAAAACTTTCGCCTAACCTCTAGTGAATTGTAGCCGAGTGTTCCCAGAAGATATTTGGTTGGGTACATGAACGGGTAGTTGATTAGTATGGGAGCCACACAATCGACGAAGTCTCCAGCTTGCTTCTGACCAGGGCGTTATTGACTAGCTTGATCGCTAAAGGGTCATTAAAGTCACGCAAGTTACGAATCACAAAGCCTAGTCTTTGTCGTCACGCTCGTTATGGTCCAATCTTTAAATGAATTAATGAGATATATTGTAGGAGAAGCCTGGCAATTCACGAGGTGACGATGTTTACATAATAATGGACTGGTACAGAATTACTGAATATACGAAATATACCTAGTTCACTGACCTCGGTTATTAGGTAGAAGAGAAGTACTGTTTATGTAGGCGGCTGGAGTCGTCCGCACAGGTACTCGAGGCCCGCTGACGATGAATCCTTGAGCTATAGGTACTGAAGCTGAGTTGATGAATGAGGGTTCTGAACTGAGGAATTACTCTTCTACGCTGATGGTCTGAGGAGTCTGAGCTGAGCCACAACGCTTCTTAATGATGATCTGAGAGGCCTGAACTGAGCCATAACGCTTCTGACTGATGATGATCTGAGATGTCTGTGCTGAGACATAACGCTTCTTACTGATGATCTGAGACATAACGCTTCTTACTGCTGATCTGAGACATAACGCTTCTTACTGATAATCTGAGACATAACGCTTCTTACTGCTGATCTGAGAAATTACGCTTCTTACTGATGATCTGAAATATCTGAGCTGAACCATAACTGTGAAATAACGCTTCCCTGTTGACGGTCTGAGAAGTCTGCTGAGGCCTGAGCAGTCTTGCCTACCACTCGCGGTAGCGATTCCCGTTCCTATTCTATCAAACAAGTTACTAACTGATCTGTGTAAATGACCCTGATCTCCCGGTCAGTGTTACCTCAACATCATGACATAATTGTTGGTATTACGATAACTAATTCATTAATCACTAGCAGCGTCCTTCCACCTCGTTTCGTTCCCTCTCAAAAAACTGCCCGCCATATTTTCGTTGTCATGGTAACGTCACTCACGTAGATGCTAGCGCCCTCTCTGCGAGAAGCGCTGACATTTACATGTACCTACATTCGCGATAGTTCGCGACAGTCTTCGATAGCAGTCAGCTGCAAGTATCGATATGTGCTCGTGAAATGTGAGACGCGTATCGAAGACCACGAATGCCCGTAACTTTACCTATGCTTCCTATCTTCGCCTACCAAATATTTCTTGGGAAGACTGTGCACTTGAGCATTGGAGGTACTTATATAAAGTTTATTTCTAAATATTATTCAGTACACTCACCGACACAGTATATATGCGGTATATATTTAAATTATTATATTTCAGTATTACCTGGTGAAAAACCAAGACAAGATTTAGAAGTAACACGTTTATCTAAACGAGCTCTGAAAACCATCGCCAGTTGTGTCACGATAATGTAAGGGCTAATTTCG
The DNA here is from genome assembly GCA_932273695.1 of Apotomis betuletana. Lineage (NCBI taxonomy): Eukaryota > Metazoa > Arthropoda > Insecta > Lepidoptera > Tortricidae > Apotomis > Apotomis betuletana. The sequence goes on along the minus strand of OW026303.1, from coordinate 23,063,032 downwards.
ACATGTCTTATGACGAATCATTACGTCCGAGATATCACCGATTATAAGTACACTTAGTACACTTAATTACATTCCTGTATTGCTAAACTGGAAATTACAAGAGCGAGCGATTTATCTTTTTTATTCTCTTTATTGTTTAGGGGCATTTAATCATTAATGATTATGTATGTCAGTACCAACTTAACGTAACCTACTTATACATAATAGGACTTTTTTATATCATCTTATCAATGTCTAGTATCCATAGATATTAATATTGTTATCGATACGAAACGTCAATTCAGTATGTTTTTTTATAAAAACCGCACGACATTTGATCTCGAGTGACATGAGAATATGGATACATTCGTTTGTACCTATATGATTTAGAAAAAAAAAAACATTCGTCTTGACGGAGGTTCGAATTACCGCCATTATTGTTGTCATTTGTTTGTTGGTTCTTTGCTGTTACGAAAGTAGAATTGTGAAGATTTGTTTGTAATTTACATTTTAGTTGAAAATATTGTTCCAATGTAAATGTCAATTACAACTATTACAATAAATAATCTGTTTATGTAAAAAAAAATGTCACCTAATGCAGTTTGAATAGCAAAAGTCGAAAAAAGTCCGTAACGTGGCAGTGATAAATCTCTCAATTAGGGAAATCCCCAGGGATCTAACCGCTAATTCGACGGAGATGTGCTATATCCTCAATTCAGCTGTATCTGGGATATCGGAACCTATTCACATTTTTGTTATTTAACTTTAACAAATTGTCATTAATTTATTTAACTTTCACCGACAATACGTCGAGATGCGTAAAATAGGACCCTAAAGATAACTGCCACTCAGTCTACATCCGAACATTGATCACAACCTGGAATAACTCGGGGCACCTATACGAAAGTGACGTAGCAAAATATTTTATCGACAAAAAATATATCGATGGTACTGTCAACATCTAAATGTCATCGACATAAATAAATATCTTATTTAACCAAGATAAGAAATCTCTGTTCTCTTTCACTATGTACCTACTTACTCTGACCACCTAAGCTCGGCGAAGATTCACTGTCATGAACTGTGGAACGAATTCTTTGACCAAAGATCATTGGAAAAGGGGATGTGGTATAAAACGGTTCAGCCACAGCTCCCACGGGCTCCTTGGTTCGATGAGTGCGATCTGAATCGAACGGACTTAGTACTTGCTATGAGATTACGATGCGGACACATCCCATTAAATAAGTTTGCATACTTAATGCGCAAAGTGCTATCTCCGAATTGTGCCGAGTGTGACGTTGAAGAAGATGTGTACCATATTTTGATGGAATGTGTCCGCAACGAATCGGTGCAATATTTTACTAGCTCACCCTCTGTCAGACACAACTAAACTAGTTAACGTGGGCATAAATAAACATTAATGTACATATTCGTTTAGATTTAAGACTTAAATATGTAACACTTACAGAGCGACATCGTCACCTAAGTGACAAAGCTCTTTAAATAAAGAAAAAATAAATAAGAAATTACATTTATTTAAAGCAAATTAAGATAAAACAGATAATGCAACATATAATACTAAATAAATTAAAATACTAACTATAAACTAAGAACTTAACTAACTAAAATAAAAGGCTAAAACAGAATCAATTTAATATTAGAAAAGACTTAAAAATATTACTTATTTCTCCACATATTCAAATAAATATATTAAAACGTGTATTTACATGTTTATTAAAAAAAAAACATAATATACGTAAATTGACATTTTGATTGAAATGACATCCTCATACTTTTATTAATGCCCTTAATTTTATAGGCTCGATATCAGATATGACACCCAACCTCTTTATAGTAATCGAGAATGTTTAATGAGCACATTATATTAATTTAATTATATCGACATCGTTTTTATCGATATCCTATCCCTAGAACGTGCCCCGAGTTAGCACAGGTTATTCATATGTATACTATTATAAAATTCTAGGTTTGCATTTAAATATTGTGCTATGGAGAGGGGTCATGATTTCAGGAAAAATATTAATAGCTTGATGCAGGATTGTCATTTGATTTGAATGGGCGCGCGGCACCGTGCCAACCTGGCGCCATCTGTTTTCATAATTTCCTTTGTCCTCGCATCACGCCGGAACGGCTGTACAGATTTTAACCAATTTGGGTACTTTTTATCCACTTACTGTAAATAAAAAAAATCGTGGACGAAAATGCGGGCACCTCCCAGTTTTATATAAATAAACGCAAATGCGTGCGCAACTATGGGCCTCTTAAGGAAGCTCAGAGTCACTCAGCGAGCTATGGAAAGGGCTATGCTCGGGATCTCTCTACGTGATCGAATCAGGAATGATGAGATTCGTAGACGAACTAACGTCACCGACATAGCAAACAGGGTTAGCAAACTGAAGTGGCAATGGGCAGGGCACATAGCTCGAAGAACCGATGGCCGTTGGGGCAGAAAGGTTCTCGAGTGGAGACCACGTACCGGCAAGCGCATCGTAGGACGGCCACCCGCAAGGTGGTCGGATGACCTGGCCAGGGTTGCGGGGACACGCTGGATGCGGGTCGCTTCTATCCGGCCCATGTGGAAGTCAATTGAGGAGGCCTGTGTCCAGCAGTGGACGTCCTATGGCTGAAATGATGATGATGATGATGAAACGCAAATGCAATGTGCCGCTTTTGGCTAGAACTTGTTTGGTTTGATAGACGATAGAAAAGTTTCAATGGGAAACAATAATACAAATACATGATGATTTTCGCGGTTGGCGCAGTTTGTAGTACACCTGCCTATTTAGCCGGCGGTCGTGGGTTCGAATTTTTCGGCCAGGGCAAATATTTGTGTGCTGAACTCAAATATTTGTTCCTGGGTCATGGCTGTTATCTATATTATAAATATGTATATGTTTTTTATATAATTATGTATAACTTCGTCTAGTAATTAGTACAAGGTTTGCTTAGTTTGGGACTAGGTCGTTTTGTGTAAAATTGGCTCTTAATATATATTTATTTATTTTATTTATAAATACAGTGGCGATATCTCTGATAGATGTCGGTGTCAAATGTCGAATTCAGGCCATGAAGTTTGTACGATAAACTCAATATGCGGTGTACAAACCGCAAGGCGTCTTACGACGTTATTAACTATTCCAAGTGTATTATTTTTGTTCAATGAATTTGCTATTCGCTTTGTATTTTCGTGTTGTTCAGTAACAGTAAGTCCGTAAGTCCTTGCATGAGTTGTCAAGTAATTAAATAACTTTACAGAACTTTCTGGTCTGGCTGCTACCTCTGTTATTAAATTGCAACTAACGTTCAGTTAATACAAGTTAGAAAATCTATCTTTGATAGTTTTGTTATTAACACACTGAGATACGACAACAGTTCCTTGAATGTGCTCCTAACTGCACCTCTAGACCAATTGACAATATTTCAAATTTTCATAATGTAGTGCTCAGTTTAAACGTAGTTCAGTTATTAATTTTATCACCTAATTTATAATCACAGAACCCAAAACTATTTTTTTAGGGTTCCGTACCCAAAGGGTAAAAACGGGACCCTATTACTGAGACTTCGCTGTCCATTCGTCCGTCCGTCCGTCCGTCTGTCACCAGGCTGTATCTCAAGAACGGTGATAGCTAGACAGTTGAAATTTTCACAGATGATATATACAGATGATATATTATATATTATACAGGTGATATATTATACTAAAAATAAAATAAAATAAATATTTAAGGGGGGCTCCCATACAACAAACTTACAGATAACGGCACGGAACCCTTCGTGCGCGAGTCCCACTCGCACTTGGTATATTTTTATTTCATAATATCGATTAATTTTTTAAATATAAAAAGTGAAAACAGCCTCACCTAAGAATCGGCCCACTACATTACGTCACCTTATGGAAAATTAGACGCTCACAACACTAAAAAATAACGTTCTTACAATTTCTATACTCAATCCGACTGTGTATTTTTTTACGCTGTGACCAATTGGTCATATTATGTTGCATCAAAAAGTACCCTTAAGAGTAGGTATAATCTATCCAAATGGCATGCAAATTTAATACCTGTTTTGGGGTAACGAAGTAACAAACACGCATATAAAATTTCGTATTTGCAATATTAGTGGGATATGTCAAATTTTAGACTGCACAAGGTCATACTAGATTTAGTTTGTATTATGCAAATTTTTATTCAAAATCGGTCGTTGAATATCAAACTAGGCTATCGCGCTATCTACATCCTGCTATTTGTCCTATTAGGGACGTTACATTCTGATAAATCTAGTTTATGTCTGTTTTGTCGTTGGAACATTTTCATAGTAGGTACAGTCGCCATCAGATATATCGCAGCATATAAGGCGTTCATAAATATGTGAACATGTACTGTAACGCCCAGTCAATAAGAGTCGTGTTCAGATGTTTATGAATACCTTACATGCTACGATATATCTGATGGCGACTGTACCTACGCATTTTTACAAATATATCATAAGTTAAACAGCGGGCATATGATGGTTGCTTTTATCAGGCGAAAAATTAATAATTGTAAAAATGTTATGCTTTGAACGGGAGTCGAACCCGCCTCTATCCGGGCCAGATGGGTGAACTGCCAATTGTTATATCAAAGCCACTAGCTAAAGCATTGAAGTTTTAAACCAGCTACATCACCTCCCAAATGCCTTAGTATCATCGTAGCGCCATCTACCATAAAGATTCTGTCATGGAGACGTGGATACAAAGCCCGCATTTTTTTTTCGATTATATATACCTAAATATTTGGATTACGCTAGCAGACTTACTGCAATATACCTATATCTATCAGCCACAGACGTCCACTGATAAACATAGGCCTCCCCCACAGCTCGCCACAAAGTGCGATCCCGCGCAGACCGCATTCATCGACTCTTCTCATTGTTAGTGCATTAATTTGTAATATAATTATCACCTCAAAGCAATCCCACATAAACTGCATTAACCTTTACCTTCGAACAACGTAAATTAAACAATTCCCCAACCAAACACAATCTCAAACATCACAAAAAATTAATGAGCTCCTTTATTTGAAACCAGAACAATCCAAACATTGCCATTAACTTATACATTCACATTATGATTGCCCCGAAAAAAGAAAAATAAAGATACAAAGTAATTTATTCCAGAGTTGAGATCATTTGTTTATCAAGCATACACAACGTCGCTGGGAGACGAAAAAAGGAGGAAAATCCAAGATGACTTCTTCAAAAGTTATCTTGAAGGACCATTTATAATAATCCGGCATAGCTGTTCGCGTCAGGTCACGGGCTGAACTAATCCGTTAATCTTTATTGTGAACTGTTGACTCGTAACTGTGCTGAATTAACATTCAAATGTTATTTCAAAGTTTAGCTAAGCTTGTTGGAGTTATTGTATATTTTAAGTCTGAGCTAGACTACATGGAATTATTACTCGCCTGGCGATTAACGATATGAACGTTAACTTTTACGCGTTACCTTTGGGAAAGTTGAGGCAATTAATGTTTGAAGCAATTGGCATTTGAGATATACATTAAAAATTAATAGCCAAATTTTTTATTAATTACGATATACGTTAAATTGTTTTTCTCCTTAATTAAGTATTTTATGGCAACTATTTACTTGACTTGTAGTGTAAAACAGCAAAGACAAGTAAAAGTCGAAAAATTAACACAGTTGTCATATTGTCACAATCGATTTGTTTATTCACGACGCGGTTCGCTCGGTTTGTAGACACCTGCCTACTAGGCGGTCCTGGGTTCGAATCCCGGCCGGGGCAAATATGTGTGTGATGAACTTGAATATATATATTGTTATCTATTGTATATGTATTTATATATATTATTTATATCGTCGTCTAGTACCCATAGTACAAGCTTTGTTTAGTTTGGGACTAGTTCGATTTGTGTATGATTGTCCCTTAATATTTATTTATTTATTATTATTGCGGCATAAAAGCCATATTCCAGAAATGGTTTAAGAATTAATTGTAAGTTGTAAAATTTGAATATTCTAATTGCATTTAACGGCTCGATCATCTATTTTGGGCAAAGAAGATATAGACACCTAAATATTTTGGCGGGAATCCGTCTAGTTTCAAAGAGAATCTGTAGTACCTATTTTTTTAATCATCTATTTTTTATGGAGATTACCAAGGTACCGATTAATTACCGGTAATATCCATAGAAAATAATACCGGCTTTCACTCCCTACGCAGAAAGTAGGAAAAAATCACCGGATCTGATTTAGGTAATCATTGGTACCGGATTAAATTAACCGATATGTTAAAAAAACAATATTTAGACATAATAATCAATAAATAATTGTGATTAGCTAAATATAAGTAACTCCTCTGACTCTTACAAGAAACAGTTATATTCATCGTGTTTCGACGGTCTCCAACACCACCGATTCCCACTCAGCGGTCGATTTTTCAAGCAGTGAACGTCTTTCAGTTCATGCAATGTAAAGTAATAATGAAATCGTGTTATGACCCTTACTATAATAAAGTCGTCTACAAAGTCAACATGGAGTAACACGTTCATAGCCAAAAATATGTACCCGCATACCGTTCGTATTAAATACTTTACAATTGAAACCACTTTACTCGTCATATTTATTACGAGACGCAATGCTGCTTCTAAATTGATATGATGCGACATTCTTAGCGGTCCCTTATAGCGTCAAGATGCATTCAATGTAAAATGTACAATGTTAAATGTAATGAGGCCTATTAAGACAACGGTTCATAATATAATCCGTACTACCTAAACGCCAATTTGCCGGGTCTTTGTGAAATCTTCAATGAAACAACATTTTTATACCTATATGAGTAGGTAAATACAAAGATAAACACGCGAAGAAAAATAGTATTTCGCTCATACGTGGTAATTGCGCGACCGTGGGCGCAATTAGCGCAATTCAATTTTTCTTTGCGTGTTAATCTTTGTATCTACAGCGTGTATATTTGATATAACCGAAAATTGAAGCCAGTCGGAGGTTTTAGTGCTATAATCTGTTATTTATAACAATTATTAATTTAGCGGTAACTGCCATAGCGTAATTAAATTTTGAAAATTTCCTGAGCAGCAATGTATGGCGTAGTTATTACTAGTGACAGTTGTCACATCACGATGTTAAGTGTCAACAAACAAATACATTGCGTGCTGAATTATTTTATATGGAAAATAAAAAGTTCGATTTTATTTATTAGTAATTTACGGTGCAATACATTAATAAATGCCTATACTGAGACCCCGTAAAGTTTGCGGTTATATCAAATACACACGCTGTATATAGCAATATAAAAAAAAAAAACTTGGTGTTAAATTTACCCACAAATAAATCATTTCTAAAAACAACTGTGTTTCTAAGTACAATATTTTATAAATGTTGGAAATTAGTAGAGTTGCTAAGCCGCGAAATTGTGCGCATCGGGTTACAAGCATGAAATTTCTACCACACATAGAGCGTTCCACGGTGATTATTTTCAGATGTGGAGGGAAGTCAGATTCGTCCCCTGTGTAGTGGGAGAGCGGGGTGAAAAGGACCAAGTACTGTTCTTTTTCTTTTTTTTATTACTGATCAGTTAAGGCTGTTAGGGCTTGCGCGACATCGTTTTCGTGTAAAATAGATATCAGCTATTAATTTTTCATGTTATTTAAGAATAGTTTCATTTAAAAATTTGGGTTTATTGCTGAAAAGGTAAAAATCACAACAAGTTTTTTTTATTCAGAACGATAAATTAGTTATCTATCCTGAATATTTAAAATTTAAAAAAATATGACTAAACAGCAAATTTAATCTTGTTTTTAAAAATGTATAAATATTGGGCACATCTGATACAAAAAGTACCTTGAAAAAATGTTGATGTTAAGCTTAGCCTGCGTGTTCTACGAGTAGTACATTTTGCTAAGTCGCGACATTGTGTACATCGGGATACAACCACGAAATTTCTACCACAGATAGAGTATTCTGCGGTGATTATTTTCAGATGTGGAAGGAAGTCAGATTCGTCCCCTGTGCGGCGGGAAAGTGGGGTGAATAGGACAAAGGAGTCCTCTTTTTCTTTTTATATTACTGATCAAGTAACGCTAGTAGGACTTGTGTCGTGTCGTTTTCGTGTAAAACAGATATCAGGAATTCATTTTTCATGTTATTTATTCATAGTACCATATAAAAATATGGTTGTATTTCCGAAATTGTAAAAATCACAACAAGTTTTTTTTTCAGGGAGATAAATTAGTTATATTTCCTGAATATTTACAACAAAGAAAAATATTGAAAAATAGCAATTTTAATCTAGTTTTTAAAAAAATATATAAATATTGGGCACTCTTCATACAAACAGTAACTTAAATAAATTATTGATGTAGAGATTAGCCCGTGTGCTCGTGATACATTAGCAAAAAAATATTTTGCTTTAATTACATTAATTTGTTTTTCTAGGACGTATGTAGTAAATATTATATGTAAAAGCATGTTAACAATCATTATTTAATGTATTTATTTTAATGAAGCGAAATAGGATGCGTTCGGAGATTTACGTTGGTTACGCCGCCGTAAAGATATATTTTAAGCTACTGCTTGTATGAGAAGTGCCCAAGATGCATATATTTTTAGAAACCAGATTAAATGAACTTTTTGAAATAATAATAATAATTTGAAAATGTTCACGATATCGAACTAATTTACCTCACTGAATAAAAAAACTTTTGTGATTTTTACCTTTTCGGCCATTACACCCATATTATTTTTATTTAGAACTATACAAAAGTAACATAAAAAAATAATTTCTGATATTTGTTTTACATGAAAACGATACCAAACACGTCATGGTAGACTTAACTGACCAGCAATAAAGAAAGAAAAGAGGGATACTTGGCCGTATTCACTCCACTCTCCCGCCTGACAGAGGACGAATCTGACTTCCCTCCACATCTGAAAATAATCACCGTGGAACACTCTATCTGTGGTAGAAATTTCATGCTTGTAACCCGATGCGCACAATTATGTTAGAAAACAGCGGACTAACAACTCTACTAAATATGACAATTGGTATTCGGGCTGCATTTAGTCACATTGAAAAGTTGACATTTAAAACCGGCCAAGTGCGAGTCGGACTCGTGCACCGAGGGTTCCGTACAAACACTTTCCATCCCTAAGTGGTTAAGTTAAGTTTGCACCTGGTATGTATAGCGCCCCATATAAATTAGGTGCAAAGTTAGGTATTAAAAAAAAACTACTTACTAGATCTCGTTCAAAACAATTTTCGTTGGTAGTTTTTATAGTAATGTACATCATATGTTTTTTTTTTTTTTTTCATTTTCTTATTTTAGAAGTTACCCCCCCCCCCCCCCCACACGTATGTGTTTGATGAAAAAAAATGTTTTGAGTTTCAGTTCTAAGTATGGGGAGCCCCCAATATTTATTATTATTTTTTTATTTTTGCATCAAAATCTTAATGCGGTTCACAGAATACATCTGCCTACCAAGTTTCAACAGTATAGCTCTTATATTTTCGGAAAAAAATGGCTGTGACATACGGACGGACAGACGGACAGACAGACAGACGGACAGACAGACATGACGAATCTATAAGGGTTCCGTTTTTTGCCATTTGGCTACGGAACCCTAAAAAGGGATAAGTGTAGTAAACTCAGCCACTTTGCTCGCTCCTGCACTTTAGCGCTTAGATACCATTTTGAATTTTACTCCTATAAGAATAGTGTAAATTCGTCTTAATGACAATGAAAATATCATTACATAACTGTTACGAGTTGAATGGAGTACATCGAGTAAGAAAGTAGGAAGTTCTCTGGCAGATGTTTTATAGAAACGTATTTTGGCCTATATTTTAAATAAAATAAAAATAAATAACGGATAACCTCACACAAATCAATCTAGTTCCACAGTAAGCTCTGGTAAGCTTGTGTTATGGACACTAGTCAACAATAAACATACTTATATAGATAAATACATACTTAAATACAAATAACATCCATGACCCAGGCACAAATATTCGAGTTCATCACACAAATATTTGCCCTTGCCGGGATTCAAACCCAGAACCGTCGGCTGCTTTACGCGACGGATTGTGTGAAATAAGTGGAAATCGGACTTAAGCTATTCAGTGAATACTCAATGGTGTAGTTTAGTTAGGCTAAACGAGCTTATTAGTATCTATCGATTTGGAGCATTGCACTAACGAGGCATGATATGCCGTGTAAGTTAATACCTATTAACCTTGTTATGTATCGGGAATGCGATAAATTGGGGTCCTAATTTGACGCGGTACTGCAATCCTGCAACTGCAACTGCAACTTCAATTATGTTGCGGCCATCTATCCATACTAATATTATAAATACGAAAGTCTGTCTGTTACCTCTTCACGCTTAAACCGCTGAATCGATTTTGATGGAATTTGGCATGGAGATAGTTTAAGATCCGAGGAAGGACAAAGGATAGTTTCATCCTCGAATTTATCCCTAAAAGATTGAAAAGTGAGTAAGTAATTCATGATGACATTGATGCCCCTGTAGGAAATGTAATGATTAGACCAAAAGCACAATTGCTCTTACATTTGCTTAGGCGCTTTTAATAATCCCTTTTATTAATTTAAGGTGATTAGGTGGATATCTATCGTGTTGTGCGAGGTTGCTTCCATACTTCCAAGTTCCACGCGGACATAGTCGCGGGCAAAAGCTAGTATACTATTATAAAATGTTAAAATTGTATTGAAAATTTATTAATAAAATCTTAACCATACAGCGCCATAGGAAGATAAAAAACATATTAGTTCTGTCATTACGCGAAAACGGCTTACGAATTTTAAATAAAGATTAATTGCACTAGAGTGCGTTTATGTAGGAGCAAAATTAAACAAACTTCATCATCATCATTTCAGTTCTAGGACGTCTGCTGCCAGACACAAGCCCCCTCAATAGACAAACTTACCTTTGATTTGATTGTATATCTCCTGACATGTTTTGTGCGGTTTGCAATTAAGAGTAGGTACAGATCTTCTCCTATATTTGTAGTATAATTTTATTTGGCAAAGCTATATTTCGCCTTGGTGGACTCAGAGCTGAGCTATGCTCTCGATTCCTATGGTCTAACTTTTAAAACATATATAGATAAAATATAGGCATTGCAAATAAGGTTCCTTAAATTACTCGTAAATAATAAAACAAAACAAAGTTGTGATGGTAATTATTATAAACTATTTAAAATTCTCAAGATACTTCCTGTTCGCCTTAAGCATAAATACCTACTTTTAACAAATAACCATAGTAACCTGGAGCATAGTTTAGTACTGGTCAACCATAAACATAGTACCAGGTCGGTGACATCAGGTAAATACGAGGTACCAAGAGTAACTAATTATTTTGGAGACAGGACATTAAATAAAAGATTGCCATATTTATTTAACAGCTTACCTGATGACATCCGTTCGGAACTAGACAAAAATAAATTTAAAAAAACTTCTTAAAAAACATTTGTTAGAAACCCTTCCATAAAGTAAGTAGACGTAATAGTAGATAATATATTATTATAGTAATAATGTAAGACAAACATTTTGTAGAGACTCTCCTGCAGACAAACTGTGCAAACAGTTTTGCAGAACTCTGTTCTAAACAAATTTGTAAACAAAAGTTAAATAAAGATTTTTATTATTATCATGTATGTCGCACCCGCTCACGGGACAATAGTGTCCCGGACCTTTGGGAGGCATGCACGGAGCCGAAGCCAACGAGCAGAGTCCCTTTCGACAATTTAATTTTTTTTTTTTTTTTATTCTCTTTATTGTTTAGGGGCATTTAATCCTTAATGATTATGTCAGCCCCATCGTAACTTAACCTATACATAATATCTTCTAATTTACGGGTTATCCGCGTACTTACTTAAATAATTTAGTACAAAAGTGTATACAGCTTTAGCCTCTGCTGAGTTGGGCGCAGCCAAAATGCATTGAAATGCACCTATATCTAATCTATTAAGATTTAGTTCCACTAACAGCGCTTGCCTTAATGAAAATGAAACAATTTAATGAAATGTAAGGGGTACACCATGCGGATGCTCCCCCTGCCTGTATCATGGGACGCACACAGAGACAGCACCCGTTAGATGTAAGAACTATTGTGGTTGTATGGAGTCTAAACATGGTACCAAGGGGGTTATTAGAATAAAGAATATGGTTATTGCTACGGTTTTCCCATAGACATTCAATCATGATCTGATGATGGAACTTATTTACTAGATCTCGGGACTAGTTCAACGTAGACGTGTGGTTTTTCTGCACACTTTACTTAAAATTTACAGCCAGTATGTGGCAGTATCATAAAATTGACCTGATGATGGACCCTGGAAATAGGGACTAGATCTCAAGATAGTTTCAACGCAGACATGTGGGGTTTTTACATTTCGTTTCGATTCACCACAATGAACATTTGGACTCAGTATCATAAAATTGACCTGATGATGGATCATGGAAGTACCTACTGGATCTCAGGAGTGGTTCCACATGAGTAAAGAAACGGAATAGAGACTAAGCTTCATACAACCGCGCTGCGATTGGTACACTACTACAAACACAATGCGCGTGTGGACGTGTCCACAAACTCCACATCACGTACACGAACAAACAGATTTAGACCGCATTGCTGCGTTTAGCGCACGGGGTGCGCGCCGTGTCTTGTTCGACTTCGCTTATGAATATGAAAATTAGCGAACCAAATTAAATTCAAAATGGCGAATGGCTTTTTTTTTCAAAATTTAAAATTGGTGCTCGGGGGCTGAAACTCGGTATCGGGGGGCATTTGGGGCTCACAAAAATGAATCTGAAATCGGTGTCCTAAAAAAATCAGTCAAAGTCGGAAAATATCGAAACAACAAGATTTGTATGGAGATTTTTTTTTAGGGTCCCGTATCTCGTAAACGGCTGGAAATGGGTAGAGGGTGCTCGAACGAATGTCATAGGGGACCCCCATTCGAGTACAGTCGTGAAAATCAAAAACAAAATGGTGACTATTTTTTTTTTAAATTTCAAATTAGTCCTAGGGAGTTAAAACTCGGTATCGGGAGGCTTTTGGGTCATCCGAGTCAGAATATGAAATTGGATTTTCTAAATTCGCTCAACTTCGGAAAATATCGAACAAACAAAATGTAATAATCCCAGAACATAAACTTCTGGATTGGGACGGACTTGGCATCAACATAAACGGCGAATAGATCACCAAACTCCGCTTTGTTGATGATATCGTGGTCATGGCTGAGACCCTGGAAGACCTCGGCAAAATGCTCAACGACCTCAGTAGGGTCTCTCAACAAGTGGGTCTTAAAATGAACATGGAGAAAACGAAAATTATGTTTAACTCCCATGTGGCACCCACTCCACTTAAAGTTGGAGACTCTGCGCTCGAAACTGTAGACGACTATATCTACCTTGGACAAACGATCCAGTTGGGTAGGTCGAATTTCGAAAAAGAGGTCACTCGTCGAATCCAACTCGGATGGGCAGCGTTCGGGAAGCTGCGGAATGTCTTCTCGTCCCAAATACCGCAGTGTCTTAAGACGAAGGTTTTTAACCAATGTGTGTTGCCAGTGATGACATACGGCACTGAAACGTGGTCGCTTACAATGGGCCTCATAAGAAGGCTCACAGTTACTCAAAGGGCAATGGAGCGAGCTATACTCGGAATTTCCTTGCGGGATCGAATTCGAAATGATGAGATACGCAAGAGAACCAAGGTTGTAGATATAGCTCAGACAGTCGCCAAACTTAAGTGGCAGTGGGCGGGGCATATTGCTCGTAGAATCGATGGCCGTTGGGGCAGAAAGGTTCTTGAGTGGCGACCGCGGACCGGAAGACGCAGCGTTGGAAGGCCTCCAATAAGGTGGACCGACGACCTGGTTAAGATCGCGGGTAGAAATTGGATGAGGGCGGCGCAAGATCGATCGTTGTGGAGAACTTTGGGGGAGGCCTTTGTCCAGCAGTGGATGTCTATAGGCTGATATGATGATGATGATGATGAAATTAAATGTACAGCAATACTTTGGTACAAACAACGAGAGTAGTAGTTATTTCATCATTCTCAAGAGAGGTGGATGGCTGTATTTCCTTATAAATATATGTTTTGGTAGAAAACCTTCCAGTTTCTATCCCTTACGCTTCAGTTAATGTCACAAATATTTGTCCTTTCAAGCTTTCGTTTTGAATCAAGGTCGGAGTCCCTCATTATTTTTAGATCATACACGAAAGGATTATAGTTAGGTTAAGGCTTAGTTCGGGTCGTGTTGGGTTTTCATATCGGCAGAAACGTCGAGAAAATACTTTCACGTCAGAAAGATTACGTTTATTAAGCTTGCTTAAATTCATCAACGTTAAGCAATTTCGCTCGGCGGAATTAGAGCATAAAATCATATTGTACATTGTTATGCATGAAAATCCGCAGATTCAAGTGGTCTGCATAACTTAGCGAATTGACACACTTAAGTGACAGTGGGCAAGGCACATTGAAATGAAATAATTAACTTTATTCTGCAAGTAGGTCACAAGGGCACTTTCACTGGCCTTTGGGTGTCTCTGGTGCCAAGGTTGGTTTCATGAAGGTCAGAAAGAATGACCCAGCATACCGAAAAAAGTGTGGTACCGCACTTACTGGGCGCTTACATTTGCTGCGTCCCACTTCATCTACGACGCCGTTGTATGTGTCCCGTCTACATAACACGACGAAGGCCGAAGAGGTCGTAGATTATTGTAAGAGTGAAGTCGGAAGGTTGGACTCTCGTCACGATGTGAGTTTTAATTCCTTCGTGCTGAGAGATCCGACAGACCAACTAGCGACCTTAACAAAGGAAGAGTATTTGCCAAGGGGTGTCATGTTCCGCCGTTTTCGTGGACGGTGACATGACAAGGGTCCTTTGAGCATTTGACTTTGACATTCAAAGATTGTTATGGATAATTTTTACCCGACTACGATAAAGAAAACAAGTTTTACTTGG
Source organism: Apotomis betuletana (assembly GCA_932273695.1). Lineage (NCBI taxonomy): Eukaryota > Metazoa > Arthropoda > Insecta > Lepidoptera > Tortricidae > Apotomis > Apotomis betuletana. Next base: position 23,048,022 of record OW026303.1, on the reverse strand, counting down.
ACGAAGTTGCGGGCTTCTAGTCATAGAATAGAACTCTACAGGAGGTCATCTTTTCGTCTCCACAGAAAGTGCCTAAGCAAATGGCACATTGCCTTTATGTTAATTGTACAACGGCCTACGAATCTGGCGGTTTTGGATTTAAAACCCAACAAAAGCAAGTATTTTTTATTTCTTCAAGTAATGTTTATCTATAATACGTATGAATATTATCATCTACAAATACAAATTCTCTAATCTAGTAACTATGTTGATTTTTGTAAGAGAATACGACTTTATTTACCTGAACCCACTTTAACCAGAACTCTAAAGCTAAACAACTCCTAGGAAAAGCCCAACAAAAAAGCGAGAAGCCCGTCAAAAACATTTTGCCGTTGTTTCTATTTGAGGAGGGATACCGTTGAAGTGTCGTACAGAGTAAATGGGGGTCCGTAAATCCGGGTCGTTGAGTACTCCAAAGTTTACGGGTACCGGATTTCAAGAAAATGGTGTGTCATATACAGCGCTACATCACTCTTAGTTGTGCCGATTTACGCTCCGCCCTGGAGCTTGGAATCGGTTTTCCAACGAAATTGTTGAATAAATTTAGCTTTGATACAGTCTGCGGCGAAAAATTGTGAAACTACTTCAGTCCGGTCAGATTACTTTTTGGAATGTTGTCCCGGAATAAATTCATAGGTTTATGTTAAGTGGGAGATTGCAGAATTATAAAGTTGGCAATTAGTTTCAATGTGCTCTATAATCAAACTGAGCTAATTTACTTTAAGAAATCTAGACCAGGAATACAAAAATATTCTTGTTTTCTTATTTTATTTAGCCTATTTGAGTGTCCCATTGTGAGTGTGTATTTGAGTGAGTGGGCAAAGGCCTCTCCCCTTGATTCCCACGACTCCCGATCAGATGCCTCCTCCGGCCAACCGTTGAGGAAAGTGTTCAGGTCGTCCCGCCACCTCCGCCTAGGCTTGCCCCGCCTGCGCTGCCCATCTTGTGGAACCCACTCAGTGGCCAAGCTAGCCTACCTTCCCGGGTGCATGCGGCAGACGTGGCCGGCCCAGTCCCACTTGTTTATAAAATGTAAATTTTATAATTTATGAAATTAAACGAATTATTTAATGTAATTTATTAGCTTAGAGCTGGCAGCTTCCTTGCTCAACGTATTAGCTTAGCTATTCAGCGAGGAAATGCTGCCAGCATTTTCGGGACCATACCAAAGGGCCTGCTTTTTAAGTATTTTTAAAAATGTAGTTTACTGTTTTAGCATATATTTTAGTTAGTTAAGTTTTTAGTTTACACTTTACCTACTAATATTACATTTATTAATTCTCAATAAATATTTAAACCTAAAGTTTATGTTAGTTTATTTTAACCAAGTGTAAAACAAATAGAAGTCAAATTAATTGAAGTTTACTTAAAATATTGAATAAATATTTTAGTTTGACCAAACACATCCAATTTTTGTGAAAATCTTTTACATTTAAAATCAATACGAAATATAAAACAAAAAGAAATCATAGATTAATTTGTGAACTTAGTTTGGTTTATACTGTTTCATTATACACATTTATTTGCTTCTTATTCTTTATTCTTTTGCTTCTTTGGCGACAAGTGCCTTTATTCACATATTATAATTTGAACATTATTTTACATTATTATCCTAATTGACCATACCTAATACCTGCGTCATTGAATACTCAGTATCCATGGTTAAAATAATATTATTATTTAGATTACTGCTGACGGAACAGCTCATGAATTTGATTTGCATAATAATCACAGAGAAGGTCATTGTCAGTTCAAATTCAAAGTATAAATGTAGCTATAATTCTTTCTCGTGGCTGTATTTTCATTATTTTGTATAATACCATGCATCTAAATACAAAATCAGCGCATGTCGTAGTCAGTCGTAGCGGTGCGCATACTTCTGTAAGGACCTTATCTACTTCTTCCTCGCTTCCTCATGACTGAGAGTCGTGACCATTTGAGGCCGTTATCTGTTGCACCAAAGCTCTCCACTCCACACGGTTTTCCGCCTTCCGGATTGACGCCTGCAGCGCATGTCGTAGTCAGTCGTAGCGGTGCGCATACTTCTGTAAGGACCTTATCTTCTTCTTCCTCGCTTCCTCATGACTGAGAGTCGTGACCATTTGAGGCCGTTATCTGTTGCACCAAAGCTCTCCACTCCACACGGTTTTCCACCTTCCGGATTGACGCCTGCAGAGTTTCGTGACAGGCTTCTTTCACGGCATCGGTCCATCGGGTCGGTGATCTCCCACGGGCCCTTTTTCCTTCCACGTGGCCAACTATAATGAGCTTTCCAAACTATCTAGCTCGCGTCTAGCCACGTGACCGAAATACTGCAGGATCCGCTGGAGGCAGATGGTTGATAAGCGGCACTTGATCTTCAGTTCGGCCAGGATCGACGCATTTGTGCGACGTGCCGTCCAAGAGATTCCTAGCATTTTTTGCCAGCACCACATTTCGAATGCGTCAATCCTGTTCCGAATGCGTGCCTTAAGGGTCCAGGTTTCTGAAGCGTATAGAAATATAGAGAAGATCAGGGTTCTCATCAGCGTTGTTTTCGTTTTCCTGCTGATACCTCTGTTCCTCCTGATCTTCTCTAGCCGCCTTATCACACTTGCGGTTTGTGAGCGAATTTTGTATGTAAGCGATCACGCAGTGAGTTCACCGCAACGCTTATTTGTATACAAAACTCGCTCGGAAATGGCAAATGTGTAAGGCCCTTAGTTGCATCGCCAGGCCCTCGAATCAAACGCACATATACGTCAACAACTAATTAATTTTTCTTATGAGCATTTTACACAGATCAGAACAGATAATTACTAATGAGTAATCTCCACTTTCACGTATCTACGTTTTTATCAAGCATTGCTCTATCCACACAAATAGCCAACAGCTACGTTCATTCTCACTAATCTTTCTGACTAAATATAGCAGCATCGATCTTACTTTATACAAATCAAACGCATTCAATAAACGTTTCATTCATTTTCTAAGCTTCCTTCCAATAATAGCTAATTAAGGACCACCAACGTTGCTTGATCCACGTTTAACTCTGCCAATAGAAAAATGAGAGTTTTATTTGAGGTTATTACTTCATCTGATCATCTCTAAGCAAAGCTTCTATGTTTCTTTTGTTAATTTGCTATAGCGCTTCTTTGTACAATTATCTGAACAAACACGATCAACCTACATTCGCTTTAATTAATCTAGATTCTAATGAACCATAATAATCTAGATTCTATGTAACCATACGAGTAATACAAAGGTAAGTATATCCCTAATATAAAAATATAAAAACAAAAACCATAGTTAGGTATCTTTAAATACTGATAATTTATCATTAAATGAATTCTGGATGAAACAATCTTCAGAAGTTACAAGAAGAAAAAGGTCAGTAAAAACAATAGGACTATAATCTAATACCTCCATAAGTAAGTTTTTGGAAAATTAATTGATTAAAGTCTCGTTAAGTTGTTATAATTGACCTTATATACCTTGAAGTTGGACTAAGGTTAGTCAGGACAATTGTGTCTATGGAGGCAAGTGCGTATTGTCTTAATTATTTACTCCTGGGCCGTGAGCCGCGTAGCAGCACGGATAACTGTCCCTGATGAAGAGCTCCATATGAGTTCGAAACATGTCGGGCCGTTTCTGACAACATTTACGTAAGTATAAACCGTTTTTATAATTGTTAAAGATGTCTCACGATAGTTTTATGTACATACCTTATTTACCCCTATTAATGTTAGGTATTACGAGTATTACTATTTAAAATTACATCCGGGGCAGTTTTTAAGCGTCGATGATCATGATTTCATCATATGACGCACTGGTCCCATATACGAATTTATTTATCAACTCACCTTATTAACATTTTACTTCAATTGCTTTTTTGAGCGGGCTACAAGATTTATCTGTCAATCTAAATGTTTCCGACTATACCAGCTAAACAATGCTTATTCATTCAATTTTCCATTCGGTTGGGCTACACGTTTTATTATTTTCCGTGCAAGGTGGAGAAACGAGTAGCATGGAAACCAAAGAAATGTTCCATGATTTTATCTAGGGTTGGTTTTATTGCTTCTACTTTACGAAGAATTATGATTAGGCAGCGGACTTGTTATAGTACAGTAGGATGTCAGAGAGCTATGGATTCGATATTAACAAATGTAATTCATATTCATACCCATAAGTTTAGGTATTTAATTTGAAATTAAATTTTATAGTCATTAATTTGAATGCCGTTTTTAGGGTTCCGTAGTCAACTAGGAACCCTTATAGTTTCGCCATGTCCGTCTGTCCGTCCGTCTCTCCGTCCGCGGCTTAGCTCCGTAATAATTAGTACTAGAAAGCTGAAATTTGGTATAAGTATGTGTATGTATCAAGCTGACAAAACGGTAAAATAAAAACTAAAAAAAAAAATTTTTTCGGGTACCTCTCGAGCACCTAAAGAGGGGGTGATTTTTTTTTCGTTTCAACTGTAGTGTGTGGGTTGTCGTTGAATAGGTCTGTTAAAAATAATAGGGGTCTTTAAACATTACTTTTTGATAAAGTCAGTAGTTTTGTAAATATTCGCTCCAAAAATAAAAATAAATAGTGCCCCCCCCTCTCTAACTTTTCAACCACTATTTAGTACTCAAAACTATTACAATTCTGTTAAATCTAATTGGTACACATAGAGGAGATGTACAGATTCTCCAAATCAATGCTAGGTACTTGCAATGTATATTACAAATACAATTTATACCAATATTTGTTAAACTGATTAGATAAATTACTCGGAAACTCTTCAAAATGTTATTTGGCGAAGCACGACCCGTGACCCACGAAATATATGGAGTCTCTTTGTAAAATAGAATGCATTTCGCGGGTTGAAGTTGGATTGCGCATTACAAATAACATTTTCACTACACTTCTTGGAATTATGGACGGTCAGAAATTTAATGGGGTTGCATTATAAAATTTACATTTACTTTACTCGTATATGAGCATAAAATAATACAATGAGTCATGTAGCTGATTGCACTACAAAGATCGCGGTAACTAGTGATATCCTAACTCTGGACACGTTCTAGGGATTTGATATCGATTGCAAAGATGTCGATATATTTAAAAAAATATAGTATTAAAACCGAAGATATCCCGGACATCAGTCTGTACGAGATTAGGATGGCCCTGAAGCACCTTAAGAACAACAAGGCGCCGGGCGAAGACGGAATCACCTCAGAGCTTCTGAGAGCGGGTGGAACACCGGTACTTAAGGTCCTCCAGAAGCTCTTTAATTCCGTCTTGTCCGAGGGCAAAACGCCTGAAGCATGGAATAGAGGCGAGGTGGTACTGTTCTTCAAGAAAGGTGATAAAACCCTATTGAAGAACTACAGGCCCATCACGCTTCTAAGCCATGTTTATAAGTTGTTTTCAAGGGTCATCACGAACCGTCTCGAACATAGACTTGATGACTTCCAGCCTCCCGAACAAGCCGGTTTCCGAAGAAGCTATAGTACCATAGACCACATACATACGCTGCGACAAGTTATACAGAAGACTGAAGAGTATAACTTGCCATTATGCTTAGCGTTTGTGGACTATGAGAAAGCCTTCGATTCGGTGGAAACATGGGCGGTGCTCGAGTCACTTCAGCGATGCCATATTGACTATCGGTACATTGAAGTGTTGAAGTGTTTGTATAGTAACGCCACCATGTCGGTCCGAGTTCAGGAGCAGAGCACAAAGGCCATTCCATTGAGAAGAGGCATAAGACAGGGGGACGTTGTGTCCCCGAAACTGTTTACGGCCGTTATGGAAGACGCCTTCAAGCTCCTGGAATGGCAAGGACTTGGCATCAACATCAATGGCGAATACATCACTCACCTTCGGTTTGCCGACGACATCGTAGTCATGGCAAAGTCGATGGAGGAACTCAGCATGATGCTCGATGACCTCAATCGAGTTTCTCAACGGGTGGGCTTAAAAATTAACATGGACAAGACGAAACTCATGTCAAATGCCAAGGTTGTGCCCATCCCAGTCTCTGTTGAAAACTCGGTACTCGAAGTTGTTGACTCATACATCTACCTAGGACAAGTGGTCCAATTAGGTAGGTCCAACTTCGAGAAAGAGGTCAACCGCCGAATCCAACTCGGCTGGGCAGCGTTCGGGAAACTACGCAATGTCTTTTCGTCCGACATACCTCAGTGCCTCAAGACGAAAGTCTTCAACCAATGTGTGTTACCAGTGATGACTTACGGCACCGAAACGTGGTCTTTCACTATCGGCCTCATCTCAAAGCTCAAAGTCGCTCAACGTGCAATGGAGAGGGCTATGCTCGGGGTGTCTCTACGTGATCGAATCAGAAATGAGGAAATCCGTAGACGAACTAAAGTGACCGATATAGCTCACCGGATTAGCAAGTTGAAGTGGCAATGGGCAGGCCACATAGCACGCAGAGCAGATGGCCGATGGGGCCGAAAAGTGCTCGAGTGGAGACCTCGGACCAGCAAGCGCAGCGTAGGACGTCCACCTACAAGGTGGACAGATGACCTTATAAAGGTCGCCGGAAGGCGCTGGATGCAGGTCGCTTCCAACCGGTATATATGGAAGTCCAAAGGGGAGGCCTATGTTCAGCAGTGGACGTCCTATGGCTGAGATGATGATGATGATGATGAGTATTAAAACAAATACTCGTCACGACACCATGAATAAACAGTCTTATAAAAGGTGAGGAAATTTCAAAAATCAAAATGAATGACAAATCGGCTTTGAGTCATTATAAATATTTAGGAATGCCTCGTTGACCACTGTCGAAGTTGAGGGAACGTTTAGTAAATATTACAGTAGATATTTTGATGTACACGGCAATCTTTAATGCCGACCAATGCCGACGAATATGGAAAAAAATATTGATTCTGTACCATATACCTATTTCAAAATAAACAAATAAATATACGTTATATTGTTTGTATTTTTAAATGAAAACAAAATAAATATTAATATTTATTTATGTTGAATAACATTTAGATGTTGACAATAACATAATTTTGATAAAATATTTTGCTACGTCACTTTAGTATCTGGGCCCCGAGTTAGCACAGGTGTGGTCCTATCACAGCTATGTTTACAAATAAATCAAAATTTAATTAAATATTGAACATACTGCAGTAGGTAAGGTCTGTCTATCCACTGGAACGGAGCGGAGCGGTGCTGTATTTTGACTATTTTTTGACTTTACAAAGACGCAGCCTGTATGGTTATATTTCTCCCGTACATACACTGGCAGCCTTAAGAAGACAATAAAAATAATGCTATTACATAATATCTAGGATGACCGAAATATTATGTATGGAAATGATTCCAAGAGCTTTCATGTGTCTTGTGGTTGTAAAAATTTGTTATATTCTATTTCATTCAGTTCAAAGCCTCATAACTAAATACAATGTTACTACCTACCACTCGTCTACCTATACCTATTGTCACTTTAAAACATCAACAACAATGTTCTATTTCGTGTCAGACTTCAATAACAAGAAGATGAAGACAACTCTCTCAACTTTATAGCCAACCGATTCCGTTTGATGGAGATAACATTGCTGTTTTCAAACAGGTTTCGGATTCTGACCCAGTATTTGATTCCAAGTTCTGATTGAAACTATAAAAATATTCTTTAAACGTTTATTATTACATAATCTAGCTGCGTTGCGCGGTGTAACCCGCTCACACCACGGGAACACGACGTTTTTTGGGATAAAATGTAGCCTATGTATTAATTCAGGGTGTCAGCTACCTGCGTACCAAAATTTATCAAATTTGGTTCAGCCGTTTGAGCGTGAAGAAGTAACAAACATACACATAAACACACAAACACACAAACTTTCGCCTTTATAATATTAGCGTGATTAATAAAATTGGTCTCCTTAATTAAGTAATTCTGCTTTATTTGTACAAATAAATAGTAACACTATCATAATATCAATCATAGGAGATAATATCAAATCATTTTCAGGGAATTGGGTAGGTATATCATTCACAAACTATAGACAATTTAATGAAATTAGTGACCCCAATTCGATTCTTAATAATATCGATACACAAAATCTTTTAGATACATATTTATAGCGGTGTTATTTGACGTAATATTTATGTATGTGTGTGTTTGATTAATAATTAGATAAGGTCCCTTCGAGGCCATGAACTTAACATGACTTTACGTCCTAAGTACTTTAAAGTTCTTTTTTGTCATAATGAAGTCTGTTAAATACTTGAATAGACTGATAAATTTCTTGAGAACGACTGCCAATTCCATGCAACTTGCTTAATAAATATTTCAGTGTGATTTTTAGATAGTATACTTTTTTCGTCTTCATTGGATTGTAAAAATCTAAATGCTATGTTTAGTACAAAAAAAAATAAAAGATATTATACCTAAAAGTTAAAAATCTTAGTGTGTTCATACAAGGTCGCTATAGTCAATTTTGAAGTTGATCCGGAGGCAGAAAATCAATTCCAAATTCTGTAAAAATTTAAACACGATTGAATGCCGGTCAAAAGTACGGAATTATCTGTGTGTAGGATAAAATAATAAATATACTTTTATTTTTTCCATACAAGATTAAACCATGGCGTTCCAGGGTGGCAGAGGGTTAATGCAGCTATAACATCTGCCTAAATTAGCACTGACGAGAGGGATGCAGCAATGCGAAGGAGTGAGATGTAGTTATCTCCATACGTGTCTCACATATTTCTGCATCCCTCTCGAAAGTGTAATAGCCGCACAAGACACCCCAGTTACAAATTGCTCAATTGTAAGCCGATGTAGTGTGAGCTGATCGATATGTCTGTCATATTACATTTAATGCCGTTTGATATATTGGGACTTATGACCGCTTAGCCGGAACTTACTTAGGTAATCATTCATGATGTATGTGTCCTTCCACGGTTTTAGCCAATAACATACGTATTGATACGAATTTGGAACAAAAATTATCTTTATAATATATTTGTTATCTTTCTTATGCATTTCACCTCAATTGCACCCGACGTAATATTATTCTATTTGGTGTCATTATTCATCTCATTTCTCACATACAAGAATAAACAAGCATTTTTAATTAAATATAAATTTAAATACCGAACGCGCGAGTGCATAACAATGCTAAGTAATGAAACTACTATTATAACTATAACGTCTCTTATTATGTGCCTATACTCGTAAAACAAAAGTAATACGCATGAATATCGATTTGGCGTGTTTTAATTGTAGAACTGACTCTTTAATCACAAAACAAAACAATACAAAGGTTTTCTTTTAAACTTCGTTGACAACTGCTTTTTATTGGTTGTTAATATAAAATGCGGCCTAATTGGTCGCGGGGCGTGGTGACTTAATTTGCTTTGCTTAATATTTAAGCTATATTATTTACGGCAGAATTTAACAAATAAATAACTGCCAAATCGGCGATACCAGACTACACGATCGTCGAGGGGATGATATTTGTAAACGTTTTGTTTGTTATTACTTTTTCGACCTAAATAAGAATGGTTCCCAAAGGATGACGTACGTGTGCACATAAAATCTTCGGAGATTTTAAATCGATTTGAGAGAACGGTAGACTCGTATTGTTATTGGCATTCTCGTACATTTTTCTATTGTTTTACTACATTCGAAAGAAAAATACGGGCATAAACTACATTTTTATACAATTATATAGACGGTTTACATCTACACTAAAAGGGTTCTATTATTCTAAATCGAATACGTTACCTGATTCGTTGGCTCGGCCTTGCTTAAGGCGTAAAATTGAGTACAATTCTTAAGTACAATTCAAATGATGGAATTGAATTGATGCAACTTTTTCTTTGTTGTACTCAGGTTGAAAGTAAGAAAGTAGGTACCTAATATTTTCTGAAATAATGACCCTCCTGCATAGAAAACTGACTTTCAATACAATTTTATAATAGTATAATTATGGTACAATATCTTTATCTGGATTATTTTAACGTTCATTAGTCGTCGAAGACATTACGTAACTATTGCAGTAAAAAATTACATTACGTAACTGGGAATATCTACACACAAAGTCTTTATTGAAAAGGTTCTCAATAAAAACTGTTAGATTTTTGTAGTTGGCAAAAATACAGGATTTTTTTCTGGATTTTATTACTTAAATAATATCAGATATCCGAATGAATAGCAAGCAAAAATTACAAGTAAGTAATTTGTAACAAAGCTTTTTGCTTCGGGAGAAAATATGCGACGTCACTCGAATCAGGTTTTTAATGAAAATTCCTGTCGAAATTTAAGCATAGTAATTTTAGAATTCTGCTGATAAACGACAAAAATGTTTCCTTAGTTATATTTATTTGGCTTATTATTTTCGCGGCGACAGAAAAATTAAAGAGCAGCAAACTATTTGCAACTAAAATAATAACTTGTCAGCGATTAAATATTTTGGCAATCATTTATATTAAATGAGCTTTAAACTAAGGATATTTTAAAATTCAAATAATGGCAGCTACTTTAAGGTAGCAGAAATAATAAACAAGATTACTGAAATCATAGGCGAGGTACTATAAATAATGACTTGGCGACTAATATTAGCCGAAGATCCGACTCGGCCGGGTTAGGTTAGGTTATTTTTTTTTATATCCCTAAAAAGTGCTCCTTTTATTTTTTTTATGACCTTGATTTATTTTATATATGCAATCTCCATTGAACAATTAGAGTAGGCCATTTTCAACTTTTTATCCGCTGTCATGTGTCCGCTTAATTAGTTAATTCAGTCGCCAAACTCGATGGTAGTTTATATTGAAACAAAGCCGAAAATTGATTACTTAGCTGCTACTTTTTACTTTATACTAGTCTCCGCAATTAGTCGCCAACTTATTATTTTTGCTACCCCCTTTAATTTTTTATAAATCCCTAAATCAGATTAATTTGTCGCCGCGTTAAATACATGCCTATTTATTTCACTTCCGTAAAATATTTTATGTAAGGATTAGCTACGATATCTTAGTAAAAATAAATAGTTTTGTCGTATTTTATTCAACATTTTGTGTTTGCCTTTTATTTTTGGTATTTTTTCTTAAAAAAAAAGTACCTACCTACTATCTGGGCAAATTTTTATTTTGTTGTCGATTTCTTGTTTTTCTCAATTTTCAATAAAATTTGGTGAGTTGGTAAAGTTGCTTCTTCTGACCATGGTAAGCCCAATTTCACGATATGTCCTACAAATTTCTCTTCATTGAGTTACACAAAATGTACTGCAGAAATGGCCCATGGGCCAATTTTTATTATGTTGTCGAATTATTTATTTTTCATTTCGAACTTACTCATTTTGTACTAAATTTCAGTACAAAATATGAAATTTTGTTAAAAACATTCCATACATTTTTTGCAACTCAATGGAAAATTTTGTAGGACATTATCGTGAAATTGGGCTTACCTTATTCAGAATAAGCAACTCTACCAACTCACCAAATTTTATTGAAATCTGAGAAAAGAACAAAATCGACAACAAAAATAAAGCCCATCTAAGTGTCTAGAAAAAAAAGTACTGTCTTAATGATTTTCCTAGGATTGCTTACATACAATTATCGAATACATCCATCGCCGGTCCAATTGACATTGATTGACTTATCTCTATTCCTGTCTTCAGTCAATTTATTAGTTTAGTTAGGGTCGCGATTCAGTCGAATGAGGGCGGATCCCGACCGATTGTCGTGGAGAGCTTTGAGGGAGGACGTTGTCCAGCAGTTGACGTCTGATATAGGGATGACGATGAACGAATTTATTTTCTTTCACACAATTTACAAATTGTTTAAATTTTTTCTTCTCTTCATAGAGTCGCTACTTTATTTTTCAGAACTATACAAATCTTGACATGAGCGCTCAACAATGAAATCGCTCACTGCGAATATTGTCTAGATCTTTGCCTCTACAAACGGAGAATTCTTGGGCCGACCCTGCCAAGCCAACATTTCATTCCCATAGGCATTTGGCTACGAATTAAGCAAAATTGCGGGTCACTCATCCGGTTTTAGGGAAATTATACAACGACGTTTATAGAAAATGACCTATCTGTGTTGGAATAAAGTGGCGCTTAAGACGTTTTAAGGAAGTAAGGCATTACATGGCGACTGCGTAATTAGGCCGTACCTACCGTGTTTACTCAAAGAATGGCGTTATGAATTTATTCAAACGGCGGCATCGAATTGGAAATGACGGGGAACGGGTCTAAGTAGTAAAATGTGATTGTTATTTTCCTTTGATTTCTGACTTCGATTCAGCGGTTGTTTACGCGAAACAGCTGAAGAGCTCGGACCAGCCATGACTTAATTGCGGTAGCGGTGAGCAGCGCGGGTCGCGGTGGAAACAAATATATCGGCAACTAGGAGAGACGCCACGACTTCAGTACCCTTACCGTGAGTTAACGTGACGGTGCTCGCTATCGTTAACGCTGAACGATTTGTATGGAGATTAGTACAGCGCCCCTGTCGGTTACTTTGTAGAACTACAATTCGCCATAAAAATCGGTTTCGCAGTCGCTAGCGATTACTGTCAATGTAAACTCATGTTAAGGGTACAGAGCGCGCGTGCGACGGTTCGCGCGGTGTCCGTGACATGCTTGCCGCCGCCCCTGCAGCTCAGCAGTGGGCTGCCTGAAAGCACGGCCATTCCGTAGTTAATGCACTTGTACGACCGAACAAAAGCATTGCAGTACGTGATTTAGAAATATGAGGAGCCATATGAAAAGTACCGCAAGAATAGTAGACACTTGCAATTAAGCAAGAGTTTCACTTATAAGAAATCCAATAAAAAGAGTGAAACTGACTTCAAGAAGAAGAAGAAATTCTTTTAATAAGGGTTCTAGGGAATGACGTATACAATACCCATTGTCTTACCATTTCAGTTCTTCACTGCCCTTTGTTACTCCAATATCATACAGTTAAACTGAAGGCGGCGTTTTCATTAAAGACAATAATAATATAATACTTTTTGAAATTTTAGAAATAGTTACTTATTATGGTAAGTCATTGTACGGATATAGGTAAAATCGAGTAGAATATTGTGCGTTATCAAAATATGAAATAAAAAATACACCAAATCACATACACACACACGGCCCAGACGGGTAACTAATTGCATAATAACTTTGAATTGGTTTGAAAGTTTTCCATTTCAGCGATTGATATCGGAGCGGATAAAGTTTGTTACGCAATTAGCTTTCAGTTTTATATGGAATATTTACGCTGGGATTTACATAAGCCCCAACATTGTCGGCAGAATGATGCAGGCTTAAATTTGAGCTAGGTTAAGCCAATGTTTCGTTAGCGAGCGTGTGGTGAATGCAACAGCTTGAACCGACGTGGTCACTGCTAAAGATTCTAAGCGTTTTGAAATTGATTTGTGCCAAACATGTTGGTGACCTTAGCAATGTTGCCAAACATTGCTTGATTGCATAACTAATAGATTGGTCGATTAAGCTTGATGCGAATTGTTCAAATATTTCTAACCACCAGAATTTTATTTGGAGATAAAAATAGGGAATGCAAACCGGTAAGTTTTTGTATGGGAATTCCGTATTTCTGGAAAATTATCGGTAACGTCCAAGAATAAGTAGATAAAACCAAACAAAGTTTGTCTATGAAAAATGTATAAAAAAGTCCATACATTTCGTGTTGTGTACCTACTTCTTTTGAGATACTTACCCTAGATACAATAGGTACACTTTCGCTTAGATCTGCTCTATGGGTACGTACCTACGTCGATAAGTGTCGGATCCAGACCCTGATATCGCATGACTCGAAGCTCAGATAATGCAAATTAGGTCACTGGATGACAAAAGGACGAGAATCAGAGATAAGATTATTAAAGGTTCGATTCAATGGGAAGGTGTCTATATGGAAAATCTATATTGGTTTTATGAGAAAGGGCTTTACATCAACAAATACTCATAATACGGTGAATCGAGACTAAAGTACTATGTGTGACCTTACAAACGGTCCGGTAGTTTTGAATTTTTGATATGTTGTCTAGGATGGTTATTCAGTGTTTAAAATGCAAAATGCACAATTCCCCCCCCTCCGCGCTCGCCGCCATATTGAAAAAACCGGCACTTCCTTCATATGTTTGCTCATATCTTCCTTTAGGAGCATTTTAGCTAGAAGAAAGCTTCGACAATGTTATAAAGAGTTAAATTTACTACATTCTCCATTTTATATTTTTTTTCTAAGACAGATAGTTACGGACATATCCACATTAAAAAAAACGTTAAAAATCGCAATTTCCTACTGAAAAACAAACTTCTGGATTATATCTTCGTTTAGGAGCATTTTAGCTACAACAAAGCTTGGGCAATGTTGTAGAAGATTAAATTTACTATAATTTACACTTCAAATTTTGATTCAAGGACGGTTAGTTACGGAGATATGCATATTTAAAAAACAGGAAAAGTCGAATTTTCCGAAAATTTCTCAAAATTCTTGGTTTAGAACGCTGTCATTCAGTTACGGACTAGTCTAGGACAAATTAAAACATGTAGGAAATATAATTGCTTATAAAACTCATGTCCATTTTTACATACATTTTCGGAAAATGTGACTTTATTTTTTACATATCTCCGTAATTATCTGTCCTAGAAACAAAATTTGAAATGTAAATTATAGTAAATTTAATTCTCTACAAAATTGCCCAAGCACTGTTCTAGCTAAAATGCTCCTAAACGAAGATATAATCCAGAAGTTTGTTTTTGAGTTGGAAATAGCAATTTCTTAAGTTTTTTTAAATGTGCATATCTCCGTAACTATCTGTCCTAGAAACAAAGTATAAAATGGAAAATGTAGTAAATTTAACTCTGTATAACATTGTCGAAGCTTTCTTCTAGCTAAAATGCTCCTAAAGGAAGATATGAGCAAAAATATGAAGACAGTGCCGGTTTTTTCAATATGGCGGCGGGCGCGGAGGGGGGGGAATTGTGCATTTTGCATTTTAAACACTGACTAACCATCCTAGACAACATATCAAAAATTCAAAACTACCGGACCGTTTGTAAGGTCAAAATCCTTTATTCACTGAATTATCAGTATAAAAACATATCTGTGTAAATTAACTTTGTCATGTGTTGTTTACGGATAGATTAAAACCAAAATACACATAACATGTATCTACATACTTTAAGTTGTAATTATTTACCTGACTGCGCCAGAAGGAGGGTTTTGTTGTCGAATGGATAATATAAGTATTGCTCGACTCCATTTCTCTCCACACCTAAGGCACTTATTGACTCAACGCCGGCAAGAAACGAATGATATAGAGGCCGTGTTATTAAAAGAGTTATACTCGTATATGCTACCGAAAACATTTTGATGTAAAATTATCATATGACACGCGCTGTCAAAAAATTATCAGAACTCATCTAGAGCCAAGCTTCTGACTCTACGCGCTCTAACTCTACAAGGTCTCACTTCACAAGGTAGAGACCTTAGTCAAAATATGTGGCTTGGCCATTTCGCTACATTCACATAGGCGTAAGGTGAAAAAATTTACCTATTTACTGTTCATTACATTTCTGTTATACAACATAATTCTTGCAGTAACGACCCCAAGCGTACACACGTGTCGCAGAAAAATAACCTAGCAAAACATCTTACGAGAAATTTTATCACAATATTCCATTCCACATTCTTAAGCAGTGAGACGAGTTACCGACCTTTTACCACTCTAAATTAACATGATATTTTCCTCGATTTTCTGGAGCAAAATTGTTGTGTATGCCTTAATTTGTAAAATATTCTTTTTAGCATTTAATTTAGAAGTACGGTGCCAACGTGAGGAAATTCTTAGAATGCCATTTTTATTTAAAGTTAGGATGTATTAAAAAAAAAAGTAAAAAAAAAATATTATGAATATGAAGTTTGTTATTGTTTTTAACTCTCGGAATTAAAATTTAAGTAAAAAGTGGTACTGGGATTATTTTTCATAAGTTAAAGTCTTATAACTCTGAATAAACTATGAATGGATATTTTTTTACGTCATCGAGGAACGTCTTTATATCTTGGACGGAGTTAGGCTGGCTAGACTATTAGCCGGCAAATCTGTACGCACAATGGCCCGAACATACACGGGCTAAGTGCGGAAAGCGGAGCCCATAACCATAACCATAACCATAACGTCTTTATATCTTTAGGTATTTTTTTTAAAACTCTTTTACTACTCAATTGTTGTCCGATATTTTATATTGCATTCATACGAGCAAACAAGACTTTGTACGTGCATCGTAGTTTTAGGTATTGTTTCCTCACCACGAGTATTCGCCTGTATTTTAACAAAAAAAATATTTATGAAAATTTCTTTAGTATTTTGTTACATTACTGGCAAATGCTTGCGGCGAGGGACACAATATGAGATACAGCACATAAGTCCATCACCAACATTGAAAAAGCTATTAAAAATACAATTTTAACTTACAGTACAATACAACAATACTTTATTGCACACCAATAAATGTTTACAAAAAGGAAACAAAACAAGTACAATTTATAAATAACGGTAGACAACAGGCGTGTCGCAAATTTTATTGGATGTGGCTGTTAATTATTTGATGTCAATGTTTATTAATTGTTGCATGGTGAAACCAATTAATTGAAATAAACAGACAATACAAAGAAGCGATCTGTACCAGACAGCCTTTGGGTAGTGAGGTTGATGAAACATTTTACTTTGTGTAGCAGAAGGCAAAGGGAACACATTGAAAAGTATCCGTAACTGGATTCAGTTCTTCAGGATATATCTTGGTATCTTGGTGGTGAAATAATAAGCGGACTGTAAAACTTAAACTGGTATAATATTTCGAAGTCAAAAAGAACGAAGAAAGCAAGTCTGTTACAAGAGTCGAATAGTGAGTCAGTGAATTTTTTGAAAGCTGTTACACAGGTTAGACTGGATGAACGAACAATTTGTATATAGTGTTACCATACAAGAAATTTATACATTCGGGAATTTGATTTTATTTACGTACAGTTTAATAAATTTTTATCAAATATTTTATTTAAAAAATATGCAATTTGATTAATTATTATTAGAAAATTATTTGATTATTAAATTAATGAATTAAATAAATTTTGAATGAATGAAGTTGACCTTATGTTTACGGATTAGAAAAAGGGTTAAAAATTATAAAAAAATTAAACGTTTCGGACCACACATAAATAAAAAATAAATAAAAAATAAAAAATAAATATCAGACAACTTCACAAAAATCGATCTAGTCGCAAATTAAGCTCAAGAAGGCTTGTATTATGGGTACCTACTAGACGACGATATACATACTTATATAAATAAATACGAGTATATACTTAAATACATAGGACAACCATGACCCCGCACAAATATTCGCATATTCGACACATAGATACCAACAGAAAACAAGAAACAGTTAGTTACAGGTATACATTTCAATTAAACAATAATTACAAACATTGTAAAGGAATATCTATTTCAAAATTAACTTTTCCTTCAATCCGATTTACCAATTCATCAAAGCAATTATTAAAAGCTTATCGGAAAATAGTCTCAATTAACAAGTGGAACAAAACTTCGTCATTTAGTAGGTATTTACTAATGATACTCGTCAATTATAACCATACATTAGCCATTTCCATAATTGATAGCTCGGCGAAATATAGAGGTAGGTACTCAATCATAGTGCTATCCGAATATAAGTTGATTAATTCGTACTTAACTACCTGGCCGCAACCCCTACCCAAATAGCGGGCTTGTGATATTCTCGCTTATATTTATATATAACTAGATAAAAAAATATAAACATATACAAATTCAGCCTAAGGGTACACTACTTTTTTTCGGGTTTAATGTAACCTATGTAGGTATTAATTTAGAATGACAGCTGCCTTCATAAAGGAAGATAAAGTATAGGAAGATAATTATTGGTATATTTTACGGGACGGGATTTTATTTTTACCATTTCACATTCAGTAAAAGTATCGTTGTCCGAAAAACTTTGCCCGTCACATTATTCACTTCCCCTATGAGTTGTTATGTATTTTGTTTCATAGCCCATTTTTCATTTAACCAATGGTACTTTCGGCACTGCCATCATTAAGACTTTTCAGTTTACCTTTTGAACTATCCCATCTCATTCACTTGCATTCATAAATTATTACGTATTTTGTTTTACCCCATTTTTATTTACCCAACGATATTTTTGGCATTGCATAAGAACTGCGACTACAATAGTGCGCGAGCCGATCGAGCGAAGCTAGGGCTGCGTGCCGCAGCAGCAGCCATTAAAGCGCCAAAACCGACCTGGCTGGGTTAGGTTAGGTTAGAACTGCGTCCACAACGCTCGCGAGCCGAGCGAGCGAAGCGAGCGTGCCGCGTGGCAGCGGCCGGCGAAGCGCCAATGCGAAACTGTTGTATTAGGTTAGGTTCTGACAAAAATTATATAGCCCATTTGAGAAAAGCTGTCTAGTTAAATAACCGAATCTTTACATCAGACGAATGAAATCAAGGCCATACAAAAAAGTCGAATAATTAATAAACCGAAACGTTACATCAGAAACTGATATTACGGACAAATGAGATATAGGGAAACACCTAAACAATTAATGCCTAATCTTCAAAAATCGAAAAGACTTTTCGGACAAATGAAAAAAAGTTAAAATGATATTTGTCGAATAGGTTTTGTCGAAACGAAAATCGGACTCACGTTTTTAGTGTTTCAGATAGGTAACAATATTCTATACTTCCCAGAACACCTTGACAAACATTTGAACAGCGTAATCGACCTAAAATATCTATTGACATTTCTTAACCTATATAAATCTGTTAAGGAAAGGAAGTAGCACAAAAATCAGACTTAATTAAATTATTCCCCTACTTTAAGTCCAAATATTGTGAAAAGATCTCGGTCCAATTTTTATCCGTTTTCCACGAGGATTAAATTTTGGTATAACTTTAGCCTTTTGGGGGGATAAAATTCTTGAGTTTACACAGCTTGATAAAAAAATTGAATAAGCCCATAACTTTGGGCCTCTGGGAGGGCGGGCACACGTTGGCCATCAAATTAAAAGAGATTATGCTTAGAAAAGTCATTATTCTTCGGAACAAATGCCCTTTTTATGGCTTCTTTGCGGAATCATAGGTTTTACGATTATAAACTTCAACATCGTGCTGATTTATAAGAGAGACTCGGATCTTATTTCTCGAGGCCTTGTTAGATATTACTTGTAGATTAACGGTTGATAATTTGGGGGAATCATTGACATTGAAAGATTACTTAAAATAAAGTCAATTTGATACAACTGAAGTTAAACATGAGTAATTCGGTTTCAAAGTAACAAAATATCATAGAAATCAGTCATACACCTTAAAAGGTAGGACCGATTTCAACTAAGTATTTTCGGTACATATTAACAGTTATCCACGGAAGGGTATAAGATACTTTTATCATACTACGGTAAAGCAATAAAGATGGTTATGATTGTAACTTTTATTTTTCGATTTGTGTTTTTTCGGTTTTTGCGATTGATGTTTCAGGTGCCTTCTAGAACGTATTATATTATATATTATATTAACGTATTTATTACAAATCTAATTAAATGTAACTAAATCCCCCACGAACACAAGCTAAGGACGTAATCACAAAACCTAATTACCCTCCCTTGTTACAGATTTGGACGAAATCGCGGCGCTTTAGGATGGATCACAGTATGAAACCAGAGAAAGTTCAGCGATTGTAAATAGATTCATAGATAGGTAGATTGTACAAAATGTATAGTGTAAAGTGTATGGGAAGAACTCTGATCGCTTTTCTCTTGCTGGCCGTGTCGACGGCGCCGACAGCTACACAGAACACAGTTCTTTCAGGTAAGAAATACGAAGTAAGCTCAAAAATGTTGTACCTACCTAAGGTATGTTATGTACTTTTGCTATGGACCTAGAAAATAATGCCTCTCATACAGTTCATAGAAATGTAATGAATTCAAACGAAAATATGAGATGGAGACATTTTAGAAACACGTGAAGACTTCTCAAGTTTTTGATTGTCTTATCACCAAACTTCGTTGTTAATACTCGTATATACATAGTTGCCTCCCTTAACTTTTTATCAAAAACGTTATAATTGCCAGGACTGTGGAGTCATCCGTAGAGTGTAGTGTTAATAAATAGATTAAATAAAAGACTGCTTGATCGACAGGTTACATCAGTCACCTACTTTATTGAGTGTAAAAGAAAACACATTTTTTTAGACCATACTGACGCCTTTTAGGCTGCTTCTACGTCGTGTTCTGCAACTAGTTTATTGTTTATCAAAATTTAGAGCATTGTGTTGGTAATACAGATTGGCTGGATCGACTCCAGTTTAGACTGCAGCATCAGTAGGTATCGAAATACATGTTCCTATCGTATTCGTATTGTAATTAATAAATTGTTGGGCTTCCATTTCATTCCAGTTAAAGGAATCAAAACATTTTACATTACATACATGGATTCGCTAGAATAGTCTATTATTTACCCAATTCACTATCCCAACTCTGTAGCCCACTCCACGCGCCATGCGTCCACTTCTATTTGCGTTGCCCGCAGATAAAAGGTTTGAACACTGGTAAGCATTAACGCTTCACTAAATTCACTCACACTTTAACTAACGCGTTCACGCTATCGTGCGAATTATCGCACGGTAAAAATATTTCAGACTTTTTTCTTTGTTTTCATGTTTCTTTATTATACCTATCTACAAGTAAGTTGTATTAACGGTTAAATATTTATTTTGATCTGAATTTGAAATTTAATATACGTACATATACATTGAGGTTATTAAATTCTATTAAAACTAAAAAGTAACGAACGTTATTAATATTATTCAAGCACTACGTTTTCTGAACTTATCGAAGGAAAGCTATCTTGTCAGTATCCATACATGCTATACTTATATGGACGCTAATTGAAAAAAAAAAAACGTTAAAAATGCCGATGATAGGTTTTATAAAATCTGAAAAAGGTGTTTTTATGTCAATTTTGATCTAAATTAAAATTGTATTTTCAAGCAATACTCAGATAATTCAATTTCTAAATTAATTTCGCATAGCCACAACTTTCACGTTAGCGCAAAAACTCGCAGTCACGCAAAGGGAAGCCAGGTTAGGTTAGAGTTTATTTTGAACCCCATTCGACCACGCCCGGGCAGAAAGGTCACTCCACATACCCTGCCCTTTAGACGTCGGGCTCTCAATTAAAATATCACTGCATACCTTGTTACAATGAATCAAACTTTTTATCTGAAATATTTATTTCATCGGGTATTTTTAGGTAACTTCTTTTTAACTGGCACTACTCAATCGCATTACATATAAAAATGAATCCAACATTTTAAAGTCAGATAACTCCAAATTTGCGCCAGTTGATCTGACATTTTTAAATGGGCAGAATTGTTGGAGTCTTTTTTGCATAACAAGTAACGAGAATCGTGACATTTCGAATTCATATTGACACGATGAAGATAAATGCAAAATACGCTGTTTCGTGATATTTTATGGGCATAACGAAACGTGTCAAAGTTATAGGTACGTAGGTAATACATATTATGGTGGTAGTATATATATTTTTTTTTATTCTAAATAGCCATGCATTTAACCTTGATTGCACGTGATGTTAAGTGATAACAAGGCCTAAGATGGAGCATGTTTGGCTAGAAGATGCCTATTCACTCTCGACTTGAAGAGATCCAAGTTAAATTTATCGGGGAACAGGTGCGCAGGAAGAGAGTTCCATTCCTTAGCTGTCCTCATAAGGAAAGTAGACGCAAAGCGTTTCGTACGTATCAGTGGTATATCGACAACATACGGGTGGAATCCAAGTCCGCGCCGAGTGTTGTATTGTCTGAACGGAGACGTTGGAATTAATTCGTGCGGTCCTAGTGTTCACTCACCAAAGTGTATCCGGTAGAAAACCGATAAACAGGCGACTTTCCTGCGGTGTTCGAGATTTTCCAGCTTTTTCTGAACTAAGGCAGGGTCGCCAATGAGCTTCTTCGCACGTTTGTCAATTGAATCCAAGGCGGCCAGTTGGTATTTGGCGGACCCATCCCAAAGATGGCAGCAGTACCTACTCCATGCATGATCAGACTTGCGCCTGATATAATTGAAGCATCTGTCCCGGCGTGAAGTACCGCCTCACCTTAGATAGAAGTTTTTTTGCTGCAGTTGTAGCCAAGGATTCAGTGTATTGGCCGAAGTTCAGATTAGATGATATTATCATCCCAAGAAGCTCTAGGTGGTCTGAAATCGGTACGGAACACAACATTTTACAACGATTAACGTTACTCGCTGGAGCAGTATGTTGGTATTCACGAAAATAGGAACTTTAAATCCATATGCATGTGACCAGTGCGTCTCATAACACTCAAAGGAGGCATTCTGTTACAATCCAGGATACCTACTAGTTTAAGCAACCAACGTAGTGCAACGACTTAAACTCACTTTTGTAGCATAATGGTTGCAAGACAGTCGCATATCCGAAGAAAACAGTGGGTTGTCCAGTGCTCTCAAATGAAGAAGGTATCGAATGTGAGATCAAAGCAAATAGAATCAATAGACAATGCTTATAAATCAAGATCCTTGGGTCATTTGTTTACAAACGGTAAAATACGTAGGTACAAAAAGGGATAACCCTACCTTGAAACTGAGAAAATATCATGAGAAGTTTTATAATAAATTACAAAAAAATCTGTGTAGCTTTAATCTACCAGATTTAGATACCTTCCCGTAATACCTTTAAAGTGCTCCCGTAACTATTTTATCAACTGCCTAAATAAGCCGGTGAACGGGCACCCGATCTGTCTTCCAACCACGCGGAGCTTATTACCTAACTACCTAATATCTCAACAGTACCCTCATACTATTCATATATAACTCTTATATGACCATAACAAAGGAAGGACAGATAAAAGCATGTCCTGAATTCAAAATGAACTGAATAAAGCATATTATTTGAGTTTTGCCAACGACCCGTGGACCGGGGAAGTTTTATTAATGCTTGTCAGTTTATACTTTTACTTTATGGCCAAATGTTATGGTGAGGGTAATTATGATGTTTGTTTTTTAATGATGGTTGCCAACTAGGGCAGTCGGTGACGAAATTTTATTTGGAAAGGGAGCGAAGAATCAATATTTAAAACGAAGTCAGGTTTGGTCATGTTTGTCTCGGTAATTAAATGAATAACTGATATAATTATATGGGTTCTATTTAATGAACACGACTTTAAAACAGTATATAATTAACATAGAAAAGACTATACGAAAATAATTGATACTGACGAAATAAAATAAAATAAATAATTATTAAGGGACAAACTTACACAAATCGCCATTGCATCATGCATCTCAATTTACATACTTTAACTTATTTATGAAGTTTAATTAATTATTGTATCATAATCTAATTTTTCTAATAACGACATTATTATGTTATTCTACACGATGATTTTTAATCGGTGCTCAGGTATCAACTTTTCTAACTCAGTAATTGATGGCGGTCACGTTAAAGTCGTAATTACATGAATACAAACTTTTATTTTTCTATGATAATGTTTATCCTGTAACCAATTTTGTCTTAAATTCCTTGTCACCGTACTAATCTGTATCGGTGAGCTTACGACCTCTTTAATAATTTAATGGGAAAGACAATTTATGAGTAATATACTTGTCATTGTCATTACATAAACAAAGTCGTAGAAAATTTCGTAAAATTTCCCGCCAAAGCGATGTCACTTGACGTAGGTATCGTATCGTACTTCAATAATTTATGTAGACGACGATGTATCTAGTGGTTATTGTTTTAACTTTTAATTAATTTAACAGTGAGGTAATTGCTCGAAATCTCGCGTATTAGGTAAGTTTAATTTTAGCTAAATATTAATATTTTTCTACTCCTGATCACGGATTAAGAATCATCGTGTATTTCTGTGTTATGTGAATTTTTATTTTTATTTAATTACCTAACAATATTTTCCCTAAAGTTATATTTTTAAATGTTTTGGTAAGGTAAGGTGTGTATTATAACAATCCAAAATATTGTATGGTCTCAGAGAAAAAAAAACGACCGTCTTATTATACAAATATAAGTAAACATAATGTTTTATTTTTGGCATGAGAAGAATATTTATGTTGTCAATCCTTTCGAATCATAAAAATGACTAGCTTCGATTGTATGACCATGTATGCTTTTCTCTAAAACAGAAAAATGTTTAATTCTTTTAGTCCGTATGATCTATTTTTACTTATTATGAGATTAAGATGACTTAATGGTGCCAAAACACATCTAAAGTCTCGCTTCTGTCATTTCTTGAAAAGCCACTTTCAGAGAAAAATGTGTATAACTGGATGCTAGCTCTTTTCTTGACCGGTTATACCTAAACGTACCTCACATATTTTTTAAAAGAGCAAAGTGCATGCACGTCAAATTGCCGTCAAGCCCAACGAAACTACGAGAGTAAAGTATGCGAATTCCGGGATATTCTTGCAAATTTCTTATTCATCTCTCAAGCTCAACTCAAGTGCTAGTGCCCGGAAATCGGTTTATCGATCACTCAAGTAACGAGTATTTTACTATTATTGATTTGAACTTTACGATGGCGCAAGTAAACATCTGTTTTCCACCCGGGTGTTTATGGGTTCCGTCAGTTTATAGCAAGGAATTTTAGTTAGGCCAGAACAATGTCTGCATTATACGAGCTTGTTACTGGTTATGGTTGCCGGCACTTGGGGTGGTAAAATATTTAATTACAGGGATAAATACTTGGTATGTAATACTTTATACGCCTAGTATACTTTAGATTAGACTACTACTGCAAATCCCAAAAAAAACCCTTTGTTTATACATTTCAGCGTGTCATAAACATTTTCAATACTACATTATTATTGTATGTAATTTATGATTAAATTCAAAATTATAATTGACACAAGTTTTTAAGCCTAAAGCAGTAAAATATTGCCTGCTAATTTGCAGCCTCTGGCCTTCTATGAAGTGGTTAATTATGTATTTGTAATCCGGTACAAAAATAGCACGTCTCCGTAACGGTTATGTCCAGAGCCTTTGTCGGTGTTATGACAAAGTTTCAAGGCCGCCACGACGCGTCTGGCATCTTAAATTAGAATACTTGCTAAAGCAGTTGATATCACTTCACTGCTTTTAAAATATCAATTATTAGTATATGTACTTGCACGTATTTTTTTAATACGTGCAGGTAAAAATACTAGGTACATATTTCTAATCCAGTACAAAAAAAGCACGTCGCCATAACGGTTATGTCCAGAGCCTTTGTCGGAGTTATGACAAAGTTTCAAGGCAGCCACGACGCGTCTGGCATCTTAATTATGATACTTGTTAAAGCACTTGATATCACTTCACTGCTTTTAAAATATCAATTAGATGTATAAATACTTGCACGTATTTTTTTATACGTGCAAGTAAAAATACTAGGTATATATTTCTAATCCGGTATAAAAACCGCACGTTGCTGTAACGGTTATGTCCAAAGCCTTTGTCGGAGTTATGACAAAGTTTCAAGGCCGCCACGACGCGTCTGGCATCTTCACTGATGAGAATAAGTTTATTAGATACTTTGTGGTCTCCGGCGTATGAAACATGATCTCTTGTTGGTAAAGTATTTTATTGTTGCGGTTGCTGTTATAGGATATGTAATTGGTTGTTAGCTGTTAGATTTTGTTGTTAGATTCGCTTTATTTACTTTTAGTTTTAATGCTTATAGGTTACTTACAGTCTGACCAAAAAGAGTAGAAATTAAAAAGTGACAATACTGTAGTGTCGTCCCCGTTTTCTTAGATAGATTAGAAAGGGATGAAACAACAGAATTGCCACTTTTGAATTTCTACGCTTTTTGGTCAGATTGTAACGCCTGGGCCTTCATTAGACGTTTGACATTGGCACCTATCCGCCACTATATTTCTACTTTAGCATTAGGGAGCTATAGGTAATTCGACCATTAGGTTTTTTTTAGATACTTATATAACAATATACTCTTCACTCCATTTTGATTACTATATTTAAACATATAAATATTGACAAATAGGTTAATTGTAAAAGAAAATTGTATTGTGATCCACTGCAACGTAAGCAGGAATTGAATCAGCGACCCTACGTGTTCGGCGTAATGCTTTTCCAACTGAGCTATCACATTGTTACTTCGTTGACATCAAATCTTTGATTCTATGATCCTACGCTACGAGCACCCTCTGCGTCATTGTTTACATTAATTTTTTCTGTCATAATTAACCTATTTGTGTAAATATTAAACAATTAATGTGGTATTTAATTTTCATATTAAAAAATATATATATATAAAAAAAAAAAACAAAAAAACGTACGCCTTTATTATGCGTGCGATATGAAATTTCAAGGTAGAAAATAGTCCAAGTCGACTTTTACGATAACGCAAAAATATGGCATGTATTTAACGCGGCGACAAATTAATCAGATTTAGGGATTTATAAAAAATTAAAGGGGATAGCAAAAATAATAAGTTGGCGACTAATTGCGGAGACTATTAAAGTAAAAAGTAGCAGCTAAGTAATCAATTTTCGGCTTTGTTTCAATATAAACTAGCATCGAGTTATTGTTTTGGCGACTGAATTAACTAATTAAGCGGAAACATGACAGCGGATAAAAAGTTGAAAATGGCCTACTCTAATTGTTCAATGGAGATTACATATAAAATATTCCAAGGTCATAAAAAAAATACTTTGTGCGACAATTTAAGAGCTTTAATCAAAGTTGAAAATTGCATGTATAAATAATAATTTTGGTCTATAGTTTTATTTAGTGGCTCTGATTTTGGTCAATTTTTCGTCAGGTGTGATGTCATAGTGACACCTATTTTTTATGATTATATCGTATAGAATACGTTAAAATAAACGTGTTTGTATGGACAACTTTTTTCTAAACTTAATAATTACCGAGATATGGACTCCTAAAACCGACAATATTTTTTTGGATATTGTGTCAGACTCTGCCTTAGCTCCGGCGCTGCGGGAAGTGCAGCCCTTCCGCCCTTGCGTGACAAAGCACGGTCGCCCGTACTCCGTTCCGCAGCTTCGGCTTGTTGGTCGCCTTCGGCGACCAGCCTCAGCCGCTCCGCTCCGCACGGCTCCCGAGCTTTGTCACGGCGGGCGAGGGCTGCTCTCCCTCCGCGCCTCCGGCTTTTTATATACACTCTAGGGGTAGGGCAGACAAGACCACGTGGAATCGGGGTTGACAGCTTCGGTTCTGAGGCAAGTCTTATAATAATGCAATGCTTATTTTAGCGTAGCGTGTTTTAGCTAGATTCGGACTAAAATAAGCGTGTTTTGTATGGGCAAAACATTTTTACCTAAAAAACGCTTATCGCCGTTTTCATTAAATTATGGTTTCGAAAACTAAAAAAATAACTCCCCATTACTTTTATATAGTACCCATTTTAATATTTAAGCTGCCAGCAAATCAAAGCCCAAAATGCTTTTTTAGATGGAGACCTGTAGTGGCCACTAATATAAAGTTTGTTATCCTTCTGCTAATATTAGTCGCCAAGTCATTATTTATAGTACCTCACCTATGATTCAGTAATCTTGTTTATTATTTCTGCTACCTTAAAGTAGCTGCCATTATTTGAATTTTAAAATATCCTTAGTTTAAAGCTCATTTAATATAAATGATTGCCAAAATATTTAATCGCTGACAAGTTATTATTTTAGTTGCAAATAGTTTGCTGCTCTTTAATTTTTCTGTCGCCGCGAAAATAATAAGCCCAAAAATATTATTAGAAAAGTTGAATTCATCCCGCACTGAGAGAAAAATTGGCCGACAAAGCACAATAAATGCTTTGTCATTTTTTTTGTTGTCATAAGAGCAATAAGCTTTGTCGCGAAATCAAAACGAGCTTATTGCCATCGACAACTTTTTTATTGCTAACCGTAAATCAACAGTTTATTGTATCGGCAACAACATTTACATTGCTACCAGAACAACCTATGTTACATTTGCCATGGCATTCATGTAATATTGCTAATTTATGAAGGTTAGACTTAGCTTCTACAACAAAGCATCTGTATTTTGTCGTAGCGACCAAACCACTTTGCTATTTTATCAAATTACGTGGTTTGTTACTGCAACAAAGCGTTTCTGTTTGTTCCAGTTACAATATAACTTTGCAATGTTATCAAAGTTTTACCTTGTTGCTGGAGCAAAGGTTTTATCATTTGCTGCAGGTACAACGTGCTTTGCTAACTTATTAAAGTTAGATTTAGCTTTTATAACAAAGCAGTTATATTTTGTTGTTCTAACAACATCACTTTGCTCATTTTTAAACTAAAACGATTTGTTACTGCAACAAAGCGTTTCTGTGTGTTCCAGTTACAATATAACTTTGCAATGTTATCAAAGTTTAACCATTGTTGCTGGAGCAAAGCTGTTATCCTTTGTTGCAGGTACAACGTGCTTTGCTAACTTATTAAAGTTAGATTTAGCTTTTATAACAAAGCAGTTATATTTTGTTGTTCTAACAACATCACTTTGCTCATTTTTAAACTAAAACGATTTGTTACTGCAACAAAGCGTTTCTGTTTGTTCCAGTTACAATATAACTTTGCAATGTTATCAAAGTTTAACCATTGTTGCTGGAGCAAAGCTTTTATCCTTTGTTGCAGGTACAACGTGCTTTGCTAACTTATTAAAGTTAGATTTAGCTTTTATAACAAAGCAGTTATATTTTGTTGTTCTAACAACATCACTTTGCTCATTTTTAAACTAAAACTATTTGTTACTGCAACAAAGCGTTTCTGTTTGTTCCAGTTACAATATAACTTTGCAATGTTATCAAAGTTTAACCATTGTTGCTGGAGCAAAGCTTTTATCCTTTGTTGCAGGTACAACGTGCTTTGCTCACTTATTAAACTTAGATTTAGCTTTTTTAACAAAGCAGTTATATTTTGTTGTTCTAACAACATCACTTTGCTCATTTTTAAACTAAATTTGTTCCAGTTACAATATCACTTTGCTATGTTATCAAAGCTTTATCTTGTCGCTGGAGCAAAGATTTTATCCTTTGTTGCAGGTACAACGTGCCTTGCTAACTTATTTAAGTTAGATTTAGCTTTTATAACAAAGGAGTTTTCTTTTGTTATTCTTACAACATCACTTTGCTCATTTTAAAACTAAAACGATTTGTTGCTGCCACATAATGATATTGTTTGTCAAAAACAATATCACTTTGTAGTTTTTATAACAAAGCAGTATAACTTATTGAAGTTAGACTTTGTTGCTGTACACTCGACGTCAAATCAATTGGATCTTTTTAACAAGTTATAAGCTGACGACAAATTTAAGCACTGTTACATTATTTCCCACCCCGATATCTATATTCATTTAGTTAAACCATTTTAATGAACCCGAACACGACTCTGCTGAAAGTTTGTGTGGAGTAGGAGGCCTATATACCCAAAGAGGGGCCAAGCTGTAAAAGTTTTTTAGTGATAGAATAGTTTTAATATATTTTATGTAAATGCATGGAAATAAAGGCTATATTATTATTATTTTCAAGATTCAAGTGGTGCTTTTATACGTATAAAGTCTGTGGCCTGTAATAAAGCGCATCACGCACAGACCGAATAGATTTTCGGTCTGTGTTTGCTGTAATAGGTATGTATTTTACTGTGATATATATTGGGACAGCTCGGGTTCAGATTAAAAACTCTCTTTAGGCTCCTTGTTTTATTCGTTTTGCATTTTCAATTCCGCTTCACACAATATACATCTATCTAGTTTACAGCTAATGCCAGCATTATAAACTAAAACACAAAACTCTTTAAATTATCACAGCGTCGTCTATTTATAGTTTGTCAAAGGACTGTCTCATTTCAAACATAGACAGGCATCATACTATATTTGTCTTACACTTAGTACCTTCTAGCACCCAAAAGAAAATGACGAGTTTATACGCACGCACGTGCTATCGTATATATCTGTGGCATGTAAGTACTTATTGTATTTACTTACAGATGCGCTCCGTAGATATTGACGAAACTTAACAGAACTTACAAGCGTAGGTATTTTCGACCAAGTGACTTACTAGGTAGCTCTTGTTTTTAGGGTTCCGTACCTCAAAAGGAAAAAACGGAACCCTTATGAGATCACTTTGTTGTCCGCCCGTCCGTCTGTCAAGACCCTTGTTCTCGGGAAAACGCGTGGAGGTATCGAGTTGAAATTAAAACCAAATACTTAAGTCTACGGACCCTTGAAGCCGTAAAAAAATCAAACATCTTGGTTAACGTAAAAAAAAGATAAGGCCGTTTATGCCGCAAAAAACGTATATTTCGACCATCTCAAGGGAATCACAATTTACAGGGTATTTTCCGTTGACCTAGAACTATGAAATTTTACAAACAGTAATACTGTCTTTTACTACAAGTATTGGGTAAAATCTGAAAACTATACATTTGTGATTAATTAATCATAAAAAATATAGTCCTTTTCGAAAATTATTTTTGGAGAACTCGGTTGTGTTAATTTTGCACCTCATGCAAACTTAACCCGGCCAGTTAAGATGGGATAAATGTTTGTACGGAACCCTCGGTGTGCGAGTCAGACTCGCACTTCGCCGGTTTTTTATGTTAATTTTAAATTATGGATTGACAAGAAAAATATTATTGTCTGTAAAGTCGGTTTACTTAATGATATGCGAAAAAAGTTTGCATATCAACTTTTTTAAAAGAAAAACAACCTGGCAATTTAGAGTATTGACATAATAGTCCCTAATAAAAAAACCGGCCAAGTGCGTGTCGGACTCACGCACAAAGGGTTCCGTACCATTTATTTATGAAATTAAAGGCCTTTTGTTTATTTTATATTTGAGTTGATTTAATGAAACGGTTTACGATTTATATTATATAAAAAAAACTACTTACTAGATCTCGTTCAAAACAATTTTGGTTGGTAGTTTTTATAGTAATGTACATCATATGTTTTTTTTAGATTTTTCATTTTCTTATTTTAGAAGTTAGAGGGGGGGGGGGGGGCTACTATTTTCCACTTTGGAAGCGTCTGTCACGCAAACTATTCGGTTTAGAAAAAAAATATTTTAGAAACCTTGATATCAGTTTTGAAGACCTATCCATAGATACCCCACACGTATGTGTTTGATGAAAAAAAAAATTTTGAGTTTCAGTTCTTAGTATGGGGAGCCCCCAATATTTACTATTTTTTTTTTATTTTTGCATCAAAATCTTAATGCGGTTCACAGAATACATCTACCTACTAAGTTTCAACAGTATAGCTCTTATAGTTTCGGAAAAAAATGGCTGTGACATACGGACGGACAGACGGACAGACAGACATGACGAATCTATAAGGGTTCCGTTTTTTGCCATTTGGCTACGGAACCCTAAAAAATGACATTAAAAGTTTAGGATCCAGTAACCAATGGATTCGACATTCGCGTAGGTATACCCGTTTCATCATGCTGAACAACTTACTACAGGTTTGAGTGCAATTGATGTTTATTATTATTTGGGCATCTGAGTCAAAAAAGAGATGACAGGTCACGTGGTTAGCGTAACAGACCGTAACAGACATTTTTTCGTGCGCGCAACTGGTCATCGATTCGATTTATAAGACTTTATCACGTCAAACTGTGAGAAATAATAATTGGTTGAATAGCGCCAAAACATAAAATATGTAAAATTTGCATAATTTTGGTTACTACTAAGTACAATTTGGCTATTTTTCATGTAGTTAACTAGTTGAGCTATTTATAACTTATAATTTTTAACAAAAAAAAGAACCGACTTCAGTAAAACTAAAAAAGTTCTAGTGGCCATCTGTGGTGTTCATCATCAGTTTCCTTACACCAAATCCTATTTACTGAATGTAAATTCTTGACTTTATCAATAAATTACCGAAAGCGCCGTACATGTCCCTATAACATTTGAAGAGTTCCCACGATTTCTCCAATCATCAGATCCCGACTTAGTGCCAACGGGACCAACTCGGAGTTTATACCCTTTCGATTAAAAAAAAAAATTGAAAATCGGTTCACGGTTCTCGGAGATATCGAGTAACACACATACAAAAAAAAAATAAAAATAGTTCGAATTGAGAACCTCCTCCTTTTTTGAAGTCGGTTAAAAATAGTTGGCGGATTGACGCCGAAGAAAGAAAGATACCGAAATATATATTTTTGCGGTCATAAAACTTGTTGCTGACTGATTTGTCAATAGGTATTATACAATAAATGTTTTTTTTTAATGCATGTGCGATATTTTTACGCGAGTGTACAAGGTTTAAGTCGTCACAAATTTAATTTGTCAATTCGACAACCTACCGAAACTAACTTTGCAAAAATGGCAACACGCGGGCATGGGAGGGGTACGGGGTAAGGGGTGTATATGTTGTCGTTTCGTTTCGTTTATTTTGTCTTCAAATGCGAATGTCAGATGGCATTGAATGGTCGCGCGCTTATTAGTTCCTACTATTCTAGTGCTTTTATTGTGCAATATGGACATAATTCAGTTCCTTGAGAGTGCCGGTCTGCGACATTTAGCGCAGCGTATGTTGGGTAAGTGTTTATTTATTCTTATGAATGTTCTAAATATTAAAGTGAGTTTTTATGTTTATTTGTTAACTCTTTTCTTCACGCCTTAACTTTTCAACAAACATTTTCGTTTCTCTGCTAAAACACACTGCGTTGATCGGATCTTGGGCGTGATGGAGTGATATTTTCTGTAAGTCTGTATACACGGCCACGACCACAAATCAAGATATAACTGGCAGTGGCAGAGGTGCGACACAAATGTGAAAACACGAGGCGTGTTAAAATGAAACTTGTGTAAGTAGCCGTGTGTCCGTGTGTAGACATGACGGCCGGCGATTCATAGCACATTACATTAGCTACTTCTATGAGCTATGAGCACGACTACAGTGCTATTGTTTTGTACAAAAAGATGTGGATCTAAACTTGGAGTATATAATACCAAGACTTCAAGGTGATGGGTTCCAAACACATTGCGTTGCACTTTTGAGCATAATTTGTCGATCCAACAAAACTTTTGTCATATCGACAAAGGTATCTATTTAGGTACTTACTAACTAAACGGTGTTTCTGTAGCAATGTATTAACATTGTCATATCGACAAAGGTTATTAACTTGGTGTTGAATGTTGTTTCTGTAGCAGTGTACATGTGCACGTTAAGTTATCCATGATGACTCCGGTCCTAATTCTTTATTTCGACACGTTCCAGGAACACCCTACGGGTTGAGAACTTTTAAGACCGTGGAGCCTAGTGAGAGGCTGGTCTTACTCCCCTGGCCTTGGAGTGGCCCAAGAAAGCTTCGCGCTGTCGCGCGCTGAGAACCCTGCTCTTGGACCTTGGAGGACATCTGCACTACTGGCCACACCTACCGCCACTACCACGCCGCGCACTACCGAGGGACGTCGGGTATCAGAAGAACGACCAGCTCTCTAGTAGGAAGACCCAAATCTAGGCATCGGACCCTTACTTGTCTTAATCTGATTACTTAAATAGTTAACTTAAAATTAAACCTAGTAATACTCTAAATAAAATTAAATTTACAACTAAATCATTCTATAAACTTAACTAAATTCTTAAAGCTACAAACCAGTAATAGAATTATTTTAAATAATAGAATTTGCGAAATTTAAACATTCGAATTATTTTAAAATCCAGAATTATATTAAAATTTAAAAGTTTAGAACTACCTATATTAGAACGACATTCCCTTAAACGGTAGAATCACCTTAAAATAGAAGCCTTTTATTATTATTAAGCCAGAACTTTTATTATTATTAAGATTAGTTTACCGGATTTAGTTAATAAATATTTTATAAGATTCTTGATTAATTTTTATTTTATGTCCTTTTAATATACCCATAGAATAGGTAGGATATATAAAGGTGACACAGTCTGACAACATAAATCTTGTTGATTTGGCTGCAATACTGCGTCACTGTAGCAATACGTTGTGTGATATGTATATATTTTTGTCAGTCTGACAACATAAATCTTGTCGATTTGGCTACAATACTGTGTCACTGTAGCAATACGTTGTGTGATATGTATATTTTTTGTCAGTCTGACAACATAAATCTTGTCGATTTGGCTGCAAAACTGTGTCACTGTAGCAATACGTTGTGAGACACACATATATTATTGCCACTCTGTAAACATTGTCAATTTTACAGCAGATTTATGAAACTGTAGCAATATATCGTGCTACAGTCACAGATCTGCTGTAAAATTGACAACATATTTGTTACAGAGTGGCAACAATATATGTGTGTGTGTGTCTCACAACGTATTGCTACAGTGACACAGTTCCGCTGCCAAATAGGCAACATTTATGTTGTCAGAGTGACAACAATATATACGTGTCACACAACATATTGCTATAGTGACACAGTTCCGCTGCCAAATAGGCAACATTTATGTTGTCAGAGTGACAACAATATTATACATGTCACACAACATATTGCTATAGTGACACAGTTCCGTTGCCAAATAGGCAACATTTATGTTGTCAGAGTGACAACAATATATACGAGTCACACAACATATTGCTATAGTGACACAGTTCCGCTGCCAAATAGGCAACATTAATGTTGTCAGAGTGACAACAATATATACGTGTCACACAACATATTGCTATAGTGACACAGTTCCGTTGCCAAATAGGCAACATTAATGTTGTCAGAGTGACAACAATATATACGTGTCACACAACATATTGCTATAGTGACACAGTTCCGTTGCCAAATAGGCAACATTAATGTTGTCAGAGTGACAACAATATATACGTGTCACACAACATATTGCTATAGTGACACAGTTCCGTTGCCAAATAGGCAACATTTATGTTGTCAGAGTGACAACAATATATACGTGTCACACAACATATTGCTATAGTGACACAGTTCCGCTGCCAAAAAGACAACATTTATGTTGTCAGAGTGACAACAATATATACGTGTCACACAACATATTGCTATAGTGACACAGTTCCGCTGCCAAATAGGCAACATTTACGTTGTCAGACTGACAAAATAAACATTGAGTGTTGTGGTTACATTGCTACAGTGACACAGCTCTACTGTCAAATTCACAAAGTTTTTGTTGTCACACTGACAACAATACTTTACAAAACTTGTTTTGACTATATGACAACGTTGTACACATTGCTACAGTGACACAGCTCTGCTATTAAATAGACAATGTTTATTGTTGTCAGAGTGACAACAATATTTTACAAAATTTGATTTGACTTTATGACAACGTTGTATACATTGTTAATAGAAGTTGTGTTTTCAACAATTGTAAAAGTTGTTGCAGAATGTTGTTATATCAACAATAAACTGGTGACAATAATAACGTTTACTCTATAGCAACGTAACAATGTGGGTTGTGTGCCGTTAAAGTTTTATTGTTAGATCGACAGTATTTTTCTCTCAGTGCGTGTTTATACAACCAGCCAATTAAAAAAAAACCAAGGGTTTGCACAAAAATGTCAAAACCAATGTGCAAAACGAAATACTGGAAACTAATTTATAGCCACTAGTAAAAACCAGCTTGCACCGATTTTATTAAATCAATCACTGAGTGCTGCAGCGTAACGAATTCTATTACGAGTGTTCAGCCAACGTTTGAGAGTGACAGATTGGCCCAAAAACAACATCGTTTATATGGAAACAAAAATACTGGGACAAATTGGAGACGGCTGCGGTACGCAAATCTGAAAATTTACAATAACAGACTGACAGAAATGTCTTTGGCATGTATTACGGGGCATATAAAAATGAAAGTTTGCCCTAACCTAATCAACAAAAATAATAACTTGGCAGCTAAATTCATAAGTTGGCATGAAATACAATTGGCATTTAAAGGGCCATAAAAGAATAAATAATCTAACCTAACCTACAAGCATAATAATTTGGAACTTTTGGTATCGATGCCAAGCGTTGCTTTTAGATGCCAAGAAATTAGATGACAAACTTATTCTTTTAGCTGCCCAGAGAATAAAAACATTATTCCAGAAAAAATATCAATAAAAAATCATATACGGCACCTTCTGGTTACCCTCGCCATCGTAGACATCATCAAGTCAATTATTAATAACCACAAATGCAGAAATAAGAGGTGATAAATATAGGTAAACTTAAACGCAACTATATTGAAAATTATATTGGCGTGTCAGCCGCTAAGGGAGCAGGCATACCCAAGACATGACTATTTAATCACAGACAGGATCGGTAAGCACTTTAGTGGTTATAAACTTAACACGTGAAATGACATCAGAGAACATTGCAAATACGGTATTTGATGACAACTCGAATCAGCTCTATTTATGAAAAGTCAAAAAAAAGTCTGTTAGTATGAAGTTTCTATGAAAATACTGGCTTGTGAAGTCATAAAAATCACATCTTCTTGTAAGTTTTTGTGCAATTAGAAATAGTAAAATTTCCAAAAGTTAGTGATAGTTTATTTAGTTCCGTGTATTTTTGAATGTATTTTTAGTGGTTTCAATGACACAATTTATTTTTAGTATAGTCCAATACCGTATTAAATACCAAGACGAGCTCACTACGCACCGCTAGCCGCGTTAATAGTCTACACAACAGCGTGCACCAGCGCATAATCTCTTCCTGCTTCTCTAGTTCGGCTCGCGTTCCTACCTTGTTCAGGGCCTTAATCTAATCTCTATCTAATCTTATCAATCGCACCCGTAACCAATCAATTGCGTCTCATTTATCACAAACAACCAATAAAATATCGTACCGGAGAATTAGCGACCTATTGAGTCTCATTTATCACAAATAATTAATATAACAATATCTAATATTTGGTGCTAAGGCTAAACCTAACTTTAGTCCTAAAAGTGCTAAGATTGCTAAGTTAAAAAAACAGCTGTTATAAATATTCCAACCTGGATGCACATAGAGGTACGATACAATAAATTAGCTTAATTTCTACACTGAAATCCTCTTATGAAGTTCCTTGTACTTAACGTCCGCACAACCATTGATAAAAAAATCGATACTTGCCCTAACAAGTTGCTAATAACAACGTGAAAGTTTGAAGTTCACATAGGTGCTTAGTATATTCAAACTTTCCGGGTTTCATACGAGGAACTTTTGTTTGGGAACTGTAACCAAATCGATGTTAATTTCGCGTTTGACCTATGGAAGCGAAGGACGGGAAAACTTAAAAATTCTGAAGTTTTGTTTGCCCTAAAGCATTTTTGATCCAATGTTTTTATAATTCAGAAAGAGAATTTCGGCGTAAATGTATCCAGTTATATAGATTTTTACGGTTGTGTTATATATGTATTTGGTGTAGGTATATATTATATCCGGATATTCCGGATGTATGAATCCTAAAAAAAAAACGTTTAACAGCCCAGTGATTTTCAAAATTCGAAGTAATGATGCTTTGAAAAGTTTTTTGTGATCCTAAATGTGAAATTGTATTGTATTCAGTCGAAATTGTCACTTAAATTAGTATGTTCATAGATTGAGAACATGATCATCATCATTTTCTTTAATAGATAGCGTTTCATTCCATACAATCTATCAGATTCCATAATTATCATACCTCGTAGGTATAACTGCATTATTAAGAGCAATCTAATCAAAAGCAGCTGTCAATTTAAGTATAATTATATTTTAACTTAAGCTAAGTAGTAAAATTTCGTACAAGAATGGTTTGACACTAAGCCGACAGTAAGCGACAAGTAATTCTTGCACTAAAATCCCCGGGGTGTGATAATTATAAAGATGCAAAGAAAAAGAGTGGAATACTGAAATACTAACAAATAATACAAAAGGCTATTCCCTACAAGAAAACTCACGAACGAAAAATGAAGTATGAACTTGGTGACCATTGCGGCGATCGAAGTAAAAATGCGTCACAAAAAAATTGATTTAATTAAAATAAATGGCAGTTTCCCGCTGAACCATAAAACTAAGCGATCTTATCGCATTCAGGAACATAATAGAAATGATTGCCGAGCCGGTAAATCATAAGGCAATTGTTAAACTTCGTAATACCTCCAATTAACGAGGTCTTCGAGAGGGTTTCGTTTTGACCATTTCGACATCATGATACTTACGTTGAATTTCTAAAGAAACTTTTTATTAATCGTTTTGTTGAGATGGGTTTCATTTTGGTCGTATTTTCAAACAGCCATTATTTTCACAAACTAAACTACATGATATTAATGTGGAACAATTTAAAATGTGCAGCTTGCATATTCACAAATTTTGTGATATCGTCGGGGATAATGCAATACCGCGTAAATAACAGCTTTCGATAAAGTTCTCATTTCAATAAAATACTTAGCATTTGTTTGAATATTTGTTTGTTTGTTACTGACGCGATATTGCACTATCCCCGACGATATGTGATGTTAGGACTTGGCGCAAATGTACTATAATACCTATTTACTATTTACGAAATACGAGAAATTTCAGAACGCTATATCGTTCTGCTCTGCAAATATACAGCGAACAACATAAACGAAGAAAAAAGGACATCTATTTACATGGCACTAGCATCCATCACATAAGCCGCTGCTCATTATTACAAACACATGTATCTGACTCTCACTTTCCCACAATACGAGTAAAAGAAAGAGAGAGTGAGATTGTTCAAGCTAAGCGACCCATTGGACGACCTTTGTTACGCTTTAAAGACAGCGTAAAGCGTGACATGTTATCCTTCAGTTTGACACCCATCACTGGGAGGGTATGTCTGAAGACCGTTACCTATGGAGGAAGTGATAGTGCACATGATGAAGCATGGTTTGCTTCTCTTTCCCACAAGCGCAACCTGAGACACTAGAATACAGCTCTTCCTCCTTTATCAATAGGTGCAACATTTATTTGTCAAAATTTATGCGGCCATCCTCGTCCTTCCCAGTGTTCTCAATAAAGAACACATTGGACTTATTGGTTCCTGCCCAAAGTTTTTTATTTATACTTCAGGATTCTGCCCAACGTTCTCGATTAATCACATATTCAAATTTGGCGCCTGGAGTCTAAAATTTTCGTGTTTTGCGGTTTTATTTGCTTGTTTCTGATTGGTAAGAGTATTGGCCAATACTTGGTCAAGGCCTTGCATCGAAGTTCTTTGAACTCCACGATCAGTGTCACGCCAAGCGTCCAGGATGCCACATCTTCGCTAAAGAGGTAAGTTTGATCCATACTTATCTTGGTAATCGTGCATGTTTTTTCAATGAATACCAGATTAATTTAAGCCCGAATAGTTCTAATTTATAATTAATAGTTTATTTTAGTAATTTAGGTTATTTTCGATTTTTCAAGTCCATTTTACGAAATGTGTGATTTATTGAGAACATTGGGCAGAACTGACTACTGTTTTTTGTTATAGCACTGATTGATCGAGTCGAGGGATTGAAGGTGTGTTAAGTCAGATAAACAGAAATGTTATGCCAATAGCAATTAAAGATGATGAAGATCACTAATGACGGTTAAGAAGATACACATTATACGTCGTCGCGTCGTCCCCCGATAAACCCTAGTGAGACCAGTACAGATACAGCAGCTGAGACTGATGAAGAACCTATACCATTTTCGCTGAGGTCAATCTATGAAGCAGGTAGATGTGGCAGTGGTGGACGCGGTCGCAGACGTGGTGGTTGACGTGGGGATACGTAGTGGACAAAGTGATGGCAGATGCAGTGTAGGCAGAGGACTCCAAGCTCAACTAACCCGTGCGTCGTTAAGTTTTTAAGTTTTGTTGTTAATATAGGGACTTTATATTATGATGTTTTGTTAGAAATTATGCCCATTAGATGCCATTAACAAGTCGTCAGTTTTTATTTTCATTGATCTCAACCCTTTATTTACTATTAAAATACTATATAATGTAAATCTGCTTTATTTATTATCTCGCAACTGCTAATTAAAGAGTACGTTATAATCAAGATTTTTGTGCCCAATGTTCTTAATAAATGACAAAAAATAATATACTATGTAGGCAATTCTGCCAAATGTTCTTAAAAAAGAACAAAAGATATAGACTCCTAAACTGGCTCAGTCTATCAAATACATACCCATTATAACCTAAAAAATAATTAAAAAAATTGGGCAAGTGCGAGCCCGACTCGCGCATGAAGGGTTCCGTACCTATACATATATATAATCTATAACAAGTTTGTTGTATGGGAGCCCCTCTTAAATATTTATTTTATTTTATTTTTAGTATTTGTTGTTATAGCGGCAATAGAAATACATCATCTGTAAAAATTTCAACTGTCTACCTATCACCGTTGTTGAGATACAGCCTGGTGACAGACGGACGGACGGACGGACGGACGGACGGACGGACGGACGGACGGACGGACGGACAGCGAAGTCTCAGTAATAGGGTCCCGTTTTTACCCTTTGGGTACGGAACCCTAAAAAACTGGCTTACCTTTAACACAACAATTTCAATAAAAAAGGTGATGGGCAGAACCCATTTAAATTAGAATGTACTTAATTAAGAACATTGGGCAGAAACGGGATGACTATCGAAAAATGCTTGGGCAGGACGAGGATATTCGTATTGGGCTATCCAGCCATCTTCGTAAGTGCCGCAATTTATTAGACGCTGATTAACTCACCTGTTATAGATGTAAAGGACCTATGATGATGGTGTTATGATGTAGCATTTCAAAAAACGGTACCTATCATATAATGCCATGGATGTATTTAATAACACACAATTTATGCTAATCCAAAAACAAATTAAAGAAAAGTTAGTTTCAAACAATTTTAAGTGCTTTATTATCATTTCTAAAACTTCAAATACCGTAAACAGATGATAAACCTCACACAGTTACCTGAGTTTTTGTTCTTATTTACTATATGTACATTTTCATTTATTTATTTGTATTATTTCGAAGCAATATCTGGGGACACAAAACGGACTGGCCATACTTTTGAAACCAAGGTTCAGGGTTAGTAAAGTCAGGAACGTATTGGCTTGGATTTTTACAGTGAAAGCGTTATGAGCAAGTGAGTCTTGGTCGCCAATTTTTCATGAAATGTTTTTGGTAGGATTATTTGTTCCTCTCTTCCTATAAATTTGTCACATGGGGCGTCGATGAGGTAGTTTTCCCGACTTAATTTCTTCCTCCACTTTGCTTTATTCCTGACATCGTCTGCACCTTACATTCCTTCATATCCATCAGCAACGGATATTTTAGTCTCCCACAAAATCTGTCAGACAATTCTCAACAAAATAAACATACTCGTATTAAAATATCGCTAACAGAGTATTTATAATTCTTAAAAACTCTTCGATACACTTCGTGTTTCTTTACAATCAAAAACGTAATACCGTCTCTTTAAATTTGTGTTTTGCCAAGAAAATCGAACGACCAAAATAAGACGTAATTGTAGCACAAACGCGTAATATAATAAGATATTCAACATCCTCAGGGCGTGTGCTTAGGGGATAAATAAGCGGCCCTTTTCTAAAATCCCATAGTCAACACAAGTTTCCCTTTTACAAGTAGAAAATGCTAACGTAAAGTTGAGTTCACATTACAATTGTATTTATTTTCTTGTCGATGTCTGATGATCTTGAATGAGGTCATCCTTGAAGAGCTTTACCTGCGTATTTTTACACATCTTATGCAAGTTCCAGTACCGTGGCGTAAAAAATACTCTTGTACAGTCGAGTTCATTTACAACTACACACTTACGAGGGCAAAAATATCTGAACACGACCCTATTGTCAGGAGCATAAAATCGTGTTCAGATATTTTTGTTTTCGTAAGTGTGTAGATGTAAATGAACTCGACTGTACAAGCCATAGCAGAATCGACTTAGTTCTTTTTTCAAAAGCAAAAAGTAAAATGGTGCTTGTAAATCTTATTATAAACAAATCTATGGATATTGTTAGTGGGTGGGTAAGTCCTATTTAAATATCTTCATTCGTCAT
The DNA here is from genome assembly GCA_932273695.1 of Apotomis betuletana. NCBI lineage: Eukaryota > Metazoa > Arthropoda > Insecta > Lepidoptera > Tortricidae > Apotomis > Apotomis betuletana. The sequence continues at coordinate 23,005,979 of OW026303.1, read as the reverse complement.
CACGGACATAACGAAGCAATTCCTAGTGCTGATTTGCCCACAAGAAACGTCTCAATAAGTCTACTCATCCAGCAGACTTCCACAACCCTCACCAGTTAGCCTTTTTTAAATGTTGAACTCCTACTGTACTTCGCAATACTATATTATGCAAAGAAGACATAATCAAGCGTCTCATCAGTAACCTTTAAAAGATGATCAACTCTGTGTGATATATATTATTAAAGGCTATTACTACTACTAGTATCAAAGAATATTAAACTATTTTTACAAGATCTCGAAAAAAACATGCTTTACTTACGGCATTCTGATAATACCTAAATTGATGAGGGTATAGCATGTAGGTCGCAGGCGGTGTAACGTTCGTAAAAATAACCAAAATAACAGAATCTTATTTTTACCCACTGGTTCGCGGAAAATGTGAACCCACCTTTACTGTGAAACTCGGGGCGTGCAAATAAATCTCTTAGCGATAGATAAGGGCCCGATCCGAAGAAAGGCCCGTACTCGAGCACAATAAAGCGTGCAAGATAAAAATAATAGAAACGAACAACACAGATAGTTCTCATTCTTTACTTTTGCCGTCCCTTGCTGTTGTGCTCATTTCGAGAGCCTCCTTTTCGATACTTTTCTTTAAGGATTGACATAATGTTTAGATTTATAATGTTCCTTAAGTAATAAGATTGCTCGCAGAAGGCAAAAGAGAATCCTAGATGCGATGCGATCAGCGCTCGTGCGTGCAGTTCTCCGTGGCGCCACCTATGGTCCCACCGGAAGATCAGCGCTAGCTCTCGAGCTAGCATCTTGCTGAGGTGGGACCTTTTCGTGGCACGGCCAAAATGTTTTTGTTTTTTATTGTTATCTATTGTGTTAATTATGTAGTATGGTCACGCCATGAATAAATGTATTTCTTTCTTTCTTTCTTTCTTCTTTCAATCATATTCGGTGCAAATTAAAGATGGCATGGCATGTTACATTAACAAAAGCAAACAATATGACATTACGATCATCAATAAAATGTGGTTTTGATTTTTTATGTGGAATTACAAATTAATCATGCTTCAGCTAAGAGCTGGATGAAATAGGCCGAGAGATGAGATAAGTTTGATCCTATTAATGCCAAATGAACTGAAAATATCTACATAAAGTTAAAATTACCGTATGAAAATCTGGACTACCTATCTTAGAAAATCTATATAACGTCAAAAATCCAAATTAAAATTTGTTTATCTGAAAATTAAGTCCAATGTCTATTCCAGCACCTAAACCAATTCATTCGAAACAATATAAAGTCATTTTAGTATGCGTGTCTAAATTTTAACTAAGTCGCAATCAATGTTTATTTCTCTGTGTAAAGTACAAAGCTATGCAACGAGACAGTTTCTTGATGAAGGATTTGTAAATGTACTTTGATGGTAAAGGGTTAAATTACCCCTCTTTGATTGTGATGTTGATGTTGCAATTTATTCAGCTGACGTGGATGACACATGACAGGTGACTGGTTATTAGACGACATTTATAATAGCGTAGTCTGTGCCTTTGTTAAAAATAATGTATGTCGTTGTGAAAACAAAGTGATTTTATTCATAGTTGCTAGTTTATTTCATTAAGTCAAATGCATTATGAGCTTGAGTACCTTTATTAGTTCAATATTACTAGGAACAAGGATAAGCTAAATATTTTCTTATAATCAACTTTTTTGTCCTTATCGCATATTGGAATCGGCGCAGCATGTTTTTTTTCTTCCATTCTCTATATCATTCGTCTCTTCTCAGTAGAATCTCTCACATTCCATCCATCTTTTCTTCAGGCTTCCTCTTATTCTTCCCTCCACACTCATCCTAAACACGTTTTTCCTCACGTGGCTATTATATATATATACCTATGCATCACGTGTCCATATCGCCTTAGCCGGTTACCTCTTAAAATATTTGGTTTTCTTCCTCATACCTTAATTTTAAAGAATCGTTGTCATTGAAGTAGAATAAAAAGTGGATTTGGAAGAATAAAAAGTATAGTAAGTTCTTGATTATGTCCGTTAGTCTCTAACTACATATTGCATTCAATGTTAGTATTCGCTTTATATTTAGAGAGTGAAATGCATAATATTACACACTCGCTTTTGCCCACGACTACGTACGCGTGGAACTTGATACAAGGGAGTATGAAAAGCGCCTAAGCAAATGTAAGAGCAATTGTGCTTTTGGTCTAATAATTACATTTCCTACAGGGTTACCGCACCCCAACAGAAATGTTCACTCACTTTTCAATATATGTCCTTCCTCGGATCTTAAACTATCTCTATGCCAAATTTCATCAAAATCGATTCAGCGGTTTAAGCGTGAAGAGGTAACAGACAGACAGACACACTTTCGCATTTATAATATTAAGTATGGATTTATGCACCACAACACTAACAACTACCAAGTCTTACCTACTTCATATTTTATTTTCGTTAAAATATTCCCATCTCATAAATCCGGAATACCGCATTTCACGTAACTCGAAACAGCGTCTTTAAGTAATGCTCAAGACAGATAAGTAAATATGTATAAGTTTGAGTCATCCTGCAACTCTGCTAAGCCGCTAAGCCATACTAACGCCGATAAACTTTGCTAAGTAGTCTGATTTCTCGCTCTTCAGACCGACTATCTTACTTTCGTGTACTGCGGAAACTGAGATATTTTGTGACTTTGGTTTTATTATAATACCGGTTAAGCCTAAAAGGTTTTACGTTATGTTATTAGAACATTGCTACGAAATAAAATATTCTATATGTATGCTTTAGCAAGGCATGCTGCCTAATGGAATTTTATCAAAACACGCAAACATTTATGTGTGAGCAGTCGGGCTGATGTTAAAATGTATAGGAGTATGATGGAAACACGAATAAAAGATAAATATTAATTTAACTAGCAAAATACGAGACTGAACTATTTACAAGGCAAAGACACCGACACAATCATATATGACAAAATCGATATATTATACAATTAATCTTATTAAAACTTTCGTGAGACATATTTAATTATTGTATTAAGCGGTTTACACTCACGTGAAATTGTCAGGAACGGCCCGACATGTTTCGAACTCGTATGGAGCTCTTCATCAGGGACGGCTGCCCGTACCTACACCGCCGCGGCAACCTCGTTCCTGACAATTTCACGTGAGTGTAAACCGCTTAATACAATATTATACAATTGTTCGTTTTGAACGCTGTTAGTATAATAGTATTTTATGCAACCGTTGTATAAGAGGGGGCAAAAAACACGAGTGGCATGAGTTACGATGTGAGCGTAGCGAACATCGTAAGAAAGATGCCACGAGCGTTTTTTGACCTACTTATACAACGTTGCATACAATACTTTTTCTACGACTCGACATTTCATAAATAACATGCAAAAAACAACAAAGAAAATAATTACATGCTCCCGCTCGAAAACAACAAAATTAAAAAAATTAAATTGTCTCTGATAAACTTTTTTTTTATTGACGTCCATCTGTCAAAAAAATATGAACTTATACATAAAGGTTTACGTTCACTATACTAACATCTGTCAAAAACATATAAACTTATACATAAAGGTATACGTTCACTATACTAAACATCCATGCACTGAAGATAAAACTTTTTTTTTTAAGTTGGCAGCAATGCCTTAGTACAATAAGTTTTTTTTTAAATTGCAAATTGTGTGAATGCAGCTGTTTATCTTGTAATCTGTGGTACAGTCAAGTTCATTTACATCTACACACTTACGAGAACAAAAACATCTGAACTCGACCATAGGGTCTGGACACGACTTTATGCTCCTGACAATAGTGTCAGGAGCATAAAGTCGTGTCCAGATATTTTTGTTCTCGTAAGTGTGTAGATGTAAATGAACTCGACTGTACTAAGTGATGCTTTTTTGGCGACATTATAACATCGTTTAGCAGTGTTTTTTTGGGCAGTAGAGTATAGACTTTTACAGACTTTCATAATTTATGTCTTTATATTAGAGTTAGTAACTATATAAATGACAGAAAAAAGTACTGGAGTAGAAAAAAATATAAAATACATACAAGAAGTGGCATCTCAGCCAGTCACCAACATATAAAATACTAGCTGTGCCCCGCAGTGTTACCCGCTCATCCCACAGGAACACTAAATTTATTCGGGATGAAAAGTATCCTATGTCCTTCCCCGGGACTGAAACTATCTACATACCAAATTTCATCTAAATCGGTTTAGCGGTTTAAGCGTGAAGAGGTAACAGACAGACAGACAGACAGACAGACAGACAGACAGACAGACACACTTTCGCATTTATAATATTAAGTATGGATTAGGAACGGGTATAAATGTTACCTGCACGTTTAGCATACCTGTGACTCTTTATCGCCCGACCTGTCACTTTCCTGTCAATACTGTGCGAGCAAGACAGGTGACGCCGAAACGCGCGACAAGAGTTAAGATATCTAAGCCCGCTGGTTACGGTTGCGGGGACTCACCTGATGCTGGTTGCTTCTATCCAGCACATGTAATAGTACATTACTGCGGACGCCGGGAATCAAGGGCTAGCCGGGTGAGATAGTGATAAGAAGCCGGTAAACCCTTTTCACGGGTAAAGTAAGTGCTTTCTCAAACATATGCAATTAAATAAAAAAAATACACCCTAAAAAAAATATAAGTTATTAGCCTGTTCCCGAACTCAGACGCCATGTTTAAAAAAAATACTTCCCGGCCTAGGCCTTCAATTTTGTATGAGATTCCTTTACAGTTCTCTCGAGTTGTTCCGCCCGAAACGTGATACTTTGAAGCCTGTTATAACGTTACATTTTATTGCATGTTTGAGAAAAAGTACTGGTAACCATGTGGTAGAAACATACCTACAAGTATGCTTGATTAGATGTAGCATTAAATGTTGACTTTCGTGTTAAGGATTATTTATTGCCAGTCACAATAAGCAAGAATTGTAATTTCTAGCGGCCCGCAGCGTTTAATCAAGGACTTGACCTCCCCGCATGGTATTTATTTGGAATAAATTAATGAATCACTGTAAGTGCGACGCGTACATACTTAAATATGGTCAGTCATGTAAGCGTAAGGATATTTACATTAATTGCTCATTCTCATGTAAATGCGCTCAAACAAGTAGTATTTGCTTTAATAATTACAAGAAATTTAATTTGAATACGCAAAGTGGTCAAGAAATGGGTAGAAGGGACAGAATTTCAAGGTGTACAATAACAAGGACAAGTCATTGTCAAAAAAAATTAAGCATTGTTTATGTTTGTGTCAATGCTTTAATCATACAATTTAACATTAAATTATTGGTCAATAATAAAGAAGGACCGAAAACAAGGCACGTTTATCAAATGTATTGCGTTTTATTTATTTTTTGTGATGTCAAACATTTTACGGCTTCTCTTTTTAAACGTTTTTGTGCGTTTTTACTGTTAGGTACTTTGTAGCTTACTTGCGTCCGCTTACCTGTCTGTCCGTCTGTCAAGACATTTTTCTCAGGAACGTGTAAAAGTGCCTCAAGCTAAAATTAATATCTAATACTTACTTGGAGCTGTGCAAAAGTTATAATTATATGTAAATTTGCAAATTACTATAAATATATATTTTTGTGATTACGAACTTATATGCAGTTGGTAAACTAGCCCCGACCTATGTTGATATAATGGGGACAATAGTTTACTCACGGAAAATTTAAGTCTGTTCCGAAATCGAGTTTAGCTGAGTTTAGCTTTTCGTTAGAGCAATATTCGGTGCTTTCGTAGTCTGTACTACGGAACCCTCGGTGCACGAGTTTGACTCTCACTTGACCGGCTTCTTTATTGATTTAACCTAGAAGGGTTCAATACATTTGTACAATACAGTACGCATATCAAGGTTGCCTCCAATTCGTAGGGGTTCTGTTGACATTGAATTACATTCGGTCCGGTGGTTTCTAGAGCCATGCAAAGGGCCCCAAGGACCTGCCAAATACATATTTACACTAGAACGTCAAGGTATCTGTCTCGGAACTGGGACCCTCATTATTTTGCTTCTTAATACTATAGATGTCTACATAACCGTGTGGCAGTATGAATATAATATTATTCTAACGAAGGACACGATTCATCGAAATATTTCATATACAAATATTTATTTTATGATAATCAAAATGATTGGAAATCAGTTTTATTATTGATCTGTGAAGTGTTATGAAAGGTTATTGCTTTTAAACTAACTCATAGGTGCTACTTTTTACTTTTTTTTACGAGAATATGGTTGTTGAAAACTAAATTATATTTTCTTTTTAAATTGCGTATATCCTTTCTAACGTCTCAACAACCTTCCTGTTGCCAGTGTTAAAAGTAAGTTGTTGAATTGCTAGGAACGCTTTGAATCACACTAATATTATAAAGTCGAAAGTTTGCGAGTGTGTGTATAAATAATGACACAAAGGTAAATTAAGAAAGAAAAATTGAATGCGATCCACTACAATCTAAGCAGTTCTCAAACCTGCGACCTCTCGACGCTCCAGTAGCGTAAAGAATTATGGAATGAAAGATTTGGTGTGATTGACGTAGCGATCTAATAGCTCAGTTGGGAGAGCAATGCGCCGGAAACGTAGAGGTCGCAGGTTCGAGTCCTGCTTAGATTGTAGTGGATCGCATTAAATTTTTCTTTCTTAATTTACCGTTGTGTCATCCATACTAATATTATAAATGCGAAAGTGTGTCTGTCTGTCTGTCTGTCTGTCTGTTACCTCTTCACGCTTAAACCGCTGAACCGATTTAGATGAAATTTGGTATATAGATAGTTTCAGTCCCGGGGAAGGACATAGGATACTTTTCATCCTGAATAAATTTAGTGTTCCCGTGGGATGAGCGGGTAATACCGCGGGGCACAGCTAGTTATTTATAAACATAAAGATGTGGTATTTCCACATAAAAACATAGAATCGATAAAAAAAGATGGGCAAAGTGCGAGTCCGACTCGCGCATGAAGGGTTCCGTACCATAATCTATAACAAGTTTGTTGTATGGGAGCCCCCTTAAATATTTATTTCATTTTATTTTTAGTATTTGTTGTTATAGCGGCAATAGAAATACATCGTCTGTGAAAATTTCAACTGTCTAGCTGTCACCGTTGTTGAGATACAGCCTGGTGACAGACGGACGGACAGCGAAGTCTCAGTAATAGGGTCCCGTTTTTACCCTTTGGGTACGGAACCCTAAAAAAGATTCTATAAAAATGTTTAGAGTGTGTGTATGTTTGTTTTTAGGGTTCCGTACCCAAAGGGTAAAAACGGGACCCTATTACTGAGACTTCGCCGTCCGTCCGTCCGTCCGTCCGTCCGTCCGTCCGTCCGTCCGTCTGTCACCAGGCTGTATCTCAACAACGGTGATAGCTAGACAGTTGAAATTTTCACAGATGATGTATTTCTATTGCCGCTATAACAACAAATACTAAAAATAAAATAAAATAAATATTTAAGGGGGGCTCCCATACAACAAACTTGTTATAGATTATATATATATGTATAGGTACGGAACCCTTCATGCGCGAGTCGGGCTCGCACTTGCCCAATTTTTGTTACTTCTTCACGCTCAAACGGCTGGGACAATTTTGATAAATTTTGGTATGAAGGTAGCTAACACCCTGGATGAACACATAGGCTACTTTTTATCCCAAAAAAATATGATGTTCCCGTGGGATGAACGGGTAACACCGCGTGACACAGCTAGTAATAAATATATGCGATACAATGTGTTGAAATTGTTTTACTTACCTATGTAAACATTTAAATAATTTTAAAGTTAGCATAATATTGTACTGAGATAATTATGAATGCGTCAAAATATGCCTATTAGAGATGGTTTTATCAATACTTATGTACGAACCCTCTTATTAAATTAGGGTTTCGAATGTCCAACCACCGCTGACCCCACCGACCGCAGCGCGGTTCCGTCCGTTGGTAATGGATATCTTAGACAACTACTGAAGCCGTTTTAGTTCTCAAACTAAGTACTATTACACCAGCTTCTTCGACTGTTACTTTGGCTCTTATCTTATGGCAAATAATTTAGTTTCTCACCTCACCAGTTCAAACATGGCGATTTTGCTGCGAGATAACAGTTAAAAGTTGTGTGTGAATTAGAGTTCGAATACTTCGCAAGCTCGGGACTTAAAAAATTAGCACACGCAACAAAAAACAACGACATTTTCTCTCTTGTTGCACAAATAACTATTTACCTCGAACAACCACGAAGCCTACCAAACAAACTTTTCTTTATCTGATGCCGCCAGCTTTCGTTATCAAACAATAATCGAAAAAAGTTTTAATTAAGATAAAATATAATGAAACACCTAATAATGAAACGTTGTGTTGTGTAAAGTACTTGTTTCGAGAAGAAATATAAAAAATAAATACCAAGTTTTAATTAAAACAGAAGGCTTGAAACATTCTCGTTGAGACGAAACGCAATTGTTTTTTTCCCTCTGTTGATAATCGCAGAAGCTCGGGCCGGGGGCTTGAAGGATTTCCTCATTAATTTAAAAGTGAATTGTGTAGCTAAAACGGCTATAAAGAGCTGTAAAGGAATCCTGTACAATGTCATTTACAATGTTTTTCAAAGGACGATCGGCCGAAAGATTTTTAGCAAAGCTCCGAAACGTTATTGTTGAACAAAGCTGTAACAGATTAAGCCTTCGTTTTTTCATGTTCATTTAAAAAGTAGACCTGTCAAAAGCAGAATTTTAATACTACATCAGAAAGGATTTGTAGGGCTTCTAGAGAGTAGGTACTGTATTCCAAAAGACCAGTTTTGAAAATTATATTTATTTTAATAAAACGATTTAAACGGAACGTCAACCTTTGACAATGGTAACTTCAAAGTTATGGAAACGTCAGGAAGGCTCAAATAATGAAATGTTTAAATTGTTTGTTGTTTCATTTACATAATATATGATAATCGCGAAAAACAATAACAATTAAACTATCGATACAAGGATCAAATCTCAAAGAAAAATTGAAATGCGTAACCTGGTGAAAGAGACCGGGAATCGAACCCGGTACCTCTGGATGGCCGATCCAGCGCATTAACCTCTCCGCCACCCTAACACCCAAGCAACCTTTCGAATTTTGCCTTATGCTTTGTGTGTCGATCTTTGCATTGTTTATTTGAAAGGCTTTAAACCTTAGCCTCTTCCACCAGCTTAAGCATTTCAGATTTTCTTTGAGCTTTGATCTTTGTATCAATGGTTTAATATAAAAATTGTGGTGTATATTAAAAAATATTGACATTACATATTTCGTAAATAAACAATAGCCATGTCATTAAAACTTGCTCCGGTGATAAACTTTGTTTTTTCTCACGACCCACACTTTCGTATTTTTACAATGTTGATGTTTTATATTTGATGGTAGTGAGTACTGACACGGCAGACTTCAAGAAATTTTAGCTTTAATGAAACGTAAACCACCTAAACTGCACCACTCTGATGTTTCTGTTAGATTGACTGTGTGTATGGTGTATGTGTATGGTTGACTGGCAGAGAATGGTTTCAAGCTGAAATCCGTGATTTGTACTTTTACTTGTGTTTTCAGTTGATATAAATAAACATTCATCTCAAGAACTATGTAAAAAGAAGACGATGTTATATCGATTTAATCTTGTCATTTCTGAGGGACGCACTATGTGAGATAAGAGAAAAAGCGTATTTTCCTACCGCCGACGTTTGTAATACACATGCCCATTGAGGTAGAAGCTGAATTTGTACCTATTGATAAAATATACTCAACTTATTGTTTAGACGGGATTATAGGGGTATAAATCTTTGCCCACGTCAGATACGGCCAGTGGGCTGAAGCGCTTTGCTTGGAAAAAATATACTTAATTCAAAAACAAACAATGGAACAACAAAATGTGTAACTTTATTTTATGAAGTGGGTTATTGTGATTCATTTTATTGTGAATTTTCCTTTATGTTGTTAAGAAATTTTGGGATGACTCATCGGTTTTGATAAAGGAACTCTGATCTGGATATTACGATGTAACCAAGTCGTTCTCTCTCTATTACATTCTTTCTTCAGTCAATGTTTTTATTTTCGAAGATCTATGAAACGCGAGTTTTAAAACGAATTAAGAATCCCAACAAGGTATTGAAAATAGTAGAAACAGAGTACACTAATGCCAATAAACCGCCTTGTGGTTTGCCAAAGGATGAACATTAGCGATAAGGTTTTGGATTGAATAAACGTTATTATTATTATTATTAAATAATAGTACTAACAATATCGAATACTAACATGAGCAATTTGCTTATACATTTTTTTGAAGGTTGGTATAATGCTTCTTAGCATTAAGTCCGCCTTTTATACGAAACGTTTTTCTTATGTGCAATAAAGATTTAATACAAAAATAAATAAATCAAAACATAACAAACTCATTAAATAATTTGTAGGATATAAAAGATGAATAAAAAAAATACGCGATAGAATGAAAAATCACAATACCCAGTAAGATCAGACATTAAACAGTCCAAACGAAAAGAAATCTTTATTACCACATTAACTATATCGTTCCGCCATCTCATAAATAACATTATCAGCTCTTAAACAAACGGTCGAGACGGTGACACCGCATTTCCTCTAAAATAATCAACAGTGTGGCCACGTGACCGGCCCTATCTATCCCCTAAAAGATTTATAACAGAGGCGTTACTGCGGTTTATCTTCATCTAAGCTGGGACCCCGTATTCCATTTCACGTCTCTATCAACGGATTTCCCATTTTTGCTGATTTTCTTTCCACCCAAGTTTTGTCCAGATTTTCCTCATAGATTAAGCACTGTGCGGTTAAGTACTGAAATGTCTCAACTAGGTATGACCATCGATTTTAGCTCAAGAAGTTTTTATTGTGTATCACTTTAAATTGTTAATGCCATTGATGCTGATCCTCCTAGCCTTTGTCCCATTTTTAGGGTTCCGTAGTCAACTAGGAACCCTTATAGTTTCGCCATGTCCGTCTGTCCGTCTGTCCGTCTGTCCGTCCGTACGCGGCTTAGCTCCGTGACCATTAGTGCTAGAAAGCTGAAATTTGGTATGAGTATGTGTATGTATTACGCCGACAGAACGGTAAAATAAAAACTAAAAAAAAAACTTTTTTTCGGGTACCTCTCGAACACCTAAAGTGAGGGTGAATTTTTTTTTTCGTTTCAACACTAGTGTGTGGGGTTTGGTTGAATAGGTATTTTAAGAATAATAGGGGTCTCCAAACATTATTTTTTGATAAAGTCAGCAGTTTTGTAAATATTCGCTCCGAAAATAAAAAAAATAGTGTCCCCCCCCTCTAACTTTTAAACCACGAGTCAAAAAATTATGGGAAAATTCATAAAATGAGGCCTTATAAGTACTTTCAATGAAAACTATATTAAATAAAATCGGTAGAGCCGTTTTTGAGTTATCGCAAAATTTCATAATTTTCTTTAAAATGACGTAAGTGCCGCGCGGTGTCCTTATACTTCGAACGTTACACATATTAGTTAACTGCCATATTGCATTAAAAGATTCCGCTCAATCTGGCGCGTATAATCGATGACTTCCAGAAGGTAATAAGTAATTAGAGTTACTTTGGCGTTTACGACCTTTTTTATCGAGCTTGAAATATTTCTCGTACCTAATTTAAGCCCATCTATTGTGAAGGATGGGCAACTTCCTTCACTGAGCGTGGCCCGACATGCTCTTGGCCGGTTTTTTGAGAATGAATTCTCAATCGGGGTCGGCTACCTAAATCCCAAGATGTGGCGTAGGCACTAGTTTTTACGCAAGCGACTGCCATCTGACCTTCCAACCCAGAGGGGAAACTAGGCCTTATTGGGCTTAGGTGGTTTCCTCACGATGTTTTCCTTCACCGAAAAGCGAGTGGTAAATATCAAATGACATTCTGTACATAAGTTCCGAGAAACTCATTGGTACGGGCCGGGTTCGAACCCGCGACCTCCGGATTGAAAGTCGCATGCCCTAACCACTAGGCTACCAACGCTTGTATGTCTTTGAATTTCGAATGCTTACGCCTATACATACACTTTGAGCAGTATTCAGGTTTATATAAATAGGACTCGACTTTAAGAACCTTCATTGTGCAACGATTGCATAAAATACTATTAAAAGCTATTTCGTATTATCACGTTTCATTGATTCATTTTAATACGATCTGAAGTTATATCCGTAATACTTCATCCTTAGATATTATGTTGACCATATACTACTTAATTAAAATTGCATTCATTTTTGAGGACGGTGATTACTCAGCAAGCCACTCACTTATTACCCACTAAAGAATTTTCATAACGCAATAATTTTATTACAGCTTAGCTCTGAAATTTAATTTGCAGAGTCAAACGGGTTCGCAAAGTTTTATTAAAAAGTACACAACTTAAGTCTTCGCTTTCAATCTAAAACATATTTTAATATTGCCGACGTAAAAAAGACATCCCCATATTTCGTATTACATTAACCAGTTCTTTGGTTTTAGGAATTGTAGAGTTTTAGGGATTTATTACCCAACTTTTTTTGGTAAATATAATATAAATGTTTATTAATAAAAGATCTTAGGACGTCCTATAGCCAGGCTTCAACTACAGTTGCTGCGATTAACCAGTTCGTTGGTTTCATTGTAATTAGGAATTTTAGAGTTTTAGGGATTCATTAACCAACTTTTTTTGGTAAATATATTATGTTTATTATTAAAAGATCTTGGGACGCTCCGTCCTATAGCCAGGAACTACAGTTGCTGCGAAAAGCTGCCCAAACTCGAAGTTCGTAAGTAGGATAGTTAGTTCAGTACCCTTACCATGAATTTACGAGACAGTACTCGCTTACGACAGCGTAAACGATTTGCATGGATAGTACAGCGCCCGGTTACTTGGCAACGGTTACTTTGTAGAACTACGATTCTCCATACAAATCGTTAACGCAATCGCTAGCGAGTACAGTCACTGTAAAGTCATCGTAAGGGTGCAATAGTGCCGGTTACTATAGAGACTGGCGGTCTATTATTATGGTGCGTTGAGGCTAGTTTGTCTGAGAGACCGACGGGCGTCAGTGTAGCAACTCCACCAGTATTCTTGAGACTTAAAAGCCAATATTTTTTACGTGTGCAACGCGCTTATGAACTACACTACCATCTTTAATCTTTTGTATTTCTACTTACAGTTTTATTTGACCAAGCTAGCGAAGCGAGCGAATTGAGCGAAAGGTTTCTGTTTCAGCTTCACCAAAATTTCTTTTCATTACTTATACAATGACAGAAATACGGTGGAAAACGTAAAAAAACTGCAAACTTTTTCCTCTCTTCGAAAAAAACTCGCTGTCTACAGCTAACAAAGCCACTTGTATTTTTAATTCGTAAAATTAGGTACATTTTTAATATTTCATTGATTGAAATAGTGACAATATGATGACAAAATATTGAAAGAAAATACTATTCGCTAGTATTATAATCTATAAGCGTTCCTTGTAGACTACAGAACCCAAAAACTGACGGTTTTGTAAGTTATGCTAAACTGCTACTGAACGTTCATCAGTTGTCCTGAACAGCCTGTTCACCAATTATTTCTAATCCAATTGGTTGGACAAACTCGTCGTTATTACTGAAAACCGCAATGGAAAATATTTTAATGTAACGAACGACTGTTTTCACCGAATGAAATGCTGCAGTAATGAGCTCTAAAGAGATGTTAATAATTACAGATTCAGTAACTTTGGTTTGATGATGAAGTAGTCAGATTTTCTGTTTTTATATTGATAATTACTTTCATTATTGTAGTTAATTGGAAGAAAATAACGAGAAGCAGTGGTAGCCTAGTGGTTAGGGCGTGCGACTTTCAATCCGGAGGTCGCGGGTTCGAACCCGGCCCGTACCAATGAGTTTTTCGGAACTTATGTACGGAATGTCATTTGATATTTACCACCCGCTTTTCGGTGAAGGAAAACATCGTGAGGAAACCACCTAAGCCCAATAAGGCCTAGTTTCCCCTCCTGGGTTGGAAGGTCTGATGGCAGTCGATTGCGTAAAAACTAGTGCCTACGCCACATCTTGGGATTTAGGTAGCCGACCCCGATTGAGAATTCACTCTCTACAAAGTTATGGGATAAAGGCTAGGAGGATGATGATGGAAGAAAATAACGTTTTGTTTACTTTCCATTGATTGGGGGACAATTGCCTTAATCGCCACGCTAGGCAGACGTGATGGTAATAGGTAGGAATATTCAATGTCACCAAGAGCAAGGATCAGAGTTTTCTGTTTAATTTAATCAAGCATGAAAAATACCCGTAGAAGTGCCAGAGTAACCGACATAGCTCGTTTTTCGGCGGAGTACATTGCTCGTTGGCTACTTTATCATCATCGATTTCTTGTCCTTATCCCATTTATTTTTAGGCGGCACATCATCGTTCTTTCTCCATCCTCCATTCTTCTCTATCATTCTTACTCTCGTCGTTTCATTCCTTCTTCTTCTTTATATTATCGCCGACTATATCACTCCATTTTACAATACAGAATTATTGTTCCGACAAAAAAATAAGCCTCATCTCGCAGCTAATCGTTACGGAACTGTTTAATATTTACAATGGATACATAAAACGCGTGCCTCGTAACCTAATCACTAATAGAACAACCCACGGATCGATAAATATTACATACCCAGCGATGACATATTTAATAGATAAAGTGTTGGGTACGCGGCACATTGCGTAATCACCGGGTGTAATATCCCATGGGTGACCGAATTAGAACGCTAATTGCATAATTAATTTGGAATTTTAGTAGTTTACAGTTAAAAGAAAATTTAGACTGTTCACAGTCTGAGAAGCTTTTAACCAAATCTTCAGAAGTGTCTTCTAGCAGGCGCACTCCACAAGTACACCGTGCAGCTACGAACGTACGCTTTTTGAACGCCGCATTTAAATAATAACTCGCTTTATTTCTCGAATGCGGTTTGCTCACACTCCATACGCGGCATTCACTAAAATCAAAAGAGTGATATTTTTATAACTTCTATACTATCTATCTAATTCTGTGTTCCGCACGCCTTCTGCATCACCTAGTCTATATTTAGTAATTTTTTCATCAATTTAATTACCTAAAGGTTGTCTAGAAGAGATCGCTTTTAGTGATGATACCGCCTGTTGTCTACCGTTATTTAATAATTGTATTTGTTTTGTTACCTTTTGTAAACTTTTATTGGTATGCAATAAAGTATTATTGTATTGTGGTATTATTTTATAATTATATTATTGTATTATATCGTATCTATTCAATTTATGTTTACGGAAAAGTAGTAGCAGGATAAGCAGGATGTGTGATGGTTCGCATATTTCATACTAACAGTTTTGTTTTCCTAACAAATAATGACATCGAGGTCATGTCGTGATATAATATGTACTTGCCGAGGGATTCTCACCAAGAAACCGTCACCAGCGCTGAATTCAGAGTAATGATGTGTTGGCACATTCAATTGAAGAGAGCAAAAAAATGACAAATGAGCTCTGCTTGTCGATGAAAATAGTAAAATGAATAAGTATAATTATATCGTGATCGCAATTTCGTGAATGTATTTCCAGTCCCTAAAGGAATATAAAATAATATACATGTTATGTAATTAGGATCCTGGTTATATCTCAACGTTTCTTTTCAAGTCTTTCATGCAAAATCAAAAAGCGTATCAAAGGACTAATTCAATATCCTCTTTCAAAGTCAGTCAGGTCAGTTTCAAGTATTACGGATTTCTTTAACAAGATACAAAAGGCCAAAGGTTAATGCTTCCAGTTTCTAAATGGCCTGAACCGAGATATCTACATCTTCAATTAGTATAAGTGTGTCTTTCGATCTACAGTTCCATTCCTTAGGGTGAAGCCAGAGGAGCGTAATTTGAGTCGCGTTATTTCGGTCGCGCCATACTTAGTGTGTTAGTGTGCGTCATAATACTTAGTGTGTTAGTGTTTGCCATACTTAGTGTGTTAGTGTGCGCCATACTTAGTGTGACGTGATCTTCACGTGACATGATGTATTTCGCGACCGAAATTACGCTTGTCTGGCTTCACCCTTAAGCTTAATTCCGTATATGGTGCTTGAGATTATTTTAGTGAATCAAATTATAGAAGAAAATATATCCCATTCAATTTTACATCATAATGATCAGTAGTCATACTTTTTTATTTTAACGATCATGACTCCGAACAGCTGGTATTGATTGCATAATTTACAATACTGCCAACAAAAACATATATTCCTTACAAGAATGGGTCCGAGGGTTAAAACTAGTTTAGCACTGTCCTTAACCTTTCTTAAAATAAGTAGTTAACGTGATTTACGACCATCGTTAAGTTTATTAGAATTGCACCTTAAATTTCAGCTAAGAACTTAACTCTTAGGCTCGAGTAGCGCTGGAAAATTTTAACGAAAGTTTTTCTATTTTTGAGAGACTTCATTATACGTTATTGTTGTATATAATGTTCTTATTTAATTTGGAGAGCGGTGTTTGTTTTTTATGAGAACTGAACATTTTGTAGGTATTAATTTAAAGGCAAGAGACCACGTAGCCGCAGAACAACTTGATGGACGGATTTACATTTTCGAACGGATGGACGGATTCCATGAGGCATTTAGACTGGCGCTAGACCTGACCTGGTGCAATGCCACCTAATAATAAAATTTTCAACACTTGAGAGACCGAATAAGGACCTGACTAAATTAAGGGTATGACCATGAAAAATTGTAAAATAAAGTCTTATCTAACAAATTGATTAATTACAATGATAACCTAACCTTTACCTTACCTCCCAAACTATCTTAGTTTACCTTAATATACTTACTAATGTAATGTTATTTTATGAACTACTAGAAAATATTAAACAATTCCAAACATGATTTTCGGATGTTGTTATGCAAAACAAAGCGCCACTGTTTAAATGTTGTTTGTCTGAATTTGAACCTGACCACAATTTCAAGCAAACGTTAGTGTTTCTGCAAACTCTTCGCTGCTCATGTTTGGATTTAAATTCAGTGGTTTTGTTTCGCAAATCAAATTGCCAGCTGCGCATGTTAGTTTAGTTTACAATAAATAAACAGTACTTGGAAGCACAAGAACACTACACCTCCAAACAGAGAGATGTTTCTGCAACCTAAATACAAGTGGATAATTAAAAACGTAGACAACACAATTAGAATTTAAGTCGTTTGTCATGAAGATTTTTAAATTGATACAGGTGTTCTCGAGTAGGATAAAATTAAGGATAATAAAATAAATAACAATGTAAGCATAAGTTACTGAAAAATATCTTTGAAAATTAAACGAAATATTCCATTTCTCGTGAAATCATTTTGAAAGTAATTTATTTTTTTAAAGCATTTTGCCAGTTCAATAATATTAGATACTAGTAAAATGAATGTTCTCAACATTTTAAAATTTTTATATCTTTATATGGTTAAAATATTTATCAAAAGAATGATAAATTATGACTGTAATTTTACTAATTTTAGTTTCAATATTTTAATTTTTATTTTTTAAATGTTATCCTTGAAATTTTATATGACAGGAAAATTAGTGATAATAAAAATTCTAATATACCTACTGTAACATGAAAACAATATTTTAGCATAAAACTAGTAAGCTATCTAAACACGGAGAAACAAAATTAAATTTTAATAAAGAAAAAAACACACAAATATATAACTAAACCAAATTTAAGAGCCATATTTAAAAAAACTCAGGGTACGATAATGAACGTACGTAACAAATTAGAAATCAAAATTAACGTAATAATTTCATAATACTCGAAATACATCATTACCCAAATTAATTGGAACATGTACCAGCCTTACATACAAACATTCTATTACTTGCGTTTAGCCGTCTGGCTGAGCAAATGTCTTGGTTCCAAATAAATAATTCAACATTCTGCTTCGCGGGCCAAACATTCTGTTTTACGTTTCAAAATGTTTTCTCCTCTAATTTTCTCGATGGCTTACGTTGAATGTTTGATTCTGGATTAGGCTGTTGTGGGGCTATTTGATGGATTACAATCGTTAGTAGAAATGCTAGTACGATATTTGTTCTTGAATTGTGCTTTTGATCTTTAATCTTTAAATGTTTATTTTTATACATGACAAACCTTTGAATTCAATTACAAATAGATTAATTTCATCGTCATCATCATCATCATCATTAACCTGTTTCTGTCTGTCACTGCTAAACATAGGCCTCTCTATCTATCCGACAACTCGCGACTAAGTGCGATCCTGCGCAGAGTACAGCCACCAACTCCCCGCTTCACTGAAACAGGCCTCTTTTAGCATGTTATTCAACCCAATCTTATCGTAGCTTTTTTTCCAGTCCCGCAATTTCATTTCTTTACGAAGTAGTACAACGCCCTACACTTTCTATAGTAGTTTAATTTCCAAATAACATTAGGAATCAAAAGGGCACCTAAAGGGCACTTCCTATTCAGTCATAAAATTTGTCAAGAAGCAACCTCATGCAGCACTGGTAAATAAAAAGTTCCAAACACCGTAAATTTGAGCTTTCATAGTTTGTACGGAATGCTGGGTGCGCGTTAAGGCTACAATCGAAACGCGGGATAGTATTTAAAAATATATTAATTACCTGCAGGCAAAATAAAAGGAAAGGAACAAGTCGAGGAAAACAATTAAACGCTGCAATTTCATGTTAAAATCCAGGCTCAGTTAATTCCAATGTAGGTTTTACCTTCCTGAGTAACTAACGGTCCAATGCACTGCGTATTTTCCTTTGAAAGTACGGCCATTGCTGTTCGAATGTTTTATATAGCTTTCATTATGTTTCTTCTTTGTTTCAATAGGTGTTAGTAGAGCAATTGAAAGGTGTATTTTCTTGCAGGGTTACTTCAGAATTATTGCTATTAGCTTTGTGTACTTTCACTTTTAGTATTTTCTGAGTTTGGGAACGATTTTCTCTTACTTTTAGAAACATTGTCTGTGTAAGATTGATTGCCGTTGCGACTGATCTGGCTCTACTGATGTGATGATGAATCGCGAACCGATTCGAAACATGTCGATTACTAATCGACTTCTACAACGAGAGTAAACCCATTTTGTATGTATTTTAATATGTCTGAGACTCGCGGGAGTTTTAACATAAGAAGATATAGGTACTTACTATAAAAGCCCTAAAGAAACAGTGTCGGCGTATACGTAGGTATATTGTGTGTACATGTAAGAACTTCTTCGTATTCGAAATTGTGTACGGTACAGGTAGGCTTTATTCGTCAACTTCGGTAACGACACTAAAGGGAATAAAAGAGTCTTCTGAACGTAAAACCTTTGTACGAAATGTAATGCGGACCCTTTTTATGAACACCTAAAATATCAAAACTCGAAAGAGAAACAATTTAAGGATAATGATCCGCGAACGGATACGAAACGTGCTTGCTTGCCGGCGTTCGGAGAGTGTAGGCTGTCTCTAAAAATATAATCGTGCATCGTGTTTATGAGTTTCAGGCTGCTAGGAACAAAAAATTCCTTTTGTGTTAGAGTGGCGGCTACCATTTACTCAAAACTCCCGGGCTATAAAGATTCTCTTGTTATAGTTTCACAATCACGAGGTACTGAAGTGTGTCGCTTTATTTAGGGCGTGTATAGTGTATGTGCACGAGGAAGGTGGCTATTAGGGAAGAATGGCGGCGTGCTGTAAAGCTTGCTACCAACAGCTGATGACAACCACTCTACGAAGAGTGAAACCGACGAAGAAGACACTGCATGTTAATCATTATCTTTTGTTCAAGTGCGATATACCCAATGTATGAAATGTTTGCTTGGAACTCACATGGCATTATTGGAGCGGAGCGAGCGAAGCTCCCATGGATCGACTCGAATGGACTTTGTAACAATGCGCAGATCTCAGCGAGTTCGCAACCGATTTTAGAAATTTTTGTTTTAAAATGCACAAATTAAATTTCGCTAGGTCGTGACGGAGAGAAAATTTGGAAAAAAAAAAAACTCCGCTCCAATCTATGGTGCAAGCTTAGCCGGTGGCTGACTCTGCATCGACCTAGTTATTATTGTTGGAGCGGAGCGAGCGAAGCGAGCGAAGCTCCCATGGATCGACTCGAATGGACTTTGTAACAATGCGCAGATCTCAGCGAGTTCTCAACCGATTTTAGAAATTTTTGTTTTAAAATGCACAAATTAAATTTCGCTAGGTCGTGACGAAGAGAAAATTTCGAAAAAAAAAAAACTCCGCTCCAATCTATGGTGCAAGCTTAGCCGGTGGCTGACTCTGCATCGACCTAGTTATTCCTGGATTGCTAAAAAAAAACATAATCGGAAACACTACGATTGAACTAAAACTTAAACTTTCATTCATCTAGTTATTAACTTAAAATAATTTGGGAAACCTCAAAATGTTCACTTGAAACATCAGTGAATACTAAAATAATAAATAAATAAGTGAATAAATAAATATCAAGGGACAATCTTACACAAATTGACCTAGTCCTAAACGAAGCAAAGCTTGTACTATGGGTACTAGACGACGATATACATAATTATATAAATACACATATAAATAACATCCATCACCCAGGAACAAATATTCGAGTTCATCACCCAAATATTTGTCCTGGCCGGGATTCGAACCCAGGACCGTCGGCTCAGTAGGCAGCTGCACTACAAACCGAGCCAACCGCGTCTTCAAAATAATTACTTTACATGAAATTAATTTGAAAACGACCAAAAATAATTATTTATTTAATTTTACTGAAGCTATTAGCGAAGCCTTCAATATTTTTATTGATTGACTGTTGAACTTCTATAAAAAATAAAAAATAAAGTTACAATTTATTTTTATATCAATATTCTCTTTTCCATTTAGCCCTGATTTCCTAGCAACTTTTGAAGAATTGTATAGCAAAATGTAAAACCGATCCGCATTATGAAAGACAAAGATCTATCGAAATTACCGCTCGGTACAAAAGAATTTTAATCATTCCAGTAAAGGCTTAGAAATTCAAACGACTCACCAAGAGCCTATTGTTCTGGAAATGTAGGTATAAGATCCAGCAAAGTAAATTTACGCTTCGGCGATTCAGTCACACAGTACAAATGAGAAGGTAAGGTTAGTATACCTTCATGAATCCGAATGGTTGAATACATTAAAGTTACATTGACCAAAAGGGAAATGTATCGAGAAATTATATATGGAAATTCGGATCGTGGAGCTTGTTTGCTGTGAGCGCGGTGAGTGTTGGATCTTTCTACTTTCCTTGGATGTCTGTGAAGCCGAGCGGAACGTTCCATTACGCTTGCCCTTCCAAATGTTGATATTGTATCATTTGCTTGATAAGGTTTTGTGTCGCGAATAATTGGAGTTAACGTTTTAAATTGAGCGTGAACGGGGGTTTCGCTTTGAATCCGAACTGATTGCATTTCCACATTTCGTTGTCTTAAAATTTCAAAATGACTTATACATTTTATTAATAATATACATTATTATTAATAAAATATTACATATTTTGTCTCTCTTCCTAACTCTCTTCGAAATATTTTACTTTGGGTACATAATATATTGTATGTAAGTATATCATATAAAGTATTCGTTTAAGTTTATGGTAATTAATTAACTCTATATACATTCTTATATATATCTGTAGGTAATTGATTTGTGTTGTAATACTGTTTGTCTGTAACCTTTGATCCTGCACCGACTACATATTTCTGCTTAACCCAGTGGTTGACTGGTAGAGAATGCCTAAAGGCATTAAGTCCGCCATTTGTACTTTTTTTTTGTATTGTGCAATATAGTTTAAATAAATAAATAAATAATAACATCAAAATTAAAAAACCGACACAAGTAGCTGGTATGGTCATCATGAGAACCTCATTCACTTAATGAGTGGTATAAAAATACTCCTAAACCTGAACATAACCACAACATTTGTAATTTTTAGCTTCAATACTTTCTCGGATCCTATTTTTTTTTATTTATGGTCCACAAATTGGATGATACAAAATTATCATAACTTAATTTATGATGTATCGGTTACATTTTTGTACACCATAAAATAGTAGACACCTGATCCTATCACTAGTTCCAATCAAAACTGAATATCTTGAAAACGGCAGCGATTATTCTTACCAAATATAGCAAAGAACCATCTCGACCGACAAAGCTTTCCATTAAAACTCAACCTTCTCACCTCATTCAAATCGATCCATCCGGCAGCTTATACACATGTTAAACTTATAACACTCCTCTTATCGTAATAAGCGTCGCAACGCGGGTTAAAAATGCTTTCAAACAACTCAAACCAGTGAATGCTCGTATTTTAAAACTATTTAGTTGAGGTGTAGTGAGAAAGTCGGTGGTAGAAATATTATTCGGAAGAATATTATTAGAACACAATTTCATTACGTTTTCTTATTAATTATGCATCGTCTGCTAAACCGTTCAATTTTGAATTATTTCGCACGCAAAGTTTTAAGATCTTTGGCTTTGACAACATCAAACAATTCCTTGACAAGCTGTTATTTCGTAATCTTCTTTGGAAATTGTAATCATCGCTTATAATATTCTGAGAATTTTACATAATTTACATATTTTTAAAATTTTGGTCTCTTTAATATAATGCTTTAGTGCCGAACACTCAAGAGGGTATAGTTGGGAAAGCGTTGTGAATATTTCACATAATTTCAGTCGGCCCTTCCTTCAGTACATAGTATAAAACAAAGTCGCTTCCTGCTGTCTGTCAGTCTCCATGTATGCTTAGATCATTAAAACTACGCAACGGATTTTGATGCGTTTTTTCAATAGATAGAGTGATTCAAGTGGAAGGCTTATATGTATAATACATGCATAATTTCCGCATTGTATCCGTGCGAAGCGGGGCGGGTCGCTAGTAAAATTTAAAAGTATTCAATGTGTTGTCCCATTTGCTCTGCTACGTTTAGAGTATTATCATGTTCGAGATTGCACAGTACAAAGTCCAAAGTGCTTCGGAACGTAGATGGTACTAGATCAGTTTATATAACGTTATTTTGTTAATCTTAACAATTATAAATATCACTACGAACGTCGACTTCATTATTATATCAATACTTAGTACTTACTGATTTTGCGTACAAACGTCTTAAAATAAGTTTGCTATTATTACAAATCACAAGGCATGATCAAATCTATTTGTAAAATCAACAGTTGCGTTCCAAAATAAATCCTTATAGAAACGAATTCCGTCTATCGAGGTTGAATATATTAATGTCAAATGCTGATTGAATCTGAACAATAAATGTTTCAGTTAAGGGAGAAATCGACGACGAAGTTGGCTAGTTGTGAATACAAGCGCAATCAACGAATAAAAAATGACTATTTTATTACTTTATAGATCAATGATTTTAACAAATGGCGGCAATAATAATTATTATGATTATCTATTTATTACCTGGTGGCCAGTGGGTAAATGGAAGGAATTAAATGAGTTTTTTTTGTTTCATGTGAAAATAATAAATTGTTACACACACAATTGGGCCGTTGAGACCGTTCAGCAAAATCAGAACAATGGCCGAAAATGCACGTTATACCAAAGTTTAAAACAAAAACGTCTCATTTTATAGGTCTAGGTGAGAAAACTGGTTTACTAAAGTTTCGGTGAATTTTTGAAACTCCCAAATTATTTATAGCATATTTTTATTTGTACGAACTTTTATTTTTCAACTTAATAATATGACTTGAGAAATTATTACTTGGGATTTTTTTAAGACGTCATTGATATATTCGTCAAATGTATTGATTGGTACCATACATTTAGCAAAATCTTTTGGGAACAGTTCGTGTCTAGTGCTTTGGAGTTGCCGTTTTAACCTAACCTACTGTTATTTCAGTACTTTATGATATTATGAAGGTCGCATTTCCAATCTAACCAAATGTATTCGTACAATGTGGCCAAAATGAGAGGTGCGAAGTTATGCCAACGATTGGTTTGCCAAATGAAGCATGTGCAAGAAGTTGGCTGTGAAGTAAAATTTGGCGAAACACATTTCGTCAATAAGACCGAGAAAACTACATTGTGTCACGTGCCCTTGTGCACAAAAGTATTTCAAGGTTAGTTTTTTTACGACCGCATAACAACTGTCGAGGGAGCGAACGAATGAAAGAAAAGTTTTTACACGTGTGGGAAGAGCTCCTTCAACTGCCAGCATGTGGTATATGGCGTTGGTTAAATATGAAGTACTTACTTCTTACATTGCTCTTGTGAGTCACAATCAACGATCGGAAATTTGGATAGATATTTATCGGCACCTTTGTCGTTCAGTTGTAGCTAGCTATAGGCGGATTTGTTTGAGATATGAGTGAGATATGATTTTGACAACTTTAGGTAGGTAAATATATATCCGTATTTCCGATTTGGTCATAATCCTAAAATACCTAATCGGATTACTTTACTGCCGAAATACTATAAATATTTTTTGTTTGGTTTCAGACAAAAACATATAATATTTCCGCAGTATTTTGTTTCACCAGTTTCTCGAAATATCAGACTTCTGAAGAATTATTTAAATGTTGAATGAAAATAGAAAGTCTGAGTTACTCGGATTAAATTAAGAATGTTCTATAGCTAAGTACGTAAATTTATATTGGGAAATTAGCATTTTGGTAACCTTTACAGTTTCCTATCTGATTGCCACTGTAATAGTTATTATAATCAGCGAGTCCGTAAAATAACAACATACTCGTAGTAGTTAGTTACGCAACAGTAAAAACTATCGAAACAGATTATAAAATCATTTTATAGGTGAAACATTACAGCCCTTAATCCGTCAAGCAAATAGTTTGCCCTCTTTGAACTCAACTGAACCTTGTATTCTACAGAAAAGGTAAAGACTCTTTCAAAATACTTTTACACGGCGGACTCTTTCGGCCCTGAAGGGCCCAGGTGACATGGGACAAATTTCCGCCTCGGCAAACCCTTTTGCTCGCAAACCGTTTTTCCCTTGTTTTCATTTAGCCCGATAGAAAGATATTAGGTTAACTAGGGGTCACGGAATTTTGCCTATTACTCTGTTTATTTAGGTTTACGTAAGTACTGGAATGTTTTTGTTTCAAGCTGAACAGTCGTGAAATTGTTTTTGTGTGGAAATCAACTTGTGATTGTTTTTATTGTGTAGGTATCAAAGGTATAGCCTAACAGGATGTTTTTCAACCCACGCCATATTGTGGATTTTTAGTGGTACGAATTTATATCACTGGCAACGACTTTTTGGCAACTGACGTTGAAAGTCAGTGAGTGTTACTGATGTAAACAAAGAGGAGACAGGACTAAAATATTCCGCAAACAACGAATTTTTGATGAATGTTATATTTTTTTTATAGGATTCAGTAATTATTTCGCAAAAAAACTGACGTTTAATAACTGAAATATATGACGTATGCACATTATTGCCATAAAAAAGCTGAAAGCTTTTTGTAGCTTTCCTTGGGCCGTACCGATTAGTTACGCACTTGTGGTATTAATATTTATCCACACTAAAACTCTTCGAATCATAAGTTTTGTTTCATAGTATAATAATTTAAGTGATATCATGTTAATTATCTATTCAGCCACCGTCAAAAAATATATACTTCAGCGCAATAAACGTTTTTCTTTGTCAGTGATTGAAACGTACATTATTATTTGAAATCCTGTCGTCGCTTGCAGTTAATATGTCTGTGACAGGCAAGCCGTGCCGTTGGTTTACCGAACTCATAAAATGTCACATTGGTATTGTACAATTTTATTCCTTTTTTGGGCTGCTAGTCCCCGCGTCAATTATGTTAAATTCTACCGGTTGGTTCTCTATTAAAATCATGAAATTTATACGCCCATTTTTGTGATACCGAAAGCTGCACTAAAATTGGTTCCCTTTAGCTATAAAACAATAAACTGTGGATCAGTAAACGTTGGCATTATAGTGCTTTTAGCATTAAATGTCAAAAGCAATGCTCAAAAACAAATTTTGTATTTGAGTGCTTGTTTTATTTTTAGAAATTTGGCTTTTCCTATCTAAAAAAAATGTGCTATATAACTAATTCGACATAATTTATTTTAATAATAATAAAAAATGTATCCAAGAACAAACACTAGGAAGGCTAAGTAGGTTAAATAAAACTTTCAATACCCAATATTATTCCAATGAAAATGAACAACTCAATTTCTGTTTCATAATAAAACGTAACGATTCCATAAAATAATACAAGTCTATTTTGATTCATTATAGTCAGTTAGAGTTCCCCAAAGGAGATAACAAACCACATTTTTTTACTCAAGTCATGTTTGATGAAGCCGTGATACAGCATTTGACTATAGCCAAACAAATTATGTAATTTAAACCACAACCACACATTCAAAAATTCACGGAACCAAATTAACAACCACTAACTTTTGGACGTAGTACAATTTTTTATTGAATAATATCCTAAAGTATTAATCATAAGCTGACTACTGATTTTTATAACGACGTCATAAGCCAGGGGCTCAATTCTACCAATTGACAACATTTAATATTCTTAATACTACATTTTTATTACTTTTCTGTATTGCGCTCGAACAGACGATTTAATCGCCGTTTTATATTTTTCCAGACATTACTAATTATTTTAATATTCATTTATTAAAATTTACTAATTCTAAAAAGTTGTAACTCCAAAACTATGACACAATGTATCATATACTTTTGTCTGGTGTCTATTTAAAAAAAAAACGAATAATGTTGAACTTGATATTTTTGACAGCTTTTTTTTGCGAATAGGTCGAAGACTACAACTGTATGCAGGCATAGTTGTCGTAGATTTCAGTTATTTTATTTAACTTGACCGGGGAGTGCGTAAAATTAGACAGTTACATTTCAGTTAGTTTGTACTGTATTATATATACATTTGAGCGATTTATTTCAGTTTAAAATAAAATGACAAATATTTTGGCAGAACCTCGAGCAGTCAAGCTCAATATCCGCCTGACATGCCGGACCTGATTTAAATTTACGATGAATCGATTGCCGTTTTATTATTCATTTGAATACGATTCCAGCTTTCGTGTGTCTGATCTATTTTTAAGAAGTAAAGTAAATGAGTATTTTACGTTGTATTGTTTTATTATCTTTTGGACTGACTTACTGACTGATTTATGAGAGAATTTGCGTAAGTCTTTTGTGATTCTAGGCTATTTGTTGGTGAAAATATTGCAATGTCATGGAAATGACCGTCCATTAAACGTTAAAATTACCTATGTTTCATGATATAATCACTAGATATTAGTGGGATGAATGAAATGGTACTTAAGTAGTTTTGTCTTTTACCTGATTAATGCCCAATTTACTAGAAATCCTTCATTTTGATTTCCTTCGAAATACCTACATATTTCTGCTTATTTTGTAACCTTTAATGCTATTTAGCACTAGTCATGTGTACTTAAGATGTGATTTTTTTTAATTTTCAAAATGTTACTAACAGTACAGTACGACACAAAAGAGTAGAAATTAAAAAGTGGCAATACTGTAGTGTCGTCCCTTTCTAATCAATGTAACAAAAAAGGGACGACACTACAGTATTGCCACTTTTTAATTTCTACTCTTTTGTGTCGTACTGTATATGAATGGATTATTATTATCTGAAATAAATGGATTATTATTATTATTTAACGTAAACAAGATGAACAATGATCATGACCAATAAACAATGCAACGATCTTAAACAACGCATATGGAAAAATTCGAAGGGTTATCTGGCGTTAGGGTGGTGGCACTTCGGACCGGTAATCCAAAGGTTCGATTCCCGGTCTCTTCCAACGGGTAACGCATTTAAATTGTAGTTTGTACTTTGATCATTCTATTAATAATAGTTATATTACGAACTGTCCGACATGTATAGAAATCGTATTGCTGTTCTTTTTTTTCACGGTGAACTACGAGTAAAACCATAATTTGCAATATTGTCTATTAAATTTGTGTCTAACTCTAATATCTGTCTGTATCTGTCTAATTTGTGTGGGTGGCCAGGAAAAAAGTGTGTTCCTTTGGAGGGTAGCGTTTTAAGTCGATTCTGAACACCCCTACAAAGGTCCCCCATGTCATACTCTAATATTTCTAGCAGTGATAAAAAAATGAAATTACGATACTGGCTCGGTGTAAACGCAGCATGACTCCATGTGTGCGTATTAAATGTCAATCTAATAGTAACAAACGTCAAACATATGTATATCCTTTTGAAAAATTTAGAGGTGACAGTGAAGTTACTATTTCAGCGAAGTAATATTACTAAAAACTTATAAATTGACAATTAGATAGACACTTTGAGCGAGCTAGTGTAATTTCAGAAAAGTCTTTCACTCTTTGTATTAATATTTAAGAGGTTGATTGTTTTTTTTATGCAGGCTTCTAAAAAATGCTCGTTCATAAAAAAATTAAACAACAAAAGTTCTCATGTGCTACAAAAAGTAGTGGTATACAGTACGTTTGTAGCTAGATTGTTGACACACTGATCAAATTCAATTGTTTAGCTTTTAATGCGTTTTTATAATTTACTTTCAATTTATATGCTTAGCCCAAAGGTTGATTGGTAGAGAATGCCCTATGGCATTACGTCCGCCTTTTGTACGATAAGTTCTTTCTTTTGTGCTATAAAGATTGAATACATAAATAAATGTGAATTGATTTGTTTATTTAAAGTACTGTATCGTAATTCCGTAATATCTTGTAAGTAATAATATCTAGTTGTAACACGTAACGTTTCATTAAATTTCCGTTTTACCAAAATATGTTTTTTTTTCTGATACCGCATTTTCAGGAATTTTCGAAAAGCTGTAACAATACAACAGTTAATTATTTTATACCAATCCTGAAAAACAGTTTTGGAATTCCATTCCGTTCAACATTGGAAGGATGTTTTACAAAATGCTACAGATGGAAAACTAAAGCATTCTGACATGCGATAGGTAACAATAAAATACTGTACTACAATTTCAGTCTTTGTGGACTATAGTATCAAAACGTACCTACCGTCCCCTTTATTTGTTTTAAACCCCGTGTTTTAAAAACTTGAGACTCGCGTGTTTTACAAATTAGTCGTTTTACCGCTTATTTGAGTAGATGCTCCGTTCGGAATACAAAACAAACTGACGGGTTAACCTCAAGTTATTTCCACGTTCGAACCGACCGTTAATTGTTCTATTCCTACGCGTAATTTCGTTGCACAACGTTCCATTTTTCATTAAACTCCAAATTGCTTTCGGTCCCGCCTCGAATCATCAATAATACCTTGTAAATGGACTTGGGGGTGTGTTTTGACAACGCATAAGCTACTTTTCATTAATTTCTGAGCGACATGCGATATGCGACTTTAGCTTGTGCGCGCGTTTCCGTTGTATTGTCCAATGGTTTATTGGTAATGGGGCGCACGGGTCTCGACTCCCCTAAATTCGAGCGTAATGTACTAAACTTTTGGGACTTTTAACATTATAAAAATTAATGATTCAGGTATGTATTGATGAGTTTTAATATTTATGGGTAACAAGAGAGAAGTATAATCTAAAAATTATATCTGTGTCACGTTTGTGTTAAAGTGAATTAATTATTTATAATATGTAGGTATTCTAACTCGTGTCGACATGCATTTCGCACTTTTAAAAGGTCGTCCAGGCGGCATATAAATGACTAAATGTGCTAATAGAATCTATGTATGAGGACAGACCTTTCTAATTAATAAATTTGATTTAGTCATCCAGTTTGCGTTTTTGATAAATAAATAAATAGTTTGATCGTTTTATTATATGTACCAGTGGGCCTATGATGATTGCGTTTACCACGTGATAAATAAGTGACAAAGAATATGTCACTCACATTCGCATTTTGTCAAAACGTGACGGGTGCTTTGTCACTTATTTATCGCGTGATAAAAGCAACCATCGTAGAAATAATTCTAATAAAATGATACTAATAAAACTTTTCCTAACGCAGGATATTGTCTTGTTTGATATTTACCTATAAAGACAATAATTATATAAAATAAACCTTTTTAATGTATAAGACTGTGGAAACGTGCACACGCTACGGAGTTTATTATCGTAACCTCGTTGTTTTGGTAACTAAAATATGATGACGGTGTGGTTACAGCAGCAATCGAGTTTTTGCTTATTATACAAAATGTAAAATTTTTATTAAAGCAGTAAAGTCTGCTATAGAAGCGTAAACTAAATGTTTATAATATGAGACGTTGGTGCCGGACATAAAGACATAATGTTTACGGTAGATGGCGCTACGATGCTGCCTTATGGCATCTAGAAATGAAGCAACTGGTTTATTTAAAAAAAATTAGGCATGTGCGAGTCCGACTCGCGCATGAAGGGTTCCGTACCATAAAACAAGTTTTGTTGTATGGGAGCCCCCTTGAAATATTTATTTTATTTTATTTTTAGTAAGTTGTTGTTATAGCGGCAATAGAAATACATCATCTGTGAAAATTTCAACTGTTTAGATATCACCGTTCTTGAGATACAGCCTGGTGACAGACAGACGGACGGACGGATGGACGGACGGACGGACGGACGGACGGACGGACGGACAGCGAAGTCTCAGTAATAGGGTCCCGTCTTTACCCTTTGGGTACGGAACCCTAAAAATCGATGCTATGGCTCGTGGCTTTGGTAGCATAATATTGGTAATGCGCCCGTCTGGCCCGGAAAGCGGATGTGGGTTCGAATACCGCTCTTTTTTTTTTTTTTTTTGCTTCCATATAGACGTATATACCTATACTACGATTTCTAATTCAACTCCAAAAAAACTACCACAAGGTTGTCACTACAATAAAATAGTTTTACAATAGGAAATTCCTTTTTCTTTTTTAAACACACTAAGATAATTTATTTATTGGTAAATTTAAGTCTATGTTTTAACAAAATAACTAGATATATTCATTATTACATAATTACGAGAGGAGATAATAAAAACTTAAACATCGGAGATTTTTGGTACAAAATTTGGTATTTTTTTTGTAACACTTGAGCATTTGGTGCAAGTCAAGAAACAAACTCAGATGTCATTTAAATGTTGTAAATTTTGACAGTGACGTATCTGTCGTAGTTTTTTTGGTCTTCAATTAGAAATCCGAGTTTAATGTTATATAATATTTCAGCATGACAGTTGATTAAGGCCTAGGGTTTTACCTGTGTCAAAAAGTATGTGCGTCTCATTGCAAATGGCGGCGCAGAGTATCTGTGGTATATACGTTCAGATGTATTGATTTGGAAACGTAAACATATAAATACCTATTATAAAAACTTGTGATAGTTCCGGTAGTATATAGAAAGTGTATGGAATAGTAGGATAGTATATGGAAGTGTATTTAGTGACTTTAAATGTTTAATTAGGTAGTAGAGAAGTTCATGTATTTTAAATCGACAAATCACTTAGTACGAGACCTATTCTTTTATTATTGATGCGGGAATGTTACATTTATATTCTATCTCATACATTAATCTCTGCTTTCATAAAACTGTAAAATAAGCCAAAGGAACACTCATTGACAGAACTACATTTCATTCAAGATCTGTAGTCGTATCCGAATTAAAAGTGTTTGTGGTTTGAAAACTCACCGAGCACGCGAAACTCACAATGCTTATTTCGCGTATTCACCCTAAATTAGAAAAACGTAGTAAACATTTGCAGCTTCATATGATTTTACTAGGTACCTTTTATTTTTAAACCCGACCGCTGTCCTTTGAAAGACAAGGCTGACAAGAGGCATTGTGACGAAATTGCGGTTTTTGCGTCGACACGTGTGCGGGAAACGTGCGTCCGGCTACTCGCGGAAACCTACGTTCCATAGACACCGGTTTCCGCGTTTTGCAACTGATTGTTTGTAAGAGGAGCGACAGCGTGAAGGAATTGTGGAAAGTGGACCAAACGTTATGGGTGGAATAGTGAGCTGAAGTTTGTTCAAACTTTACCTCTACCTACAACAAAATCCCATAACGTAATCAGTAATAGGTGTATTATAGACTAGGTGATAGCAATAGCGAAGTTTTGATAATTTCTTAAGACAGTCTTTGTATTTTTACTGCATTTTTTGTGATTTTTTTCATCGACACAGGACTGTTAAATCTATAATAATATATTTAAAATTCTCATATTAATCTTTTCATTCATAAATGTTATAAATAACCATAATGTAACAAAATAAGCCAAAGGAACATTCATTGACAGAACTACATTTCATTCAAGCTCTGTAGTCGTATCCGAATTAAAAGTGTTGGTGGTTTGAGAACTCACCGAGCACGGGAAACCCACGATCCTTATTTCGTGTCCACACTAAATTAGAAAAACGCAGTAAACATTTGCAGACTTCATATGCTTTTACTACCTTTTATTTTCCAACCCGACCGCTGTCCTTTGAAAGACAAGGCTGACAAGAGGCATTGTGCATTGTGACGAAATTGCGGTTTTTGCGCCGACAGGTGTGCGGGAAACGTTCGTCCGGCTACTCGTGGAAACCTACGTTCCATAGACACAGGTTTCCGCGTTTTGCAACTGATTGTTTGCAAACTCTACCTACATTATAATCCTATACTTTTACTTAGTCGTTTCACTCTTTACAGAGCGGTCGTGATCAACTGCTAGTACTATTAGAGGCAGATATTGTTTGCTGTATGATATTACGCCATTGCTCGCGATCCTATAACGTAACTACTAATATATTATATTTGTATAGAATCCTTTTTTTTTTATCGATTCATATTTTACCCCGCTTCGATTGTAGTAGATCGCATTCAATTTTTCTTTCTTAATTTACCTTTGTGTCATTATTTATACTAATATATTATAATATTATGGACTCGGTAATAGCAGTAGCGAAGTTATGGTCATTTCTAAAGACTTCTATTTTTAAATCGACAAATCACCTTCTTAGTAAGAGACCTTCTATTCTTTTATTATTGATGCAGGAATGTTATAGTACATTGTTGTAGAGGCTGTAAAGTAAGCAATAGATTAACGAGTTAATTTCGAAGGCCGACCCGCAGGGGAGGCCTTCGATAGTACGAGTTAATCTATTGCACTTTCAGCCGAGACTTAACATAGTGCTTTTCACGACACGAGGAAATATATTATAATACGAGTTTTTCATATTGGTCATTAAACTCGGCGCCTTGTTGCAGCCTCATTGTTGTAAAAATCAGAGCTATTATAAACATAAAGCTGTTCGTGCCCCCAGATTCAAACGACATAAAGACGATTTTCAACCCAATTATGAAGAAATAACAAAAATATTCAAACTTACCTCACTTTCAACTTAATTTAGACATTTAAATATTTAGTCTAGGTGACACTCAGGTAAACAACCCTACGATACATTATACACTGAAGGGTCATTGTAACGGTACGCAATATTAACATACGTTCCTAATATTATATAATATTTCGTGATTCAATGTGAACATTATTAAATTATTCACATTACTAAACCAATTTTAATATTTACTAAACAATACATTTTGTTTTTTTTTTTTTTTTATATGGCCGGCTGCCCTGCGCATGCGCGCTTCGCATCTCATCGCAATGGACGGAGTCATAGCTTTTCAGCCAAATAAAAAAAATATGAACTCAATATTTATATAGGTAATTAAAAGTGTTTATTTGTTGAAAACTGTTTATTTGTTGAGAAATTAGTAATTGTAGAAATTAGGAAATTGTTTTACGCCCCATAAATAATTTTAAAATATAAATGTTGATGATTTTCAGAGTAAAACCTTATTTAACAAAAACTTATTAAAGAGTAAACCTGAGGAGTATTATCTTACTTAAGAAAATAAACTCGTTTGTGGGTATTTATAAGTTTAAGAAAAAAATACACCTCATAAATGACGCTTTCTCATTGGTCAATTTAATTTGACATGCAGCAGACGATTAAGCTTTGATTGGTTAAATTGTCGTTCAAGCCGGCCGAGAAAATTAGTCTAAAATATTTTCTAAAAAGTCGTATCTTACTATGAAATTCAAGTGTAGATACGAACTGTTACCGTAAGGTCCAACATTGTTGTCGTGTTGGGAGCTAACATAGATATACAGTTTACAAATGAACATATATAAGCAGTTTTGTGTACTGGATTCAGGTAATCTATAACCACATTTTCGAGCAGTGTCGTGAAAAATCTATATTCAAACTCATACATTACCTTATCTCTGCTTTCATAAAACCAAAATAAGCCAAAGGAACACTCATTGACAGAACTACATTTCATTCAAGCTCTGTAGTCGTATCCGATTTAAAAGTGTTTGTGGTTTGAGAACTCACCGAGCACGCGAAGCTCATTATTCTTATTTCACGTCCACACTGAATTAGAAAAACGCAGTAAACACTTACAGACTTCATATGCTTTTAATACCTTTTATTTTCAAACCCGACCGCTGTCCTTTGAAAGACAAGGCTGACAAGAGGCATTGTGACGAAATTGCGGTTTTTGCGTCGACAGGTGTGCGGGAAACGTGCGTCCGGCTACTCGTGGAAACGTACGTTCCATAGGCACCGGTTTCCGCGTTTTGCAACTGATTGTTTGTAAGAGGAGCGACAGCGTGAAAGAATTGTAGTGGAAACTGGACCAAACGTAATGGAATAGTGAGCTAGTTCTATAATGAAGTTGGGTCAAACTCTCCCTACATTATAATCCAATACTTCTACTTAGTCGTTTCACTCTTTACAGAGCGGTCGTTATCAACTGCTAGTACAGTCGAGTTCATTTACATCTACACACTTACGAGAACAAAAATATCTTAACACGACTTTATGCTCCTGACAATAGGGTCGTGTTCAGATATTTTTGTTCTCGTAAGTGTGTAGATGTAAATTAACTCGACTGTACTATTAGAGGCAGATATTGTTCGCTGTATGATATTACGCCATTGCTCGCGGTCCTATAACGTAACTACTAATATATTATAATATTATGGACTAGGTAATAGCAGGAGCGAAGTTATGGTAATCTCTAAAGACTTCTATTTTTACTACTAAAAATCAATGGACCCTAGATTCTACGTAGGCATTTTTTAGTTTGAAACTTTTACCTCAAATTTGTTTTTAATAATGATTATTTGAATCATACTAAAATTAAAAAGTTTACAAACACAACAAGATACAATTTAATAATGGAAATCCAGCGGTCCTATGATGGTTGCTGTTATCACGCGATAAATAAGTGAGAAAGCATCCTCCTCATATATACATATATGAGTACTTATATACATAATATATATACTTGATATATAATAAGAATATATTTATCTATAATAGTATGTATATCGTCGTCTAGTACCCATAACACAAGCCTTCATGAGCTTAATTTGGGACTAGATCGATTTGTGTGAGGTTGTCCGATATTTATTTTTTATTTTTTTATTTTATATATACATATATATGTATTGCCAACTTACTAACTAACTAGTGTATTTTGTATCGACATTTGCATCGTGTGCATGCATGTTTTGTTGTACACCCACCCCGCACCAATAATGTCTCTGTTTGGCCTTGTGGTTGACTGGTAGAAACCTCATGGGCCTCATGGCATTCTCCGCCATTTGTACTTTTACTTGTAAAATGATTTCTTTGTTTAAAGAAGGTACTGTGTCTGTATTTTGTGCAATAAAGTTTAAATAAATAAATAAATAAATAATTTTATGAAACATGTAATGTCTCATTAATTGTCGTGTCGTGTAATGTCTAATTTTTAATGAGGGTACCTGCACCACAATTTTTATTATTTGTGTCAATGGTTTAATAAAAAAAAATATCCTATTCATATTGCCTCCAGAGGTTATGGGTAAAAGTTTACTTTAAACAATTTAAAATATATACTTAGCTAAGCATTTCCAAGCTAGCAACTGTTATGTTTAGGACGTTAAATGTGATTTTATTTCTTTTTAGCTTTATTTTACGGCTGTCGTAATGTATTTTTTTACAACCGACCAGCGCGAGTTGACGGGTTGCAAATAATAGCTGGTAGAAGTAGAACAGTGTAAAATGTGTCCCGCTCTAATGGATGGAAAATGCTGAGCGTGAATTGTTAGCTACGACGGTTGCGTCACAACACAGTGCAGACAGAGGCCTTATTCCTTTTAAAATGGTGATCGTTTTAGACATTTTTCTATATGATCAAACATGTTTCTTTACATTTTATTGGTGTTACTACCTAGAACAGGGCTATTGGGATTTATTGGTATATATTTGAAACCTACAGTTTGAATTTTTCATTGATAAATTTTGTTTCGAAAACTACTCGAAATTGACAAAATTCACCCTGAAAATTTGTTTTTTCAACTTATTTTCGACTGCACGCAATAAAAGCATGAAAAAGCTATGTTACTTCCTAGAACTCGGGGAAAAGTATTATTCACTTCAAAAAGTTGGTTGAAATTATCAATATATTAGTCATAATATGAAAAAAATAAATTTCAAAAGGAATAAGGCCTCTTAATAGTGATATGAATAAAGAAAAAGTGAGATTAGATTTGTACTATGCTTTTGTTTGTTGTACATTCACTTAGTGACGATTGGTGGTGACATATTTTTTAACAGCAGATTTCCAATTGGTATATAGATAAACACAAAGATCAACATACAAAAATAAATTGCGCACAGTCATACGTCTATACCGGGACTCGAACTCGGTATAGTTGGATTACCGGTCCAACGTATTCTCGTCGTGACATATCTCATCTCAATTTTGAATACGAAGGCGATAATGATTCTCAAAAATGCTATTCATGCATATGAATTTCTGTTTTGTACGAAACGTAACTGACTAATTTCACGGTCAAGTGAAAGTATGCGCCTGTTAATTATGCCGTCACATACAAAGGAAACGGAAATTAAGCGCGACCGGATTGACAAAGTTGCGATGTTCTAGAGATATCGCCACTTGTCAAGTAGGGACACGTCAAAAGTGACGAATGGAGGGATCTCCATCATCTCTCTAACATTGGTTGAATTACCCCCAGTTTTAGTGAGCCACGGCCTGTCACGGGCTTTCGTAGTTTTATATCGCTAGGAGAGAAGAGCACATAAATTATTAAATAAGACACACACTTTACCTACGGGCAGTTAAGTAAAAACTTATAGAAAATATTAAATTAGAATTTTGGCACACAATTTTGGATTATTACGTGTGACGAAACAGACTACATTTGTTTTAATTCTGTATGTAGGGAAAACTAATCAGTGAAGCTCGCTCAGGTTTTTAGGACCTTTTTTAATATAGGTAGGAGTGGTAAATGAAAAATTCCAGGACAGTTAGGAATATTTTACACCCAACCCAAAAAAGGTGCTGTCCTTTTTACGTGACCAGCCTATATCCGCCTACATTCTTGCATTTCGTCGGTTATGTCGCGGGCTTCTTCGTACGCTGCGGATTCCATCTAAGACCCAGCAAACTTACACCCGCAACACAGCTGTGAGGTATTTACATTTAAATAAAAAACTCAAACCAAATACAGTGTTTACTCATCATCTTTACTCTATAAAATTATGGATTTTTTAACGCAAGGTAAAGGACGCTGTTTTTATTCCTAATGAACGTTGGTTACATTCACAAACGTGATAATAAAAGCGATTTTGACAAGATGAGACTGGGACCTAATTCGAGAATACCGTTTGAGAGATCGCAAAACGTCAAACTCTATTAGATTATCTAATTTAGATAACAGTGATATCGCCTTTGAGCTGTCATTAAAATGTGATGAGCTTCAAGTGACATATCTCATCTCAATTTTGGAAATACGAAGGCGATAATGATTGTAAAAATGCTATTCATGTATATGAATTTCTGATTTGAACGAAACGTAATTGACTAATTTCACGCACTACCTACACAGGCGCATACTTTAACTTGACCGTTATTTATGCCGTCACGTACAAAGGAAACGCAAATTAAGCGCGACCGGATTGACGAAGTTGCGATGTTCTAGGGATATCGCCCCATGTCAAGTAGGGACACGTCAAAAGTGACGGATGGCAGTGAAATGGAGAGATATCCACCATCTCTCTAAAATTGGTCGAATTACCCCCCTGGTCGCATCTTGTTAAAATTTCTTACATATATTTATTTAGGTATAAATAGTATAGTAATATTTATACATAGGTAGGTATAAATAGGTAGGTAGGTAGGTAGGGATAGCTGAAATATCCAAGATTATAAGCTATTAACCATTTCACTGCCACCAACGTAAATATGCATTCGTCGTCATACAAGTTTGTTCTGCGGCGCCTCTGGCAGTGAATGCTTTATTAACCGACTTCGGCGAAGAAAACAGTAGGATTACACGGACGATTAAGAGCACCATTTACAATTAAAATGCACACTCGGACCAATAAACCCTTCGACCTTAACATAATATAATAAAACTCGCCCTTATCTTAACTCTCAAAGTATTAAACCATTGGTACAAAGAACAAACTCTCAAAGTATTAAACCATTGATATAAAGAAAAATTAAAATGCGTACCTAACGTGGCGGATCTCGCTTGCTCGTTCACTGCTGTAAAGTAGTGCGGTAAGATATAAATATTAACTTCACATAGAGGTCGCTAAGGTGTAAAGCCTTACCAATAAACT
Source organism: Apotomis betuletana (assembly GCA_932273695.1). Taxonomy (NCBI): domain Eukaryota; kingdom Metazoa; phylum Arthropoda; class Insecta; order Lepidoptera; family Tortricidae; genus Apotomis; species Apotomis betuletana. The sequence continues at coordinate 22,967,347 of OW026303.1, read as the reverse complement.
ATGCAAAGATCGACACACAAAAGCATAAGGAAATAATCGAAAGGTTATCTGGGTGTTCGGATGGTGCAGAGGTTAACACGCTAGACCGGTAATCCAGAGGTACCGGGTTCGGGATCTTTTACGCCAGGTTACGCATTCCAATTTTTCTTTGTGCTTTAATCTTTGTATCAATGGGTTAATACTAAATTTGTGGCGTGTACCTACCTGGGTAGGTAGGTACACACCACAAATATGTGGTTACATAAAAAAATGAGACATTACATTTTTCATAAATTCTCAAAGTATTGTCGCGTAGCTGTCCTCTGCCTTGCCAGGTACCGTTGTCCGGGTAGGCTTTAGCGGATAAACACTGGGCTTGCCGGGGTCTGCGAAAGATACGAGGTATTATGGTTTTTCCACATTAGGAGACTGCGAAATCCTCTCGAGGTTTTTCTGCCCTAAGTATGAATGATGGTCATTTCTGCCCTCGGACATAAAATGTACCTGAAGTGAGTGTATCATAAAATTGACATATTATTTGGTACGTCTTTTATTGCGGCGAAACAAATTTACGGGAAACCTCAAAAAATTTTAACAAGTCGTTAAAGCTTTTCAAACGTAGTCTAAGTAAAAGCCTTTTAGAAAGAGTTCGATATCTAAAAAAGTAATTTCATTTAGTAGCTCTTACAAAAATACCCCGTCCTCGACTTTATTGGATCGGCCAGTAATATCATTTATTTATAATGAAATTTACCCTTCACATTTTACTTTATGACTGAGTATAAATTTTGCAAAGGAACCGTTTCACTAAAATGCGAAAATATTCTGCATTTTTAGTTGCACCTTTATGAATGAAAATAGTGATAGACTAAATAATTGCACTTAAAGAGTAGGTAAATAAGTTTTTTCTGATGATATAGAATTAACACAATATTGTTTATAGACGGTAAATGATTTTGTTACCATAAAAATCAACACATATAATAAAATAAACGAGTACCTAAATGTTTACAAATGAAGCGAAAATTGAAAAGTTTAATGATTCGGACAGGATTCGAAATGGACCACCTCCCAATTGGACCACCGAATCAGATGTCAGAGCCATTGAATTTTTCAACCAGTTGCTTCGACATGCCTTAGGGTGGCATCGTAGCGCCATCTACCGTAAAGATTTAGACTTTATCGTCGGCACCATCGTCTCAAATTTGTTGAGAATCGATTAGTAACGATGTGCTACACCCGAATTACTTATTTTTGCCCGGAAAGCCGTTAGAAACGCAGGTTCGAATCCTGTCCGATTCGTTAAATTTTTCAATTTTCGCTTCATTTGTAAACATTTAGTTTACGTTAGCAGACGTTACTGCTTAAATAAAAACGAGTACCTACCTTATTTATGAATCTATAAACCTTTTCTTCCATGCATATGTCACGATTCCGCGCAAATCTTCAGCGTATCATTGGATCATCTTTATGTAAGTGTATGTCTAGCCGTATTTCAAAGAAATGTAGAACATTTCGCATAAAAAATAATAATGCAGTTTACCATGTCGATGGTATGATGGAATTATCGACTTACGAAAACATGCACACACTTATCTTACATGCTTAAGTCAGTCACAATATAGACTAATAAAGATAAATTAGAAAACATTCAATTAAGATTCTTGAAACTCCTAGTAAACACAAAACTAAAAATAAATGTAGATCTGACTATAAAGAACTCTTTAAAATTTGCAATATTTTACCGGTTAGCTTAAAACATAAATATCTTCTTGCCATAAATAACCATAGCAGCCAAGAGCAAAGCTCGGAAGCATCCATAATCCAACCTGTACAACATATCCATAACACCAAGTCTATGACTTCCGGTAAACTATTGGTACCAAGGGTAAACAATTACTTTGGGGATAGAACCTTAAAAAAACGCATCCCATACCTAATCAATAGTTTACCGGAGGAAATACGACGAGAGCCAAACAAAAACAAGTTCAAAAGAATGTTAAAAAAAAAACACTTTTTCACACTGCTACCGTAATGCTATACCGTAATACATACCTTGTGCCTAAACTAGAGATTCCACAAAGATCCCACAATCAAACCAGCTACTGGTTTTGTGGGACAATGTATCTAGATTTAAGGAAATTGTAGTTCCTTATAAATAAATAAATAAAATAAATAATAATAAATATCATTTCGTATCTTTCTTCAATTTCTTAAAAGACAAATTACCACACATTACCATGACATACTAAGTTTCTAAAATTGGCACGACATAATCGTTTTGAACGATTACCTTCCCTCTCACGCTTGGTACAGTTTCTAATTAGACCTCTGCTTTAGCTAAAAGGATTATTTTGAATCCTCATTTGTTTCACAAAACCGTATTCCGTAACGTATTCAATAAACGAACGTGTAGATAAATGTTTGTTACCATTTGAACAAGTTAAAAAAAAGCGGGAATAGATTTGTACTACACTTTTGTTTGTTGTAAATATATTCACTAGTGACGGTTGATGATTAATATTTTTCAAACAGCAGATTGTCAATTTAGGATAAGTAGTCGACAGACCGTGTTGAATTAATATTATTGTAATATTCTTATACATTACGATATATTAAACTAGTTACTTACCTCGATTTAATTTGAAAACCCTAATACTTTGAAAGTAGCTTTTGACATTGTAAGCATTGTTTGAATAAACGTCAGACAAACTTACACAAATAGCTCTATTGTGCTTCACTCGTTTGATTTCCATTTCTCTATTCTACTAAAAGATAAATTATTCTCATTCTTATAAGCAAATTAAGCGTACAATTTTGTTTAAAAAATCAAAATAAAGAACTTTCCTGGAAAACTTGATTTAGATTATACTGATGCATAATATTTAGCTTTTCTCCCTCAAATGAAGACATACGATAAGTATTTCAATTGTACCGGCGTGATCGTGTCATTTCCGCATTTCAACCATAACCCGACTGTCAGGAGGAATGACAGCTTGTGCAATTTGAGTAACGCAATAAGCCGGCTGTTATCAAACCCTGTCAGTCTATTGAATAAGCGGAGTATTTGCGGTAAGGTTATTTTAATATCAAATTGGATATATATTATATATTTTACTTTCTGCGATAAAGGCATTTTACTAATTCTTCCATTTCCAATGCCATCTGTCTGAACGTCACTAATATAAGAATCTAAATGGGGTATTAAATACATAGCGTAAATATATTAATTATTTGAGCGTCCCTGACGTTTCGCGATATAGGTAATCCGTTTAAATTGTTTTATTTAAATGTGAGACAAACATAATCCATACTTATATTATAAATGCGAAAGTGTGTCTGTCTGTCTGTCTGTCCGTCTGTTACCTCTTCACGCTTAAACCACTGAACCGACTTAGATGAAATTTGGTATGGAGATAGTTTGAGACCCGGGAAAGGACATAGGATACTTTTCATCCCGAAAATATTTAGTGTTCCCATGGGATGAGCGGGTAACACCGCGGAGCACAGCTAGTATATTATAGTCAGATTTAGGTTCGAGTCTTTCCTGTGGATATATGCGAAATTAATAATTCCAGGGCCAAATTTTTTGATAAAACTGTTTATTGTTTTGAAGTTTTGTGAATTGTTTTTGTGTACAATAAGGTGTTTACATACATACTTAAACTTGTATGAGAATAAAAAATGTTCCCTCTTCTATATCCGATGTAATAGCAGTATAACCTGGATTCATACAATCTCTGAACTTTTTACCACCGGAGGGACGACTTTTGTTTTTGTGTGTTTTCGTGACGTGACTCCAAAGTAGTTGATTTGTAAAATTAGTACGTAACGATGATATCAAACAAATGATTGTGATATTAATGATACTATCTAATGGTCAATGTCCATCAAATTAGAAATTTCTTACGCAGGTTATCGGTCTAGACCTAACCCTAAAAGTAAGCATTCAGTTCCTTCATGATCATCCTGTCATAGCAAAGAAAAACCTTTTTTGTAAACCCTTTGTCTGACTTTTCGTCACAATTGCATAGACCCATTATAATAAGTTTCAATCATGGGTCGTTAAAAAAAATGCATGGGCTTAATAAACAAAAACTACAATCGCGTCCTAAAGTTAATCATACAAACGTTATTATGGGTAACCTTCGTTACACAAAGGAATCAATTTTGTTTTGTTTTAATTATAGCTCTTTACTAAGTACATGTCTTTCGAAAAATAATCTAATGTGTACCACCAACCTAGAGTATAATAGTACATTACACACCTAGGGCGGTGGAATTGTCAATGTCCTAGATAGCAGGTGATTGTGTGCCATAATTATGCGATCAGGGGCTTTACAAATTACCGCCCGTGGTTTGTCTTAAGTTTTACGTCTTGCCTTGGCCAGAAAGTGAGATTTTTCTCCCCGAGCAGCGGGCAGAAAATCCCACTTACGATCTTGGCTGACGTAAAGTATTACAAAAACCTTTCAGCAGTTTGTACTATACCCATTGCAGTTACTACAACAGTACCTAAACATATTTTTTTTTTTTTTTATGAATTTATTGTATATTTAGGTTGACATACTGAATACATACTCGTTATGTATAGTAGCTCTAGTTATAATGACTGTTAGCTTGATAGTCTCTTCTCTGACTTGTTTATATTTTTTTGACATTTGGAGACACTTTGCTCCAAAATGACTGTCGAGACCTTTTACATCTCCGAATTTAATTTGTTGACCACGGAGATTTACATCTCCATTATACTTAATACTAAGCTTATTTTTTTTCTTTTCTTTAATCTTGACGCCTGAGCCCCTTTATCTCTGAAGGTTTAAGTTTCTCCCTATAAAAATGACCAGTGATTTGTCTGTTGCATTACTACTATGATATTATTATCTAAATATATAAAAGAAGAAACTGACTGACTGACTGACTGACTGATTGACTGACTGACATATCAACGCACAGCCCAAACCGCTGGTTCTAGAGAGTTCAAATTTAGCACGTAGGTTCCTTATAAGGTGTAGGGGTGCACTAAGAAAGGATTTTTCAAAACTCACCCCCTAAAGGGGTGAAATGGGGTTCCAAAGTTTGTATGGGGAAACAAGATTAGTTAGACCATTTTATTCGAAACTTCACAGGAGTATTTCTAACGATAAATGAGTAAACACGTGTTTCAGGTTTTTTGAAAATTCAACCCCTAAAATGGAGAAATGTGGTGACAAAGTCTGAAAATCAACATGGGTATTGTTTTTATGGTTTATCGGGTCGCTGATTACGAAAACCACAATGATTTTAAAATCCAACGAGGCGGACGTGAGTTACCATCTCCCCTGTTGGGGTGAAATGGGGTTGAAATGTCTAAATACTCAACCGCTGGTTCTAAAGAGTTCAAATTTGGCACGTAGGTTTCTTATAAGGTGTAGGGGTGTACTAAGAAAGGATTCTTCAAAACTCACCCCCTAAAGGGGTGAAATGGGGTTCCAAAGTTTGTATGGGGAAACAAGATTAGTTTGACCATTTTATTCAAAACTTCATAGGAGTATTTCTAACGATAAATGAGTAAATAAATGTTTCAGGTTTTTTGAAAATTCAACCCCTATAAGGGAGAAATGTGACAAAGTCTGAAAATCAGCATGGGTATTGTTTTTATGGTTTATCGGGTCGCTGATTACGAAAACCGCAACGATTTTAAATTCCGACGTGGCGGACGTGAGCTACCATCTCCCCTGTTGGGGTGAAATGGGGTTGAAATGTCTAAATACTCAACCGCTGGTTCTAAAGAGTTCAAATTTGGCACGTAGGTTTCTTATAAGGTGTAGGGGTGTACTAAGAAAGGATTCTTCAAAACTCACCCCCTGAAGGGGTGAAATGGGGTTCCAAAGTTTGTATGGGGAAACAAGATTAGTGACTATTTTATTCGAAACTTCACAGGAGTAATTTTAACGATAAATGAGTAAATACGCGTTTCAGGTTTTTTAAAAATTCAACACCTATAAGGGAGAAATGTGGTGACAAAGTCTGAAAATCAACATGGGTATTGTTTTTATGGTTTATCGGGTCGCTGATTACGAAAACCGCAACGATTTTAAAATCCAACGTGGCGGATGTGAATTAAAATCTCCCCTGTTGGGGTTGAAATGTCTAAATACTAAACCGCTGGTTCTAGAGAGTCCAATTTGGCACGTAGGTTCCTTATAAGGTGTAGGGGTGCACTAAGAGAGAATTTTTCAAAAGTAACCCCCATAGGAGTGAAATGGGGGTCCAAAGTTTGTATGGGGAAACAAGATTAGTTAAACTATTTTATTCGAAACTTCACAGGAGTATTTTTAACGATAAATGAAAAAACACGTGTTTCAGTTTTTTTTTAAATTCAACCCCTAAAAGGGAGAAATGTGGTGACAAATTCTGAAAATCAACATTGGTAATGCTTTTATGGTTTAACGGATCACTGATTACGAAAACCGCAACGATTTTAAAATCCAACGTGGCGGACGTGAATTAACATCTCCCCTGTTGGGGTGAAATGGGGTTGAAATGTCTAAATATGAGTACCTATGGTTGTAATTTTTATGGTTTCTTGGGACGTTAATTACGAAAATGCCACCGATTTTGAAATTTTATATTGTGGACATGAAAATTCTTGAAAGCATTTGCGCCAAATTGCAGCATTTGGCCAATTAAATGGTCCAGTAGTTTTGCAGCAAATCGGTTGTAACAGACGGACTTTGACAGACAGCTACATGTGATCCTATAAGGGGGTTCTATTTTTGCTTTTGAGGTATGGATAGAGACCCGCGTTATCCTAATAGATAAAAAAAATAGTATTTGGTGGCATCTCGATCGTCGTCAATCGGTACCTAGGCGGGCGGCGCGTTGGGACAGGAGGAGTTATGATCGGGAAACTTCCTGCATCCGTAATAAATACATTCAAGCTTTTCAATAGTTATGTTAAGTCATTTCAGAATTCTGAATTACGTTTATCTGGCTCGGAGTAATAGGTACATTTTTCATTCATCAACGAAGAGAACCTCAATATCTTACAATAGAACATGACGTAGCTTAGAACATGGCTTAGAATCATTAAACCAATCTCGAATATCCCAAGTCGATAAGCGGAGGCTCGGGACATTATAAAAGCTTTATACAAATAAAATGCACACATATCCCGGTGTCTTAGCTTCACTTCGAGTTATGAATTTTGAAGTGAACTTTATTTGGATACAGAAAAAGCTGAGATCGCTTGATTTGAGTGCTTGAGTTTTCGGTTTGATTTGTTAAAGTGGAGGTGTGATAACATAAAAGTATTTCCCAGTAATATTAGAAAAGCGAAAGTCTGTGTATGTTTGTTACTTCTTCACGCTAAAACGGCTGGACGGATATGCATGAGGGAAATGCAGATTGCAGATTATACCCCAACTTAACAAATAAGCCTACTTTCAATCCTGAAAAAAAGAGCATTGTTCCCGTAGGATGATGTATATTATATAGGCACGCGAGCGAAGCCGCGGGTTAATGCTAGTTTTAAATAATTGTAAATGTTAAATTTTGTCTTATATTATTATGTAATTTAGAATCTGACATATAAAAGAACTCTTGTAGCCAACTTGCAGACTAAAGTTTTGAATTTTGAATTATTTGTCCCTAGCTGGAAGCCCACAATCGGCAGTCACCGGCAAGGTGGTGACCGTCCCGGCGGTGGTGGGGGGCGAGGCGGACTTACCGTGCGACTCACGACCTCCCATGCGAAACGACAGTCTCCTGCTGGTCGTCTGGTATCGGGACGACAATCCTGTTTACAGGTTAGTTCTTATCTAAAAAAAAAAAACATTTATTATTGTAATTTTTTTTTCAATATGTAGCTTAGATTATTACATGTAAAAGAGCTCTTGTAGCCTCCTTGCAGAATGAAGTTTTGAATTTGAATTTTTGAATTTGAAATGGTCAGATATAATAGAATAGAATAGAATAAAAATTTTTTCGTTAACATACACAAAGTGGACAGCAAATATTAGAAACAAAATAAAATAAAATCGTTGTTGTGTATGCCACGAAAAGGTCACACAGCATAAATGCTGGCCCGGGAACTAGCGCTGGTCTTCGGGTGAAACCTATCGGTGACGCCATGGTGAACCGCACACACACGGCTGCACTTTTAGACTGAACGCAGCGTAAGCGCTTGTCAATGCCAAGACAATGACATTGACAAGCGCCAGTGCTGTCATTGTTACTACAGACCGTTAGCGGAAAAAAAAGAGAAAAGAAAATAATCAAATGCAATGCCGAAATGTGTACAGCTCATTAACATTTAACAGATAACATTATACAAGTAATAAAAGTGAAAAATAGTAACCAAGATTACAATAAGATCACAGATAGTGACCGTTGCAGCGGTGGTTGGGGGCGAAGCGGACCTGTACGTCTAGCATAACTGTGACACGCGACTCTTAGTCGCGCGACACTTCTTACTAGTTTTCATTCTGTCAGTACTGTGTGAGCAAGACAGATGACGCTAAGCCGCACAAGCGAAGTTGCGGCAAGATGTTAGCCCTGCTGCGGTGCCGTTGCCCCCATGCGCAACGCTGCCTTGCTTTTTGTATGGACCTCCAATAGCAAAACGTCGCCTTTTACCATAGCATGGCAGAACGACAGTGTACTGCTGGTCCTGCGGTGCCGGGTTGATAATCCTGTTTACGTTAGTTCCTATTTTCTTGTTGACTGCTACAAAAATCCGTAAGATCAACTTTTGAACCCGACTGACCAATTTTATCGCGTTTTGACGTTTGCTTTAGGTAATTGATCTCAGATTACGGGCCGTTTCTAGATTATACCAATAGTGAACACTGGCTGCAATGCTGGGTGTTATTTTTATGACTTCTTTGATTTTTTTCATAATATTATAATTCAAAAACCATTTTTGTACACGATATTAAAAAAAATGTAGGAGCACCATTTGGGATTATCTTAAAACAATTCAGAGAAGTAAAAATGGCTTCTGAGAAAAAAGAAAAAATTTACTTACTGATTTCACGGCGGTCAAAAGAGAGCCACTGAAATCCCTTACTATGCTTCAAATTGTAAATGAAACTAAAATTATAGTTAGCAAAATAGTTCAGAGTACAATATCAGCTGTCAATAGTTTGCAACTGAATTGCCTGGGAGGGGAGATCACGATCCTTCAGACTGTCAAAACCCTGGGGCACTACTCTGACTGGGCGTTTGTCTTACTATACAACTTTATCCACTAGAGCTGGAGTTTGGATGATTGGCGTGAAATTCTAGATTGCAATCCATATTGTCTGTTACTTAAAGGGTCCCAAATAAACACTGCGTTTAAAAAAAAACAATGCGTGTATAACTGTAGAACTATTAAATGTTTAAATAGGTACAGAAAACAGGAAACTTGAGAATATTGTAGTAAGTTTTGTCAAGCCGAGTCGTGTTGTTATCGCAGAAATGATTTTTCTTTTGTTTTCGTAAATCCTAGAATTTTGTTAAACATTTCTGCGTCGTTCTGTCTGCACGTTTGCGACTTATTAGCTCAAAGACTCTTAGTACTGATTTAGTGATATTATTACCTCACAAAGTATGTGGTAAAACAAGATCGAGGGAGCATATTTAAGGGTAACTTCTGGGGATGATTTATTCTTGTTTGTCCCATCATAAAGTTAACGTTGGCACAAGTACAGATTATCAAATATGGGTGAATGTACCTTACACTTACACACCACCAATCGAATGAACAGAGCTTGGCGGAGGATATACATTTGTGCATTGTTTTGAAGCACTGTTTCAACCAATTAGCTGATTCGAAAACTATCCACAATAGACTGGCCACTAAATTAGTAGGTACGGGAGAAACGTGATTATATATTGAATCTATTATTGGCTGACGTGCATTTAAACAACATAAACTGTAAATGTTAGTGGCTATGACGAGTTCAATAGTTATTTTAATAATGTAACAATTGACGTTTCTCGTGACTTCTGTCGAGATATCGCCACAATACATAGGTATGATATGCTCAAGGTCAATGGAGCCGCGTTTCACTACACGCGACGGGACGGGTGGAAGGAAAACGGTGCAATGGACGACCTTCTACCCGATGAACTGACATACTAAAAATTTGCAACAAAATCATCCATAGTCGAGTCCTCTGCAACGTTCCCAATCGTAGTAGTGGAGAACTATTTAAAAAAAGCATTTAACCATTAATTTAATTTAAACACACACACACACACATAATATTTTTCGCATATTTAAATAGATTTTAAACTAGTTAAGATAGTGAGATTTTACTTATAATATATTGTTCAATAATACAAATAATTTACCACCTAGAAGAGCGGTGCCTCCTAGCACAAGTATGAAATACTTAAAAAGGGGTACCAACACTGTTTGTCAGCTGAATTTCTGTGTTACTGAACAAATACTTTTTTTTTTTTTTATTAATCGAAAAAAAAAAAGAAGTGAAGTACTACCATGTACGTAATTCAAACAGCCACGATCACTCTGACAAGATTGTACGACCTAGAAGAAAAAGAAGAAGACGTATACTTCTAGTTATTACCTACATATTATTTTCGGGTAGTAGGTGTAAAAATGGGAGAGCTAACTTCGATAACACAATGTTGTTAATAAGTACCGGAATATCTGCAGTTTATCTGCAGCAAAGATGATGTCAGTAACCGAGCAAAGTGGAAGCAAATATGTAGGAAAGCGGACCCCGCCTCCGGACGGGACAAACGCTTAGAGAATGATGATGACAAAGCAAGTAGGCAGACATAATGTTTTCAATAATACAATAGTTAAGTGTGCTTATGACAAAAGGTATTTATTGAACGCCCACTCGTATAATGAAGGTTATTTGGAATATTTGTATAGAATCAATATTAGGGTTTGACCAAATCCAGTCGTTAGGCTTAATATTATTTCAACGAGCCAAGTTTATGTATAAAATATATTGGCGACCTTTAAAAGGCAAACAAAAAACTGTGTGGGCAGCCGAAGGACCGAAATATATTTTGCAAAATTGAGGCTTTAACAAATTTTAAGATATATAACAGATTTCAATTCTGTTTTTTATAAAGTTTACAATTTTGCAATTCTTTTTTGTTCAAAATAATAACTGTTTGTAACATATTTATATTTCTTTTGCCGCATTATAAACGTTATTGAGTTACTGCGTTTTATTATTACTATAGTTCTCTGGGGATTGCAAAGTTAATTATCTACCTCTTGTCCTGCAGCAATCATCTTCATAACAAATATTACCCGCTCCGCTACTCTGCTTAGCTTCGGTGGAAACAACCACATACTTAGTTTCATAGCTTAGCTTTGCGCTAGCTCACCGCTTAGATATCTAGCCAGGGTAAACCTTGCATCGAATGATCGTTTTATCGAATGTTTCGTTTTATTAAAAGCATTTTTCTCTGAAATCGTAAAATATTTGGGATGGTTATAAAATAAACCTAACCTAATCAATAAAATTAATATTTTTAAGAAATATGAAAAATCGACTTCAGGAGAAAAAATATCATCGAAAACAAAATTCTGTGAAATCAAACAATCGACGAAACGTTTGTCAGCGAATCAAGGGTCATCTCACAAAATTATATGTAGTGGAAAAGCGTCTCTATTTCAGTTTTGCCAAAATTTATTTCGTATGTCCGGATATTTGGATGCTCAGATTTCGTGCTGTTCTCGCCTACAGGCCACATTTCCCAACCGATTCTCATGAAATTTTGTGAGTAAGTTCGATAAATATATAGATCTTCTTTCACGTATTAGATTTTTTTCAAAATGGCGTAGCTATGTGGGTTGAAACCGTAAAAACTAAAAAAAAAAACAGTCATTTCGAAATAAATTCGCGAGATATATAGCTGACAGAGCCACTGGTACAATACCGTTTGTAATTGTCAGCAATGTGAATCAAGCGTCACGTCGTGTTTTAGACGACGACACGATTCAAACCTCTATGGGGCGAAAAGCCATCAACATGGTATAAACCAATGCATTTTGTGCGGACAACGGGAATCACACGCAATGGAGAGTCCGGAGTGGCCGACATCACACTCAACTACGCCATTCATCGCGTCAGTTGCGTTTCGCATAATTTTCACTTGTGTTAGGTCAACTGCAAACTTGTACGCTTTAAATTTAAAGTGCGCATTAATCTAAAAGTAAATCTCAAGAAGTTAAACATGTAATAATTATGTTTAACTTCTTGAGATAAGTTTTAAGATAAACATTTCATATTTGATGAAAAATTAAAGACTTTCCTTTCTATCGGGTTTCTTCTGTACCTTCAACCTACTCTTCTTATGAAAATGCCGGTAGGACTAGGACTTGTAAAATTACCATTGTGGCTCATTATATTTTTCATTGAGTTAAAAATCAAGTGCGTTTACTCTTCTTATAAAAATGCCGGTAGGACTAGGACTTTTAAAAATATGCTTGTGATCGATTATATCTTTTCATTGAGTTAATAATCAAGTGCGTTTATTTTTGGCTTATCAATCCTATCATTGGTATTTTGATAAATTATAATTACCACAAATTCACGGAATACGGTTTTGAAGCTGCAACACGTACCGATGTTCACTAATGAAACATTGTACCTTGTCATACATATCCCAGCTAAAATAGTCTTTAATCTTTACGAACCAATAAATAGCCAATTACGAGCTTCATTTCCAGACTGTTTCACCAGACAATACAGCGCTACATTCGTCATAAATAAATCTGCAATCCCATACATTTTAATACGCAGAACTGGATTTTATACGCGGCAACATGGCAACAAATCCTCATTAGACAGAGATTTATGGAACCAAGTTCGATGGTGCTGCGGTAGGCGTTTTAACGGGACACATGCATAATACTAAGCGTAAATCGCTAGGGTTGATATACGCTTAATGGAAGCCGCTAGCTATTGCCCGTGATTCAAATTCCGAGCGAGTTTTGGTATTAAGCGTAGTATAAGGAGCAGTCTAAACGAGGGATTTAAGGTCACCTGAGGTAATTGCGTGTATACGGGTAAATGCGTCTTTTGTTGATATCATAGCAACGTAACACTTTATAACTACCACTTCTTTTTTATTATTAACGTCAAAATGTTCCGCGTATATTATCACAATATCATCAAAATACGCATTTGCCTCTATAGACGCAATTACCTCAGTCGTCTCAGTAGTCGTCTTCAAGATTTGACTATCAAATAAAACTGCTGTCGTGAAACCTTTGGGGACAGAAATAAAACAATTCTAAAATACTTTTTCTGAGCTTGTATTCTGAAATATAACAGCGGTGTGAGCAGCACTATTCTTTCTCTCTTCTTAGCCATTATCTCATGTGGTGGTGGCATCAGCTTTACACCTCCATTGTTCCCTGTCCTTGACACCATCATCAGATACTTGACACACAATTCTATATACATATATCACAACATTCTTCCACCTTGTTTTGGATCTGTCTGGATTTTCAACCAAAAAATTTGCACCTTTTTTGTGACTAATATACCATCGCAATCCACTCACCTGCCACTTTTAACGTAACTAATGACTATACCATGGCAATCTGCCACTTTATGGATTTTGTTTAACCTGTTTAAGGTAGGGTGGGGTAAGATTATCACCGGGGAAGACTACCACAGTCCAATAACTAACTGTTAGTCTTACCCCATTGATAAACTATGTTACATTACCCCACCTTCCCTACATATTGATTTTGGACACTTTAATAATGATTCAAACTAATTTGAAATTGCGGGGTCGCCAGTGTCCTCTGCCGATACTAACTACTCGTGGACCAAATTTGAATTACTCGATACAAATGAACAGAAACATGCAAGAAATGCAATGTCAATGTTTGTACTTTGGATTAATATAAGCAGGTTGTTTATAGATATTCATCGCACAACATTACTTATCTTACCAGACTTACTAACTTATCTTAACTTATTTGTATCTTATGGACTTTTAATATGGACTTTGTCTGAAATAAATGTTTTTTTATGGCGTCTTCAACTTTCAAGACATATACACCGAATGTTGAAAGCGACGTTATGGCATCTTGCAAGTTGTGTATTTTAATAAGCTTCGCCGTTTTATTTTATTGCATGCCTAGATATCTAAGTGAGCGCTTTCAGTGAATGTATTCAACACTATTGCATTTCCTGCAATAAAAATAGCGCATCGTTCTACCGCTTGGAATGCAATTGCGTGAGTGGAGCTTCTGATAAAGTTCTAACAGACCTCGAAATAAAAATAATCTCAGTCATTCGTCGGTTTAGAATTAAAGTCAAACGTCACTGACATAGGAAATAATTTTGTTGTTGCGATTTTGGCAATACAAATCCTTTTTATTGCACTCCTCATATACACAGTAGGTCGAATTGTTTGAATTGAGTAGGTGGTATGTTTAGGTTGGTAGGTGTTAGTAATTAAGTAATAAAAGTTTAAATGCTGTAACTTAACTATAACTTTGACTTTGAGGAATCAGCGCTATTTCTCAATTGTATGGAAATCATATAAATTTTGATTTGATTTGAGTTTGCTCCCGGAGAATAAGTATGATTTATTTTCTCAGAAAACTGTTTTTCACCTATTAAAAACCGAGGCTAGAATACTGAGATTGGATAAAATACACTTTATTTATAATAATTCTAGTAAAAGGTATTGTTTACACTCACTGCGCTTCATAGCTTGCGTTCTTACTTAAATATTTTCATAAAACAGGCCGTCTTGTATGCAAATTTGCATGAGAATAAGCGAACTATTTTAGTGAAATTCGAATATGCTAATCATGCTTTTGCTTTAATTAGAGTTTATCGTGGATGCAATAACGAATATGAAAATATTTTGCTTCTGTACCTACCCAATATAACGGTGTTTGATAACTTGCAAACGAGAATTGATTATCAATTATCAAACCTCAGAGGAAAATAGAACAAGGACTGTACAAAAAAATCGTCACTACACTTCAATAAGGTTTAATAAGGCGCTCGGCCGTTTTGCCGAATCATCATCGAATGTCTCATTTGGGGTTGACATTAATTACAAAATGAGTGATATTTTCAAGAATTATGAAATAGATATGACTTCAGAGAAAAAATACCGCGAAGTGATAATTCGATGAACTAAAATATTCGACGAAAAATGATTCAGCAAAAAGGCAAAACATTCTACTTTCGTGATATTATTATGACCTAAAGGTATTATTAAATGACAAATTGTTAATACCATTTAAGTACTGTACCACGATCAAATGCTCGTAATATTCCCGATTTATCACTCAAATGGCTATATGTCATTGTCGATGGAATAAATCTCAAACTTCATTAACTCTTCCCGCTGACACCTAAGGGCCTTATCACACTTGCGATTTGCGAGCGTATTTTCTATACAAATAAGCGACGCGGCGAACACGCTGCGCGAACGTCTTCATACAAAATACGCTCGCAAATCGCAAGTGTGATAAGGCTCTAACACTACAAACGCGTTGTCCGCCATTTTGCAAACTGACTACACGTCAAATCAAATGCAGGACCTCCGGGTAGCTAATTCAATATCCAATTTCGCTCGTGGAACAACATATAACCGCTGTGTTGACGTATCAGAGCAAGGCTCGTTCCAGACATATGCGGAGGAGTAGGTTATTATTTATTTTAACTTTATTGTACAAAGCAAAAGTCAAGGTCAGTACAAATAGCGAAATGAATTTAATTAAACTTTATTTAAGAAAGAAATAATTTTATTAAAAGAAAGAAGAATGTTTACTTCATAATATTTCAGGCTACATGGCTCATAGACAAATGCCTTTCAGACTAACATTCACATTATATAAAAAAATAACTAGATAACTAGGCCACTTTTTTGTGAGCGAAATGTTGCGCAAGTCCTTTTTATTAGGTAGCTGTCCGCGAAAATGAAGGAATATTACTGTTTTTGGCCAATATTTTTATGCCAAATAGCATTATTAACCAGTTACATATAGGGCAAAACAGATATACTAAAAGTTGGTGCGAAACCGAAATTATTCAACCTTGTTGTTAGATTTTTGTTTCTGATTTGAGGACACATTACCATATTGCCAATTTGGATAATAATTTGGGTTGGTCACGGCCAAATAATGTGCATACACAGATTTATATTGATAAGTTGACACCCACACCCACCTAATATCAGGGTGATATCACGCGCAAGATGCTTGAAAATTGATTTATTATTTATTTATTCATTTAAGTATTTATTATTTAATCATTCATATAAGTTAGACAGCCTTGCAGTAATAAAACCAAGACACTGGGAACAGTGGGAACTACCAAACTACAAAAATGTTAATAATCTGCTTTGGGTATTTTAAACTTTATTCCCCAAAACAAGTAAAAAAAATGGAGGAAACTTACTCGATAATCCTGATAAATAATGATCGCGAGTGTTATAAAGAAACTGAAAAACTTGTTAAATTTTATTCCAGATATGAAACCGAACGATAATAATCTTACAAGAAAACGTGTCTTAAAGAAATGCATTGCGTGTATTATGGAATATAATATATTCCGAATATGTATTGCCAAGAATTCCTCTCACATGCATAATGTAACAAATAGCTATTGCAAATATTAGCTCCACACGTATGCGGGACCGGCTTAATGGAATTTGCAAGGGAGAATGTACTAGACTGCAATTGACGCGTAACGCGGGAACGTGTTTAATAAAATTTTGAATTCAAGCGACACTTTTGTTCGAATTTCCGTTTGAATTTTCTGACGGCGCCTGAAGTTAGCGCTAATCATTTGACGCTTCGCGCGGCCGTTTTTCGTCGGATCGCTAACAAGAAATTAGTAATAACTTTGGCGTGTACGTTTTATAAATTTATAGGCTTTTACGGAATCGATTTGAATATTATGGAAGCTTAAGAAACTAAACTGAGATATGTACTATTTATAAGAATAGGTGTCAGTAATATTATGAAATAATATTCAGAATATGTATTTCGAATAATTCCTCTCACATGCATAGTGTAGCAAATAGTTATTGCAAATATTAGCTTTACACGTATGCGGGACCTGCTTAATGAAATCTGCAGGGTAGAACTGTGTATTAAAATTTTGAATTCAAGCGACACTTTTGTTAGAATTTCATTTTGAACTTTCTAGTTTAATTTCGACGGCGCCTAAAGTAAGCACTAATCATTCGACGCTTCGGCGCGGCTGTTTTTCGTCGGATCGCTAACTGTTGAGAACTTCTGGTACCTAAGAGGCATGATAAAAAGGTATGAGTTATAAGTTTGTAGTGTATGTTTTATAAAATGATAGGGTTTGCATTGAACGTTGTTTTGGTGTCAAGCGTCAATATGAAATATTTTTATTGTCAAACATCAATACTAGTGACTGAGAGTTGTAGACTATGTAGACCATGCAGGTTTGGCTCGAAATGACTGAAATTTGTAATTTTGTACGTTTCGAATCACCATATATCTCAGCCATTAAAAAAAAAATTGTGCAAGTGCGAGCCTGACTCGCGCATGAAGGGTTCCGTACCTATACATTTATATAATCTATAATAAGTTTGTTGTACGGGAGCCCCCCTTAAATATTTATATTATTTTATTTTTAGTATTTGTTGTTATAGCGGCAATAGAAATACATCATCTGTGAAAATTTCAACCGTCTAGCTATTACCGTTGTTGAGATACAGCCTGGTGACAGACGGACGGACGGACGGACGGACGGACGGACAGCGAAGTCTCAGTAATAGGGTCCCGTTTTTACCCTTTGGGTACGGAACCCTAAAAACGAAAACTGAATTGACAAAAAAATATACTTATTCAACCTATTCACAAAAAATCGCAATTAGAACTATCTAGATAGAACAGAAAAACAGCCAAATATCTGGACATACGAAAGAGTTTTTGACCAAGCTAAAACTGAAACACTGCGTTCGCTTTGTCAATTAAATACGCCCTGGTTGTACTGTATAATCTATTAATTATCATGTCCACCATGGTAGCGACAAAACGAAAATGTGCGAAATCAGTAGAAACGCTTTACGAAATAATGCAAACTTCAATTTTATTCCTTTGTTAAAATTATTTCTCCTTTCAAAACAAAATTATTTTAGACAATTGAATTAGTACTAAACTATATTGAAACAAAAGCATTTAATCAACGGATTGTATTTAAATCAGAATAAGTATAACGAAGCCAACTTTTGACATCGTTGAGATGACAATCGCATTAAGAATGCTGAATTGAAATAGTGAATTCATTGAAACTCATTACAAAATTATAGCAGTTAGATGGTCTCTGAAATACGCAATCTGGATTCCCATTACTTATTCAAGTATAAAAGTTTCATGACAAGGTTTGCGAGTTATCGTGGAAACTATTTGGCAACCTAAGGCACTTCAGGTTTTGTAAGAAACTTTACCTTTAAAGACTGGTTCCTCTGTAAATAATTGGTCATCTTTTTGTAAAATGTATTTATCAGTCATCTAAACTATTCGAAACATCTAAAATTGTATTTAATACTCATTCTCTATAGAAAACTGTAACAAGATTTCAGTAAAATCCTAATACAGCGTATGTTTTGTATAATCAGTGATTGTAGCCAAAAATGGTTATAGGATACTTTTTACTCGTACAAGGTAAATCCACACGTGCCGGTTTATGGTGTCATCGCTTCACCGTGGAAAATACCAAGTGTTCCCACGCGTACCAAGAAGTCTAGCAATTCCTTAATCTGCCGTATTATAAAGTGGAACGTCGAACATGTATTGTGTTTCCCCTTTCTTACAACATGGGACCCTTCAATCGAAGCATGAGGAAGCATCTCTCGGGCCAGCATGGCAGTGTCTACTGACAAAGGTTTCTTGTTAGTTGCGATTGCAACTTGGGCTCCCCTTTTTCCTTACCATCAGGCGAAGTGGAGCGACTATGTTGCACCAACATAAATATATAATATATTTATACAGGGTGGAAAGTTTCTAAAAACTGGGCTGACATTATAAAGATATAAACTATAATTGTAAAGCTGGATTTAAAAGTAAAAAAGTAATCAAAATATTTTTTTTTAATATTAGTGACAACCCTACAAATTCAAAGGCTTTATTTACGTTTTATATTGACACCTGCCTTTACTTAAACGATGTTCAAAAGATGCTAGGGTTAATTATGTGCAGATTTTTACACTAATGTTTAACAAACTGTATCTCAAAAATGGATAATAATTAAGATAAGATAGATAATAATATGATAAAAATTAAGTACTTAGTCTGAACAATTCCCTGTTTGCATAAAATTCGCTCGATCTGTTCCACCCTGTGTATATGATAACGTGTACATAGCGGGCATGTTCCAGTGTACGTAACTAATAACAAAATTCTTTGAAATATTGCCTTTTTCCACAATATAGCCCATGTCCGCTTGAATAGAAACGTTGATTCGACGGTTGAATAGTCCAGCAAGTCAGCTTTCAATAGAACAAAGAGACTTTGTATTTTTTTCTTTGATACTAACTAGTGAACTATAATGTATAGAGTTTTAATGTTATTATCTGACACTCTTAATTATTAAGTCATAGTTTATTTGCAATATTTTAGTGTCAGTAGTTCTAAATATAATATTATGAGACTTCTTACTGTGGATAATACAGTAAGAAGTCTAGTAGCACTTACTAGTTTATAATATAATAAACACTAAACCCAGATATTCAGAGCAGTGATGACATCATTACGCTGGAAATAAAGCCCCGAAAATATCTACCAAACTATCTTTAGATGCCAATAATAAATTAAGCAATCAAAATAACTTAAAACTATACAAACAGTATACCATTAGTTAACGTGACCGAACTCGCTAGCGTCATCGTAAACGACTTGTATGGAAAATTGTACAGCGCCCCTAGCAGATATTTTGTAGAACTACAATTCCATTGTTCGCGCCTCCTAGCGACATCTAGTGGCCACACGACGACATTTCTCCGAGCGCCCCACTATACTTCAAAATCTTCGGGTTTCACTCGCCTTACGATCGCCGTTACACGCAACACAACCCATATTGCATATTATGTAATTTAGATAGTTTTTAACGAAATTAACTACATATAAAAGTTCAAGTAAACGCCTTCATTGAATGGACCCTGAGAAGCCACCAAATCCCGCACAACCATACAAATCGTTAACGCAGTCGATAGTGAGATACTGAGCTATAATCGTCTGTTGACAACGAAAACTCACTAAATAACAAATACCTCGTATCTCAGTGTTAATCTACTTACTAGATACGAGATTTTGAAGCTCAGTGTTAATCTACTTACTGGATACGAGATTTTGAAAGCAGCGACAGAAATTTTAGAGAGTTTTAGTTGTCACTAGATATTATGACGTATATTTACAAACTTTAAACGAAATAAATCCCTAGTTATGTTTCCATTACAAACAAGTAAATGAAACTGTGAACAAACACGTACATTTTGATACAATCAATGCCTTCATCCGCACGTCGACGCCAGCATCAGTGTGGACAAAGCATCTCTCTAATTAACAAGCGGCGATCTATCGGCAAACAGACAAATCAACATCAAAACCAACAGGCGAAATTCGGCGATTGTCATGACATCTGTTCGAAATGTCATGACCTTAATTTCATAAATATTATCTCTGAGAGATCTCCGAATGGCGATACATAGTCTATCGCCACTTCACCAAACCGATCGCATTAAATCTGCACCTTATTTATATGCGACGCCATAGATATCAGTAGCAACGGAAAATGTCACCTTTATAAATGAAGCTCGAATCGCAATTATCACGTATCATGTCACTTTAAGGCGATATCTCAAAGTAAACTCAAATTAACGAGCTTATCCTGCCTTAGCTAGCTTTAATCCACTACTTCCAACCTTCACCAGGTAATCAGTCCTTGTATTTACAACATACAGTCACGGAAAAGCCCAACAGGAGCTAAAGATAGTTCTAATGATTCACTGATATTTGTTCGAAATACCAGTGTTTACGTACCTATGTCTACTTTTGCGGTGTGCTTTACTCCATCATCATCATGGATATTCCTTTCTTGAATAATGTCATCATGATTGATCCTGTAGCGCTTGCATCCCGCGGAGTGCAAAGCCTTAACCAGGTCATCAATTCAGATCCCCATATTACAATATGTGATGAGTTGTAAAAATACAATCAATTAATGTGTTCATCCGAACAACGTCGGTGCCAGCGTCAGTTTGGACAAAGCATATTACGCATGGTGAAAACCACAAGTCACTACAATTTCTGTCACTGCTCTTCAAAACCTCGTATCTAGTAAGCGGATTGACACTGAGTTACGAGCTTGGTTTTAAGTAGGTATTTTGTTACTTACAAGGAAGGGTACCCAACTGTCCGACTCCGATTTGATTTATTTTGATACCTATATGACTAAATTTGACTTTCTTAATAATAGTATTTGCATACATTTTGAATTATTGATGTATGATGTATTAATAATGTATTTATTTATTTGTTCTCTTTTTAATTATTAACATCAAATGCAATCATTTTTGTTGGTAGCAATTTATTTTGTTAAGTAGTTTTTTTTTTTTATGTTATGCATGTTGTGTTCACATCAAGGACACAATTGATATTGTTTATTAAATTACAGTAGTTCTGTTTTGTGATGCTAATAAAAAAATAATATGTATTCGAAATAAAATCAAATAATGGGTTCACAATTAGCTTTTTGAATTAGCCTTTTTATTTATATGCTTAGTTATAGCGCATTAGTCAAACTACGGAACGCATGCTTACCCTTTTCTGTTTCTTCCTTTGATAGCTCAAAAATAGCACTCATTTTATATGCTGTAAGTCTGGGCGATGCAAGTTCTGTATTTAGCCTGAATCGATGAGAGCTCCAACGTATTATTGCCATGAGGACTAATGTATTGAAAATGCACACAAAAATAATAGCTTAGCCTCGCTGTGGCATGGACAGAGTAAGCTTCTGTGGAAATGCGCCAATATAAGCGAAAAGAATAAAAAAACTTGGATGAAAATGTTGCTCTCTGTGATTATACCACAAGCATGCAATGCCGTATCTATTTTCGGCTTTCTGAAAAAAACCGTTGTTTGGCTAAAAATAGTTTTTGTTTTTTGCAATTCACATAAATGTTACTATTTCATACTTTTTTTATTTTTATACTTATAAATAGTGACACAAAAGTAAATTACGAAAGAAAAATGTAATGTGATCTACTACAATGCTTGCGTTGTGTCAATATATAAAAATAAAAATAATATTTTTATTACCATATATTACCATATTATGGTAATTCCACATTAAAAAAAAAGAATCGATAAAAAGATTCTATAAAACATTTTTATACTGGTCTAAGGTGTACAATAAAGCGTTATTGAATTGTATTTAATGAGTAATTACTTCTCGTGTTGTTTTGTTGACTGTACGTTCTAACATGGTAACTTGTAAGCCATTGGTGTGAATAAAAAAAGTCACAGTAAACTTAATGAAAGAGCCTCGAGTTCATACGTTCAGCGATAGCCTAACATTATGATATAGAGCTAGGAGTCCAATAAAATCAGCCAAGTGTGAGTGTAACTTCTACGATAACTTCTAAAATCTGGTACCAGAGCAATGAAAAGTTATTTCGAGAATTTCCTAGTAACGGTATGGCTTTACAACAGTGGATAAATTAGCAACAGTAAGGTTTAAGTAGGATTCTTATTCGTGGTATAAATAGGTTGTTTGAGTTATGTATGCCATTGAAACGGGCTCGATAACCCCTTAATTTTTTAGATAATAATTTTGACCTTATTGGCTCGAGTCAAGATATAAATTGTTTTTTTTTCTTTTTTGTATACGTGCGGCAACTCCCCCGTTGCCGCATATGTGTCTAATAAAGAGGAAAGGTCATCTCAAAAGCAATGGACAGAGGGGCGGATGAGCGTTGCTCTGCCTCATCATTCCAAGCATTGCAAGAACACTCTAGGGGTAACGCCACATAGTATTTTGAAGGTATTTGGATCTTGTTACTTCGGGTTTTTAGCCGCAAAACAAGGACTAAGCGCTAATGTAAATGTATGAGATTTTGACGACGCGGTTGGCGCAGTTTTTAAGCACTTGCCTACTGAGCCGGTGGTCCCGGGTTCGAATCTCGGCTAGGGCAAATATTTGTGCTTGGGTCATGGTTGTTCTATGTATTTAAGAATATATTTATCTATATACGTATGTATATCGTCGTCTAGTACCCATAACACAAGCCTTCTTGAGCTTAATTTGGGACTAGATCGATTTGTCTGAGGTTGTCTGATATTTATTTTTTTATGAGATAGAGATTTATAAATTGAACCTATAAGAGAGAAGCGCCCCTAGCGGTTACTTTGTAGAACTACAATTCTCCATACAAATCGTTTACACGATTGCTGGTGAGTACTGTCACTGTAAACTCATGGTAAGGATATTGAGAACTACCCGTTTGTAGAACGCGATTTTGTATGGTCATTAACAGTTCATCAGCATCATCATCATCATCAGCCCGGAGTCGTCCACTGCTGGACATAGGCCTTCCCCAGTTCGCGCCACCATACCCGGTCCTCAGCTTTCCGCATCCAACCGCTTCCCACCACTCTTTTTAGGTCGTCGGTCCACCTGGCGGGAAGCCGTCCTACAGGGCGTGTCGTCATTGACAGTTAGTTCTCTTGAAATGTTTTTGTTTAATTTTAGTTTAGTCCCTAGTGGTACTGATTACAAAATCTACTGCGCCTTTACTATAAAGTATCCGTGATACGAGTTGAATTTTTAAAGTTGCTCTGGTTCTGAAGTGCGAGATAAGTTTTATTGGTAGTTTGTATGTAGTGGTAACAGATGTTCGCGGAAATGTGGAGTTCCTATTAGTCTAACTGTTAATTTAGTTTTATTTCTGTATCTTTACCGTTTATACTCAGTATATTAAATCTTTGTGTTCTATCTCCCGGACAAAAAGAAGGGTGTTATAAGTTTAATATGTGTCTGTGTATTTTTCATGTCTATTTGTGTATCTGTGTTTCTGTCTGTGGCATCGTAGCTCCCAAACTGATGGTCCGATTTAAATGCGATTCTTAACCATGTTTGGTTAGGTATGGTTTTTATTTTATTTTTAATTTATGTTATTAACAATCTAATCAACCCATCGCTTATATCCTAAGTATACATTGTATAATAACGAATTAGATATTTCTACTTTTTAAGAGCTATAGGCATAATTTGATTGATTTTCTGTCTATTATGAACATATTGCTGGAATGGTGTATTATTGCCAACGTACCCAATTCGGCTAGGCAAGCTGTAATATGTATATTATGTCAAATGTATGGTCATCATAACCTACAGAGTTTAACAATTTTATAGTAGTATCTCTAAGTGCCTTATCACACTTGCGATTTGCGAGCGTATTTTGTATGAAGGCGATCGCGCAGCGTGTTCGCCGCGTCGCTTATTTGTATAGAAAATACGCTCGCAAATCGCAAGTGTGATAAGGCCCTAAAATTGTATTAATAACCATGTATCTATCGGTATAGAGATAGATGGACATCCTAAAATTATTTTCTACCCGATTACTCTAAAGAAAAAAAGAATAACGTAGTCGGAGTTGTGGGCATTATAAATACTCCTTCCTTATTTATAAATACTCACCATCAAAGAGGGTTGGCTTTGCAAACGTGGAAAGGGAAAAATAATAATAAGCTACAAATAATAGAGAAGGTAGACGTAATGTCATGTAAGGATATTAAGAAGCTAGGAATGGTTAAGGCTTACACAAAGGTTTCTCTTAAATGTATGAAAAACCTGAAATCGTGGTTTTAGAAAATAAGGTATGGCAATCCGGCTGGTGAGACTTAATACGTCACTGATTAGTTGACAATTAATGGTAACAAAATCATTGTGAGGAGAAAATTGTTTGCCGCCAGTCGTAAAAAAATATTATGCATTAATGCATTACGATTGTCATGTTCTTTGACTACGTTTCATTTTGTCGTAATAATTGATTTCAAGCACTGACGATTTTGAGATACATACAAGTAACAAAAGAATCGGAGGGTATTATGATACGCCACTGGCAACACAGAAACGGATTGACAGAACCAACCAACCAATCAGAGTGTGTGATGACGTCAAAAGTCTCGTCTGCCATTCCGGAGTGCCATACCTTATTTTCTTATACCAATGTTTCAAACAAAACAAGACTTTAAGAGGCATTATTCTACTTGTACTTAAAGAACTACGTTACATTTCATCGAAAATATTTAGGTATAATAAAAATATCTTGCGGTCTCTGGTGGTTATATAGCACATACCACGGGCAATTGCGTAACATACCTAAAAGTGTTCGCACAAAATGGGAACCACGCACGTCAACATAAAATATCTGACATGAGCACATTTTATTTCGCTTTTTCTATCGCAAGCCGTATCAGTGAGTTTTAATAACTTTATGATTTTAGGAGGTGCCCGCAACTTCGTCCGTGTATTTTTTTATTTACCGTAGGCGGATAAAAAGTATCCTATAACCATCTTTGAATGTCCAGCTATCCCTGTACCAATTTTTTTTTTAAATTAGTCCAGCCGTTTCGGCGTGATGCGTGGACGAAGGAAATTATGAAGGCTGGCATGGCGCCGCGCGCCTATACAAAAAAATTGACTTGATTTTTCATGAAATCATGACCCCCTCTCCATAAAAAAAAATATTTTTGATACAAATCTAGAATTTTATAACAGTAAAGATGTTTAAAACTCGACCAGGTTTACGATTTTGTGTTTTTAACTCGAGAGTCTCCGCCTCATTATCGTGACCACAACATTGACTCGCCTCGTATAAAGGCTGTTTTATAGAAGACACATTTTTACAAATCTTATCATAATGATGTTTTTATCAATGGCACAATATAAAAAAATGGTATTCCCAAATTAAAAATAATGAGTCATTACGTGTTGCATAAATTTAAAATGATGTTTGTTCGTTCTATTAATTTGCTAATATTATGGTCATGGTAATGAAACGGTTAAAACAGTCGAACAATCACTCTTACGTAAGTATTTTTTTAGAGATACATTCGTCGTAGAAATTAGTTTATTCTAACAGCATAGCACAATTTTGCAGTAAGTAAAATTACTAATATGAATCTAGTAAAGTCATAATAATAAATAGACAATTTTAGAATGCAATTTGACATACGTGGCTCGTAGGCCAGTAAAATTATCATTACTTCTGACTCTGACTCACATTATGTAAATTGTGTGTAAAAAGTGTTATTTATTTACGTAATCAAGTTTTCATTGTTAATTTGAAGACCGGTCCGTCTAGCACAACTATTTTTCGCGACTTTTGTTGCGCGACATAGCGCTACCTACATTACTGCGTAGAAAGACTGCTACTCTCTTACATACGCACAGAAAGACACGGGCAACTATCACGCGCGAGAAATACCTAGTCGCTTGTGACAGTAGTTCTAGAGATTTGAAGATCTCACACTCGAATACGTGGCACAGGTGCAATACAAAATAAAAAAACTTTATGGTGTGCAACCAACAAGAAAATTATACGGTTGAAACCTTGAATTATGTCGACAAAGTCTTACCCAGGTACACAATGTTCAATTTATAACACCCCTCTGTTTTTTTCGGGGGTTAAAATTAAAAACATGCATAATCTTTAACCATGCGTACACAGTCAAGTTTCAAAGCATTTCAGCCTAAAAATTTTCCGGCCACTCGCGATGCGCAATGCGGCACGAATATTGTGAGGCTCGCTTCCCGAACGCCGAGTTGAGTTTAGTTACAACTTGAGCAATTTGAGCAGAGTGAGAAAATTTCCTTTGCAATATTAGAACGTTTGTCAAGTGTTCTGGCTCATTAAGTTAATGATGGCACAGATCGTGAAGTAAGTGATACAGTTATTTCAATTTATTATGTAAATCTTTCATTATCGTTGATTTTAATATGCTACAAATGAATGGAGTGTGTCGGTAATGAGAGGCCTAGGCAACTGATATTCAGTGGGTATTATAGGTAGGTACAGGCGGATCAATCAGTTTTTAGAAGCCATGGCGTCGATTTTAGATTTCATAAAAACAGCATTATTTGTTTTATAAATCTCATACATAACCCTGCCATAAAAGAGACGACGCGGTTGGCTCGGTTTGTAGTGTAGCTGCCTGCTGAACCGGCGGTTCCGGGTTCGAATCCCGGCCAGGGTAAATGTTTGTGTGATGAACTCGAGTAGGTATTTGTTCCTGGGCCATGGATGTTATCTATATATGTATTTATATATTATGTATATCGTCGTCTAGTACCCATAGTACAAGCTTTGCTTAGTTTGGGACTAGGTCGATTTGTGTAAGACTGTCCCTTAATATTTATTTATTAATTTAAAATCGCTGTAAATAATGTTAAAATATGACATGTGGTTACTTACAGAATTTTAACCACGTTAAACTCCCGGTTATGTATGAGATTAAAATTTTATAGTAAAAGAAATTGAATGCCGTTCCTATTAAATCTAAAATCAACGCCATGGTTCCTAAAAACAGATTTCCCTATATCTCATACCTAGTTTTCATTTACTTTTTACTGATACATTTGGATTTATCACCCTGTATAATACTTATCCCACGACTGTAGAAAATTGAAACAGCTCGTGAAACTACGCAATCATTTAAAATACCTTTACCTTCAAACGCAGGTGTGACATACGGTTATATATTTTTCAGAATGACCCAGATACCGGGTTATATTTCATGCCAACAAATCCCTCCGCCCTTTGGGTTTCACAATAAAATTCTACGGGTAAGAATTAAACCCTGAAAATAATAATAGGTATTTAAAAAGAGAATTAAAAATAGAAACTAGTTAGCACAGCTAGTGTTTATTATAAACGTATCAAGCATAAAATCATTTAGTACCTACCTACAAAAATAGATTGTTTTAATCTATTATTTATAAAATTGGTCTCTATGGTTTTTATGTATAATTAGACAAAATATATTGATATAGGTAAATAATATAAATATCGGACAACCTCACACAAATCTATCTAGTCCCAAATTAAGCTCAAGAAGGCTTGTGTTATGGATACTAGACGACGGTATACGTACTTATATAGATAAATATATAATTGAATACATAGAACAACCATGACCCAAGCACAAATATTCGAGTTCATCACACAAATATTTGCCCTGGCCGGGATTCGAACCCGGGACCGCCGGCTCAGTAGGCAGGTGTCTACAAACTGCGCCAAACGTGCCGTCAATGTAATGTTATTCATATTTTGCTTCTTAGGCACGTTTTTTTTATATGTTTTAGTGCCTATCAATTTTCCCTTATCTTTTGGATGAGAGCGGCCTTCCCACGCTGCAGTTTTTGGATGTGGGCGGCGCAAGACCGATTTTTGTGGAGAACTTTGGGGCAGGCCTTTGTCAAGCAGAGGACGTCTATCGGCTGACATGATGATGATGATGATGATAATGATATTTTAGGTATATTGCGTTCTTACTTTGTGTGATATCACGTAGACATTCCTTTTACCTATATATTTCACCAGCACTTACTATTTCAGTTGCAGCATGTACAATTAAAAACTTCCGCTCAAGTAAACTGCTTAGTGCTAATATTTTGCACACATGCCATTAGAAACGAATCTCGTCCCTAAATATTCACGATTATAATGTGCCTTTTCCCCGAATTTTTTTTCGTCATATATTTCACTACATCGAATTTTCCCTCCGCCGAGACTTTTTCAGCCGTAGTCACTAATTTTTCACAATTCTTGAGTGTTGTTAAAAATAAGGTTAAGTTAGTTTTATAAAAATGCCGAATGGTTAACGATTTATAAGAAATGAAAATATTTTTAAGAAATAAAACATGCAGCGAAAAGTAGAGAATTCACTAATGTATTACTAACAATATATCACCTGCGGTTAATAAAACTAGCCCTGTATGGTTGTTTATTATCAGTAGGTACACATAAATGTACTGAGCGAAGCTTCAGTGCTCCCTCAAGGCCTATGCATCCTTTCCGTAACGAGAGAACATCAAACTGAATTAGCGGTAACGTTATTTCGGAAATGTTTTGTTTACGAAACTTTGCTCCGAAGGTTTAATTGTTATTGCGTATAGGTAAATAAAATTGGAGCGTCGATAAAAATATATGTAGGTGAAATTACGTTTACTTGGCCGATGCGGGTTTCGTGTTGTGTGCTTGAAATCGGGGGTCCGTTTTGTTTAGGTTAGGTACTTACAATAAAGATAAATGAAATTGATACGAGTCATTTCTACTAAAAAATTTATACTCATATTAATTTCGTACATAAGATGGTTATTAAATAGGTAAACAGATTTTGAGTTTTCAACATGAGTAAGGAGAGCTCATTTGTATAATTCTTCAAACGATCTTCACCTCAACCACTGCCACAGACTGGAAACTTTTTGACCTAGTCATGTCATTGCATGAACCATGCCATGAAATGATAATTCTGTAAGTATACACCTACAAAATATGGTGGGAATTTTCTTTCATTAATTCATTCATTCTGATATCTTGAAGAGACATCCAAAGTGTCGATATACCTTATAACTATATCGCTACTTCGCCAATTCGACCACGTTAAGTTTGAGACTCATTAATATGCGAAGCCAGCATAAATATCAGTCGCAAACTTAGCTTGACTGAAATGTCATTTTATGTAATTTGAATCCCAAACATCACGTATTAATCTGTTGAAGGCGATATAACTAGGATATACCTGAAACATCACTTATTTGGCAATATTAAAATGTACACATGAACTAGAACTAGCACTTAAGATTGCGTTAATCGCCAAACGTCAGATCGCCATTACATATCACCTCATTTCTCAGGTTTCTCGACTTTCATTAAAATGTTATTCCCAAATGTCATCTTCAAATTTCTCCACATCTCTCATTTTCCGACTTCGACCGTCGTACCTTTTGGCCGGCCGCGCATAGCGTAATGAAGTAAGTCCGCGGCAAACCATGCAAATATTGGGACCATCCCTTTGTGATCCTGTTTGACTTGCACTGACCCCCGTAGGTACCGTGTCTTCGTTAACATGGCAACTCCAGTAATTAAAATAGAACTTGAGGGTTGTTTACTCCGCATGTTAATTGGGATATAAAGGTTTTAATCAAATACAACGGCTTAGCTAAGGATTGTAGGGGATGATAAATAATAATTGTTGGTGAAGGTCCATGGGAGTCAGGATTATGAAGGGTGGAAGGTAAATGCTGAGATAACAGGGGCCTTATTCCATTGATATTAAGATACAGCCCTTTTAGCGTATTTCTTTGGTACGGTTTGGTTAAACCCTATTTCTATTGTATTATGTTATTTCAATTTTAATACTATACACGACCGAAAGCTCAATGAGTTTACTAACATTATAAACACTTGTACCACAAAATGAAACTTTCATTTCCTATAAATGCAGCTAAAACCTTCACCAACTTACCCACTAACCGAAAACCCCAAAAGAGGGTAATAAAACGCTTTTAAACCGTGCCCTACATAAGTTGGATTCATTTTTGCATTTCAACCGCAGCGTTTCGTTTTTTACAAATATTATTGCATCTGCCGGCATTTAATGAAAATGTATGAGCTATTTGCCTTGGTTAAGTACACAAAAAAGTTTGCTGCAGCTATTTTCAATACTGTCGGGACTTGTCCAAAGTTCAAAGTGAATTTTTCCCGCAGCACACTCAACCGGATCTCGTGTTCGTAAATTTTGCATCGAGGAAGTTTTTATATGAGATTTGAGAGTTTGATTTCATTTTTGGAGCATGCAATGCATGATAGAATGTCGGTTTTGGTGTTAACCACACGAGCGTAAAGGTTGGGGTGCTGAAGGTATAATGCTCAATCGTTATTCGGTCTCGTAATTTGAGTTTTACGGGTTTTACGGCTACACCAAGCGGTTTTTACATTAGTTAGCATTTACATCCCAAGAAAGGAAAAAATCACGCAGCTTATAGATATATACATACGTTTAAAAGCCTGAAATTTTACAAAGTAAACCTACAAGTATACCTAGGGAGTAGTTCAAAGCCACGTATTGAGAATAAATATACCCATACATATCTCTGCTATTAAAATTAAAATTACGGTAAACAAAAGTAAGTAAAGGTTTCCATTACCATTGTATTAATAACTTCGTAGTCCATCTGTTCACCATTTTTATCAGACCGGCTCCTCTGAATATTTTGGATGTTTTATTTCAACCAACTCACAATCCGATCTTACCAAATTGGAATTCAAAACTTTTCGAACAAGGTTCAACATTTTAGCTCGTGCTTCGTAAAAGTAATAAAACAGGAGCAGACCCTAGTAGTAAGTGTAAAACATCCCGCACACAGCATATTCCGCCAAATATGCAGCGCTCGGAGCATTTTTTTGAAGCCAAATATTCACATAGCCTTGATTACGTGGCTGGAAACTCGCGCACAGCTCACGATAACAGGCTTAATATGCTGTTTTACGACTATTACAGATACAAAATTTGATACGGGAATAGTCCGGGGATTGGGGTTTTGGGATAGATTTACTTGACGTGTTTGTATGTTCAGTGGGATGATAATACTGTGTATATTTTACATGTATCTTTTTTACCGCCGCCTCATGGTACAAGTATTTAGCTACTGGTTCAACCTCATCATTAAGCCTTTTCAATGTTTGATTTATATACAAACCTAGATTCGGGAATGGAACAGTTTTTGGGATCTTAGTTGTAATTTTGACTTCTTTGAATATTAAGTGGAAGAAAAGACATGTTGTGCGAATGTGACTCTGTCTGTCTGTAATCTCTGCCACACCGTAGAATCAATTTAAATGAAATTTTGAATGGAGATAGTTTGAGTACTGAGACGTAGAATAGTTTTTATCATGGAAATCTTGCCTCAAAGTGGGGGGGGGGGGGGAGTATCAAACAATACCTGTGAGTTTACTTATTGAATATTTGCCAATCTAATTAGGTGTTTCATTCGTAGAATGACTCATCTTCATCATAATTTTCTATGACAAATAATGAAATTAAACATGTTTTACATAAAGTAAGTGAAATAGGTTACTTAAGACCGATTTCAACCTTTTTTTAACAGATATTAAGCTGTATGCCACTTGCGTCAGTTTAATAAAATCTGCTTGACAATGGTAATTATGTAATCTATCATCCAAATATGCAGCGTTATCAATGTGGCGAAAAATCTAAAAGTTAAAAGTATTGTAGTTATAAATATAAATAAAGCGTGTACGAGTATGGACCTCAATTATGTACACAAACTACAAGCGAACAAATTAATCCCATAAAAAATGATACATTCTGGCCATTAACGTCACGAAATAATGTCTATGTAAAAGCACCTAAATGTGATTTTTGCCAATAAAAACTTAGGCCATAAAACCTTTTATTATTACGACATAATCACAACACCTCGGCGCCGATGCCATCCTAAAACAATTATTGTCCCAACTTTACGATTCAACACAAAACGGGACATGGAAACCTTCTACCACATTGTCAAATTGTAATTAACATCATAATGAACGAAGGCGTATAAAACAATATGGGCTCAGAATAATGTTTGTTAAATCGCTCCCAGACATGTGTAATTATTCACTTTTCTATATATGCTTTCTTTTTAGGGTACGGTTGGTACGGACCTCAAAAGAAAATAACGGAAGCATTATAAGATCACTTTGGTTGTCCGTCCGTCCGGCCGTCTATCAGTCAAAAACCTTGATCTCGGGAACGCGTGTACCTACACGCGTACACGCGTACACGCTACCTAGCAAGTTGAAATTAAAACTATATACTCAAATCTACAGTCCCTTGAAGCTGTGAAAAAATCTAACTTCCAAGTTCACGTAAAAAAAAGATACATTTCAACTTTTAAGGGAATCAAAATTTATAAGGCATTTTTTGTTGACCAGAACTCTGAAATTGGGCAAGTAATACCGTCTTATAGTACGCTATAGGGTAAAATCTGAAAAATTTACATTTGTAATTAAATCATTCAAAAATCATATTTGCAGAACCCGGTTGCGTTAACCCGGCCAGTTAAGATGGAATAAGTATTTGTACGGAACCCAGTACGCAAGTCAGACTCGCACTTGGCCAGTTTTTATGATAATCATAAGAGGCAAACGAGCAGACGGATTGCGTGATGGGAAGCAGTAACCGTCGCCCATAGACACTTGCAGCATCAGAGGAGTTACAAGTGCGTTGCCGCCCTTTCAGATGGTAGTACGCACAAACAATGAACATTCTTACAATACAATACAAGTACTCTTTATTGCACTCATAAAACATACAGGAGAAATACAACGCAAGACATTACAATTAGAGGCAAACAACAGGCGGTCTTATCGCTAAAGAGCGATCTCTTCCAGACAACCTTTGGGTAGTGGAGAACTTGAAAATTCTTCTACAATATAGCGCTTCTAATGTTGTGTTTGCTTATGTCTGGAGTTGAGTGGGTTGTCTTTGTATTTTTCAATGTTGATCTCTGCCCTATTCTTAGAACTGAGTCAAATAAGACCGGTCTTGTAAAAACGATAAATGCAAAAAACATTCCGTTCTTAATACCGAGAAAATATAAAGCTTATTTATAAAGATACTAAAGTCCCCGTAAAGTGGGCTCAAAAATAGCTTAGCAGAAATTGTTAATTAGTAGGCATTCATTGTTCGTACAGTTTTTGTTTCATTCATTCAAATGTAAGCTGTAGATTTACGCAATAATAAGCGTTTCGTTTTATTTACTTCTTATGAGTAAATATAGAATTTTTCAATTTCTTAGATACAAAGATCAACAAGCAAATATTTTTTTTAAATTGCGCTCATACGTAATCCACTCTAGGACTGGAACCCGGTATCTTTGAATTCCCGGCCAAAGGTCTTGACCTTTCAACCAGAGACGCTCTGTACGTACGCTTTCAATTTCCCCATCCGTTATTTTTTCTTTGAGTGTTGATCTTTGTATGTAAGTAGGTATAGCAATAACAAAAGTTGGTGTTAATTTACACACATAAAAAAAAAAACATTTCGGAAAACAATTATGTTTATAATAAAATTTTATTTACACAATTATGTGTAAATAAAATTTTATTCAATTTCTTTAGGATTTACATTTTTTTCCACGATTCGGGATTTTGTTCCTACGCCATGTACATCATAGTGCCCATAAAACAAGCCTACTAGGAGCTTACCGTGGGAGTACAGTGATTCGTGCGAGGTTGTCCGATACCATTTTATTTAATAGTAGACGTATATGCAACCAGCGATAACCATTTTCTTCTTTCAATTATACATAGCAGTTGTATACAGGGCGTCCCACGGCTATGCCACATGGAAGGAAAGTACCTTGTCGAATATTGTAGATGGAAGAACATTTAACTGAAAGAAGATATTATTTCAATTTAAAAAAACAATTTAAACTGGCGACCACCTCCAAAAACATTATATTAAATCACGCAGGAGTTATTCCGAGAAGCGAACTAATCAAGGGCTATTAGCGAATGAAGCGGATTGAGGCATGTGGGTTGGGATTAGGGAATGCAAACCGGCAAAATTTTCTATATAAATGTAGGGCCGGGATTTTCGAAATTAAACCGCAGAAAGTACACTGCACAATATTTATTCGATATTCACACGGTTTTTGAGAAAAATCACAAGAAGCGCGTGCACCCATCTACATTCGTCCGTTCTCTCTCTCGCTCGCACACTTTTTTTTTTTTCATGCATCATCTGACGTTCCGTTTCGCATTCATATCCCACATTCGGCCATCCTGCATTCAGTCTGCCCACAGACTGGGCAACCAGCTCATCATAAGCTTATTCTAAAAATGGTTATACTTAAATAAATTATACCTAGTTGAAATAACTACGAAGAATAACAGTTATCCTGTAAGAGGCGATCCTATGCAAGCAAAATTTAAACATAGAAACTACAATGTAGTCTAGGCGATGATTTGCTTGTTTTTTAAATATAATTAGACTAGGCCAACCTATCATGCCTAAGTAATTAACAAGTTACACAACGGGTTTAATTACTTTGAAAATGAAATCTTAATGATAAACATGTAATAATATAAAATTGGCGGCTGGTAAGACGTGGACACTTAGGCAACAACACTGGCATGGTCATAGAGCGATGTAAGGGGAAAATAGAATTAATTACTAGAGGATAGGTTACATAACCACAAACCGTTAGATTCAGTCGCTGCAGGACCCATTAGCCACTGGCCAGGGTTTCATCGAATCGGCTGCAGAGCTGGTCCTACGTGGACCCTCTTTACTGCTATCCAGCTTCTCCACGTCGTATCGGTCTTGCCCCTTTACCGCCACCACCCTGTATGGACCTAGATACTTCGGTTTCAGTTTCATACTCACTCCATACTGTGTCCTCCGAATGGCCACCACGTCACCAACGGCGTAAATTTGGCTCGCCTTCCTTTTCTTATTGTATGTCTTGGTATTTTCATCTTGAAGTTTTAGGATAGACTCTTTAGCCTTGATGCGCAGATCCTCTCGCTCAGTCATGTATTTCTCAGCTGCCTCTTGCTGGAGCAGCTCAAGGATTTCCATATCTTCTTTGCACCTCATTGTGGTACCCATCAACAACTCATATGGCGATGTGTTGATGCTCCGCTGGTATGAACTGTTTAGGGCTCTCTGCACACGGCTTATATGTTTATACCAGAGAGCGGGGGTTTCGATACACAATTTTGTTAATATGGCTATGATTGTTCTATGCAGTCTCTCAACCTGCCCATTCCCTCGTGGTATACCTGTAGTAATCCTCGCATGGTTGATCTGTTCTTCCTTGCAATATTCCTCGAACTCTCCACTAGTAAAGGCAGCTCCTCTGTCTGAGATTATTCGGTCAGGGTTTCCAAAATGCTGCTGGTGGATCTTTAGTTTTTCTATAGTCTCTCTGGTGGTAGTACTTTTTGTGGGGAAAATCCAGGTAAACTTTGTAAAGCCATCGACTAAAGTGAGCAGGTAATTGTATTGTTTCTTTGTTTCCGTCATAGGCCCCAGATGATCAATATGGATGGTATGCAATGGGACATCCTCTTTACATATAGGGTTCAAGTAGCCTTCTTGCCTGCCCTCTTTATTCGTTGCTAATAAGCATGGAATGCAGGCCAGAACAAATCTCTCTATTTTTCGCTCTATGTTAGGTATGTAAAAATCTTTATTAATCATATCCATCATTTTTCTTTTGGAAAAATGGCCTTTATCGTGGGCTCGTTTTAATATCTCCGTTTCTAATATCTTTGGTACGACCAGCTTCTTCTCGGGCCCTTTATACAATAGACCATTGTCCACCACATAATCCTGGAATGGTCGTTCTCTCAAGACTTCTATTATCGCCTTTGTACCATCGTCGTTTCCTTGGGCGTATTGGATGCCGTCATGTAAGTCTGAGAAAATAACTGCGACATAAGGGTTCCGGCTCAGAGCGTCCACATGTCGCATTCTGCTGCCGCTTCTATGCTCCACAACATAGGTATAATCTTGAAGAAACATTATCCATCTAGCTACTCGGGGCGACATAACCAAGTTCTTTTTATTCAGCGTCATTTCAAAGGCTTTGCAGTCGGTAACGATTTTGAAATCGATTCCAAAGAGATAGTGTCGGAATTTTGCCACGCCTTCCACAATTGCCAGTGCCTCCAATTCATAGCTTGAATACTTACTCTGCACATCTGTGGTCTTTCGGCTAAAGTAATGCACAGGGTGCAGCTCCCCATCTTCTGCGCATTGCTGCATGAGGATACATGAATAAGCAATTGAAGAAGCATCTGAATGCATCTCAGTCTTCAGGCGCGGGTCAAATATTTTTAACACTGGGTTTGTGACCAATTTTTCTTTCAGTATATTGAAGCTTTGCCTTTGCTTATCATCAAATTTAAACTTCTCGTTTTGTTTTAGCAGGTCCGTCAGGGGTTTTGCTATGGCAGCAAAATTTTCAATAAATTTTCGAAAATACGAGCATAATCCAATAAAGCTATGCAGCTGTTTTAAATCTCTTGGTTCAGGGTAACGTAGCACTGCATCCGTCTTCTCAGGTGAGGGTTTGACTTCTCCGTTTTCTATGATACGCCCCAAATATTCTACACGTCGTACCATTAATTGACTTTTCTTCCAATTTATTTTCAGCCCGTACTCTGAGGCAGTTTGCAGAACCTGGGCCAGGCGGTCTACTGCTTCTTGCTCGTCTTCGGCTGGAATTAATAAATCGTCTATGAATATTATGACCACACCTTTGGCAATCAGGTCTCTGAATATAATAGAAATAAACCGGGTGAACACCTTGGGACAAATTGAGATCCCGAATGGTGCTTTTAAAAACTCATATTGCCCGGACATCGTTACAAATGAGGTGTATTTTACGGACTGTTCGTGGACTTGCAGGTGAAAATATCCATTTTCTAAATCAAGGGCACTGAATATCTTTGCATTCTGACATTTATCAATGTGATCATCAATGATAGGCAGCGGATATTGATCTTTCACCATTTTCTCGTTTAGTTTCCTGTAGTCAACACACACTCTCAGACTTGAATCCTTCTTTCTAACAAGTACAATAGGGCTAGAATATTCGGATGTACTTACCCTAATGATACCATCATCCAACCATTTCTGAATTTGCGCGTCTACTTCCTGTTGCTCTTTCAGTGAAATGCGTCGTGGACGTTGTGCCACCGGGATGTCGTCCTTCAAGTGGATCCGCAATTGGATTGGCGCCTCCTTTGTTTTAAGTGGCACATAGTTCACCATCATCCTTTTCACACGTTTTTGTACGGCTGAGCTGACCTCTCGACCTATAATATCAAGATCACACACAAAACACATAAGGTTACGTAACCATTCCTCGTTAGCCGGCAAGGAAAACACCCTATTGTTATCCATAACCATGACAGTGTGTTGTAACAAGTTTTGGCCAATAATCATCGAGTAAGGCATAACATCTTTAGGCACAACATGAAACTTAATGTCTTTAAAGGTTTGACCATCAATTGACACCGTTGTTTTTAATGATCCTAACCCACGAACCTTTGTACACCCAAGTCCTGTCATAACAATATCCGACTGTTCACATTTCGGCGATCCTAAACTTTTATAACACTCCGATGAGATCAGGCTCACGTCACTGCCCGAATCCGCCAATGCATCAACGAATTTACCACAAATTTCTACAGTTTTTACTGGTTTTTTCGTCATTTTTTGAATACCGACTTTGTTTACGTTGAAAATGTCAACTCGACCCCCAACTTCACAGTCGTCGTCTGCGCCGCCATCTTGCTCGTCGCCCTCATCGGTGCCGCCATCTATAACGTTCGATTGGGTGCGTTCCGTTTCATCGCAGCAGAATGTCTCTGAAGTTTGTCTCGCTGATCCTGACGTTGGTAGCGGTTGACCCATGTTGCCAGCTCGCACGCGGAGATGACGTTGATGTTGGCTCGTACTAACGTCGCTTCGAACGCCGCTTCCGCCCGGTCGCGAACTGCACTGTGAGGCAACATGGCCGAATGAGTTGCAGTTAAAACACTTCAGCCCTTTGTTTTTATGTGGGCACTCCATCGATATATGCTTGTTGTCGCCGCAGTTGTAGCATTTTCTAGCTTCTATTTGACGTCTCGCTTGCATGTACATCTGGGTTTGCGGCCGCTGCACGACGTTCCGGCTGCTTTCAGCTTTGGTTTTTTCCTTGATTAGCTCGTATATTTTTATTTTTTCTTTCAGCTCGCCATAGGTAGTCACTCCGTACAACATTGTTTTATTAATTTCTTTGTCGACGATGCCATCAACAACGTACTTAATAGCAACGTAGTCAGCCATTGTGCCGCGCCTGCCCAGCTCTTTCATTACAAGCATGTAATCCAAGCAGCTCTCCTCCGGGCGCTTCTTCCTGGCACACATCATCTCGTGTATAGTTTTGACATCAACCGTGTCGGTAAATTCCTTGCCGAGCGCCGTCTTTAATTCGTCCCACGTCTTATGTGGCCGCTCTGCACGTAACCACAACGCAGCCGTCCCCGTCAGGGAACGTCTAGCCACTAGCAACTGTTGAAGTGGGGACCACGAGAAAATTTCTGCATGATCTTCGACATCCTGAATCCACCTTGTTACTGGATACGTCTTGTCACGTCCACTGAAGAGTGGAACCAGTTCCGCCGTCATGTGCAACATGTTCCCATGCGAACTCATCGCATGTCCCTCGCCGGGGTCAGCCTGCCGGCTGGTTCGGCGGTCGTCTTTTCCCATTCTTCGTCTTCGAGGGTCGTCGTAAACGTCGTTCGTCGTCGCGATGGGTGACCGCCGCCGACCGTTATATAACCTCAAACCGGTGTCTTCAAACTGCACGTCGTGAATTTCGCTATCCCGGACGAGCCCCCAAAATGTAGGGCCGGGATTTTCGAAATTAAACCGCAGAAAGTACACTGCACAATATTTATTCGATATTCACACGGTTTTTGAGAAAAATCACAAGAAGCGCGTGCACCCATCTACATTCGTCCGTTCTCTCTCTCGCTCGCACACTTTTTTTTTTTTTTCATGCATCATCTGACGTTCCGTTTCGCATTCATATCCCACATATATTATTTCTATTATTTGTAATTTATATACAAAAAAATACCGGTTAGCATTCTCTAGTTGGGATTTTTTTGTTCACCGAGGACCGCTTAGGGCCTGTGCATACGATGATTTTTAAAACGATCTTGACAGCACGCGCTTAACACATACTCGTGATACATTCATGCATGTATGAATCTTCGTATAGATGCGGAAAGCGGACGACCGGTTATGGTGACGCGTATTAGGGAATTGTGTCCAGCAGTGGATGACTTTGTGCTGATGAGATGAGGATGATGATGATCTGTAACACCTACTTTTGTTTCTTAAAAAGTAAACTTATTTTATCTAAAGTATTACATATTATCCAACGATGCCCACTTCACTCATACGCTGGATCTGCTGAGGACCTGTATTCTAATGTCTCCTGACGCAGCCGCCTGGCTTAACAATTTGAAAGTCATTCTTTGATTGCTTGCATGAATTGCCATACGATTAAATAAATAAATCTAAAGTATTGATAATACGCCCGATACCTTCACCAGCACCGTTTGACCACCGTCTAGTAGGTTTTTTTTTTAAACACACATTTGATACATGACAGAACCCATACAACGGAAATTTGCACGACATATTGAATTTCAAAAATAATAAAACAACCAATGACATAGTGGTTTTTCAAGTATCTATAAACGTTTTCTACTTTCTATTTGATACAATTGGGTTCGTGTTATATTTTTTCTTATCACGGTGTAAAGTACTTAACGATAATAAATCAATACATAAACAGTTACGTACTACGTGCTTTTTTAAAAAAGCTGTGTTGTGACCAAATCTTGCGTTTCAATTCATGTGCTATTTCTGTAAATTTGTCGAAATCGATTAAATCGATATATTTATATCCTGAAGAAAGAACAATAAAACAAATTACTATTTTACATAGAAAGCTCCAGTGTTTCCAGCTCAGTCCGACGGCTCGTAGCTCAAAAAAATATTGATTTACACAAAATAAACAAAAATATAATTATGCAGGTTCGAAAAAAATTCGTTGGTAAAATCGATTCGATCAACCATTCATAATCGTTAGATTTGGCTTTTAATATGTCTGCTGACCACTACAAACATCAACAGCCAAGTATCAAATGTGTGTTTAAAAAAAAACTAACTGTAGCTCAGTGTGAAAACCGCCTGAACGAGGTGTCGTTTGTGATGCGTCTAAAACACGATCGTATGCACAGCCCCTTATGAAGCGAGTACACCGGTACTTACGGCGTTTTACCGCCCAATACGGGCTTCGCACATATCTGAGACGGCTTTAGAATTACTCGTGTGATATGAAATTGTATGGCTAATTGAGGGTTGGAGGTGACGTCAAAATTATTCTGCCACCGTCCTCGAGATGTGACAGCCGCGTTCGGCGTAATTAAAATGTCGCGTTGTTGCAGACATATTCGAATTTCAAATATTAGGAGTGTCTTTTCTTAGACTTGCTTAATTTACTCAACCTTTATACACGACCTTCAAGTTTCTGGAATATAGTACACAGAACAGTAAACAGAGTATAAAAAGCGCCCGCTATGACAGCATACATTATATTCAGTTGTGGATTTTTTTTTATTTAATTCCAAATTCCTGGAATGTTTGGGACTATTATATACTAGAATTTTTAGGTACTGCTAGCCATAGAAAAAAATACTTTTTGACACTTAACCCAGTAGAAATGGAGACTCAACATGGCGAAAGCTTGCAGTTTCTAAAACTTGCAAAATTGGATGAACACCCTTACTGATCAACATATAAAAATCCAAAATTTCATCATCATCATTCTCTTGCCTTTATCCCATTTAATGGTCGGCACAGCATGCTTTCTTCTTCCATTCTTCCCTATTATTCATCATCTCGTCAATTAATTTCTTCTTCTCCATACAAAATCCCTCCATCTTTTCTTCTTTTATGTCCCTCCAAATTCATTCTTAACGCTTTTTTGCCACACAACTACATCCACAACTACGTCGTGCTCTGCAATTTTAATGTTAATATCTATAGGGGACTTTCAAAAAGCAGCACACGTATTTTTTGCTTAATATCTTTAATGTACATTTTATCAATCTACATTTAATTTTTATTACAATATAGTATAGAATATAATATCGTCGGTGGAATCAACTGGGCAACCGCGGTGGGACTTGTCAGTGACATTAGGCCATATAGCCAGGATTATCTCAGATAATCCTAATATAATAGACAGTGATAACCGCTATCAAGTTAATCTTAGCTAGTATTATAACTCGCTAGATAATTGTGTTACTCCGATACGATATACAGTTTAGATTACTCCGTGGAGTTCGCGCTGACTGCAAAAACAGATGATTAAGTTTGGTCACATGATCAAGTTTGCAGAATCTGCTTACAGAGTCCCTTACCAGATTACATCGGGGCTTTGGTAAGCGATTTAGTTGATGCGTTAGCTTCGAACATTGCTAGCAAAACAATGTTTGGGGGCAAAATAGTAATGGTAATTAGGTAAAGATATTAAGTTTATACGGAATGTGTCATGTAATTCTGACTTATATAAATCATTGATTGTTGTTGACAGACTAGTTTTTCCTATTGCTATAAGTTAAAGAAAATAAATAGATTATTTATGTAAGGAATAAATTGGCTCTCCTGTTAAATTCATGCTGAATAGACAAGTTTCAATATTTTTCTCACTTCCTTAAATAATGGTAGTCTGGTCGAATATAAAGAATAAGATGAGGTCACAATTGTTTTGTACGAAACCTTTCATTTCAATTTAACGGCTTTTAACCAATTATGGTACAAGGATAGATGGATATCCAAATATGGTTAAAGGATACTTTTTACCCAACTACGGTATCCACGTGTATACAGGGTGGTCCATTGAGATTGGTCTTTATGGGAAAGTCTTAAACTATAAGACATACGAAGATCTGGTCTTAAAAACCATGTCATCGATTTTAATAACAAGAAAAACTGCATTCATACTTTTAGAAAAAACCTGTACTCAGCTCGGGAATCGAACCCGGACTTTTGAAAAATAACACTAAAAATATTTCTACTTAGGTATTAATTGTGAAAATGGTTTGGAAGATACAAAATGCAATTGTAAGAGATGTACGAGACGAGGCGTTACTTGACGTGTTGAATATTGTATTAAAAAAGGCGGTGGTAATTTCGAATACTTACAAAAATAAATTAAAGAATATGAAAACAATGCATTATATTCATTTTAGACATCATGTTGGATAGTAAAATTTACTGCTTAAGACCTACACAATTGATATCTAAAATAATCTTAGTGTTATTTTTCAAAACGTCCGGGTTCGATTCCCGAGCTGAGTACAGGATTTTTCTAAATGTATGAATGCAGTTTTTCTTGTTATTAAAATCGATGACATGGTTCATAAGAACAGATCTTCGTATGTCTTATAGTTTCAGACTTTCCCATACAGACCGATCTAAATGGGCCACCCTGTATAATAAAATTCTGTGTTAATCCGCAAAACTTGCCTTCAACGCGAGACGCGGATAATGAAAACCGATATTTCCAGCGAAGACAGTCGGAAACTGAATTTACATTTGAATAGCAGCTTAAGTCTTGTGCGGAACTCATACCAGTAGCGTTATTGTTGGCTCGAATCACCAGCGTTGCCTCCATACAATGCAGTGGAAATATTCCCATTCAAGTAAACAAATTGGAATAACAGAGCGAAACTATTGTGTCTTGGGATTCTTTCAAAAATTGCAAGGGTGAAGTGACAACATAGTTGTCTCCTTTTCTCGTATTTTTTTGTGCGTTTGAATGTTTTTCAATTTAGATACAAAAAAAATTGTATGATATAGTGCGCTGCGCTGTCTTGTTGTAATCTGTCTCAGCAACTGCGTTGAGCTACGCTGCTCCGATTCCTTGAATATCTTTTGTAACTTCTAAATTAGGCATATTGTTAAGCTAACAAATTAAAACATTATGAACGAACTAAATGAACTTTTCTATTTACCCAACTATCCTTATGCTATGACAGTAGGTATGCTATGATAGTATGGAGAGGCACGCTGCAGAAACTCATATTTAAACCAACTTCCCTTCGGTCGATTCGCGATAGTGTGGAGCCGTGGTAACTCGTCCAATTCCAACCCAATTAACGTCTGAATAAGACTCCCAACTTATGCAATTCATTGTAATTGAATTAAAATATTTGATCACACTGAGATGTGTCTGCAATTTTGCAAGATACCGAAGTTGGTGGCAAAGGGCTGCTTTGCATAATTGGGCGGGAGTTACGCTTGCTTTCTCTGAGTGATGGCGCTCCGGTAAACTTCCTTACCGAGTTACCGCTTTGTGCGCGTTCAGTTTTTCGACCGATAATTTATGTATTTTGGAAGCGTGGGGT
The DNA here is from genome assembly GCA_932273695.1 of Apotomis betuletana. Taxonomy (NCBI): domain Eukaryota; kingdom Metazoa; phylum Arthropoda; class Insecta; order Lepidoptera; family Tortricidae; genus Apotomis; species Apotomis betuletana. The sequence goes on along the minus strand of OW026303.1, from coordinate 22,923,325 downwards.
TTCTGGAATAGTTTGGGAGGCTAAGTTAAACTATTAAAATACCTACTAAACGGGTTTATTGACATCGTATTTCGTCGTCTACACTGAGCAGTGCTCGGTTAGCCGCGACTGATCAGCTCTCCTGATGATGAATCGCGTACCGATTCAAAACATGTCGATGTCGAGCGATATTCAACTTTTACGACATCAGTAAACCCGTTTTGTAGGTATTTTAATATGTAAAATCATGTTAAAGTAGTGTTTAGGCACCAAGAGGGCTATAGGGAAATTAGGGAAGGACTTCTTTGAAGTTTTTCAGCGATATCGAATCAGCAATGAAGAGATCCCTAAAAGCACCAGAGCTCTAAATATTGCTAATCTTAAGTGGCAATAAAAGAATCGTCTGAAGCACACCACCGTAAGACTTAGCGTGCACAAGACGCACTGATCTGATGAAGGTTGTTGAAGTCCGCTGGTGTCTCCAAAACACAGAACTTGGTGGCAAAGGGCTGGTTTTTAAAACTGGGCGGGAGTTAGGGAGCGTCTCTATTGAAGTGGAGCGGAGCGGAGCCGTGCGGAATCGACCAATAAGAGTGTGTCTCCACTCAAGCGGAGCGGAGCGGAGATGTGCGGAATCGACCAACAAGAGTGTGTCTCCACTAAAGCGGAGGGGAGCGGAGATGTGCGGAATCGACCAATAAGAGTGTGTCTCCACTCAAGCGGAGTGGAGCGGAGATGTGCGGAATCGACCAACAAGAGTGTGTCTCCACTAAAGCGGAGTGGAGCGGAGATATGCGGAATCGACCAATAAGAGTGTGTCTCCACTAAAGCGGAGTGGAGCGGAGATGTGCGGAATCGACCAACAAGAGTGTGTCTCCACTAAAGCGGAGTGGAGCGGATATGTGCGGAATCGACCAATAAGAGTGTGTCTCCACTAAAGCGGAGGGGAGCGGAGATGTGCGGAATCGACCAATAAGAGTGTGTCTCCACTAAAGCGGAGGGGGGCGGAGATGTGCGGAATCGACCAATAAGAGTGTGTCTCCACTCAAGCGGAGTGGAGCGGAGATGTGCGGAATCGACCAACAAGAGTGTGTCTCCACTAAAGCGGAGTGGAGCGGAGATATGCGGAATCGACCAATAAGAGTGTGTCTCCACTAAAGCGGAGTGGAGCGGAGATGTGCGGAATCGACCAACAAGAGTGTGTCTCCACTAAAGCGGAGTGGAGCGGATATGTGCGGAATCGACCAATAAGAGTGTGTCTCCACTAAAGCGGAGGGGAGCGGAGATGTGCGGAATCGACCAATAAGAGTGTGTCTCCACTAAAGCGGAGGGGGGCGGAGATGTGCGGAATCGACCAATAAGAGTGTGTCTCCACTAAAGCGGAGTGGAGCGGAGATGTGCGGAATCGACCAATAAGAGTGTGTCTCCACTGAAGTGGAGTGGAGCGGAGATGTGCGGAATCGACCAATAAGAGTGTGTCTCCACTCAAGCGGAGGGGAGCGGAGATGTGCGGAATCGACCAACAAGAGTGTGTCTCCACTAAAGCGGAGTGGAGCGGAGATGTGCGGAATCGACCAACAAGAGTGTGTCTCCACTAAAGCGGAGTGGAGCGGAGATGTGCGGAATCGACCAATAAGAGTGTGTCTCCACTAAAGCGGAGGGGAGCGGAGATGTGCGGAATCGACCAATAAGAGTGTGTCTCCACTCAAGCGGAGTGGAGCGGAGATGTGCGGAATCGACCAATAAGAGTGTGTCTCCACTCAAGCGGAGTGGAGCGGAGATGTGCGGAATCGACCAATAAGAGTGTGTCTCCACTAAAGCGGAGTGGAGATGTGCGGAATCGACCAATAAGAGTGTCTCCACTCAAGCGGAGTGGAGCGGAGATGTGCGGAATCGACCAATAAGAGTGTGTCTCCACTAAAGCGGAGTGGAGATGTGCGGAATCGACCAATAAGAGTGTGTCTCCACTCAAGCGGAGTGGAGCGGAGATGTGCGGAACCGACCAATAAGAGTGTGTCTCCACTCAAGTGGAGTGGAGCGGAGATGTGCGGAACCGACCAATAAGAGTGTGTCTCCACTAAAGCGGAGTGGAGCGGAGATGTGCGGAATCGACCAATGACAAAAGTGAAGCGAAGCTGAGATACAGATTTCAACTCAGGTGATTGGTCTAATCCGCACGTATCTGCTGCGCCTCGCTTCAGTGGAGTGGAGACGCACCCTTACGATAAACTTTCTTACCGAGTTACCGCTTTCTGCGCGTTAAATTTTATGTAAACTACGAGTAAAAATTAAATAAATATCAGACAACCTCACACAAAGCGGTCTAGTCCCAAATTAGGCTCAAGAAGGCTTGTGTTATGTACCTAGTTGACGACGATATACATACTTATATAGATAAATATGTACTTAATTACTTAGAACAACCATGACCCAAGCACAAATATTCGAGTTCATCACACAAATATTCGCCCTGGCTGGGATTCGAACCCAGGACCGCCGGCTCAGTAGGCAGGTCTCTACAAACGAGTATATGTAAATAATGTGAGACGAGGGTTCGTTTTCTTCAGTTAAGTTCTCTATCAAAACTGTGACTCGAAATTCATAATCGCGCGACAAACGTACCTACACTTTAGAAATCGAATACATGCTATTTTGTTGCAAAATATTATGCAGCAGCTGTTTTAAAAACCACCAACTGTATTGAAAGTTAATCAGAACCCGTTGAGAGCGGTGAACGTGGATTGTACTCATAGTTTGGTAATAAAAAAATGACGATATGGTGCATCAAAAAGTTTACGCAACTGCACTCTGCGTCCGTGAGCGTACCATACTTCGCGCCGTTGATGGATTAAAATGATTTTTTTACTCTTTGGATACGGATATAAATAATACACACATTACAAGCTCAATGCTACACTCTCATGCTATTACGACCGCTTTTCATATAAAATAGGACACACATTGCTGGTAACCATTTCTAGGACTGTGATGTCATAGAACTGGAAAGACTTGCTTTAATTCTATAATACAAAAGGTGGAATAAAAATAACGTGTTAAACTATTATGTAATAAAAAAAATTGTATACTTCTAGTGTTCAAAAGCTAAATTCGACAGCAGTTTTGAGGCTATAATCGTCCGTTATCAACCACATCTCACTAAGTAACAGATACCTATTTAAAACAAAGCTCGAATCTCAGTTAGTTTACTAAGTAGAGATTTTGAATAACACAATACTCAAATTCATAACCAATATTAAAGGCCAGTAGGCTTCACGAGATACTGGATAACTATAATATTATGTTCACGAATTAGTATTGAAATAATGATTGGGACTTGACATCAAAAAGGGGGTAATGAAACGATTTACGAACTTTTTACGCACGTAAAACTTTTAATTGATTATACGTTGTTGTTTCTCAATAATGTTATATACAGGGTGGAACATTTGTAAAGACTGAGCTGACAGGATAGTATCATCTGAGTGATTTACAATCAAATCGAATTGTAAAACTGGATTTAAAAGTAAAAAAACTCATCAAATAAAATATTTTAATATCAGTGACAACCTAATTTACTAATTCCAAGGTTTTATTTACATTTTAAATTGACACCTGTCTTTAACTTAAGAGGGTTGATATGTGCAGATTTTTACACTAATGTTTACAAACTGTATCTCAAAAATGGATAGAAATATTTACATAGTTCATTGGTGAAAAATGAAGTACTCTACTCAGTTTGAACAATTCCCTGTTTGCTCAAAAGTCCTTCGATCTGTTCCACCTTGTATAAATCGTGTATAATTTCGGCACCCATTTAGTTGAAAATAGGTAGGTATATTTTTTGTGAACAAAGAAAAACAAACTGAAAAAATAAACCAGTTACCGTAGACACAGAATCTGATTTACTTGTATTTATGTAATTATACGCTTACAAACAAATTCAACGGAAAGCAAAGCATGCTCATTTCCTACACGGCGATAAGATCTCCCAAACCCAATTCCGCGCCGATACAATGCGGTTAGACATAATCAATCTATTTTGTCGACAAACGAGGTAATTTGCTCAAAATTTGTTCCGATTGCGTGTCACCGTCGCTAGTGATGTGCCCGATTTGTTTGTTATATTCGTATTTTGAGGTTTAAAGTCGGAGTGCTCGACGAAAGCAAAATGTACACGAGTGTATCATTTGTAGCCTGGCTAGTCGTAAGGATTAAAAAACGAGCCGTGGTGGTATAAAGAAATATAATAAAGAATAAAAACTATATACAATATAAAAAAATAAAGAAAAAACGGTATTCAGTCAGTTCGCGGCACAATCGGAAAACACTGGCCTTAATGGAGTGGGTAGGATGGTAGGAAAGGCAGGGTTTCAAGCGTCCGCGTGGTTCCAGCTTCCACACACATCGGGCAGGAACAACCGCCGGTCGAGGTGCGTTAACAACAGCACGCAAACTTCAGTCAAGTAAAACCGGCCAAGTGCGAGTCGGACTCGCGCACCGAGGGTTCCGTACAAACACTTTCCATCCCTAAGTGGTTAAGTTAAGTTTGCACCTGGTATGTATAGCGCCCCATATAAATTAGGTGCAAAGTTAGGTATAAAAAAAAACTACTTACTAGATATCGTTCAAAACAATTTTCGTTGGTAGTTTTTATAGTAATGTAACATTATAAGTTTTGTTTAGATTTTTCATTTTCTTATTTTAGAAGTTAGAGGGGGGGGGACCAACTTTTTTCCACTTTGGAAGCGTCTGTCACGCAAACTATTCGGTTTAGAAAAAAAATATTTTAAAAACCTCGATATCATTTTTGAAGACCTATCCATAGATACCCCACACGTATGTGTTTGAAGAAAAAAAAATTTTTGAGTTTCAGTTTTAAGTATGGGGAGCCCCCAATATTTATTATTATTTTTTTATTTTTGCATCAAAATCTTAATGCGGTTCACAGAATACATTTACCTACCAAGTTTCAACAGTATAGCTCTTATAGTTTCGGAAAAAAATGGCTGTGACATACGGACGGACAGACGGACAGACAGACATGACGAATCTATAAGGGTTCCGTTTTTTGCCATTTGGCTACGGGACCCTAAAAAGGGCTGCAAAGCGACAGCCCTTACAAGTATTTGAGTATTATATACAGTTTATTATACAGCGTCGTATATACAGTATTATGTACAATTACGGTTAACTCGTAACACCAAATAAGCAATATTACATTTAATTTTTAAATGTATAAGTAATAGCTATTCAGACTCCAGTTCGTTCAGGCACAAGTCCGAGCGTGTCTGAGAAAAAAAAACAGTTTTGAATGGCGTCTGTAAGCGGCCAGTGCTGCACCATGGAGGTTTGCCGCATTTAACATTGGCCTTTTGTTTTTGGCGACGCGGTTGGCGCAGTGGTTCTGCAGGTTGCCTACTGAGGTGACGGTTTTAGCATCGAATCCTGGCAAAAGCAAATACTTGTGTGATGAACTCGATCCTGGGATGACCCAGAATCGAGTCCATCCATGACGATGTGTTCTATATATTTATCTATTATCTACATTCGTATGTATAGAAACCCCTTTTATAGGCATTAGGTGACGATATACATTGTATATCGTCACCTAATGCCTATAAAAGGGGTTTCTAAAATGTCACGTTTTGCTGCAATTTGTGGCCGGCCATTATTTGCATCTTGCTCTAGCGTAGGGTGTCAGAGAAGGACGGCTATTACTGGCCACAAATCGCAGTAAAATATGGCCCGTTTAGAAGCCCCACAACACAAGCCTGCTAAAGTTAATTGAAAAAAGACCTAGATCCATTTGTGCAAGGTAGTTAGATTTTTCTTTGCATATGGCTTGATAGACCGTTCGGAGAGTGACAGGTATGGCCGCATATTTGACAAATAAATTTTGCACCTATCGATGAAGCAGTGTGATGGTGTGGTTGCGTTGCATGTTTTAAAATAAAATAAAAATATTTTCAATACAAACCTAGAGGTGTATAATAATATAGAAGTTATAAAACCTTTATTGGTGTAAGTACCACCAATGAGATGGATATTACTAGGTATAAAAAAAATTTGCACCACGTAATCTTAAAAAACAGAAAAAGGGAGTGAAAAGTTATTATAATATTTCAAACACTCACTCACAGTCATGTATGTAGGCAGCACTCACTACAACGTAAGCTAAAGTCGCGTCTACTCTAACTTCCGATGTAGGTACCTAGGACTCAAAACTTTTGTAACAACCAGCGGAACACCAACGTTATAGAAACTATGAAGAAAATGGGTAGTTAAAGAACATGAAACTCTTCCGCATGCACATGGAATGTACTATTCCTACAACTATAAATGGTCAAAAAATATGAACATCAGATTCCATCATCAGAATATGATGATGATGATGATGATAAGAAAAATTTTATGATTCGGACAGGATTCGAACCTGCGTCTCAATTTTCGTTTTATTTGTAAACATTTAGTTTACGTTGGCAGATGTTACTGCTTTAATAAAAATAAGCATATCATAAGAGTGAACTTTCTGTAGTATTTTATTTTGTAGCATGGAATTTGGATGTCTTTTAATATCCTGAGATTTTTGACTTGTGTCTGTAAGCAGATAATGGTTACCCTAGTTCCCTTATAAAGTAATAAAGTTGTGAATCGTTATGTTTTAAATAAATATTCTATACAACCCTAAATGGGCAAACAATGGACACCAGATTCCATCCACCATTATGAACAGTAGCCAACTAGATCAATAGGGGTTCGTGCGTTGTAAACTGCAATGTAGATTAGCTTAGGCTTGACCACAATACGGGAACATTCAGTTTGGCTATGATCAATTTCGGCTCCGGCCTTTGTGGTTGAACGCTATGTGAATAGATTTGTTGTTGGTTGTGATTACCCGTTGAGGAACTTAATCACTTGTTGGGAAATAGTTTTGAGGGTGTGTAGGGTAGCCATTTGCCCTGTAAAGATTAGCTGGACAAGGCATCATACGGCGTTTTCGGAGCCGGTTGCGGTCAAATCATCAAAAAGTAACGCCTCACGTCGCCTTTTGAATTTTCTAGTGTATTTGTTACAGAAATGGGCATTAGTCGATTAATTTTTAATCAATTAATGAATCGATCAAACAATTAATTGTTGCAAGATCAATCGCGATTAAATTAATCGACAGAGTACTCGATTAACGATTAATTAATCGATTCAATTTCACGATTAATTCTTGATTAAGAGTTGCAACACGCTTATTTTGTCCACGTTACAAAAATGCAATTGGTCTTGTCGCGTGTACAAACACAAAATAATTCTAGTGTGGTGTGTGAAATAAACTTGTCCCAGTAATATAAGGTGATTTTTATAGTGTAGTAATCTAGGGTCTCCTAGGTAAGGGCGAGACTTAGATATCCAAAAAATATCTCACTTCTCAAGATATCAGGCAGTTAATCAAAGTAATTAATCGATAAAAAATGTAATCGCTGGATTTTAGTCTACTCGTACGATCACGATTAATGAATGAATTAATCGTCATTTTCAATCGTTAATCGCGATTATGTGGGTTAGTGTTAATCGTTAATCGATTACATTTTAGTAATCTTTGATCTGTTAATTGTTTTACCTTTTCTCCGTTCAGCTTGTCGGCGGAAAACTGTCAGACGCCAAGCTGTCAGCAAATAGTATGACATTGCATAGCGGCAAATGACGTCGTGGCGTCTGGGGCGTGGGGTCTCTGGCGCTGAAAAGGTCATATATATTATTTATTTATTTATTTAAACTTTATTGCACACAAAACACAGGTAAAAGTACAAATGGCGGACTTAATGCTATAAGGCATTCTCTACCAGTCAACCATAGGAATAAACAGAAACATTTGTATGGTGCAGGGTCTTTTATGTAATCTGTTGCATGAAAATATTATGTTACTTTTAAAAGGTATTTGCCACAGTTGCCTGATACATACGTGATGGCAAGTTAAAGTTTTCAAGGGGTTCACCTCATGTGAAAAAACTCTGAACTTGATTTCTTAGCATATTTCGCTAATAATTTAAAGCGTACCTACAGGCAAAGACAATATTTTACATATCTTCACCAAATCGACTTAAGCCGGTCAAAAAAACCTTTATTACCAATGCGATAAGTTAAACTGATTTCATACGAAAAAATGTGGGTAAACTCATAGTTTATCTACGATCACAACTGATCATAATACTCATATCGTTCTTTCCCAAACACTATCAGAATTTCACTTGCAGAAGAGCCCTGAAATGAGCCCTTACTGCGCATAGTTCACGAAAATCTTCCTTAATATTAACAAATTCAAAAGAAATCCACAGCATAAACTTTTAAATTTAAAATGGTACACATTTTCTAAAAGCGAGTTTTTTTACACAACAAATAGTAAACATTTAACTTCAGCGTGAGTTGAAGCGCTCTCAAAAAATTCTCCAGATCGTCTGTTGTTCAAACCATCCTAACAATGGAACGGAATCCCGTGTATGCAATTCCACGTATCTGGTACGGGCTCAAGTTGCGACTGTAAATCCACGTTTGTGAATGGTTTCTATGGAGCTGCGATCTTCGCACAAGGGCTGTGAAATTTTAATTAATGTTTACATGTCGTTTATGAGTCCGGTGTTAATTGCATACGTGAGCTTCTTGCTCCCGAAGGGATACTGCAAATATTACTGGCGCTATAAATTGCCCTGGGATGCACATACGGTACATTGTTCTATGCAATTATTGCATTCTATTTAAAGTATGGACGGTAGTAACAAATGTCGGATCGAAAGTAGTTTTCTGATTTTGCCTGACCCAGCATTTTTGGACGAATTAGATATATTTTTATAATACTTTTTTATAAATCCATACTTAATATTATAAATGCGAAAGTGTGTCTGTCTGTTACCTCTTCACGCTTAAACCACTGAATCGATTTTGATGAAATTTGGCATGGAGATAGTTTAAGATCCGAGGAAAAGGACATAGGATAGTTTTCATCCTGGAAATTATCCCTAAAAAGATTGAAAAGTGAGTAAGTAATTCATGATGAAATGTAATGATTAGACCAAAAGCACAATTGCTCTTACATTTGCTTAGGCGCTTTTAATAACCCCTTTTATTAATTAAGGTGATTAGGTGGATATCTATCGTGTTGTACGAGGTTGCTTCCATACTTCCAAGTTCCACGCGGACGTAGTCGCGGGCAAAAGCTAGTATGCCATAATTTGATAAAAATAATCCCACATATAAAAATACCGTAAGTCACAGACATTAAAATACCTACAAAACGGGTGTACTGATGTCGTAGAAGTCCTATATAGCTCGACATCTTTCGAACCGGTACGCGATCATCAGGAGAGCCGATCAGTCGCTTCAGCGGCTGAGTCAAAAAAGATTTCGTGCTCATTTTGCACTTTTCGACAAAAAAATAGTAGGTATAATTTAATTGACTGTATCATTTTGTCCTCAGCTACGACACACGATCAGCAGAAGACTCAGGGCACTGGATGGAAGATGCCTTCAAAGACCGAGCGCGGTGGAACGGTCTTCCATCAGCTCTTCACATCCACAATGTGCAACCACGGGACCGCGCCATCTACCGGTGCAGAGTGGACTACCAAGTTTCACCTACGAGGAACTATAGGGTTTCTCTTGACGTCGTCGGTAAGTTTACGAGTATTAACGTTTTTTTAGGGTTCCGTACCTCAAAAGAAAAAACGGAACCCTTTTAGGATCACTTTGTTATCCGTCTGTCTGTCTGTCAAGACCCTTTATGTCAGGAACGCGTGGAGGTGGAGATATCAAGCTGAAATTCATATACTCACTGTGCCTTGGAACTGTGAAAAAATCAAACTTCTAAGTCATCATCAAAACATACAGCCATTTATGCTGCAAATTTTCGGCACTCACAAGGGAATCAAAACCTACAAGATACTTCCTGTGAACCTTGTAGGTTTTGATTCCCCTTGACTTTCCTTGAAATTTGGTACGAAGTAACGTCTTATAGCACAAATAAAGGAAAAATTGCAATTTTTATACGGAACCCTCGGTGCGCCAGTCCGACGCGCACTTAGCCGGTTTTTGCTTTTGTGGCGATTGACGGGTCATTGGATTGTATTTGAGAATTCGTTTTTTTCTTACTGTTACTAAGCTTATCGCTAGTGGTCTGTACCGATTAATATAGGTGCATCGATTTCACACTAGGTAACTATAGAACAAAAATCAAAATAGGGGGGAATTCGACCATTTTTTGAGTTATCTCCGTTATATCGCCTTCTGTTCTGAATTTGACGTCACAGATGGCGAGATGTGGCGATATCCTTAGAAAATCGCAACTTTGCCAACCCGGTCGCATTAAGTGTGCACCTCCTTTTGTATGTCACGGCATAGTACAGTCGAGTTCATTTACATCTACACACTTACGAGAACAAAAATATCTGAATACGACCCTATTGTCAGGAGCATAAAATCGTAAATTAACTCGACTTTACTACTCTTGACTGGGCAGTACGTAAAATTAGATAGCATCTTATCAGACAAATGACAAAGTCATTGTACATTTTTGACAAGCATGTAAGTTCGAGGGTGACGGGCGTTTAACCATTTATTTATCGCGCGATAACACAACTATCAATTGGCCCGATGGTCTGCTTATCTTAAAAATCGTAAATAACTGCCTACAACCATGAAAACAAGAATGAAATATTGTTATCACGTTAAAAAGATCAACAATCCATTTTGGTCGTCTTATTTTTAGACAAACAGAACAAACAGAACTAACGTAAATCGGAGAACAAAAATAACTTTGAATTGATTGTTCATTAAGAAGTAATTGCTTCATAGTGGATCAACCCACACCTATTCTGTGTGGGTTGATTACATTAATACGAGTACTACAGGGCCCTATTTCCATGTATATCTCTGATATTTTTGGGAGATCTCCGAAGTGGCGATACACTTCGCCAACTTACTTACTTACTTACTCCTCTGGTGCAGCGACCCAAAGTGAGGCTTGGCCTCCAATACAAGAACCCGCCACTGGTTTCGGTCTTGTGCTGTTTCTCGCCAGTCGACGGCTTTTGTTTATACTTCGCCAACCCAAACGCGTTAATTTGCGATTCATTTATAATGCGGGGCATAGGCATGCGGGGACTCCCCGCAAGCAGTATAACAACTAGTGAAACTTACAAGCAGACGGTATAACGACCAGTGAAACTCATAATGACATGCGTTATGAATATCTAAAGCACCCTGCATGCGGACCCTATCGACCAATGAAAACAATTCCCCGCATGCGAGCCCTATGGCATGCGTTATGGAAATCTACCGCACCCCGCATGCATATATCAGACACAAACTTAACTTGACCGCTTAGTAACGTGAAATGTCACTTCATGCAGCACAAATCGCAAATATCGCTTTTCAATGACACTTGAACGCGATAAACGTACCTGAGATATACCTGAGACATTGCTTATTTGGCGATATCTCAGAGAACACCCGAATAAGCGCCCACTTACAGCTTTCAAAGCATCCTAAATACGCGACTTATGCTCAATCTGCATTGTATCAAAACATTGTACTATCGTTGTAACGTGTACGTCACAATAGATGTCGACAGGAATGGGATTTTGTAAATGCCTCATTTGAATAGAGGTAAATTAGACATTAGGTATTATGTGGTCTCTAGTTGTGGTATTAATAGTAACTCTCTGTGCTCGCGATTCCGTTCGAAATGTATTGTGCCACATAAATGGACAAAGTTATCACATACCTACTTATTTTTAGGGTGAAGGAACCCTAACAGTTTCGCCATGTCCGTCCGTCTGTCCGCAGCAGCTTAGCTCAGAGATTGTTTATACTAGAAAGCTGCAATTTTACATGGATACACCATATACACATACTTATTATTTAAAGGAGTTTATATAGTACCAAGAAACAAAGGTTATTTTTTTATTCAACACACGTCATGAATTAAAACGTAATCAAAAAAGCCGCCAAGAGTCAACCATTCTAGTTACTGCACCTCCCCTTGGTAGTCTGCAACCGTATAGCATATCTACCTGACCGTAACACAATATGAATCTGCTTTAAAATAAATCGGTCCAGAAGTTAAAAAAAATGATAGCACACGTACACATAAACAACCTCAAACCCCAAACGCCTATACCTAAAAAATAGTGCACAGACAAAAACATGTTTATCATGTGACTCATGGCTATCATGGTAAACCTTAGCCTTCTCAGACCCTGTAATAATGTCATTCAAATTTAACTCTGAGCCAAGGCTATATTTTCTATAAAGTACGCGTGACAAACGGCACTACGATTTTTTTTATAATTGTGCCATGACACGCACTATGTACTATACTGCTCGACTGCTCATTGGAAAATACCTGACGATAATTTTTATTTAACCATATTACTTTATAACAGCGTTTGAGTTTCGTTTATACAATGAATTGAATTTCGAAGCATTTACTTAAAAGGTTTGAGGATAGCTTTCCTTAAAGTAGGTCAGGGATTGAGATTGAAGAAACTTTTAATTTAGATTCAGTTTCTATTAAGCGTTGTTGTGTTATTATAGGACAAAATTATATCACACTAATATTATAAAGGCGAAATTTCGTAAGTGTGTTTGTGTGTTTGTATTTTGTTACCTTCTTCACGCTCAAACGGCTAGACGAATTTTGATAAATTTTGGTATTCAGGTAGCTGACACCCTGCATTATCACAAAGGCTACTTTTTATCCCGAAAAAAAAAATTATTACCGCGGGATGAGCGTGTAACACCGCAGGTCGCAACTAGTGGGTTATGAAACACAAAAAACTAAACTAAGTACTTGTAAAACTAAGCTGTTTTGGTACCGATTGACCGTACGGACGCAGGCAGCATTCCCACGCTATATGGCTGTGGAAAGCTGCCCACGCATGCCCCCCTGTTGCCTCCGTCAGGCGCTTACTCAGCCCCTTGTGGAGCCCACGCGCACCCTGGCCCCAGGGACCAAGTGTCTCGACGCCGAAAGTGATGAAGTCACATTGGGCGCTGAGACTTTACATTAATACATTATCCAACGATTTATTCTAGGTATAGGTACATTGGTGACGAAATAAATGTCTGAATCTAATTTCTACTGGCTTAGCTAGCACCCGTAGAAATAAGGCACCAAATACACATGATTGAATTCAGAGAAAATCAATTAATCTCAAAACACAAAGTTTCTTAATGTGCATTTGCGCATTTGGCACTGAATGCCACCTATTTAACGTTCAGTATGTTCAGGTGATTGAAATACTGGAATGGAGAATTAACTATGTTATGTTAGAGCCACAACTCAGTTAATAGATGAAGTCGTGGCATAGTATAGTAATTTACAAGTCTTTACGATAAAACTTTGTTGCGATGTAAGAAAATACCCATTAGTTTTGTGTTAAAAAGATTTTTTATTGTGTAACTTGTTCAGTTCTATATATTATTTGCGTCCTCGTCTTTTCCGTCTATTGCAGACGATTTATGGTGTAATGTTCGGGAGACACAGTTTTTGGTGGCTAACTAAACCGATACGATATCGACACATTCTACCGCAGTATGAAACGTCACTTATCAGTTTATCAGTTTATCAGTTTATTTATTGCTTTCATAGGTATATTACAAGATGGTAAATATTAAACTTATCCGCTATGAAACCCTGTATAGGGCACTGCAACGTTAACAGGAAATGTATTCAACAGTTAGCAACTTAATCTAGTAATAGGTATTATAATACAATCTTATTTTCTATATAACAAAAATGAAGTATAAGCTCTACTAGTCTCAACAAAATTTTTCATAGCCTATTATTAAATTCAATAAATTCTATAATGTATTTTACTTATAACTTAACAATAAACTCTACTATTTCAATATGGACGAATGATATTTTTACAACAACAACATGGGTATAACTACTACAAATCATTTATTATTATATTCAAAAAACTCTTGTATGGTATAAAAACAATTATCAACTAGATATTTTGTGAGCTTTTTGATAAATATATTGTATTTTCCTTCATTTCTAAGAGTTTTTGGGAGTTTATTGTAAACTCTAATGCACATTACGTATGGGCCAGAACTATGCATTTTTAATTTAGAAAATGGTACAGGAATATTATCTCTGGGGCGCAAGTTTGTGGTTGTTGGGTCCTTCGGTGTTGGAAAGAGGAGGGGATATTTTCTTAGAAATTTGCATACTTCAAGTATATATAAGGAGGTCAGGGTAAGGATATTGAGTTTGCAGAAATGGGGTCTGCAGCTATCAGTTGGTTTAATATTAACTAGGATTCTTATGCATTTCTTTTGTAAGACGAATAAGTCGTGTATATTTGTGCTATTGCCCCACATAACAATGCCGACTTACACATAGATATAAATCCAATACTTGGTCTCGTTAGGTCTCAAACACTAGTTTGTTTTGGCATGGTTGAAATTTGGATTTTTTAATGTTTTAAACCCCCAAATCTCCGCCATTTAGAAAATATTGGAAAACCCCAAATTTCATATGAATGTACGTTTACCAAATGAAGTAGTAAACTAAATAAAACTAGGTGAATCCAGTAGGTAGGTACCCACCCTAATATTATCTCCTTAACTAAACTGTATTCGGGATACTATCAAACTTTACTATTTTATTCACTAGTTGCTCGCGATCGTAAAATGCTACTTATCATAGCTCCCATCCATCCCAAAAGATCCGAGTATCAGTAAAATTTTAATTCAGTTTGACCCACATTTTTACTGTCAGAAACGCGACCAAACGTAAATCATCTCTCGACGTGTACATTCCTAAAGTTTCGTGCTGATTCCGCCCAGATAACGGAGGGTCAAGTTTACGATCCTGCCGGTTTTATCGAGATTGCCCGGTACGACGACGACTTTTCATAGCTTTTGTTACCCCACTGTTTCGGGGTGAATTATTTTATTAAAACACAAAAAGGGGAGAGCAGATACCGGGTGAGATTAGGTGAGAATATAAAGTTCCACCTTGGATTTTTTCAGATCGATGCGATAGCAAGTTTTTGTTGGAGTTTTTTAGTGGCTTCTAGATTAGTTTTATTGCAAGGAGGAGTCTCTTTGTGCCCTTTGTCTGGTATTTAAATAGACTGAAGTTAAGGATTTTTGTTGCTATAATTGAGTGTTAATTTTTCTTGAATTTGAGTAGTTAGTTTCCTTTATGTCTGCGTTAATCACGATTTTAAACGAAAATTTAAAGTAGTGAGTTTTTTTAGGGTGGGGCTCTCTTTAGCGTTAGTTATCGAAATTGTCATTTACGACGGTATGGTCTAAAGATTTATAACAATAAACTTCGCGTTATATAACGTATTTTTATTCCATGGTAGATCATTTCGCCTGATAAGTTTTTTCTTCTCACAGCTGAATCAAGTACATCATAGTGCACATATTGAAACAATTTAGAATGTAACTTTATCTCTTTAAGGTTTTTATTTTTCTTTTTATGTTGTGATTAGCAATTGAAATTATTTAATAGAGTTTTTGACATAATTTACATTATGTTCAAACTATGAACTAATAATTTAAAAATACTATTCCTAGGTAATGTCGCTTTGCATCTATTGTTAATGGGTGTACACGCCTATATCATGTTTTTTTTTCTAGATTGTTAAAAAAAGTTTAAGCACCATATAAAATGTATGGGACATTAAGCTCGCTAAGGTACACAAATTCTTAATTATTCTTGAATTATTTGGTCTGTAATAAACGTCTAGTTTTATTGGTCTATAATAAAACTTGTTTCAAGTAGATTTATTCCAGGAGTAAACATAAAATTGGCACAAATAGACAAATAAGATACAACGCGTGCGTAACGGGTAACCCTATTGAATTAGTACGACGGGTACATTAGGGTTATCACGTTCCAGGCGGATGAATAAATAATTTACACATGTACGCCGCAGCCTTGCAGCTAATCTTAAGACCAGGACCGACGGTATAACATCCTCCAAAATAAATAATGCAAAAAGAAAGATCCTGTAGCATTATATTTATTACAATGAAGAGTGGTAGATATATGAATGTTAGAACCACTAACCAAAATAGGTATTACAGTATACTGTAGCTATGTGAAAATTGTAATTTTGAAATTGCTTTAAGAATCCTCATATTTTAACAAAACAATAATTGATACGGTGGCCATTTGTATGGAGTGTTTTTAGCGCTCCATTATAATTAAATTATAATCAAACTTTGATTGCTCCTGTTAAAAGCATTTTTTTTTTCTAGCCTAATGATCAGGTAAGTATCTAACTTTAAGGATGACTATGGTGCCCGGCCAGTAATACCTAAGTCACTTAACGGCTTACTTACCAACGGGGCACTCGTTAATCGTTGTAATACACACTTTTGATACGAAATGTATTACTTAAGTCTATAGTAATTGCCAGGAGAAATAATTCCCGGATTTCTAGAAACTGATGCTCAGAAAAAAAGTGAGACTGTTTATTGTAAAACAAATTGAACACTGTTTTTAGTGAATGATACTGATGGATAAAACTACTAAGTGTCAAAAGATAAGATGCAAAGTAGTCTATTTTTCGATAAATAGACCAGTGTAATATTATATTGTGATATTCTAATATTTGGACCGGCCTTTCAAGAAGTTGCATTTAAAGTCAATACGAAAAAAATACTTTAATACTTATTTCAACTAAAATAAGTACAGTTATCTCCGAAAGTAGCTAACTGTAATATACTTTACTATTGGATTATGTCAAATTGTATGCTGAAATTGTCAGCTATATTTGACGCTGACTGTACAATATTTTACGTACTTAAAAACAATTCATAATATCTTCTGCAAGCCCAATCTTTTTCATTGTACGTATAAATAACATCGACTCAGCAATGCTAACGCATACTCACTGGTACACAATTAATTAGGTATTTGTAACTGTTTCAATATTCATTCTATAATTATGTACCTGATGTATTGTTGTTGTCGGTGTTCATTAACAGACTAACTTTGATTGATAACAATGGCTGTCTGCACCAAATTGTTGAAGTAGATTTGATCAGATGTTTGAATAGGAAATTACTCTAAAACTTTCGATTAATTGAAAGTGATATCAAATGAAATATATATTAGATTTTATTAAATATAATATTTATACAAAATAATTATGAAATTTTAGTTTTGTATTGAAAATCAGTTTTCTAGGCGTCGTAATTTCGAGAAAATTCTTAATAGCGTGATGCAGGATCCTAATCTGTTTTGTATAGAGGCGGCGCGCGGCGTCATGCCAGTCTGTCGCCATCTGTTGGACATAATTGCCTTTGTCATCTCATCACGCCGAAACGGCTAGACAAATGTTAACTATATAATTTTGGTACAGGGGTAGCTGGACATATAATTGGTGTTACGAATATAACGTGATTCTGTCCCACTCATGTGGCCGCACCATAAATGTTAACAATAGGGCCAGACTCCCCGAATAGCCACTACTGAAATTATACGGAGTTAATGATGGGATATGGCCACGCTCCCCGCGTGCCTGGACTGAATGCAATACCAACGTCGAGTCCACCTCGCGCAGCGTCGTCGCCCGACTCCGCCGCCCCAGGAGAAAGACGAAGCCGAAATGACAAGTTGTATGCGACCGTCCCGGTCCACCGTTAGGACAAAGCAGAATGAAGTATCGGAATTCCTAAGTTAGTTACACAGAACCGAGATAGGTGGCGTGGCAAGCGCCAACTGAACAGATTATAAATGAATCTTAGAACAATGAATTCATATGACGGCGCCGTCACTAGATGGCGTCACTCGTTACAATATTTGGTGACAGTTTATTAATATGACCTCAATTTGCGCTAACAATTGGTTATAGGATACTTTTTACTAATGGTAAAGAAAAATAAATACGCGGACGAAGTTGCGGACGCCTTCTAGTACAGAATAAAACTGTTAACTGCACAATTCAAATTCAGTAAAATGAAGATCAAGTTAGGTACAAAAACGTTATAAAAAGAAGATAATGAATTTTTAACCAATAATATTTTCCTATTTATCGCTGACTGGATGTTCACATTTTTATTTTCTTCAATCATCTTTAAAACTAAATTGTATATAGGTATAATATGCCTAGCAATTTGATAATATAGTCACTATTTCGTTATAAAAGGAGAAACCGGCACAGAAAAACGAAACAAGAACTTGTGAAAATCCTATTATTTGTGTATAAAAATATTTGTTACTATTCCCGAACGGATTATTTCTTTGAATCATATTTTACCTTATTGCTAACTCCCCAGTTAAAGCTGTCTTTTATCTGTCACTCCGTATGAAATAAATACCTAGATTTTTATATTATTCCACGACTTTTATCACGATTCTTTTCTACTTTTGCTGGCTCATGAAATTGACAATGCAAAACGTAAGTTGAAGAAAAGCCGTAACCGAATGGAATAAAAACCAATATTATGACAACTTCTGTGAGGAGAAGTAGGATTTATATGTAAAAATAATACAACTACGAATAAAGATAGACTCACAAACTTTCACTTTTTGTAAGTAACATTTTAATAAAGCTCATAGTAATTTCCGTAACTGGCACATATTTTACTTAAAACAATAGTCATTAGGTTTAGTTATATACTTTTTTATTTTATGTTGTTTTTTCTCTAATAAAATAGTCATTTGCATTTCCCTAAAAATAATAACGTAAATGCATATTCAAATTCAATACTCCTCTGCTTCCAAGGTGGAAAATTGCTGGAAGACGTTATCAACGCTGTAATTTGCTTTTCTAGAATTTGAACTCTACGGAGTACATAAAAAGTTTACTTTTGCAAACACAAGTTTGAGTAAGATACTGCTTTTAGAACGCAAGGAAAGGAAATTGGTATTAATTAAGTTGCTCCGCGCTAAGACGCTTCATATGCAAATAAGGTGCATGCACGTTTTACCGACTACTCAGATAAAAGAAGGGGTTTCTTTTAATGTGCTTCAGATAATCTGAGTTCATCAAGGGTTAAAATGAAAAATATATTAAGGGTCGGCAGTATTACCAATTGTATGGATGTATGTATGGATGCACTTTATTGCACATAGAACAAGAACATAAAAACTGTAGATGTGTACAAAGGCAAAGTTATAACCTGAAAGAAATTTCTGCAGCTTTAATTTATTTAAACACATACCTTCTATGCGATAGGTATAACCACGGTATAACACTTTCCATAAAAAAAAATATTGTAATTTTTTACCCACTATATGTTGTTTTTCTTTTAGCTTTTGAAATCAATCTCTGCGCGTAATTTTACTTTTCTATTACCTAGTATCGGCTGAGCAATGATGAATCAGTCAGGTACAACAAACGGAATTTCATTTACATTGATGTAACAGGAAAGGTTTCATGTTGAAGATGCGTAAGTTAATAATTCTCTAGAAAAGTTTAGCTTTAAAGGAAACCTTTGGAATAACAACATTATAATTATAAACGTCTATAACCACTAAATCTTGTCTACACCACCAAATGCCTATATTCCTATTTAGCAGAACGATCTATCAAATTTAATAGCTATAAATAACGCTCCTTATCGTCCGTACTCTCTCAACCATTTAAATATTAAATTTTATCTCCTCACTCGACCGATAAATTGAAGTACATAATTACGTGAGCACGTCTAAGACACCTTCTACACAACACAAATAACCATTCCGGATAATTACGTGTCTTCATTCGCCCTAATAGATTTCAGACACGCTTAGGGGTACCCGTATCTATTTGTGGCTGTACGACCCACACGCTGCCACAAGCGGCATGCCGCATTGTCAGATTTTCTTTAGGACATGATTAGTACTAGACGGTAGTTCGTTTGATATTTATAGAAAAAGTATCTTGGACAATGGTGACTAGTTACTGTTCATTTATAAATAATGACACAAAGGTAAATTAAGAAAGAAAAATTGAATGCGATCTACTACAATCGAAGCGGGGTTTGAACCCGCGACCTCTGCGTTACCGGCGCATTGCTCTCCCAACTGAGCTATCCGACCGCTACGTCAGTCACACCAAATCTTTCATCCCTTAATCCTTTACGCTACTGGAGCGCCCTCTGTGTCATATGTTTTTTTTTTTTTTTTTTTGAAATGCTTATTGCGCATTAGCCATACCCTAGGATGTGCGTTTTACACACACGATCCCCAATCCCCATTTCTTTACAGCAAGTGTGAAGACTGCGAGAGAGATGGCGCTGTTCTAAAATATTTGTATAGAATCTTTTTATCGATTCTATATTTTTTATGTGGTAATACCACATTTTTATTTTTATAAATAATGACACAAAGGTAAATTAAGAAAGAAAAATTGAATGCGATCTACTACAATCGAAGCGGGGTTTGAACCCGCGACCTCTGCGTTACCGGCGCATTGCTCTCCCAACTGAGCTATCCGACCGCTACGTCAGTCACACCAAATCTTTCATCCCTTAATCCTTTACGCTACTGGAGCGCCCTCTGTGTCATATGTTTTTTTTTTTTTTTTAAATGCTTATTGCGCATTAGCCATACCCTAGGATGTGCGTTTTACACGCACGATCCCCAATCCCCATTGCTTTACAGCAAGTGTGAAGACTGCGAGAGAGATGGCGCTGTTCTAAAATATTTGTATAGAATCTTTTTATCGATTCTATATGTTTTATGTGGTAATACCACATTTTCATTTTTATAAATAATGACACAAAGGTAAATTAAGAAAGAAAAATTGAATGCGATCTACTACAATCGAAGCGGGGTTTGAACCCGCGACCTCTGCGTTACCGGCGCATTGCTCTCCCAACTGAGCTATCCGACCGCTACGTCAGTCACACCAAATCTTTCATCCCTTAATCCTTTACGCTACTGGAGCGCCCTCTGTGTCATATGTTTTTTTTTTTTTTTGAAATGCTTATTGCGCATTAGCCATACCCTAGGATGTGCGTTTTACACGCACGATCCCCAATCCCCATTGCTTTACAGCAAGTGTGAAGACTGCGAGAGAGATGGCGCTGTTCTAAAATATTTGTATAGAATCTTTTTATCGATTCTATATTTTTTATGTGGTAATACCACATTTTTATTTTTAAAAATAATGACACAAAGGTAAATTAAGAAAGAAAAATTGAATGCGATCTACTACAATAATATGAATATTATACTATAAGTTCTTATATCTTATATTACTTACCCATTTATAAAAATAAAAATGTGGTATTACCACATAAAAAATATAGAATCGATAAGAAGATTCTATACAAATATTTTAGAACAGCGCCATCTCTCTCGCAGTCTTCACACTTGCTGTAAAGCAATGGGGATTGGGGATCGTGCGTGTAAAACGCACATCCTAGGGTATGGCTAATGCGCAATAAGCATTACAAAAAAAAAAAAAAAAAAAAACGTATGACACAGAGGGCGCTCCAGTAGCGTAAAGGATTAAGGGATGAAAGATTTGGTGTGACTGACGTAGCGGTCGGATAGCTCAGTTGGGAGAGCAATGCGCCGGTAACGCAGAGGTCGCGGGTTCAAACCCCGCTTCGATTGTAGTAGATCGCATTAAATTTTTCTTTCTTAATTTACCTTTGTGTCATTATTTATAAAAATAAAAATGTGGTATTATCACATAAAAAATATAGAATCGATAAAAAGATTCTATACAAATATTTTACTGTTCATTTGTTTGTGTAAACGTCTTAAACAATCTCTTTCTACTATTACTTACTAGTGTTAGCCGTGCTTCCGAACGCGCCCAAAATAGGCAACACTACACTCTGCGAGAGGCAGAGAGGGATAGGCCCCCGTCAAGATGGCTACAGACAGATAAAATCATGTCATTATATTAGATCCTTGATCGAATGTCTTTTGAATCAATATTATGTGGGATATATTAGTATCCTGTATTTAGTGAATTTATCATTCTCTGTTCTTTATCGCTAAGTTTATAAAATCCAGAACCTCAAATTGACACTACTATAATATATTTTTGTGATATGCGCTATTTAACTGTTACCATAACGATATTATATTTATCAGAGATTGATATTTCCTTTATAATATCTTGATAATTATAATTTAATGCTCTCTTTATAAACCCCTGTCACAAAATGTCAAATAATCTGTCAAAATGCGCCATATCTTATAAATAAATAAGTCAGCCACGTAATAAAATTACATACAACGTCCACTGTAGCGGCATCATGCGGCACAATTGTACGCTTACTATGACCTATCCATATGCACGGAATTATAATCGTGAATACAATGTGCATGCGTTTCAAGGCGTCGTCTTTCGTCTTCTTTTTTCATACTGAGAGAGAGATAATTTCTCATGAACCGTCAAAATTCGCCTTTTCATATATATAGACCAGTAACGTAAGAGATTACATATTACGTTCACTGTAGAGGCATCATGTCGCTCAATGTGCGCACTACGTTGCCAATATGCACGAAAGCATAATGGTGTACACGGTGTGTACGCGTTTTAAGGAGCGCGTGTAATGATAGTACAATATCCATGCGCGGTTTTAACTATTATCTTTGAAGTGCTATGTGAATGGTAAACGTCTTTTTTTATAGGTACTTCAACGATTATTAACAAGCAGGTGGCTTATTCGATGGTAAGACTATGAACACTAGTAACATCAGAACGAACACGTACGCGTTACTGATTCTACAAAAAAAAATTACTTCCCTTAAAAAAAAAACATTATTTTATATTTTAGTCCTGTTCAATATGGCATTGTGATTAATGAATATAAGCTAGCAACTTCATAAATGACAATATAACTTTCTGTATAACGTGCGCAGTTGCGAGTTCATGCGGCAATATGTACGCATACTATGAACCAACCCATATGCACGGAAATGTAATGGCGTACACAGCGTGTACGCATTTCAAGGCGTGCGTGTGTTGATAGTCCAAATTCGTTGCGCGGTTTTTTAACGGCCTACGTGGGTAATTTTATTTCCTGTTGATTCTTTATTCTATGTTGTTCGGAACGGTAAGGCGTGGAAATTATTTCATCAGAAAATATTTTTCAACATTCATAAAAAAAAATGCATGTTGAAAAATATTATTGCCGAAATTACAAATACAAATACAAATACTCTTTATTGCACACCTCCAACATCAAGGAATATACAACACAACATGAGATACATTCAAATAACAGGCAGAGGTAAACAACAGGCGGTCTTATCGCTAAATAGCGATCTCTTCGAGACAACCTTTAGGTAGCGGAGTAGTTGAAAATTAATGTTTGAAATTAGTAGGTAGTGCATAATAATAAAAGGACTAAATGAACGACTACCATAAAAGACAAAGGTAATAAACATACATAAATAAAAATATACAGATATACTTACATAAATACTTAGACATAATAAATAAATATATTGTAAAGTACTAAATAAAACAAAAACAGTATGAGCCACAAAGTTAAAGGAGCGATTATTATTGCAGTGTACTAAGGGAGAGAGAGACTAGTAGTGTTTTTTGACGAGGGTTTTAAATGTTGCAAGAGATTGGGCACGCCTTATATCCAGAGGAAGCGAATTCCACAGTAAAGTAGCCCGGAAAGTGAAAGAACCATTATAAAATTACCTAGTTATTTTAGATAATTAAATCGTCTACTTAACGTTAAATAGGAAACTTTATTTGCATTCAGTCTCGCGCTTGCGCTCAGCGGTGACGCATGGACGCATTGTAAACAGTGACGCGCGAGTGCCGTAATTATGTCGAGTACAGTGAAATGTAACGTTTGTAATATCGTCATCGACGAAATGTTAGCTTATATCCAAAATAAGCTATCCGTGGTTGATAAAGACACGATAGTTAAATTATGTTCGACGTCGTTTACGAGTGAGGAAATTCAAATCTCGAAGACGTTATTATTTAGTGCGCTTCCAGAATACAGACACAAAATTCAACGCAAAGGAGAAGGCAAAGAGGAACGTGATTTAAATGATATCGTTGGTATATTTCGAACAGTTGAACCTGAAGAAATTCCGGTGTTCGTTGCCCGGCAGTTGGATAAATTGCCACCGCTAACGTTAGATCACATAGACTGCAGCAAACTACTAAAGGATCTAAACCGTCTTCAAAACGAAATTAATATTGTTAAGTCTACGTACGCCACAACTCAGGATTTAGACGCTCTGAAACAAGAAATGCAAACTATGAAAGATCCTATCCCGCCAGCTCAGTTATCGTCATGTAATGTAAACAATAGACGCGGGGCATGGTGCATGGACAGTGGGCCTATAGGACTATTGAATTTACATAACTCGACACTTAATGAGACAGGTCATACCATAATAAACAAATCATCATCACCTAGTAACGTCAATGGAAGTATAAATGACCAGTACCGATCGATTGTAATAGCGGGTAGTCAGACAACTACGACAAAAGATAAGTCGGTGCCAACCGTCGACCCGTCCGCGATGAGTCAGCGCGCCGATCAGCCGGCTGCGCAGGTTGGTGAGTCATGCGCGGAGAGTGTCGATGCACCTAATAATACATCTGACGTTATCACAGCGGAGCGGGAATGGCAAACTGTTGTTAAACGTAAAACGAAATCTAATCGCCGTAAAGGGCAGATTGGGATTGCGAATGTAATTGAAAGTAATTTTAAAGCAGCAGAACGTAAAATTCCTATATTTATTACAAACGTCCACAAGACAACTGAGGAGATTGAAATAATTAAATATATTCAGGAAAAAACTAACGAATCCGTAATACTTGAGAAGATCATCACCAAGAAACCAATAGATCACAAAGCATTCAAATTTTTTGTTAATGAATCGAAAACATCGTTGTTCATGGACAAGAATTTATGGCCAAAGGGCATTATATTCCGTAAATTTGTACATTTCAAATTTAAAAGCACGAACAGAGGCAGCTCTGAGTACGGCCCTACTTCTAAACAATAATGTCTGTCACGACTTATAATTTTGCTAGTTTTAACTGTAAAAGTGTAAAACGCGCCGTTGACAGCATTAGGGATTTATGTCAGTCGGCGGACATCATAGCCCTACAGGAGACGTGGCTATTGCCGGATGAAATACCATACCTCAACGATATTGACAGAGATTTCTGTGCTACGGGAACATCTGCTATTGACACGGCGGAGGGGGTGCTGCGCGGGCGCCCGTACGGTGGTGTCGGCTTATTGTGGAGAAGTGCAGTTTTTTACAACGTGTCAGTGATACAGTGTAATAATCCTCGTTTGTGCGCAATCAAAGTAATCACAAATGACAGGCCGCTAATTGTTATAAGTATTTATATGCCAACGAACAATAAGGATAATCTGATGGATTTTACGGACTGCCTTGGAGCGGTGAGTGGTATTATTAGTGAATATGGAATAGAATCGGTCTACATAATGGGTGACTTTAACGCACATCCCCATGAACTTTTCTTCGATGAATTAATGAACTATTGCCTAGAACAGAGATGGTGTTGTGCCGACGTTCAAAAGTTAGGTGTTTCATCGGATACGTATACATACATAAGCGATGTTTACCAATGCAGGCGCTGGTTGGATCACTTTGTAGTAACGCAGGCGGCATTAGTCTCTGTGCGTAATGTACATGTGAAACATAATGTTACTTGGTCTGACCATTTCCCGATTGTGTTAGAAGTTGATTTAAGTACGATAACACCTAGAGTACAGAATGAAACTTTGATTTATAATCGATCTGTTATGTGGGGAAATAGAACAGCTGAGCAGATATCTCGTTACAGTATAGAATGTCGAGATAAATTAAAGCTTATTGATTTCCCGGTGGAATTACGATCTTGTGCTGACGTTTACTGTGATATAGTGTCTCATAGAAGTGTCTTAGACCGTCTTTACTGTGACATTGTAACTGCTATCACAAAAGCCGCGATTGTAAGCTTAGGAAATCCTAAGCCAAATAATAAAAATAAGAGCCAGGTAACTGGCTGGAATAAACATGTAGGAGAAGCATATGCGGTGGCTAGACAGAAATTTCATACGTGGATCCTGCACGGGAAACCTAAAATAGGTTTTCTTTTTAATGAAATGAGTGAAAGTCGGAAGATTTTCAAATCACGATTGAAATGGTGTCAGGATCATCAGCAACAGATAGAAATGGACAAAATTGCCTCACACCATGCAAAGAAAGATTTTCGTTCTTTCTGGAAGGAATCGAATAAAATGAAGTTTCAGTCTGGCCTCCCAGTAAGCGTAAACGGCCAAACTAGTAACAAAGACATCGCTAACCTCTTCAAAAATCACTTCTTCGTTAAATCTCCCTTAAACTTGGTGCCAGAGGAGTTGGCCAATGCTGAGACCAACGTCGAGGTAGTTAGACCTGGATTTGCGGCCAGAGACGTGGAAAAGGCCATTAAATCCATATCTGGAGGTAAATCCCCTGGTCATGATGGACTCAGCATTGAGCACCTCCAGCACGCTGGGCCACATATAACAAGACTGTTAGCGTTGTTCTTCACACTATGTGTAAGGCATTCTTACCTGCCGGATGATTTAAAGAGAACCATTGTTGTGCCTATAGTCAAAAATAAAACAGGCGATCTATCGGATACAAACAACTATAGGCCAATATCTCTCGCAACGGTTATTGCCAAGGTGTTTGACAGTTTGCTTAACTCACAGCTTCAGGAGTACGTACAATTAAGCCAAAACCAGTTTGGCTTCCGCCCGAGGCTATCTACGGAAAGTGCAATCCTGTGTCTTAAGCACACTGTCAAATACTACGTAGACAGGAACACACCCGTTTATGCTTGCTTCCTTGATCTGTCTAAGGCATTTGACCTGGTTTCCTATGACATAATGTGGAGTAAGCTCAAGGATGCTAAACTTCCACCTGAAACAATACGTATCTTCAGATACTGGTATGGAAATCAGGTCAATGCCGTTAGATGGGCGGATACTCTGTCCGATCCTTATAAACTAGAGTGTGGGGTAAGGCAGGGAGGACTATGCTCTCCTACATTGTTTAATTTATACATTAATGGTCTTCTTGAGACGCTCAGCAGAATGCATGTTGGCTGTCACATTGACGATATATGCGTTAACAACATAAGCTATGCCGACGACATGGTTCTGCTGAGTGCCTCAGTGTGTGGCCTAAGAAAACTGTTGCGGGTTTGTGAAAATTATGTACAGAGTCATGGATTGAAATACAACGTGGCAAAAAGTCAGTATATGGTCTTTGAGGTCGGACGTAATCGGACAGTAGAGGTACCACGCATAGACCTTTATGGTATGCCTCTAGACAGGGTCGATGCTTTTAAATATCTGGGCCATTTAGTAACGTGGGACCTCAAAGACGATACTGACATAGAACGAGAACGGAGGGCCCTGTCGATCAGAGCGAACATGATTGCCCGCAAGTTCAGGCGTTGTTCGAGGGAGGTGAAGATAACCTTGTTCAGGGCTTACTGCACTTCCCTCTACACGTGCAGTCTGTGGTTGCGGTACACGCAAAGGGCCTACGGGGCTCTCCGGGTTCAGTTCAATAACGCGTTCCGGGTGGTTGTGGGGCTGCCTCGCTTCTGTAGCGCATCAGGGATGTTTGCGGAAGCCAGAGTAGATTGCTTCTACGCTACTATGCGCAAGAGGGCCGCATCCCTGGTGCGCCGGGTGCGCGGTAGTCCCAACAACATCCTGAGAATGATCGGGGATAGGATCGATTCTCCATATTTATTGAATTGCGACAAATTGCACGTCCCCAGTGTACATAAAACAAATTAAATGTTTCTAACAATTAGTTTTAAGTCTTACTAACAACATATGAGTGTAACTTACTTGAAATAAACATATTATTATTATTATTATTATTAAGAACTTGAATAAAACTTGAATCTATCTATCTATAAGCCACAGACTTCCACTGCCGCCACAGTGCAATCCCGTGTAGACCGCATCTATCAACTCCCCGCTACCATCACGAGGTCATTCGTCGACCTAGTCGGGGGCCTCCCATGCTGCGCTTTCCTATACGTAGTCACCACTCAAGGACTTTGGTGCCCAAGCGACCATCCATGCTCCGTTGCATAAAACTTGAATTCATCAAACTAATTCCCTTGTGAGTAACGATTGACGTTCAAGATTGAATTAATTAATGAAACTTTACTGCGAAATGAGACCTCTATTAAAGTAGAAACTAGTTTTATTTTATCAACGGATTTACGGGAGCTAATTCGGCTCGGAATCTCCTCTGTAAAGTAACAATTTCCAGATCGACGGTATAGTTTTATTCAAACATGGCCGAACGATCTTGATAAGCCGCGGCCCAACCTCAAACTCTAGTCTTTTATCCGCACGAAAATCAACACGAAACTTTCACGAATAACGCCCGGATGAAACTTTTTTGTTAAACAAACTTTTTTTATTGACAAGGAGAAAAGTAATACGGTCGCTGTCTGTTTTAGACGAAATTTGTCTGATATTTTACCCGAGGGTGATACGGCAAAATGTAAAATATGCTTTAAGGATTCCGTGGTTAGTAAAACTGAATTTTTTTAGGGTTCCGTACATCAAACGGCATAAACAGAACCCTTTTGGGATCACTTTGTTGTCCAATGTCCGTCTGTCTGTTAAAACCTTTTTCTAGGGAACGCGTGGCATGAAACTTCTAAATCAACGCATCAAAAGATACAAAAAGCAACAAAAGATACGAGGCGGCATTTGGTGACGCTGCTGGCAGGGTAATCAAAACCTATAGGGGACTTCCTATTGATCTATAATCACAAAATTTGGCAAGAAGAAACATCACGTAACACAAGTAACTAAAAAAGTCCCAAAACCGTGCAGTTGTAGTTACATTACAATAAAGTATTTATTTTGTGATTACAAACTTATTTGCAAGTATATTATTATTATTATTATTATTACGAGTATTTTTATGAAAACATACAGTTTTATCAAGTACCTAACACATCTCTTACGGAATTGCTCCTGATGAAGAGCTCCATAATGACTTTGAAACATGTCGGGCCGTTCCTGACAATATTTTATTGATTTTTTTTTATGAAGTAAACCTACAGTTTTATCAAGTACCTAACACATCTCTTACGGAATTGCTAATACTTTTTGTTTTTGTTTTAATAATTTAGCAACCACCCCTGGATGTTAAAGAACTACATAAACATTTCATCCATAAAGATACGTATTTAAATGAAGTGTCAATTATTTCCACTCGCTCTCACTTGACCTAATTTGAAACCGTTCACGCATAGAAACCAGGTTTTCCCCCCAAGTGCTTTATAAATATTAAACCGAAGGCACTTGAGATTAAAGTGTATATTCTTCTGGGAGTGTGTCGCAGCTGCAAAAGATTACTTTAGTGTCGTTGCTTATAGACGTTAAGTATAAAGCTTATGCTGGCTTTACCTCCGTATATTATAAATGCGCAAACATGTATGAACATTTTATATCCTTTCATGAATTAAATTCACGTAGTTCTTCTAAAAGATAAAGTATAAATTATTACTATCCACTATACAAAAAAAAAGACGATATACTATATACATTGTGAGTGTATAAGCAAAAAGGCGACCTTGACAACCAGACACAATATATGTGACGTGTCTTCACGGCAATGTTGCCAGCACAAACCAAACATTAAAAAGCATTTTGGGTATTATTGAGAAACAAAAAATATAGGTTTAATAATTCCGGTCATAACTGTTTTTGTTAAACTAAACATTGCACTGATTATCGTTAACGTACAATTATGGTTTTCTGACCTATTATTTCCCAATGGCTGGAGGATCATTACAAATATGCATGAACAAATTTAATAAGCATTCGCAGATCTACTGGTTCGAATGAAACGAGTAAAACTTTTTACTAACTTTATAGTGACACCGTTTCACGACACCCTAATATGAATTTGTAGACTTCTATAAGTATTCATTACAAACCACAAGTATTATGGGTTGGTTCATAGTATGCGTACATATTGCCGCATGAACTCGCAACTGCGCACGTTATACAGAAAGTTATATTGTCATTTATGAAGTTGCTAGCTTATATTCATTAATCACAATGCCAAATTGAACAGGACTAAACTTTTTACTAACTTTATAGTGACACCGTTTCACGACACCCTAATATGAATTTGTAGACTTCTATAAGTATTCATTATTTTATAAACTCACATGATTTTATACGTTTTATAGAAAGTGTACGGCTATAATCATAATCTGGGTGACCCTTTTGAAGGGTTGCGTCAGTAAATATAACTTCTTTTTTTTTACACCATGGCCCTCGAGAGAAGATAAATATTACGAAGTTAAGGTGTGCGCCGGACGCGCGGAATGCTGACCCTTGGGGGACAAAATCAATTTTATCCCAGTTTGATTATTGAAAATCTTAAATATTCGGAGATATCATAAGAAAAATATTTAAAGGGTGAACTTGAAATATAAACTCTGATTTCAGTAATCAAACGATAGGGTATCCAGGGTTCCAGTATCCACAAAAGGTGGAATAGTTAAATAAAAAAAGTCTGACAATATTCCAAGTCTAACTGATAATGATAAGTTTAAGGTCCTCTGCGGCTTATTTCAATTGGCATTGACATAATTGTAATGTGAGCGATGTACGGGGCATATCATGAACAGAAAAGGGTTTTTTTCTGACGATATTATGTTCGGCCACTTGGCATGTTTCTCACTCGCACTCTTACCTAGATTTAAGTCAATAATGTATTTTTTTTCAGTACATAAGTAATTTGTAAAATCTTATGAGGAATTAATATCTTAACCACGAAAGAGACTAGAATTGCTATTTGTGCTGTCCTATTAAAGGAAAGACCGTCACAAGTTGTCATTTAATCATGATAAAATAGTCATAGTGCTCCTCACGGATTACTTAGTCTAAATCCGTGGTGCTGCTATTTGAAATTGATGTCCTTAGAGATGTCAAAATTAGCGCATAGTTTTTTAGACCCTTCTAAATTCGTTAACTCCTTTGTTTTATCGACTTAAACGTTTTTATATTAACATTTCCAAAACCAATATTAACAAGCAGCCTCAACAAAAACAGCAAAACTATTTCAATATAATCAAAAACCGGCAGATGCCACTTCAGAGCCGGTTCGCGTTTTCGAACGTCGTAATACTCATTTTAGGCCGGCCCCCACTTATGCGCGCGAAACAATGAACGGGTGGCAGCTGTTCATTTCAGTAAGCGATAGCAACGTTGCGGGAATGGATATGAAAGCTCCGCATGATTGCAGAGATCCTCCTCTGAATACTCATATCGTGGAACCTTTTGTTTCGAGTCAACGAAAACATTTTCATTTCCTCGGCCACATCGAAGCCCTGTTCGTAGTTTGTTTATCCTCAATTTGTGGATATTTGGGACGCGTTCGACGCCTTTTGCAATTCTACCAGTCCTGATTTGGAATCTGAATATTTTTACGCTGATATCGGGGCGTTGTTTGAATACGTTGAATTTCTAGTGAATTATTTGAAACGGAATTCAAGTATTTGTTTGGATTGTTTTCGTATAATTTTCCTGTTTTCGGTTAGAAAATTGGTTTGCTACAAGCACTGACAGAATTTAGCTGCATTTACATAAATGATTTCCACAATGTTTAATAGTAAACAACATAATACTATTTCTCACTTGGCCCTTCTTGTTTAACTATCTGTTTGAAAACGTTTCATATATTTCACCTGATACACCAGCGGGCCTACCAAGCATCCGTTACGTTTTGACAAATGGCGAGTGTGAGTGACAGATGCACTATCACTTATTTATCACGTGATACGCGCAACCATCAATAGGCCCCCAGGTCGATTTGTATCTTAAAAAACTAGAACGCCCTACTACTCAATAAGAAGTATAAAGTAATAAAAAAGGATATATACTTAATAGTTGCACAGTAACTCGCTCTATAACCGCAACAAGAAAATCCAATCCAAAACATGCACTGCGTTTAGAAATTCTAACAGAGCTCCGACTTGCCCCGTACGCGAGGCGTCGGGCGCCAACAATAAAACGCAAGCGATTCCCTCCATCCCGCCCGTCAATCGCCCGATAAGCCAGCACCGACATTCATTGACAAGCTCTTTCATTCCGAATCATATAATAAAACTGTCGTTTTCTAATTCTCGTCCTTTTCAGAGCTACCGAATAAGCCGGTGATCTTTGACGAATTCGGCAAAGAGATATCCGGTATCGCAGGCCCTTATAACGAAGGGGGAGATTTCAAGCTTAATTGCACGGTGAACAGGGGTAAGTACAAACACAAATACTATAAGTATAATTTCTATAGCACAAAGGGCAAATGTGATTGGGACCAAACATCAGTTTGGTATTCGCCTCTTATGTGGAGTAATATATCAATAAAGAAACATCAGCATCATTTTTCCTGACACTACGTTTTTCTCTTTCATCATAATAAAATGAACGGTCTTCTGTGATGGGTTTCTATTATTTTCGCTTTGCAAATAAAACCTTTAGTTGGATACACGGTATAAAAGCATTCCATGTTGCCGGCAACGTCGTGAGATTTTATGTTAAAACCTGATAGCTCGCGTATGTTCTTATACGAGTACTCGCAAGGAACTGAGGTAAAAGATGGCATATAAATTTAAAACGGCAAGCAGAATGAAGGCACTTCTGCGGTATATTTTTATTAAAGCAATTTCGCTCATGTTCATATGTGTTTTACAATTGTGGATTTGTATTCATGTTCTTTTGAGCATAAGAGTCTTAAATCGCAGTATTCATTTGTATGTTTAAGTTAAATACGGTTTTTGAAAATTATACCATTTTTTACATTTGGTTTCCGTTAGCAGACGTTACTGCTTTAATAAAAAAATATAATAATAATCATTTTAATTTGGTTTTTTTTTTAAAAGGGGGTGTGTTTTGACTACTGGTTTTTATGACGTCACAGGGCAGAATCTTCTTATAAACCTAACACTAATAGATCGTTTTTGACATTTCATAAAGAGTAGCAGATTTGAACTTTCACCGTATTATAGTAATTTGCTATTATATGAAATAAATACAATATAAGAAACTTACATTAATAAGCACTATTGTGTTTAGATAGATTAAAATATATGGTTATCAAACAAAATATTGGTTTGAAATATAAGACCGAATAAAAATAATATTATGAATATACCTAGTTTTTTTTTTCAAATTGTAATACAACATCTCAGTATCACCGCCATGCCAATTTCAAGACTTTTAAACTTACTATTCTTACAGAAAACTAAGCAAGTCTTGTAAAACAATACGCTTGACACCACGCCACTTATCCTGCGACATTTGTCTTTCTCTAACAGGTAATCCCACTCCCAAGATCCAATGGCTTCAAGGAGAAACAGTCCTTGAAACGTTGGACCCTGGGATACCCCAACCAGGCCAGGCGAGGACGTTGTTCCTGGTGATCAAAAACGTCACTCGCGCGCATCTGTCGTCGGTGTACACGTGTGCCGCCGACAACACGCTTCTGTCTAAGCCACAAACAACGTCGGTCAAAATCGATGTTTACTGTAAGTATTATTATTACCTTTCACAAGTTACATATAGTTAGAAGCAATATTATTTATATCATCAACGTGAAAGAACATAATTTTATAATTAATTCATTGCTTGATATTTTTAGATGCTGTGTCACTTAAAATTTGCCCACGAATTATTAATTTAAATTCCAGACATGGATATGTCATTATTAATAATTTAGCTGCCTGTAAAATTAGGTGACGAAATGCATTATAGATGATTCAAGTGCGTCTTTTGAATAGAGAACCGTAACACTTTACAACTAACCCTGTCTGACTAAGTTTAGCACTATTAGGAATAATTTTGTAGTCAAATCATCCAAAGACGCACTTGCCTCTTATGACGCAACACCCGACTGACCTTATATATTTCAAAAACTTATCTGGCAGC
This sequence comes from Apotomis betuletana, assembly GCA_932273695.1. Lineage (NCBI taxonomy): Eukaryota > Metazoa > Arthropoda > Insecta > Lepidoptera > Tortricidae > Apotomis > Apotomis betuletana. Next base: position 22,889,410 of record OW026303.1, on the reverse strand, counting down.
ATAACCCTTACTCCACGTTCGCTTAATTTATGTTAAGCCGCATTTCCCAAATTTAATAAAACCAAACGTATTTCATAACCGTTTAGTATACCTGCCCTTCGCATAAATTCCGTAAGGGATTGGCGGAAATCACTTTTTACGATCTTAACACGCCTGTTTCACCTCGTACTAAACTATAAATTGTCTCATACATATTTCCCAAGTCGAGGAACAGTTTTGTGCATACCTGTATCTATAAAGTGCCTATCAGTATCGATAAAATGTAAAATCTTTCTTAGAGTTCTCTTTACGAAGTTGAGAAATAATACTGGAAAGTTAGGTCAAGGAAAGTTAAATGGACTATACCTATGTTCTTGTTTTTCATCAGTAACAACGTCTCTTTTAGATGTTATACGAAGTGTTTCCTTGAGTTTTCACGATTCTTTAGACGCGTAAGGCTATTACTGACCAAAGTCCTGCGGTTTTTGTTCCATTACTTAGTTGGTCGTACATCGTGCAGAGAGTAGAGTGCTGCAAAAAATTAAGCACGTAGAGATTAGTCGGAAAATCACGATGAACAAATCTGTACAAAGGAACGAGAATTCTTAGGAATCGTAAACGAAAAACAATTCTTCGTAACAAATACAACTCTCTTACTATTAATACACTTCTTGCTAGATATTAATATTTAAAATGTAAATTCGAGTTCTTACAAATGTACTACAGTAATAGAGAAAATACTGTGGTGTATATTTAAAGAGAGAGTAAACTGATTTCAGATACGATTAGATTGCGTTTCAATGTTGTCTGTACAAGTGCGTAGTGATGTAAGCTTTCATGTCTGAATCATGTTCAATCTTACTTTAGAAATGTCATGTCAAAGTAGTACTCATCCTGGATTCCTTTTAGTGTCACTTGTTTTCTATAAAGACATTTCTTGACTATCTCTCTCTTGATCTCGACATCTTTTATCCAGACATTTTTAGATCACATTTAGCTGGAAACACGGATCAAATCACTGAACGATTTGATGATATCAATAAATTTATTTTAATTCTCAAGTACTTTCGTTAAACGGGGATGTTAAATGTAATAGATCAAATCCTGATACGTGAAATATTAGATAAGGACCTGTGAGGTAATTGTGTCTATAGAAGCAATATTTTGATCATAAAATAACGCAACGCTTTATAACTACCATTGCTTTCTTTACCTCAGGCGGCCTATGTTGGTTGCGTTTATCACGTGATAAATAAGTGACAAATCATCTGTCACTTACACTCGCATTTTGTCAAAACGTGACGGATGCTTTGTCACTTATTTATTGCGTGATAAAAGCAACCATCAAGGCGCAGGTGACCTTATATTAACTTGGAGTTAACGAGAGACAATTGTTTTTACAGCTTCAATCTATTCTTCTATCAATATTAATTGTGAGATGTTTTTGTCAACAGTAAGACCACTAACAGTGGAGATTTTATCCAGAGAGCACCCATTATCAGTGGGCAGGATGACTGAGCTATCATGCAGGTCCACGGGCGCCAGACCGCCAGCCAAGGTCACGTGGTGGTTAGGAGGGCGACAGTTGAATTCCAAAACGAAAGAAATTGTAAGTGTCAATTTATGAGTAAGTCATTTCAGGCGAAATTTGACGTTTCTATTGACATGTGTCCAATTTACAGCTATTTCATGTATTTTCAGCGATAAGCTCTATTTATATAATGTTTTATATCAAATAGCAAAATGGATACCTTTATGGGCAAGATATTGCTAAATTTGAGATATTATTACAAGGCCACGTCGAATATCGGCTTCGGGATTTCGTTTGGCCCTAGTAGAGTAGCATATCTGAGTAAAATGAAATTGTATACGTCAATAAATTATCAGTGGAAAATTTTGTTAGAAACTAAAAGGAAACTATAATATATAAATATAAATAAATATATTTTTTGAATGATTGCCTTGTTTTTAAAGTCTATTCATATGAAATTATACTAATGAATTTCAAGTTGAGTTTCCAAGGTTTCTCGATGGACAAACTTTTATTCTATTCACTCCCCACGTCTTAAGGTTTTAAATTTACCTATAGTTATAATGTTGCCTCATCATTATCTATTGATGTAGTAATTATTTTTTGTCTTAGTCACGTAGAAAATAAGAAATAGTTTTCAGTGCCTATAGAATATTATGATTAATCAATTTTTACTTCCATTGCTTCAAGAAAATTTAGCGCCAACCTTGTTCGTAATGAGGCTAATATAATAAAGAAATTCCAAGAGATATAATTTAAAGCGTTTTAAATATGCTCAGCAATAATAATAGAACATGGTGTTAATTAAATTATAAAATATTCCAGTAATTAGGAACAGACGGTAATCATTTTGCGCATGTGACAATATTATCAGCTTTATTCCTGATTTCATCATAGTTAAATATAATTGAAGTACTTACCCTATAATGATCGGTGTGACTCGACCTTTCAGCTTCATCATTAGAACAGTTCAAAAATATCATCACTTTACACTGTCACCAAACTTACATGTAAAATTTTAGCCAATATGGAAATATAGGTGAAAATATATTCATCATCATCATCATCATCAGCCTGTTTCAGTCCACTGCTGGACATAGGCCTCTCCCATGGCACGCCACTGAGCTCGGTTTTCAGCTCTCGTCCTCCAGTTACTACCCGCTGTCCTACGAATGTCGTCGCTCCACCTTGTTACAGGGCGCCCTACACTACGTTTACCGATTCGGGGCCTCCACTCCAGAACTCGTTTGCCCCAGTGGTCATCGGCTCTACGGCAGATATGACCAGCCCACTGCCATTTCAGCTTGCTTATCCGCTGTGCTATGTCGGTAACTTTGGTTCTCTGTCGAATTACTTCGTTTCGGATCTGATCCCTAAGAGACACACCAAGCATAGCTCTTTCCATGGCTCGCTGAGCGACTTTGAATTGGTGGACTAGTCGTATGGTGAGTGACCACGTCTCGGCTCCGAAGGTCATAACAGGTAAGACACACTGATTAAAAACTTTAGTTTTTAGACTTTGAGGTATGGGCGACGTGAAGACTCGACGCAGTTTTCCGAACGCTGCCCAGCCCAGTTGTATTCGCCTCTTAGCCTCCTTGTCGAAGTTGCCTCTACCTAGTTGGAGCATTTGCCCTAGGTTTACGTATTCGGAAACAACTTCGATGGAGACTCCATTTACGGCGACCGGTCCCGGATCGATATGTTCATTGAACATAACTTTGGTTTTATCCAAATTCATCCGAAGACCGATACGCTGAGACGAATTTGCCAGGCTGTCTAGCATGTGATTCAGGTCCTGCAACGTCTCGGCCATGATCACGATGTCGTCTGCGAATCGTAGATGAGAGATGTGTTGACCATTTATATTAATGCCACGATTTTTCCAGTCCAAAGTCTTGAACATATCCTCCAGTGCGTTAGTGAACAGTTTCGGTGATATAACGTCACCTTGTCGAACTCCTCGACGCAGGTGGATATGTTCTGTCTGCTGGTTCTGTACTTGCACAGTCATCGTGGCGGCTGAATATAAACATCTCATCACCTCGATGTATCGCCAGTCGGCTTGACATCGTTGCAAGGACTCCAGAACAGACCAAGTTTCGATTGAGTCAAAGGCCTTTTCATAGTCCACAAAGGCCAGACACAGGGGCCGATTATACTCTTCGGTCTTCTGTATAATCTGCCGCACTGTGTGAATGTGGTCTATGGTGCCGTACCCACTTCGAAAACCGGCCTGTTCCGGGGGTTGGAACTCGTCGAGTCTTCGGGCAAGGCGGTTCGTAAAACCCTTGAAAACAGCTTATATACGTGGCGCAGAAGCGATATGGGCCGATAGTTTTTCAACAGGGTGGTGTCGCCTTTCTTGAAAAACAGAACAACCACGCTTCTGTTCCACGCTTGCGGAGTTCTCCCATTGAAGAGGACAGTATTAAACAACTCCTGGAAAATATATTAAATCAATGTAATAATCTGGCATTTTCATGAGAAGGGATGCATTTAATGTGACATCATCATATCAGCCTATAGACGTCCACTGCTGGACAAAGGCCTCCCCCAAAGTTCTCCACAACGATCGATCTTGCGCCGCCCTCATACAATTTCTACCCGCGATCTTAACCAGGTCGTCGGTCCACCTTGTTGGAGGCCTTCCAACGCTGCGTCTTCCGGTCCGCGGTCGCCACTCAAGAACCTTTCTGCCCCAACGGCCATCGATTCTACGAGCAATGTGCCCCGCCCACTGCCACTTAAGTTTGGCGACTGTCTGAGCTATATCTACAACCTTGGTTCTCTTGCGTATCTCATCATTTCGAATTCGATCCCGCAAGGAAATTCCGAGCATAGCTCGCTCCATTGCCCTTTGAGTAACTGTGAGCCTTCTTATGAGGCCCATTGTAAGCGACCACGTTTCAGTGCCGTATGTCATCACTGGCAACACACATTGGTTGACACTGCGGTATTTGGGACATAATTGACATAATTGACATAAATTAAGAAATTTTGATGACATTTCACTTAGTTACTATTTCTAAGACACTAATATGAAGAAATAGACAAAATATACAGAAGTAAGTAAGTATGAATTTCTTCCAGTATCGCATCATCAAATCGTTACTTTATGACCATGGAACAACTGTGTCATTGTCAAATTTAGGTGCGTGTCTTTCCGGTGGACATTTGCGAAACTAAGGATTCCAGGGCCTAATTTTCCTGTGAGAATAAATAACGTTCCCTCTTCTATAATCCGATGCAATAGCAACATAGCCTAGATTCATACATGCCCTTAACTTTTGACCAACGATGGGAGAAATTTTGTTTTTTGAACTGACAATGACCCAACTAGAAAGTAACACTTTTACCTTTAAATAAAAAATGAGTTTTCAAATCTGTCCAGAGCATTACGAGTAATCTAGAAATGTACATAAAAATTAACAAACGTAGCTACTGATAAATTAAGAACCTGTTTATAATGTCAGTTAAAAATTATTCATTGATGAAATATTATAATAAATATAATATATTTCGTTTTTTTTTTTTCAAAAAATGCCTAATAGAATTCAGGGATGAAATATTATAATAAATACATTTCGAAATTTTTTTCAAAAAATGCTACATAGAATTCAGGGATGAAATTTAATATATAATAAATACATTTGAACATTTTTTTTTTTAATGCTACATAGAATTCAGGGATGAAATATATAATAAATACATTTCGATAAAAAAAAAATGCTACATACCTACATTCTCTTGGAATCTTTGTCATTTCCCTCCAAACATCCGACTAACTACATACAGCTTAACAAATCAACGCCAACTCGCTGTACTGATTCGTGATCCCTACCTATTACCATTGCTTTGATCTTAGGGCTTACACCTCGAGGCAATTTACGCACCCATGCGCGGACTGATCTTGGTTATAGACTTGGTTATGTAATCGTTAAGTAACCAGGTGATAATTAATAGAACAGTAACAGATATCATAATATTTATTTATGTAAATAAATAAGAAATAAATTCCATTTATTTACAATAATTTCACAAATAAAGAAAAAGTCAAAATGTGCTATATACTAGTGTTAAATATAATTAAAGAACAAAAAGCTTAAAAAACAAAAAATAATGTACCTTTATTAGAATTTAAACTATTACAAATCGAGGTAATTTGGGGTAGGTACTTAATGTGAGGGTGCCTAATAAATAAGTGTAAGTGTGAGTGTATGTGTAAGTTTATTGTTGTGATTGTGACTATTTATACATCAAAAGTACGTCTCACTATAAGTTAAACTACATCAATGACCCAAAATATTCAGATTAAAAATAAGATCAAATATTTAAATGGCTTAGTTGTAATTACAATAAGAAGTCTCATTTGACAAAAAACTAACGTTATTTTTCTAAAGGAAGTTTTTTTTTATTACACGACTTAACCCTTCGTATGCTTAAACACGGATCTTTTGGGGGACAGGACAACTTTACGTTAAAATACCAGTTGGTTTCAATTTGATTAGGTACATTTTTTGGACATCACATCGCATATGAGGTGTTAAAATCAAGGTTTGGCCTAGGCAATATCTGAACGGCGTAACATATATGGGATCGTTTAATCTTATAATTTTTAATGTTTATAGATAGATATATTAAAACACTTGACGTAGCTTTGTACATGGGTCAATAGGGAAAAGTCACAAACTATAAGATACACTGAAATCGACGCCATAGTTCACAGTAGCACAGATTTCGCCATCGCACACACCCATGTGGTTTGATCGCCGGTTATTAAATAACTAATTTTTAGAATACTAGTTATTTACATATATATATTTTCAAAATAGTTATGGAATAGTCTCCTGTTTACACTTAGCGATTACACCCTGTATACCAGTGTAGTGTCATGTTAGTGAACTTGAGAAAAGCCGTGGACAGTTAACAAACAGTCCCTCCCTGGGGCTTGAGTGGATTCAACGTTGATTGGCGGAATAAATGGAGCGGTGTGGCGCGTGTGTCTAATTAACAAAGGCTTTGTAGACGATTTTTAAGGAACTCTTGAGACGATCGCGAGTAATTCCTTAGCGCTGTTTCATTTATATGTCATTTCCTCAAAGTTTGCATAATGTTGCAATTTGACAAAAATAAATGTAGACTTTTTGAAAATCGGTAAATTTGTTCATCGTAAAATAATAAAAGTACACATAAAACAAAAAGTCACTATGGCAATGTATTCAGAGCGCTTGAACGATGGATAACGGTCGCATTTATCCTGCGATTCAAGCGGTAGATAAAATTACAAAATAATTTCTCGATTTCTCACTCGAAAGTACATGTTTGAATTTATATCAGCCCGTCTAGCACAACTATGCTTCACGACTCTTGTCGCGCGACAAAGCGCTACCCATCACTCTTTCACATTACTGCATAGAAAAAGACGGGTAATTATCTCGCGCGCGAAATAGTCGCGTATGAGAGTTATGCTAGAGGTGCTCATCATTAAATTTATCAACAATCTATCGCATTGGACGACATTATGCTATGAAATATATTTAGTATATTTAAAGTTTCGTTGATAATGTTTGATATTTTATTTGATTTATTACACCCAAAACCACAAACAATATTTATATAAAGCACTTCTTACATAAATTGTGTGTAGTTATGAGACTAGACTTAAATGTACAGACTTTACTCTATAATAAAAAAAAACTTTCCGAATGTTCTTCGGACCACAGAGCCGGCTCATTCCTCGGCCAAAGGATTAGCTTGGCTATTCAACGGGGAATGTAGCCGGCATCATGGGTATTGGGTACCCTGCCGCAGGGCCATGATCTGGGGGACATCGGTTTAGTTAGTTACCTAATTATATTTAGGTTAAGTTGAGTACTAGTAAATATATAAATATAATATTCCCTAAATGTTGGTATTTTTTATTCAGGAATCAGAAGACGGCAATGAAACGCAGTCATTACTGCGTTGGACGCCACTGAAAGAACACAACGGACAAGTCTTGACTTGTCGAGCCGAGCATCCCAAGTTCAACCACTCAACTATTGAGAGCAAACTGCCATTAAACGTTTACTGTAAGTAAATCTACACAGTTATAAACCTTAACAGTACCTATCTAACTATAAATGATTGACAAATTGAAAACGCATGCTTTTCCACTTGAAATATGAGAGGTAGTTAAGCCATGCACTAGGTTAAAACTATGGTGGTAAGTGGTAGAGTGAAGAAGGTAAGATGTTCTATGAAGATGGAATTATGTGACCCGATGAGATAACTGCCTATGTAAATAAAGAATCCCTAACTCAGATCTTTAGATACTTACCATGCAAAGACGTATTTTTAACTCCCAGTCCACTCGCAGCACTCCCTTATCTAAAAACATAGCATTGCTGAAAATCCGTTTACACCGGTGCTAAGCTATGGGCTGTGTTAAATAAATTATCCTTATTAGTGGATATTACACACATTCTACGCAGCTTAGCATATTTTTAATAGAGCCTAGTTCAAGCGAAATTCAAGTCGAATTGCCAAAGATTGTACGAGCCAAACTCGACTGCAATAATAATTATACGAGTAGGCTATCGAAGGAAGGTGTGCCCGAGCCATCGAATTCTTTAATCACTTTATTCACTTAAAGTTAGGGAACCAGTATCTAAATAACGGATTTATTCTTGTAGAACTAACAATAAATAAATATAACAGTTTACGCGCCTTCAATGTCCATACGTACTTAAAAAAGATAATAAACTACTAAACTTTCTGCCCAATGCCAACTTTATTCTAATAGCAATTAAGTTGAAATAGAAATCGATTCCCGCAATTTCCACCAGGGCATCATATCTCAAAAAGAGGCTCGCAACCTTCCGTAACAATGACTCATTTGAATTCAAAGTATATTTCTCAAGCAGTTGAGTTCATAATCGCTTTGTCCACAGATGTGCCTGTGGCGACGATACATCTCGGCGCCAAGATGAACCCAAACGACATCGAAGAGGGGGACGATGTCTACTTCGGGTGCGAGGTCGACGCAAATCCACCAGCTTATAAAGTGGTGTGGGAACACGACGTGAGTGCATTTTCTTTGCTTATTTTGGCTGCATAAAACTAGCACGTGACTTGTTTGTTACAATGTCATGTTTGCCTGGTGGAAGTGACATTTTGACGAAGTTTCTTTTAAGCATAGGATAGCGCGTATGAAATTTTATATGGTTATGTTCAAAGCAAGTCTGAAGCTGAGACAGGTTTTTGGTTCAATTTTACCATATAATATTTCATAATCAGGCCGTGTGTACACATAATTAAATCTAATTATGAGGATCATGATATCTCTTTTTTGACTTATCCAACGTTTCAAGTTGTATGCGTTCCGACGCACTGATGGACTTTATACCGCTGGACTGATGAAGGGGGCCTAGGATGGTTGCGTTTATCACGTGATAAATAAGTGACAAAGCATCTGACATCATCGCGTGATAAAAGCAACCATCATAGGCCCCCAGAAAGCTGCTATTGGAGATATCAAACAAATGTCAACTATTAAAATTGAACTACCGCTTATTTATTTATTATTGACGATGGATTATTGAAGTAAATAAAAAATATCACAAAATATGTGTACTATTAAAATTGAATTACCGCTTATTTATTTATTATTGACGCTGGATTATGGAAGTATGTAAATAAAAAATATCGCAATAGACCCGTCATAATGAGTTAAACTAAACAATAGTTTTCCATGTTTTCTCATCACGTTCTATTTTCGGAAACGGAGAAAACTTTACCTATCAATCAGAAATTGAAACAGTTTATTTGGTCCTTCGTTGTATATAAAAATACAAATCACCCGTAACATTTCAAACGCCGGAGTTGAATAAAGGTAGAAAAAGTTAGTCACAGTGATAGCGGCTAAAAAAATTCAAAAAATCAGAGCTTTTCGTTTGTAACTAGCAGCATTTCAATAGAGCGTGCGTTTGAAGCATTCAAGCATTCTGTATACAAACCACGTTGGCTCATGACGATTTCAATAAAAAACTAAACGTGAAAAACCGACTTTCAACGGAACTGTTTTTTTTTTTAATGACTATCTACTGAGCTTGGCCTTTTCGTATCTGTTCAGGGGCTTCAATTGAATGCTTTTCATTTATATATACGCAAATTGAATAGCAATGCGATGCGTAGTAACTGTATGATTTGGAATTAATCTCTTACAGTTTTTGAATACGTGTAAATTAACGTTCAGGAATTTTCGTAAAATAGGGTATTAAATTAGAAAACATTTGTAGTCCTTTGTAATTAATTACGGCAACGACAATTCATGAATGACTTATTTAACACCTTTAGAAGTATTTCGGTTCAAATTTTATCCAGTTAACAAAATATAAACAAATCATAATAAATATATTTAATATTTGACAATTAAATCACACGTTTTATAAAAACTTACGTGTATTTCTAATAAGCTTATCAACAAATTCTACCTGAAACACGTATGCAGGTACGTAAGTGAAAAGTTATTTTTTATTAGACTATCTCTGTCCGATCTCTAACATTAAATGAAGTCACTTTGGCATACAAACGACCGTATATAGGTACTTGTAAATTTAATGTCGTTTTTCACTTGTGCCCGTCTGACATAATTTGATCTTAGATTTCCGGATAGACTATACCAGCCTAATAAAAAAAAAACTTTTCATAATTTAAAAGCATTTTTTTTTGCTGTCTGTATTATAAATTCCAATTAATAGTTATAGTTTTAGTTTATTTGTCTCAACAATATAATGTTCTTGTAAAATATAAGAGTATGTCAGTTTACATTACTTATCATATAGTGATCGTCAATTTACATTATATACAAATACAAAAAAAATAATCTTAACAACTAACTTGGTAGTACACAATAGTATACATACCTAATCAAAATAAATAAATAAATTATAGTACCAATACCAAGGTACGAATCAAATTACCAACAAAAATAAATAATAAAGAAATGTCAAAATTTCAAGAAGAAAATAATGGAAATCATTTAAATACAAAATCCTTAAGAACTAAAACAAAATTCAAATTACATAAAACAAACGATGAATGTCAAAATACTATTACAATAATAGTACATTACTACAAAGGCCGGGAAGTGAAGGGTTGCCGGCCGAATACATTTAGACCGGATAGGTATGAGGCTGGCAACCCCATTTCTCGCCGAGGTATGTATAGTGCTTTTCTCAAACACGCAATGAAATAAAAAAAAAAACATTAATTTATTTCTATAGACATTATAAGTAGGTACCTTAAGCTACCAAAAATAATTTCTTTGTCGGTATTTTCGTCGGAACTCATATTGAATTATGAATACTAAAAAAATAACAACGCACAACAAAACTCATAAAAACAACAGAGAAAATATTACAAGTTTCCCTCCGAAATGATCAAAAAAATTCCTACGCGTTTTTCATGGTTTGAGTAGACACTTTTATCGCTAATATTTAGATGAAATAAATACATATATATTTTTTAATAAGCATGGTGGCAGAATGTCATAATTAACCAAAAAGCAAATGTAGCTTTGTTTTTTTTTTAATGGCTGATCGACATGATGCCATGTCACAAACTTGTGGAATAAAAATTAAAAAAGAGCATGTTGCCGGCCTAGGCCTCCAATTTTGTATGAAATTCCATTAACGACCCCTCGTCAAGCTGCATCGGAAACGTCATACTTCGCAGCCTTTTATAAGGAACATATCAATATTTCAGTGCATGTTTGAGAAAAATCTATTTAACAATGTCAATATATTCTTTTACTGAGTACAGCGACTTTTCCAATAAAAGGTTCTTCAGCTTACGTTTAAACGTTTCCTCAGAACGTTCATTTTTGAGGTCAGCGGGTAGATGCTCGTAGTAGGTTGGCCCTATAACCCGCGGGTTTTTGGCTTGTAACACGGTGCGGCGCGGCACTGTCCGGAGCTGGCCCGTGCTGCGGAGACACTTACCCTTCACTTCCACTCGCTTGAAGTCTGCTAGATGCCTACGGGTGAACATAATGACCTCGAATATGTACTGCGAATAGTGGGTCATTATTCGGTGCTCGGAGAACAGCGCCTTACAGGACTGGCGCTGGTTTAAGCCCACCATAGTGCGTAGTGCCCGTTTTTGCATTCGCAGTAGTCTGTCAGCATCAGTTGAATTGCCCCATAAGATTACTCCGTAGGTCATAAGCGAGTGGAAATGAGTAAAGTAGGCTTGTCTCAACGCGCAACTTGACACGAGCGGCTTCAATCTACGTAGAGCAAACACGGCACAGCTCAGTCTATCGCATAGCAAGTCTACGTGCTTTTTCCAACTCAACGTGGGGTCTAACGTAAAACCTAGAAACCTGCAGCCATCAGACACTGGTATGGGACTTTGGAGTCTCGAGCTCAAATTATATTATAATATATTTTAAAGGTTGTAATATCAAGCCGCGGAGAAATTACATACATTTAACCTTATGCCTATTTTGAAAAGTATTTAACCTTATGCCTATTCTGGATATTATGCATAAGGTTAAATTATTTAAGAAAATATTTAACTGACTGCCAATTGTGGACAGGGCACGATTCTGCAGCACAACGCGGCGAGTGGCATCATAACGCACAACACAAACTTGGCGCTTCGAAACGTATCGAGGTACCAAGCTGGCAAATACGCGTGCACAGCATCCAACGTGGAGGGCGATGGAAAGTCGCCGGCACTGCACATGCAAGTTGTTTGTAAGTTCTAATTGAGTTTCGTTAAATCCCTCTTTAATTCAGTAAATAAAGGAGTTTGACCTTACAAACGGTCCGGTAGTTTTGAATCTTTTATATGTTGTCTAGGATGGTTAGTCAGTGTTTAAAATGCAAAATGCACAATTCCCCGTCCCTCCGCGCCCGCCGCCATATTGAAAAAACCGGCACGTTCTTCATATTTTTGCTCATATCTTCCTTTAGGAGCATTTTAGCTAGAAGAAAGCTTTGACAATGTTATAGAGAGATAAATTTACTACATTCTCCATGTGCATATCTCCGTAACTATCTGTCCTAGAAACAAAATAAAAATATGAAGAATGTGCCGGTTTTTTCAATATGGTGGCGGGCGCGGAGGGGGGGGGGGGGGGAATTGTGCATTTTGCATTTTAAACACTGACTAACCATTCTAGACAACATATAAAAAATTCAAAACTACCGGACCGTTTGTATTTGTAAGGTCACACATAGTACTTTAGTCTCTATTCACCGAATTATCTTCTAATGCCCAGTACATTTTGCAGTAGCTTCGCTGAGCTTCGGGTACGTTCCTATAACTATGGAGCTCAAATAAACAAAAAAAAAATACAGTCGTTGCTCAGATTTAATACAACACAAATATGCTCTGTTGCGCACCAAATTACATTACACGAGATACATAGACAATTGAAAACGGTAGACAACACATGAATTAATAATTTAAGTAGAAAATTTAAACGGATTATATCCCGTATATTAATTATTTAAGCCTCCCTGATTCGGTAACTTTCCACTTATCGTTGTCATAGTAACTCGAAAGTTGACGGAACGTCAGGGAGGCTCAAATAATTAATAAATGCGATACAATCCATTTAAATTAGTCGCAGAAACCAAAGAACACGCCATTTTATCATGTATATAATCTATTGAAAACATGAGAAATTAGATTTATGTCAATGAAAGTAAGATACTTATATTCAGACCTTTAGTTCATGTTTCGCGATCTACAAAACATAGGCTTATTGATAAAAAGTAACCAACTCCCTTTGATAACTCAAACGTATATATTGAAGGGTTTGTTTGATCCTATTGAAAAAGTAAACACACACTTCACTAACGCACTCATTGGGGAATAGCGGATAAATATACCTTACTTTCAACCTGAAACGTATTCGAATTTCAATCACTGTGTGGTTTCGTGCGCATTACCTTATGTCGGTTTCACACGAGGGCAGAACAGTGAGACAGAACAGCACAGTACTGCTACTGTTTGAATTGTTTGAACCCATAGAACAGTACTGCCTTGACAGTAACCAAGGCAGAACAGATAAATAGCTCACTGGTCTACTTTTCGAGGGAGTTTGCTCTCTCACCATTTTTCTCCCTCGCCTGTCTTGTGGCTGGACTCATGATATAGGAAAATATGGTGTGACACTCTGGCTAGTGAGACTTTCTACCTCACTTATAAGTTGCCACTTTATAGTAAGTAACACAATTATTATAAAGAAAAAAAATGTTTGCTCGATTTGATTAGATTCATACAGCCAACCAATCATAGCGTGATGACGTCAAAAGTCTCACCTGACATTCCGGAGTGCCATACCTTGTTTTCCATGCATTATACCATGGCTGGGCTTGTGTGAACGAGAGGGCAGTGCAGTACAGTGCAAAGAGTGTATGCGCGCACGTCCCGACTTGTTGGAAGCGGACTTGACTGTCCAAGTCATTCTAAACTGTTTTGCCCTCGTGTGAAACCGGCATTACTAGGTGTCGTTGCCCTTTGAAAGCTTTAATAGCAAAATAGTCAACTCTCAATTGATTTCGTTTTCACTGTCAGTAGCAAAATATTTTGTCCAGGCGGAGTGTTTCGGTTTATCGTTTCAATTTTAATGCTTTCTGGTCAAAATTTAATGCACTCCATTCAGAATAAAATGTTTTCATCTCGCTAATAGCAAAACATACCACATTTATTAGCGTCTATATACAACGGTTTGGGTAACGTGTCAATTATCTATGTATGAAATTAAGCTGAAAGATGATAATAATAATAACATAAAGAGACCAATTAAATTGGATTCCATTTAACTACTTGATTATCATTAATTTAAAACTATCATATGTTATTGACTAGCAAACTATGGACTGATAAACCGATAGTTACTACATAAGAGATCATTACACTAACCAAGTTAAACTGGAATCATTTTTGTGATCATCATAATATACTAAATTCAATTGACTCGCACTGCTAAACAAAAGTCTCTTACAGTAAATAATCTTGTTTATAAATATTTTTTAAAACGTCCACTTAAAGTCAAAATAAAATGAAATATCCCGTCGAGCACACAGCTAGTCTGTTAATAAGACGCTTTCTCAGAAACCACTAAGAACTCGTTGCCATTCTAATGTCCTCTATTTAAATTTAATGCCCCGATAAACTCTCAAGTATAATTTTTATTAATCTCTTCAGACAGGCCTTTGTGTCGCAAGAAAGAAATAAAAATGATCGGAGCGGCCCTCCAGGAGCCGTCGAGCGTCGTGTGTGAGGTTGACGCATACCCCCCTCCCGCTACATTCGAGTGGACTCTGAATAACTCTGCGGGATTTATAAAAGTCGATCCAGTGAGTATATTTTAAAGTTTCAATCCTTTTTTATGTCATAGAGGGCAAACGAGCAAATCGCCTGATGGAAAGCGATTACCGTAGCCCATAGACACCAACACCAGAGGAGTCACAAGTGCGTTGCCGGCCTATGATAGTTGTGATTATTATGCGATTAATATATGACTAAACATAATTTTAACAAACATGTGAATGCGAGACTGACAATGCTTTATATTTATTTATCGCGCAATACAAGTACCATAGGCTGGCATTATATTTTATTATGCGTTGAATATATGTGTGCATACACGTATTATTGTAGAAACACCAATTATGTCCTACACCCTTCCCGCACCAATAATGTCTCTGTTTGGCCTTGTGGTTGACTGGTAGAGAATGCCTCATGGCACTAAGTCCGCCATTTGTACGTTTACTTCTGTATTTTGTGCAATAAAGTTTAAATAAATATGAATACACGTAATTTAACAAATATGTGAATGCGAGACTGACAATGCTTTATATTTATTTATTTCATAAAATATACCACCACCATAGACTGTCATATTATTTCCAAATTACATTATTAATATTATTGCACATCACAGATATACGCAGAATGCGGGAGCATCATGAATGTTGTTAGTTGAGAATGCAGCTGATGTATTTATAGTGCATAACATATCTGGGGCGGTCAATTCGCGAATGTGCCAGATCGCAGGTGTTTGTGGCCCGAACCGAAGGCGAGGGCCATAAATATGCGATCTGGGACTTTACAACTTACCGACCGTGGTTTGTCTAAAGTTTTACGTCTTGTGTTGGCCAGGAAGTGAGATTTTTCCCAGAATGCAACTTACGATCTAGGCTGACCTAAAATAACCTGATAATATTAGAAAAGAAAAAACGATTTACAAGCTTAATTGGTAATTTTTACGTAATTATTATGATGATATTACGTTTTTAAATAAAAGTTCTAAATTATAATTGGGGAAATAATATTTTTGCTCATACAAAAATAATGTTCAACCCACACGCGCGATAATTGCCTTTGTAAATTCAGAATTTATTTTGTATAGTGGGTAGTATAAAGTGGGTAGAGTAGGTAAATTGATTTCAATAAGAGTTCAGTGAAATTATATAAAGTAATAACCTCAGCGACCTACTAAGGTTAAGTTACGACGCACCGAAGTTATTATTTTTTTTAACCCTGTATTTAAACACAGCAAATTGATCGTGCTTACAACAGAGAAAAATAATATGTTGCTGTTACAAAATTAATAAATTTATCAGATTTGTTCTGTGATCTATTTTGCTTGGTACTCAAAATGTGCCAAAGGATTTTTTTTTATTGTTATATTTACAGACGTATATTTATGTCCATGATATAAATACCCCAAGCAATCTAACCCTTCGCTGGCTGCATACAAAGAACCTTAGCCCTGCGCGTGACCTGTCCTAAACCATTATTTACTCACTATTGCAATTTCATCAGTAAAAATTGGGACCGAATCCGTTGATAAGGGTCGACATCAGTAAATGATATTTTATCTGGTCCCTATTGTAAACACGAGTGCTATTCATTTGTAGGCCAAGGATATTATTACCGAAAAATCACTTGTATTTCCGATGATTACCAAGAATACCTGTTCAAAATCGTATTCAAATAGAACGGGGACGTTGTTTAAACAGAACAATTTCGTCAAACAGCGGTGAGTCTGGAAATGTCGTTGAGCCGAAATGAGTCTTCCTTTATTTTTCCTCCCTTTTTCCTCAAGAAACTGATATGAATTTCGGGATAATGGTAAAAATATCTCGCTTGAGGCCTACAACGCTAAAGGAAGATACAAGGATTTGCGTTGTTTTTTTTAAGTTGTATGACAATCCCTGTTCATGTGTTGTTTTAGTCTGGTTGACTTTTACAAATTCCAAGTGGATAATTCGAGGAAATCTGGTGGGGTAAACTGAAATCTGCGTACTTTTTGCCGTACACTATTACGAATGGCTAACACTCCCTGTTGCTTATCAAGCACCAACATCCAATTTAAATTAAATTTTAAGAAAAACCAATTCCAATGTTTTTTTTTTAAACAACACATTTTAATTATGTTTTTCCACATACTTTTGTTAAGTACCTACCACAATCTCCATACAAATAATGTTACGCATTTATGTCACTTTAAATAGCATAATTGCTCTACACGAAAATTGGAACTGATTGACAATAACAATAATAAAATTCAATTATTAATTTAGTAACAACGCCCCCCACTTTTACAATACATTTCTTTCTCAGGACCGATTCACCGTCGAATCTAAAGAGGGAAAATCAGTATTAACATTCAGCCCCGTGTCTGACGTGGACTACGGAACCCTGTTCTGCCGAGCATCAAACCTCGCGGGACAACAGGTCTCGCCGTGTGTGTACACCATACTACCGGCGACCAGGCCGGAGGCCCCGTACAACTGCACTGTGTACAACCTTACTGATGACTCTTTGGATTTAGTTTGTGCTGCAGGTAAGTCTGATAACACACCTGCATACTCCTTAGGATTACCTTCGTTCTGCCGAGCATCAAACCTCGCATGATAACAGGCCTCGCCGTGTGTGTACACCATACTACCGGCGACCAGGCCGGAGGCCCCGTACAACTGCACTGTGTACAACCTTACTGATGACTCTTTGGATTTAGTTTGTGCTGCAGGTAAGTCTGATAACACACCTACATACTCCTTAGCATTACCTTTGTTCTGCCGAGCATCGCACCTCGCAATGACAACAGGTCTCACCGTCTCACCATACTACTGACGACCAGGCCGGATGCCCCGTACAACCTGCACTGTGTATAACCTTACTGATGAATCTTTGGATTTAGTTTGCGCTGCGGGTAAGTCTTTGAGTACATACCTACATATAGTCCTTAGAATTACCTTCGTTCTGCCGAGCATCGAACCCCGCATTACAACAGGTATTACCGTGTGTGTACACCATACTACCATTGACCAGTCAGAGGCCCCGCATAACTGCACTGTTATTGTTTTTTGGTATATCCCACTAAACGTGGCGCTCCGTTGGCGTAACGATCAACATCCTAAACTAGATTATTATTAATTAATCAAACATGTAATGTCTCATTTTTTTTAACACACCAAAAATTCTATATTATTTCGATACAAACATCAAAGCTCAAAGAAAAATTGAAATGCGAAAGCATTTGAGTTTGAAAGCTGGTGGAAGAGACTGGGAATCGAACCCGGCACCTCTGGATTACTGAGATTATTATTATTGTAAGAAAATTGTTCCCGGTATACACAAAAATATACAGACAAATTCATTAGTTTAAAAGGCCCTTAAATGTAACCCGTTGTATTATAAATTCTATCCTGGTTAAAGTTTAAATAAAAGCCTTTGTATTCGAACGCTGAATTACGCCGTGCCCTGAAATTTAACACTGTTTCGTTTCAAATATTTTTAAACATTCTAGCCCACACCCGCTGCTGAAGGTAGTTATAATTTACATAATTACATTTAGTTTTAAAATTTACTTGTCTAGAAAGTATTGTCTTACATTAGTTACAACTTCGTTAAAAATAAGCAAAAGATAAAAAATAAAATAAAGTTTCCAAAGTAAGCGGGGAACAATATAATTGTTAAGAGTTTAATTATAGGTATATCAAACGTAGTGCCCATAAATATAATACATAAGAATTTTATATAATACTAAAAGGATTTAATTTATCGGTAATTTATCGCTAGCGTTAGCGTCAAGTGGCTAACGCTGTTACCGATAATTTACCACTATTACACTTAAACAGGTTGTATAAGAGCTTATACAGCCAATATAACTCTAATTTAAATTGTATAAAGGCTGTATGCCACGGGTATGTACTTCTCCGCCAGCAGTATGCCTTATCCGACCATTGCCACACCACAACTCAGCTTGATAAAAAAAGGAACATATTTAATTATTTCCAATATAATGATAAATTCAAGGTATTACTTGGGTTGCTAGGCTTCACCAAATTGGGGCCCTGCTCATTATATCACCTCTCGTTACCCAGTTGTAGCATAATGCGCTAAAAGCAGATTTTAAATCACGTTATTATAATTTCTATGTCAAATTAGGCAACAAGCGTAATCCATTTATGGAAATAATTTCTGAATGTTCCGATTTTCTCCCGGTTGCTCGTTCACCTTCACAAGTTTGAATTACAAAATTGACCTTTGAACAATGGTTTAGAAGCACAATACAAGTCTACCTGTAATTCTTAAGTAATTAATTACGCGGAAAATAAAATTCATAAACTTAATTTGATACTTCTTAAAGAACTGGTAATTTGTTTCGAGAAATTTGAGATTCATGAAAGAAAAAAAAATGGATAAATTTCATTAATTTTTTAGAGCGCTCCCAAATCTCCCAATTAAAGGACTGAGCTACATTAATATAAATTAAGAGGCCCTTAAAATGGGTAGAATAAGACGCTTTACACCAATTATAACCTAACCTAAAAAAATCATCAGAAGGAAGTAGGTACGTATTTGTTCAGAATTCATAGCGATAGAGTGAATTGTTGAGATTCGTCATTTATAAATAAATAAATATAAATATCAGACAACCTCCAACAAATCGATCTAGTCCCAAATTAAGCTCAAGAAAGGCTTGTGTTATGGGTATTAGACGACGATATACATACTTATATAGATAAATATATACTTAAATACCATCCATGACCCAAGCACAAATATTCGAGTTCATCACACAAATATTTTCCCTGGCCAGGATTCGCAGCCGAGACCGCCGGCTCAATAAGCAAGTGCTTACAAACTGAGCCAACCGCGTCGTCATTAAGAAGTAAATTTTTTCGTGAAAAACTACGAAAAGAATAATTTCGAAATGATCTTGCCATCTTACCAATGTATGTAATTTGAGTATCACGTGTACTTGGCTCCGAAATTAAGTACTTTCGGAGCCAAGATCATTTGGGCTGCACTTTATCATACTAGTAGCCTTAATAATTGAGCTTGTATATAAATAATGTTTACCGATTTACTATAGACCCTAACTAAATACACAGACCATTCAGATGATTTCAAAAACCCCTCAAATTCCCGTAAAATTCATAATGATACTTTTTTTCTTTGTATGTAATTGATTTGATTTTATATTGAGCCATAGTTTTGTAAACATTATGTGAGCCATACGAAAAAAAAAGCTATAGTTTCGTTACACCTGTAAGGCTGCGTTTCCACCAGAGATGTGCGAGGATGCGTAGCGAGGTATGTGTTTTTGTTAACCAATGGAATAACTTCATTTACTTATACTCGCGTTGATTCTATTGTTTAACAAAAACACATCCCTCTCTTTCGCTACACATCCTCGCACTGGTGGAAACGTAGCCTTACGACATGAAATGGATTTCTTGAGAACTGATTACTGATTAGACACACACTCTTATCTTAGTATTATTTCAGTTGATATATCACGAACTAATTCTAGCTCCTTTTTCAGGTTACGAAGGTGGTCTGCAATGCGTGTACATAGTAGAAGTATGGGCGAATGAAGGACTAGTATTAAACACTACTAATGGAATGGCCTTGTGGAACCTAAGAAGATTGGGCGCTAAGAGGCAGCTCCGCTTGGTAATTTATGCAGTGAATGCGCGAGGAAGATCCGAACATATCACACTGACAGTAGAAACTGCTCCCAGATTGTCACCGAGAACCGGTAATATTTTAATTATGATAACGCTTTACTAGTTAGTTTAAATAATCTTTACACCACCATTTCTGCCAGCTACGTGGGGAGAAAAACTCACCTCCTGGCCAAGGCAAAATGTAAAACTTCAGTCAAACCACGGGCGGTAATTCGTAAAGCCCCAAATCACTTATTTATTTACACAAATACCTGCGGTCTGTGATATTCACGAATTGGCCGCCCTAGGTATGTAAAGTACTATTACTCGTACGTTTACCTGCGAGTAGGTCGCGGGTTAGAATTACAAGGGCAAGTATTTGAGTGATTTAAATATCAGACAACCTCACACAAAGCAACCTAGTCCCAAATTAAGCTCAAGAAGGCTTGTGTTATGGGTTCTAGGTGACGACATACATACTTAAATATGTATTGATAAATACTTAAATACATAGAACAACCATGACCCAAGCACAAATATTCGAGTTCATCACACAAATATTTGCCCTGGCCGGGATTCGAACCCGGGACTGCCGGCTCAGTAGGCAGGTGTCTACAAACCGAGCCAAACGCGTCGTCAAACGTGAATAACAGGAATATTTGTTCCTACAGACTAAGGGAAGTCGCACTCGGTACAAACAGTGCAATAATTTAGTAGCGATGCAGTCGCGATGCTATCGCTGGTACCCAGCATATAAACACGATTCTATATCGCTACTATCGAGCATCGCTACAAAAAGTAACCGTGTTCGATGTCCCTTCTGATAGTAAAATTTGGCACGCGATACATAAATAACAACAGAAATGTCATCTTCTAATCCATACTAATATTATAAATGCGAAAGTGTGTCTGTCTGTCTGTTACCTCTTCACGCTTAACCCTTAATTTGGCAGTGTACCACAGGAGGCACACAATCTTAGACCATCTTTTTCCATTTTTTTTCGAATTAGAATTTTTTGCTCTATTCTACCTTAACGAGGCTTGAAGTAGCGACCTCCGTATTTTTTTGTCAAATTAAGGGATAAACCGCTGAATCGATTTTGATGAAATTTGGCATGGAGGTAGTTTAAAATCCGAGGAAGGACATACTAGGATAGTTTTCATCCTGGAAATTATCCCTAAAAAGATTGAAAAGTGAGTGAATGAATCATGATGACATTGATGACCCTGTAGAAAGAGTAATTATTAGACCAAAAGCACAATTGCTTAGGCGCTTTTAATAATCCTTTTTTTTTCAAGTTCCACGCGGACGTAGTCGCGGGCAAAAGCTAGTAGCATATATATTATGTGATGTGCGTGATATGTCCTTTTTAACCTCCGAAAAAGAGGGGTGTCACAGTTTAACATGTGTATCTGTGTGTTTGTCTGTGGCACCGTAGCGCCATTACAGGGTAGACTAGACCGATTTGAGTGCGGTATTTTTTGTGCGGTGTTTGTCGAGATGGTTCCTAGTTTTGTGTGATGGAAATTGGAGCTCTCGTTACTTTATATAGCATTTAGGTCTCATGATGACCAACTACTTGTGTCAGGGGTGTTAAACATTTTTAATTAAGGTTATTTGTTTATTTATCATTTTTTTTTTTTTTTTTTTTTTTTTTATGTCATAGGGGGCAAACGAGCAAACGTATCCGATCGCCTGATGGAAAGCGATTACCGTCGCCCATAAACAACTATATATCGATGGCAAAAAGCGAGAACGTAGTAACCGCCACTTGGTCAAAAAAATTTTTTTTGCATATTCGGAATCAGCGAATTTTTCTGCGTCGACTGGTCTGGGTCCCATGGCTCTACGATGCTTAGAAAAAACTGGACTACGTTGCAAAACGAATGTATTTTTTTGACGATGCCCACATCTAATTGCTGTAAACACCCAAATAGTAGCAATTTTCTAAACGAGTACATTTACGCTAATTTTGTTCTTTCATAAATCAAAGGGTGTGCCGGTTACAGCGTTGCCGAAATTTTGTTCCGTGGCGGTTGCAGCATTTATGCATGTAGTGAAAAAATTACGAACCAAGCTTACTGCAATTATCCTAAAATAAATTATCTTTGATTAACGCTTACTACATTTAATTCGAAAATTAATTAACAGCAAGCTACAGTAACGACATTTGAAACACAACGTGAAGTGGGTAGTGCTTGAAGATACAGCAATAAAAATGTGCGCTCGCGGCGATGTGGGTCGTGAATACGACCTGTGATTTAGTCTATCGGCGATCGCCGGAGCGAGTGGGTGTGCGTAGTCTGTGTACATGCCTTTTTTTGGATGTAAAATATGTTGCGGGTTTAATGGAAAATATGAATATTGGGATAAAACATAACTAGCATATTTATTTGCTTTATTAATATTGAAAGGACAGCAATAGTAGATTGTTAACCAAGGGTAGAAAGTGACCCATTGCACCCGAGATATTTCTGGCGCTCGAACGAAGTGAGAGCGCCAATAGTTCGAGGGTGAAATGGGTAATTTCACCCGAGTTAAACACTCTACTTTTCATTTCGACTGCGAGGAAAATAAAATACTACACGCACATGTCATGAGTGTGTTAAATTAATGTCCATGTCATTTTTAACCAATAATTAATAAAAGACACGATATTTATATTGCCGCTTTTTCTATTGCAAACTTTCATTATTATTATTTTTTATAGCAAAAAAAATATTTATACCTACCGCCAACATTAAAAAAAAACTAATCCAATGGTTTCTATTTTGTTTTTTATCTAAATATAATCAAATATAATGCATATTTATATTTAATAATTAGATGTAAATAAATTAAGCTTGCATATATCTAACTTTTGGAGACATTTTTTCAATGGCCACTTACCACGGCAGACTAGATTGTACCTAATTGAGTTGGTCACGACGTGCATCTAGATGGCACTTATCTTTGACTCCGTGGCAATTAAAAAAAAATTACTTTCCGCCCTAGGGATGGAAAAGCTATTTTCCACCCGGCTATCTGCTCATGAAAATGACACTTTCCGAACAGGAGAGATGAAAAAATGTTTTTATTACATTTTGTTGGAAGAAAATAACGATGTTGGGGCGCGGGACGCGGCAGCTTTGAGAGTTCCGTGCCTCAATCGCCAAAAACTAAACTTAAATAGGATCACTTTTGTGCCTGTCTATCTATTTGTCGAGACCTTTTTCTCAGGAACGCGTGGAGGTATAAAGCTGGAATTAACATCAAATATCATCAAAGGTCTGCTTATCTTCAGCTTAAAAGCAATCAAAAGATACGAGCAAACGCTCGCATGATGATTAAAAAAAAATTAAAAAAATATTTACTTTTTTTCGGCTTTCTTCTCGACAGCGGCCGCCTCTTGTGAAATGCCGATAAATTCAGATTCAGACATGTAAAGTGGCCTACTTACAGAATAGGTATACATTTCAATTTTAAGAATTAATTGGTCTAACCCCTAAAAAGCTGACTCAAGCCGGATCAAACTAGTTTGGGGTGTCACGTCCGCATCTTTATTGTTCAAGGGCTAGAATCAGATAAGCACTAAATTTGTTTAGCTGCGGTAGATAAACAACTGTACAGTATTTAAAATTTACCGGTTAACTGGTGCCTGATTCGATTAATATTTTCACAATAACCATACGCATGGCATAAATGAATAAAAAAATATATATCGGGCAACCTCACACAAATTAATCAAGTACCACAGTAAGCTCTAGGAGGCTTGTGTTCTGGACACAAGTGAACATACTGGTAAAGATAAATACATACTTAAATACAAATAACATCCATGACCCAGGCACAAATATATTATTCGACAAATATTCGAGTTCATCACACAAATATTTGCCCTTGCCGGGATTCGAACCCAGGACCGTCGGCTCAGTAGGCAGCTGCTTAAACCACTGCGACAACTGTCGTCATTCGTTTTATCACGGACATAATATACAGCTTTGCGGCTGCTTGAGCTACATCAGCTACCAGCGTTTTGGAACGCAGTACTGTGTTCTTAATTCTGTCAGTTAGTTTTACGCCCAGAATACTGCGTTCCATGGCTCTTTGACAAACCTTGAGGGTGGACTTCTGAACTTTTGTCAAAGACCAAGTCTGCGCTCCGTAGGTCAGGATTGGAAAAATGCACATGTCCATCAGTCACTATTGCACTAATTTTCATTACTTTAGAGGGGCGATTTTTGAGTTAATTATGACAAACATTTTGAGGAGTGTTATTATAAAACAATGCATTTTAGAGTTGAATTTTAAGTATATTTTTAAGAACAGTTATTTTAATTATGTTATTATGAAAACGAATTCCA
Source organism: Apotomis betuletana (assembly GCA_932273695.1). Lineage (NCBI taxonomy): Eukaryota > Metazoa > Arthropoda > Insecta > Lepidoptera > Tortricidae > Apotomis > Apotomis betuletana. Next base: position 22,864,585 of record OW026303.1, on the reverse strand, counting down.
TTGGAATGCAATTTTTAGGTTCTTATTTTAATGTCAATTGATATTCTGCCTAAGAAAAATGACTCCGAGTTTTTATTTAAATTATAAATAATAGCAATTTTAATTTGTACGGTACCATAGTAATATAACGTCTAGTTATTTAAGGTAAATATTAATGGTTCAGTGAGATTAGTTCAAAGAAATATTTTTATAATTGAGGTAATAGTTGTGTTCAAACAATTGTTTAAGAATTATGTTGAAAACTTATATAATAAGTAATACTTACATTCAAAACATCTTTTATAGTTAGTGGGTTTAATAGGTAGTGAGTTTTGTATCGATAAAAGTTACTTAAAAGACAATTTAATGCCAAAACTGAAGATAAAATGTAGAGAGTTTTAAAGTTTTCACGGGAATATTAAACCTCATTACCTATAATATTTAGTTTTAGCGGATAACAATATTATAGTCTGATTAACCCTAAGAATATTTATCTTTGTTTTTAGCACGATAAGTACCTATAAGTTTGTGATTTTATAATATCAGATTTTATTAGCCTTTTCAAATGTTATAAGCAACGGAGGTTTTAAGTAACTTTCCTAATGTTTTTATACAGAGAAATTGAGACTAGATAGTATTTGATATGTCAAGACGGTAATTGTTGCTTCTGAGCTTTTAATTTGTAAGAAACCTGCATTTAAAATTTGGAAACATTTTAAAAAAGTATGTTGATAAAAGTTGATTGGTACTTAAGTCGTTTTATTTTCACAGTTTCTTTTTGCCGGTGGACACTTACCACATTTCAGTTAGTCCTATAAAGAACGTAATGACATTTACGTCAAAATTATTGAATCTTAAAATAAATATGCATCTGGTTACAGCATTTATGCTTTATGGAAATAATACTCGTTTCACCATTTTAGTACATTTACTTCTGGCGTTTACAGCGTTTTCGCGTAACGAAAAAAAGAGTTCAATTGTCGTAACCGCCACTAAGTCGTAAACCAGTCTTTTTTGTTAAATATTAAATATGCCAGTTGAAAGAAAACCATAAGTTATGAATTAGATCCAAATATCAAGCATTTTCGTTCATAAATGAAAGAGTTATGATTTTTTTTCTCGAAATCGAAAAGTTTTTTGGCTCTGGTGTAAAGTTTGCATTTTGGCGGTTACTACGTTCTCGCTTTTTGCCATCGATATATATATATATATATCATGCGATAAACGTATGATAAATAAACTAAGAGTACAATAGACTAGTACTAGATGCTCTCATCTCAGAGTAGTTTTTCTTGTCTATAAGGAAAAGAGGACGTTTTATGATAATGGAAATGTTAATTAACGGGAGTATCTGGCAGTAGTCTGACCTACATGGATAAAATAAAATGGCATATATTGATTTTGAACTTACAAGTTCAGATACTATAGTTAGACTTACTTTTGGCAGCGACGGCGAAGGAGTATTAATGGGTGACCAAAATTAGAGATGTTATTTCATTACATTACAATATCTCGGGCGGAGTCGCCTCACTCATTTCTCCGCTCCGCGTGATTTACTGTTAGTACTAAATACTTATTTCTACATGTAGATAAACTGGTGTATGCATCTGCACATGATTAGGCCATAAAACAATCGTGTGATCCTACTATGATCATGAAACTCGCATTCGGCTCGTTTAAGAAAGGCCTTATTCCTTTTAAAATGTATTTTTTTCATATTGTGTCAAATATTTTGATAATTTCCACCAACCTTTTGAAGTGGATAATAGTTTTCCCCGAGTTCTAGGTAGTAACATATCTGTTTCATGTTTTCATTGTGTGCGGTCGAAAATAAGTTGAAAAAACTAATTTTTCGCGTGGATTTTGTCAATTTCGAGTAGTTTTTGAAACAAAAATTATCAATCAAAAATTCAAACTGTAGGTTTCAAATATATAACAATAAATCCAAATAGTTCTAGGTAGTAACATCAATAATATGTTAAGAAACATGTTTGATCATAGAGAAAAATGCCTAAACAATCAGCATTTTAAAAGGAATAAGGCCTCTTAAGACCTTTTATGCTCTAATAATACGTACATTAATACGTATTATATCTTCTCTAAACTTAAAATGATTTTGCCCTTTAAAGATATTTCCGTACAATCTTAACCGGTATAGAAACCCCCCTAATTTCAATGGCGATACCTTGAATAGGTCAACTTTGATAAATCGTATCATTCGTATTGTTTTCAACAGAGGCCCAGGAGGCGTGGGAGGTTAACTGGGCGCTCGGAGGCGTGCTCGGAGCGGCCATTACTGTGGCCATAGTGCTGTGCCTAGCCCTCGTTGCTACGAGGTTACGTCAGAGGGCGAGGGATTATGAAGGTACGTTTTGATGATGGTTTAACAAAAAGTGGTATGTTTGGAATTATATCCGTCTTTCGTATCATTATGGGCCTTATCACACTTGCGATTTGCGAGCGTATTTTCTATACAAATAAGCGACGCGGCGAACACGCGCCTTCATACAAAATACGCTCGCAAATCGCAAGTGTGATAAGGCTCTATAACCAACTAGCGTATTTTTCGAGCGTAATTTTTCATACAACAATACAATAAAATAATACTTTAATTCACATAACAGTTTACAAAAGAAAACAAAAAGAAATATGACTTTTTTATCAAAGCTTTTTAGTGATAAAACCGACTGTTGCCTACAGATAACCTTAATTAGGCAACTACAACAGTCATCATCATCCTTCTAGCGTTTGTCCCGTCCGGAGACGGGGTCCGCTTTCCTGCATTTTTGCTTCCACTTCGCTCTATCCTGGATATCGTCTTCGTCTAACCCGCAGCTGTTCAGGTCCTTCCTTATAATATTGAGCCATCGAAGCCTAGGCCTTCCCCTCCGCCTACTACCTGGCAAGGTCAGGTCAAGTGCCCTGTTACCGACGTATTCAGACGTCCTTCTCTTGCTTGACATGGCCAAACCATCGTAGTCGACTTTCTTGGAGCTTGTCGGCAACTACGACAGTCACATTCGCATTTTCTCAAAACGTGACGGATGCTTTGTCACTTATTTATCGCGTGATAAAAGCAACCATCATAGGCCCACAGATAATCTTAAATTATTATATATCTGGAACTTTTTTGAATATTGCGATTGTTACTAGGGTTCCAAACAGTTAACAATGGCGTATGCTTTTAAATATTTATGGTGCTTAGTATGAAATCCTATCAGAAGTAACGACAGCGGGAGTCATCAGTCAGATTGCAGGAAACTCGTGTTTAGTTGACATGATGATGATTTTGTTTAGGTATACTCGCGTTACTTGAAGTTGCTTTTATGGTTGCTAATATTAAATTTAATGTGTAATATTATTTTAAGCGTTAAGCATGAATGTGGACGGATAGAAGAAGAGGAAGGCCAAAGAAAAGATGAATGGATTGTGTGAAATGATATGAATAAGAAGGAAGTAAACGACGAGATGACGAGTAATAGGGAAGAATGGAGGAAGAAAACATGCTGCGCCGACCCCAAATAAATGGGATGGGCTAGCGAATGATGATTATTGAAGCGTTTTGAATATCTGAAAATACTCCATTCGGATATTTTTTACAATATATCAAACTGAATTTAAAATACATTTTCAGAACAAAGGTTTTCCGAAACTAAAAGCACATTTTAACATATTCGAACAATATGATACAGGACCGGCGTTCATAATACATCGACTGAGTGTTTCAATATGACTGGTACTCAATAACCGTTAAAAAACCTTCACAAAATCGTTTGTACACTGTACATAAAGGCTGGTTTACACTCCAACAATCCATTTCCACGTCGGGATATAACTGTGGCAGTGTAAACATTGGTTTTTATTCCATTCCAGTACGACTGCAGAACGCTATTTGAACAGTCACGTCAGCTTCGTTTAAAACTGCCGCTATTGCCTTGTTCCACTTATAGAAATTGCTGACATTTTCTGCATAATGCCTCGGTTTCGTTAGTAAAAAATGTGCGAAATTATAGCCCGTACAATTTCAAGTGCTTACATAATTCGAATCAACTTTATACACTTTAAATTTCACTTTATCACTGAGTAAAAAGGTTCGTGTTATGTATTGACTTAACACGTGAGCAGACTGGCACGTTTTAATGGACTCCGTTTCTAAGTAAGCTAACTGCCGAAAGAAACGATTATGCATACGACGCTTAACGGGGATTAACGCGTGTGAAATTGCCCTAATTTGCAGCTACTTTCACCCCTTGTGCAGAAAATACAATTTTACTTACCTACTAGATTTTAAATGAATACTTAGTTTGTAGCTAAAGCTATGTTATCCCAAAAACATTTAATTTACAAAGTGATTCATCAATAAATTTAATTAAAGATGATATCGAAGGGACCCTTAGCGGCAGACAGGAGATACGGGGACAAAGATAAGAAAAGGGTTATTAAAGAATCTTTTCCTTTTCTTAGAATTATTGCAAATTTATTGAATGGACCAAGCATTGTCAACATTTTCTTTGATGACTATACCTTAAAGTTTTGAGAAAAAAGTAACCACGAGATTTTAATAACCTACTTTGAGTTTTTAGTAAGGATTTAATATTAGTTCGGTTACAAAATTGATTTTGATAATGATCACTATCAGCATAATCTTTCATCGCATCAAAAAAGGCCATTTTTGCTACTTAAGAACCAGAATTCAAGTGATCAATTTCTTTCTTACTTAAATTGTTACTACCAATAAAATTTTAGTTAGTAAGAAAGAAATTAATCTTTTCATTTATTTAAAACTGATTGTTTGATTATATAAATTGCGTCCTAACCCAAGACTTTGCCACGCTGCAACATGTATCAAGCACATGGGTTTAACAGTTATGACATAATTAGGAACACAAGAGTATACATATTATATTTTTCCCGACAGCATACGTTCTTAGGATTTAGAGCCTACCATTAATTTATCTATATTATGTCCTTAAGTTTTTAAGATACCATTTCTAATCTCGATGTGATGTTTGGTCACATTCCGAAGGTATATGTACAACATTACTTTGGTCTATATGGAACTAGTTAGCTAAAAAAAACTGTCAAGGACACTTCTTTTTAATTTTCCTTGTAGACCACGGTAACTTTGTAAACTCTCGGAATGTGACCAAATCTCACATGAAGGTTTAAAAAAATAATATCTTAATAACGATACGACGGTAACATAAAATGATCATAGATTCTGAATCCAAATAAAGTGTACTACTATTTAGAAAAAATATAATATGAATACCTCTGATAAATAGTGATGATCCGAACCATCACTGTCTGTCCCTATTTATGCTAGATCTTTAAAACTTCGCAATGGATTTTAATGCGGTTTTCTTAATAGATAGGGTGATATATTAAGTTTACAACTAAAGGTAATCCAGCTCGTTATTCCACAGTAACCATCCCCTCATCGAAGACTCACAAGGCGACACTCGCGAAGCGGAGCTCGCCCCATGACGACCGAAACCCGGACTTAATACCGCTAAGTAAAGGTAAATACCAATTACTGTCAATTCCGACCCGCCACCAGGAGTGACAAAAATACTTACGTTAACCGCAGTTTAAGTATTTGACATTGCTGTATTATTAATATTAAGTGTACCTATCTACCTTTCGGTGTTTCTATTTCAGGTTATGATTGCTTTATTTACGAAGACGTGGGCGTAAATCAGTATTTAGGTACTAACTGTGCATTTTTCAGAATTTTTTTACACAATTAAGACGTTACATTATCCACACAATTGCTTTTGGTAACTATGGCTACCCTGTCATCGCTCTTATCTATATATATATTACGCGAGGCCGATTTTTGTACATCCCATCAGATCTACAGTTATGGTCCGATTTTGATAAATGATATGTCATTAGTTTCGTCTCATGCTGGAGAGGTGCATAAAACTCTTGGAATTTTAATTTTTTCCTGAAAAGGTACTGAAAAATGGATTTGAAAAAACTACTGTGCGCTAACCACGTGACTTTGACCACGTGACCTGTGATCCCTATTTTGACATAAGATGACCAAATAATAATAAGCATGATTACGTAACACACCTGTAGTAAGTTGTTCAGCATGATGAAATATTATTTTTGAGTCGGCAAGATAATATCCGCAACACTTAAAACATGTACGAATATGCAAAAATAATTTTACAGTTTGTTGACAATGAATGACAGTAACCATATTCTGACAACTTTTAATGTCTTTTTTATTGGGGGCTATTATGTCAATGCTCTAAATTGCCAGGTTGTTTATCTTTTTAAAATGTTGATATGGAAACTTTTTTCGCATACCTGTTAAAAATGTGGAGAAAAAAGCCGGTTAAGTGCGAGTTGGACTGGTGCTCAAAAGACTAGAAAAACTGACCGTCATTCAAGAATAGATTATTTCTATAGGCGTGTTTTACTAAATCTAAATTAAAAGCAGAAAAAATTTAGTAAAACTCATTTAAACGTCATTCAAATAAGTAAATTTAGGGTAGATTCTTATAAATATGATTATATAAGTCCATAAAATATGTTGGGAATATGGACGAGTTGGGAATGTGGATGATTTGGTAAAATTGACAAGTTGGTAATATAGACGAGTTGGGAATATGGACGAGTTGGGAATGTGGATGAGTTGGCAAAATAAACAAGTTGGGAAAATGGACGAGTGGGCAATGTGGACGAGTTGAGAATATGGACGAGTTTGGAATGTGGATGAGTTAATAAAATGAACAAATTGGGAACACGGACGAGTGGGCAATGTGGATGAGTTGAGAATATGGACGAGTTGGCAATGAAGACGACTTGGTAATACGGACGAGTTGGTGATATGGAAGATTTGGCAATAAAGACGAGCCGATAATAAGGACAAGTTGGTATTGTAGACGAGTTGGGTGTATCGTCGAGTTGGGAATATGGACGACTTGGAAATGTGGATGAGTTGGCAATGTGGATGAGTTGGTAAAATTGACAAGTTGGGAAAATGGACAAGTGGGTACTATGAACGAGTTCGCATTATGGACGAGTTGGCAGTGAAGACGAGTTGGTAATACGGACAAGTTGGCAATGAAGACGACTTGGAAATACGGACGAGTTGGTGATATGGAAGATTTGGCAATAAAGACGAGCTGATAATAAGGACAAGTTGGTATTGTAGACGAGTTGGGTGTATCGTCGAGTTGGGAATATGGACGAGTTGGAAATGTGGATGAGTTGGCAATGTGAATGAGTTGGTAAAATTGACAAGTTGAGAACATGGACAAGGGGGCAATGTGGACGAGTTCGTATTATGGACGAGTTGGCAATGAAGACGAGTTGGTAATACGGACAAGTTGGTATTATGGACGAGTTGTCAATGTGGACGAGTTGGGAATATGGACGAGTTGGGAAGGTGGATGAGTAGGCAAAATGAACAAGTTGGGAACACGGACGAGTGGGCAATAAAGACGAGCTGATAATAAGGACGAGTTTGTATTGTAGACGAGTTGGGTGTATCGTTGAGTTGGGAATATGGACGAGTTAGAAATGTGGATGAGTTGGCAATGTAGACGACTTGGAATTGTGGACGAGTTGGGCATATGGACAAGTTGGAAATGTGGACGAGTTGTATTTGTGGACGAGTTAGCAATATGGACGAGTTGGCATTGTTGATGAGTTGGAAATGAAGACGAGTTGGCAATGTAGATGAGTTTGGTGTATGGACGAGTTGGTAATGTGGACGACTTGGCATTGTGGACGAGGTGGGAATATAAACGAGTTGGCAATGAAGACGAGTTGGTAATACGTACGAGTTGATAATATGGACGAGTTGATAATATGGACGAGATTGGCAATAAAGACGAGTTAATAATAAGGACGAGTTGGTATTGTAGACGAGTTGGGTGTATGGACGAGTTGGAAATGTGGACGAGTTAGCAATATGGATGAGTTTTCATTGTGGACGAGTTGGGAATATGGATGAGTTGGCAATAAAGACAAGTTGGTAATATGAACGAGTTGGCAATGTAGATGAGTTGGGTGTATGGACGAGTGGGCAATGTGAACGATTTGGCATTGTGTACGAGTTGAGAATGTGGACGAGTTGGGAATATGGACGAGTTGGAAATGTGGACGAGTTGTATTTGTGGACGAGTTGGCATTGTGGACGAGTAAGCAATATGGACGCGTTGGAATTGTGGACGAGTTGGGAATATGGACGAGGTGGCATTGTGGACGAATTGGGAATATGGACGAGTTGCCAATGGAGACGAATTGATATCTATAAACGTTTTTTACTCTATATTTCATACAATTGAGTTTTTGTAACATTTTTTATTATAGATATTGTGAAATATTTACGATTATAAATGAATACATAAACAGTTACGCACTCCATGATTTCCTTTTTAAAACCTGCGTAGTGAGAGACCAAATCTGTCGTTTCAATTCATGTGCTATTTCTGGAAATTGATAGAAATCGATCAAATCGATAAATTGATGTTCTGAAGAAAGAACAACAAATTAAAATTCACCAATCTTATGTTCGGTCCTATGAAAATATATCAATTATTTTTTTAAGATATGGGACTATTGTAATGAATTATATTTTTCCATAAATCGAATAATATGCATTTTATTTGTGAAACAGATCAGCAGATCACATGTCATTAATGCACAAGTTATTTTTACAAAAGAGTTGAAAAAATTGTCAAGATGAAGCTGGCAGTTGGCTATCAGGCCTGCCTCTAGCGTGGCATGTTTTAACGTTTTTAGGGTTCCGTACCCAAAGGGCCAAACGGTAAGGGTAAACCAAAGTGAGACTAGTGCGAGCGCTGATTTTCTCAATTTTCTCCTACGGCGTCGAATCCTGGACAATAAGACAGAAAGAAAGAGCGAAGATTGACGCTTTTGAAATGTGGTGCTGGAGGCGTATGTTGCGGATCCCGTGGACTGCGCGCCGAACCAACGTGTCCATTCTCAACGAGCTCGGAATAACCAAGAGGCTGTCCGCTATCTGCTTCCAGCAGATATTAAACTATTTCGGACACGTCGCTCGCAGGAACCCGGATAATCTGGAACAGCTGATGGTAGTAGGTCAGGTAGACGGAAAAAGACCGCGCGGTCGATCGCCCACCCGTTGGTCAGATCTTGTAAAAACGCTCACTGGCCTGTCAATACCTAAGGCCATCAAGATCGCCGAGAATAGAAACGAGTGGAAAAGCATGGTGCATCAAGTGACGAACTAATATCTCACGTTAGACACGACCTTCAGCAATGAAGATGCCGACTAAGAAGAAGACCTAAAGGGTAAAAACGGGACGGGACCGGGACTTCGCTGTCCGTCCGTCCGTCCGTCCGTCCGTCCGTCCGTCTGTCACCAGGCTGTATCTCAAGAACGGTGATAGCTAGACGGTTGAAATTTTCACAGACGATGTATTTCTATTGCCGCTATAACAACAAATACTAAAAATAAAATAAAATAAATATTTAAGGGGGGCTCCCATACAACAAACAGGATTGGTTGCGTTAACTTTGCACCTCATTTGTATGGGGCGATGTACATACCAGGTGCAAACTTGACTTAACCACTTAAGGATGGAAAGAGTTTGTACGGAACCCTCGGTGCGCGAGTCTGACTCGCACTTGACCGGTTTTTTAAAACATCATTTTGATGTGTTTTTTTACAGTATTAATTTATTCTTCGTTCCCCAAAAACTTCTTATCGATAAAGTATTTATTTTCTGTAACACTACCGGATTTCCATTTTCTAGCGGCGGCGGTTCGACGCCGCAACGGGTCTCTAGTTTTGTTATATAAATAGAGTCCAACTCAAAATTCGAAGCAATTGAGTGGCTACTAATGATCAATTATATTTTTTCCATTTTGTTACCAATTTTGTTAGTGATTTCCAATAGTACATTGATTTCAGATTATGTTTCATTAAAAAACTAACTGAGCATAACAGGACCTTATCTAACGTAGCTGTATCATTGATATAAAATTGCTAAAATAATTCTTAACGAAATGGAACAAATATAATAGAACATTAATGACGTCTTAATTGTGTATTTTTTTTTGAGAAATGCTCAACTAAGGTTAAGTTTATACAAATCCACTTAATTGCACACCTCGGATACAAAACATGCGAGATATATGGACAGTAAAAAATTATATATTATATGTTGTAATTTCACTAAGAAAATAAAAAAAATTCATAGAAAAAAAAATTATATATATATAGGTATATATTTTTTTTACCTACTTTATTTATTGTGACGTCTTCAGCTGTCATTTTATAGGCTACGTTTTTTTTCTTTATTTAAGAGCTTTGTCACTCGTATGTCGCTCATAGGCTGCGCTTAAAACATAGGTATATTCGCTTTCACGTGGCATTACTAAAGAGTTATTTTAAATCAATGACGTCAAACATAATAGAATATTTCAACGAAGGACCCATTAATAGGAACCACACAATATAACTTTTAAGAACGTTCATACACGTCTATAAATCTAACGCTTTTTTTTAATTCATCCCACTAATATACACCATCTCATCTCTAAAATTTGCAAGAGGCGGTCGATACCCAACTAACATCCAAAACCTCACATCTATGTAACCTCTGTTACAAAATGTAGACTGTATTATTACAGAGTAAGCTTGCTTTTCTAATTGCACCTTTAATCACAGGTGAGGTTGGGGGTGGTCAATATCACGTGAGTTATTATGTGACGGTGTTTTTCATCGTCGACCGCGGCAAACAATACAGTTTTACGCTCGCTTTGGCATTTTAAACCGCACCTGTTCTAGATAATAGTTTGTTCTACGCTGTGTAACCGTTTATTAACAATATCGTTGTTATTTTCGTCAACTGTTAGTTTTTTTGCTGCTTAGCATAACTATTAAAAAAATTTAATGATCGCCACATTAATGTATGATAGCATCTGAAAAAAATAGCTTTTGAATCATACCTACTGACATTTCAGTAAGCCTAACAGTTGTTGCATTTAGGCTTACTGTTAGGTCAGTAAGCTTAATTGTTATTGCAGTTAGGCTTACTGTAATGTCAGTAGGATTCACCACTGGCTATTTTTTCAGTAAAGAAATTAATTTAAGTACTTTTGATACTTTATTTCCTACACGAAACACGTCTAACGCTGTTCTGAAATTCGACCCACAATTACTTACACCATCTCTCCGTTGAACCGTATTTAAAACTTGCCGTAGCCGGTCAATACCCTAACCCTATCTAACTTCCATTATCTTGCATCTACATACCATGTTACAAAATGTGGACTGTAGTATTAGTGAATAAGAGACCGAAAACTCTTTTTCTACTGACAAACGAGTCGCAAATTTAATGTGACCCATATTCTTCTTTCTTGGTTTCGTTATGAACCAATCATGTCATTATATTATTTATGTTACTTGGTGTCGTTAACTTATCTATGTTATATATTATTTATTTATTTGCACGATAGGCCAGAATGTTTAGATACGTGACGTATTAAACACGCCCCACTATTTTACGTGTCTAATTTTATGTGGGACGAACCTAGCGCAGTGATAAGTTGTATATTCCTCTCTGATCAAGACAGTCGAGATAATTATATGAAATAATTGCTTATTTTCATATCTTGCAAACGCAACACATAAATCGTCGTTATATCTTCGTTTTAATTATGTTAATTTAACTACTTAAATTTTTATATGACTTTAAATAGTTACGCTTGTAATTTTATTCCATAACGCTCGATGATATCAATATGATACGTATGGTGACTTTAGTAATTAATTAAAAATATCGAGCAGTACTTTCATCAAGTAAAGTGTTTGCGCAACCAACGTGGTTATTCAATCAATGGAATTATTTTCTTTAGTAACTCATGTTTGCGTTGATGACAACTCGTGTTATAAATACATTGACTAAATTTATTTCACAACATTTACGCTTATGAAACTCATGTTTTATTAGGTTAGATTACCTTTGTGATTTTTGAAAGCCCGTTGTTGAAATGTCCGCTGGTTATTTAATTGCAAATACAAATATTATCCTGAAAAAAATACCACTCGGCGTGGCAAAACGTGGGGCTAAAGGCGTTCATAACGTTACTTGCATCTTGAATTGCTCAAGTCGATTTGGAATAGGAACCTATGTTTCTTCAAATTAGGTCATTGGTTGATAAAGTCCCATCCTCATCATTTGTCTGTCGAATTGTAGTTTGTAAGACAAGGATTAAACTATGTACGGCCCGCTGCTTTGTAGTCCCAACATTAAAATTATGAACTTATATTTTTCTTTGCGCCCAGAGCGTAAATCCCCAAAGTTCAAACAACACATGTCCCACACGGTTAAAAACTTTCATGCCATTACACACCAAATGCTCAGAAACACTGTTCTATGCAACGAAACTTGTATCGTATAAAACCAGATGGTAGCAACAAACTGCAGAATGCCCGAACTTAAAAGTAGTGTTTAGTTAGACTTTTGCGTCAAGGCTTCGACATTCCAACTTTAAAACTTTACTTATTAGTGAACTATCTTTTTGCTGGCCTGGCTTTTTCCTCCGAGGGGATTAGCGCGGTTGTTTATTTTCTTCTATTTATGTTTTGCGCGGGTCGATGCTTCGCTCGCCACCAGGCAGTGAATAATCAGATTACCAGCAGTAACAAGAAGCACTGTTGCTTTAAATGAGTTGAGTCCGGGAACCTCTTTCTCTGCAATTTCTTATTCAATCCTCGGTTCACAGTTTATTTCGTTTCTATTTTAGTTTGTAACTATGATGTTGGAATTCATGTTGCTTGCTGTGCTGAATTTTAAGTGTCTTATGTAGATCCTTGTTGGTTTGCTTGGCGAAATTTTGTTTTAGTGGATTTTCTGCAGCAATGAGTTTATTATGTTTTCTTCAATCAACGCAATTATAGATATTCTTTACTGTTGTTTATATAGCTATTATCAGTTTAATTGAGCCGCAAGTATAATCAAGAGGCTCTTGATCAGATTGTTCAACACACTGGAGTAGCACGAGGTGGAAAGCTTAAGTAAATGGCCACATAAATAACGATTCTCAATAAATGTGCAGCCTTACATACTTTCTTAATCACATTTCAGACCGTAAACCACAAAAAAACAATAAAATAACAAAAAAAAAACGTGTGAGGTTGGGAACTATGATATAGTAATTTTTATGCAAGGTATGTGCAAGATAATCTCGATATAAACTGACTGAATATGTATATTCAAAACGCATTAGCATACATCATTTTGTATTCGAGCTTAATTTAGTCAATAAAAGATTAAAACATTGCTTATTTATTCCCATACATAAGATGCAACTCTCAGAAAACCACTACAGAACGTTAAAACAGAATTCGCAGTATGAATAAACGCGCTTCATATAACATTAGTCCCTTTTTCTCCTGAGCATCAAACAACTAGCATAAGAGGAAAAACAGAACACGCAAACACTCCGAGCAAAGGTTACCGTTACCCTTTTACCAGTCATTCAACGTCTGGTAATTATGTGGAATCTGTTTTCATGGTTGTTTTGCTTTAGCTTTGCTTCGGAGCTGACCTCAACTTGTGAGGACTAGTTTGTCGAGTTTTTATTTGTTTAATTTAGATTATTTATTGCATTAGGCTTATTACTTACATCGTACAGAGTCGAGGCAAAACAATAACTTCATAGAGCGTCTCGTCGTCCAAGGCAAAGTAGAAGGAACCACATCTCGTGGAAGATCACCCTTGCGATGGGCCGACCAGATCATATCGGCTGTGTTCGGACCTTTGGGTGAATACACCAGAATGCCTTTGAATCGCGAGAGATGGCGTAATTTATCATACAGCGAACAATTTCATATATCAACAATATCAGCCTCTAATATAGTACTGGCAGTTGATCACGATCGCTCTGTAAAGACTGAAACGACTAACCACTCAATTGCTTCGAATTTTGAGTTGGACTCTATTTATATAATAAAATAAGAGCGGTGACAGGTAGCCGTAGTTACCAAAAGCAATCTAGTGGCTAAGAAGAAAAGACAGTGAAGTATTATTTCCGCCTTATTGTGTAATACAAATTGTGTGAAAATACTTATATCCAGCAAACAATATACCGAGTATAATAGAGAGGAGCTTAAACACGAACAACCTAACGCTTGACATTCCTATAGACTCCATCTTAAACCTTAATTCTTAGTAATATTTTATAGATAACGATTCTGGAATTGAAATAGCGGGTGTCTTACATTAGGACATTTACTTTACCTGTACTATGAGACTGTCCAGATATTTCATACCAACGTTTTAAATAACTGAAATAAAAAAATAAACATAAATCTCTCTTATAAGATACGGGCAAATAGCGAATGGAAACCGTTAAATCTTAGAATGGATATATATTACCGGAATTCCGATAAATTACAGGTCATTTTCATAGAACAGTTTACCGGTTTGCATTCTCTACGGCCAAACCAGGCAGGGTCTGTTCAGCAAAAAGTGCTGTGCTGAGTTACTCTACTGTACTCCTGTGACATAATTATAGTGAAAGAACTTACTTTATAATCAGTGGCACAAACCACACGCGCTCAGGAGCATGCTTAACTCAAAGCATGTCATTAAACAAGGCGCTTTCTGCTAAACCAGCCATGTGTGGTTTCTCTTCGTTATCGTCGTGACTTAAATTATGAACAAGCGCAACTTATTCACGACTTTAAATCTTCAACAAAGCATTTTATTTTCTAACGTATATCACCTTACTTATAGACACCGCATGTACCACTTTTTTCGTAATTAAATTTCGCAATGAAAATTGGTATATTGAATTAAAACTCAACCTTGGATAAAAAATATTTAAACTTGCACGACTTTGACACATTATTCTTACAAAACTGGACTTCATTACCTCGTCGTTTATTTCATTACCTTGAATTTTCAAACATTATGATACGTTCATACTCTCTAAATTAAAAAGAAATCGAGTTTTGGCCGAGTTATACAATGAATCTATTTTAAATTGCGCCTAATTAATAACTATATAACTCTCGAGCTCTATGAAGAATTCAAAGTGTACTATTCACGTCAAGTACTTATAATTACATCTCTGAAGTTAGCCTCAGTTGCGGCCGTCGAACCTCTCCGATAACTAAAGACATTTACTGCAACACAACCTAATAGCTAACTTCAAATAATTATATAGACATATCTAGTTATTGTATGATCAAAATAATATTGACAATAATAAAAAAAAAATTGGGCAAGTGCGAGTCCGACTCGCGCATGAAGGGTTCCGTACCTATACATATATATAATCTATAACAAGTTTGTTGTATGGGAGCCCCCCTTAAATATTTATTTTATTTTATTTTTAGTATTTGTTGTTATAGCGGCAATAGAAATACATCATCTGTGAAAATTTCAACTGTCTAGCTATCACCGTTCTTGAAATACAGCCTGGTGACGGACGGACGGACGGACGGACGGACAGCGAAGTCTCAGTAATAGGGTCCCGTTTTTACCCTTTGGGTACGGAACCCTAAAAAACGACAACCAAAAATGCCACCACAATTCATACAGAGTTTGTCAATATTAGGGACACGTTAATAAGATGCTTAAAACCCTAAAATAATGACCCTATCAAACTAGATACTCTCAAAACTGACCTTTGACACAATATAATTATAGTACATTACATACCTAGGACAGTGAATTCGTGAATGCCCCGAGGTCCCGAGGTGATCGCTGGTGTTTGTGACCCAAACCGAAGGTGAGGATCTGGGGTTTTACGAATTACCGCCCGTTTGTCTAAAATGTTACGTCTTGCCTTGACCAGGAAGTGATATTTTCTCCCCGCGTGGCGGGCAGAAAATCACACTTACGGCCTAGGGCGACATATAAGCTTTTAACAATTGTCTACATTCACAATAATTTTACAAAATTACGGTTTTGAGTCACGGATATATTATCACAAACAGCCGGACTGGGTTCGAACTCCATACGGGATCATAATTATATATCATAATCAACAACAGCAATACGTAAAGCCTTAATTTTTCAAAACTGTCCCGCAATAGTTTAAATACGACTATTTTAACAATATTTCTTTAGATAACAATAATTAAATACACACATATTCACCCATTGCCGTTTGTGTAGGTGTCTGCCCGCCCGACCCGCCGCTCTACTCCGCGGTGGTCGCGTCGCCCGAGCCGAAACACTCGAGCAGCGTTCACAGCATCGCACGCACGCAGTCACCCAGCACGCCTATATCACAGCACGCTGCTTACGCAGACTCACAGGTAGATAAATGTCACTACAACTCCATATTCTTTTAATTGGGTAGTTCTATGTATAAGCGTTTGAACGATAATGCAAACCGGTAAATGGTTGTATGGGTATTACCAGGTAACCGGTTAATTACCGGTGATTTCCATAGTAAATTTTACCGGTTTCCATTCTCTAGTTTGAAACGCTATCTTTTTCCGTTATTCCCAATGAGCAAATAAATTTGATAAAACGATATACTGTGCTTGCGATACAATCTCGATTATATTAAAATATTATGATTATTTTAGCTCATTTTTGCTCATATAAATGCGACAGGGAACTGAGAGCGTTTGAAACGCTCGTAGAACTACTCATTTTAACCTTTTCAACTCAAAGTGAAAAAATAAAAAAATGCTCAAACATCATCAGCGATTGAAAAAAGTTTTGAGTCATTGAAATTTTGTCTTCATTAGACGACTTTGTCGTTCCGATGCACGATGTCGTGATATGATGAATGGGCCGTCCACAAGTTCAATGGCAAGTCTAGACGTATGTAATGTAAAATTAACGCAAATTCTGCAAACGCATGACATGTAACTCTCGCTTTCACAGCTATACATTTAGTATGACGTTCGTTGAAAGGCTTTTATTTACACTTGTAAATAATCATTAAAAGTAAATAATTAACAAACTACTAACGTAGCTATGGACCAATAACTGTCTGAAATTAAATTATTTCTAGAAAAAAAATATAATAGAAAAACTTTTTATCAAAAAACCATAATTTTTTGAATTAAAAACGACACATCTCACTTATTTTGTATCCTTATTTATTGTATTTAGTAATGTAATAAAAAATATAACTTGGATAATATTATAATATCCATACTTAATATTATAAATGCGAAAGTGTGTCTGTCTGTCTGTCTGTCTGTTACCTCTTCACGCTTAAACCGCTGAACCGATTAAGATGAAATTTGGTATATAGGTAGTTTCAGTCCCGGGGAAGGACATACTTTTCATCCCGAATAAATTTAGTGTTCCCGTGGGATGAGTGGGTAACACCGCGGGGCACAGCTAGTCATGGTATAAATAGTTGACATCAAACTTACCTTACTTTCTTAACTTACATTGTACCTACTCCAATATATTTTTTTTTATATTATAAATGCGAAAGTGTCTGTCTGTCTGTCTGTCTGTCTGTCTGTTACCTCTTCACGCTTAAACCGCTGAACCGATTTAGATGAAATTTGGTATGTAGGTAGTTTCAGTCCCGGGGAAGGACATAGGATACTTTTCATCCCGAATAAATTTAGTGTTCCCGTGGCATGAGTGGGTAACACCGCGGGGCACAGCTAGTTGCTTATAAGTAATTTTAAAAGACACGTACGGTCTACATACTTGAAATAAGACACTTCGATACGTGTCATCGTACTCGTGTACAGTTCGTGATCTCTCAGATTTGGGTGAAAACTGAGAGGTTCTTATCTGGATCGCATAACAGCGAGCGAGACAGGTATATAATGCGAATCGCATTCTGACAGCACTGTACAATGTTCTTGACTTGTGGGTTATGTAGGCGGGGAAAATTAAATTACCGCACCTTTATTAATAAGCTTGAATAACGTTCCGTTTGTGGCGTATTTTTGGTAACTTTGAAGTCGAATGAGAAAATTTTTAAGACAACGAGCGATGAAAATACGTTGAATGTTCGTACGTGAAGATATCATACTTTTTTTTTTTTGTCAAGTAAAAATAAGTAAAATAAAACTGGAAATACTTCGTCTGTGTAAACCTTGTTTTTTGTTTACCACGGTCGACTAAAATAGGTATGTAATGAACTGCGGCGGTGAATTCGTAAATGTCTCAGATCGCAGTTGTTTGTGGCCCGAACCGAAGGCGAGCGCCATAAATAATCTTGGGCTTTACGAATTACCGCCCGTAGTTTGTCTTAAATGTAACGTCTTGCCTTGGCCATGAAGTGAGATTACCTCCCCGAGGGCAGAAAATCCCACCTACGGCCTGAGGTGACGTAAGTAATCTAAGAATACCTATAACCTTTTTGGGCATGTACCCGAACCTATACTCATAATGTGTGATTGTGTGCCAAAAAAACTTTAAATCGATCCCGCTGTTCTAGCGTGATGAAGCCGCAATGAAATTTCGACATATAGATGGCGCCATAATAGATGTAAAAAAAATCCTGCAATCATGACCACCCTAAAGTGAAATGTATTTCTTATTTTTGTGTACAATAAAGTGTTTACACACATACATACAAATATACTAAAGATTTTCTTTAAACAGAATTTTACAACAGTGGATATAGTAGGTAGGTAATCCTTTATTACACGAGTAGAAGCCTGTAGACGACAGGGTGACACGTGTTGGTTATATTCCTTGACATTGAATATCATCGTCATTAGGTACTAGTTAATTCTCTAGCATCTTAGATTATTAATAAGGCTTTCGAGGGCCAGCTTGGGACACTGGAACCGTCTAATGGTTATTAAAACACGTGGACATCCTAGCAATGTAGGGCGATAATTGCTATATTATCTACTAGCTTTTGCCCGCGACTACGTCCGCGTGGAACTTGAAAGTATGGAAGCAACCTCGTACAACACGATAGATATCCACCTAATTACCTTAATGAATAAAAGGGATTATTAAAAGCGCCTAAGCAAATGTAAGAGCAATTGTGCTTTTGGTCTAATAATTATATTTCCTACAGGGTCATCAATGTCATCATGAATTACTTACTCACTTTTCAAGCTTTTTAGGGATAATTTCCAGGATGAAAACTATCCTATGTCTTTCCTCGGATCTTAAACTATCTACATGCCAAATTTCATCAAAATCGATTCAGCAATTTAAGCGTGAAGAGGTAACAGACAGACAGACACACTTTTGCATTTATAATATTAGTATGGATTATACTAGGAGGTGACCGCAACTTCGTCCGCGTATTTTTTTTCTTTACCGTAGACGGAGAAAAAATATCCTATAACCATCTTTGGATGTCCAGCGGGCCTGTGATGGTTGCGTTTATAACGTGATGAATATAAGTGACAAAGCATCTATCACTCACACTCACATTTTGACAAAATGTGACGGATCCTTTGTCACTTCACTCACATCACTCACACTCACATTTTGCCAACTTTTTAACTCAGTAAATGATGGCGGTGACGTTGAAGTCGTAATTACATGAAAACAAACTTTTATTTTACTATGATAATTTTTATTTTGAAAACAATTTTGTATTAAATTCCTAGTCACCCTGCTAATCTGTATCTGTAAGCTTACAACCTTTTTAATTATTTAATGGCAATGACAATTTATGAGTAAAGTCGTAGAAAATTTCCCGCCAAAGCGATGACACTTGACGTAGGTATCGTACATCAATAATTTATGTAGGACGACCATGTATCTAGTGGTTATTAGTTTTAATTATGTTTCAACTTTTAATTAATTAAACAGTGAGGTAATTGCGTGAGGCCTCGCCTATTAAGTAAAAATTTTGCTAGATATTAATATTTTCCTGCTCCTAATCACCGATTAAAAATCATCGTGTATATATATCATTCATTTGCCAGTAGGTAATGGGTTACAACTGTTACAAGGCATGACAGTTTTACCTGTGACCTTCACAATAGGCTAGACCTGTCTCGTGGGGACAAGAATCACATTCGCACATCGAGATAAAAAAAACCCTACGCTGTTGAAATTATACGTATAGTATGTCAATATAATACGTCATATCACCTATCATATTTCTACATATTATTATTATTATATTTTGACTTAATGTTACCTTCAAATTAACATCGAATATATTACACCGTGTATATTACACCGTGTTTCGGCGGGTCTAAATATAATATTAAATACATATAAAAAAGAGCCTTCCCACAGGTGCCCACTTGTGCGAAGGGTTGAAAAGTTTGCAGACGTTATTTGTTTTATAAAAACCAGCCAAGAGCATGTCGGGCCACGATCAGTGTAGGGTTCCGTAGTTGCTTAAAACAGTGGTTTTAAGCCCGAGGTTTAAATTACGAGAAAGATTTCAATCTCTATAAAAAGATCGTAAACGCCAAAGTAACTGTAATTACTTATTACCTTCTGGAAGTTATCGATTATACGCGGCAGATTGAGTGAAATGTCTTAATACAGTATGGCACTTAACTATTTAATATGTTTAACGTTCGAAGTATAAGGACACCGCGCGGCACTTACGTCACTTTAAAGAAAATTATGATTTTTTGCGATAACTCAAAAACGGCTCGACCGATTTTATTCAATATAGTTTTTATTGACAGTGCTGATAAGGTCTCATTTTTATGAATTTACTACGTATATTTTTTTGACCCCTGGTTGAAAAGTTAGAGGGGACGTTATTTTTTGGATTTCTGGAGCGAATATTTACAAATCTGCTGACTTTATCGAAAAATGATGTTTGAAGATCCTTATCATTTTTAAAAGATCTATTTAACGACACCCCACACACTAGTCTTGGAACGAAAAAATATCACCCCCACCTTAGGTGTACTAGGTACCCGAAAAAAAGTTTTTTTTTAGTTTTTATTTTACCGTTTTGTCGTCGTGATACACTCATACCAAATTGCAGCTTTCTAGTACTAATGATCACGGAGCTAAGCCGCGGACGGGCAGGCAGACAGACAGACGGACATAGCGAAACTATAAGGGTTCCTAGTTGACTACGTAACCCTAAAAAGAGCCTTCGCACGAGTGGCCACTTGTGCGAAGGGTTGAAAAGTTTGCAGACGTTATTTGTTCTATAAAAAGTCTACCTGTGCTAATATTTTAATACACAAAAAGTCTGTCACAAAGTTGAAAACACCCCTGATCAATTCTCATTCATTATGTCTTACGTCTGCCTGGGCTTCGACATCCCGCGTTATTATGCATTAATGTGACCTAGATCTTGCAAATGACGCCATTTAATTAAGTGCAAATGGAAGCTCTTACCTTTCCTTATCATTCATGATTCTAGAACCGTCTATCAAATAATTTCAAGGCATTCTTCTAATTATTTGTTCAAATCAACGTGTTACGTCACTAGTTTTTATTGATATTTTCAAATTGATTCGAAAAAAAAACCTTTTTCAGCTACTCAAGTACTCAATGTTAGTTTTTCTTACAAGTTACATTGTATGTATTTTAATATCCATACTAATATTATAAATGCGAAAGTGTGTCTGTCTGTCTGTTACCTCTTCACGCTTAAACCACTGAACCGACTTAGATGAAATTTGGCATGGAGATAGTTTAAGATCCGAGGAAGGACATAGGATAGTTCTCATCCTGGAAATTACATGATGACCTTGATGACCCTGTAGAAAATGTAATTATTAGACCAAAAACAGAATTGCTCTTACATTTGCTTAGGCGCTTTTAATAATCCCTTTTATTAATTAAGGTGATTAGGTAGATATCTATCGTGTTGTACGAGGTTGCTTCCATACTTCCAAGTTCCACGCGGACGTAGTCGCGGGCAAAAGCTAGTAGTTTTAATGTACGCCATTCATCATAGACACTACAATGACTGACATTGGCTCTCATGCTACTAATTATCAAAATATTTTTCAATACAGCTCCTTTAAAGAAACAATATTTTACAAGTTTATTAATAATACAAGCTATTTTTAAAAGTTGTTTATTTAAAAGAATCTACATTTTAATTAATTCCTCTTTTTACAAGCTATAATTATACTCGGTACAATAGTTAATGAAGGAGAAATTGAATTTACTCAAATCTAAGACGGATAATAGATTACAGAATCATAGCAGGAATGTAATAATAGCAATTACTGTGATTGATTCAAGTCAATTGAATGTCATTCAAAGTCAAATAATTCAATGGTATTAATTAGGCATTAAACCTAATTGAACAAGATCAACGGCTAATATCCTAATGTCATAACACCTCCGTATAATCTACATATGTATCAATCAGTTACAGCCATCTACTGCTGAACATAGGCCTACCCCATAACTCGCCACAAGGTGCGATCCTGTGCAGACCGCATCCATCGACTAATTGCGACCCTAATGAGGACATCCATCCACCTAGTCGGGAGCTGTCCCATGCTGCGCTTTCCTATACGTGGTCGCAAGTGGTCCCGGACTTTGCTGCCCCAACGGCCATCCGTTCCCCGGGCTATGTCACCCGCCCATTGCCCCAACCATGCAATCCTGTTGCATACCAGTTATTATGCGTAGATTAATGTCTATGCAACTGTAACTAATGTAACGCAGTGTAGGTAACATTAAGTACTCAGTACTACCAGTAACTCCCGGGGAGGAATAAAACGTCGATCGTCGGCGTCGCACGCGAGTTCGCCATAACATCATTATAATATTCGTAATGTTATGTAACAATATCACTGAATTTTGCTCCACCGCTACCGTTTGCGGCGGCTGCATAGTACAATACAATACAACAATACTTTATTGCACACCAACAAGAAAAATACTTTACCTATCTTTGAACTTGTTACAGTTATGTAATATTGTAAAAATTAAATTATAAGTGGCAGTAATGTAACAATGTAAAAATAAGATAATGTTTGGATATAATTGCGTTAGGTGTCTTTATTTGCATCTTGCGGTATCATAATTATTGAAGAATCTTCCGGAAGGATGTAACCATATTAAATTGTAATGTAATGGACCGGTTTTTGAGTCTTCCTCATTGTAGCTACCTGCCTGTTTACATTGTGCCCGCACCGAACAATCAATCATAACTCAATTTACCTCCAGGAAGTTTATAAAAACAAACTTGCAAATTTTCCTGTAACGTAGCTTGTATGAGACTTCCCTGAAAGGGGTCAGAGTTATATTTGAAGTACATTATTCAAAATTATAATATTTAGATTGTGATTTTACGCGAGTGGCCGTTTAATAATTGAGTTTGCTTACAATTTCCTTTTTTATGTAGTTGCTAAAAATCGCTTTGGTTATTTTAAATAATAATAAGAAAAATGGAGCTCCATCGCATATTTTAGAACATTTTGCTATGTCAGATTGTGCGGAGGACCACACGAAGAAGCTGTATACCTAATAGCACAATATTTAGTAAAAAGAGCGTTGTCAAACTCATTGCGCAGTATAAAATAATTAAATAATTGTTCATTAATAATTGTTCGGTTCATGACGCATTTGTGTAAACTGTAACCTGTTTTTCAATAAATAAAATGATTCTTTTGCAAAAAGTTTGACTCCTTCGTTTAGAGTTCCGTACCCAAAGGGTAAAAACGGGACCCTATTACTAATCCTCCGCCGTCTGTCACCAGGGTATATCTCGTTATAGTTAGTGTTGTGATACGCGGGGTATAGAGCCTTGAAGAGTATATTTATTTAAGGATTTTGGTAAATAGAAATTAGAAAAAGATGTTGACGGTTAAAATGTATATTCGAAAGTGTAACAGTAAATTTAAAATATGACATAACTATAAAAAACTTAATTATTAAAAAGTCTAGACACAACTAAGGTCTTTGGCACAACAGCCGCCCTTAATCGAAGTTGTGCCAAAAAGACTAAAACGAAATTAAGTTCCTAGTCCTAACTTAACTATACATCGCTTATGTACAATTGGCCCAAGTGGCTTTGTTAAGACATCTGCAGGCATATCACTGCTTTGCACATATTCTTTTTCCCTAATAAAATGAAATCTCGTATCTATATGTTTCGTCCTGTTGTGGTGTACAGGATTTCGAACGAGATTCATGGCACTCTGGCTATCAGAAGCTAAGTTAATTGAAGAAAACTTACCCGTTATTTCATAAATAAAGCGACGTAAGTAACAAGCTTCCTTTGTAGCAGACGCTAGTGCCATGTACTCGGCTTCCGCGGACGACAACGCAACTGTCGGTTGCTTCTTTGACTCCCAGGATACTGGACCGCCACTTAACTTAAAAGTGTATCCAGTGTATGACCTTCTGTCAATTACACAGTTCGCCCAATCTGCATCACAGTAACCTCGTAAAGGCTCTCCTGTTCTCCTATAAACCAAAGAATAGTTTAAAGTACCTTTCAGGTACTGCAGGACTCGCTTTGCAGCATTCCAGTGTTCCTTTGTAAAACACGTATTAAACTGACTTAAATAACTTGTTGCGTATGCAATATCGGGTCGTGAGTTTACCGTCAAATACATGAGGCATCCTATTAAGTTCTGATAAGGATAAGACTCACCAACTTGACCATCAGTTCGTCGTTCCATAGTCTTTTTTACTAAAGGAGTGTCCACAGTCTTGCAATCCTTCATATTACATTTTTCGAGCAAAGATAGAATATAATTCTTCTGATTTATTTTTATATACTCGGAATTGCTTTCCACTTCTAAACCTAAATAGCATTTTAATAGTCCGAGATCTTTCAGAGAAAAATATGTAGACAAATCTTTCTTGACATTGTCAAAAGTGAAATCTGATTTATAAAAGACAATTATGTCATCGACAAAAATACCCAAAATAATAAGTTCATTTCTAAAAAGTTTCGTATAAACGCAAGGCTCGGAAGGAGTTCCTGTAAAACCAATTTCTAAAAGCGTTTCGTTCAACTTTTTATACCAAGCACGGGGCGCCTGTTTAAGGCCATAAAGAGATTTCTTCAGCAAACAAACCTTGTTTTCCGTGCCCTTTTCTCTGTAACCAACAGGTTGCTCCATAAAAACCTCTTCATCCAAGTCCCCATTTAGGAACGCCGTATCCACGTCTAAGTGCCTCATTTTTAAGCCCTTTTCTGCAGCTAAGGCAAACAACGTGCGGAGGGAAGAATGACGAAGAACTGGAGCGAACGTCTCTGTATAGTCCACACCTTGGACTTGATTAAAACCTTTGACAACCAGTCTAGCCTTATATTTGATGACGTTTCCATGAGCGTCCCGTTTCTTCTTATAAACCCATTTACATGGTATAACCTTCTTGTTCGGTCTATCCACCAGGTTCCATGTATGGAGTTTCATTAACGACTTATACGAAATCAGGTGGTTTCCTACTTCTTGAGGGGTACCTCTGCTCAGGAATATATTGTTCCTCTTCCACATCGACACTATGAGGTAACTCATGGAGAGACTCGCACTCGCGATCTTCCATATCTGCTGATTCTACAGCGCTCTCCGGATTTACCTGTGAAAATGGTCCAGCCTCAGGTTCGGAATTCCCAATACAGTCGAAGAATTGAGGATCTTCGTGCTCAGTACGGAGCTCGTTTTCTTCAAAGATCAGTACGGAGTCGGACTGTGCCACAGGTTCACTCTGCCTCTGTTTCAACGTTGTAAAACTATTCTTAAAAAAGGTTGCATCTCTGGAAGTAATAACTTTTCGAGGATTAGCTGGATCCCTAAACATGTACGTATTTGGATTCTCAGAATAACCGACAAAAATCGCTTCCTTTGCCTTGACATCCAATTTCTTCCTGTGACACGAAGGCACGTGGACAAGTGCTCTGCATCCGAACACTCTCAGATGTTCAAGATCACTTTTACGACCACACCATCTGTCATATGGAATTTGTCCACCTAAAGCTCGATGAGGAGACCTGTTCTTTAGGTATACGGCAGTTTGGAAAGCATCTTCCCAGAAAGCTTTTGGCAGTGAGCTTTCAGCCAGCAACGTCCTCGCCTTCTCAGTAATGGAACGGTGAGTACGTTCTGCGACTCCAACTTGTTGAGGGCTGTATGGCGTCGTCGTTTGATGTTCGATACCTTTTGAAGCAAGATAATCGACAAACTCTTTATTAACGAACTCTTTTCCGCCATCAGTCCTAACCGCTTTAATTTTATTGTCTAATTGATTTTCAACAAATGATTGAAACAGACAGAATTTATTTTTAACTTCAGTTTTGGAAGGGACAAAATAAGCAAACACCTTTCTTGTAAAATCGTCTACAATCGTCAACATATATCTATTACCTTGAAAGGAGGTTGTAGAGATCGGTCCTAGCAAATCCATGTGGATCAACTCTAGAGGAGAAGTAGCTCTATTATGCGCTACTTTCTTGAAAGGTTTCCTTGCTTGTTTACCTTCCACGCAAGCGATGCAACTACTTTTGTCTACTTTACTAAACTTTACGCCTACCTCGTGATTCTTCAGTTGATTCATGCCTATACGACACAAATGTCCTAACCTCTTGTGCCAGAGCTTATAACTATTGTCCTGACAGCCAGAGTGCACATCTTGTGTCAAACTACTATTCGCCACATTCTCAGGAACATTAACAGTACCGTCTAAAACGTACAATCCACCACAGGGCGAGGCATGTAAAACGGAATCACCTGTAAAACGAAAAGTATTAGATTTATAAAAGTTACAACCAGTAGTATCAAAAACACAAATAAAACCCTTATCAACAGCTTTCTTTACAGAAATCAAGTTAGCTTTTAAATCTGGTACAAAAGCAACATCACTTATCTTGTTGATAACATTTTTGGGTGTGTTTAGAGAAATGTCTCCAATTCCGCAGCATTTAATTTGTTCACCGTTAGCGACAGTAACGCTACCATTATCAAGAGCCATAATATCTTGGAACCAATCACGTCGTGATGTCATATGTTTTGTACAACCTGAATCTATGTACCATTGGTCCTTGTTTGAGCTTCCAGAAGTGTTAAGAGCGGTAAATGTGTGGCGTCGTTTACTTTTACTACATTAACCTTCTCTTTATTCTTCCTTAACGGACAGTCTGGTCTTTTATGGCCAGGCACTTTACATTCATAACATATAACTTCTTTCTTCTTTGACTTAGGCATCTTCTTAGTAAGTAAAACCGAATCTCCGGGTACAGCTGCGTCCTTAACTTACCGTTCAGCAGTTTTGTCTTCACCAAGTCAGTGGTCACGTCGACATTACAATTTTCTAGTGCCATAATGAGAGGATCATATTTTGGGGTAAGTCCTCCTAAAAGTATGGCTGCAAGCGATGTGTCCTCAATAACCTTGTCTATATCCGCAAGATCCTGTGCGGTTGACATTACTGCATTAATGTACAGTTCGATGTTTTCAAAGTCCGACAAGCTAAATCTGTACAATTTTCGTTCTAAAGCTAGTCTTCTATTATATATATTCCCTTATCCTCAAAAGCTTTCTGCAAAGAATTCCATGCTTCGGCTGCAGTTTTGGCACATCTGACGTGCGTGATAGCTGCACCGTCAACTGTTAAGCAAATTTTTGCTAGCGCTTTTGCATCGTTTCGTACCTTTGTCGAAGCAGGGGTCGTGTCATCTTCCGGATAACCACATATTGTTGCCCACAGGTCTTCATGTAAAAGATAATTCCTCATTTTGAATTTCCAGGTAGGATATCCATCCTTATTTCTTATACAAAAAGATGGAATTGAAGATGAACTCGTAGGGGAATTCGACTTATTGACACTCGAGGAGTCTCCAGTTTCATGTGACATTTCGATTACTATTACTATTTTCACTCACAATTAAAACCACAACTTTTTCACAATTTTTACACAAATCCTTTTACTCTTCTGCGTCTTCGTGCTAATAACGTGTTGTGATACGCGGGGTATAGAGCCTTGAAGAGTATATTTATTTAAGGATTTTGGTAAATAGAAATTAGAAAAAGATGTTGACGGTTAAAATGTATATTCGAAAGTGTAACAGTAAATTTAAAATATGACATAACTATAAAAAACTTTATCTATCCAAATATCATAAACTCTCCATGATGCGTTCAAGAACCGCACATTATGACCAACATAAAAATAGACTGTTTTGTTAGAACAAATTTCTTATCTGTAAAAGGATATTATTGCTAAATAATAACATCGATTTCGATAGTATTATTTATTCAAATTTCGAACATCTCTGAAAAACAAAGAAATTTGATTTGACCTCTATTCTAATATCACTCGAGATGACATTTAGTTCGAAATAAATTGTCAATTAGAAATCAAATTTGACAAATGTCGCACGTAAGTAAGATCGAACGATATGATGGTTGGGGTCGACTTTAGTTTGTCTTTGAATTAAAAACAACTATGACAGCTGCCAGAAAATTTCATTACCGCCATTACCGGGTAATATTTGTCATAATGTGCGAATCCTGAATGAATCATGAAGGCTTATAATATGTGGCTAGATAAAGTAGTGTATGTAACTGTACATAATTAGGCATTAAAACACTCGTGTGATATTATTATGAAACTTGCCTTCGGCGCGTTTCATAAACCCACACTCGTGTTTAATACTCTTTATTATGTACAGTCACATAAACTACTATAATTATTAAAAAGTCTAGACACAACTAAGGTTACTATCTACAACAGTTAGATAGTAGAAAATTTCACAGATGATAATTTGCTGTTGCTGCTCTAACAACATCATTATAATATTCGTAATATTGTCGGTTGTGTCGCCACGCCTTTATGGATACTAAGTTATCTGGATACTATGGATACTAAGTTATAGGATACTAAGGTTATCTTTTTATTAAAGCTAGTGGTTATTTTCAGAGTGAATCCGGGCGGAGCGGCGTCAACGGCGCGGTGAGGTCACACCGAGAGGTCGTCACGACGAGAACACCGTTGCTGGCGGCCCATCAAGAGAGTTGTGTGTAATATTGGCTATCTGCACTACCATCGAGTGTTATATTGGTTAAACACAGTGGTATTGGTTAAAGATAGTGTTATATTGATTTAAATTTAAACGATTTTCACAAATTATTATAGCAAAACGGGTCTTTGTGTTTATTAGATACATGGAATAACGGTTACATAATCTTTGATTGTTGTTTTGTAAAATATAAAAGGTTGCAATGTAAAATGTATGTTACAAATAATGCTCATTCTACTGTATACTGATTGAGATTGCACCGAATGAGATTATGTATTGTGTTAAATTAAATTCATGCTGATTAAAAAATTAAGTTTTGTTTAATATCTGTATTCAGTGAAACTACAAAGTATTAGACATTTTACAACATCAACGATATCAAATTTGATATCATCAATGATATGTAGGCAAGAAAAAAAAAACATTAAATTTTCCAAAAAAATACTTATAGTTTATTCATTTATTAGCACAAATATAGACATTGTAACCAATCTGATATTGTAAATCGAACGACAAAAGAACATTTATACGAAATTAAAAACATGAAAAGTCAAAAAATAACACGAGTATAAAAGTTTGGATTTACAGTTAATAAATATACTCAATTTTGAAGTTGGATACTTATTTCAACAGCATAAATAAATAGTTTTATTTTGTATGTCTACAATATTAGGAATTTCAATCAAATAAATCTCCGATTCTATGAAATATGTTATTGTAATATCATAAATACGTTATTGACTTTAAGTGTTTACTAGCCAATTTGTATATTACATTTATTTATTAGTAAAATGACACGGAAAACTAAGTCAAATTAATTATGTATTTAGAGAAATATTATCAAAAACATTATAATATTTGTGTTCTGTTTATATGAGTAGTTATCTTTTAAGGCAATGACTGATATGAACTCAAATTGTAAATATTATAGAAGGAAAATGTAGGGAATATTGAAGAATCTTCGTATTATCACTTGTTTACTAAGAGGGAACAAGTGAGGGAAGGCTCTAAGCTAATATAGTTTATCTCTTAGTGAAGAATAAGTCAATGATGTACTAATAAAATCATTAATGACAAACGTCACAATTTTTATTTTTATTGCACTCATTACTAAATCAATGAACGTATTCTACTGTACAAAATTTACTGTAAGCGAAAGTTAAATGTAAATATAGATTAACGAACACGAGTTATTTCAGTTGTGTTTCAATATTAACCAGTCTGATATTGTAAAACGAACGACAAAAGAACATTGAATTATTTTATTTCAAGTAGGAAACTTAATAATAAAATATGATATTGAAATGTACACGTTCATATATATTGCACGGACTGGTTGTATGAAAAATGAATTCAAATTGCTCATAATAATAGTAACAATAAAATTTAATTTATGCACGTACGAAATGAATTGTTGAATCCAATTGCTACTTCATTGATGCGAATTATGATGAAGCGAGGAACATTTTTTATTAAATGTGATTTAAAAAATGTTAAAAGTATAAAATATTGGTTTTATTTATTGTTCACCCATTTCCTTTATCGTCGTGTTTGGCAGTCGGTGATTGAATAAATGTGACAGCTAATTGAAAAATCTGTTGCTCAAAAAATAACGTATGTTAACACTTAACAGTTTCATATTATTTTTTAAACGTTGTTAAATTGATCATGTCCGTTTTATTACGAGGAATAGGTACATATGTTGATGTTTTACATTAGATTGAAACATTTAACTCGGTATAATATTTTTAAAAATGTCTACTCGAGCAACGGGAATATTAGCGGAGAGAAGTCCACTGTTGGGAAAAAGCCACCAAGATTTTTCACAACGATTGGTTGCAATTAAATGTTTTCCGCCCCATATCTCCCCGTTTTGAAAAATATCTAAAAACAGAATCAATAATAATATTCTATATTATATTTATGGAACCTTATCACAAAATTGCATGAGAATCGGTTGAGAACAGCAGAAAAGCAACTGGACATCCAAATATCCGGACATACCTAAGAAATTTGGGCCAAACTGGAACATTTCATTCATGATCATTATTTGGGCGTTGCGTTAGGTACCGGGTGATTCTTGAAAGTCTAAATTTACAGCGTCCAGAAGGATAAAGTACCCGCACAATTGAAATAATTGCCCATAGTATTTTTTATATATTACATTAGGACCTAATCTAACTGGAGCACGAATTATTTTTTGTTTAGGTTATGTATAATTAACTGTAAAAAAATATTAAACACATAATTCGCCATTTTTTGAACAAACTACCCCAAAAAGTACATGTTGTGAATTGAAATAAAGTATATAATTGAGTTAAATTATTAGAATATAAGTTATTTATTTAGAAGAAAAAATATGGTGCTGTGTGTATCGTAATTTAAAAAAAATCTATGTTAAAGGTTTGTCCAGGGCTAAGCTATGATTCCTCTGGTGCCTCATTCAACACGGCGCACATCCCTACTTAAACGTCATCTGACCAGTTGCAATGGCCGGGCTTGGCAAACGTCAGTAACGCTTCCAGATATGCGGGGAATGGTCGCGACTAGTTGCTAGAATTCTTAGCTATGAAGGCTAATATATGATTCACTTGGCTTTGGTTCACTATGATTTTGATTCCCTTGAATTTTTATATAAAATTTTATATCTGCAATAGGTACATAGTGTTTAGTAAAAAGAATACTACATGAATGCCTGCATGTGTTGACTTAATAGTTGTTCTTATAATAATTTTAGTTTCAGCAGAATCGACAAGAAACATACTTTTTTCTTATTCCTCTGGTTCTAATTTCGAACAAGGGAATCACAGTTTTCTTGCGTTTTCATGAAAAGAAAATAAATTTCCCTTTAATTCGCGTTGCAGATGACTGAATCATTGATTTAGAATTTTATTCCATTTAGGTACAGCAGGTCTCAAATAATTTTGAGCTGAATTCAAGAGAAGATGCTTATTCCCAGCAATTTTTATACTACGACGGTGGTTCGATTATTAAGAAAATTGCCAATTAATGCGAACAAAACACTGTGAATTTTTGTATCCTTACACTTTGTAAAACTTTTTATTTATTTAAGAAAAACTGATCTGAATATTATTCCCCTGTACTTCTTTTTATGATTCCTTTGGCGTTTTTCTTATTCCCATGTCATATTTTCTTATTCCCCTGGCGGCGAAAACATAAAGTGGTATATTTCTGTATCAAATTGACCAAAAGTGGTGCCTATTTGATAAATCTGCGTAAAATTAAATACAATTTCATATTTTCTAGCAAATAGGTAAAAAAATATAAAAATAAATATCGCCAAGGGAATCACATGAAGAATTAGATTCTCAAGAATGACCCCATCGTTGTTGTTCGAAATACGTATGATGCGTTGGATTATCTTAGAGTTCTAGGATTTTAACCAGACAGCTCAAGATCCACAAAATTCTACAAACACTTCACCAGAAATGTGTCCACGAAAGTAACGTGGTTGAAACGCTCGAGTAATAAGCCCAACTTGACACTATTTCGAGCACCACAACATTCAGATCTTCAGTTAAATATTCTAATTCGCCGAGAGTTAGTTAATCAAATATCTAGACTCAAGATCTTTGAGTGCCTAAGCTTGAGAGCGTCTTAGATCTCTCGGCAAGGTGAGACATTCGGCGTTTCATATTAAACGTAGGTAATATTTGGAGGAGGCATAAATTGAACAACGCTGAACAATTATGAGAGGTGGATTTGATAAATTGGTGCTTGCTGGTGTGTGGGTTATTCACGTCACCCTTTGCCGCCCTAGGGCAGAAAATCTCACTTCCTGGTCATAGCAACACGTATAACTTAAAAAACACCACGGGCGGTAATTTGCAAAGCCCCAGATTGCATATTTATGTACCTACATAAATAAGATTTTCCCATAATATATATTTTTTACTTATCATTTGATGGCACGAAACCGGAAACCGTTTTCATGTCCTGTGAATACCTTTGATGTAACAATATTAAGAGGCTTTATTCCTTTTATAATTAATTTATTTTATATTATGACAAATATATTTTGAAGTGAATAATAGTTTTCTCTGAGCTCCTACTATCTAGAACCCAGGGAAAAGTACTATTCCTACATAGCTATTTTATGCTTTCATTGCGTGCAGTCGAAAATAAGTAAAAAGAAAAACTGTTTTCCGTTTAAATCCCAGTAGTTATTGAAACAAAAATTATTAATGAAAAACTCAAACTGTAGGTTTCAAATATATACCAATAAATTGCAATAGCCCTGTTCTAAGTGGTAAAATTGATAATATGTTACGAAACATGTTTGATCATAGAGAAAAATGTCTAACACAATCAGCAATTGAACGGATAAGGAGCCTCAAGTTATGGTGTATGCAATTCTCGTTATGCATTGCAAGATGTATTAAAGTAAGTACCTATGTTTTCTTGCTTGCTTACTTTGCAATCTTGTTTACTGGTACTGAAACAAACTTATTTATTCAGGCTGACAAATGGGGACGCCGTTTTCATGATAAATAAATGTTGACGCGGTTGGCGCAGTGCTAGGTGCTGTCTGTTGAGCCCTGGGTTCGAGTCCCGGCAAGGGATAATATTTGTGATTTGTGTGATCTCGAAAAATTGACGCTTTTTAGGATTCCGTACCCAACGGGTAAAAACGGAACCCTATTATAAACTACGACTGCACTGTCTGTCTGTCTGCCACCAGGCTGTATCTCATGAACCGTGGTAGCTAGACGATTAATGGTGTGTTTTTATTGCCGCTATAACATCAAAAGAATACCTATTAAAGACAGAATACAATAAAATATTTAAGGCTCTCAACTCTCATACAACAAACGTGATCAGCGCCATACAACCCAGGTGCAAACTTAACTTAATCCGGCCAGTTATTTTATTTGATAGTACGGAACCCATTCTGCGCGAGTACGACTCGCACTTGGCCGGTTTTAAATATATTTACTGCCCACGAGAACACTACATTTTTCGGGATAAAAAGTTGCCTATGTGTTAATCCAGTGTCAGCTACATACTAAAATAAAATTTATCGAAATTGGTCCAGCGGTTTCAGCGTGAAGAAGTAACAAATATAAACATAAACACGCTAACAAACTTTCACCTTTATAATAATTATTAGTGTGGTTTTTTTTTGTAGTTAGTAACAGTGCCGTGGTTGCATAGTTGTCTTGTCTACCGTCTACTACGTCGGTGGTTTGGATGAGAACAATGTCGCCGTTGGCAATTCGATTACGACAGCCATTGAGAGCGGTGACGTATTGTCCATGACGGTTAAGTCGTAAATAAAATCTCAAATTTGTTGCTTTACTGACATTTTATTGTATCAGCTTTATGTCGATCATGGGTAAAATCGTCCAAATACACCCATGTTTGTGTAGCGCATTGCGGTTGAAGTTAAAAGTAGACTCCAATACGATGTTTTAGCCCAGATAGAAAAGAAAGAATAAGATACATTTATTCAACGTAAAACACAGTTACATGGAAAGATAACTAACATAAACAATTATCGTTGAATAGGACCCCACAGCGTGATGCCACAACAAGCCGCGGCTCTGGATTTTAGTGGTAACCTGCTCACACATAGCTCACATAAAATTATTTTTCATAATTGTAACAAATAACTTTTCAGGATTGTTATAATACAAACCTAACCTAACCTTACCTAAGCTAATAGGTTTTACTCTTAAAACTCTTGTAATAATTTCAGAGTTATGGCTAACGATTCTATGACAACTAATACGTTATGACAATCAATTAGTATGTGAAAAAATGCGCACTACTGACAACTACTTAGATGTTAAAAATACACACGAAAACGAGAACAAACAGGAGCACAACAAAGTAGATAAAAAGTTTAAATAAGTGATAACAAAAATACAATTTCACAGCCAAATATGAATACAACAAACCAACAACCAATATGTAAGATCTCATGGCGATATTTTGTACTTTAGTAATATGCCGCATTCAACCATATACCGAACACCTCATGCACTGCTTAGTGACCTGTCGTCGATATGTAAGTATGATGTTGTGAATTTCTCTCTTAACTTATAATTTTCAGTAAGCTCTGTCCATGAACGCTCTCGATTAAGATTCGCGAATAAAACATGTTCAAAAAATTACAAAAGCATGTCCAATAATACCTAAAACTTTCAACTAGGTATCAATCATAAAGTTGTTTAATTTTATATTATTTATATACAGGGTGCATGATCAATCCAAATGGGTCAGTAGGGGGAAAACCAAAACAATAAGAGGTAGGGAAATCTGTTCTTAGGGGCCATGGCATCGATTTTATATTTAATAGAAACTGCATTCAATTTTTTTTAATAACCTCATAGGTATGTCGTATTGTAACATTCTTCACAGCGGTTTTGACCGGGAATGTATGAAATTATGTATAAGATTAAAAAATAATGCAGTTTTTATTCAATCTAAAATCGACGCCATGGTTCCTCAGAACAGATTTCCTTATCTTTTATAGTCTGTGACTTCTCCATACTGACCCATTTCGATTGATCACCCGGTATAAAGAAAAATACCTATAATATTTGTCTTGCTGGAAAAAAGAGTTTAAGGTGAATTAAGGTTCTTTCATTCATGATATTTTTGGTGTTCTGCCTTTTTGCCGAATGTATTCTTGTCGAATGTTTCATGAACGCAAGACATCGAGCTGTAAAAAAACTAAACCGCGTAATCTTAACACCCATAAATACTTAACAGAATAATCCAGGAACGGCAGGCAATAAAAAGAGACTTAACAGTTCAGAACAGACCCTCAGATTAACATAATTGCGGGCAAACCATAGGAATCATTGACGTAACTAGGTCTGATCAATC
The DNA here is from genome assembly GCA_932273695.1 of Apotomis betuletana. Taxonomy (NCBI): domain Eukaryota; kingdom Metazoa; phylum Arthropoda; class Insecta; order Lepidoptera; family Tortricidae; genus Apotomis; species Apotomis betuletana. The sequence continues at coordinate 22,828,906 of OW026303.1, read as the reverse complement.
GACAGAAACGATTTGGATTGATAGACGACTTGGGCAGTGAATGGCTACGAGATAAATAGGCGGGCAGGCCGAGCATTGAATACGTAACAAATGGTTGTAACGCCTCGGCGGAGCACAGTGGAGATCTCACAGTGGGGAAGCTTTGCGGTAGAATCGCAAGATGAGGTCGATCGAAACAATGGACATTTTTCTGTAAACTGCTGAATAGAAAGAACAATAACTGAAGATTGCGCATTTTACGTACTTAACATATTTGAATTATAACAAAACTTTTAGAACACTATCTCAGGCTAGGTTCATACATAGATGTTTATACCCGACTACAGAGAAGTTAGGATCTTTTCTTTTCAGAATTGTGGATTTCAAACGTTTAATTAACCTAACTACGTCCAGCGCGAGCAGGCTGTGCACCTCTGACGCAAAAGTTTTGCGCGTCAATGTACCTACATCAAATCAACGGCACAATGCTGGACATCGATTATTTGTCTTTCTTATTTGTGGCTTGTAGACAGGTTCTAGAATCTTCTGATGTCCTATTATAACCTATGCACTAGTTCCGTGTACCACCCACTGGCTCTAGTAGACTGTACGCTGTGACGCGAAACAATCGTTTTGAGCGTCAACTTTCATCAACGGGCAAACGGCCAGAAAAATTTCTTCTTTTTTATTTATATCCTGTAGACAGGTTCTAGAATATTTTAGTGCCCTACATAACTCTGGCCCGAGAAAACTCTGTGCCTGTGATGCATCTACTGCAGTGACAGAACATGTAGCAGCTACTTTGCTTGCCTCGTGACATAGTATCATCCGTGTTTCCCAGTATTGGAAGAGAACAGACAGACAATTCGCGACGCGTGACACCTCTGGCACAACTGTGACCCGCGAATCTGACACTCTTGCGACAAAAAGTGTCATAGTTGTGCTAGACGTGCTGATTTATAATACCGAACCTACTGACCCTAGTCGACTGTGCATTTGTGACGCGGGACAAACGTTTTGCGCGTCAACCTGCATCAACGGCACAATGCCGGCCATCGAGCTTTCTTCTCCCTTATTTATGGCCTGAATATTTCTTCGCACCGGATTAAAACTTATGTATGATTTATTACGTGAGTCGGCGATTTTTTTAACTTCACTTAATTTATGGCGTTGAGTTGCGATTCATAAAATGTTTGTTAAGACTTTCACTTAATCAGTTACTTTGGGTTTCTTGTATTACAATTTGGCAACGTTACTTTTTTTCATTGTAAAGAAGTTGTTTTCATATTTGATCGATTACAAAATTTATAAAACCCTAGTGATGGTTGCTATCTATTGTTAGTTTTTTAGTCGCCTGAAATGACCGTGGCTATATTTTCCTTCACATTTTATGAACCTTTTTTTGGTAATGGTCTTCTTCTAACTTTTCTAATCTTCCGTTGAATTTGCTTTACAGAATTGAACGCCAGTGTAAAGTAAAGTGTATATTCATAAAGTATGACTTATAAAATAGTTACATACCTCGAATAGACCCACACCGCTAAAGTCGTGACAAGATCTTAGAATCATGTAATAAAAAACAAATAATTTAGCCTTGTTCTGCTATTGTAATAATTATGTTTGAATCTTATGTTAGTTCTCAATTCAGAAATTATAAAGAAGAAAACTAAAATTAATGTTGAGTATAAAAGTTATGTCGTCGTAAAAGCATAATTTTCCTACCATAAACCTGGAACAATCTGAAGCATAATAGGTAAATATATAGAAATATTCAGACATATACACTCCTTTTTTAATATAATAAATACTACAGTAAGGGCTGTCTATCTGCCTGTCTGTCTCATCCTGTCAAATGTTGCAGTGTCCTACAGGGTTTCATAGCGGAAACAATGTATAATGTACCAACTGTAAATGTACCTATGAAAGCAATAAATAAAGTGATAAACTGAGCTTCAATGGCGGAACAGATTTAGATGTAATTTGGTATGGAGACAATCTAAGAACCGGAGAAGGACTAAGGTTAGTACAGTCCCTCAGCTCTTAGACTGAGATTCGGGTTTGGGTAAAAACTGAGAAGTTCATATCTAGATCTCGTAAGAGCGAGCGAGACGGATATAAAACTCAGATCACATTCTGTCAGCTCTCTATAATTATATGGGGTGAATAAGAGATTGGAATTTACTATAGAATTCTGATTACTTGTGGATTTAAGTAAATATTAACATAATGCGTAATTGAATGTTTGCATATACATGTAGATACGCTTAATAATTATGGCAAATTGGCAATTAACTAATTCTACGCAGACAAAGACGCGGGCAGAAGCCAGTTCACCTATTAAGGTGGGTCGTAAGGTTTCTTCAATCGTTTCCCCTTAAATAGCGTGCAGTAATGAAATTACTGAACAAAAACGAAACCTAACCTAAGTCATAATCATGATATGGATTAAATAGCTTTTAGTTTGGAGTGAAACTTAAATTTGTTTTAACGACTGTGTGGGCTAACATAAAATTTATTTACGATAACACAAAGTTTATGTAATTATACTTGGCAATATACAAAATTACGTACAAAGCAATTTTGTTTTATTGACAATTTAGTGATGACTCGAGTCTACTTACAAGTATGGCATACCTACATGCGACCTAAGGGACGCTATTAATGCAAATTAATTGGTAAGTAATAACTTCTTTACTTAATTTTTTGCAAAAGCATTTTAACTATCGAAAATAATTAAAGCAAAACAGAAAACCGTATAGTCGGGTTACTTTAGTTTTAGGGGGTAACATTGTCCACCCATTTAAATAAAAGAAACGCTTAAAAACAGCACCAGCGGACCACAAAAGTAGTTTCGTCACAAAATGGTTCACCTACTAATTGAATTAAATTAGTTTTAATTGTTGAGTAATGTTACCCCCTAGGGTTAAAGTAACCCAATTTTACAGAATCTAGAGTACTATCTAAGGGTGCGTCTTCTATGACGCACAGCTGGGCGGAGCGGAGACAAAGAAAATACTCAACCGAGCTTCGCGACAGTGGAAGCGTAACCTTAAACAGATAGGTACTCTACACGTATGCAGTCATGTCCATGGGAAAACCCGTAAGGGTACTAATGGGTGTGCCTCATCTAACAGTCGGCAACACGCATGCGAGTCCCTTGGAGTCACAAGCGTCCATAGGCTGCGGTGAACCACCTACCAACAGATGGGACGTACGCTTATTTGTCATTACCATGGTATACAAAAAATTGTGTTTCTGTCGATGTTACTCTGAATACAACGAACGTATAAAAATGATCTTCTTCTTCGTCGGTTTCACTCTTGGTAGAGTGGTCCTAGTCATAATTTCAGATTTGCCATCAACATCTGAAATTCACCCCACGCCGCTATTCTTCCCTGATAGCCGCCTTCCTCGTGCATTCGTGTAGTAACAATGAGCCATTTATTGCAGCTTCCTCATACTCATAGGCGATCTTCTTCATAACATGGTACCCTCCAACCTTTCTCTGGACTACAAGTCGCTCAATAACCACCACACAAAGACCATAGGATATGTAGTTACGGCATTTATACACTTAATCCAACGCCACGTATTTTTCTTAGACAGTATCAATGTATTCAATTATAGGTCACTTTCTCATAATCCCAATAATCACACCTGATCTATTTTATAAAAGCAAAAGTTTTAAATGTGTTTATATGTGTTACTTCTTCACGCTCAAACGGCTGAACAAATTTTAATGAAATTCGGTATGGAGGTAACCTGACACCCTGGATTCACATACTTCTTATGTGATAGACCCCATATCACCGGGGGCGCAACTAGTGATGTTATATACAAGCGAAAGTTTGTGTGTGTATGTTTGCCCCTTCTTCACATTGATACGGGTGGACGGATTCACATGAAATTTAGAACCCTACTTAACCCCATCAGGATACCCTAACTTAACTCATAGGCAACTTATTTTCTATTCTCTGAAAAATCGTTGCCGTATAGTGTATAGGATTGCAAAGCCGCAGGCAAAAGCTAGTGGCTACAATACATCCAATTTCAAAAACACATTTAGAATGAATATCAGATTCAAAAGTAATGAAAATAAACCAGAGACACTACAGAACGTGCACTCTTTTAATGCTGCAGTAAGTTGAAGTGTCGTTTAAGCAACCTTGCGCACCGGCTGTAGTTTTAATAGAAATAAGTACAATATATAAATTTTATATATTTTGAAATCAATAACACAATACATTTGTGGTATAATTTAATTAATACTGTGCGGTGAACTTCATTCTTGTTTTTTTTTGTTAGTCCGGTTAACATTTTTGTAATCAATCTAATGGTGCTTTAACAACTCCATTTGACCACAGCAAAAATAAATCATTATGTACACCCTTTTTTAACAATTACTAGTCAAGCTCAGTTACAAAGACAGGCGCATTATCTGAGTTGATTAACCATTTCGGCATAAAGCCTTCAATAAAACCGAAGTCTACACAAAATTACGTTATGGTCCTCCTGTATGCCCTCTTTACTGTTAATTTTATCCTCAAGAACGTTCCATGCAATCCCAAGGGACATCTAGCGTTCTTTCGACCGAGAAATAGTTCTTTAGCCCGCGATGCTTATAAGACAGCTTTAATGCCGCCCTCGTGGCCAGGTAAGGCGAGATTTTATGAAGACTTACTCAAATCCAACGTTGCGAGGACTTTTAAGGCGAGACACTATCAGATTTTTTTCTGTTTGCGTTCATACGGAACATAGTTACCCAATTGACCGCTATGCTGCATCTCGCTATCGTTAAGTTTGCCTCAGTTCTATAAGTTGTCAAATGGATTTTCAATATAGATGGCACCCTTTTTGAATAGTAGTATAGGATCATATTTGCCAAAGTGGAATAAATGAGTATTAAAATTTCACATTTTAGCCTTTGATTTGGAAAATGTACACCAGGATGTGCAAACTCTGGCCATCTTTTTATATATATTTTTTTGTCGAACGATAATTGTTTTCTCTATTCAACCTTCACGTGACTTAAACTATGGACCTTCGTTTTTTTTGTCAAATAAAGGGTTACGGAGACCAAAATATTATACCTACTTAAGCATATTCGATCAACTTCCATTTCAGACTACCTCACACCTGCGTGTGTTCTATATTTTAGGATGTCTTTTTTAAATATAGGGTATAATAATTATGATGATTATTGTTTGTTTAGTTTAAATAATGTAATAGCAACACTGGTATTTGGCGCCAATCCCTCTCTTTTGTACTGGGGATGGGCGACAAAAACCAAGTGCCAAGACGGACGAGGGCAATTATTTGTCGTAGTAATAAGAGATGTCGTAGTTATTGTGATTATTTGTAACTTGAAACTATGAGAAAATAAAAGTGTGCTTTTCTTCAATACGGAGTTTTTATGACGTATTTGCAGCAAAACGCAGTGGCTATAAAGGCCCAGCCACGACTTTGCACGGCCAGCGGCAGCGGTGAGCGGCGAGCGAAAAAAAACATACCGATGCAGCGAAGCATGCCTCGAATCCCCGCGCGCGGTGCAATTTTTGCCGAGCGAATCGCGGGCGAGGTTTGAAGAAATGTATCGGCTACTATAATAGATGCCACGACTTCAGAGCGGCGCGTGCGGTGGTTCGCGCTGTGTACGTGGCGTGGTTGCCGCCACGCATGCCGAGCGCTGTGACACTTGCCGCCGCTAAGACCGAAGTCTTGGCTGGGCCGTTAACTGAGATTGTTTCTTGGTAGTTTTTAGGACGGGAAACTTGCTTAACGCGGGACAAGGGGCGCAAACTCTTAGCCAAAGACCAAGATTCATCTTGGATCACTGAGCAACTGTACAGCCTACTTTTCGCGGCTAGCCACTACCCGTCGATGAATCATTAGAATCGTTGAATTAAATGTAACCCCATGTTATAAAATATTCGAACAATTTTGCACAGGCATCATAATTTTATCACTGATCTAAAGAAATATCAGTTAGAAACATTTCAAGCCATACTATCAAGTCACCTCAAAACCATTACTGTAATATCTTCCTTGGCATTTATCGATAATGTCTTAATACATAACCTTCTTTATTATTGCGCCGTGCAAGCCACCGTTTACGACGTCATTTATAACTTTTAATACGATATTGCCTTTAATATTTTAGCGTCAGTTTTAGTGTTTGTGGCATTTACGGTGCAGACAATTACTATCGTAATTTAAAAATGCACCTTGATAGATAACCATCAAGAAGCTTATAGCTCGCTGGAGATTGCGAGAGAAGATAACCGTTGATGACAAAAATTCGACCACGAATTATTATTGATGTTTATTTAACACGCTTTTATTAGGTTCAGTTGTAACTATGTTTGTTAGTTAGTACGTGTTTGTAACAAACAATGTAATCAAATCTTGGAAGTCAATTTTAACCTATTTTTAATTGTCGTATCGAAATGAATGAAGTTTGCATGCTGTGTTTGCATGCATGCATGCAATTGTTCAAGTAACAATTTAATAATCTGGTATCAGATGATTGAGACGGAAGGTGGCCGTAGGAACTCCTAAGCAGCATAAGAGTTAACCTTGTGTTTGTTGCGCATTTTATTGGATTTGATAACCAATTAACTTTTCTGTAAGAAAGTAGGTACACTGCAGTGGGCAATAAAACTTATTATAAAACTAGAAGATGCCGTGCAACTTCGTACGCGTATTTTTGTATACTGTAGTCGGGTTAAAAGTATCCTATAACCATGTTTGGATGTCCAGCTATCCATGTACAACGCAACTGGTTCAAATTTGTACAGCCGTTTCGCCGTGATGCGAGGACAAAGAAAATTATGCCCAACAAATGATGCCGGACTGACATGACGCCGCGCGCATACAAAACATAACACAATCCTGCATCATGCAGATTTTTCTGAAATTATGAAAACTGTTTCTCAATACAAATATAGAATTTTATTTTATAATAGTAAAGATGATGTAGTGGTAGGGTCTTTGTTCTGTGGTAGTGGCGAGATCTCCGATACGAGTACATGCCAATTAGAATTAGAATCCAACACACGTCAAATTCATCCCGATGTTTTCTGATCTCAGTGCACGTATTTATTTAAATAGCACGACATACAATCAATGCAGAAACCCTTAAAAGCCTTAATGGGCTCCATTACTAGCAGCGCTTAAACTTGACTTATCGAAGGGCAGAACCTTAAAAAAGCAGTGAAATAGCTGTTGCGTATCCCGAAATCATTACTGTTGAGTTTTATGCACAACACTAAAATGGCAAGAGAGACAATGGGAGGGAAAGGCCACTCCACGAAGTTAGGGCCGATGTAAAATTTTATCAGGGTGAGGTTGCATTGTCAATAAATAGATTACGGCCCGGGATTAACGTCCTTAGGGCCGTAGTCACGGTGTAAAGGTTAACGTTGCTTCGGTAGGATCAATTTCATTGATAAATGAATGTTAGGCACATGTCTGAAAATAATTTAGACGCTTTATTATCATACAGTTGAAATTATTAAAAGTCTCAATTACCTACTTTGAAACCGAGCGCTTATACTTACTCCGCCCTCCTGTGATTTAGTTATAGTACCATATCTACTCATTACCAGGTATATTAAAAATTTTAAATACTAAATCGACTATGTGCAACGGCAGACTTATCATTGTTGCGCTTATCATGGGATAAATAAGTGACAAAGCATCTGTCACTCACACTCGCACTTTGTCAAAACGTGACGGATATTTTCCCACTTAGTTATCACGTGATAAAAGCAACCATCATAAGCCTGCTGATGAACTTACAGATGTAGGTACCATGGGCTGCACAAATGCATGGCCCATTTATGAATAAATTCATTCATACATGGACCATGTAATACTGCTTATTGTACATTACATTCAAGTCCCAGTCCCTTGTTTACTCGCATCCTGAAAAAGAATAACTCAAACCTAAATATTTCATGTAATTTTCCGTCGTTTTTTTCATCCGTATTCAAAACAAATTCGAGTTTCCCCATAACATATTGATTATAATAACGATACCTCAAAATTTATGTTACTTCTTAGCTACATTTTTGGTGTAAACGCTCACAACTTTTCACATCTTTCCTACATATCCTCGCACTACCTTTTCTCGCAAAACATAAGGCTGTCATCACTAAATTCTTTGCGAAGAAATAATCAAGAATATAATTATATACAGTCCCTTGTCCACGCGCTTTTAGTGTATTTTGTCTGGGGAATAAATACGCCTAGAACGAGAGTCTTCATACCACAGATTTGTGAAAGATAGCGTGTGCGTGTCTACAGAGTTTTTTTTATTTTTATTTTGCATTGTGACATTGACGTTGTGACAGACGCGCCAACAGACGAAACAGCCTGTGGCTAACCAAAACTGGCTTCACTTTCAAGCGCAGATTAGGTTTCTTCTCTTTAGAAACTGTAATAGAGAGCTCTTTAGAGCTCTTAAGAGCTTAGAATAAATACGCCTAGAAACCTAATCTGTGCGTTTGAAAGTGTCAAGAGCTCTTAAGAGTGATCTCTATGAATAAATAAATAATTATCATTTAGTTCCACCGACTGGGATCATAGTGCTTACAAATTTATGTGTTAGTAAGGTTATTTAGAGTAAGGTATAGGTATACATACGTATTTCTTCTGTGTTGTTATTTTGTTTAAGTTTTTACTGTTACTTTCTTTTGCCTGTTTCTTGTCTTCGAATAAAATCCTGTTAATAACAGACTGAAATTATTTTTCTTATCTTATGGTTAGTGAACATTATTATTATACAAGTTTGCTTCTAAATACATTCGCACAGTACTTACAAAGGCTTGATTGTCAGTACATGAACCATATGGCAGTGGTTAAAATACTGACAATCAAACCTTTCGGCAAATGTCCTCAGGATGCCGTTAGCGCTAGCCCGCACCCCGCGCCAGCTCATAGATTCCTTGTAGTTTCTTTCTATTTTCATTCCTTTCCATCCCATTCCATTCTAAGCTCGCACCTCACTTAATAGCTACGTAGCTATAGTAGAAAGACACGTTACGCTACAACACTGCTGTGCTCGCGTCAGCTACTTCTCGACGGGCCTTCACTCACTTTGAACGCTAGTGAGTAATTACCCTCCGTGTCCGCCTCCTTCCTGCTTGTGTGTTTCCTGAGACATCTCTTTGCACCGCGGCCCGCGGGCCGAAAAGGCGTAAAAAGACTAAAACTCACGCCTTTCCTAAGTGCAGTAGAATTTTTATGTAATTGAGGACCACGCGAAATTTTGCTGAGGAGTGTGAATAACTCTCTTGGTTTTTGAGGTTTCATGCGGTTTTTAAATCCCGAAGCTTATATTGAAATTTGAATATGTAGTAAACCTATTTTATGTCATGTTTTAAAGCAAAACTGTGTTTGATTTTACTTAAAGTTTTTTCTTAATGATAGAATAATAATAATGGTGAGATTTCGGTATTAATGAGTACCTACCCGATTTTAGGTCACCATTTCGCGGATTATATATGGTGCTAACCTATTAGATGCCAATACTTTCAGAGCTGATAATAATCGCCTTTGGGAGTATACTTAGGTATAAATCATTTAAATATGTTCATGTGATTTTTTAGAGGAACCTAGGGAAATAACTTTGATACGTTAGGTACAGACACCATTTTAATGAGTTGCTTATTATAATTAGCAATTAAAATCTAAATTCCTGTGTGAGAGAAATTATGATGACGACGCGGTTGGCGCAGTGGTTAAGCAACTGCCTACTGAGCCGACGGTCCCGGGTTCGAATCCCGGCAAGGGCAAATATTTGTGTGATGAACACGAATATTTGTGCCTGGGTCATGGATGATCTATGTATTTAAGTATTTATTTATCTAAAATATAAGTATGTATATCGTCGCCTAGTACCCATAACACAAGCCTTCTTGAGCTTAATTTAATAGTAATAATAATAAATTTATTTCACAAAACACAAGAAAAGGTACAATGACATATCTTGCAGGCCCCGAACTAGGCTGGGCCTGTATCTCGGGGCCTAGGGCCTGTATCTCGGGGCCTGTATTTGGGACTAGGTTGATTTGTGTGAGGTTGTCTGATATTTATTTATTGGTAAATCAAGTCTTAACATCGAATATCATATACCTGATTAAAAACCGAAATCTCAATTAACGAGAAGCCTTATAGGATCCAAAATTAACCTGTCCTGAATCCTTATCAAGCGTCGGTTAATTTCCTCGTAATTAAATGGGAACCACTATTTCCCGATCGCTAGTTATATAGTGGTTACGTAGAGGGAGCAAACTTCTTAATTACCTATAGCCCGCCAGCGTGTGATGGACGTAATGTGGGCGTAATTCTAGTCGGCGGACGGCGGTGCGAATGATGACGCGGGGATTTTTGCTGAGCCTCTAAAAATAAAAACCAGTCAAGTGCGAGTCGTACTTGCGCACCGAGGGCTCCGTACAAACACTTTCCATCCTTAAGTGGGTAAGTTAAGTTTGCACCTGGTATGTATAGCGCTTCATACAAATGAGGTGCAAAGTAAACGCAGCCAATCCCGTTTGTTGTATGGGAGCCCCCCTTAAATATTTTTATTTTTTATTTTTAGTATTTGTTGTTATAGCGGCAATAGAAATACATTATCTGTGAAAATTTCAACTGTCTAGCTATCACCGTTCTTGAGATACAGCCTGGTGACAGACGGACAGACGGACGGACGGACAGCGAAGTCTCAGTAATAGGGTCTCGTTTTTGACCTTTGGGTGCGGAACCCTAACAAATACAAAATTATTTATTGTTTGAATGTGAGTGCTTATAAATGGTGGTAGGGTTAGTATTTGGTTACATCACAATCAGCCAGAATTTGGCGTACAATACTTTGACTCTCAATATGCATATCATTAAAACCAATGGAAAATAATCAAGTTATAGAAAATAGCAATGTCGGACTTAAAATAGGTAAGTATTAAAAATAATAAAAATATAAAAATAATAAATTGATGTCATGCATACAGTAAATAGCCAATTACAATCCATACTATACTATATACTATATATCCATACTTCCATACTAATATTATAAATGCGAAAGTGTGTCTGTCTGTCTGTAACCTCTTCACGCTTAAACCGCTGAATCGATTTTGATGAAATTTGGCATAGAGATAGTTTAAGATCCGAGGAAGGACATAGGATACTTTTCATTCTGGAAATTATACCTAAAAAGATTCAAAAGTGAGTGAACATTTTTGTTGGGGTGCGGTAACCCTGTAGGAAATGTAATTATTAGACCAAAAGCACAATCGCTCTTACATTTGCTTAGGCGCTTTTAATAATCCCTTTTATCAAGTTCCACGCGTACGTAGTCGCGGGAAAAAGCTAGTAATTAATAATTCTAAAATGTCTAGGCGATACCAAAATAAACAACATGTAAAACAATGATAATAACAATTATAATAAAATTGAATTTAGGGTGCGTCGTGCGTTTTCACTGAAGCGGAGCAGAGCGGAGCAGAGCGGAGACGTGCGGAGCAGAGCTGAGCAGAGCGGAGCAGATCGGAGCAGATCGGAGCAGAGCGGAGCAGAGCTGAGCAGAGCGGAGCAGAGCGGAGCAGGGCGGAGCAGAGCGGAGCAGAGCGGAACAGAGCGGAGCAGAGCTGAGCAGAGCGGAGCAGAGCTGAGCAGAGTGGAGCAGAGCGGAGCAGAGCGGAGACGTGCAGAATCGACCAATCTCAAAAGTGAAGCGGAGCTGAGATACAAATTTCAACTCAGGTGATTGTTCTATTGTACTATAGAGAACCCAGATGCCTTCAGGATAGCGGGATAACATTAAAATACGTGCTTACTACATTGATGTATTCAAGACTGAGGGCCGCATTTTGACACAAGTCAAACCAATGTTTATATGTACCTATACTACATACATTTTTTTTTTTTTTTTTTTTCGAGACGAATAATTTATTGCAAGAAAAACTACACACTTATAACAAATAATACATACAACACATCTATTCCGCACGTCTCCGCTCCGCTCCTCATCAGTGGAGACGGACCGTTATGCGGCTATTACACTTACCTAAATTAATCACGGACGAGAGGGATGCAGCAATATGAGAGACACGTATGGAGACAAGTCCATCTCACTCCTTCGTACGACACAGGATTTACTAATCCTATTCAGTTTCCAAAATTCTGTTGCGATTCGTTAAGTTTTGCAGCAGGAAGTCGAGAACGGAACGTCGATTTGTATAACCGGGTTAAGTTAAGTTTAGACCTCATTTGTATCCAACGCGATAGTTACCAGGTGCAAACTTAACGTAAACTCCTCCTCTTAATGCCTTTCATAAATTATAACAATGTATACAATGTGGGTCCTGTAACATAAGCAAAAAATTGAAACATAGATTTTACTCGTTAAACTGAACAACATTTGTTCAGCAACTTTAAAAAAAAGTCAGTTTTCAAAATTTTCATATTTCAAACAAATTAAATAGTATTTTCAATGTATGTCGTCCAACGTTGACATTTCCTGAGCATTGACATAGCTGTCACTCTACTAATTTCGCAATACATTGCTTCTTTGTCTAAACTTTATTCTACAATATGTCATTTAATACAAGTTATTTTCAGAAGTTGCTTAACAAATGTTGTTTAGTTTCAAGGGACGAATCTATGTTTTAATTTATTGCTCCTGTTACAGGGCCCTTTATAAGTATTTTCGCTGATACATTCAACATGACGACGCGGTTGGCGCAGTGGTAAAGCAGTTGCCTACTGAGCCGGCGGTCCTGGGTTCGAATCTCAGCAAGGGCAAATATTTGTGTGATGAACTTAAATATTTGTGCCTGGGTCGTGGATGTGATTTGTAACGGTTGGATGTTATTTAAATATGTATTTATCTATAATTTAAGTATGTTTATCGTTGTTAGTGTGCGTGATGATAATACAAGCCTACTAGAGCTTACTGTGGGACTATATCGATTTGTTTGAGGTTATCCGATATTTATTAATTTTATATGTAACGCCAGTACATAGACCACGAATATTTAACATTATTCCGTGTAAAGAGGAGTTTTGATCATAAAGTTGGGCCCTGCGATATAACAGGTTGTCGACAAAACTTTTTAATCAAACCCTTTCGGGCACCTTTTACGATGCCCTAAGGAAGGACAGGGGTACTGTTTCAAACTGGCAACACTGACTGTATTTATATAATACTACATTTTCGGGGACAAAAGTAGCCACCCATGTCACCCTTCGGCTACAGATGATTCTATCTTTGTAAAAACTATTAAGTCAGAACATTGCTTTGTTGCCACATCAAGAAAGTAAATATATCCAGAGAATATTATAAACATACTTTTTTTTACATTTGCAAGTAATTTAAATTCTATAACTTATGAAACTTATACTTTTGTTGAGTCTAATGAGACTACTGAAACCAGTTTATCAGACGTGTATGAATCAACTTTTTATTTGTTTTTCGTTGATATAGTGATGTCTCCTGGGTCACACTTTAAAATTACACTTTTCGGCAGTTACATTCACCAAAAACTTTGTAATTGTAACAGTTATAAGCCCATTCTTATGCAGACCATCTCCTGGCAATATCAGTTATAAAGTTAATCAATTATCAACTCTCTATCAAGTTTATTCACAATTCTCCCCTGGGTCACCAAACAGAACAACGGGAAAAAGTTGATCCAACCACGCACAGTGCGTAAGCCAACGAGAGCCTATATCAATCTCACTCGTTCTTACGCGATTCAAATAATAACTTCTCAGTTTTCACCCAAACCCGGATCCCAATCAGATTCCCAAACCCAATCTGAGAGGTAAATTCTCAGATTTCTTTGGGATTTGGCTTGTTTTGTAATCCATACTTCCATACTTAATATTATAAATGCGAAAGTGTGTCTGTCTGTCTGTCTGTCTGTCTGTTACCTCTTCACGCTTAAACCACTGAACCGACTTAGATGAAATTTGGTATGGAGATAGTTCGAGACCCGGGAAAGGACATAGGATACTTTTCATCCCGAATAAATTTAGTGTTCCCGTGGGATGAGCGGGTAACACTGCGGGGCACAGCTAGTACTATATAAACGGCTCCACACTACTTGCGAAGTTGGCCGCAGTTAAGCGAAATATGATAGTATAGAGGGGTACTTCGCTGCGGAAACTCATACTCCGGCCAACTGCACCTCGGCCAACTTTCGGTTAACGTCGCAATGTGGGTGTGGAGCTAAGGTATTAATGTACTTATTGAATGTATTAATGTACTTAAATTGTTTATATTGACGACGCGGTTGGCTCAGTTTGTAAGCACTTGCCTACTGAGCCGGCGGTCCCAGGTTCGAATCCTGGCCAAGGCAAATATTTTTGTGATGAACTCGAATATTTGTGCTTGGGTCATGGTTGTTATAGAACAACCATGACCAAATAACAATACATAGGTATTTAAGTATATATTTGTCTATATAAGTATGTATATCGTCGTCTAGTACCCATAACACAAGCCTTCTTGAGCTTAATTTGGGACTAGATCGATTTGTGTGAGGTTGTCTGATATTTATTTATTTATATAGCTATGTACTTGAAATTTCCTATTATTATTCTAGTTTCAACGGACAAAGTTTCCTAAGCATGACTAGAAATACTTTTTACCCGGTGTTTAGCTTAGTTGGTATGTAAGCACTATCTTGACAGTCTAAGCGGAAACGCCGGTTGGCTGCCCTAGATCCAGGTAACCAACAGAGCAGGCTAGGAGTCGGAAATCTTTTAAATTTATTCTTGGTAAGACCACAGAAAATACCCAGATAATATACTTACCTGTAGGTAGGTAAATTCAGAAAGTATTATGTGTAGCGATTCATGAATCAATAAGTTCTGGAGATTAATTTTATCTGGTTCCATAACAAGGATTAGCGTATAACAAATATTGACCTCAAATTTCAAAGGTTAAGACATTTTTATTCAAGACTATTATTGTTAATAAAAATAATAATCATCATACTATTTGTTCTAGTGGATGGTATGTAAACTACTTAAGCCAATAAACCGGTCCACCACTTCTAAATCTGACTACTTATGAAATCCAAAAAGTGATAAACCAGTTTTTTGCCTAACTGTACCTACACGTAATAAGGCTTTTTTTATTATGAAATCGCTGTCATTACTTTTATTATTCTACGTCACTCTAGGCCGTATTTTCACTTACGCTACGCGAGGAGAAATCTCACTTTCTGGCCAAGGCAAGACGTAAAACTTTAGACAAACCACGAGCGTAATTTTTAAAGCCCCAGACCGCATATTTATGGCCCTCACTTTCGATTCGGGCCACAAACACCTGCGATCTAGTACATTCGCAAATTCACCGCCCTAGGGATGAAATGTACCTACTACTTATATTTTATTCATAAAACAAACAAACGTTGAAAACGTTAAAACCCCTTAATCTCAGAGGCCACAAACAAAACCAATATAACCGATAACAGCTGTAAACATCGCACTCGCGCTGTAATATCGCAACAAACTTTGTCATTGGCCTTTATTGCGTACAGAGCCGTTACGATGTATTGCGGGCAACTTGTTGTTTGCGAGCGATCGAGATAGCTTTTTCCTCTTGATGACTGATTTTTTAATTTCACTTGTAGCTGGACGACTGCAATAACCAGTGTGATAAAAAGATTGGAATTATACTCGTGGTTGTCGTTGGTACATTTTGTGCCAAATAAAAATAAATCAAGATCTGAGATCGATATGAGAATCTGTTTCATATTAATTGATGTGACGACTGGTGGTGGCAGTGGCAACTGCGTACTGGAAGACGCAACGTGGAGCCCTCTACAAGATAGACTAAACTTTTTGTGAAGGTCGCGAAATGTTATTGGATGCGGGTATCCCAAGCCCTTCAACATAGAGATCCTTGGTGAAGTCTTGTGTTAAGCAACGGACGTCATTTGGCTGAGATGATACAATTTTCATCACGTATCAAACAAAACGTTATAAAGATGAATCTCAAAGACCACAAACAAAACCAATGTAACCGATAACAGCTGTAAACATGGCACTCGTGCCGTAATATCGCGACAAACTTTGTCATTGGCCTTTATTGCGTACAGAGCCGTTACGATGTATTGCGGGCAACTTGTTGTTTGCGAGCGATCGAGATAGTTCCCAACTTTTTCCTCTCGGCAACTAATTACTGAATTTCTCGCTTCCTTCGAGCTTCTTTTTATCCTTGGATCAGATTTATCAAGATTATATAAAAAGTTACAAGTATACATTTGGGATTAATTTCAAATATACGTATTAAAAAATAAACATTATACTCTAGTATGCTAACCAATGTATGAAATGTAAAATTAATTCCTGTTTAAATAAAAAGATTTCACGCAAAGACAATCAAAATTGCGTTCATCCATGGTCCATACCGATAATTGAACTTGAAACCTTTAACCAACCATTTTTTTTTTATGTCATGCGAGCATACGGATTGCCTGATGGAAAGTACAATATTACTGATTACCGTCGCCCATAGACACCTGCAACACCAGAGGAGTCACAAGTGCGTTGCCGGGCATTCAGATGCGAGTACGCTCTTTTCTTAAACGTTTTAAAGGCCGTATCGGTCCGGAAATACCGCAAGCGACAATTCATTCCGCAATGCAGTCGTGTGAGGTAGTTTTTTGTTTGAAAAACGCACAGTTGTGGACTGCCTACTATCTAAGAACTATCTAATCTAACTTTAAAGTTTTATACACTCCACCAAAGATGCACACGCTCTCAATTTCTCTATCCCTATACCTATATGATATTTGGATGGTAATTATATCATCCTGTACCGTTTGTAAAGTAACCTACAATATTATTTTTGTTTTGTAAATAAATTCGACTCCGCTGGTGAGTTCGTCACACTTAGTAACGCACCTGAATGGGAGGTGTACCTAAGGGTAAACCACATGGCAATAACACAAACGAATTAGGAAAGAGTACATGGCCCCTAATTTTCCTAAATAGTGTTAGTTTCTTCTATTATGGGCTTAATCTCTGCGAAAATGTTTCCTGCAAGCGCGTTACGAAAACAAGGGGTTTTATTTAGTAGGTATAAACAGAGTATTACGGTTGATTAAAAACGAAAACATAACACTTGTGTAGCCTTCATTGTAGTACCTGGGAAATACAACAATCCTCTCTTTTAGGAAAGACATGATAATATAATTATCTAGACACGTGGCAGCGTGTCCGGCCAAGTCCACCCCAGGAACTGGCAAGCAGCAGCCGTGTGTTATATTACACGAACCGTTTGGAGCCACTTTTGACCCCTCAATAAATCTAAATCTATTTAACATAAAAACATGAAATATGGCTTATGTATATGTATTAAGATCCTTTAGAACAACTAGAATCCCAAATTTCATAAATATAGGTGAAAATTAAATTCCAAAAAACGGCATTTTTACCACTGACTGACTGACTTAGTGACTAGTAATCAAAAACCTAACCCACTTCCAGGTGACCTAGAAAGGTGAAATTTGGCATTCAGCTTGGTAATTGTGTGTGTACACATAAAAAATCAAAAACAGTGTTTTTTTTTACTTTTATAATAATTATTATTATTTATGCTTACGCGTACGCACGCACGCACGCAAGCACGCACACACGCACGCACGCACGCACGCACGCACGCACGCACGCACACACAAACTAGCCAAGTCAAGTCTTGATATCGAATTACACCCTAAGTAAAATAAATGCATTGAGTACGTCGCATGTCCCTGTATCTAAAAAATTAAGGACAAAGAACTTGGCGCCCATACAGATCTCAATTCATTTGTCGGCGAAGTCGACAACGTTGCACGCGATATTGAACTTGGCTCTCATTTAACATTTATGTTTTTGATGGGATATATCCCACGGCCGTGGGATATATCCCAAGTAACACAGTAGGCAATATAACTACTCACTCGTGGTCTTATATCCAGTTCTACGATGATATAAACTCTTACAATAGTTCATCCGTGAACTTACAGCTGCATAATAGCATATAGTGTCAATTAAACAGCGCAGGCTGAATAAGAGCTGTATTACGATATACAAAGGGCACACATTTTCATCCTTATTCAGCTGTAAGAATTTTCCAACACTACTAGCTGCTTAAGGGCAACTTAATAGTGAACTTTATGCTAAGTGCTGTATAAGATAACACATGTGCATATTTATTACGTTGCCTTTTTATGATACCACTTGTGCACTATTATAAAGTCAATGGAGGTATAGTGACCTACATGTGGACGTTACTATTGCTGAGGGCTTATTTTTTCTCTGCTAGTCAGCTTTTATTCAGCCTACTGATACAATCTGCATAGCAGCTGTTTAGAAGTACACCAGAACGCTTTTAGCTGTTTAGAAAAATATGAGTGAATCAAATTAGCGGCTACTGCTGAACAATGTTTCACATGCGAAGTATTAATCAGATTTTGGCTGACTGCATATACACACGTAAACCTTTGTGTAGCAAATAACGTCAAAAAGGTAGTGTATATTTGAATTTGTGTAAGTGTTTTACTGGCCGCATTAAGGGTTTTCGTGGAAAATTAGATCGCGAACTGGAGGAGTCAGGAGAAAACTTATGAGAGAATACCAGAAAATTACAGAAACTCAAAGAATAAAAACTACCACCAACCAACCACCAAGGACACAGAAAACAGCTTGCAGCTGTATTTGCGGTCACTATTTACACTTATTCCTGTTTAAGGCTGAATAACGGAACACAAGTGAATCGTTACGCAGCCTGTAGCTGAAATATAAAGTAAAAGTGCGTTCACACCGATGTAGAAAGATAGTCACCATTTTTTTGTATAACCTTGAAATTATTGTTCTTTATCTTAGCTTTTGACTATATTTCAACTACAAAGTACTTATAAATCTCAAATGTTTACTCTCTTTAGACCAGTAACAACAGTTCCTGGGATATTCTAAATGAAAAAAAAGGAAAACGCCTTTGGTGTGTGAGAGGATACACCTGAAATACCCTGTATATTTTATTAACATTGTCCAAAAACGTATTATTTTAGGAGCGCTTGAAAATTTTCTTAGATAATATGTATATATAATCACAGTAAAATCGAGACCGCAATAATTTTCCACTAACTAACCGAAAATTCAGGTACCTATACCAGTTAATATTTTGATTCCGCCATTCACCAATTCAATCAATATGACAGTCAAAAGTGATGGCTCTCAATAAAAAAACACAACACATATATTCGCTGAACATTAAACAATTTTGTAACGTCACGTTTTAAATATTTATAGTCATACATTTTTGCTTGTCCAGCTAAATGTGAACTTGTGGAGGTTTAAGACAGTAATAAGGGTTTACATGTAAACTTTAATCTGAATAAGCAGACCGTTGAGCTCTTTAAGCCAGCCGATATTCAGCCCTTGTAACTCTTGTGACCCTTAATACAACCGTTTTACAGCCGCTATTAAGCTATTAAACAGCTATGTGAACTTAAGGCTGATTAATTTGTGCCCAATTTAGATGAATAAAGGCTGAAAAAGCGCTTTTTCAGCTCTTATTCAGCTGAGTAATTCAGCTTTAGCCGTAAACATATTCTGATAAACAGCTCTTAAACAGGTTCTTGCGCTACTTGGGATCCCATCAAAAACATAAATGTGCCCGTGCACGGGAACGTTCCATTTTTAGCCTATGAGTTAATGTCAGCTACCTACGCACCAAAATTTATTGTAAGTTACTTTGAAATAGTAATTGTGTAGTGCTTACTGCGTTCTATGAACACCTGCCGAATTGCGAACCGAGTTATGAGACGACAAGTTCAAACAACAACCGAGAAACTTTTTATTGGATAATCCACTATACTCGGTAAATGAGTATATGGATAACGTAATTTATGTTTTATTTTAAATTGTATTTAATTTCTTGTAGTACATATTGTATGTAAATCACCAGCCAGTGTATGACACACATGTGAAATAATTTAAGGACAAATGTAATAATTTTTGGCCAAGCTTAAATGGAGACGCTTCACTAGCTAAAGGTTCCGTACAAACACTAATCTCATCTTAACTGGCAGGACTAAGTTAAGTTTGCACCTAGTAGGTATGGCGTCGGATATAAATGGGGTGCAAAGCCACCTTAAATAATTATTTTATCCTGTTTTTTAGTATTTGTTGTTATAGCGGCAACAGAAATAGGTACATCATCTGTGAAAATTTCAACTGTGTAACTATTAGGTTCATAAGATACAGCCTGGTGACAGAC
This sequence comes from Apotomis betuletana, assembly GCA_932273695.1. NCBI lineage: Eukaryota > Metazoa > Arthropoda > Insecta > Lepidoptera > Tortricidae > Apotomis > Apotomis betuletana. The sequence goes on along the minus strand of OW026303.1, from coordinate 22,808,649 downwards.
AGACAGAATGACGGACGGACAGCGGAGTCTTAGTAATAGGGTCACGTTTTTAACTTTTTGGGTACGTTACCCTAAAAATTATCTTTGCAAATTGGTTCCCTATAGAGACGAAGTACGTGACATGTAAATCCTCAATGGCATCATACAGCCGTTTATGCTGACACTCATATGCAAATGCTATTTAGCTACAACGTGAGCCTCAGACAGCCACATTGTATTCTGCGGGCTGCAGTCGGGCTGGCGGCCGCCATCAATCTTCGGCCGCTGTTTAGGCCATCGCTGATAGCAAATGGCCTGTTCTAGGAATGCCCGGTAATATTCTACCTTGTGGCTGAAGTTAAATGCAGGCGAGTTTGACCCAAGAATTGCAATTAAACGGGGTTACTAATTGTCTCCATAGTTTAATATTTAGCAAGGTCGGAATCATATGCCGCGGTAATCTTTCCAGTCCTGTCTTTTAATTTATTTGATACGGACATTAAAAAAAAATATGCAATGAATCATCAGGTTTAGTCAAGAAGAAAGAGCGACTCTTTAAGAACGCGGCTTCGCTTGCGTTGATATCGGGGTAGCTGCACTATCCCAAGGGAAAATACATTTTTTTTTTCGGGATATAATGTAGCATTTATGTATTACGTTAGAGAAGTAAACTATATTCGTTCCAAACATGCAAATCCGTCCAACCGTTTTGGAGATAGGAAGTAACAAACTTACACAAGCACACGCGTTGACTCGTGGTTGAAAAGTTAGAGGGGGGTGACGCTTTTTTTTTTTTTTTCGGAGCGAATATTTACAAAACTGCTGACTTTATCAAAAAATAATGCTGGGAGACGCCTATTATTTTTAAAATACCTATTCAACGACACCCCCCACACTAGTGTTGGAACGAAAAAAGTTCAAGAGGTACCCGAAAGAAAAAAATTTTTTTAGATTTTATTTTACCGTTTTGTCGGCGTGATACATACTCATACCAAATTTCAGCTTTCTAGTACTAATGATGACGGAGCTAAGCCGCGGACAGACAGACGGACAGACGGACATGGCGAAACTATAAGGGTTCCTAGTTGACTACGGAACCCTAAAAAGCACTTAGATTGGCATACCCTCGTTCAACAAAACAAACCATCCATGAGTCATGTATAGGACAGGATTAATTATTTAACACAACTTGTACCAACGATTCGTTGCCCTACTTAAAATTTCTAACTATGATCCCTGACGCAAAATTGAATTTCAACGCGGGTCCCTTTGTTCCGATACCAGTTTTAATTAATATTTTAATTAATATACTAAATGACATTTACCTAAAGCTATTGGAATGTTACGCACTTGGATTGTATTTTAGCGAGATGATTCAATTATCTATATTATATGTTTACCTACATTTGTAAATTTGTTACATACATATTATATTTTAAAGGCAAAGGAGGGTTTGTTATTTGTGTAGTAGGTGTTGTTTTTGGCCTAAATTCCAACGCAACCGGCCGCATTGTACACAAATTCTATAATCATTTGCGAAAAAATAGAAAAAAGGGCCGACACAGAACGTTTCCTTCTTATTCAGTTCCTAAAATATCGTAAAGATTGGTTTCTTTTTAAAAGAGGAAACAGATGAGAATGAAGCCTCGATTTGTATATCGGTTACGTTAAGTTTGGACCTCATTTGTATCCGATGTCATAGTTACCAGTTGCAAACTTAGCGCCAAACGGATAGTCCGCGAAAAAAACAGTGACATATCGTCTTAAGGCTGCCTGCCCATGGAAGCGGAACGGAGCGAAGATGTGTAAAATGGAGCAATCAAAATCCTCATTTACTTACTGTTGAGTTTCTTTCGGCTTTCTTCTCAACAGCGGTCTCCTCTTGCGAAATGCCGGTAGATTCACAATCTGATTTGTAAAAGTGCCCTTGTGGTCTAATTACTGAATAAATTATTTCATTTCATTTCTCAAAATGTACTTTTTTGGGCTTCAAAAAGACGTACCTTAGGTACAAATTACAAAAAAAATACTGTTTTTCTCCTCAGAAACTATTACAAACCACATACTTTCACCAATAACCAGACCGCTAACTAGCGATACCCAAGTTCATAACTATCCAAATATCGGGATCGCGACAACTTGTAACGAACTTTGTGAGGGTAGTAGTTCTGGCGAAATTACCGCCGATGTCCACTCAGAGTGCGGACCGGGCTATTCTGGGAAGGAAACTGTATCATAACCGTACCTCGGGGTTTTAGGTGCACGAGTAATTTGACGTCTACTATCAACCTATAGTCTGTAATTTTAGGTATTTAAAAAAATATTAGAACGGTTGTTTATAATATAACGTTTGGTTCCTGTAAAATTTTGTGTATTATAAAATAATTGACCTCACTACTGCAGTCCGTTCCATTTAAATAACATGTGTTAACGCTTAATTTTACCGAATATATACAAATTCATGAATACAAACATATTTTTATCACATTAAATATATATATATATATATATTTCTCAGTAAATCATCAATAAAAAGTACCTACCCTTTGCAGAGGTTTAACACAAAAGGCTGCATTATACTTACTGGAAGTAACACGACTAAAATAGAAAGTCACAGGTTTAAAGTACCTTACATGATTTTTAACTTTGTCGGTTTGACATTCGCCATTGCTTGCTGTCAATTTGACAGCTCCGGTTTGTATACATTTTTTTTAATACCTAATAGTACAGACTATAGTGTCAAATTCGTGCACCGAAAACCCGATATGTCATAACCATAGACCTATTTTGGGTAAAGCTTATTGTACATTAATTTCTCGGATGAATATGCAGTAATTGGATCATGTCGCCCATAGTCGACTCCGGAATCCTGTTCGGCTAATCTAGTTACCACGCATTACGAGATTTGAGGAATATCTTGTTACCTACTGCTCTGAGATCTTGTATTTTGCAGATCGCTTAGCGATGGTTCGTTTGCATAATGGCACTCCCGATAAATATGCAATAATAAAATTGTATCATATCGCATTATAGTCGACTCAGGAATCCTGTTCGGCTAATCTAGTTATCACGCATTACGAGGTTTGGGGAATATCGTGTTACTGCTTTGAGATCTCGGTATTTTGCAAATTGCTTAGCGGTTTATTTGCGTTATGGTATTCGCCGATGAATATGCAGTAATTGGATCATGTTGCACTTTGTTGACTTCGGAATTCTGTCCGGCTAAACTAGTTACCACGCATTACGAGATTCGGGGAATATCGTGTTACTGCTTTGAGATGTTGGTATTTTGCAAATCGCTTAGCGGTTTATTTGCGTTATGGTATTCGCCGATGAATATGGAGTAATTGGATCATGTTGCACTTTGTTGACTTCGGAATTCTGTCCGGCTGAACTAGTTACCACGCATTACGAGATTCGGAGAATATCGTGTTACTGCTATGAGATCTTGGTATTTTGCAGATCGCTTAGCGGTGGTTCGTTTGTGGTAATTGAAGCATGTTGCACATATATTTGATTCCGAAATCCTGTTCGGCATTTCGAGGTTTGGAGAATATCGTGTTACTTCAGCTCTGAGCTCTTGCTATTTTGCAGGTAGTTTAGCGATTGTATGTGTACACGAAGCCATTTTCAATGCATCGTTACTTTTGCAAGCTTCTGTATATTCCGTATGTCTGTCAGTAATCAAATATCTAACTAGTGGCTCTGTGAGTTGCAGACCTCTCGAAATGGCAGAAATTTTTAATTTTTTACCTCTTGAACCCCCGTTTTTTATTTAAATTCGTAAAACTGATTTTACAAAAAACTCACAACAATTCTTGAGAATCGATCAAGAAATCATGTAGGTATTGATAGCCTGCAGGCGCGATCCGAAGCTACAAACATATGGACATACGAAATAAATTTGGTGGAGCTGAAACATAGACGCTTCGCTCACTCGGGCAATTATTTTTGAGGTCCTGATTCTTCATTAAGCTAAAACTTTACATATTATGAACATTAATGTATATAAGACCGACGATCTCGTTATGTGAAGTTGATCCGATGCTGGACTTGTGAAGGTGATCGTAGGTTGTAATAAAACGGCTGGTTTGATTTGCATCTACGATCAATTGAATTTTTTGTAAAAAAAAACAAATTCTCTATGAATTGCGAACATTTACACATCATTTCATTTTATTTCAGCACTACTTGTTTTTGTAAGTCGGTCGGTAAGTAAAGTCGATTAAAAAAGTAATGTTGGCAGTAAGGCAATAAGACAAAACCTTATCTCATTAAAAACTTGTTTGAATAGAATAAATAAAAGACAATGGAAGTAAAACTAGGAGTGAATGTGTAAGTTGTTCCTAGCCCTTATTTTCGATACTTTCGTGTCTACGTTTGATGAGGAAAATTCAGTTCTTTATTTTATCTGAAAAAAAAATGTCAATCAAAAGAATCGTGGGACAGCATGTCAATAATTGGACGCTCAGCTCGTTATTGATGGGTTAATTCAATTTAAATTTCGTCCGCGCGACTTCGCATGTGTATATGGGAAATACTGATTTTATACCAATATGACACCAATGCTATAAATAACTTTTGCCACCGACCACGTGAGCAGAAAAAACACTTCTTTAAATGGACAAAATGTATAATTCGGAATCGATAATGGAATGAACAGACAGACAGACAGACATACATACAGTGAGACAGATATACGCATAAATTCAGACGAAGACAGAGAAAATGACATAGGAGTCAGTAATGGGATATATAGACAGAGAGGCAGACAGACATTAGACACACAGACAGACAGACCGACTGATAGACTGATTTACAAATGAACAGTCAGGTCAGGAGGACAGACAGACAGGCAGACGGACATATAGACAGATGAGACTGACGACGAAGTCATCTTGTAAGATGATGTTTTTAAAGTAATCCTTAAAAAAATCAAACTAAACTAACCAACTAGTGGAATGTCAATATCAACTTGCCATTATACCCAAACGAAGTACGAAGTAGTATCCTGTCAGAATACGTCCACGGCCAACAAAGACGATAACGAGAGTTGGCGATAAGTCCTCAACGGCACATGTGCCGCACGTGCCAGCAACTTAGCCAATATGCGCGCATCCCGGTTTTAATGTTGCCGGCGCCGAGAATTAGTTCAGCCCTAGGCCATGGGGAGTCTAATGGGTTTTGGATAACTTGTCATTGGCTCTTATGATGAAGTTTGTATCAAGAGTGACCTTGAGTTTCAAAATGGATTAGAGGGTTGTCAATGACTTTATTCTCGTAAAATTACAACTCTGACCTTGAAAGTTATTTTAATATATTTTTGTTTTTTAACTATTGGACATTTGTAGCCGAAATAAACCTTGTTACTCAAAATAAAAAGAACATAATTTTATGTAGCTCTAAATAATTTTAAGAACTAGAATGACTACGACATGAGGACTCGGCAGGAAGAGGAAGTTTCAATTGGGCTGACAATAATAATTTTTGCTTTTTATGATCCAGACTTTATAGTTTAGTAAAGATTAAGTATACTTACCCGAGATATATTCGAAGACCTTAAGGGACGTGATTTTTGCGGACCTAAGCTATGCTCTCACCTTTTTATTAGCTTTTCGAGGTAAGACGTCGTCCGAGGATTTAGTTTTATTTACTGCTCTATTTCAACCCCACGAGGGGACAAAAACATCTTTATGGGGTCTTAAAAACCCTTCCCTAAGTAACTATCTCTGTAATGTTCGAAAACATAAATTGTCGGGGGTATAAGATCAGCATTTAGGAACATAATATCCGTTAATTCTAAGGCAGTTCTTAATGTTTAAGGTATTACTAGTTTATTTTTCCTTCTTTTGCAGAAAATGAAGCAAATATTTGATCTGGGTTTACCAAATGTATATGGAAATGAAGGTTGAAAACTGACAAACGTGGACAGGATATAGGAATCATCCCTCGTAGAATCGAGGACCGCTTGCAGGCTCCTACAAGGTGGACAAACTATTTTGTGAAGGCCGCGGAAAGCTGCTAGATGCGCGTATCACAGAATGGATCAATGTGGATATCCTTGACGAGATCGTTGTCCAGCAGAGGGCACTATGTGGAATGTTATCTAGTTCGACAACTATTATAAGACAGTTTTTAAGATTTAATTAAAAAAGCCGCTGCGGACCCTAAAAAGAACACTAAATTAAGGTTTATTGAGCGTGTACCAAACAACGATACACTTATTTGCATAAGTATATAAAATAAAAAAGATAAGGACTTTAATAATTAGAAAACTTCCATAACCCAGAAATAAATATCCTAATTCATCAAACACTATCAGTCGTTCCCGGAATTTTAATCCAGAAGCGCCAGCTATGTAGGCAACTGCTATACCAAGAGGTTGGTTTCTTGGTAGTGCAGCATAGAATATCGATGGAATAGAAATTTCAATATATCCCACCAATAATCCGTATTACTATAGTTTCCGCTAGCTTCGTCACAAGCAGCCATGCATGGAACCTTCGATAACCTTCGCAGATTATCGAGAGATGGCTCCAAATCACATCAGTCCCTGATCGATAGCCACTACCACGCTTCAGTACGCGGGCCTGATTACCATGCTGCACACTGTATATTATATTGGGATCGGCGGTAATATGTAAAAATATCGTTAGGTGGTGCTTGATTGGTTTTACTCGTATTAAATAAATATCAGACAACTCGATATAAATCGACCTAGCCCCAAAGAAGCTCTAGAAGACTTGTGTGTGATGTGTGTGGGCACTAGAAGACGATACACGTAATTCCTAATATTTATCAATACGGGTACAATATACAGGATGATCAATCCAAATGGGTCAGTAGGGAGAAGTCACAAACTATTCTTATAGTGGTCGTATAGAGAAATCTGTTCTTGGAACCATGGCGTCGATTTTAGATTGAATAAAAACTGCATTATTTATTTTTTATAAGTCTCATATATAATTTCATACATAACCCGGTCAAAACCGCTGTGAAAAATGTTACAATACGACAGAATTTTAACTACAGAATTTTAACCAGATTCGATTCCCGGTTATGTATGAGATTTATAAAAAAAAAATGCAGTTTTTATTAAATCTATAATCGACGCCATGGTTCCGTGAACAGATATCCCTATCTCTTATATTTTTCGTTTTCTCCCCACGCACTGACCCGTTTGGATTGATCATCCTGTATTTGCACTTATAGAAATGTCTGCGTCACTTGATGGTAGAAATGTAACCCTCAAAAGTACTCACTACCCTAATGACTATTAGTATTAGTAACTATTAGTATAAAACCACCAAACCAAAGCCGCTGATATAACTTAGAGTTGCCACACTTAAAGGAAGTGGGCGGAGTACGTTGCTCGAAGTACAGGACAGCTATTCAACTGTGCACTTAAATAAAAGAAGATTGTGAAGACATTATAATATGATTCGTTTGTATCGGCATTCGAGTGTGCACATGCCATAATCGTATTTTTTTAAGTGAGATGTCTATTATTTGGTATTCAGCTAACAGTAAGTTCATAGCAAGATAATTTAAATTAAAGATTAATACAATAATATAGCGAGATCACTTTAAAATCAGACTTGAATCGGAATGATGGTCGTTGGCACATTAACATTCTTAATAAAATTAGCAACAGCATACCGGTGGACACAGCGTGGTTGGCCCCTTATGAGAGAGGCCGTCGAACTGGTTAGGATCGCAGGAAGGCGTTGAATGAAAACGACGCATTACCTATCGTTGTGGAGAACCTTGGAGGAGGCCTTTGTCTAACATTGTACGAGTTTCAGTATATTAAACGAAAGCATAGCCATAGTTTCAAAACTAACACTTTTACCCGACTGCCGACAGAAGAGAGTTATGCTATCCCCATGAATAAAGTAGAAATTCTCGCCCATAACTGGCACGGTCAATATCTCAGCAAGTTCGGTCTAGTAATTGTTCGCAAGCACCAAGTTAGGCGTAGCCTAAGTTGACGACGGAATAATACTGATGGCGGCAATTCGGTAACTACTAGGTCTGGTTAGTGCTGCTAGAAATCAGTTTATGTCTCTGTTTAATTTAACTTATCTGTTTGTTTATTATTTTGAATATGGGTCCAATACGAAATACTCGTAATTATTATATCAATAAATAATAATAACTTAAACTATATACGTAATAATTTTACAACTAAAATATAAAATAGAGCCTAAAGGTTATATATGTCCGCCAGGTTGCCTTCAGTAGATATTGTTCCCAGAAGGCTGGCAGCCGTTGCCTCTTTGGATGGCGAGGCTCAGTCGCTGTCCAAAGTAGCTGCCAGCCCTCTGGTCACCTCTGTTTGTTTAAACAATTGTAGAAGGCGTGTCCACACGATGTTCTCTATGTATTTATTTCAGTGCCACATAGGTAAACCGCAATGATTGTTTGTATATCGTCGTAATTTAACCATAATTTAACCACTTCCCGCATTTTTGACCAGGGGGCCTATGATGGTTGCGTTTATCACGTGATAAATAAGTGACAAAGCATCTATCACTCTCACACGCATTATGTCAAAACGTGACGGATGCTTTGTCACTTATTTATCGCGTGATAAAAGCAACCATCATAGGTCCCCAGATCGTTGGTAAGTGTTTGGGTACAATTACTGCACAACTGGGCACTAGTTGACTGAACAAGCGAAACGAGCGAATCATTTCAGTTTTAGCTTAGCCGAAAGTTCTTTCGTATGTCCAGATGTTCAGTTATTCAGATTTCCTACTGTTCTCGCCTACAGGTCGCATTTATACAGCTCACTCAACCTTTATATCCTGAAGCGTTTATTTTAACGTAGGTGGGTAGGCGTATATACTCATACGCCTACAACGTTTGTCACTCTTGTTGTAACATATTTTGTATACAAAATAAGTACCTAGGTAATTGGAGCATACAAAGCGTTGCCATTATTACTCGCTAATTTCAAAGAAATTACACAGAAACCGCCTAGCAGTAAGTATGCGAGACTTCCAAGAAATAAGTAGAAGTGGTTTGTTCCACGAGGTTGAATAATTAGACGTCGATTACGTTATTTGCTCGTTAAAATTACAACTTAGGCCTAATTTGTTTGACATTGATATAATATAACTTGGTATACAGCCACCTAAGTGACATAGTAGTACTAACTACATATTGATATTGATAGTACTTTTATTTGTTTTGCTATTCAAATTAGATTATTTAGCATCTTAAGCTGATATGAAACGTCAAAATTAAGCTACTGTTATTAACCAATTTCGTTGACATTTTTTTTAATTGATTTCAAGAAAACACTGATAAAAATTTAGTGAAATGTAGTCGAAGGCATCAGAATCAACATACTTTTAATTATTAACAGATTCAACCTATTATCTGATGAAACCTTATTTTTAATTCCCACGCCAAAGTATACCACAGTATTCAACAAAATTAAATCAAATTGTGTGCCTTCATGCATGTAAAACTCGACTCGGTTCAAATCCTAATAAGGTTCAAACAGAAATAGCAAAGGACATCTCAAAGGACACAATCGTTTGCGGCAAGTGCAGATGCTCACAAAAAACTGGAAAAGTGTGAGTTGGAGTCGTGAATGAAGGTTTCCATATCGCTAACGCCCAATGAAAAATATTATGTGGCCCCATGCTTGTTCAGCAACATTATCATTAACTACAATACACTACAAAGGGTGAAGAGATTGAAGAATATGTAAGAGTGAAGTCCGGTATCATCCTGAGGGTCGTGAAGTTGGTGTCTCGCCACGACGTGAGTTTTAATTCCTTCGTGCTGAGAGTTCTGACAGATCAACTAGCGGCCTTCACAAGGAAAGAGTAGTGGCCGAAAGGTGTCATGTTTTGGCGTTTTCGTGGACGGCTGCCTAGTAACTCGAACTCGCGTAACACATCGCTGTTAAATAATGAGACCTAGTTACCTACTCGTATGTTCCGTATTTGACATGTTTGTACGATTTGACAGTCTGATCTATGGGGCCACAGTTGCGTGAAATAAATGCATTCCTTTATTCGTTTATTATCAGGTAAAAGTCTTACACTTTTAGACATAGAGCTTCCTGAAAGAATACTACTATGATCAGTCCTGTGCCACCCCACATCCAGCAAACCCCAAAGATCTTGACCAGGTCATCAGGACACACTATCTTTCAGCTCCACGCAATATCTTCCAACTCCTGATCGCCTGTACATTAGAACCCATCGGTCCAAGCGGCCATCAGTTTAGAGAGGGGAATAGGGAGACGTGGAAAAAAAGAAGGCCTTCGCTCAGTACTGGGGTATTAAATAGGATATAATTGTGCATATATTATGAGGTATTTTAGGCTACAGGAGTAAAATTGACAACTTCACACATTATCACATATGGGCGTTCATCCCTGATATAATTGAACGTATATCAGTGACAGTCAGTCAGTGACAAAGTTACCGCGTGACTGTATAGCAGTCTCTAATTAAGAGCTCCATACGAGTTCGAAACATGTTGAGTAAGTGTGTTTACGTAAGTGTAAACCGCTTAATACAATATTTAAATACATCTCATGAAACTTTTAAGTAATAACGTTATTAATAATTAGATCCTGATCCTGACAATCTATGATACTGTAAGTTATGAACACTGCGATAAAGTACCAGGAATCCATTGACAGCCTTTGGCTAAGCAACTCTAAAACCGGGAGAAAAATAGAAGCGACAAACATGAAAATGCCCGGAAACTTCCAAATAGAAGGGGTAGCAATAATTAAACGCTCTGAATTTCGAATTTTGTTTTTTCATCCTTTGTGCTGAGCAAAAGTTCGCGGCGGCAATCGGGGTCGGATGTCTGTGATGTGATGAGGCAGTTTATGTTTTTAGGGTTCCGTACCCAAAAGGTAAAAATGGGACCCTATTACACTAAGCCTTCGCTGTCCGTTTGTCTGGCCGTCTGTCACCAGGCTGTATCTCATGAACTGTAGCAACTAGACAGTTGAAATTTTCACAGTTGATGTTATTATTCCTGTTTCCGCCATAACAAAAAATACTAAACACCAAATAAAATTAATATTGAAGTGGGGCTCCTATGCAACAAACGTGTTTTTTTTGCTGTATTTTGCTCGATACTGTCACCAGGCTGTATCTCATGAACCGTGATAGCTAAACAGTTGAAATTTTCGCAGATGATGTATGTCTGTTGCCGCTTTAACCTTTTGAGTGCCTCAGTCAGCTGTGGCCGTCAACAAAAAGTCGTGCCCCTGACGCCACGTCGGCCACAGCCGTCCAAATTTCAATGATCAAAAACTTTGTAATTCTAACCGCTACAAGTATTTTTCAATCCCTGTTGATATTGGGGCACATCTTTTTTTTTTTACTCTGGCGTCAGTGGCACGGTAAATTGCTAGACCGCTTGGCGGTCAATAGGTTAACAAAAGGTTAAATATTATTTAGTTGTACAGAACCCTCAGTGCGCGAGTCCAACTCGCACTTACCGGTTTTTAGGGTTCTGTACCCAAAGGGTAAAAACAGGACCCTATTAACTGAGATTTCGCTGTCCGTCCGTCCGTCCGTCTGTCACCAGGCTGTATCTCAAGACCAGTGATAGCTAGACAGTTGAAATTTTCACAGATGATGTATTCTTATTGCCGCTATAACAACAGATACTAAAAATAAAATAAAATAAATATTTAAGTGGGGCTCCCATACAACAAACTTGTTATAGATTATGGTACGGAACCCTCCATGCGCGAGTCGGACTCGCACTTGCCCAATTTTTAAAAGTAGCTCTAGATCGTTGGGTTGAAAACCGACTGGGGTTTTATTCAACTACCGCCGGATGTGTTATAAATTTTCTGCCAGGCTGTGCGCAACTAGGGGAACTCGGTGAAAACGAGTGTTGAGACACTTTAAATTTTAGCAAATTTAGTTTCTAGTACCTAAAACTAAGCTAGAGAAAGAGTTTTATTGATGTGCCACGTTTAAAATACGATAGCACTTTTATAAGTGTTATACGACGGTTCCAATGTGTAACTAAAGTTATATTGCATCATAACCGAATACGGCTGGACAAATTTTAATCAATTTAGTTACAAAGATAGCTGGACATCCAGGAGATAGTATACTTTTTATCCGTCTACGGCAAAGAAAAAAATACGCGGATGAAGTTCGCACCTCCTAGTACGTGTAATAAAAGAGAATATCCAACATGCCTGAGTACAGACGCTTATATAACTATTAGCAGTAAATTACCCTCAGCTTCGAATAGTAAATGAAGCCGATCATAAAAACAATGAGATTCAACCGTTTTATTACGATAAATTAATAACATTCCTGGCGGCTTGCCAGCACTACAGGGTGAAATAGAAGCAGATCTGATAATGGAATGCCTCGCTAATTATTCGACGGATTAAATTAGCAACGCCGCGGTAATATCAGACAGCTGTGGGTAACGCAGCGTGCTGTATCATAGAACATGAAGAGAACAGTAAGTAAAGAATATAGATTAAGTGTTTCTTACATTATAACCAGTGTTCGGATTAGGGTGTGCAATTTCCCGGGACTTCGTAATATTTATATGGATATGACTTAATCCCGGGATAATAATCGAAAAGCTTAAAAAAATATGTTTCCTTTCGAAATATTTCTGAGTTATAAAAAAGGTAGTTACTTTTGTAATTATACAGGTATCAATAATATTGTTTATCTACTTCTGTACTATCTGTCATTTACATAGTCACCAACTCTAATAAAGATATACATTTAACCATTAATACAAAGATCAAAGCTTAAAGAACAATTGAAAAAACCGGCCAAGAGCATGTCGGGCCATGCTCAGTGTAGGGTTCCGTAGTTACCCATCCTTCACAATAGATGGGCTTAAATTAGGTACGAGAAAGATTTCAATCTCTATAAAAAAGGTCGTAAACGCCAAAGTAACTGTAATTACTTCTTACCTTCTGGAAGTTGTCGATTATACGCGCCAGATTGAGCGATATCTTTTCATGGAGTATGGTAGTTAACTAATATGTGTAACGTTCGAAGTATAAGGACACCGCGCGGCACTTACGTCATTTTAAAGAAAATTATGGAATTTTGCGATAACTCGAAAACGGCTCGACCGATTTTATTCAATATAGTTTTCATTGAAAGTAATTACAAAGCCTCATTTTCATGATTTTTTCCATAATTTTTTGACCCGTGGTTTAAAAGTTAGAGGGGGGGGGGGACGCTATTTTTTTTCTTTTCGGAGCGTATATTTACTAAACTGCTGACTTTATCAAAAAAATATGTTAAAAGACCCCTATTATTTTTAAAAGACCTATTCAACAACACCCCACACACTAGTGTTGAAACGAAAAAAAAATATCACCCCCACTTTAGGTGTTCGAGAGGTACCCGAAAAAAAGTTTTTTTTTTAGGTTATATTTTACCGTTTTGTCGGCGTCATACATACACATACTCATACCAAATTTCAGCTTTCTAGTACTAATGGTCACGGAGCTAAGCCGCGGACGGACGGACAGACGGACAGACGGACAGACGGACAGACGGACATGGCGAAACTATAAGGGTTCCTAGTTGACTACGGAACCCTAAAAAGGAGCTACCTGGTGGAAGAGACCGGGAATCGAACCCGGTACCTCTGGATTACCGGTCCAGCGCTTTAACCACTTCGCTACTTTAAGGTGATTAACCCCAAATTTCACACCCTAATCCAAACACTGATCAACCAAGTGTCCTAAGTCTTGTCTGTATTAAAACATTTTCCATAGTTCCTAAAGCTTAATTAGCTAACAAATAGGAGGATCTAACTGCTGCGCGAAGGCCTCCCCTCAATGTCATTCCTCCATCTCCATCTGCGTCGGTCCCATCTCTGTCGCCCATTGTCGGGTTTAGCTAAGCGTAACATCCTGTTAAGGTATGCAATGTTGCAAAATGTAATTAGGTTACAATTATATTTATATATGCCCAGAAAAACGGCGTCATGTGACCCTCGGTCATGGGGAAATGAGAAAGAAGAAGTATAATAATATTATTAAAGCTATAATTATTAAAGAAGTATAATATCCCTAAAACTGGTTTCGGATAAATAAAACTTTGAGTTTGTGCAATGAAGCATAGTATGAAATCTCTGTATTTTTCGATTCACATTTCTTGTCATAAACGTATAATTGATGTAGAATAGGCAATGATGATGATGGTGATGCCCGGCCGGAGACAGGCGGGCTGTCGATTGCCCGCACCTCTAGCATAACTGTCATACGTGAATATTTCTTGCGCGAGATAATTACCTACCTGTCTCTTTCTATGCAGTAATTTGAGAAAGTGACGGGTAGCGCTATGTCGCTCGACAAGAGTCACGAATCATAGTTGTGGTAAACGGGCAGGTTGCATTCATTCCGCCCTGTTCCCATTTAGAGCCAACGGTAACAGTACCGGCGGCGCTCCCAAACAGCCCCCTTCCTCAAATCTTCTTGTTCTCCTGCAAAAATAAATATCAAGTTTAAGGTTGATGTCATTCTTCTCTTTTCCTAGTTCATCTAGAATATACAATAAAATGTATAGCGTTTGTGTAATTCCTAATTTACAAAATATGAGCGCGCACTTCCTCGCTGCGCTACAAAATTCAATTAAATAATATACCTAACCCGAACATTAAACAAATCGAAATCGTAACGGACGTAGTTAATTAATTAACAGATGTGCGGTTTGTTTTAACGGCGATTTAAATCACTTTTATTAACTGCATTTAATAGATTATGTGTGACACAATTAATATCGTTGATGCTCATTTCATTAAACAGATCGGTTGCATTTCAAAATAAACTTTTATGACATGTATGAAGGACTTCTGACTTATAAAATGGTTGCAAGTCAAGGAAATAAAAACACGTACTTTTTAGGGTTCCGTACCCAAAGGGTAGAAACGGGACCCTATTACTGAGACTTCGCTGGCCGTCCGTCCGTCCGTCCGTCCGTCTGTCACCAGGCTGTATCTCAAGAACGGTGATAGCTAGCTAACAGTTGACATTTTCACAGATGATGTATTTCTATTGCCGCTCAACAAATACTAAAAATAAAATAAAATAAATATTTAAGGGGGGCTCCCATACAACAAACTTGTTATAGATTATGGTACGGAACCCTTATTTACTCGCACGTCGGACTCGCACTTGTAGTGTTGGGTTACTCCCTCGTGAGGCACCTCATTTGTCCTACTCATTTCATCATTTTGTCGCAACACTTCATTCTGTAACATTGTCGTACTTCATACCTCGCGAGGTACTCACTCATTCACACACTCATTTGACTCATTGTATGCGCCTCACACAACACCTCGCGCCGCGAGTCATGCTTCAAAATGTCCCACTCACTCATTCACACTGTCTTCACTCAGTGTATGCGCCTCAAAATGTCACGCGCCGCGAGCCCCCTTTCATAATGTCCCACACACCTCGCGCCTCAAAATTGTCCCACCGCATATAACACCGAAATCGAGGGAGCTAGTCACGTAGCAAACCAGTGCTATGAAGCAAAATATAACTGCCTACGGTCCGGTGTGAGCGGCTCCTGTGACATCGCCTCACTCACACACAGACATTGCACAGACACAACAACAATAGGTCCTTGTGATAAGTGTCAACTTCAAAAGTCAGGTTTGATGCGTTTACGAACTGTGTTAGCTTTTAACTTTTCAACATACTCCGATTAAAATTTTGTTTCTATTTGATAATTACAATATCTTAACGTATAATAATTTAAAATATTTTGATTTTGCATAAAATATCAATATGAAAGATTACTTTTTTTTATACTTACTTGAAATTTAATTAACAATGACAGATTTGTCTCATACAAAATTATTGCAACTATTAAAAACCTTCTTCATAAACACGCTTGTGGTTTCATTTTGTCAATTTTTGACACAACGAAAAAGAAAACAAACAGATTTTGGCGGGCGGCAATGAATTATAATGTTATATGTATATTTAATTTATCCATTTAATTAAAAACTGAATAAGTTGTGGTGTTGTGTATTCAGTGCTTGTAGACTCTCTAATAGTGCTTTGCTTTGTTGAAATGACATGTAAATTGCAAGGCATTCACGACTAACACGAGTTCCATGACTGTGAAGTGTAATATTTATTTTCTAATTATAATCTGATTCATCTGTACTTAGCTGTTATTCAAGTCATTAAACATGACAAAGTTTTCTGCTTTTCTTACAATTAACATAACAGTATTCACTCCATAAAGTTGGTAATAATGGTAAGTAAAAACTACTTTTTATTAGTAGTAATAAGTACTTAACTAAAAAAATATTCACTAGCAAAATACTCTTTCTTTTCTTAGCTCTATTATCAAATCAAATCAAATCTTTGTAATTATTCATAACACTTATTGTTGATAGTCAAAGAAAGTAACTAAATTAAAACTCACAATTGGACAATATAGATTTTTTATGTACTGGTATAAGTGGTATAGATTTCAAAATCCTATATCAGTAATCAGTAGGTAATGTATAAAACTAATTCAGTGTGATTATTTCTATTGTTTATGAAACCTATACTTTTTTGTTGCCGTGTTGCCCGTGTTTGTTCGTGTGAGTTCGGACCTTCTTACTCACCTCATTTGAAGTGGTACATTGTACCACCTCATTTTTTGAAATGAGGTGCTCATACAAACTCATTTCAATGTCATGTCCCAACCAACACTACGCACTTGCTCAATTTTTTTCGTTCTTGTCGCTATGACAATAAGAGTCAAAACGTGTTGCCTTTACCGTTCGTAATTATATCAAGCAAATCAAGGTTTAGATGTTTAATTTATATATTTTGGGCGAATTTCCAAGCGTTTGAACCGCGGCAGTTTTATCTTCAGTCTGGTCTCATAATTATTATCATGTTATTTTATTACCACAATGGAAGAACAAAACGCTTTTATATAGAAATTGTAGTTTAATATGTATTTTAAGAACAAGACGCTTACCTGTGGTGAAACTAGAATAAGACTCCAAAGTTTCCTTTGGAATCATAAAATATCTCTACCTAATATTTCTTAAATGTAAACAATATGAGTTATCCAATTTTACTCATCTTCGCTCCACTCCGCTTCAGTGTAGGCAGCCTTAGTTAAGACAAGAGTGAAAAAAAAACGCAGTAAAAATGCTCCCAATTCGACTTTTTATCTCCAATGTTACTATGTACAACGACTCATCGACAACAATATCTGCCGACATCGTTGAGTCTATTTCATTCGGACAGATAAGCCGAAAATACCGCAGTGTCTTGAGGGGAAGGTTTCGTTCTGAGTTGCTAGGAATACCTGAAATATGACGTGGTCACAAACAATCGTTCCCGTAAAAATGCTCAAAATGTTATTAATATACCATCCTCCGAGTCTGTTGCTCGAGTGCGGAGAGATCGAGTAGTCTCTTGCAAAGAGACATAGAGTGAAACATCGCGAAAAAATGGTAGTATTTATTTATTTAATCTTTATTGCACAAAAGAAAACTTATCGTACAAAAGGCGGACTTAATGCCATGAGGCATTCTCTACCAGTCAACCTTCGGGCAAAGCAGAGAAATTGTGGGCGGTGCAACTAACTTAAACAAGTTTTAATAAATAAATATTTAGATAAATACATATATTCATATAATATATACACTTATAAATAAATACAGATGAAACATACTAATCAGATAACCTAAGAATTCACAACTCTGCTAGCGTAGAGGTCACGCAAACATTTTTTGAAAGCGCATTTGTTCGGAGCTTGTTTGATCTTGAGGGGAAGGCGGTTCCAGAGACGGGAAACTTGGACGGTGAACGATTTAGACATAAAACCAGTACGGTGACGAGGGATGGAGAGAGATAGATTGCCAGAAGAGCGAAATTGACGGTCACGGGTTACACCATAATAGTGAAAGAAGTTTTTGATATATTCGGGAGATATTG
Source organism: Apotomis betuletana (assembly GCA_932273695.1). NCBI lineage: Eukaryota > Metazoa > Arthropoda > Insecta > Lepidoptera > Tortricidae > Apotomis > Apotomis betuletana. The sequence continues at coordinate 22,790,720 of OW026303.1, read as the reverse complement.
GGTTTTTGAGAACAGAAAACAGAGTGCATAGCATTCGAATTTCACGTCGTTCGCGGATAGGAAACCAGCCCAGCTGAGAGCGGTAAGAAGACACATGGTCATACTTACGAAGACAGAAGATGAACCGAATGCAGTTGTTAAGAAGTCTCTCCAACTTATTTATAAGCTCTTCGGTTAAGTCAGGATAACACACATCACCGTAGTCTATTATGGGTAAAATAGTATCTGCAAAACAAATAAATAACGAAAACAATATTATAAGTAATTACGTCACATATTCCCATTAACGCAGAATGAGCCCTCAAATGCACTCATCACTTCATCAATTAACAAGGTGCATATATAGCACTTTGTTGCTCGAGTGCGGATAGATCCAGTGGTCTCGCGCAAAGAGACCTTCCTTAACATAGAGTGAAATATCGCGACAAAATGGTAGTAAATATCTGCAAAAAGAAATAAATAACGAAAACAATATAAGTATATTATTACGTGACAAATTCCCATCAACGCAGAATGAGCCCTCAAATGCACTCATCAGGTCGGCTGCTAAAAATTAAAAACAAGTAAGTAGGTTTTTAGTAATTTTACAGGAGAGCCAAAAAACGTATTTTTACTTCAAAAACCATTTTCTCAAAAAGTACATAAGATATACAAAAAAAAAAATTTTCATCACGTGATACATTTCACATTGTACATTATTTGTTTTTTACACGACTGTGACCGAAACCGTTGAGGATACGCAGCTGAAAATTGTTTTTAATTTGGTAAAAATGACAAAAAATTACAAAATAGCCATAATAAAAACAAGTAACTCATGGATACTTGTTTTTAACGTAGTTGAATAGTACTAAATTGTAAAGTAGTTGTTTTGTAATTGGAATTAATTTAAATTATTTGACTGAAATAGTTTAGTTTAGTTTTTTTAACTTAATTTATTACGTTCATCTGCCTGTCTGTTATTTATTTTTTACTGTGTTACGTTAAATCTAATTACTTAGGTATGTCTAAAAACACATGGTCATATTTTTTACTTTTATTTAACAACCAATTAAATTCTCATCATGAAATATTACCTACTGATCTTCCATCATTGCTTCATCACGGATCAAATCGCCAACATGGTCACTTTGAGGCATTTCCAACCAAAAATGTTGTCTGTTAACCGGCATTAACGGTAGTAATTTAGATAATATTTAAATGTTTTTGAAGCACGAACGCACGAACTTTATTGAGTTTTCTTTTATTATTAATGCAATAAAAGTTAATTCTATACGCAGTTAAAATAAAAATAAATAAACACAATAGTGTAAATTTTAATCAATAATTTACATTGACTAGTTAGATACTTACCTACATTTCGCTTTGCAAACTCATGGCAACCAACTTTCTTCCACGGCTAAATGTTTTCTTGTTTATTTCTATATTCACTTAACTACAATCTATTTGATGTTCTTAACCTATCAAAGTTTGGTTTTATTCTGATGTGTCGAAAGGTCTTCGCACATTATAACAACTCAACGGCGACTCGATTCTATGCCAAATATTGAAATTTAAGCCCTATGTCATACTTACTAGGTTTAATTTCAAAAAATGATATTAGTAGTGGACGACGAGTGGACGACGCGTCGGTGCATCGTCGAAATTAAACCTAGTTAATATGACATAGGGCTTAAATTTCAATATTTGGCATAGAATCGAGTCGCCGTTGAGTTGTTATAATGTGCGAAGACCTTAATACTTCGTCCGTGATATAGAATGTCACTCCAAGTGTCATTATTATACTCGTATGTATGGTATCTTTAAAACATCAAACTGATTCATACAAGTATCTACCTTAAAAAACAAGTAAGTCACCTGTAGTATTCAAGTAAGTCGTGGGTTATATCTTCCTCATCAACTGTCGGGCGACGATAAAAACAAGTATCTCGCAAAACCAAGTTAAAAACAAGTAAGACTGATTCGACTTACTTGATTTTATCGTAGTTTTAGTCGAGATACTTTGTTTTAACATTGTTGTGTGATCGAATTTGAGATACTTGAAATGTATTTTTACAAATAACTGAAAAACTATGAAGAAAAAAAATGAAATAAAAATACAGGGATGTGTATATTAACACAAGAAATCCAATGGGCCAAAAAACCAAAAATGGCTAAAAAGGACTTACTTGTTTTTAATTTTGAGCAGCCGAAACAATACTGCATTCCGCACTCTGTTGCTCGAGTGCGGATAGATCAAGTGGTCTCGTGCAAAGAGACCCTTCTCAACGCGGAGTGGAGCGGTGCGGAATGAATTCGGCAGTAGCCCCCAGAACAATTGAAAGGCGGAAAAATATTCCAATTACAAGTATTCTATTGTTGGGCTCGAAGACGATTGAATGGTCGAATTCATTGAACAAGGTTCGATGGGTGACGAATTATGTAGTTGTTTGTGTATGTTGTATTGATTGATGTTTGCTAAATATAACAGTTAATGTAGGTAAAGAAACTTGAATTGAAGGATAATTATTTTACCTCGACAATTTGAGATAATTACGTATTTTTTCTCTGTACTTATAAACTGGGCGCAACGATATAGATATAGGCGATAATAGATAAAGATTTCTAAAAAGACAGATATATTTTAATTTACTTACTAACATGTTAGTGGTTAAAGGTGATATCCGAGGAACCGACGACTATATTTTATGAGTGCCTAGTCTAACACTTCCTTTTAGTTTTCACTTGCGAAAATCTCACTAACCTGTCTTTAAACTGTCGTTACACACTTCATAAAATCTGGATTAATATTTCGACCTCCTATCTCGAAGAGTTAAAAAGATACTAATTAATTTTTAACGTTTTTTTTTAATCGATATATTATAATAATGTGAACATTGACAATCGGTAGGTACATAATTAAGATAAATTGCAGGCTACGGATAAAACATAATGACCAAAAACAATAAGTTCACCTAAATCATGTATAATAAAAATAATGATGATACCGATAAGGCGTTAACTCTCGCAAATATTTCTCACGAAATTGTGATAAATACGATCAAAGTAGAATCGTCTGCTAATTAAATTTCGACAACATATCGAGGTGACCTACCACATACATTGTGGGTGCACCCCCGCTAGGTGGACCGAAGGACTAGTGAAGCGAAGGTCACTGATGCGGCGGCGGCGTCGGTCAGGCTGACATTGTTTGGGAGTGGCCTATGAACCGTGGTGAACGTCTTTTAATTGATAACGTTGATGATATTCAAATTAAAAAGTTACAAGGCACAGGTTGAGTGAGAGGAAATCGACCCCACGTCACTTCGGCTCCATGTTCTATTTACAACTAATAGATAGGATACTCGTACTTTGGGCTGAAGCCTCAATTTTTTCAACCAGTTACTTCAAACGCCTTAGGGAGAATTTGTAGCCCCATCTATCGGAAATTATCCTGAGACTTTTGACCATCGGTTGACTCTAATGGTCCCAGCGGAAGATCAGCGCTGGCTCTCAAGCTAGCATTCGGTTTGATGCTTTGGTGGGCGTGTGAACTTTTCATGGCACATCCATAATATTATATTTGCATAAAGTTTTATATTTTACTATGGGGCGCCCACAACTTTGTACGTGTAATTTCTTTATCCTATAACCATCTCTGGATGTTCAGCTATCTCTGTACCCAAATTGGTTAAAAATTATCCAGCCGTTTCGGCGTGATGCGAGGATAAAGGAAGTTATGAAAAGAGATGGCGCCAGGTTGGCATGGCACCGCGCGCCCATACAAAACAAATGACGATCCTGCATCACGCTATTAAATTGAATGACTGAGTCGGCGGTCCCGGGTTCGAATCCCGGCCGGGGCAAATATTTGTGCAAAATATTTGTTCTTGGATCATGGATGTTATCTATATATGTATTTATATAATTATGTATATCGTCGTCTAGTACCCATAGTACAAGCTTTGCTTAGTTTGGGACTAGGTCGATTTGTGTATGATTGTCCCTTAATATTTATTTATTTATTTATTTAATGATTATAAATACAAATCTAGAATTTTATAATAGTATATATTATTTTTGTAACACTTTTATGTAATTATGTTTAATGGTCACGTCACGAATATAACATAATTATTATAATATATTTCCTTCTTTCTTTAATATCTAACTGTTAATGGCTCGAGGCTCTTAGACGCAGCTTGCTGGTTTAGCAACCTATCCATTCTTAATTAGTAGACCTTGTACTATGATAAAGGAAATCTCAAAATATACATAAAATATATCTACAATTTAAGCGTAATTGAAATTAATAACGAAACTTTGTTAAATTCGTATAACTTTACTTTCATAATCGAAATTGACATTAATAAGTTTTTAATCGACTAAATAAGTTTAAATGAATATCCTTGAAGTTACTAGCCGTTTATTTACAAATTAATACCCCTAAAATGATGTATCTGCCATAATAAATGAACATAATTAAGTGAAAGAATTAATTAACCAGTTAAGTCGAGTTCATCACACAGATATTTGCCCTTGCCTGGATTCGTACCCAGGACCGCCGGCTCAGTGTGCAACTGCGCTTCAAATTGCACCAACACACTTTGATATGAAATGGCAAAAAAGGCAAAACAATAAAACAGAAAATAGGAACTAAACAACAACTACATCACTACATAGTATAAAACAAAGTCGCTGCCTGTCTGTCTGTCCCTTTGTATGCTTAGATCTTTAAAGCTACGCAACGGATTTTGATGCGGTTTTTAACCGACTTCTAAAAAGGAGGGGGTTCTCAGTTCGGTTGTATGTTTTTTTTTTTAATGTTTGTTACCTCAGAACTCCGTCATTTATGAGTCGATTTGAAAAATTCTTTTTAGGTTCATGAATAGACATCTCAAGGTTGGTCCCATAAAATTTCGGTGAAGATCGGATGACGAGATCCATGAGGAATCGAAGGAATTCCTGAAATTTTATAGGCACTTATAATATTTTTCATATATTTTATAAAACTATTTAAGTATTTGCATATGGTAGTCATCATCTTCTAATGCTGAGCTGATGATGGAAGGTACAACTCCTCAACGGTTAGGAGTTAGGAGATAATTCAAACGAGATGCATGCCTTCAAGACCTCCCTGATCACCCTGCCATAAAAGTTTTTATGAATCACTAAAAAGCAAAAAAAAAAAAAAAAATTTAACAAAAAAAAGAACCGACTTCAGTAAAACTAAAAAGCCGAAAATAACCCGTTCAAGTACAGATTACATTTGACTCACCCTTTGAAATCGATCCCAAACCACTCAGTTATTATATTTATATATTAAAGTTTACGTGAGGTTTGGCACCGACTTCAAAGGGTGAGTCAAATGTAATCTGTACTTGAACGGGTTATTTTCGGCTTTTTAGTTTTACTGAAGTCGGTTCTTTTTTTTGTTAAAAATTTTTTTTTTTGCTTTTTAGTGATTCATATAAAATACTTATGGCGGGGTGATCAGGGAGGTCTTGAAGGCATGCATCTCGTTTGAAATATCTCCTAACTCCTAACTGTTAAGGAGTTGTACCTTCCATCATCAGTTCAGCATGAGAAGATGATGACTACCATATGCAAATACTTAAATAGTTTTAGAAAATACATGAAAAATATTATGAGTGCCTATAAAATTTCAGGAATTCCTTCGATTCCTCATGGATCTCGTCATCCGATCTTCACCAAAATTTTATGGGACCAACCTTGAGATGTCTATTCATGAACCTAAAAAGAATTTTCCAAATCGACTCATAAATGACGGAGTTATGAGGTAACAAACATTAAAAAAAAAAAAAAAAAAAAAAAAAAAAAAAAAAAAAAAAAAAAACATACAACCGAACTGAGAACCCCCTCCTTTTTTTGAAGTTGGTTAAAAATTTTTAACAAAAAATAGAACCGACTTCAGTAAAACTAAAAAGCCAAAAATAACCCGTTCAAGTACAGATTACATTTGACTCACCCTTTGAAGTCGGGCCAAACCTCACGTAAACTATAAAATATAAATATAATAACTGAGTGGTTTGGGATCTATTTTTTGTTAAAAAAAAAATTAATAGATAGAGTGATTCAAGAGGAAGGTTTATAATACATGTATAATTTGTCAGCATTGCACCCAAGCGAAGCCGGGGCGGGCCGCTAGTAAGAGATAAAATTAAAATAAACTATAACTTAAATTCAAAATTAAAATAACCCCCGACATAAGTAGCTGGTCATCATGAGACCGTCAATTAATGAGTGGGATAAAAATGCTAATAAAACCAGAACGTACTCGTAACAACAACATTCATAAATATTGGCTGAGAAATCAAAGCCAAATATCTTGGAAACTCTTGAAGATGTTTTAACCAAACATAGCTAAGAACTATCTTGACAGACATGGCTTTCTATTTTAGAAAACCGCTATCGAATCGGTCTGTCCGTTTAAGAGCTACGATGCCACAGACACACAGATACACAAATGTTAAACTTAAAAACACCCCTCATTTTCGTCGGGAGTAAAAAGCTAAAATAAGATTAGAAAATTATTCCCTCGTGGCATGGTACCTACCGCATGTTCTTCGATCTACAACTCTGCTGATAAAGAGAATATACGTTGTGCAAGGAAACTGTCAGGTCTCCGGTTCTCAGTAATCTCTGTTAGTATCTTTGGGAGGTCTTTGTGTAGGTGGAACCCCATGTACACTACAGTCGCCATCAGATATATCGCAGCATATAAGGCGTTCATAAATATCTGAACATGTACGGTAACGCCCAGTCAATAAGAGTCGTGTTCAGATATTTATGAATGCCTTATATGCTGTGATATATCTGATGGCGACTGTACCTAGGAGTATCGACCGTAAACAGTAAACGATTTATGAAATTGAATTGTTTAATGTTTAACGAACTTCCAAGAAGAAATTTGATGAAGCACAACGGAGTTATACAAGTTTTGACAGGAATAATTTAAGAATATTGCGTAAATCAAAATTATTTGAAATGATTGACACGTGAAAGCAATAATAATTAGTCTCAAGGTCGTCATAAATTGTCGAGCTGCCGTTTTGGAACTAATATCAGCCAAAAAGATTGGTAATAAAATATTCAGTGATAATTATCCAAGGCCCGGACAACAAATAACCTTTTCAAGAATTGACAGCTTGACGAGTTACTTTGCGGAATTTTATTTTACGTTTTTCACGGAATAATAATTAAGCTATTTATTCCATATCTCCAATTCACATTTAGTTGTAGTTGTTGGTAAGGTAATAATAGATTTGCTTATAGGACTATTGCTGTTAGTCTTCCTTAGTTGAGGTATGGATCCCTCTTTAGGTAAAGGCCTAAGCTCTCTCTTTACGTAAAGGTCTCAGGGTTCTTTAGGTAGGGCTTCTTCCAAAACTTCCTTTTCTTACCTATGTTCATCTAATCGGTTCCTGCTATTTCTTTGATATCATATCAGCGGGTGTGTAATAATTCATAGAACAACAAATGGTATAACGTTCATCACATCGAATAACATATAATATAATTTCAACACATAGAATCGATCAATTGATAGAATTATCATTTCGTAGAAAATCTGTTCATATATTTTCATTTCTTATAACAACACTTGGTATATTTTTTGTTTCGTATATAAACACTAAAAATAATGAACACTTAATATAACGAACATTTAATATAATAAACATTTAATAGAATAAACAAATAACATAATACATACTTAATATAATGAACATTTCATACAATAAACATGTAATAGAATAAACAAATAACATAATACAGTTAATAGATTTTTTGTCAAGAGAGAGTGACTATTTTGTATCATTTACGCGCTTATGAATTAAAATGCATAAAATTCAAGTACTTGTTTTTTATTGCCAGTATTCCGCCTTAGCTCCAAACTTAAAAAAAAAAAAAAAACCTCGAAGGCCAGGTAGGAGCTCGCTACGCTTCGCTCCCGCCTGACCTTCTATCCTAACCCGGCCACGTCGGATCTGCTCTGAAAGGTTTAGCTCGCTCGTATGTTTTTTTTTTGGCAGCAGTCCGCCTTAGCTCCAAACTTAATACTTTCCTGAAAGTGGTTGGGTGGATTGTTCTTGTATGTAAACAGTATGAATACAAGCAAAACTTTTTTCGGTACGCAAAAAAAAAATAACCTCGAAGGCCAGGCGGGAGCTCGCTACGCTTCGCTACGCTTCGCTCCCGCCTGACCTTCTAACCTAACCCGGCCACTTCGGATCTGCTCTGAAAGGTTTTGCTCGCTCGCTTCGCTCGCTCGCTCGTATGTTTTTTTTTTGCCAGCAGTCCGCCTTAGCTCCAAACTTAATACTTTCCTGAAAGTGGTTGGGTGGATTGTTCTTGTATGTAAACAGTATGAATACAAGCAAAACTTTTTTCAGTACGCAAAAAAAAAAATAACCTCGAAGGCCAGGTGGGAGCTCGCTACGCTTCGCTCCCGCCTGACCTTCTAACCTAACCCGGCCACGTCGGATCTGCTCTGAAGGGTTTTGCTCGCTCGCTTCGCTCGCTCGCTTGTTCAAATTTTGTAATTTATGAATGCGAAAGTATATTATACGAAAAATACATTCTATTAAACGTACATTCTATGAAGAGTACATTCTATTAAACGTACATTCTATTAAACGTACATTCTATGAAATTATTGTTATAAGAAAAGTGCATTATATTAAACGTGCATTCTATCAAATGATTGTTATAAGAAATGACTTTCTATCAATTGTGCTTCTACGAAATAACGATATATGAAATAAACATTCTATGAAACGTTGTTATACAATCTGAAAATTCTACCAAACGTATGTTCGGTCATATGAAAATATGTTAATTGTTTTTCTATGAAATGAGACGCACCCCATATCAGCCCACCCTCTCATTGGTCTTTCAACATTATCTTTTCCCTTTTGGGCCTTTCCATTGTGTGGTTTCTATGGTCCAACGTTTGTCCGTGTACCGTGATATATGTCCCGCCGACTTCCATTTTGGTGTGAGTACTTGCTTAAGGGCATCTGTTATTTTTAGGGTTCCGTACCCAAAGGGTAAAAACCGGGACCCTATTAATAAGACTCCGCTGTCCGTCCGTCTGTCCGTCTGTCTGTCACTAGGCTGTATGTATCACATGAGCCGTGATAGTTACACTGTTGAAATTTTCACAGATGACGTATTTCTGTTGCCGCTATAACAACAAATACTAAAACCAGGATACGATAAAAAATATTTAAGTGAGGCTCCCATACAACAAACGTGATCGGTTGCGTTAACTTTGCACCTCATTTTTATGCAGCGCCATACATACTAGGTGCAAACTTAAATTAACCGGCCAGTTAAGATGGGATAAGTATTTGTACGGAACCCTCGGTTCGCGAGTCCGACTCGCACTTGGCTAGTTTTTTGTTTTCTGCCTTATTTTCACACTCTTCACTGTGTATTTTTCTAATCTTAAGCATTGGCGAAACTCCTTTCCATTGCAGTTTGGGTTTGTTCGGTTTCTGTTTCACCCTGTTTGTAAATGTCCAAGTTTACTGTCCGACCAAAAAGAGTAGAAATTAAAAAATTGGCAATACGGTAGTGTCGTCCCCGTTTTTTTTATATTGATTAGAAAGGGAGGATACTACAGTATCGCCACTTTTTAATTTCTACTCTTTTTGATCGGTCTGTAACAGACGTACAGCAAGCATGAGTAGTTTTTTCAGATGTAAGTAAGCTATGATTTCCTTTTAGTATTTCTTTCAGTGACGAAAATTTTATTCAAGTTTTGTTCATTATTTTTATCACTTTCTCTTCTCTGCTGAACTTGTTATTATGATAATTATTTTCCCCAAATATAGCTAGATATTCCTTGACATGTTCTTTGTTATTTTCTTTTACTGTAAAAGACCTATTATGGGTGTTAGTCATTATTTAAGTCTTAGTTACATTTATTTCTAAATCTTACTTACTTTTCGCAGAATAGCGGAGGTGAAATAACTTGTGTACGTTTAACAATAAATATTTGAGTACTATGAAAAGCGACTCAATGATCATTTCATTTCTTTGATTAGATGGCTCAATTTTCCCTCAAATGTACAGGATTGATTTTTATATACATATTTCAGAAATATTATTTATAGATAAAAATACATAGTGGCTCTGAGCGCAGTAGACCTCGCAATTTTTTTTTGGAATGGCTGGAATCTTATATTTTACGTTTTTAAAACCGAAATCTCCACCATTTTGGAAAATTTCGAAAAACTGAATTTACATCAAACTATAATAATTATCAAACCTGCTTACAACATTTCATGAGATCAGTTGATAAATGGCGATGTAGGCGAAACTAGCCAGACATCCTATCTGAACTGGACACACGAACACATACAAATTTTGGTCAAACTGAAATGGACACGCTTCGCTCAATCAGTAGGTACTTATATGTCGTGGAGATCCCGAGGGACAACCCGAAGTCGAAGTCTCGAACGTTGGCTGGAACCAGGAACCCGAAGCCCGACGAGAGTATGCAATAGTAACGATGAAGATTTCCGCGAGCAAGGGTTGTATAATTTTGTAAGTCAGAAATAAAATATTATTTAAATTTAAAATTGGTTTAATTTAACCAAGGACTTAAAAATAGAGTTATAAAGTTAACACTACTGTTAGCAAGGCGGAGGATAGAATGATGGCGTTTTCTACAGTATTGCCTTTTATACACCCGATAAGGGTTAGGAGTGGGAACAAAGAAATATGTGGAAATCATGGTGAAATCCCGATCTGATAAACAAGGTCGTAAAATCTTCTTACCGGAAAATTAATAGTTAGGCGGTGTGTCTAAAAGCACTCGCTACGCTTATGACACGTATGTACTTGATAATTTATAGTTTTTCTACTGATAACTAATTATTGGAACCATAGAATATAGCTCATTAAGTTACATTGTAATATAATAATTAGTAATAAATAAAAATTAAAAGACAAGTAGAAATATTAAATATGCCATTAAAGTTTAGGGCTCCACTGTCAGAGGTTCCAAGGTTCTACTTATTGTAAGCTGATTATGTGCCATCATAACTAGGTTACTTTTATTTATAATTAGGGATCGGACGATCGACTGCAAAAGGAATGAAATCTAACTAAGGAATGAACTAATGAAATCCTGGCATGGCCCAGATATGGACGATTCGAACTGCTGTTGTTTAAAATAATTATAGGGAAGGCAATTTATTGGCATATTTAGAAATAAAAGAAAATCAGATATTTCACAGGGTGACAAGAAAGTGTAAAGAGAAGAAATAAAAAGTGGCAATACTGTAGTGTCATCCCGTTTTCTTAGGTTGATTAGAAAGCGACGACACTACAGTATTGCCACTTTTTAATGTCTACTCTTTTATGTCGTATTGTACTTAAACTGCGTTTTATTTTCATACAATATGGTTATGCTGATTGCTTTCCCTAATTGACAAGATTTCCTTATCATAAACATTTTCAACAAGTGTACGAGAGACGTAAATTAGGACGTCGTGATACGGCACAACGTTTGTGGAGGGCGACTTTTTTCTTGGCTAAATTGCCACCATCTACAGCCGAACATTTCTCATAGTTTTTTTTTATAATAAAGGCTAAGGTCAGGTGGGGCAAGGGAAACACACGGGGGAAGTGGAACACTTTAGAATATTTACTATTATAATCCATACTATATACTATATACTATACTATATATACTATATACTATTATACTATTATATGATAGGTGATGCTGAGTCGCGCAACAAGCACAGTCACGGCGAGAAATACCAGGGGGGTAATTCGACCAATTTTAGAGAGATGATGGAAATCTCTCTATTTCATCGCTATCCGTCACTTTTGACGTGTCCCTACTTGACAAGTGGCGATATCCCTAGAACATCGCAACTTCCTCAATCCGGTAGTGCTTAATTTGCGTTTCCTTTGTATGTGACGGCATAAATAAAAGGCGCATACTTTAACTTGACCGTGTAGTGCGTGAAATAAGGCAGTTACGTTTCGTTCAAAATAAAAATTCATATGCATGAATAGCATTTTTGACAATCATTATCGCCTTCGTATTTCCAAATTGACATGAGATATGTCACTTGAAGCTCATCGCATTTTAATGACAGTTCAAAGGTGATATCACTGTTATCTAATAGAGTTTCGACGTTTTGCGATCTCTCAAACGGCATTCTCGTGTGAGGTCCCAGCCTGACGTCAATTTATAGGCGATATCTTGGTTATATGTCGCGTCTAATTTAGCCCCAAGTTCGCATTTTGGCTAGCGCAGGTACTTGTATGATGATATATCGCCATTTATCATCTATAATAAGCATTACTTAATAAAAAAACTAGACACATACAACGATGGGGTAAATAGGGTAGCATTTGTTTAGTCCTATTGAATTATTTTAGTAGAAGTATGAATCAGTAAATATTTTATAAAATTAGTAACTAACCATTCAACTATATAGCACATGTAAATGTGAGTTTTTTTATAATGCGCGACGCAGTTGGCGCAGTTTGTATTGCAGCTGCCTTCTGAACGAGTGGTCCTGGGTTGAAATCCCGACAAGGCCAAATATTCTGTGATCAACTCGAATATTTGTTACTGGGTCATGGATGTTATCTAATATCTACATATTATGTGATTGTAGAATAGTTAATACATACAACAAAAAGTATAGCAACATAGATCCGTTTGTACTTAATAGTAAAAATAAATTTAAACATGCAATCAAAACAAAAATGAAAGATGACTCTGTACATTAACGTATGTATACACACACACACACATGCACGCACGCACGCACGCACGCACGCACGCACGCACGCACGCACGCACGCACGCACGCACGCACGCACGCACGCACGCACGCACGCACGCACGCACGCACGCACGCACGCACGCACGCACGCACGCACGCACGCACGCACACACACACACACACACACACACACACACACACACACACACACACACACACACACACACACACACACACACACACACACACACACACACACACACACACACACACACACACACACACACACACACACACACATTTAGGTGAATTGTTAATAATAATAACCTTTTGGATTGATAGTAATAATTTTAGGTTAAGCAAACCCGTTTCCATACCTTGTATTTGATAGGGAGACCTGTTATTGGCTATACTAAATGTATCTTATCTGTAGATTATTTTTGTATGTTACAAAGCTGTTGGTCTTCTAATAAAGAAAAATAAAATAAAAATAAAATAAAAAATTATGTAGTATATGGTCGTCTAGGACTTAGTACTTATAAGCATTGCTTAGTTTGCGACTAGGTCAATGTCTGTGGGATCGTCCCATAATATTTATTTATTTATTTTGTTTATTAAATAAAAATGCCATTGAGCCAAATATACTTTATTTCCCGCAACGTTAAAACACTACGTAGCTCGTAGCATGCTTCGTAGCACTTTCGTAGCATATCGTAGCACGTTACATATTTCTTTCCACCGAATAATAAGCACCTAACTTTGATAATGACTCAGCCAGCGTTTCGTGAACCAATTAAAACGACGTTAATCTTCTAGGGCAGTTCATTTAACCCTAGTTTCAATGAAAAGCTTTCAGCTCTTGTGCTCAAACGTGACTCACACCTCTATCTATAGACCGTAATGTAAAGTATCTGTATACACAGCTCTGCAAACACGAAGCTAGCTCGAGTACAACGCTTGGTTAGAAGTTCACAGCTTTTGAGATAGATGGCGCTAATATGAAAGTTAAACAGGGCGTCCTGATTCAATGCCACGCTGCAGGAAAACTGAAAGTTCGAGTTTGGTTCGAGTTAGGATTTGCAGTACATTTAACCGGAGATATTTTTGTTCTGTTGTGTGTTTGTTTCAGATTTGTGAGCTGTGATAGAAAAAGAACCTTTATCGAAACACAACGAGATGTTATCGCTTAGTAAATAAGTTATTAATTACCTATTATAATTAGTAGGTATACTTATACTAGTTTTGATAATGTGTGGAAATCGTGTAAGTTTTAGTTCCGTATTCCCATTTAAAAGCCTAGACCTATCTATAATGGACTGTTTACATAATTGGCTAGTTAAGTAGTTAGTTTTGATGGGCATTTTTTGCAAGTCGACGATATATCCATTGTGCCTATTTTGCGTGATCTAGTTTAAAATTCTTTTGCCATACGGGCAGTAAAATTTAATAAGAATATAGCAATTTATCAGTGGAAAAATACACCACAAAATAACAACAAAAACTAGAATTGTTAATGTTGTTTCAATCAATGTTAAATTCTAAGATTTTTTTTCCTTCTCATTCATTATTATTTTTAAATTTTAAATTGCAATTACTGCACTCATTTTCAATAGAATACAAACGTTGAAATAATTGTCAACTTGGTTTATCAATTTCAGTAAAAAGGTATAAACGTTTTATTTCATAATAAGGCATTGTTTGAGAGTTCTTGTTACGTATTTAGTTATTCAATGTTTCGCTAGATGGAGTCCAAAAATCGCGTATCTTAAGAGTTTTTTACGTTTTATTTGGTTTTATGCCATAACAATTGAATGGTAATGGATACTTGAAACTTACGGAGTACTTAGAATACTTATAGCGCACGCATTACGTTGGCATGTAAAAGGAAAAAAAATTTTTTGTTCATGGTATAGGTACATTCGCACCTTTAGAATTATAGTGACGTAATTCAAAATCTTGAAGTTTTAGAATTAGGTCTCTTTAATTTTAAATATAATATAATTAAACATTTAAGTGTCGAAAAATTTGGAATCTAATTCTATTCTAATTCAAGTATCTTAGGTCACTATAATTGTAAAGGTGCGGTCATGGGTTTACACGTAGATCGTACGAATCCGACTCGTACTCGGACGTTGGTGGTGGTGAAAAATGTCCTGCCAAGGATACTGGCAGTCATATAATCCCTCTTCATTCGTGTTATATTGGACGTTAGCTGTTTCAAATTATAATTAAAATATAGGATGGAGGACACAGATGGAGAGTCAAGTTCGCAATCCCACCAGCAAATCTGGCCTATGCTCCACAATTTTTTAGTACTTGTAGCACGCACCCGGTCCACCTTCATATTTCATCCTTCTACCCTTCTTCCGTATTTCGGTTCGTGATTACTAGGCTACACACACACGTACACGCATACGCACAAGCTCACGCACACGCTAACACAAACGCACACGCACGCACACATGTGTCACTGTCAGTGTGAAAGGGTCACTTTTGGTAGCATACCTTGGTTCAAAAATATAGTGAGCAGGGAACATACGTGTTACACGCGGAACCGTAGCTCCGTGTTCTTAGCACCGGCGGTACAGTCGAGTTCATTTACATCTACACACTTACAAGAACAAAAATATCTGAACACGACTTTATGCTCCTGGGTCGTGTTCAGATATTTTTGCTCTCGGAACTTGACTGTACTAAGATCACGTACTACACGGACACGTCAAAGATACGTATCCGTGCCTGCGTTCGGCTACGGATCAGCGGATCTCGGCTACGTTCGGGAATTGAATGAAAGCTTGTCAAACCGACAACATCACGGACGGATGTGTAAAATTAAGAAACTTAAGAAACGCATCGCCGTGTAACACGGAGCTACGTATCTTAATTACACGGAGCCTATAATTACACGTGCCGAACGTTCCAGATCTCCGTTGCCGTGTTCCAAGACCCGGCTACGGGTACACGAAACACGGACACGACCGCGAGCCCTAACGTTGACGCGGCCCACCGCCCAAGGGCCCTCGCGGCCGCGCCATGATTTCGCGCGGCCAAAAGAGTGAACTAGACAGCGCGCTCGGACCTTCTGCTCCCACCTATGGCCACCGCTCGCTCTCCGCTGTCAATTTCTCGAAATTACATTCGTTAGTGAAGCAAAGACACACGGGTCGCGTGTAGTCGTGGCCCGACTACACGCGACCCGTGCGTCTTTGTAATTGATGTCATTTCAACTCACTTCTATTTCAAAGTCCTTATTTATATAACACTAGCATACCTAGTATTTACTCGTACAATCCGGTATTTTGAGTTAAGCTACATAATCCCTAATAGATATTCCCCGGACATAATCCACACAAAATAATGTAATTATGAAACAGGCACAGCATTAATAAATCCAACAGTGCTTAATACTGTAAATACGCGAACACCGCTAATCTCTTCGTATTAGCTGTTTATCTGGTCCGACAAAATATGGCCTCGGTGGGGAATTGATTTTACCATTTGTCACTGTGATTTAAAGCGCGAAATATACATACAGATTAGGCGTTGGCTTTTGAATTTATTGTAACGTTTGGGTTTGCGGATTTGGTAACCCTACTGTTGATTTTTAAGGAGGCTACGAAATTGGCCATTCCTGGTGCAGGCATTCTGATCAAGCGTGCGAAGTGTTTCTGTTTTGGCTTAACAAAAATAAAAAATAAACTATTCTGCGAAAAGGCAAAACACCCAGAAAATAGTACCTTTATCTTAAATGGCCAAGGTTTTTTAAAGGGCAAGTTGGTTGGTTTTTTTTTTCTGTGGATAGCAATTGCGTACCATTTTTTCATCTCTTTTCTCGTCAGGGGTTAAACTGTACACAACAACCAAAGTCAGTCAGTATGTAAATATAAGGGTTTACCCCTGTTTTATAGACAAAACGTTTCATTGAATTTTCATTTCATGAAAAATTCAATTAATCGAAAGCATGTTTCCTTTTGAACCCATAAAATATTCTGGAATGTATTACACAAACCTAACCTACTCTATAGATATAGGTTGACATTTTCAAGATTTCTGAAATATGACGAAAATTTGTCTATGAAATGAAAACTCTATGAAATAAAGCATTCGGTAAAGTGTTTTTCTATAAAAAAGGATCCCGAATACAAGTTGAGACTTGTAGATTAAATCTAGAAGAATGCATACAGTCCGACCATAAAAGTAGAAATTAAAAAGTAGCAATATTGCACTGTCGTCCCCGTTTTCCTATATTGATTAGAAAGGGAGGACACTACAGTATTGCCAGTTTTTAATTTCTACTCTTTTTGGTCAGACTGTAAACTAGTCCGTAAACAGGAACAGGCAGGCAAACTTCGGGTTCCGCAGAACAATATCCAGCACATAGCACACTCAAAACGGCTTCAACAACTATTGAGAACAAACCATATATGCTCCAAGAATTTAATATACCTAACAATGAAATAGTTAGACATCGAGTGAACTATGCGTTCACTTTCAAAGGCGGTTCGTATACTAAGTGAGGTGTACAGTGCCAACTAACTAGTAGGAAGGTACACACACTACAACTACAACACACACTTTGACGAAAGATCTAAACTATTGTGTGCTCAAATTGAAGATACCAGAAATATTAGCTCTAAGCTTGGTTTTATGAATAATACAATGTTTTGGCTACTTAATGCCTATGGCAAAGAAAACACGACCATGTGCGAGTCGAACTCGGCTACGAAGGGTTACTATCAAATACATATATTTTATTTACGATCTTTATTTATATGCGACTATGTTACTAATTTTTGCGAAAATTTTAAAGTCTCTACCTATTATGGATAAAAAGATGTGTCCCTGTAATTAACCGGACGGACAGACTGCGGTGGCTCGGTACCCTTTTGGGTACGGAACCGCAAAAAATTTACTATCTCTGATGATAATGATCATTCTATCTTCTATTAGATTGATACTGGTACTTGGTATTAGTATTATCTCTTGGCACTACTTATAACGTAACTAATTTCAACAAACACTTTTTCTCTTTTTTTATTTTATTCGTTTATTTCTCAAAATTTTTGTTAGTACCAAGCCTACGTTAATGGCTTGTACCAATTTAGTTTACAAACATTTTTGCATGCTCAAAGTTTGGCCCACGTTTTATGAATATCATGTATAAATATGGAGTCAATTACGTAGGTACATAATTACCATAAATCGGCCGTTTACTAATAACCATTACAGCTAATGTTGGGATCTGTATAAGTTGACTCACTCGGTTTTGGCGCGTAAGGTGATGTTCAATTTCAACTCTCTAAGAGTATTATAATATACCCAACAAAAATCAAAATAATGAACTGACTTCCAAATGTGAATTTGGACATTTAAAATGAATATTTATTGTGATAAACGGTTTAGTAATCACATAAGTGTGTGTATTTTGTAACAAAATACACACTGACATATAGTTATTATAGGTACGTCATGCGTACATGTAATGTATTAAAAAAATCGCAAGTTTATATTACTTAAACCTTTTTGTATTTCTTTTATCTGTGTTACAATTGTAAATGTACGATAACGGTTTATTTTATAAATTTGATTACCTACTCTTTATTATTCACAAAAAAGTGATAATATTATGCTTTACACGCTAGCACTCACGTTTTGTAAAAAGACGGGACTAGAGTAAACTATTCATAATAATTAATAGTTAATAATCATTTAAATAGTTTATGATATCATCATCATCATCATCATCAGCCAAAAGACGTCCACTGCTGGACATCCCCTCCCCTAGAGAACGCCACTATGACCGGTCCTGCGCCGCCCGCATCCAGCGGACTCCAGCGACCTTCACCAGGTCATCAGTCCATCTTGTGGGGTACAGTACAACATCATCGCCGTAAATGCTATTGTTACCCATTGTAGCAGTAAATTCAAAGCCGAGGTTTAAGTGACACAACTAAGGTAGTCGCGTTACATTGGCTCCGCACAGATGGTCAACGTAAATATTTACGTAAATTGAAATTTCAAATGGATACAGTTATGGGTCGGATATTGCTAACTGAATTTCGGACGCATTTCTACACCTTTTATATTATAAGGCAGAATCTGTGAAAACATAATATGTTTGAATCATAAATAAAATATACTGTTATGTAGTAAGTATCAACTAGAATTTAATGGTTTGGCATATAATCGATTCACTCTACATAGTCTACATATTGTCATGTTCATAAATCATTATTTAAAGTTACACGATTTTCACACATTATTATAACAAAACGGAATCTATCGCGTTCAAGAGGTGTTTATGTCCCCGTTTTCTTAGATTTATTTGAAAGGAACGACACTACAGTATTGCCACTTTTTAATTTGTACTCTTTTTTGTCAGACTGGTAATTACGAAAGTTTAAAGTTAAATATAGAAATAAAAAGAGATAATGAAATACAATTAGCATCCTTGGTGATTTAGCAACATTTTAACAAAAGAAAAACCCATTCATAAATAAACACCAACATTTCCAGCGACAAATAACCTTTTAATATTAAACACGTTTTCAGAGGTTTTAGAAAAAGAAAGTTTTAATCCTTTAAGCGTTTTGCCTTAAATAAAGCAAGACATTGTGATAAGACGGGACCGGAAGCTTTCCGGAAGGGCGGGGCGCGGCGACAAATAGCACTTCCGGTGGGAATGCTAGCTGTGCAGAGATGATGTTTTATCCTTGTTACACTAAGGGAGTTCATATTTATCATTTTATAAATATGAACTCGCTCGACACTTTCTCGCGTAATTTTAAAAGTGAATACTATTTAGGTGTAGTCGCGATTGGGATTTGAATCCCATTAGGATGGTCAGAAACGTAATACTTGGAATCATGTTTGATTTTAAGTTTTCAATTAATTAGAAACGTGCAGTTTTCAATGGCATTCGTGCATTCGTAGCTTTGGTAATGCTAAACCATTAATTTTTTTATTTAAATTGAAATTATTTTGATCATCATCATAATAAATTTATAAAAAATGTAAGGTCTCATTTTTTTAATGTGGGTATACCACTTATTGGTGTTAAATTACCGGTCCAGCACGTTAATCCAGAGGTACCGGGTTCGATTCCCGGCCTCTTCCACCAGGTAGCTCCTTTTTAAATATTTCTTTTAGCTTTGATCTTTGTATTAATAGTTACTCATCATAATATTTACATAGTAGGCTCTTCTCGGTATTTCAGCATATTCGACGAACAAATTGCCGAATTAAAATTAATGTTTACATAAATATTTTAATAACATGTCTGTTTTGTTAAGTGGTTTTGCTTTTATAAAAAGCGATCATTAATAGTTACTGAAACGACGTGTCAATGTTCATTAATCTCATAAGTTCATAAAAATCTATCATCATTTTATTCCTACTGGTCAAAAGTCCACCATCCCAATCAAACGTCGTATGCATTATTCAGGCGACTAATTGAAATGCATCGGCCCTCTGCGGTGCTAATCGCGGAAATCGTTAGCCTTTTGGAGTCCACGTAGTGCTAGTTAACAGATTGATAAGTCTAATCGATGGTAATGTTATTAAAACTATCGTGAGATATCTTTACTAATTATAAAAACGGTATAAACTCACGTAAAAATTGTCAGGAACGGCCCGACATGTTTCGAACTCATTTGGAGCTCTTCATCAGGGGTAGCTATCCGGATATTGACGGATAGCTACCCCTGATGAAGAGCTCCAAATGAGTTCGAAACATGTCGGGCCGTTCCTGACAATTTTTACGTGAGTTTATACCGTTTTTATAATTACTAATCGATGGTCTTCTCAAAAATAAAGTTCGTTAGACCCTCAACATTGTCAAATTATTTTGACTTAGGGCTATGTTCTATGTTTAAATTTTATCAACCTTAGCGACGCTTCTATTAAAATTGTAGGCCATTTATCCTGAACTATTTGTCTACTTTAGCGATGTGCTCTTTTTTTATAACACAATACACATTATCAAATTCAATTCCACCCAAGTCAACCAATACACCATTATTATGGCAAAAGAAATGAGCTGAATGTGACGATTATGTCACTATGTGAGTACGTTTGGAAGAGCGTCCCAAAAACGACAGTACACGGAGCACCCGAATCAAACAGCGCATGCATTATTCAGGCGGCTAATTGAAATGCACCGGCCCTCTGCGATGCTAATCGCGTTGGCTCGCGTAAATCATTAGCCCTTTGGAGTCCGCGTGGTGCTAGTGAACAGATTGATAATTCTAATCTATGGTCTTTCCTAAAATAAAGCCCGTTCCACCCGCAAAATTATATTTCTTTTACTACGTATACATTTTAACCACGGGTTATATTCGATGTTAAAAAATAAAAGACATCTGTCTAAACCACCATCCCTTTATCTACCTAATTAAACTTTCAGTTCTATTTATTGTTGTGAGGCTAGTCAGCGCAATCTCATTGCAAATGTTGACTAGGTACTTCAAAAGGAAAGAAAAAAAATTCTTACTCTTTAGGGTATTGTTATGTAGCTAAAGCTAATAAATAGTGTATTCATAAATACTCAACGAACAATCAAAACTATATTCCGAAGTCCAAACTAAACTAAAGCATAATTTACTTCAAAAGGCAAAGTTCCGTAAATCGGGCGGTTAATTTGTTATTCAGATATTCCATGGCTAATGAAGATTTATATCCTGCTCATTATTTTGCCTAACAGATTCAATTTTGTTTCCAATTTAAATTCAATTCACCGGCTAAGTTTAACTTTCATGAAATTAAATGGGAGTTTCAATTTGTATACAAAACAGTTTGATTATTGTATAAAAGGTGCAGTTGACAATCCGGAGTTAAGTTTCTAGGAGTTTAATTCCCAGGGTTATTAATAGACAACTTTGAGCCCTTGTTTAACGAAAAGTTTCTTTAAAAGAAATATGGTTTTCTTTGTGTTTTCTTTTTATAATTCTTACAACTTGGTGATAAATACTAATAAATGGTGAGAAGTTTTCCATTTAAATATTTCAGTGACTTATAATTATACATGTATTGTGTTTCTTCAGGACTTTAAAGCAAACACCAGCTGCCTAGCTAGAATATGTCCAATTAATTACATTTAAGTAATTAAACTGACAAATTCTAAATATAAGTTAAAGGTTTACCCCTTTACCTATAACACCCAGTACTTTTACTTATATCACCTTTGTTTGATCAAAATCAGCGCTTTTCGGAGCTAGTCGTAGCGAAATCTTAATTGGAGGTAAAAAACTCACAGGAACGCTCACCAACAAAAAAAAGTGTGACTATTTTTGGAAGTCTTTGGAAAAAAATACTTAAGAAAAACTACACCATACCTAATGATAGTGAATCACGATGATGATAAATTAATTTGGTCTATAATAAAAATAATTCCGTTACTACGAGTCTTCCATTGACAATGCATACACGAAAACAAACTAAAGCCCTTATCATTTAAATAAAAACAATTTAAATGGATTATATCGCGTATATTAATTATTTGAGCCTCCCTGACAACCTTTGACAACGGTAACTGGAAGTTGCTGAAACGTCAGGGAGGCTTAAATAATTAAAATACGCGATATAATCCGTTTAGATTATTTTATTAAAATGTATGACAGTTCGCGGAAACCGAAGAAAATATGAAATCCGTTCGTTATCTTTCACACCATAGAATCATTATCAAATAAAAACCTATCTTTCAAAATAAGACAGCTCTTTCCAATTAAAACTCCAAAAATACCTCAATCAAAATGGCATTAATTATTCCCGACGCTTCCGTAAACAATATTCACTAAACGATCGACGAAACATTCGTAATTGCGAAATTCCAGCATTTAATAGAATAGAACGTAAAGCTATGCTCGAGGTCCCTGGATGGGTGTAAATTGTAAATCGCTCAAATATTTACTGAATACTCAGATACTCGGAAGCGCATCGGACTGCCTTGCGGAATGTATGGATGGATTTGGCGCGAGTTTGCAAAACAAGAAGTTTTATTTGGATTTTGAAACGTTAAATGCTAATGGGCTGTCGATTAAAAACGAGATGAGGAACAGCCGGCCTAGCACAACTATGCTTCGCGACTTTTGTCGCGCGACAGCGCTACCCGTCACTCTCTCCCATTACTGCACAGAAAGATACGGGTAATTATCTCACACGAGAAATAATCGCGTATGACAGTTATATGCTAGAGGTACAGGGGCTTTTAATGACGTCTGTCCAATATACCTTCTTACCTTACCTTTGAGATCCGCAGAAGAATCATATTATAACCATAGCAATCTAATTCAGGGTACCTACAGTTTTAATAGAGGTGTACCCACGAGTAAGCACATGTAAAGTTTCAGAGCCCAGCAAAGTTAGGGTATTGCAAAGGCGGCCGGGGATTTAGAAAAATTCGACGGGTGTGGTGTCATTATGACACTTGTTTTTTTGATGTTATCGTATCGAATAATTATGCTGAAAAAGCCGTGTTTTGTATTGGTAACATTTTTCTAAATATTATAATTACTAAGATAATGGACTCCTAAATCGACCAAAACTGACTGCGCTTTAGCTAACAAACACTCTAGGGGGCTCTGTGTCGGCACGCGTCCTTACCAGAGTGAGCGCTGGATTCGGGCTTTTGCAGCCTAAATAGCCTAATATGTATATCGTACACATAATATCAAGTCTAGTTAACATCATAAAACACAATATGTGTCACAATGACACTATATCCATCGAAACCTAATTATCATTGATAAAAAAAATAAGACAAAAAGTGAAGAATAATCAATTATTACTACTGACGACTAAAGACGTAAAGTTTTACGTTCATGTATAAAATTACGTCTATAATATTATATTACTCTGCTGCCGCAACGAATCAATGAAAAGTAATTATTTTTAATTTATATTACAGTAGTAGTACCTACATACCAGTAAGAATGACTACATTTTATAAGTTGAAAAGCTTTAAAAGTACAGTTAAAGTAAAAAAAAGTCATTATAGTTGTCAGCCCCAATCATTTCAACCTTATTACTACACGACTCTCGTTATTATTTTAATGATCTTCTTTAATTAAGCCCTCTCAATGATGCTTGGGAGGCAGTATTTTAATGATATAGTTATTCGAAAAGATTACTTTTAAAATATTACGTAACTTTTCAGTGATTTATTATAGTAGTTTATGCAACTGATACATAATGAGAGGCATTAAAACACGAGTGTGGTTTTATGAAACGAGCGTCAGCGAGTTTCATAATAGGATCACACGAGTGTTTTAAGGCCTAATTATGTACAGTTGTATACACTACTTTATCTACACACATATCATAAGTCCTCTAAGATGGGTTCAGAAGCCATAAGGAAATGACCGGCACCACTAGTGCTACCTGTAAAATATCTAAAAACGACATATACTAATGCAGTAAGAAATAAATCTGAACAAATACATTAAACAGATTATTTATTGTAATAGTTGTAATTTACATTGAAACAATATTTTCAACTACAATGTGAATTACAATAAACTTATCACAATTATACTTTCGTAACAGCAAAGAACCAACAAACAAATGACAACAATAATGGCGGCAATTCGAACCTCCGTCAAGACGAATGTTTTCTTTTTCTAAATCATATACAAACGAATGTATCCATATTCTCATATCACTCGAGATCAAATGTCGTGCGGTTTTTATAAAAAAACATACTGAATTGACGTTTCGTATCGATAACAATATTAATATCTATGGATACTAGAATAGAGACCTACTTTAGTTTTGACAGCTGTTCCAAATTTAAACTCATAACCTTACAAAAATTGATACTGTTATAACATTACAGTACAGATTTTACCTACTGCCACAGATAAGAAAGTCCTCATAGTAAAATTGGTTGTAGTAATGCTGGTCATTTCCTACGGTTTCTGAACGCATTTTAGAGCAATAATGATATGTGCGTAGATAAAGTTTGTTTATGATGCAGTGAAGCCAGTGAAGTGAAATCGTCAGCCGAATGAATATTAATGACGACACGAGCTATTTAATTATTAAAATAACTGTTATTTTACAACAAAATCTACGTGGAATCAACGTAATTATCATTGATACTTACTGTGGTTTTATTACAGTGATTCATTTTTGTTTATTTTGCAGAATATTTCACAAACTATATTTGTTTCCCTGTAGGTGCCGTCAGCATCAAATGTAGCTGAATTTTTTACTGGCTTATGTCCAGTGTTCGGATTAGTATGTGCAGTTTCCCGGGAATTCATAACGTAATGTTGATATGAATATGAGTTAATCCCAGGATCGTAAACGTAAAAGTAAAATAAAATATATGTTCCGTTTTAAAATATTACTCAGTTATAAAAAAGGTAGATACTTATACAATTATATTAGTGTACAGTAAAGAAATAAATATAAATATAAATATCGGACCACCTCATAAATCAATCCAGTCCAGTAAGCTCTAGTAGGCTCGTGTTATGGATACTAGACGATGAAAACATACGTATATAGATAAATACATACTTAAATCATTAACATCCATGACCCAGGCACAAATATTCGAGTTCATCACACAAATATTTTCCCTTGCCGGGACTCGAACCCAGGATCGCCGGCTAAGTAGGCACTTGCTTAACCACTGCGCCAACGGCGTCGTCAAAAGTCATCAATAATATTGTTTTTCTACTCCCTTACTTTTATCCGTCATTTATATAATCACCAACTCTAATAAAGATAATACTTTACAAAAGTCTAAAGTCTTTTACCCAAAAACGCACTGCTAGACGATGTTATATAATGTCACCAAAAAGGGGGTTTTCCGGGAATTCCCGGGGCATATCCATATTAAGTAAAGCATTGAAGGCCTTAAATGCTTCACCCCAAATTGCACACCCAATTCGAACACTGCTTATGTCAAATTGCATTATAGTGGCTTTTGTCAGCTTATTTTGATACTAACTCTATGATCCTTCTGTACCGTTGCGTTGCAAATATTTTTGTCTTCCACTTAAAGGCGCCTTTAACGTGAAGTCAAGTGTTTGCACTTATGATGCCTTTAATTTAAAGTAGCAGTTTGTGGCCAAACTGTATAATGAAATAAAGGCTATTGTTTTCAGTTACAAAGGTAAGTAGACTCAGCCTACAAACATGATTACTACTATTATGTAGCTGCGCGTTATATTATGAATTATCCATAAAAACATTGCTGAACACCGTACAGGAACAAAATGTAATTCACGACAGCAACAACACCCTCCACATCTCACGGTAAACTGGCTATAACTTTGTGTATGTAAATGATTATTTCATAGATACAAAGACCCCTTAGATAACCCGATACGAAACATCTTCGCAAACAAAATTATGGCGCTCACTGACACACCTCCTGTATTTCACACCCAGCACAATGTACTGCAGTGTTCAATATCCCTGAATCAGCAAGCCAAGCAATTTTGCCCGTTCGACCGTCGTAAAAACGGAATTGAACGTTCATATTCGCGTGTAGCATGTACAGGGTTCGTGCGTAGCGTTAACGTAAGTTCGCCCTCGTATTTTTCTTACAATATCGATACATATTTTTATGAGGGATCAGCTATGTCACGATAGTACCAATAAAGTTGCTCTGCCAATAAGTTTTCCTCGTACGATTTTACGACGATGTCCGGTTTGATCGTATTTCCTCTGGCTCTTCAATAATGTATGGCTAATAGTTGTGACTCGTGGCATTTCGTTGAAAATGGTTGTTAACATTCGATGTTAACATGGGTGATTTGATGTTTCATAAAACGACAGAACGATGTAGCTTTTGTTGAACTGGATTGTATACGTATCTGTTGTTCGAGACCTTGAAATGAAACTAAGTCACTACGGGGCATAAAGGTCCATAAATTTTAAATAAACCAAGATATTAGAAATAACTCAAGTTGAGTGACTATTTTTGTTTTGTTTCGTTATGACTTTATGTTTTAAAAGAAGTTAATTTTAAAAGGGTATTCTATACAATAGGTTATAATTATGTCTGATATCAAAAAGTGAATCACAAAAGACTTAATGTCACAATCTAAAAATTGTGCCATAGTTATGTTTGGTAGAAAATATGTAAAAATATAATTGAGTTGATTTAACATGCCTTTCTTTTATGTAGCTGTTTTAAATAACTACACAATGCCATATAGATTTAGTGGTCCTTTATGCCCCACAGTTGGGGCAAAAAGGTCCAATCGACCCGACTTTCTATATTGCTAATATCTGGCTTGGATTTGAAAATTGGTTATTTTTAAATATTGTCACTAATAGACGAAGAACTAAGCTATCCATTGCTATTGAAATCTTTTTTGTAAACAATATAAGTTAGCAGTTACCACCAAATATATGTAAAATGGCCCTTTTTGCCCCGCTCTACCCTACGTCTAAATTTAGACACGCGCCATAACATTTCAGCGCTGAGTGAAAATTACGAATATATCTGACACTTATGGCATTTTTAGTTACCTTAATGATACATTTTAGTAGCTCCACAATAATATACACAAAAAAAATCGGCATCAACAAAAAAATATTGCATTTCCGAGAAAAGCCGAACGAGTTTCTTTAAAAAACGAAAGCGTTATAGGGTATCCTTGTAATATTTGAAGAGTTTCCTTAATTTCTCATATGAATCTCCTTATTTCTTCAATCTCGTAGAGAGATCCCTAGGTAGTCCTCAAATAACTCAAATTACACCTTAAAAGAACGCAAGATTATTCCGGATTAAGAAAAATTAAAAATTTAAAAAACCCCCGACCTAACCTGTAAAAAGGAAGAAATAAAATCTACGAAATGTGCCTTTACAATGAACAGTAGAAAAAGAATCCAAGCTTCGTTGCGTTCGGGGGACCGCTAAGTACCTAACCTAAGTGAAATGAAATATATTTTTCAACGTAAAATTGTAAGTATGCATTTATTTGGGGCTTCCCACTTTACGATTTTAAGTACATTGCATTTCATTTACTTAGCGGTCCCCCGACGCAACGAAGCTTGGATTCTTTTTCTACTGTTCATTGTAAAGGCACATTTCGTAGATTTTATTTCTTCCTTTTTACAGGTTAGGTCGGGGGTTTTTTAAATTTTTAATTTTATTTTTATTTCATATTTTTTAAACAAACAGAAGTTTTTTCCGGATTTTTTTACATTTAACACTTTTTTTGGTTTTACACCGTTTAAGTTCCATAGTTTCCAGTCTTTCCTCGAGCTTGATCCTTGACTATGTGTACGACAACAGGATCCCAAGCCTGTGGTAACGAAAGCCGTCTTCTCTAAGATTGAAATAAGCCTTTAGCAACATTCTGGGAAAAAATCGTTAAAGTCAAATTAGTTAATGCTTATAATGACAAAATGGCTAAGTTATTTATTAGCCAAGACAATCAAAATATATACTTTAAATGCACTGGATGAGTTGAAAGAACCTGCTACTTATGGCCGAAAACAGAACCAGGTTTCCATTCTACAGGATCCTAATAGTACGGGTGGCTTCCTTAGCTCCATAAAAATTGTAGTAGATGCTAGGTAACTTGACTTAGTTTTGAAAGACCTAATCATCGATAACCCACACCATGGGATAAACCGTTAAAAAAAATTACATCCCCACTTTTTTACTTGTAGGGGTCAGGTACACAAAAAAATAGTTTTTAAAAATTTATTCTACCACTATGTCTCTCTGCTAAGCCGTAGACAGATGGACGGACGGACATGGTGAAACTATAAGGGTTCCTTGTTGACTACAGAATCCTAAAAAGCTGTGATTCACTTAGGCGAGTACTTTTGCTAAAGCTTACGTGTCCTTTAGTCGCGTTAAAATCTTGCAAGGTGTTGCTATTTGTGACCTCAATCAAAGGAACCTGTTCATAGTCCTAATGACAATTCAGCTTTAGTAGAATTGCAAAACTTCCCAAGTAGCACAACTGGGTCTAAATAGCTCGTATATCATATCTAATTAGATGCTTAAGTGAAATTTACCACCATGACTAAGTGCTATATAGGTGGCAATAACCCTTATGCCACCTATATAGAACCAAAAGGAGAAAAATTGCAGCCTATTTTTGGTGCTAAATAGAATCCATAAGAGCTCTCACAATTACCTTAAGTGGTAATTAGAACTATGGGTGAAAGTTATGCGTCCATAAGAGATCTCACAATCACCTTAAGTGGCAATTAGAACTAAGGGTAAAAGTTATGCGCAGTGAACGAATGAAAACATTTCAGTTCGCTCAATGAGTGATAAATGAGTCGCCAAATTATCTTTGAGTGGCGAGGCAACTGTCAAATTGTGTTGTGTGTAATACGTGATCTGCCATATTTATTTTGGATTTATACGTCTGTTTGGTGAGTGATTAAAACTTTACGTTTACAAGCATTGAAATAAGCACGAAATTCTTGCGAATTTTTTGTTACTGTGAAACTATAGTATGTTTTCTTTGTAAATTTCGACGGGCCTTTCATTTGATCAGGAATATTAAAAAAGAGAGTGCTAAATTAAATAAGGAATAGATACTGATAAGAAATAAAACTGTTAAAAACCTGACCTAATGATTGTAGGTTACCTACAATGTTAAAGTAACATCGTCAAAACTATCAAAAGTCTGTGATTATGCGTGAGTGTGATAAAATTCTGGTCAAAATAATTAATTTTCATTGGCTTCCATTTGTAAACATGGCGAAACAAAAAAGATCTTACAGTGTTTATTTTCACTTATTTGTTCCTTATTTGGAACTATTAGGTCTAATAATCACTTATTTGTATCTTGCGAGTGGCAAAGCAGTGCAACTATTAAATATATTTTGACAAGGCGCAATAGGAACTATAATAGAACTTTTAGTTCGTTAGTGGTTTGAAATGAGTGAAAATAACTGCTTTTGGTTCTAAGAATCTCCTATTGAGACCTATTTATGCGTTGGAGTGGCAATAAGGTACTTCTTAGGCCTTAAAGTTGCAATATTTTTTCGTTCCAAAAGAGCCGTAAAATTATCCCTTTAGCCACTATTGGTGATATAATTCGCTATTGTACTAGTCATTTGGAACTTTTAGTTCCAAATAAGGGTATGTTGCCACTTATATGTAAAAGTTGCTTATAAGTGATTTTAAGGCCTTATATAGCACTATTGCTTCTTATTGAGTGACTATTTGAACCTGCATGCAACTTTAAGTAGCAAAATCGACTTTATCCCACCATAAGTAATAAAGTAGAAACAAAAAACGTTCCTATGCAACTACAAGTGATAGGATGAACTCATATACAGTTTTGAGTTGTGTTTAGAGCTATAAGTTGCATCAAACACTGTTAAACCACTCATTTAGAACTTAAAGCTGTAAGATAAGCTGCAAAATTCACTAATGTGCTGCTTGGGTTAGAAACAGTGACCCAGTATTGTGACACAAATTAAAAAAGTTTTTCTGAGACTCGGTTTAATATCGACTGTACTTTCTTACACAAACGTTAATTGCTCATCAAGAACAATCAGACGAGCCCAAACACCATGGCTTTATTCTGTGCTGTTAAGGAATTTCCTACGGCCATCTTCAGCTGCATGGTACCAAATTATTGTACTGTCAAAATTTTATTAAGTTGTTGATTACGCTAATAAAACTTAAGTTTTAACCAACATTTGAAATTCTTGGCTTAGATCCTTTCACAACTAGATGGCAGGGCCGTATTTACCCCTAGGCCCACAAGGCCCGGGGCTAGGGGCCCAGCTAGTCTAGGAACCCAGTCCAAGACGCAGGACTTGTACCATAATAATGTTCTCCTTATAGGGGAGGGGGCCCCAAATGCCAAGTGCCTAGGGGCCCTGGCCCGCTTAGTCCAGCCCTGCTAGATGATTATCATGAGATCTTCACTTAGTGAGTGATAAGGAAAATGCTAATAAAACAACATTTATCCAGCGTTTGGAATTACTCGCTTCAATATTGACTGAGATCCATTAACAACTACCTGGTCATCATGAGACCGTAATTTAGTAAGTGATATAGAAAATGCTAATAATACTTAACATTTAACTAAAATTTGAAATCCTTGGCTTCAACATTGGCTGAGATCCATTAACAACTACCTGGTCATCATGATACCTTAATTTAGTAAGTGATATAGAAAATGCTAATAATACTTAACATTTAACCAAAATTTGGAATCCTTAGCTTCAATATTGGCTGAGATCCATTAACAACTAGCTGATCATCATGAGATCTTAATTTAGTAAGTGATATAGAAAACGCTAATAATACTTAACATTCAACCAAAATTTTAAATCCTTGGCTTCAACATTGGCTGAGATCCATTAACAACTACCTGGTCATCATGAGACCTTCATTTAGTAAGTGATATAGAAAATGCTAATAATACTTAACATTTAACCAAAATTTGGAATCCTTGGCTTCAATATTGGCTGAGATCCATTAACAACTACCTGGTCATCATGAGATCCTTATTTAGTGAGTGATATAGAAAATGCTAATCATACTTAACATTTAACCAAAATTTGGAATCCTTGGCTTCAATATTGGCTGAGATCTTGTCACTTGTTCCAATTAAAGCTGAATATCTTGGAAACTACTGGTCCTACTTCCACCAAACATAGCTAAGAACCATCTCGACGGAAAAGTCTTTCGATTAAAAAAAACCGCACTTAAATTGGTCCATCCGCTTGGGCGCTACGATGCCACAGACAGACACACAGATACACAGATACACAGATACACAGATACACAGATACACAGATACACAGATACACAGATACACATGTTAAACTTATAACACCCCTCTTTTTTTCGTCGGGGGTTAAACACAGATACACATGTTAAACTTATAACACCCCTCTTTTTTTCGTCGGGGGTTAAAAAGTATTTATAAACAGGATTGGAACATGGTTAACTTATTGTTTAGAAACGTTGGCACGGGTGCGAGTAATTACGCGCTGCGTCGCAGGGGAAATGCGACTGAAAGCTTTCGGCGGTGCCTACAGTCTTTTGTTTGGTTTAAAATGGAATACTATCTATTATTATCCGAATCAAAAAAATTAATGTGTTTTACACTTACGAGAAATTGTCAGGAACGACTCGACATGTCTTAAACTCGTATGGTAGTTACTTCATTAAGGACTAGGGTTGCCACTCAATTGCTTTTGGTAACTACAGGACGGTATGTCATCGCTTTTATTTTATTATACCGGGTGTCCCAAGACTATAGGACATCAAGAAAAGTTACCTTTAATATCTTAGATAGCCTATTTTGCTGAAAGAAAACTTTATGTTATTTTTAAAAGTTAGTAATTCTGCATTTAAAAAAATTCTAAGAATTACTTGCTAATTTAGTCGTCGTTGGCAATAAATAAATTGTTGTTCCTCTATTTTAAGATGCTATGTTACTTGGGAAGAATTATCATGTTTTGTCTATTCTTTCACATGGCATCATAAAAATAGGGGTGACTTTTTTTTCAGATGTAAGTCGGTTCGATTTCCAGACGAAGCAAGTACCTAATTCTTAGAAAATATTTCAATGCAGAATTACTAATTTTTAAAAATAACATAGTCTTCTTTCAGCAAATATCCTATCTACGATATTCAAGGTACTTTACCTTGATGTCCCATTGTCTTGATACGCCCTGTATACTAGGAGGTGCTCGCAACTACATGCGCGTATTTTTGTCTTTACCGTAGATGGATGAAAAGTATGCTATAACCATCATTAGATGTCAAGCTATCCCTATCACAAAATTGGTTAAAATTTGTCCAGCCCTTTAGGCATGATGCGAAGACAAAAGAAATTATGAAAACAAATGGCGCCAGGTTGGCACAGCACCGGGCACGCGGTACAGAACAAAATTACGAACCTGCATCACGCTATTAAGATTTTTCCCAAAACATTTTTTTCTATTGAGAGGGGTCTCCATAGAAAAATTAATTTCAATTGCAAATCTAGAATTTTATAATACCTAGCATAACTAGATATCGTCCTCCTTGACGTATCCGTCAATGGCAAAACCTGGCTTATGACCTTCACGCGTCGGTCATGTGCACGAATGTGGCTTGCGAAACCGAATTCTGTTACAAGGCGCATAATGCAACTCACCTTTACCTACCTATCATCATCATCATCAGCCCGTATCTATCCTCCTCGTGCATTTATACGTACGTGTAAACTGTAGGTATAGGAAGGCTTTGGACGGGTCTTTCTGTTTAGGCGTTTTGCGTCTTGCAAGCGACGCTCCTCAAAGTCAGTGACGGCATGAACAGAGCTGCGCCATACTTCTCTCTGTTGTGCAAGCTCTTCCCAACCCTCGCATGGGATGATACACGCACAAGGCTTCCGTCGACTCATGTTTGGAAAAAAAAACGCAGCACAAAG
This sequence comes from Apotomis betuletana, assembly GCA_932273695.1. Taxonomy (NCBI): domain Eukaryota; kingdom Metazoa; phylum Arthropoda; class Insecta; order Lepidoptera; family Tortricidae; genus Apotomis; species Apotomis betuletana. Next base: position 22,757,590 of record OW026303.1, on the reverse strand, counting down.
TGAGTGAGTAGCAGACCCGTACGTCTACCGGCAGCCCCACCATTCTGATAACTATCAGAAATATAATAAAATTGCAATATTTCAATCAATTCGAAACAAATCACAAGGTTTACAGCTCACCTACTAATTTAAATAGTTAGAATGCTAATGGGGCTTCTACACGGCCATATTTTACTACAATTTGTGGCCGTCCTTCTCTGACCCCCACGCCAAAGCAAGACGCAAATAATGGTCGGCTACAAATTGCAGCCAAATATGGGCTGTTTAGAAGCCCTTTGATAAAAATAGCTAACTAATAGCTCTGTGTCTGTTTACCCGTGAGGGCGCGTGTAGACGGCGCCGCCTCCGCGCCGACACCGCACCGCCGCCGCACGGGCTCGTGTACACGGTGCCGCCTCCGCGCCGACACCGCGCCGCCTCCGCGCCGCCTCCGCGCCGCCTCCGCGCCGCCTCCGCGCCGCCTCCGCGCCGACACCGCGCCACCTCCGCGCCGCCTCCGCGCCGACACCGCACCGCCTCCGCACCGCCTCCGCACCGCCTCCGCACCGCCTCCGCACCACCTCCGCACCGCCGCCGCATCGCCTCCGAACCGCTGACGCACCTTCGCGCTATTATACGGTCGTTACGTTAGTAAAAGATTGCTAGCCACGAAGATCACGCGTCATGTCCAGTTTAACGAAAAAAAAGAAATTAGTGTTAGCTTACTATATGTATAGAAAGTGGCAGGAAGTGCCTGTTTTATGAAAGTGGATCCTATCTGATTTGAGAAAACCGGCCAAGAGCATGTCGGGCCACGCTCAGTGTAGGGTTCCGTAGTTGCTCATCCTTCACAATAAACTGCTGTTTTAAGCCTGAAGAGTACGTTAAAAAAGACTAAGCTCTATAAAAAGGCCGTAAACGCCCTAGAAACTGTAATCACTTATTACCTTCTGGAAGTCAACTTACGACCTTTTAAAGAAAAAATATGAAATTTGATGATAACTCAATAACGGCTCGACCGATTTTGTTCAATATAGTTTTCATTGAAAGTACTTATAAGGCCTCATTAACATGAATTTTTCCGATTTTCTTTGACCCGTGGTTGATAAGTTAGAGGGGGGGGGGACACTTTTTTTTTTTGTTTTTGGATCGAATATTTACAAAACTGCTGACTTTATCAAAACATAATGTTAGAATACCCCTATTATTTTTACAAGACCTATTCAACGACACCCCAAACACCAGTGTTGAAAAGAAAAAAAAATTGACCCCAACTTTAGGTGTTCGAGGTCGCCCGAAAAAAATTTTTTTTTTTAAATTTTATTTTACCGTTCTGTCGGCGTTATACATACACATACTCATACCAAATTTCAGGTTTCTAGTACTAATGATCACGGAGCTAAGCCGCGGACGGACACACGGACGGACAGACGGACAGACGGACAGAAGGACATGGCGAAACTATAAGGGTTCCTAGTTGACTACGGAACCCTAAAAAACTGAAACACATTATCGAAATTATGATTAAGTTTTTCAGTGGTACATATGTTATATTTTTGCCCGATAGTACATGTTATTTGGATTCAGAATCTCAATTAATTTTACCACTTCCGAATTTTTAACAAAACTTATTGAAAAGTTACGAAAATTGCCCAGAAATCAAAAGTTACTTACATGTTACGAGAGAGGGTCAAAAGTTCGAAAAAAGTAACAAATGTAACTATCTGGCAACGCTGAAAATGGCATCGGGGGGCGGCGGGGGGCTAAGCGGCGGCGGCGCGGCGGCGGCGCGGCGGCGGTGCGGCGACGGCGGGGGACTCGCGTCTCGTATACATAGCGCGAAGGTGCGGCGGCGTTGCGGGGGCGGTGCGGCGGCGGCGCGGCGGCGGCGCGGCGGCGGCGCGACGGCGGCGCGGCGGCGGCGCGGCGGCGGGCTTTACGCGTCTCGTGTACATAGCGCGGCGGCGCGGCGGCGGTGCGGTGTCGGCGCGGAGGCGGCGCCGTCTACACGCGCCCTGAGGTAGACCTCACGGGTTTGTTTCAAAATTACTGAAATTTGTTTTTTTTAACCCCCCTAAGTCCCCTAACTACCGAAAAACTGAATTAACTACAATTTTATTACTTTTCTATGTTCCGCTCAGAAAGAGAACGAAATCACTGTTTTTCTATTTTTCCTGAGATTACTAATTCATTATAAATTTATCAAAATTTACTCTTAGTAAATATGTAGTAACTCCAAAACTATGACGCAATGGAAATGTTATTTTAGTCTGGTGTCTAATAAAAAAAAAAAGAATGACGTTGGGCTTGATTATTCTATGTTTTTTCTTATATTTCTTTCTTCTTCTTCTTTGTCGTTTTCACTCTTGGCAGAGTGGTCGTGGTCATCATTTCAGATGTTGGTGGCAAGCTTCACAACACGCCGCCATTCTTCTCTGATAGCCGCCTTCCTCGTACATTCGTGTAGTGACGATGAGCCATTTATATTTCTTTACATACGGAAAAATAAATTCAAATATTTTTTTAGAGTTTACACGACGCAATCAGATCTCTTGATCTGCATATTAATTTTCACCTCTTAGAAATATGAAAAGTCAATTTACAAGAAAAGTATAATTATATTACTTATCGAGCCTACTCACAAAAATGTGTTTTTCTCAAAGGTAAAAACAGCCGGGAAGCATCCTGCTTATATTCGAAAGAATTTTGGGCCAAACTGAAGTGGACATGGTTCTCTCGCTTGGTTCATTATTACCTAGTAAAATGTGCGAGTTGTAAATGTTCCGCTTGTATGATGTGTTTGGTAATGTTATCTACTGAACCCTTCTCTCAGCTTAATTGAGTTTTACTGTATTATGTCTCTAGTGAGACAAAAAATAGTGTGCCGTGGGGTGACCGGCCTTAGAATTGTCCCCCACCATTTCGTCCCGTGGTTGCAGTAGAAGCCTGCTAAGGGAATAATAATATACCGGGAGATGGGCAGCAGCGTCTTCCAGAGACCTTAAAGAAAAAAAACTGCGCGCGCCAACCCACCTGCCAAGCGTGGCGCGTACGGCAAATCCCCCCTTTATGATGAGTCACACAAATACCAGGCCCCCAGTCTCCGGCAGCTCTGCTATCCCTGGCGTGGGTAGCGGCCAAGGTAATAGCGGAGCAGGGGGTGCTAAGAATCCCCGGACGAAATCCGGCTACCCATCCCCACGACGACTGGCCCTGGTAACACACAACATACGCACAATGAGGACTGATGAAAAGATTTGCGAGTTGGAAGAGGAACTGAGCAGGTTACACTGGGACATTTTAAGATTATGCGAAGTCCGTAGAGAGGGGGAGGACACCGTAACCCTGAAGTCTGGTAACCTGCTCTACTACCGGGAGGGCGCCCAACAGTCCCAAGGTGGTGTCGGGTTTCTCGTTCACAAGTCCCTCGTTAACAACATCACTACCATCGACAGTGTGTCGAGCAGGGTGGTATACCTAATACTCAGAATATCCAAAAGATATTCGTTGAAGGTCATTCAGGTATACGCACCGACCTCGTCACATTCTGATGAGGAAGTAGAGGCTATGTATGAGGACGTAAGTAGGGCCATACATACTTCCAAAACCTACTTCACTGTTGTTATGGGGGACTTCAATGCAAATAAGTTGGGCAAGAACAGCGGTGATGAGTTGAGAGTGGGGAAATTTGGATACGGGCAACGGAACCCTAGGGGACAGAGGCTGGCCGACTTTCTAGAGAAAGAGGAACTCTTCATGATGAACTCTTTCTTCCAGAAGCCGCCTCACAGGAAATGGACCTGGATAAGTCCCGATGGTTCCACGAGAAACGAGATTGACTTCATCATGACCGACAAGAAACGGATTTTCAGTGATGTGTCTGTGATCAATAGGGTCAAGACCGGCAGTGATCATCGAATCGTAAGAGGCACACTGAATATCAATGTTAAATTGGAAAGGTCCAGTCTGATGAAGTCTACGCTCCGACCTACTCAGGCCCATATTCAAAACCCCGAGAGCTTTCAACTCGAGATCTCCAACCGCTTCACTTGTCTGGAGAACTTTGTCTCAGTGGACGAGATCAACGACGGGCTAGTGGAAACTGTCCACACGGTAGGGTCTAAGTTTTTCAGACCCCGCCGTAAAGATAGACCTCAGAAATTGTCTGATCGAACCTTAAACCTCATGGCTGAACGACGCTCGCTACAGTTGCAGTCTCCCGATGACGCGAGGTCATATAGGCAGCTTAATAGACGTATATCGAAGTCCTTGCGACATGATCTGCGGCTCTTTAATACGAACCTTGTTAAAGAGACCATTGAGCAGAACAAAGGCTCCAAAGTGTTCGCAAAGGACAAGTCTATTGGACAAAGCCAGCTGACCAAGCTGAAACGGGAAGATGGCAGCATAGCGTCGACCAAAGCAGAGGTTCTAGGCGAGATCGAGAGGTTCTATGGTCAGTTATACACTTCAGTCGCAAAGCCCGTTGACAGCTTGGTAGGCGATCCAAGAGCCAAGCTGTCCCGACATTATACCGAAGATATCCCGGACATCAGTCTGTACGAGATTAGGATGGCCCTGAAGCACCTTAAGAACAACAAGGCGCCGGGCGAAGACGGAATCACCTCAGAGCTTCTGAGAGCGGGTGGAACACCGGTACTTAAGGTCCTCCAGAAGCTCTTTAATTCCGTCTTGTCCGAGGGCAAAACGCCTGAAGCATGGAATAGAGGCGAGGTGGTACTGTTCTTCAAGAAAGGTGATAAAACCCTATTGAAGAACTACAGGCCCATCACGCTTCTAAGCCATGTTTATAAGTTGTTTTCAAGGGTCATCACGAACCGTCTCGAACATAGACTTGATGACTTCCAGCCTCCCGAACAAGCCGGTTTCCGAAGAAGCTATAGTACCATAGACCACATACATACGCTGCGACAAGTTATACAGAAGACTGAAGAGTATAACTTGCCATTATGCTTAGCGTTTGTGGACTATGAGAAAGCCTTCGATTCGGTGGAAACATGGGCGGTGCTCGAGTCACTTCAGCGATGCCATATTGACTATCGGTACATTGAAGTGTTGAAGTGTTTGTATAGTAACGCCACCATGTCGGTCCGAGTTCAGGAGCAGAGCACAAAGGCCATTCCATTGAGAAGAGGCGTAAGACAGGGGGACGTTGTGTCCCCGAAACTGTTTACGGCCGTTATGGAAGACGCCTTCAAGCTCCTGGAATGGCAAGGACTTGGCATCAACATCAATGGCGAATACATCACTCACCTTCGGTTTGCCGACGACATCGTAGTCATGGCAAAGTCGATGGAGGAACTCAGCATGATGCTCGATGACCTCAATCGAGTTTCTCAACGGGTGGGCTTAAAAATGAACATGGACAAGACGAAACTCATGTCAAATGCCAAGGTTGTGCCCATCCCAGTCTCTGTTGAAAACTCGGTACTCGAAGTTGTTGACTCATACATCTACCTAGGACAAGTGGTCCAATTAGGTAGGTCCAACTTCGAGAAAGAGGTCAACCGCCGAATCCAACTCGGCTGGGCAGCGTTCGGGAAACTACGCAATGTCTTTTCATCCGACATACCTCAGTGCCTCAAGACGAAAGTCTTCAACCAATGTGTGTTACCAGTGATGACTTACGGCACCGAAACGTGGTCTTTCACTATCGGCCTCATCTCAAAGCTCAAAGTCGCTCAACGAGCAATGGAGAGGGCTATGCTCGGGGTGTCTCTACGTGATCGAATCAGAAATGAGGAAATCCGTAGACGAACTAAAGTGACCGATATAGCTCACCGGATTAGCAAGTTGAAGTGGCAATGGGCAGGCCACATAGCACGCAGAGCAGATGGCCGATGGGGCCGTAAAGTGCTCGAGTGGAGACCTCGGACCAGCAAGCGCAGCGTAGGACGTCCACCTACAAGATGGACAGATGACCTTATAAAGGTCGCCGGAAGGCGCTGGATGCAGGTCGCTTCCAACCGGTATATATGGAAGTCCAAAGGGGAGGCCTATGTTCAGCAGTGGACGTCCTATGGCTGAGATGATGATGATGATGATGATGAGACAAAATCAATAATTGCAGAAATTCCCATTTTCCTGGCTCGACGTTGAGTGTCATCGTGCGATGGGGAGTCAAGGGGCCTTCTTGAGGGCTTTTATGCCTACGTCCGTTAAAATACCTATAGGGGACAAAAACTGGTAGTTTTTCCTTAGGGAAACTGCGGCCACGTTAACAATGTGCGGACTATTTATTTAGAGAAAATGTTTTGTACAGTAATATAGCGTGAAATGGCGGAATTGTGAACAATGCGGAGGCGTTTTTTATACTTTCTAACACAGTTGATTAGGTATCACTATTAAAAACATACGATAAGCTGAAAAAAATATTAACGTCATCCTGAGCATTCTGGCTGGACGTCTTGATTGCCCGGCCATGTTGATGTACTGTACGGGGCGGTTTAATTTATTTTTACATGTACTATAATATTAACATCTAAGTAGCTTTGTAAGCCCTAGCTTTTTCATTTGTTACTAGCAATATAGACCTCGCATCTAAAATAAATGTTTTTTTTATTTTATTACATACTATTATGTAATACAATTATAAAAATCCTCATTCATATTATACACAGTCATATAAAAAATGGAGAACATGTGTGTGCGTCTTATACAAAATTACAGATTATTGGACGCAATCTTGTCGTCATTTGCATGAACATGTAAATAGCTACCTAATTCTGTTACATATTACTAGCTTTTCCAAGCGGCTTCGCTTGCGCAAAAGGATGAAAAGTGTAAATGGCGTTGCGAGTATTCAATATTCGTCGTAACTATTTGTTAAAATGAAACTGACAACTCTTAAATAAATAGAGATAGCGAATATATATTATTTCACATCAAGTTTGAAGTTGCCTCCCTTTAATAAAAATGTTCCTCTACTAACTTTCAACTCCAATATAGCCCTCTAATGAATTAATGTCTTTATAAATTGTACCCGGTACTTTTCTGATATCCACATCTACTACTATCTACTTTTACTTGTTACAAGAAGCTTTTAAGCCATGAAATACTTTAGCAAGAATTAACTTGAGAAAACTAATATATCGCGTATAATATCAAAGCTTTTGCCGTTGTCAAAATACTTTAAATCGCTACTGTAATAGACGTAACAAAGGTGGTAACGAGTGTCTATTTCGGCTTCGGGCTTTAATGACACGAGTTTGGAATTCTTTTAACATCAGAGTCGCGTACGACGTTTTTCATCACACTTTGAAGGAAATGAAACAAAAGTATTAAATAGTAGTCAATACCAAAATTACTTACCGCCCTAGGGCGTAATATACGACTTACCGCCCGGTTTTCTAGCATTTAAACCCTTAAAGTATGATTAAAATTACTTACCGCCCTAGGGCGTAATTTACAACTTACTTTTCTAGCACGTAAACCCTTGTTTACGAGCAAGTGTGATGAAAACCATATTACAGAATAAAGTTATACGCATTTAAAACATACACATAGTTTAGATATTTTCTGTACAAAAACATTATCATTCTACAAGCAAAACAAGTCCATGTAAGTACCTCAATAAAATACCAAAACGAAACGACGTTTAAAATGAAACAAAAACATTCCGAGAAATATTCCATTAAAACTCGGTCGTAAAAAAATGACCTAAGTTTTTTCCCTCAGATGATCCTGAAGGAAATTACATTGCTCATTTCAGTGGGTGACTCGCGGTGCCTGACGATTCCTTCATTTCCTCCCGTCGTGTCTGACCCTTTGTACTACTTCGTAGTTTTATAGCCAACGATGCCATATTTTACGCGATTTTTTTTTCAAATAAACAAATGGCTCTGAGTATATCTCGCAAGTTCGTGCAAAATTTGTACCCTCATATTTCCTCATTTTCCGATTTGTGCGAGGTTTTCGAATATTGATTGCACGATTTCTTATGATAATGATCGAATATCGTAACCGTAGTTCCACACTACGTGCGAAGTTGGCCGAAGTCGGGAGAATATGATAGTGTGGGAGGCACTTTGCTGCAGAAACCCATACTTAGTAGTGTGAAGCTAGGGTTAAAGTAGGATTAAAGTAGCGAGAGAAGTAGATGCTAGTGTCAAACTTCGAGTTGAGGCGCGACTTGAACTATATCAGCGGGCCTATGATGGTTGCGTTTATCACGTGATAATGCGCGTGATAAACGTAACCAACATAGGCCCGACGGCTTGTTAGCCCTCACTACTAATAGTCAGACTTTCTTTGGCAGTTTAACCCGCTAGTGAAGTTATCTTTCCGCCAGGAATTATTTGGAGAGGTAAAAAACCAACTAGTTTTTGGTTAAAAGTAGTCGAAAGTTTGTAAACTAGTAACATTTGAAAACCTGTATTCTTTTAAATGTTAAACACTAACTGGAGCATAATAATGTGAACTACTACAACGTACCTAACATTGAAATTTTACGAGTATGCCAATCATTGATAAAGACAGCCAAACTCTAAACTGGGCTGGACATGTCTGTCGCATGCATCCGAAAAGGTGGGCCACAATAGCAACCCAATGGATCCCACAAGATGGATACCGGAACAGAGGCAGACCAAAAAGGAGATGGCGGGACGATCTGGATGCGTTCTGCAAAGAATAGCAGAACCGCACTGGAAAATTATTAATAATTGGCGGAAATTATTACTCTAATAAATTTATAGCATACTAGTTCTTGGTAGAGAACTAGTCTAAAGTTTTTTTAACTGATAACATTTTAAAGAATACAGAATGGACTATAATAATGTGGACTGCTAATTAGAAACTTAGTGAATCATTTATATTCATGTTCCAAGCTACAGATACCTATTTGGATGATTCGGAATACCCGCCAAAACGCTCGTAAATTCATTATGATTTATACGAGATCAAGTTCAAAGCAACCCCAATAACGCTACAATAATCAGAATTGACGCAATTACTGTTATGTATGTATATTTGCCGTTCATTCCCTAATTATATTCAAATATAATAACGGTAACCCAATATCGTTGGTAACATAATAACAAATGCTGTGTTTGAACTCGATTGGACTGGATTACTGTAGCCTTATTGAAACTAATTACCTACATACATCCAATTATGATAGCGGGTATTCAATTTGACACAAGATAGGTATCGTGTTGAGTTTATGTGGCCGTGATACAGTTAAGCATGTATAAGGTAAACGCCATTTAACTTTACTTGATCTTATACTCTCAATGAAAAAATAATATATTTTCAGTGTTTTATAAGCTTAGTTAATAAAAAAATGTTATAAAAACTTTTATGAGACATATTTATATATTTAATAAATTGTATTAAGCGGTTTACACTCACACATGTTTCGAACTCGTGGAGCTCTTCATTACGGACTTATCTTATCTTATCTTATTAGGAAGGGGTCCCTGCGGATACACTTCGACCCAATGGGATCTTTTGTGTAGTTACCCCCATCGCGCCTACTCAAAGGATTGTTCCACCACCTTCATATATCGGATGATGGAACCAGTTGGTAGTGCCTGGAATTCTTTCGGTTCTGGGTAACCAGTACCGAATTCCTTCATTCTGAGTCTGGCGAGGGCATGACATCCACACAGTATGTGCTTCATTGTCTCTGCCTCCTCGCCACACATTTTACAATCTGTATTGTCAGACAGTCCCAACTTGGCCAATAGTCCTTTGACCCCAAAGTGACCAGTAAACACCCCCGTTATGATTCGGAGCTGTCTTTTGCTGTATTCCCATAATTTCTTTGTCCAGCCTTCATTACGGACTACTTCTCGTGCAACTGCGTGGTAACTTAGTCACTTAGTTGCGATCGACGCTCCGCCCTCATGGCAGGCGCCGACGGCGCGGGGGCCACGGGTCCTTGCATTCTTACAACTTGTTTGTCCGGCACTCCAACGTCACTTTTGTCATCCATACACATTAGGGGAATGAAAATTTCACGTGAGTGTAAACCGTTTAATGCATTTAGTTATTAAATGTTACATAATTTCATCTACTCGATGAGATACATTATAGAATATTCCAAAAGTCTAAACAGATTTAAAGCAATCTAAAAGTGAACGCGCCTCCAATATTGACGTTTTGTGTTGCTCAAGATTGATTGTCACTTAAGATAAGCAGTAGATTAATCTACTACTTCACTATAAGTATAAAACAAAGTCACTTCCTGGTGTCTGCCTGTCTGTCTCTCCTTCTGTATGCTTAGATTTTTAAAACTACGCAACGGATTATGATGCGGTTTTTTTAATAGATAGAGTGGATTCATGAGGAAGGTTTATATTAATAAAATATGCATAATTTATCAACATTGCACCCGTACGAAGCCGGGGCGGGTCGCTAGTGACTATATTTAGTCAAGTAGTAGTAGGTAGTGTAGGTTTGTATCGTCTTAATGTTATATTGGAATGGAATTGTAATGATGTGTTTTCCTAAATATTTTTTATTCAATTCAATTCAATTCAATTCTATATCCTTAGATGTAAAGCAACAGTGCATCAAAAAATACAAAATTTTAAAAATCCGTTTAGCCGTTTCGTCGCTTTGAAAGCACAAACAATTTTTTTCGTAAAATACCTTTAATATACAGCTACAAATTATTAATTCTGCACCCATCAACATTACCGAAATAATATGGTGATAAATCTCACCGATCATACCACAAGTCACTAAAGCAATACAGACTGTCTAGTTAAAATAAAAATAGCCCCATAAAATCAGAGCAGGGATGCTCAACCTTACCTTTTGCCAATGGATGTTATTCAAATTTGCACCTTTAGTAGGTAACCGTAGCCGACAATTTATGGAAGCCAATAACTAAGCGTATGCTGCCTTCATAACAATACCTATGCATTAGATACAATAAAGATACCCCTGTGGCCCTCGGCAAATAGACCCGTACAAAGCCCGGGGCAGAGTGGTTTAAGTTAAAAGCTATACGAGTACTGGATAGTTACTTGAGAAACTTCTATGACAACAACTCTTCTTTCCGGACGGTCCGATATTTAGCGTGCAAATGGTAACAAACTTTGAAAAAAATCTGGTGTAGGCAAATGCCTCATTATTTGTAACCGGGACGTTATTGATTTTTCTTGTAGATAGATAGCATTGCCCTAAAAAAAAGACACTAGTCAGTCTGTAACGTGCAACTGCGCTTTGGGCAAACTGATGCAGTCCTACGCTCACCTGTGTGTGATAGTCTCTGACAGGAGTGAGTTTCTGTCCACACTTGATGTAATGCTCCGAACTAGTCAGCGAGATAAATCTAGGGTATCTTAGTGGGTAAGACGTCTTCAACGAACATGGATGAGTTTTCAGCTTAGTATTATATTTATTGAGAAAGAATAGAAAAGAGAGGGCGCCAGACACTTTTATTTTATTCTCCAAAGGTCAAGAGATAAAAAGGGATTTATGCTAGGGAGAGAGAGTTAAACAAAGCTTGAAATTATGAACCACATATATATAATTCTCAAGTGGCAAGTTATAAATTACACAAGAGTAACACTTATTCTACCATTAATTACTTAAACTATCAGACAGTTTGGGCTATTCCCAAGAGAACACGGAGCTCTTAAAGAGGCGTGTACGCATAGAAGTTGTACTAGTTTAGTGAAGTTACATGAGGACTTGGTTTTGTGTGTGAGGCTAAAGAACTTTACTTTATAATTTAAACAACAGGAATGCGAGTTGAAGTTAAATACGGAACGTTTTCACCTTGGCTTAGAAGGCGTGGTGAGTCCACGCTGCCGACGTGCACTTCGACCACAGATGTCTCCACTCTGGACCTCGTAAAAGGTACAGCTCGTGACAGCTTCAACACCCAGAGACAAAGTCACAAGTCCGCAGCACGGAGTCAACACGGCGATGGCCACGATGACGCACCCAGCTCAATTCACCTCTGCAATCTGGCTGCTACGGCCAGCATTTACGCGTAGCGTAGGTACGCAGCCAGTGCTATCACCGGCGAGAATCAGGGTTAGACAGATTTGTCCGTTACATCGGCTGATGTGTGTTTCCACAAGAAAAGAAAAGAAAGATGTCGAATGGTTTATTGTGTCATCGTAGGTTTTGTGTCTAGGATGCCTCCAGATATGAGTGCTCACATTTTCGAAGACAAAATGGCTTCCTCCGCAGGAGAAGCGAGTACGTCCTCACGTCGTGAGCTTTGGGGACGCACTGCCTGAGCGCTGTGCCACAGCTCTAACCATCGGAACACTAGAGATGCCCATACGCAATCGCGAATCTTTCCGATTCCAAAGACAAACGAAGCTATTAGTTGATTTGATTGAGGTTCATTATGAAATAATTGATTCATACGATTAGATACAAAATAAAACACTCCTTTATTTAATATTTATGAATATTAATCCTTAAATGATTAAGAAGACATCGAGCAGAGTCGATTCAGTGTTGCCAGCTGCAACGATCCGCTAACGTATTTGAACAATGCCGCTACTAGATGGCGTTAGATCTGCACCTCTGCCTTGCTCGTCAGTGTTCCTGTAGGAATACCAGAAACTAGGTGGCGCTAGTAGTGGGAAAACTATCAAAATTGTCAGATACGATATTACTGTGTAACATTACCGCTCCAGTTAGAGAGAAAAAAAAAAAATTTTTTTTTTTTTTTTCTTTTTTCAAAAAAAAATGCAAGGGAGTAGGATCCTTAACGTAAAGAAAACATCCGAAAGAGTGTCAAAGAATGAACGCAGACACCAACACCTCCGCTCGTTCTCCAGACGAACAACGAAAAGCCGAAGAGAGTAATACCTGAGGACGGCATACCTGTCAAAGATAACGCAGGCATCAACACCTCTGTGAGTGTTCCTGGACGAACACTAGAAAGCCCAGGGAATACCACTGATGGTGGTATACCTGTCAAAGATAACGCAGGTATCCCAAGAAGTAGGTGGCGCGACATTCGATTTCCTGAAAGTCTCGCAGAAAGTCACGAGGACAGAAACCTCGTACAGCGCAAAAGGGCAAAAGTTGGCTTGTTGCTATTAAAGCATGGAATGCTGCCTTTTAAAAAAGAAGGCTGTTTGCATTAGTTAATATTTTTCCGCCTCATTGATGAGGTTTTCAATGAATGGGGAAAATGTTTGTAAATACTTAAAATGTGATTTTGGAGTGGAAAAAGGAAACTTGAAATACCAATGCGTTGGAAAATATTTTTGAACGCTCAAAATGTGATTTCTAAGTGGAAAAGGAATTTAAAATACCAAACAAGTATAATTGTTTATGTTTTTAAAGTTTTAATGGGAAGGAATAAAATTGTATTGTTTATATGGAAAACTTTCAATCGGATATCATTTTGTATCAGACAAAAAAAAATCCTCCATCCAGAAGTATCTCAAGAGAGAGCCCAACTGCCTTCTAACCTATCAACTTATCCTACACATTACCACTACGACACAACCCTATGTAGAGGTCAACGACCCTTGACCCACATACGAGTATCACCTCAGAGTTAGACAACAACAAAAGATAAATAGTTGAGCAGACGTGACAGTTGTCACCCCATCTCAGCATAAGCTTAGACTAAGTTTCAAAAGTTTTAGATGAGAAAAGAAATTCTGTCGACTGTACGTGAGGCTTCATACGTTGACAAACTGTCCTGAAAATAGCTAACCTTGAGCGATTCCAATTAACACGACAAATCAACACCAGTCTTAGAAATAAAAGAAGACATACTGTATACGAGTAACATCAGCGCCTGCATATGTTGATTAGACATACACCTGTGATCGAGGTCACATGGTTGCACCAACAGAAATCTCAACAGCAGTTCAAAGAAAACAACCCCTTTTCCACACAGGAATCTCCAAGTAGTAGACTTGAATTTAAGATGTGTCATTCCGACAACAGTAGAAGTAGAAGACTTATTTGTCTTTAAGATAAGAACTGAATTATTTTTCAGCAGTAGAAGAGAACAGACGTGGACATATTTATTCCAACAGCTTAACCTAATGTCGACAGTAAAAGCTTAAATGTATGAACCGGTTAACCTAACAATCCTAATCTATTTCTTACGCGTAGGCGTCCCCACTCTATGTGATATTTACCTATCTATTTTCCTAACGAACTGTACCTTGACAACTAAGCATGCACTTATCAAATTATTCTGTATACTACGAAATTAACTAACACAAACGATGGTACCAATCGGTGTGTATCCTAATAATGAGGTCGACTGTCCATTCCAGATTATTTTCATTTGAGTGTAAAGTAAATACCTATCGGTGTTTTACCTAAGAGAAGCTACGTCCCTACGTCTCACTCAAAGAATAACGGTTTCTCAATATTGTGAAATTCTACGTCAGGCAACACATCACTAAGTGCAATGTGCATGTACACGGTTCGTTTATTACCTAACATTCCCTAGACGGAATCCATATTTTATTTAATCAGTAGTCAGCAAAATACGCTTGAGTAAAAGAAATCAGATAAACATTACGTCATCAGTTACTTAAAATCTCAATCCTTGAACACAAGTCTACCTAGAAGGCAAAGTTAAGTTTCCCTAACCTAATCGCGACTCATTATCTGCGCGCATCAACCTATACGCTAACTACCTACATTTGAGTAGTATTAGTCACTATGTTAAGATATCTCGCACAGCAAGAATAGTCAAGCAAAGAGTGCAATGACCTAATTACGTTAATATATTAAAATACTGCATTCTGAGAGTTAAAAAATGATAATTATTCAGTTAAAATTTCCAGTCGGAACATTAAAGTGAACTTTATTACACCGATAGAATAAATAAAAGAATTAAACTTAACCTTTTCAACGCCGAAATTTATTTTTATAGTTTTAGTTATAGTAGAAGATTCACTTAGTTATAAGACCACTAAAAGACAGAATTAAAAAAAACATCTTCACAAAATTTTAACCCTTTGAACGCCATGACATATATATGGTTTTTCGTTTAGCATGTGATTTGAACAGTTACTCTAACACCAAATAGAAAAGAATTAAAAAAAAATTGAAAACCTTAACCCTTTTTACGCCAAAATATTTTTTTTTTTTTTTTTATAATTTTATTTATGATACTTTAGGTATTTGACTCTCCACGGATTAGATGAACTATAATTTTTTTTTTTTTTTTTTTTTTTTTTTTTCTAAATTTCAACCTTTTAAACGCCACAACATTATCATTAATCTCAATCTTGTTAAAGTTTAAATACCTAGTTAAACCTTCACAAAACAGAATTTACTTTAAAGAAAAGGCTTCATTTATCCAAAGTGTCAATAGGAATTAATCTTTGTTTTAATTATGACAGAACAAAAAAATGTCAGCACTCAAATATCAACCTGTGCCATCTTCGCTACCCACATACTACGCTTCACGATAAAGATATGCAATTTTGCAATGCTGCTTCCGCTCCTTCTCATCGCGCGCGGTAGCACTAAAGTTTAACCTACGGTTAACCATCGGTTAGGTTGTTATAAGAAAATAGCTTTTAATTTTGAGAAAATGTCAAGAACATGCAATGTGATTTATTTAGTATGGTTGATATATAAAATATCCTAAACTGGAAGTATGGAAAATTACATTTTAGCATTAAAATGGCTTAATTAGTTTAAATTTCATATGTTAAAAAAAAAAAAAACCTAAGTTGTGAACATTTTGTCGTATATCACGTCAAGAGAGAGTAAAATTATTTGAAACTGTATATTATTATCGTTTACAATGGAAACAAAACATTAAGATTAACTTTAGCTATAAGTCGACCGTTAACCGACGCTTAACGGTTGCGATAAACCGGCCCTATAACACAGTACTATATAATCGTTTAAATCGGCTGAGATTTTATGATGTCTTTTACATGCCAAATGCCTAGAGATTTTTGAGTATTAAAATCGCGGAGTTCGTACGTTACCGGTGATATCTTTCTAAGTACGACACACTTTTTAAATTTGGGAGCTAATTTTTGAGCAAAGAATTTACTTGCGTCGGAGAGAGGAAACTCTCTTTTCCAAACCACTTGACCCACGTCATATTCCAAGCGTCTCCTACCTCGATTGTAATACACTCGGCCTCGCTGATAAGACTTCTGTAAACGGTCATTGACCTTCTCAAAGATAGGTTTTAAATGTGACAACATTGAAGAATATAAATCCCTATTAGTGAATTGCAAATCACTCCCGCTAGGAGGTCTTGAAGGGTACCATTCACCGGAGAGAATAGCCTCTCGTCCACTATTTAGAAAATAAGGGCTAAAACCAGTAACTTCGTGAACAGCTGTGTTTATAGCGAACTCGATCGCACTAACTTCTCGATCCCATGTGCGGTGATCGGTTCCGACATAAGATGCAATCGCTGTACCTATAACTTTAAGAGTGCGTTCTGCAGGGTTATTCTGCGGAGTAAATCTACAGTTATAAAAGAATTTGGGTATCTTGTACTTCTCCTTCAATGACTGCATGTGATTAGACACATACTGTGGACCATTGTCCATTATAATGCACTGAGGGACTCCATACTTCAAGATAACATTGTTTTCAATTAAACTTACAACAGTTTTCGCCAATGAGTTTCTCATGGGGAAAATACAAGTATATTTAGTAAAACAGTCACAGACTATTAGAATAAATTTAAAGCCTTTATAGCTTCGAGGGAGAGGTCCCAAAATGTCAGTACATACCACTTGCCAAGGTCGGTGAACCTTCTTGGGGTTCTCCATCAGACCAGCAGGTGCCTCATTAGTGCTTTTATAAGCTAAACAGATTTGACAGTTTTTCACATACCTTTTAATATCGCTTAGCATCTTGGGCCAAAAATATGTTTGTGCTACCCGTTTTAAAGTTTTAAAGATACCTAAGTGTGCAGCGTCCGACCTATCATGACATTGCTTAAGTATATCCTGCTTAGACTCGTTAGGCACGACTAATTTCCATTCTGAATCCCTAGATAACGGATTTTTGTTTCTAATACGTTTATACAGGTTGTCATTTAAGATTTTAAAGTCAGGAAATTTCTGAGGAGTTGATTCGACCCTATTATAAGTTTTAGTATACCAGGCATCAGTAACATCATTTATTGGACAGATAAGCTCAATTGCCTCAGACGATATCGGAGCCCTAGAAAGCGCGTCTGCTAGCTTATTATCGGATCCCTTTTTGTATTGGATATCGAAATTAAATTGAGATAGTCTAAGAGCCCACCTAGCTAAACGTCCAGTTGGTGATTTTAGACTGACCAGCCACTGTAAACTACTGTGGTCAGTGTAAACCTTAGTTCGGAAAGGAGAGCCTTCTATATAGCCTCTGAACTTCTCTAGAGCGAATATGAGAGCGTTAAGTTCTTTTTCAGAGACAGAGTGGTTTCTCTCTGTACGAGTAAGGGTTCTACTAGCATAGGCGATAGCGTGCTCGTGTCCTTCATCGTCTAACTGAGATAATGCGCATCCTAATCCAACATCAGAAGCGTCAGTCGAAATGACAAAAGGTCTATCAAATTTAGGAATAGACAGGATCGGTGCTGTCACCAATAGTTCCTTAACTATTTTAAATGCCTCATCGGCCTCCGCCGTAAATTGGAAAGAAGTTCCTTTCGGAAGTTTTCTAGTAAGCTTATTTAAAGGAGCACAAACAGAGGAATAGCTTTTTATAAATCGACGGTACCAGGACACCATGCCTAGAAAACGTCTTAGTTCCTTCTGAGAAGTAGGTACAGGAAAGTCTACGATAGCTCGCACTTTGTCACTATCCGTACGCAAACCCCTGCGATCTACGACATATCCTAAAAATTTCAAAGAAGAGCGACAGAAAACAGATTTTTCTAAGTTAATAGTGAGTCCGGCTTGCTTCAACTTTTCACAAGCTTTTCTCAATAAGGTCATGTGATCCTCAAACGTTTCAGAAATCAATATAATGTCATCGACATAGTAGAAAATGTTATGAGCAAACTCTGGTCCAAAGACCTTATCCATGAGTCTCATCATCCGAGCACTAGAATTACTAGACCAAATGGAAGTCTGCGGAATTGAAAGCTTCCTAGTCCCGGCAAGGAGAAGCAAGTTTTCTCTCTCGATTCCTTAGCTAACTTAATTTGGAAAAAGGCAGATTTTAAATCTAAAGAACTCATGTATTTAGCATTATTGAGAGAATCTAATATTTCCTGAACCCTAGGCATAGGATATGTATCTACTTTAGTTAAGCTGTTCAGTTTTCGACTATCTAAGCACATTCTCAGCTCACCGTTAGCTTTAGGCACTAAAAGGATTGGACTATTCCAAGCAGAGTTACTTTTCTCTATAATACCCATTCGCAACATTTCATTGATTTCCTTTCGAACGTATTCCCGGTGGTGAAATGGAATCGGATAATATTTTTGCTTGACTGGTGGATGATCACCCGTATCAATGACGTGCTCCTCGAGTGGAGTACAGCCCAAACGGTCCTTGGTAGCCGTGATGCATTTAAATCCCGAGACAACCCTATTTAATTGTGCCTTTTGAAGGTCATTTAAATCCTCTAAATCGTGCAAATGTACTTCAGAGTCTTTCAATAAGTTAATATTAGAAGATGCAGTGCGATAGTGCTTCGATTTTAAAATGTCAGAACAAAGGTTAAACTTGGCTAGAAAATCTACGCCTAGTATAAGAGGAGTGTTCACATCTCTACATACAAAGAATGTGACATAGTGTAAGTCATGTTTATAAGAGATAGGTACTTCTATTTTTCCTAGTACTAACAAGCGTGAACCGTTACCTACAGTCAAGTCTTTCGCACATGTCTGCAAAGGAAATTGCAAGCCTTCCTTATACAATAGTGAATACGCGGATTCACTAATTATCGACACGGCAGCTCCACTGTCCGCTAACGCGTTACACTCTAAACCTAGAATACCTACAGACAAGAACGGTCTAGGATCTCCTAAGTTTTCTTTAAATAAAGGTTGATAAGAGTTATTTTGCAATATATCAGACGAGTATAGTTGTGTTTGTGTAGACCGGTCAGAGACTCGAGTAGTCTTAGAATTATTATTATTATTAAAGTTAGTTGCCTCTGACCTGTCACCTAGTTTTTTGTGCAAGGGCAATTTCTAGTAAGGACTCCAGGTCTCTTACACCTAAAGCATATGGGAGTGGGATATGCGTCACAACGAGAATGGTGATGGTTTCCACCACATTTTCCGCAACCAACAGTAGCTCTATTCTGTCCCTGATTAACGTTACGAGGTCTAGCATCAGAAGATGAAGGAATTGGGTTTGAGATCCCACTGCAAAAGTTAGGTATAACTAGCTCTCTACCTGTGTTCAAGAATCCACGGTTCTCGCATTTAAACTTTGATACTTCTAAACGCGCACAAATGTTCTTAAGTTCCCTAACGGTACGTACTTCAGTTAAAGCCAGACGCGAAATAAAATATGGATTCATGTTCGTCATGATAATTTCGAGTTGTTCTGCGTCGGTAATAGGTACTGACAGACGCAAAAACAAGCTTTCCATGATGTTAACATACGACCTAATCGATTCATTCTTGTCCTGCAATCTAGCCTTAATCTGGTTCAATAGACATCTTTCGTATTCTACCGGTTGAAACTCGTTTTTAAGTGACTCGACAAGCTCATCAAAGGTACCAAAGTGAGATTTATTTATGCGAAACCACATCAACGCTTCCCCAGAGAAAAGATGAACCGCGTTTCTCAACAATTCCTTATCCGAAACCTCCGAAGAGTATTTAAGCTCTTGCAATCTAAAGATAAAATCTTGGACGGGAATTCTACCATCATATACGATACCCCATTTAAGCACTTGAGATGTACGACTTTGACAGAAAACCGGAGGAACAGACTCAACCAAGTTCATCGCAGAGTCCTGAGAAGATGAGCCAGGCTTCTGATTACATTTTAAATTTTCTATGGCATTGAACGCCTTAGCCACCAATGCTATCTTTTTCAGTCTCTGTTCAGAATTAATTAAAAGCAATTTTTCTAACCTGAGTATGACATGAGACAATTTCGACAAACACCTTCTCCGACACGATGAGGACGAGTGATCTGCCTGCAGAACCGCATCCAGTTTTCCCTCGCAGACCTGGAATTCGTCGTCAACAGACAAACTTGAGATAAAAGTGTTCGCTTTCGTGTTGTCTAAAGATGTGCCCTTGGCAGATTTAAATTGGGATTTAAGCTCCTCCACAGTATAGCTAGTGTCTACATCTAGGCCTCTTGCTTGCAATTCAAACATAAGTTCGTCCTTAGTCAGATTATCAACTTCAATTTGTAACGCCATGTTTGACAAGTATATCAGTATTCAACACTTAATATTTAATACAACAGATAAGTAAAAACAGCTACTAGAATTATTCGTACTTATCTCCTCTATTTAAGATACATAAGATAGGTTATTATACCTATTAAGTTAAGCATTTGATTTTACACACAATATTCAATTAAGTATAGGTCGACTTCAGAGAAATTCAAAACAGGGTTAACAGTTTTATCACTGATAAAAGTGAGTAGTATGCCAGTGCGATACTTAGCAATTAATAAAATAGATAAGTAAAAACAAGCACTACAATTATTTGCACTTATCTTTTCTATTTGAGAGATGTAGGATAGGTTTTACCTATAAAGTAAAGCTTATGATTCTACACAAATGTCAAAATAAATTATTAAAGTTGACAAGTAATTCTAAATTTAAAGTTTGCAATTTTCTATAGTTTCAAAGCAGGTATTAAGTCTTATTAAAGTTAAGAAGTAGTTTTAAATGTAAGGTTTACAGTTTTATAGCTGTAAAGTAGGTATACAGTTTAGTTACAATATAGTTGTAAAGTAGGTATTGAGTTTAGTTATAACTCAAGTAGTAGACTTTACTCACACGAGCAAAGAAAAGAGTGAATGTCCAATTGACAACCTAGACACACAATAGAAATAAAATATTTTTGACACAATAAACATTAAATATGACACAGATTAGATTAGTAGTTTTTGTTTTATAATAAAGTTAGCCTCACACACCAATGCAACTAGTATAGTTCAAAATTCAAGCTTATTTGACAGATTTCTACTGACAGAAACGATAAACACATCCACAAACGTTCCCAGACGCACCAGATAAATTGAAATTCCAGGGTTCACGTTGACGTGCTAGAAATATCTGAAATTACCGAGCCCCAAATGTTGGGCCGCCAGAAATGTAACGTGCAACTGCGCTTTGGGCAAACTGATGCAGTCCTACGCTCACCTGTGTGTGATAGTCTCTGACAGGAGTGAGTTTCTGTCCACACTTGATGTAATGCTCCGAACTAGTCAGCGAGATAAATCTAGGGTATCTTAGTGGGTAAGACGTCTTCAACGAACATGGATGAGTTTTCAGCTTAGTATTATATTTATTGAGAAAGAATAGAAAAGAGAGGGCGCCAGACACTTTTATTTTATTCTCCAAAGGTCAAGAGATAAAAAGGGATTTATGCTAGGGAGAGAGAGTTAAACAAAGCTTGAAATTATGAACCACATATATATAATTCTCAAGTGGCAAGTTATAAATTACACAAGAGTAACACTTATTCTACCATTAATTACTTAAACTATCAGACAGTTTGGGCTATTCCCAAGAGAACACGGAGCTCTTAAAGAGGCGTGTACGCATAGAAGTTGTACTAGTTTAGTGAAGTTACATGAGGACTTGGTTTTGTGTGTGAGGCTAAAGAACTTTACTTTATAATTTAAACAACAGGAATGCGAGTTGAAGTTAAATACGGAACGTTTTCACCTTGGCTTAGAAGGCGTGGTGAGTCCACGCTGCCGACGTGCACTTCGACCACAGATGTCTCCACTCTGGACCTCGTAAAAGGTACAGCTCGTGACAGCTTCAACACCCAGAGACAAAGTCACAAGTCCGCAGCACGGAGTCAACACGGCGATGGCCACGATGACGCACCCAGCTCAATTCACCTCTGCAATCTGGCTGCTACGGCCAGCATTTACGCGTAGCGTAGGTACGCAGCCAGTGCTATCACCGGCGAGAATCAGGGTTAGACAGATTTGTCCGTTACATCGGCTGATGTGTGTTTCCACAAGAAAAGAAAAGAAAGATGTCGAATGGTTTATTGTGTCATCGTAGGTTTTGTGTCTAGGATGCCTCCAGATATGAGTGCTCACATTTTCGAAGACAAAATGGCTTCCTCCGCAGGAGAAGCGAGTACGTCCTCACGTCGTGAGCTTTGGGGACGCACTGCCTGAGCGCTGTGCCACAGCTCTAACCATCGGAACACTAGAGATGCCCATACGCAATCGCGAATCTTTCCGATTCCAAAGACAAACGAAGCTATTAGTTGATTTGATTGAGGTTCATTATGAAATAATTGATTCATACGATTAGATACAAAATAAAACACTCCTTTATTTAATATTTATGAATATTAATCCTTAAATGATTAAGAAGACATCGAGCAGAGTCGATTCAGTGTTGCCAGCTGCAACGATCCGCTAACGTATTTGAACAATGCCGCTACTAGATGGCGTTAGATCTGCACCTCTGCCTTGCTCGTCAGTGTTCCTGTAGGAATACCAGAAACTAGGTGGCGCTAGTAGTGGGAAAACTATCAAAATTGTCAGATACGATATTACTGTGTAACAAGTCGCCCAACCTAGAGAATGGCTGATATTGGCAGCAAATGGGCAAGGTTTCGAGTCTCGAGTCTGCAGTCGCGGAAACCAAAGATTTTGTTCTTAAAAGTTTATATTGAAACAAAAAAGTGTATCCCTTTGAGCAAGATTGGAACCTGTTTTTAGTTGCTGCATGATACGAATTTCTTGGTCCATGTTGCTCTCCAGATAACGAATTATCGGGATGACAAGTCACGGACCGAATCAAAATTTAAAAATTCGGAGCAAACCAGATATCCGCTACTTTCACTTTCCCTGTAGTGAAATTCGCTCTCGCCTGTACATTGGTCCCAAAACATGTGTTTCACGTAAGTTGTAGTCAGGGCACTTGGTCTCTTGGCAAACACTAGCTCAGCCACTTCAGTGAAACTTACCGCTCCAGCCTCGGCTGAGGCATATATTTGTGCAGCCTTGGCAAACTTTATCAAACGATGTTTATGCAATGTACAGATATTATACAGCTGTTTTGTGCCATGTACAACTGCGTTTAATTTAAAACACGTGAATTTATTCAGTAACAAAGTAACTACACTTTTGTAGTAAATTAAAACTATGTATAAAACTAAAATTACTTATAAGTAAAACTAATTATAAAAGTAAAAGGGTTCTATATGAACTGTTCCGGAAGGTTCTTGGCTCAAAGGTCCCTAGAATACTAGCGGAGTTGCCGCCCTGTATCGCCAAGGAGATCCTTTGAGCCAAGTACTCGCCGGAACGGGGTTCCACGCCTCAACCTTCGCGCTAGAGTCGCGACAAACTCCTTAGCCTCGGCGCACCATGGGCCTCCGGTCTCTACGGCTTTCGGGACGAACTCATACACTGGTTCCAGTACTTAACGTGTGCTTTAGTTTAGCGGATGTTTCGGCAGCCCCATCGGCGGCACATGTCGTATCAGTGAGGTTAATTT
The DNA here is from genome assembly GCA_932273695.1 of Apotomis betuletana. Lineage (NCBI taxonomy): Eukaryota > Metazoa > Arthropoda > Insecta > Lepidoptera > Tortricidae > Apotomis > Apotomis betuletana. Next base: position 22,734,046 of record OW026303.1, on the reverse strand, counting down.
CATATAGCGGGTCAAAACGATTCAACGTCTGATCCTGTCATGATTTTTTACATACCACGATATCCGTGACGTATCTCCGTTTGCACAAAACTTTTTTTTCAGAGTGAAAATGCTTTACGCATACCGCGGCTTGGAGAGGCCGTTTGGGGTTATGTAGGATTCCCACCTCTCGATCTCTCTCCTAGCGAGAGGAAGAGCTTACCCTCTTTACCTGTGGCTAATTATTTGTATGTGTAATATGTCAATGTGTGTAAATTATGTTTTAATTTTAATTTTATATAATTGTAATTATTATGGAATCTCGAATTCTGGAATAAATAATTTTCATTTCATTTAAACCACTCCGGCATATCCCGCACCTGCTATTATAAGGGGTGTCATGGGATGTTGTTAAGATCGTGCCCTTGACCATTTTGTGCGTTACATCCTTGTCAAAGGGAATGGTAACCGTCTGACGCAGGGTGGAAATCCCTAACAAGGTGATGCAACCATATATTCAGGTCAGGATCCGGGTCAGTAGAATGTTTAAATGAGATCGGCGAACTAACGGACGTTTGTGATGGTCATGTTGAAGAAGTAACACGTACCTACTTAGTTACGTTTTAAATTGGAATAAATAAAGTATTTTATTGATAAAGCTTTTTTGGTTGGAAGAGCAATGTTCCGTTTAAAAGGTCGTGGGTTGGAGTCCCGCTTGGACTGCAGAGAATCGCATTAAATGTTGGCGTATTATTTATCCTTTGTATCTATATTTATTTGTTTAATCTTGAATTGCACAAATCATCCTCAAAATAATATAGTTTACATGCTAGAAAAGCGGGTGGTAAGTCGTAAATTACGCCTTAGGGCGGTAAGTAATTTTTATCACACTTCAAGAGTTTACATGCTAGAAAACCGGGCCGTAAATACGTTTCTTTTTTGTTTACTTGAGATAAACTGATCACACGTTAAAGTTTGTTGCTTTGTTATAATCGGTATAACTTTTACTCTTTTAATGTTAACAATAAGGAGGCTTTACCACATTACTGTTTAATACGTACGTAACATTACTAATTCCTAATCATTATTTAAATGAGACTGCGCATCACAGATGTATTAATCAAAGCTTCTCATCAAGTACCTACCTATCATAAACTATAGTAGTATGTTTCTACGTACATACAAACACGTGTAGTGTTCTGGATTAGTTATACTCTGAGATTATTAATAGCTTAGTTGCTTCGGATTTCGTAGCTATTGTGATTTCCTATGATTGATCCGTAATTACTGTGATAGATCAACAGAGTTTCCTATTGATTGACTCGGAACTACACTGACACGTTAACATGTTCCCTCATTTATAATTTTGTGGTATTTTAACAGTCATTTATATGCAAAGTCAAAGTCAAAGTTCTTTTATTTGCTAGAACCATGGTACATGCGGATGACAAATATTTCAAAAGAACAACACACTTCACCATAGTAATGGCATGCAAATTTTAAATTCTTACATTAACACGTTCGCGGACAGTAAGACACACCTGTTTGACACTAAAATTTTGTATGGAATATTTGAAACTGTTATAGCAGTTTCGTCATAATTGTAAGATTGAGTGCAATTTACATGTGACAGTGAACACTATGCAAGTCGAATGCTATACCAGTTACGTCAAATATGATACGTTTTTATACTACCTTATGTGACAACAAATGCTATAGCATTATACTTCCATAGCAGTTCTGCCACATGGCTTAGCTAGCTCGTGGTACATTTATGGCATTGAATGTTATAGCAGCTGCCTGCTGCGCTTATATGTGATAGCGAAAACGAATATAGGCGTTGATTACAGGAGTTATAGTTATCAACGGGTTTGTCACTCACGCCTATTCTATTAGAGTCTCTCTTGTTACTTTCAGACGACGCACCAGACGAGTTTGGCATATGGTCTTCGTAGGAACTTCACTGCCCCGCTATATTTCGAAATGGGTCTTGATCAGATTCACCGGTATTGTCGGTTACACTTCTGACTCTTCTCTCGATCATTGGTTGATGTTTTTGACTCTTCAACGCTAATTTGATCCTCCGATGACTGCTCAGTCACCTCTTCAAATATTTTCAGTAACTTTTCACTGTCGTGGGCTTAAAAACTCGTATTGGACGAGCCTATCGTTGATCTAATGATTTTGGTGGTAAAGGCGGTGACGGTGAAGTCTGTATAGGTCAGTGCACTGATTGACACCACTGCAGTGGTGCAGTCTGTATGTCGCCACCGAGTCGGCGGTCGGGCTCGAGCGAGGACCTTCTTTGGAGGCATGTAACTCAAATTAAAAGCACTTTTTTACACCGTGATAAAGCTACAATACCCTTCACTATGTTAGCAGTTGAATGGTGAACCAAGAGACGTATAATTCCAAGATATTTGCTGACAATTATGTTTACTTTGTTTGTGTATAATATAAAATATGTACAATAATCTATGTCTGTATTTTAAATTATAACCACCGTTAAAGCTCGTTGAAGGGCAATAAACAGTTAGTAAATATAGCTTATTATTACAACCCACCAAAATATCCAAGAAAATACTTGAATAAATGTTACTTACGATGATAAAAACAATCCTTCGAAATGTTGTCGACACGCAAAATTCTCAAAATACTGATGGTCAACACAGCGGTGCACTCGCCGGGCGACTGAACTAATTTTCATACAACCGAGAATGCTATAGCATCTGTGTGCGGGAGAGGGGGGTACGATTGTCGGCAACACATGTCAACTTGTCAGTGTGCGAAAAGCAAGTAATGTGACAGTAAGCGTACCCGGATTGCAGAGAAATTGACAGTAAATGTTAATGTACACGTATTCACTCTGGCAAAGCGCATTCTTTAGCATTCGCGCTCAGGAAAGAAGCTCGATTAAAGACTGCTATAGAATGCGCGTCACAAGAGGTACTCAAAATTCGAATGCCATAGAATGCCCGTCCGCGAACGTGAAGATTACTCATTGGTAAGATAATATAATAATCATTAAATTTAAGTAACAGATTTTAAATTAAAATAGGAATATAATTTATATGTCAATGTGAAATTTATGAATCACGTGTCAAAATATTCTTTCAAATTATAAAAACATTTTCTATGAGCCATAATCGAAGCTTATTTAAAAATAATTTAAAAGGCAATGTTCTGCAACTGCTATTTAATGATAGGTATAACTATTAAACACGTGTTAATTTGCTCGAGCGTAGTTAGTATCACATTTTACGTCACCACATTACCACGCCGTAAGTGGGATTTTCTGCCCGCTACGTAGGGAGAAAATCTCACTTCTTAACCAAGGCAAGACGTAAAACGTTAGAAAAACCACGGGCGGTAATTTACTATAATGCAACTGCTACCTAATGGGCATTAAGCACGTGTGTTGGTTTGCTCGAACGTGGTTCGTATAATTTTTTTCATCACACTTGCTCATAAACAATGGTTTACATGCTATAAAAGCGGGCGGTAAGTCGTAAATTACGCGCTAGGACGGTAAGGAATTTTTATCACACTTCAGGAGTTTACATGCTAGAAAACCGGGCGGTAAATCGTATATTACGCCCTAAGGCGGTAAGTAATTTTGGTATTGACTACTACTACTTTTAATTTAAATATTTCCTCCAAAGTGTGATGAAAAACGTCGTTTGGACTCTGGTGGTAAAGGAACTTCAAACTCGAGTCATTAAAGCCCTCGCCTTCGGCTTCGAGCTTCTAATAGACACTCGTTTGTAATTCTTCGTTTACCTAACCACCCTTGTTACACACGAACTATGAATTACACGTACGTTTTTTTTTTAATCACCTATTATTACCTCATCGATATCGATGCTGTAATTAACTTTGGTCATGCACATAGTTTCTAAGTTTTTTTGTGGCGATGATTGATAAATTACGCTAGTTTTGAACTTCGCGATGCTTCTTTTTACAAAGTACAGAGATGAAAAAGGTTCGAGTTACTATTTTTAGAATTCAGGATAATATACGGCTTGGTTCATTAACAATGATTAATTTAGTTTTAATACCTATTTAATCAATGGTTCAAATCAAAGATTTAAATCTTATAGAAGCTAAATAATAATGCTAACACATCGGCCCCGAAATCCAAAACAGAATCACAATTAAAACATGACGACGGGAAAACGAGCCTTAAAATTGTGAAAAGTTTTAATAACTTCTGAACGTTGGGTGCAAAACTTTTTGTATTTTCGTATTTTCTGTGTGGGCAATACAATATTTCGTAGATCCGGTCGAGCCCAGCGGACCATGCGAAAATAATTACTTCTGCACTTAGATTAAATTAAAAGTTGTTAGTGCTGCAGAGGTAAGATGGGTGCAGTGTATTTTTATATAAGATTTTGTCCAATATTATGAAGCTATTTTTATTTATCTAATTATGCATCTACTAGCCTACCTAGCCTAGTGGTTAGGGCATGCGACTTTCAATCCGGAGGTCGCGGGTTCGAACCCGGCCCGTACCAATGAGTTTTTCGTAACTTATGTACGGAATGTCATTTGATATTTACCACTCGCTTTTCGGTGAAGGAAAACATCGTGAGGAAACCACCTAAGCCCAAATAAGGCCTAGTTTCCCAAGGCCAAGGTCAGATGGCAGTCGCTTGCGTAAAAACTAGTGCCTACGCCACATCTTGGGATTTAGGTAGCCGACCCCGATTGAGAATTCATTCTCAAAAAAAATGGGACAAAGGCTAGGAGGATGATGATGCATCTACTGCGTAGGATAATTATCTTTTCTCGAACATGCTCGGAAATGTATGCGTTAATGAGTTTTTCGTAACTTATGTACGGAATGTCATTTGATATTTACCACTCGCTTTTCGGTGAAGGAAAACATCGTGAGGAAACCACCTAAGCCCAAATAAGGCCTAGTTTCCCAAGGCCAAGGTCAGATGGCAGTCGCTTGCGTAAAAACTAGTGCCTACGCCACATCTTGGGATTTAGGTAGCCGACCCCGATTGAGAATTCATTCTCAAAAAAAATGGGACAAAGGCTAGGAGGATGATGATGCATCTACTGCGTAGGATAATTATCTTTTCTCGAACATGCTCGGAAATGTATGCGTTAATGTCCCGATATGAGGACATGAAGTTTCTCGTTTATGGCTCCCTACATTACTTCTTGGCCTAGGCCAAAAAATTAAGTATGAAAATCCATTATTGTCCGCTGCTAGTAGTGATTATAATATAATTTTAACAGACATAAAAATTACTTCTAGTGATGAGAGTGACGGGTAACTTATGAACAAAGGATGACGGGGAACTTATGAGGAGGCAAACTTAGACATGCAAAATATGCTACGGGAAAAAAGTAAAAACGAATAATAGTTTTTACTTTTTTCCCGTAGCATATTTTGTTTTGTTTACTTGATTATCTAGTAGTTATTTTAATTTTAATATTTCCTCACATCGTTTGAGAAAAGCACTATACAAGCTTCGGCCGGAACAGGGATTGCAGGACTCGTTCTACCCCAAAGTCGTCCAGCAATCCCTTACTTCACGGCCTCTGCAGTAATGTACTATTTTTCTTGAAACACGCTTTTATTGCAGACTGTACTTACACTAACGTCAAGTGCACATAGAGTCCAATCAAATCGGCTCAAACACAATGGAATTATTTTAATTTAGTATCAAAGCGAGAGATCTTTACCCGGCTGTCATCGCTCTCTTTCATTGTCAAATACTAAAAGTTGATCTTAATTGTGAGTAGACTCGGAAAGTAACAGGACAGTCCGTTCTACCTTGTATATAAAAAAATCGTGCATCACTTGCAAACGATACGTATTACCAATCGGATTAAACAATCAATTCATTGCAAGCGATGTCACCAAATAAAGCCGAGCCATTTCAGATAATTGAGCCGGAATATGTCATTATGCTTCAATTCTTTTGGGCAAGGATTAATTCAAATGACGACTTAAGTACCAAGCAATTATTGGACCGGAGCCAAAAATGTGCTCATGGTAATACTAAAACTGAATAAAATAGAATTTCGGACTCGTGCGGTGATACGCATTTGCGTTGCCATCTTTGTATGAAAGAGACATATAGATCTATATATAGATATATTTATATAAATACAAATGAATTGATTTTATTACTAAACGATAAACTCGACAATTTCGACGACGAAAAAGTTTGGGAACGGTTCATATCAGGAAAAAAGTGGAAAACATGCATGGAATAAATTTCACTTTCCTTTTTCCATATAAAATGTTTAGCTATTCTGAACTTCTCAATTTGCGATATTTTTAATAGGGTACTGCAAAAAGTGAAGTTTAAAAGTTGAATAAACTGATAAAATCTGATAATAGCGCACAATTAGTAAATAGATTCCTATCGTAATAATCAAAAGTCAATAGGTCTCATGTTTAATAGCAACACAGCAAATTTTGCCACCTGATTATGATTGTCATAGGCGCATTGTAAGATGTCGAGTTGCGGAAAACCAGCCCGCGATAACCTATAACCTATGATAGTCATACTAAAAATGTTATAGGTACAGGGTAATCAATCCAAATGGGTCAGTAGGGAGAAGTTAGAAACTATAAGAGATAGGGAAATCTGTTCTTAGACACCATAGCGTCAATTTTGGATTTAATAAAAACTGCATTCATTTTTTTTATAAATCTCATACATAACCGGGATGGACCTGGTTAAAATTCTGTAAGTAATCGCATGTCGTATACACAACATAACATTCTTTACAGCGGTTTTGGCCGGGTTATGCATGAAATGATGTATGAAATTTATAAAAAAAAAATGCAGTTTTATCTGTTAAATTATTAAATTATTAAATCTAAAATCGAAGCCATGGTTCCTAAGAACAGATTTAGGTTTAAGACATTTATTTCTCATAAGAATTATACAATTCGCTTAAATGAGAACTTAAGTACTAATAAGGTTTTATGATTATAAAAACGTACAATGCAGACATATAAAGAAAAAGAAGGGTAAGTACATTTAAGAACAAACGTAAAACAAATAGATTTCCCTATCTCTTATAGTTTCTAACTTCTCCCTACTGACCCATCTGGATTGATCACCCGGTATATTCCAAATAGTGTCGCAGCAAATTAACGTTTTGACTTTGAAAAGGAAAGAAACGCAATATCGCTAGAGACCGATATTAAACTGCAACAGCCATCGTTAAATCCATGCTCTGTCTAATATCTATGCCGCACTTAATTCGACGGATTTGCGGACGGATCCGGCGCTGAAATGAGAGGTAATGACTTTATCGAGCCACGGATGGAGAGTTGGCAGGCGATCTGCCAAATGCATATCACAATAATAGCTCGTTGTTTACAATGAACAGAAAAAGGGTTCGAACTTGCGTATCCAACGCCACACACAAGCGTCCTACCTATTAGACCACTGAACCTGATGCGAAAATCATTGAATTTTTCAACCAGTTGCCTCTTGCATGCCTTGGGGTGGCATCGTAGCGCCATCTACTCTGCGAGAAACCATTAAATTTCCCAATTTTTCGCTTCATTGTAAACATTTGGTTTACGCTATCTGACGTTACTGCGTTAATAAAAATAAATATCATGTTGTTTCAAATATAGACAGCTTCGCAAAAAAATAATCGAGGGCAAAAGAAGGTATGGCAGAGTATTACAGATGGGAAAGGATTTATATTGGAATCCCTAAAACTATTTGCCCTATTTTTGTAATATCTTTTGTTCTAATGATTGTTTGTGTTAACGTTATTTGACGCGGTCGCCAATAAAAACCTTCGGAAACTAGTTTCAATAGGTTCAATTACTTTTGAATCCAATATGATCAGTTTCGGAAAAAGTAATATTTTGATCAAACATAAATTTGGGAAAACTTTATAGATCGAAAAAACATTTAAACTTACGATGAGTTAGTGAATGTAAATTCGGTCATTTTGTCATAGTTATAATCGGTTATTTCTAAAGTAAAATAACTGGTCTTGCATTCCTAAATAGGTACCTATTGGTATTCTGTCACTACTCCGAAACATTAAATAATCACCATCATCATCGTGTCATCGGAAAGTAAAGTTCTCCCTCAAAATCTCCATACCGATCAGTTAAGCACTCCTTTCATCCAAACGCTTCCCGTGATCCTGACCAGGTCGTTAGTCCTCCATATTAAGGGTTTTCCCACGCTGCATCAAACGGGACGCGATCAGCAGTGAAGAACCTCTGAAACCTAGTTTCCCTGATATTAAAGCCATGCTCTGGTTAATATCTGTGCCGCGCGCTTAATTCAACGGATTTGCGGACGAAGCTGGCAATGAATGAGATGTAATGACTTTATCGAGCCCGGATGAACAGTTGGCAACCCTAGCTGACAAATTAATATCGCACATTATTACGAAAAAGGGTAAAGATTTATTATGACGGACTGACTACACTTCGCGCACTCTTTGGCAGCATATCCGCCGTCCACATCGGTCAAACTCGGTGCACGTTACAACAAGAAACACATTTTACAATGATCAAAACAATAGACCTTCTGTAAAATTCCAGCAACGGTTAATAATTGTGCCATGTCTAGTATCCATAGTACTTTGTTTAACTAGAGACTAAATGGTTTTTGCCCGAAAAAGCAATAAAATCAAAAATAAATATTTTTTCTAGGAATTTTGGAACTTTTGGAAGTTTTGAGTGATAAAGACAAATCGGGAAGTTGTCATCCAATTTCCTGAACCATCACAAATTGATGTTTAAGATACAATAACCCAAGATATAATAATTATAACACAGTAAGTGTCTATATACTATGACGACTTATTGATTCTAGACTCATTTGTAAATACCTCCAACGTGCAAATGAAATATGTTTTCAGACTTTCGCTAACAAAGGCTTGTACTCGTATTTCAGATTTTCGCCGGCTTTCATAATTTTCTTATTTGCAGTTCTCCTTTTTTTCTTTTTTCAATGCCATCTGCAAAGCGAGAGGGTTGGACAAAATAATGCCCGGTGTTATTTACATTCAAATGGGAAAATTTCCTTTTATTTCGTAAATTACATTTTAATTTATAAATTACATTTGAATACCGTTGTCAAGTTTATAGGGAATTGAAACGACAAGGTCAGTTCATGTAAATGTGCGAGCTCCATTTACAACAATATTTCTTAGAACGATATTAGTGTCAGTGTCAGACAGATCCAAACTTGATTAGAACATAACGCCTGAGTGAATCTTTATACACAGCTGAAATCTCCCAAAACAGTACCTATGTGTCGATCTAAAGACCACTAGATGTCGACGGTGTATTTCACTAGAATAAATCCACTCTCGTATCTTCCAGTCTATCCTGGCAATATCGAAATGGACTGGGCAAATAGGAGAACGAACGAAATTGAATTTGTACTCCAGCGGTCGGAGTAGCGACGTCGCACGCTGTCCCTCGGGACACTTCGGGCCCGCCACCATCCCGATTCCCAATTCAAACCATTTGACAGAACAAACTGGCGATGGCGGTTTAAGATTTGTTCTTAATTCAAATATTTTACGGGGCAGTGCACTGTTAAATGAGTCTCCGAGAAGTTTGAGTAATTGAAGGGAAATCGTCTAAAGTTTCGTTCGGAAATTGTTTCTGTAAAGGTTTGACGGATGGAAACAAATTTACAACATTCTATTCCTTCATTTCAAAAATTAAACAAAGTTATATTCCAATATTGAAGCTCAATCTCGTTTTTTATAATCCCGTATCTTTTCGTGATATCCGAGTTTTGTTTGTCAAAAGTTTTAAGAATTGTTAAAATAGTAGGAGTATAATATAGTATCCATCACGAGTATAACCATTTTCACATAATGAGTTTCAAAAATGTGCTTTACATTATATTTAATTACATCGACATTTAACATGCAGGACATCCAAGGTTTCGATGATCTAAATTCCCGTTAACTCCCGTTTTTACCTCTCAAAAAAGGAGGTGTGTTATGTGTTATTTTGCGTCTGTATAACTGTCGGTCTATCTGGCAACGTAACTTGTAAGCAGATGATCCAATTTTAATAGTTTTATTTGTTGGAAAAGTAATTTGACGACGCGTTTGGCTCGGTTTGTAGACACCTGCCTACTGAGTCGGCGGTCCCGGGTTCGAATCCCGGCCGGGGCAAATATTTGTTCTTGGATCATGGATGTTATCTATATATGTATTTTTATATATTATGTATATCGTCGTCTACTACCCATAGTACAAGCTTTGCTTAGTTTGGGACTAGGTCGATTTGTGTATGATTTGTCCCTTAATATTATATTTATTTAATTATTTAATTTATCGGAATTAATCTTTAATAATTGTCATGTTCTACAATTAAATATGATGTCGACACAATTTTAATCTAGGAAATACAATTTTATTAACATGCATGTTGCAGCATATTTTTGTTTCAGTTTTTGTCGTTTTTTTAATAGTAAGTTTGTAAGTACTTTTTGTCAGCTCGTTAGTGCAGTGTTTGTGAAATTGTTGCAATACCTTGCAAAACAGTTCGATGTATTTAATTATATTTGTCTAATATGTCACTATTATCTATAGGTCTATGATATGCAGTAATGAGTCACAACAGATAGACAACACTGAAAGAAACGAAACTGAGAGAATGGAAGTGGACAGACATCAAATATACGAGTAGCAACATGGAGCTGTGGAAGTAATTAGGCGACGCCTACGCCAAGGAGGTGCCTATTTTTTACCAATTTAATGTGAAATAAATTTATTGTAATTTATTGTTGTGAGTTGTAGAATAAATGTTATTTTTTTTAATTTTCATTTTGTCATGGGAAATACATCAAAGCGCGATGGAAATATCAACTGAAAATGCGATTGTCATTTCATATGTATATGAAATGTTAGTAAAATTTTTAATCTCGATGCAGTCTTATAATATTTATATATAGATAAAAATAATGGATTTGTTTATGAACAATATCACTTAATTACATTTTTTGTTTTTGTCATCGTATCAAATTGTACCATAGACTTGTTATAATTTCATCCCTAAAATGAGACTTATTCTCCCGTAGTAATACGTCTGGCCTCGACTCACACACTTAATAACAAAATGTGGGTTTAGGTAACCCTATCCGAGGCTTTATTACGAACCGGGGACTAATAAACCTTTGTTTTATTCGAGAACTTGCGTCAAAAACCTCACTGAGTTTTGAAATAAACTTACGCCGTTAGGCTTAATAGTAAAATAGTACTCTCTATGAAGACTACAGGGTTCTAGGGATCGGAAAGATACCTACATATTTTTTAAAATGTACAAAGTGTACGAATGGATAACATTTGAAGTTTTTAATGGCTTTAACAATCTGCTTTATTTACCTTTTATTGTTAAGTGGACAATTATTATATCCCTTAACACAATTAGAATTTATAAAAATAACTGGTTTATTATCATGTACGATTGTACGTGTCATGCCAAAATATGTGATAGATTCACTAATGACAATATAAGAAAAATAATAGATACCGAAATTATCAAATGAGTGAGGATACCGAAATGGAATTGGTTAGGTCACAATACATATGCAGAATTGAGTCACAACAGATGGAAAAACCTAAGAAACGAAACGAGGTGAGAGATTGAGATGGGCAGACAAAAAAATATAATTATTTAGAAAGATTGTGGCCGCACCGCATGATCTTGCTATCTTTTAACAACATGGAGCTATGGAAGTAATTGGGGAAGGCCTATGCTAAGGAGGCGCCTACTATATATTTATTTAGTGTGAAATTAATTAATTGTAATTTAGAGTTGTTAGTATAAAGTACATATCTCAAACATGTGTAACATCATCATCTCAGCCATAGGACGTCCACTGCTGAACATAGGCCTCCCCTTTGGACTTCCATATATACCGGTTGGAAGCTTTTTCTTTACTTTTTTATGCTTTTATTGCTGTTTGGTCATAATATTGTCTCCAAGAAAAACCAGTGCCTTTTTATTTAAGTTGTTAATAAGTAGCTTCGATATTATCTCCTAATTATTGTTTGTTCTTAAGCACAGTTTCGTTTACTTACGGATCTTAACTGAGACACTCCACCTGGCTACACGTGTATTTTTGCGCTTACTCGGAAAACTATCGAGTTAATCTCTCTAGTAACAAGCCAGTTGGTTCTTCGCAATAAACCTGTTCATAGTATACTTATTTCAAGCAGTAACTTAATGCGCTTTTTAGAATACAGAAGTTTTGTTATCTGCAATTCGCAGTAGAATATTTTGATGATGAGCACACAGAAAGTAGAAAATGTTTTGAATTTTTTTTTTTCGAAAATATGATCAATTCTTTAAAAATAACCATAATTTTGAGATAATCTAAGGAATTTCACCTCTAGGCGGGATAACAACTCTATAGAGCGGCTGGTTGTGCAGGAAAAAGTGGATGGAACCAGATCGCGTGGCAGGTCACCTATGCGTTGGACTGACCAAATAAAATCAGCAGTAGGAAACTGCGCATCTGACTGCGCCAGACAGTCTGCCAACAGGGAGAGATGGCGGGAGATCGTGCGGAGAGCTGTGTCCGCCTCTACCACCGATGTGGACGCCTCAACGTGACCACGACCGCTCTGCCAAGAGCGAAACGACAGAGAAGAAGAATGAATTCAACAGATCAACAGAAATATTACTTTAAATTTTACTATTAATAAAGCGCTTTGGTGATAAAGACAAACTAACTAAACCAAAAACGGCTCAATGCGCACCGTGAATCGCGCTAGTAGCCTACACATCAACACATTTCTAGCATGGCTCCGTCTTCTACCGAAAGCTTACCAGTTTCTTGTTGCCCATAGCTCAAGCCTACTAGAGTTTAAATAAACTGTCATGATTTTTGTGGAATGTTTGATATTGATTAGTTGAAATTTTACATAATACTATCTTTTGCCCGCGACTACGTACTCGTGGAACTTGATGAAATGGATTATTAAAAGCGCCTAAGCAATTGTGAGAACAATTGTGCTTTTGGTCTCCCCCCCGCACCCCAACAGAAATGTTCACTCACTTTTCAATCTTTTTAGGTATAATTTCCAGGATAAAAACTATCCTATGTCCTTCCTCGGATCTAAAACTATTTCTATGCCAAATTTCATCAAAATCGATTCAACGGTCTAAGCGTGAAGAGGTAACAGACAGACAGACACACTTTCGCATTTATAATATTAAGTATGGATAGCATGGATAAAAAAAATACATGAGCTTACTGTTTTTTTAAAATAGCTGTGACTCAGCCCCGAAACTAAGCACTAAACATAAGTGCTAGTCTAGTTATCCGGACACTGGCTTACGCTGTATTAAAACTAAATTTACAGCATAAGTGTTGCTTATTTTAGCTAGATTATGCTGAGCATGCGTCCACCATATTCCAGCTTGCAGGTAAGTGCAACTTAATAAACAGATCGTTTCAGGTTAAAATTATTTTATAAATGTATGAATTTCTTTGGTAATACACCAGTTTGTAGAGGTTCAAATCACATCGCATACAAAGGAGACGCAAGCTTAATGCGACTGGTTTGGCGAAGTTGCTTCTTATTAGGGCATCGCCACATCTCACCATCTGTCACGTCAAAAGTGACAGATGTCGATAAAATAGAGATCTCTCCAAAATTGGTCGAATTGACCCCCAGGAGGGTTTGTATTCGAAGTTATGAGACTTAGGAGAGAGTGTACAGTCCGTTAGCTCTCAGATTGCAATTCCAGCTTGGGTGAAAACTGAGAGATACTTATATGGATCGCGTAAGTGCTAGCGAGACTGATGTAAAAAGCGAATCGCATTCTGACAGCTTACGCACTTTAGGCTCTCAAGGAATAGGCGCAAGAATGAGATGCATGAAAATGCTCCACCGACAAGAGTCTAGCTTTTAAATTTATGGTGAGCGAGAAATCGAAAATAAATTCAAAATTTCAGGGTCTTGAAACTGTGTAGGTATATTTTTCTTGAGATGTCTCGTGTTAGCTATGTCTACCTCGGTTCTACTATCTCAAACGCTCCAGCGTTATCAACTTCGCATCCTCCAGGTTGCGAAGTTGAAATTAAGCTGAGGTGCGCCATTACAAGGTCGGCAGTGGACCGGTTGGGAATGATTTGGAAAGATAGTAGACCTATGATAACAAAAAATACAAAGGTTCATTTAATGAAGTGCCTTGTCTTTCCAATCTTTCCTTATGGCGCTGAAAACTGGACTTTATGACTTCAAGTTAGATGAAAAATCGACGCGATGGAGATGTGCTGCTGGAGACGCCTTTTGAAGATCCCATGGACGGCATTTCGCACCATCAATTCTATCCGCAAAGAGTTGCAGATCCAGGAAAGACTCTCGTCGATTGTGCAACTCCGAGTATTGAAGTTCTTTGGTCACATCTCCCGAAATAAGAACTCCATGGAAAGTCCAGGGCCAGATAGAAAGCAAAAGAGGACGAGGCCGATCACCGACTCGCTGGACCGACCTTATGGAAAAGACCACACGGAGCTCCATGGTGCAGTGCACTCGCTCCGCAGACAACCGGGTGAAATGGAGATGCATCGCGAGAGCTGCTGTCTGCCAGAAGAAGGATGAGGACGAGAACCCAAATGTGGACACCATTGCCGTAACCACGACCACTCTGCCAAGAGTGTACGACTGATGATGATGGTCTCGTGCTACCAATAGCATTCATATACACAGCATAATTTGTAAAAATTATATGTATTACCATACCACCTTTTACAATATTGAATCATTACTGGCTCAAAAGAACCACTTAGATCTATGCTAATACGATATTTCCACGATAATTATAATCTCAAATAAAACATAGGTACCTATATAAGTCCCTGATTTGTAAATAAAAAGTAGCCATAAGTACTTATTGTTACAAAAGACTAGGTTTTTATTAATAATTTGAAGGATAAAATTTAAGCTCGTTAGAGAACTAAAGCAAAATTGCGTCTCTATTAACAACAAAATGGACAAATTGTTAATATTTCAAATTCACAAACGGAAAAAAATTGCAAATAATTTTATTAAAAAAATATCAAAAGCAGGTGTAGCTTAGATAAAAAAAACATACAAATCTTTGAGCTATTTTAAGGCATTATTATCGAAGCCTATTTTATATAGTTAACAGATACCCGAAGAATTTATCATTTAAATGTTAACGCAGTCACACGATAAAATAAGTGGAACGCACCTAACCAATTTTTTTAATTATCATCAAAATGGGATTCCAAATTCATAACACGGTCATCCAGCTTAAGCCTCAATCAGCCGGGACACAAAACAAACACACTCGCTAGAGGTGGTCTTAAAAGGTCACGGTGAAAAGTCACAGTGAACCGTCTAAAAGTATCGGCATCACTGTGGTATTTTTGTCACAAAGGAACTACTTTAGAAAATCAGCTATTCTTGCACTCCACTTAGAAACTAATTATATTCCTAGTTTATTTTTAGGAATAAGGTGGTTAATTATCGTGAAGCCCTCCAATTTTGGCCCTAGCGGGCAACCGTCCCCATTGGCCTAAAATAATAAATAAATAATGCAGATTATTTAAACAGCAAATAGGTGAACGTTCGAATTTATATTTAGCTTAAAAGTAAATCCTTAACCTATTTCAACATATATTTAAAACCGCGGGGACATTTACCCGCTCGGGCAAAATTGAACGGTTTCACAGTAGTTTCGTCCGACACGCTTTTAGTGACAAAACCACGGCTATCTGAAAATAGACTATTTGGGGATCACTAAATCGAAGGAAAGTACAAATTTCATCTATTTTTGGGATTCCGGTAGATGAGTCTATAGTAGCAAGATTCTTTTATGCAACTGCGTCGAAGCACAAAATTTAGCACCTATAGTATAGACTTTTTTCATCCACGCAGATTAGCACGTTCTAAACCTCTACATTATTTTCATTACCAAATTTTTTTTATTATATCATTATTATTATAGTTTAGCTGGCGTTAGGGTGGTGGAAAGGTTGACACATTGGACCGGTAATACAGAGGTACCGGGTTCGATTCCCGGTCTCTTCCGCCTGGTTACGCATTTAAATTTTTCTTTGTGCTTTATTCTTTGTATCAATGGTACATTATTATGTTCTTTTCGCCTTCTGTTATTATTACCTGTTTTATTTTTCTGTGTGTGTCAATAAAATGCTACGCAGTTTAATTTATCTAAGTGCCTATGGACGAACCTTACACAATACACCAAGTACCCATCCTTTTCCCATCTCTAGAACCCGCGGGTCAGTGGAATGAAAGCCGTATTTATGGCGGGCTCGCGTCGATTCCCCGCGCGATAACGTGTAATTCTACCGTATTGTCCACTGGCGCAAGATACCCCTATCAGCGTATGACCCCATC
Organism: Apotomis betuletana; assembly: GCA_932273695.1. NCBI lineage: Eukaryota > Metazoa > Arthropoda > Insecta > Lepidoptera > Tortricidae > Apotomis > Apotomis betuletana. The sequence continues at coordinate 22,717,687 of OW026303.1, read as the reverse complement.
AATGGAGTTACTTTCATTAGTTTTTGAGGGATAAAGTGATAATGAATAATTTATGTCTTTTTGGGGCTATTTTAAATATTTGGGAGGGATTTTGTGCCTCTCATAAACTATTCAACAAACACTCACACAGACTGTTAGAGTGATTTAAGAGCCAAAATCAATACTTATTGACCCATTTCAGCGATATGTCAACATAGGTGTTTATTTAAATTACTTCTATTCAAAGTAAATTAATTTGAACTGTCTTTAAGGCAAGCAGACATTAAATAAAGTAGTGTTAATTTTGTTTATAGATACAAAGGATAATTAAGAAGCCAATACTTTATACGATTTACTGCAGGGCAAGTGGGACTCGAACCCACGACCTCTGTTTAATCAGAACTAAACTATAGGACTGCTGTCCAGACCGTATGAAACAATGCCTTCTCATTTTGTTTTTTTACAGCGCTCTCTGTATTTTATTCTTTAAAATGCTATCTGTATACTAAATAAGAAATGTGGTACCTAAGTAATCACCACAAAAATATGATCAACATTGATTCTGTTCAATATTGAAACTAGTGTTAAGTTCTATTTTCGTTATTTTTATTTTTTTTTGTGTTTGTGATTAACATTGAACAAGACATCAAATTCAATCTCCGAGACACAAAAAAAGACAACCGTGTGTCAGTGGAATGAAAGCTATATTGTGGCGCTTTCGTATCGACCGCCCGCGTGATAACACATAGCGCGTAATAGCACCGTACTGTCCACTCACGCATGACACCCGCTGTCAATGTATGAACCCGCTCAATGGAGTTTATTTTCATTAGTTTCTCGGGGCGAATAAAGTTTACGATGATTCTGTATATTTCTTAATTTTTTGATGGTACGATTTTAGCGCTGCTTGTAAATTTAGCCAGCGAGCGTCTCTGCTTCAGCTTTGCCAAAATTTATTTTGTACTTATGTTCAGTTGTTTCGATGTTCGGATTTCCAGCAGTTTTTGCCTATAGGCCACATTTCTTAACCTATTCTCAAAAAAATACACCTCACCAGCTCAAACATTTGCTGGAGATAACAGTGAACGAACTGCGATTTTAATTCGAGCGGGAAACAAAATAACTTTTAAAAAATTCAGTCTAGAGTGCCAGGGATTGTCATTTTTCAGCCACCAAAAATGTCTACGTGTCTCGTTCTTGAGCTATTTCCCACCAGTTCTAATGGAAGACATCAAAGTCGTCTCACCATCTCTGTCGGGATTTGCCGCGACGCCTTACTCTATTTTGTAGGATCCACTTGGTAGTTACGAGTACTTGGCCAACAAGTCCTCCGGCATGCGACAGACCTGTCCAGCCCAGTCCCATTTCAGCTTTGCGGCTGTTGCTTTGTTAGTATCATTTGGCGGGAATTAATTATTTTGACAACAATAAACTGTATTACTGAATCAGAATGTAATAATAATAACTTACCTACTCATAACAATAACTGGTAATTATAATGTGCGCTGAAATTAATATTTTTATTTTATTTTGTAATTTGATTCTGCACGTTAAATTTTAATCTATAGCAATGAATTTAACGGCAATTAAACAACAGAGTTAACCGAAATATGTCCTATAATTCAGTGAATAAAGGATTTTGACCTTACAAACGGTCCGGTAGTTTTGAATTTTTGATATGTTGTCTAGGATGGTTAGTCAGTGTTTAAAATCCAAAATGCACAATTCCCCCCCCTCCGCGCCCGCCGCCATATTGAAAAAACCGGCACTCTCTTCATATTTTTGCTCATATCTTCCTTTAGGAGCATTTTAGCTAGAAGAAAGCTTCGACAATGTTATAGAGAGTTAAATTTACTACATTTTCCATTTCATATTTTGTTTCTAAGACAGATAGTTACGGAGATATGCACATTTAAAAAACCTTAAGAAATTGCAATTTCCAACTCAAAAACAAACTTCTGGATTATATCTTCGTTTAGGAGCATTTTAGCTAGAACAATGCATGGGCAATTTTGTAGAGAATTAAATTTACTATAATTAACATTTCAAATTTTGTTTCTAGGACAGATAATTACGGAGATATGTAAAAAATAAAGTCACATTTTCCGAAAATGTATGTAAAAATGGACATGCGTTTTATAAGCAATTATATTTCCTACATGTTTTAATTTGTCCTAGACTAGTCCGTAACTGAATGACAGCGTTCTAAACCAAGAATTTTGAGAAATTTTCGGAAAATTCGACTTATCCTGTTTTTTAAATGTGCATATCTCCGTAACTAACCGTCCTTAAAACAAAATTTGAAATGTAAATTATAGTAAATTTAATTCTCTACAACATTGCCAAAGCTTTGTTGTAGCTAAAATGCTCCTTAACGAAGATATAATCGAGAAGTTTGTTTTTCAGTAGGAAATTGCGATTTTTTACGTTTTTTTAAATGTGGATATCTCCGTAACTATCTGTCCTAGAAAAAAAATATAAAATGGAGAATGTAGTGAATTTAACTCTCTATAACATTGTCGAAGCTTTCTTCTAGCTAAAATGCTCCTAAAGGAAGATATGAGCAAAAATATGAAGAAAGTGCCGGTTTTTTCAATATGGTGGCGGGCGCGGAGGGGGGGGAATTGTGCATTTTGCATTTTAAACACTGACTAACCATCCTAAACAACATATCAAAAATTCAAAACTACCGGACCGTTTGTAAGGTCACACATAGTACTTTAGTCTCTATTCACCGTATTACTAGTCATATTTGTTTTAATGATAATTACAATAATTAAAACGCGGTTTGAACGCTAGGTGATAATATCTGTACATCGAGTACAACTGTCCACAAAGCACGGATATTACGTATATAACAGCATTTAACTATCACTGGTGCGTTTATTGGTTGTACCTATAAGTATCTATGTGTCACCTTTATTAGTCCATAATGAGATGATGAACTTCATTCTGTAACTAGGCCACAGGAGCACTTTTACTTGTCTATGTTTACAACATGATATAAAAGGAGACCACTGTTGAGAATAAGCGCCGAATTTTACTCAATCAGTCAGAGATATGGAAAAGCTACGACTTAGGCGACCAGCGGCGAAGCGAAAGGTGCGAGTGCGGCAGCCATATGAGTGAACGACACACTCGTATGACCACCGCTTGTCAATGCAATTGAGTAATTATCGACCTATTTCCCTGGCTACGATTATTGCTAAAGTGTTTGACGCCATGCTTAATACACAATTAGGTAAATACATGAATTTGCACGATAATCAGTTTGGGTTTCGGCCTGGACTGTCCACAGAAAGTGCTATATTGTGTCTTAAGCATGCCGTCAGATATTACACCGATCGTGATACTCCAGTTTACGCATGCTTCCTCGATTTGTCCAAGGCCTTTGACCTGGTGTCTTACGAAGTGTTATGGGAAAAGCTCGAGGGTATTAAGTTGCCGACAGAAGTCATTAACATTTTTAAATACTGGTATGGACATCAGGTTAACATTGTCAGATGGGCGGGGGCAACGTCGGAGCCATACCGGCTGGAGTGCGGAGTGAGACAGGGGGGGCTGACTTCTCCTGCGCTCTTCAACCTCTACGTAAATGCACTCATCGTCGCGCTCAGCAGCCAGCATGTCGGATGTCATGTGGACGGAGTGTGCGTCAACAACATGAGTTACGCAGATGACATGGTGCTGCTGAGTGCATCGGTATGTGGGCTCAGGAGGTTGATTAGTATATGTGAAGAGTATGCTCTGGATCATGGCTTGAGGTATAACGTGACCAAAAGTCAATACATGGTTTTTGAGGCTGGTGGGAAACGACCGTTTAGTGTTCCACCTATTAGGTTAAACGGTACTCCTCTAGAAAGAGTGACACAGTTTAAATATCTGGGTCATATCTTAACGGTCGACCTCAAGGACGATGCGGACTTGGAAAGGGAGCGGAGGGCTATGTGCGTGCGAGCTAATATGATAGCTCGTAGGTTTGCACGGTGTTCAATGAGTGTAAAAGTGACTTTATTTAAAGCGTACTGTACGTCACTATACACGTGCAGCCTGTGGGCGAACTACACGCAGCGAGCGTACAACGCCCTCCGCGTCCAGTTCAACAATGCGTTCAGGGCGGTGATGGGGCTGCCCCGCTACTGCAGCGCGTCGGGTATGTTCGCGGAGGCGCGTACGGCGTGCTTCCACGCGACCATACGCCTGCGCGCTGCGTCCCTAGTGCGCAGGGTCCGGGCCAGCCCCAACACCGTCCTGGCGATGATAGCCGAGAGGCTGGACTGCCCGTACATTCAGCATTGCTGTATGAGGCATATTAGAATAAGTTAATGTTATTTTATAATTATTAGTATTATTATTTTTATTTAAGTAAATAATTGTATAACTATGAGTCGAAATGTTACTCGAAATAAATGAATTTTAATTTAATTTTTAATTTAAATGCCACTTGTCGTATAGTCATTACATTACCGATTTTTAATTTTTTTTTTCTCTGTCTTTCACATCTTGCTGCGTCAGCAAGATGTATTTCGCCAATGTCGACGTGAAGGCATATCACGCGTTAGGAGAATGGTCGGTATTTATAGATTTTTATAAATATTGATTCGAACCTGCGACCTCGACGTGTCCGGCATAGTGCTTTCCCAACTGAGCTATTTGATCGCTACGTCAATCACACCAAATCTTTCATTCCATAATTCTACGCCATTGGAGCGCCCTCTGCGTCATATGTGTTTGAAATGCAGGTCGCAGGTTCGAGTCCTGCTTAGATTGTAGTGGATCGCATAATTTTTTTCTTTCATAATTTACCTTTGTGTCAATATGTATAAAATAAAAATGTGGTATTTCCGCATTAAAAAAATACAATCGATAAAAAGATTCTATAAAAATATGTCCGATTTTTATTTACTTAAGTCGTCACTGGCAAAACACATTGCAACTGGTCAAAACATTTTCGTCTCTACTCTATAAAACGTTAAAAATATGTTAATTACATAATACTAGGTATTAATTTTATCGTGGAAGATAATGCTTCAAAATAATTATTAACTACAACGCTAACCCTAACCTTAAAACTGAGAATACGATACCTTAACGTGTACCTATTAGTTAAGGCAATTCAATGGTAACAATGTGAATTTATTTTGTATCAACTTCGCGAGCCATCAACAGTGCGTCCCCTGACCCAGATTATTTAATTAAAAGGGAAATAACAGCCCGGAAAAATGTTTTAATCGAAGTTGCCAACTGGCTAAGCAAATTGTGTAGCGAGGTGAAACATTTGTCGAGAATTGTGAACGGTTTTTATCATTTTACCGAATTGGAAAATCTTATTGTTCATATTTTGTGCATTCCTACGTTCATTTTTGTCGTTCTCAGAACCGAGGTATGAACATCCTCTGTGAACTTGCAATTGACAAGGTTTTTTTTTACCATGCTTATTCCCGATAAAGTCAATTAAGGAATAAAAAATGAATATCCCTACATTTTATCGGTTACGAAAATATCCCAATTTCTGATTAAAATATCAATTTTAAAAGTTTGTCATTCCAAAAGAGGGAAGGCACAGAAAATCATACAGTAGGATTGCTATGAAAATTGTACTGCTGTTTTTGTGCGTTGCGACTTGTGTCCTTGTGACTCTTCTTTTCCACAAGGTTAACGACATTTTAGTAACGATTTTGGGGTGAGGATTCTTTCACTATTTTTCTGTGTGTTTTCAAAGTCTTGAATATAATATAATTCCATTTATCTATTAACATGGAACCCAAAATAATTATTTAAATTTAATCATAATTCTTTCTACATGTTGTGTCAATTCATATTCTTTAATTCAAGCAACATGGTCCGAACATTGTATGTATCTTTTTTACCTATACTTCGAATATTTTCCATTCAGTATCGCAGGATCCTTTTTCCTCTGACGCTGTTTTTCAGTCGCTTTTCAAGCTTGTTTTTAACTCGTCTATACAGGGTGTAGCCGACAGCGTACCGAAAATGAAAACCAGCGTAATGAAAACGAGTGTTCATTTTCTCGGATAACTCAAGAATAAGATTTTCCAAAATAAATTATAAAACTCGACGCGCAATGTATTGCGTCCAATTCTCTCAGGTGCAGACGCGCGGGGAGTGGAACACGCGGCGAGCCTCGACCGGTTCAGGCGCTCCCCACTCCACTCACGCGTCAGCGCAAAACATACCGTTACGCCAATGCGCATCGAATGACATGAATGAATGCAACCACAAAAACAACGCAACCACAGATCACAACTAGTGTACTACCTAACACCAATAACAACTGACCGATAAATTAAAACATTCTAACAAGATTATTTTCATTCAAGCAAGTAAAGCAAATAAAATGTGCGGGTAGGTAAACATTAATCACGCGTACGCGTCCGACCACAGCGGCCTGCGCGAGCGCACTGGGCTGGCGGATCAATGACCGGCCAGTACCGTTATCTGTCCCACTCCACGCGCTATTGTACCGTAAAGCTTACATAATACTGTTTGTGATTAATTGTGTGTTTTGTGGAAAATGCTATTTTCATGCGATTTTTCATGAAAAATTGTTACCGGTAGAGTTCGATTAACGGAAAAATAAAGAAAAAATTAAAACTCGCGAGGAAAATTTGTGAATTTTCTCAAAGAATTTTCCACGATTTTCCAGCCCAGAATCATGGTCTGAAGCCATGGTTTCAGTTTTCGGTACACCGTCGGTTACACCCTGTATAAAAAAAAACTATATTTAATGGAATCATACGAACGAGTACGAAAAGTATTTATCTCGGGTTTCAATTCAACTACATGTGTTTCAAAATTATCTCGCTTTTGCTCTAAAGTGGAACATAAAAGTCAACATACTATTTACTCCCACCGGAGCAAAGTTTTTCGTTAAAGCTAAAATTGTTAAAAACGTGATTTTAATTTCGTTTGCAGTTTCAAAACTACGCTCAAATGTGTTAACACGTTCGCGGACAGTAAGACACACCTGTTTGACACTAAAATTTTGTATGAAATATTTGAAACTGTTATAGCAGTTTCGTCATAATTGTAAGATTGAGTACAATTTACATGTGACAGTGAACACTATGCAAGTCGAATGCTATACCAGTTACGTCAAATATGATACGTTTTTATACAACCTTATGTGACAACAAATGTTATAGCATTATACTTCCATAGCAGTTCTGCCACATGGCTTAGCTAGCTCGTGGTACATTTATTGCATTGAATGTTATAGCAGCTGCCTGCTACGCTTATATGTGATAGCGAAAACGAATATAGGCGTTGATTACAGGAATTATAGTTATCAACGGGTTTGTCAGTCACGCCTATTCTATTTGAGTCTCTCTTGTTACTTTCAGACGACGCACCAGACGAGTTTGGCATATAGTCTTCGTAGGAACTTCACTGCCCCGCTAAATTTCGAAATGGGTCTTGATCAGATTTACCGGTATCGTCGGGTACACTTCTGACTCTTCTCTTGATCATTGGTTGATGTTTTTGACTCTTCAACGCTAATTTGATCCTCCGATGACTACTCGGTCACCTCTTCAAACATTTTCAGTAACTTCTCAATGTCGTGGGCTTAAAAACTCGTATTGGACGAGCCTTTCGTTGATCTAATGATTTTGGTGGTAAAGGCGGTGACGGTGAAGTCTGTATAGGTCAGTGGTGCAGTCTGTATGTCGCCACCGAGTCGGCGGTCGGGCTCGAGCGAAGACCTTCTTTGGAGGCATGTAACTCAAATTAAAATCACTTTTTTACACTGCGATAAAGCTACAATACCCTTCACTATGTTAGCAGTTGAATGGTGAACCAAGAGACGTGTAATTCCAAGATATTTGCTGACAATTATGTTTACTGTCTATGTGTATAATATAAAATATGTACATTAATCTATGTCTGTATTTTAAATTGTAACCACCGTCAAAGCTCGTTGAAGGGCAATAAACAGTTAGTAAATATAGCTAATTATTACAACCCACTAAAATATCCAAGAAAATACTTGAATAAATGTTACTTACGATGATAAAAACAATCCTTCGAAATGTTGTCGACACGCAAAATTCTCAAAATACTGATGGTCAACACAGCGGCGCACTCGCCGGGCGACTGAACTAATTTTCATACAACCGAGAATGCTATAGCATCTGTGTGCGGGAGAGGGGGGTACGATTGTCGGCAACACATGTCAACTTGCCAGTGTGCTAAAAGCTAGTAATGTGACAGTAAGCGTACCCGGATTGCAGAGAAATTGACAGTAAATGTTAATGTACACGTTTTTACTATGGCAAAGCGCATTCTTTAGCATTCGCGCTCAGGAAAGAAGCTCGATTAAAGACTGCTATAGAATGCGCGTCACAAGAGGTACTCAAAATTCGAATGCCATAGAATGCCCGTCCGCGAACGTGTTAAAGTGTAATATAAATCTTTAAATCCCAACATTAGGGTCGGACTAAAACAAAAGTCAGTACGTACTCCGTAAAGTAACTCACTTCCACTCCGATATAACGTAACTTTGCCACATTTCGGTATGTTATGACCCTTTGTGGGCTCTTTTAATTACTGTCCGACCTCCATGTATCATAAATTTTAATGGAGTACGAAACTCGAGCGCCATCTAGTCACCGTAGCAAATTGCATTTTAGAATTTAAACGCAAACAGAAACGTAACAATGTGTTCGAAAATTGAAATATACCAACGGTCACCACAGGAACGCGGGACAGTCCGGGTTTAATTTTAGAATCCAATGAATTAAACAACTTATTGTTCCAATGAACGTCAAATATTAGAAAATAAATGAAGCGTAATCGTTTTTGTTACATAGGCAGCTTTTAATTTCTACGCGAGCTGCGACCACATTTGTATTATCTAACACATAAGTTTTTTTTTAGTTTTTGATGTGTTGAAAAGTGTGTGAAATTGTTGAATCAATATATGAGTTGTTTTAATAAACACGATGTACACTGAACACCGGCTTCATATTATTATGACACTACAAATAAAGTAAATTATATTTCACATCTCAAAAAAGAGGAGAAAAATCATATTTATTACATTATACGTTAAGTAAACTGTAGAATTAGATTTAGCGTAAAATATTAGACTAGACGTTGGATTGGAAATATTGGAATAGCTATATTTCCCTTTTGCATTGCAACGTATAGTGTCTTAACGAAATATGTCAACATAATTTAGTTCTGATCCTCTACCTACTCAAGTAGAGGAGACGAGTAGAGGAGTACGCCGGCGCCACATGCCTGCAGGACACAGTTATATCAGCAGATGACGCACATGAATATGCACAGCGAGGCTTTAATAACGTCAGCACCTGGTTACGGCATCACCTACTAACACTTAACCCAGATAAAACTCAGTATGTAAGATTTTCCATGCGTAAACCTAGCGTAGACATAACCTACCGCAAGCTCTATGCCCACATATGTAATAACATTTCATCTGTCAAATGCAGCTGCCCGGACATAACGCGTACCGACAAAATTAAATATCTCGGAGTTTTAATCGACGAAACCCTCTCGTTTAAATTCCATGTGGAAGCGCTGTGTAATAGAATCCGTAAGTTAATATTTGTTTTCAAAAAACTGCGGTCAATTGCGGATGAGCAGCTCCTCAAGACGGTTTATTTTGCTCTTTGCCAATCAATAATAACGTATTGCATAACGTCATGGGGAGGTTTGGCTAAAACCACAATACTAAAATTAGAAAGAGCCCAAAGAGCAATCCTAAAGGTCCATACCTATCGTCCTTACCTCTACCCTACTAACCTTATATACAGTGAATGTAGAGTACTAACAGTTCGTCAGCTATTTATCCACGGCACAGTATTAAGGCAGCACTGCATAACTCCTTACAGCACCGAATATAAAAACAAGAGGCGTAAAGATATTGTTTGCTCCTATAACATGCAAGCAAAACATGCTTTTTCTACAAGATTTTTCATATTTCTGGGACCATTTCTTTACAATAGATTAAATGCGAAATTGGACCTATATCCACTAAGCTTCGCTCAATGTAAGAAAGCGCTTCGTGAGTCACTACAAACTATGACGTACGAAGATACAGAGAACTTACTGGCTGTCATGAAATAAATATTTGTTTAGTTGAATTAAGTTCTTTAGTGTAAATTTTAGTAGTTAAGCTACAATAAGATTACTGTAAGATAGATGAATATGTACTTAAATTAAATAATGTAAAGGCTTTCCCATTGCCTGAAACACAGGGGCAACCCTAGTTCAGGTTATGTAAATTGTGAATTTATTTGTTTTTTAAGTATAGAATTTAACCGTCACCTCTGTACATTATGTTTTATCAATAAATTATTATTATTATTATTATTATATATTAGAATCCTGTAAGCTTGCCGAGGCTTGGCAAGCGCAAGCGTCTGCATCTGGTATATAAGCAGGTACATATTAGTAACGAACGTTTAGTCACTATTCGTCCTGTTGACGTAGAAAGCCTAAGAGAATCACGCGATGTGAACCGGTCCGCGAATTTGGCTTTAAGAGCCCACGCATGCAAAATTCGTCAGGTGAATGATCCTAGATCTCAACATCCATAGTGTTTAAAAATCTGCCCCTTGAAAATAAGAAACTTAAACAGTTTTCCTTCAATCTTGTCAACGTGAAAACGCGATTGGTAATAATTTTTTCGATACTTTTATCTCTCAAACATAACCCTTTTTTTAGACATTTTCGGTTGGATCTACAAAACCCTTCCGTTTCTAACAATGTTTTTTAGCTTAATAGATGCACAATTATAAGTTCTCAAAAACTGTAAAACTATTTTCAATATAAAATGCACACGTTTATGGCACAACTCAAAAAACATGATTTCCACGCTTCCGAGCACGCACTTCCATCTCCCTCACGCTTACGTTCAGTGAGAGAGAGAGCTAACCAACGCGTTGGCGCCCTCTTAAGAGGACCACTGCTTATTTTTCCATACAAATCGAGGTTACGTTCTCGTTTGTTTCCTCCTTCAAAACTAGTCTTTATGACATTTTAGGAACTTTTATTGATGCAGGTTTCAAATATATATATATACTAGCTTTTGCCCGCGACTTCGTACGCGTAGAACTCGTTAATTGATATGGACAATAAAAAAAAAAACAATTAGACTTTCAACCCTTTCAGGTATTCAATACTCGAATGGAATCTAGTTAGTAGTTTAGTTCTGGGCTATTGGGTGAAAGCCATGGACAAAATGCAAAACATCCTTTTTTAAATATTTTTGGAGTTGCAAGGCTAAGACCCATTCGATTCAATAAGTTATCCGAGGCTAAGTCCTATTCGATTCCATAAGCTATGCTCAGAAATGGCTCGAGATGGTGACGGTCCATAATCAACTGACGAAGAAGGTACGGTTCTATTCACCAAAGAATTTTGTCACATTATGAAATTGGGACAGAATAATTATTAGGTAGCTACTATTATTTTTCTAACTTGATTTTACAACTTAGTTTATTGAAGTTTAGTTCAATAAATTATCCTAAATGATTTATTTAGGTTAGTAAAAACATGTCATTTTTTTGATTTGGAGACATGACCAAGCTACATACTGTTCATGAGAAAAACATTGCGTGCCCAAATGTATTCCTGCTACTTTTCATGTTCGCCCCTGTGATTTATTAATAGTCATAGAAAATGTTAAAATCTTTTAATGGAAACTGTAGACGTTTAAAATTAAATGGTAAATTATTCGGTATAATTGGAACACGTGGTATAAGTACACTTTGTCCCTTGGCTTCTCCCGTTAAAATCGTGCCCTTCACAATGTATTTCCCTAATTAGGTGATTCTCAATCTAGCGCCGTTGCCAAATTTGGGTGCGTCTAAGTTGCGCATTAACAAAACTGGTAGGTACTTTTTTTGTTGATTTTGAAAACATCATTTTTGATGCCAATATGGTTCTTTCACATAGCCAGTTTTCGTCATGAATATAAGTGTGCCTATAAACCGACCATGAAAAAATGCTCGGTCGGTGATAGAGCCAAAAAATTGCACTTTTTCTATTTCCTCTTATAAGTATCATAATAAGGTTATCCTTCTCCATCAAAGCGTGTCAGGCCCTTGACTTAAGCACGTCGATTATGTAGCATAATAATTGATTGACAATTCGGGTCTTGTCGAGTATCCGAGTCTAAGATCCGAAAAATACAAAAACTTTATGCACTAATACTGTACTCGGCGATTAATATTGCACATCGGTCTTTAGCCCTTAATTTGACAAAAGTTGACGAAGGTCAAAAAAGGCTGGTTCAAGCCTCGTTATGGTAAAATAGAGCAAAATATTCTGGTTCGAAAATAATATAATTATATGGAAAGAGATGGTCAAAGAATTTGTTCACCAAATACACGCCAAATTATGGGTTAGAAAGAGGCAATTCAGCAATTGGCTGTTTATTTACGACGATTTCCGAACACTGGCGACCTTCCATCAATCATTGTTTAAAATTAAGATGAATGAAATGGGAATGAACGTAAATACTTTCTCGTTTATAATATTATTAGGATTATTTATATATGTTAAGTATCGTATCTTTGCATACTGAGTTATTTACTACTTTATTTATACTCAGTTACCAAGCGGAGGTACATAATCAAAGCTCGTAGGCACTATTTTCAGATGATGTGCGTATCGGAACGTGATACCTACCTGAAGGGCTACTCCGATGTTCGAAATTTTACTTTCGTATAGTGCTATTCCATTCACTCAAATATACCTTGACAGGAGATCGAGAGGGATGGCACTATTCGACAGTCAAATTTTGAACATCGGAGTAGCCCTTCTGCAATCACTGGTTTGACATGTCTTGCCAGATGGGTGTGTGACGTTTGTCAAATCAAATGTGATTGATTCGGAGATTGACCACTTTTGTATGGGAGTTGGCCCAAATGCTGCCCAGACTAAACACATAGTACATTATGTTCCTTAGGCTAACACTAGACTGTATACTAAAGCGCTTTAAGATCTATCCCAGGAGTCATGAAAAAAAAAAACTTTTTGTTGGGAACTAAATCTGCCGTGTTACGGTAAAAAGGTCGTACCTTTATACGGATTTCATAGTAAGATACGTCCGTTTACCGTAACATGGCAAATTATTTATTTCTAACGTTAATATAGTATTAACAGTGCAGTTATAATTGTCGTCATAGTCATCGATAATAATTGTATCCTGGAATTGAGCGTAACAACTTCTCGATGCCTAGCCCACCCTAAGAACCAAACCAGGCACATAACGTGCGCACAACAGCCAATTGTTCTCCGGCCCGTGAAACATGAACAGCGATAGTTTCGTATGCACTCTAGCCCACGATCTCGATTCATCATGATCATCATCATGATCATCATCAGCCTATTCTTGTTCACTGCTGGCCATAGGCGATCCAACTGCACTCCATTGTGAACGATCCTCGGCTACTCTTGCTAGTCACCCTGCAAAGATCATCGCTCCACCTAGTCTGAGGGCGTCCTACACTACGCTTGCCGGTCCGCGGTCTCCACTCAAGAACACGTTTACCCCACCGGTTATCGGTTCTTCGGCTAATATGGCCAGCCCACTGCCACTTCCAATTGCTAATTCGGTGAGCTATGTCGGTAACTTTGGTTCTCTGATGGATCACTTCGTTCCGAATTCGATCCTTCAGAACATCGCCCTTTCCATAGCTCTCTGAGTGACATTTAATGTGTGGACCAGCCCAAACGTGAGTGTCCACGTCTCGGCACCATACGGTAATTACGGGTAGGATGCACCGATTGAAAACTTTCGTCTTGACATTGTGGAATTAGCGATGTGAAGATCCGACGAACTTTGCCATATGCTGCCCAGCCCAGCTGTGTTCTTCTATTAGCATCTTTCTCGAAGTATTTTTTACCCAACTGCAATATTTGCCCAAGGTAAACATACTCTTTAACAACCTCGAGAAATCTACCCTGTACCGCAATTGGTTCCGGATCAACATGTTCATTGAACATAACCTTCGTTTTGTCCAAGTTCATCCGGAGGCCAATGCGTTTTGAAGATTCAGCTAAGCCGTTCAGCATATATTGCGAATCTTGCGGCGTTTCCGCTACGATGACAATGTCGTCTGCAAATCGCAAGTGTGAAAGGTACTCACCGTTTATGTTAATGCCTTGTCCTTTCCAGTCCAACGTCTTGAACATATCCTCCAATGCATTTGTGAACAATTTGGGGGATATAACATCCCCTTGTCTCACACCACGATGCATGGGAAGAGGTTGCTGCCGACTGCCGGTTCTGTATTTGGACGGCCATGCCAGCGGCATTGTAAAGACCTTTCAACACTTGGATGTATCGCCAATCGACTTGGCATCGCTGCAAAGATTCCAAAACCGACCAGGTCTCGATGGAGTCAAAAGCCTTCTCGTAGTCCACGAACGCTAAGCACAGGGGCCGATTATACTCTTCCGTCTTCTGTATAATCTGCCTCACTGTATGAATGTGGTCTACGTTGCCGTATCCTGATCGAAACCCCGCATGTTCTGGGGGCTGAAAACCGACTCTGAATATAATCATTTATTTCAAATCACATTATAACTCTGTTTCGGTTCAGTCTTAAAAACAGTTAAAAAAATGCACCCTATGTCACCCGGGATGGTGAAAGGCTTCTAACTACACCACACACATCTAAATCGGCGCAGGCATTTAGAAGTTATGGTGGAATAAAGAATCGGACATACACACGTACATACATACATACATAGATGAACCTTGAAAACATTACACTCCTTTTTTTGGGCAGTCGTGTAATAACAAAAAATGCAAAGTAAAACCAAATGCGTTTGCTCACTAAGAAACCTTAAATAAGTGGTCTGTGAACCTTAAAAACAAAAATTCATGTTTATTTTTTTTCTCTACGACGAAGTTTGAAAATATATGTTTTTTCTAAAAGAAAGTAACGCAGGGAACTTGTTAGACGTATTTTCATCTCTGGGCAGCATTTGGGCCGAACCTTGTCACTAAGAAACCTTAAATAAGGGATCTGTGAACCTTAAAAACAAAAAATCATGTTTATTTTTTTCTCTAGGACGAATTTTGAAAATATTTTTTTTTTCTAATAGAAAGTAACGCAGGGAACTCGTTAGACGTATTTTTATCTCTGGGCAGCATTTGGGCCAAACCTTGTCAATCTCCTTTGTAAAATTTTATGTATTTGATTCTTGAAATTACGCGATTAATCGAATTTTGCTCCATGATACTCCATATTGGATACATGTTCCCATATCAGAATTTATTGTTTTTTTACAAAGAATAGTTTGGTATGCGTTTGGTGAAGGTCTATCGTAAGTAGATTAGTTTACATCAAAACGATGACATGTAGGGAGTTGTTGCAACTACAATGATTTGCTCTCCATACAAAGTTTAATCCCGTTTTTCACGGGAACACTACATTTATTCGGGATGAAAAGTATCCTATGTCCTTCCCCGGGACTGAAACTATCTATATACCAAATTTCATCTAAATCGGTTCAGCGGTTTAA
The DNA here is from genome assembly GCA_932273695.1 of Apotomis betuletana. Taxonomy (NCBI): domain Eukaryota; kingdom Metazoa; phylum Arthropoda; class Insecta; order Lepidoptera; family Tortricidae; genus Apotomis; species Apotomis betuletana. The sequence continues at coordinate 22,702,180 of OW026303.1, read as the reverse complement.
GCGTGAAGAGGTAACAGACAGACAGACAGACACACTTTCGCATTTATAATATTAGTATGGATACCAATAAACTGCAATGGCCCTGTTCTAAGCAGTAATATTGAAAATATATTAAGAAACATGTTTGATCAAAGAGAAAAATGTCTAACCAAATACAAATCCCTTACAGAGAGAGGAAGAGAGGGAGGAAGAGATCCCTTACAGGGATAATTTCGCCTTTATACCTATACGTTATTTGTAACAGATGTATTTTGTAACTGCTTTTGTGTACAATAAAGTGTTTACTTCATCATCATCATCATCATCATCATCTCAGCCATAGGACGTCCACTGCTGAACATAGGCCTCCCCTTTGGACTTCCATATATACCGGTTGGAAGCGACCTGCATCCAGCACCTTCCGGCGACCTTTATAAGGTCATCTGTCCATCTTGTAGGTGGACGTCCTACGCTGCGCTTGCTGGTCCGAGGTCTCCACTCGAGCACTTTTCGGCCCCATCGGCCATCTGCTCTGCGTGCTATGTGGCCTGCCCATTGCCACTTCAACTTGCTAATCCGGTGAGCTATATCGGTCACTTTAGTTCGTCTACGGATTTCCTCATTTCTGATTCGATCACGTAGAGACACCCCGAGCATAGCCCTCTCCATTGCACGTTGAGCGACTTTGAGCTTTGAGATGAGGCCGATAGTGAAAGACCACGTTTCGGTGCCGTAAGTCATCACTGGTAACACACATTGGTTGAAGACTTTCGTCTTGAGGCACTGAGGTATGTCGGACGAAAAGACATTGCGTAGTTTCCCGAACGCTGCCCAGCCGAGTTGGATTCGGCGGTTGACCTCTTTCTCGAAGTTGGACCTACCTAATTGGACCACTTGTCCTAGGTAGATGTATGAGTCAACAACTTCGAGTACCGAGTTTTCAACAGAGACTGGGATGGGCACAACCTTGGCATTTGACATGAGTTTCGTCTTGTCCATGTTCATTTTTAAGCCCACCCGTTGAGAAACTCGATTGAGGTCATCGAGCATCATGCTGAGTTCCTCCATCGACTTTGCCATGACTACGATGTCGTCGGCAAACCGAAGGTGAGTGATGTATTCGCCATTGATGTTGATGCCAAGTCCTTGCCATTCCAGGAGCTTGAAGGCGTCTTCCATAACGGCCGTAAACAGTTTCGGGGACACAACGTCCCCCTGTCTTACGCCTCTTCTCAATGGAATGGCCTTTGTGCTCTGCTCCTGAACTCGGACCGACATGGTGGCGTTACTATACAAACACTTCAACACTTCAATGTACCGATAGTCAATATGGCATCGCTGAAGTGACTCGAGCACCGCCCATGTTTCCACCGAATCGAAGGCTTTCTCATAGTCCACAAACGCTAAGCATAATGGCAAGTTATACTCTTCAGTCTTCTGTATAACTTGTCGCAGCGTATGTATGTGGTCTATGGTACTATAGCTTCTTCGGAAACCGGCTTGTTCGGGAGGCTGGAAGTCATCAAGTCTATGTTCGAGACGGTTCGTGATGACCCTTGAAAACAACTTATAAACATGGCTTAGAAGCGTGATGGGCCTGTAGTTCTTCAATAGGGTTTTATCACCTTTCTTGAAGAACAGTACCACCTCGCCTCTATTCCATGCTTCAGGCGTTTTGCCCTCGGACAAGACGGAATTAAAGAGCTTCTGGAGGACCTTAAGTACCGGTGTTCCACCCGCTCTCAGAAGCTCTGAGGTGATTCCGTCTTCGCCCGGCGCCTTGTTGTTCTTAAGGTGCTTCAGGGCCATCCTAATCTCGTACAGACTGATGTCCGGGATATCTTCGGTATAATGTCGGGACAGCTTGGCTCTTGGATCGCCTACCAAGCTGTCAACGGGCTTTGCGACTGAAGTGTATAACTGACCATAGAACCTCTCGATCTCGCCTAGAACCTCTGCTTTGGTCGACGCTATGCTGCCATCTTCCCGTTTCAGCTTGGTCAGCTGGCTTTGTCCAATAGACTTGTCCTTTGCGAACACTTTGGAGCCTTTGTTCTGCTCAATGGTCTCTTTAACAAGGTTCGTATTAAAGAGCCGCAGATCATGTCGCAAGGACTTCGATATACGTCTATTAAGCTGCCTATATGACCTCGCGTCATCGGGAGACTGCAACTGTAGCGAGCGTCGTTCAGCCATGAGGTTTAAGGTTCGATCAGACAATTTCTGAGGTCTATCTTTACGGCGGGGTCTGAAAAACTTAGACCCTACCGTGTGGACAGTTTCCACTAGCCCGTCGTTGATCTCGTCCACTGAGACAAAGTTCTCCAGACAAGTGAAGCGGTTGGAGATCTCGAGTTGAAAGCTCTCGGGGTTTTGAATATGGGCCTGAGTAGGTCGGAGCGTAGACTTCATCAGACTGGACCTTTCCAATTTAACATTGATATTCAGTGTGCCTCTTACGATTCGATGATCACTGCCGGTCTTGACCCTATTGATCACAGACACATCACTGAAAATCCGTTTCTTGTCGGTCATGATGAAGTCAATCTCGTTTCTCGTGGAACCATCGGGACTTATCCAGGTCCATTTCCTGTGAGGCGGCTTCTGGAAGAAAGAGTTCATCATGAAGAGTTCCTCTTTCTCTAGAAAGTCGGCCAGCCTCTGTCCCCTAGGGTTCCGTTGCCCGTATCCAAATTTCCCCACTCTCAACTCATCACCGCTGTTCTTGCCCAACTTATTTGCATTGAAGTCCCCCATAACAACAGTGAAGTAGGTTTTGGAAGTATGTATGGCCCTACTTACGTCCTCATACATAGCCTCTACTTCCTCATCAGAATGTGACGAGGTCGGTGCGTATACCTGAATGACCTTCAACGAATATCTTTTGGATATTCTGAGTATTAGGTATACCACCCTGCTCGACACACTGTCGATGGTAGTGATGTTGTTAACGAGGGACTTGTGAACGAGAAACCCGACACCACCTTGGGACTGTTGGGCGCCCTCCCGGTAGTAGAGCAGGTTACCAGACTTCAGGGTTACGGTGTCCTCCCCCTCTCTACGGACTTCGCATAATCTTAAAATGTCCCAGTGTAACCTGCTCAGTTCCTCTTCCAACTCGCAAATCTTTTCATCAGTCCTCATTGTGCGTATGTTGTGTGTTACCAGGGCCAGTCGTCGTGGGGATGGGTAGCCGGATTTCGTCCGGGGATTCTTAGCACCCCCTGCTCCGCTATTACCTTGGCCGCTACCCACGCCAGGGATAGCAGAGCTGCCGGAGACTGGGGGCCTGGTATTTGTGTGACTCATCATAAAGGGGGGATTTGCCGTACGCGCCACGCTTGGCAGGTGGGTTGGCGCGCGCAGTTTTTTTTCTTTAAGGTCTCTGGAAGACGCTGCTGCCCATCTCCCGGTATATTATTATTATTATTCCCTTAGCAGGCTTCTACTGCAACCACGGGACGATATGGTGGGGGACAATTCTAAGGCCGGTCACCCCACGGCACGTGTTTACTTACTTACTTACAAATACAAATGATGCGTAGATGGATCTTTTTTTTACTGTTTAGCGTAGTAACTTAACAATAAAAAGAGAAACTATCATAATTGTTATTTAAAGCAACGTCATCGAATTTTTGCGCGTTTTTCAAAATATAAATAATTGTGACTATGTACCTATACAAAAAAAAACATATTTTTACCTATATTTTTTATCTATTAAGATTTTGGTAATTTTCATTTCGATGCCGTCCCTTGAATCCCATTAATGTTAAAATAAATATGTTAGAATAGTGTATAGGTACTATAAATCACACTAATATTATAAAGGCGAAACTTTGTGCGTGTATGTACTCGTATGTGTTTGTATGTTTGTTACTTCTTCACGCTCCAACGGCTGGACCAATTTTGATACTCATACTCATACTCATACTCATACTCATTTATTGATAATGCACAAATACATTATATGTCAATTTTTACAAAAGGGTACAAATTTACAAATGTAGTTAATAGTTATATTATATGTCAGGTTACTTACACAGTTATAGTTAGTAATAGTTAATTCGATTTTTGTACAATATTACTTTTACTGGTAATAGTATTATTCTGTAACTGATAAATTTTGGTATGAAGGTAGCCAACACCCTAGAGGCTTGGAGTAACACATAGGTTTTTATCCCAAAAAATGTAGTGTTCCCGTGGCATGAGCGGGTAACACCGCGCGGCACAGCTGGTCTTAAATAATTCAAAAATACCCACTATGATGTTCACGCAAAAACTATGTTTCGGTATTCAGTGTCAGGCCCAGACTTGTTGACGTACAAAGCAAAGAGGATTATGCGATATAATAATAATAATAATAATATTTATTTATTTCAAGCATCAAGTACTCATATCTTGTTAGTAACTTAGGAGTAAGTGTTAGTAAATAAGTAGTACAGTTACTATTACTATTTCATTGTACTACTGCTGGGAGCATGTAACCCACAACAGTGACGTAAGAAGGGACAGTCAATCCTGTCCCCTATCATGGTCAAGATATTGTTGGGACTGCCACGCACCCGGCGCACATATGATATGAGCTTGGCTCGTGAATTTGGCTGCACCGGAACGGGCTATTGCGATTCTATTAATAACTGGCCCCAGGAGTGTCATACAGGAAAGGATTTTTGTTTTTCCTACAACGAACGCACTAGAGATTTTGATACGAGAGTCTAATATTGGGCGAATGACTAAGAGGCCTTATTCCGTTTGAAATGCTGATTGTTTTAGACATCTTTCTCTATGATCAAACATGTTTCATAACATATTATTGATGTTACTACCTAGAATAGGGCTATTGGGATTTATTGGTATGTATTTGTTTGCAACCTACAGTTTGAATTTTTCATTGATAATTTTTGTTTCAAAAACTACTCGATTTACAAAATTCGTGCGGAAAATTCGTTTTTCAACTTATTTTCGACTGCACGCAATGAAAGCATGAAATAGCTATGTTACTATCTAGAACTCGGGGAAATGTTCACTTCAAAAAGGTGGTTGAAATCAATATATTTGTCGTAATATGAAAAAAATAAATTATAAAAGGAATAAGGCCTCTTAAAGTAGATCTGCAATTTTGATGCAATATGAAGCGTTCACAAAATGCTAACAATTTTATTTAGTTGGAAGAGCTGAGCAGTGTTCCGGTTATCTGGTTTGAGTCCCTCTATAAAGTTTTGTCTTATAATCAAGTGATATGAATGTGTTTATAAGAAGAAAATGTTTGCGGATGGTCCGCTAAAATTTTCTTCACGGTCATTGTGAACGTGATATGAAAATATGATGTATTTAGATTTTTGCTATTCGACCAGCATTGCTTGACTTTTGAAGGTAAATATAGAATGAACGGAAAGTGTCAAATCCTTATTCATTATCGTAGTTACAACAGCGGTCCCCGTGGTGCGAAGTTTGACAAATTAGTCCGTGTTTCAGTGCCCGGTGAGAACTTCGCCGGAACATTGTGTCGAGATGAAAACAGTCTTTACATTATATGTGACAAATCGGCTGTTTAAAGTGAACTCTTAAGCTTCTGCTCTAATACATTATTATAATAATGTTAATGAGTTCACTATTGCCTACTTTACACTATATATAACAAGATCAATGTTAATCCTATTTTTGTGGTGATACCACATTTCTTAATTTGTATATACAAAGGATAAATAGAAGAGTTCGTGGGTTCCCCACCCGCTTGGAATGCAGTCGATCGCATAACATTGCTTCTTATTTTCCTTGTTATATCTACCTATATTAATTTACTCTACTTTAAAAATAATAATAATCAAGGGGTCAAAGTAAGTGTTTTATGATGACATATCTCCAAGATATCGTCACTTTGTGTCTACTTCAACTATGTGCTTTATTTGCCGTTAAATTTTAGCGTGAAAGACAAAATCAAATCAAGTGATATGATTGTGTTCATAAGTAGAAAGTTTTAGCGGACCATGTTAATGTGTCCATGATATAAATGAGTTATTTTAATTTTTTCTTGACTTTTCAAGGTAAATATAGAATGAACGGAAAGTGTGAAATCCGTATTTTATAACGTAATTACAGCAGCGGTCGCCGTGTTGCGAAGTTCGCCAAATTAGTCCGTGTTTCAGTGCCCGGTGTATGAACTGAGAACTTCGCCGGGGCATAGTTTCGAAATGAGAACAATCTTGGAGTCTATTCACATGTGATGAATATGTATTTTTAAGTGAACCCTTGGAATAATTTTGGTAATAGGTACCAATTGTTTGTGAGTTTATTTAATAGTATTTTATGCAACAGTTGTATGTTGTATAAGAGGGGGCGAAAAACGCGAGTGGTATGGGTTACGTGGGGAAAGATGCCACAAGCGTTTTTTGACCTACTTATACAACGTTGCATACAATATTTTATCTACGACTCGACATTTTAATAAATAAAATGCAAATAAACGGCAAACACAATAATTACAAGTTCCCGCTCGGAACCAACAAAATAAAAAAAATAATAGTCTCTGATAAACTTTTTTTTTATTGACGTCCATCTGTCAAAAAAATATGAACTTATACCTAAAGGTATACGTTCACTATACTATACATCCATGCACAGAGGATAAAACTACTTTTTTAAGTTGGCAGCAATGCATTAGTACAATAAGTTTTTTTTATTGCAAATTGTGTGAATGCAGCTGTTTATTTTGTAATCTGTGGTACTAAGTAATGCTTTTTGGCGACATTATAACGTCGTTTAACAGTATTTTTTTGGGCAGTAGAGTATAGACTTTTACAGACTCTCATAATGCATGTCTTTATTTATTTATTTATTTATTTAAACTTTATTGCACAAAAGAAAAACTTAACGTACAAAAGGCGAACTTAATGCCATGCGGCATTCTCTACCAGTCAACCTTAGGGCAAAGCAGAGAAATTGTAGGCGGTGCATCAAACAACATAATTACACATAATTAAAATACTCATACTATTATAGCTACATACATATAGATAATAAACATACATATATATAAATAGATACATACATAAATATATACGACGATGAAACAAACCAAGCAGATATACTATGAGATTTCAGTTCTGCCAGCAAAGAAACTTCGCACGGCCCTTTTAAATGCCAACTTACTCGGAGCCTGTTTGATTGTGAGAGGAAGACCGTTCCAGAGGCGAGCCACTTGCAAGGAGAAAGAATTAGACTTTAAATAAGAGTTAGTAACTATATAAATGACAGAAAAGAGTACTGGAGTAGGAAAAATACCTATAAAACGGGTTTACTCACGTCGTAGAAGTCGAACACCGCTCGACATGTTTCGAATCGGTACGCGATTCATCATCAGGAGATCCGATCAGTCACTGCGGCGGCCAATCGAGCACTGTGGGACAGAATGCCTGAGACTTACGGTAGTTTTCTATGTTAAATATGTCAAAGAGTTTAATATTCCTAAGTGCATTCTAAAAACGATTCATACTTAAAATATAGTATAAAGGGGCCAAATAGGATTGACACTCAAATTACGTCTATATTTTATATGTATGTTCCCAAGCTATTTTAGCCGATCTCACGGCCAAGTGTATACCGGGTGATCAATCCAAATGGGTTAGTAGGGAGAAGTCACAAAATATAAGAGATAGGGAAATCTGTTCTTAGGAACCAAGGCGTCGATTTTAGATTTAATAAAAACTGTATTATTATTTTTTTATAAATCTCATACATAATTTCATACATAACCCGGTCATGGCGTATTGTGCATTATTTACAGAGTGTTACAATACGCCATGCGATTACTTACAGAATTTTAACCAGGTTCGATTCCCGGTTATACAAGGTTTATAAAAAAAAATGAATGTAGTTTGTATTCAATCTAAAATCGACTACATGGTTCCTAAGAACAGATTTCCCTATCTCTTATTGTCTTTGTTTTCTCCCTACTGACCCATTTGGATTGAACACCATGTATAGTATATAACCATGATCCTCTTTTTTTTTTGGAAAAACACTTCTCTTTTCATTTCATAGATATAATTTTCCTCGGAAGTCATAAAATTTTCAGATCTCTTGATAGTGTTGGTTAGGTTAGGTTTGTGTTAATAATAATAATCCATTTATTTCAGATATCCATCCATATAACGTAAGTAACATTTTGTACTTAAGATCATGTTAGTAAAATTATTCAGTTTAATAATGTAATTTTTATTCCAAAAATGATAAATTTAAACTACCTAATATTATAAATTATAGGCGTCTCCCATATGTATGCGGTTCCAGTGCCTTACCACAGGGCAATCCTACTTGCCTCAATATAGTACTCAAGAGGTTGTTGGCACTGCCTTGCACTCGGCTCATCAGAGGCCACACGTTTCCGCAGTATTGTTGTAAAGCCATCCGTGTTAGCCTCAAGAAACATTCCTTAAAACATTCCAAAATATTTTATGGTTTCAGAAAAATTATGCTTTCAATGAAATGAACATTCGATAATATCTTTGTCAATAAAACGAGGGTAAACCATATATAAGCTGATAAGTTTCGATTTATAGTCATATTGTAGTCTCATAAAGTACCTCAAATGTATTCGACTGTACTTGCAGCTAGTGAACTAGTAAATTGTGGCAACTTGTGCAATTGAAACTCCAATATTATAATCTAAGTGCAACAGGGATATCACAAGTAAAGTGTGTCCTCTCATACATGAAACTGGTATATTTACCAACTTTCCCGGCACCCACCCTCTCCGAACAAACGTCACTCGATCTCAGATAGTCCTCAGTATTTTGGTCAACACCGAATTAATGCATTGTCTATTTCAAATTCTACTACTAATGCAATATAATAATGTGTTGACAATATTTATTGACAGTTAAAGTTAAAAATTGATCCTATTTTTTATTAGATCTACTACACTTACCTCAAACTCAAAGTTACCTTTAGGAAGCGGAGTGAAGCAGAGAATATACCAATCACCTGAGCTATGATCTGTATTTCAGCTTCACTTCTGTGATTGGTCGATTCCACAAGTCTCCGCTCCGCTCCGCTCCGCTCCGCTTCAACAGAAACGGACCCTTAAAGTTCTAAATTTTTAATAAGGAACGCTGAAAACGCTCCATACCAGCAAATTACCACCAAACGAGTTTAGTGACACCATAGCGTGGGTAAGGTACCAATATCTCACACCTTTAGAATTATAATAGTGACCTAATTCGAAATCATTGACACTTTTTTAAGTTACATATTTAGAATGAAAAAGACTTAATTAAAAAACTCCAAAATTTTGAATTTAAATATTACAATTCTAATTCTAAAGCTACCTAATTATAATTCTAAAGCTGGGATATGAAACTTAAACGTTAAGAGTAAACCAACTTTACCCTACACACAAGGTGCACAAACGCTACTTGACTGTTAGATTGTCTGCAGTCCATCTATCTATTTAGCTATCGCCAGGCGGGGCGCACTCCGCGATTAACGTTTTCCGCTACAAGTACATGCCGGTGGCCGCATGCATGCGGACTATTCAGTGGCTGACACGCTCTGTCTCGGAACGCACGTACCTACACGATTTTCGCGCGCTCACGATTTACGTCGCAAGTGAACGTTCCGCATTCATCTGTTGATACCAGTGTTATATTATAATAGTGTTTAAATGAGTAAAAAGACAGCGAAAAGATATTGTATCGCAGCGGGTTGTAGGAACAATGATAGAAATTGGAATCACGCATTTTTCGCTCTCCCAACATGTCCGAAGGATGCCGAAAGGTAAGAAAATGAACATAATATATAATAATTAGTTACTGAATAATAATAAAAAACATATTGCAGGTTACTTCCATATTTAACACTGGTAATACTCAGAACAATTTTAATTGTTAAGTACTTATGTAATTTTGAATTGATTATTTGCTGCTATTTGTCAATTTAAATTCTAGTAAAATAAGTATGTCTACTACTAAATCAACAATCACAGAGGTTTTTATAATAATATTTGATATCACGTTTGTAAAATTACCAATAATGAATAAACGATTGAGTGATAGTTTGATAGGTAAGTATATAAATAATAAGGTACAACAAATGTATTGGAAGAGATCCCTAATAGGAATAAGTTCGCCTTTGTACATGTTTTATTTGTTACAAGCGACCCGCCCCGGCTTCGCAAGGTACGCGCCGTGCGTATTTTTAAAAATCTAAGCATACATAGGGGCAGACAGACAGCAAGAAACGACTTTGTTTTATACTAGGTATGTAGTGATGAATATATATGAATAAATAAATAAATAAATAAATATCGGACAACTAAGCAAAAACAAAATTAAGCTCAAGAATTTAATTGCATGTTAAGGTAACGCATTCGTTGCATTATTTATTTTATTATATTATACGTATTAAAATGTTTAAAAATAAAGCTAAAATGTTTTGCGGCCTGGTGGTGGATACAATTCGTCCAAATTCTGAGATTGATTATTTTATAGTTAAATAATGAAATAATAAATATAATTTATGAAGAATATAAATATATTGCTCTCTATATTGAATGCCAGAAATAAATGAATTGAATGGGAAATACATTTTTATTTTTAGTCGTTGACAGCCCTCGCTCTCGGCGACGCGGCAAGCGAGACAATTCATTTTCACCGTTGGCACGCAGCTTTAACGTTCCGTTTGGCTTGCGCTGGGGACGACGACTTTAGAAGGGCCATAAATCATATTTTTTTGGCTAAAAAAAGCGGCTTTTGTAAAGATCAAAGCAGTGTGCCTTCTGTACTTGTACTATTATCTATTCTGTGGTTATAATAATTAATTTGGCCATGTTTAACTGAAAAAACAAAATAATCTGTATTATTACGAAAATACAGTCATAAATGATCGGTTGCATTATGCATGAAATGCGTTTTTCGGTCAAATTTGTTTATTTTGTAACTTACTTCTCGTGAAGACGGCCATAAAATGGTCCGTGTGAATTACATCTGAAAGTTATTGACTTTCCCATGTTATACGGGAAATAAAGAAGGTCAACGTTTTATCGACACTATAGATTAACATAATCGAATAAAATTAAAGAAAATTACGATACTTCATTGAAATTATTTGTTTGTTTACTTACTATTCGTAAAGACAGTCAGCCATTTGACATTCAAAATTCCGCCGTAATTGTAACCGCTAGTTGACGCTGTCATCGCGCACCCAGCGAATACGTACACGGAACGTTGTCAGCAATATTTTACTTACGTCAAACCGATCTATTTTGTTTATTGAAATTCTTCTATGTAAGTATGCTTCGGCCTCGAAAGCGGGATACCTTATTAAACTGTTCAAATGTTTCCAACTGTACCGGCAGATAGTGCGAACCAGCAAATTGTAGCAACTTGTGCAATTGAAACTCCAATATTATAATCTGGGTGCTCGGCTGTGCCGTTTTTGCCGCGGCCCGCCCATTAACCGCTGTATCTACCGCGAACACTCGCTGACTCTGGTAAGCAAGAAACATTGATTCTGTATCTTATTAATTTATGATTGTTGTTGTTTTTTGGCAATATAAAGTAGGCGGTACTGAGACCAATTTGCATGACGGCGCTTTTGCTAACGTTTTGTGTTGAAAGGCATGAGTCAGCATGCTATTTTGACTTGGGTCCAGGGTAGTCGTACACTGAAAAAAAAAACCTCGACTAGTTTAACTTTAACTACTTGAGAAATAGCAATATTGTGCTTAGAAGTAGCCAAAATTAAGCTCATTTTAGTCAACTTATTTTGGTTACTAGGAGCCCTCAGTTTGTCAGTCCTCCGATTTAAGTAACTATTTAGCAGCTAACATTGGGGCTACTGGTTAGAATTTTTTTTTGTCAGTGTAATTGCTCAAAAATTACTTGTAGATAAACATTTCAAATAAGACCGTTCCACGCTGTTCTGTATATTTATATTCTCCCCGAGGAATTGCCATTGGTATATCACTTGCAAAATAAATTTTGGTTTTGAAAAGGTATATAGGATGAACTTAACACGACGAAAATACCGTACATAACACAAATGGCACTTGTATATAATTTACTAGGTATCCTTATTGTTATTTTATGTTCATCCAAGATCCGAATGCTAGCGGAGTGATACGACAATAACAGTTTTAATCTCAACCCGCCGCCCCGAATCTTTATAACGCAAATAAAATCACAACCTTTGTTACCGCACCAACTATTCAACCTACTGATAACCTATCGAAAAAAGTGGAGAAACCGTTGGAATCGACCAATATTGCGGTTACGTACAATCGTAAGGCGGCGCGCATGACGGTCGTAAAAAATGTGAATGGCATATTGAAATATTTGGCGCGACCCTTCGCTCCCAATTTTCTTTCTGCCCCGTCTAACTCTGATGTAACTCGACCAGTCGGTTACTGCCTCGATTTGTGTATTTATGACCTCGTATTATTTTGATTTACCTAGCTGTGATGTGGAGGCCGTAACTCTAACCGAAAAAGGGCGCAGTGATGATATCTAGGTGCCTTAAACATATCCAAACAGCAACATATCAACATGACATCACAAAACCTGTAACCTACCGCGCTATGTTATTTAATAGTAAAGAAAAAGCACTGAAAAAAAATATCTCAATTAGCTGAACTTACTGTTTCACAGTTTGACGCACTTTAAACCCATTGTTAAGTATGTGCTAATATTAATAAATAAATTAAAAAAAAAAAAAAAAAACTAGAGATATAGCCAAATTGTGCTTAGTAGTAACCAAAATTAAGATCATTTTACACATTATTTTGGTTACTGGTAGCTCTCAGTTTGTCAGTCCTCCGATTTATCAACTAGCAGCTAACATTTGGGCTTCTGTTAAACAAATCTCTTTACGATAATACACTGCAAAAAGACTTTTTGCAGTGTATTATCGTAGGCAGCATAAGAAGAATTATTAAAGGTAAATTTTTAAATGCTCTTAGTTTATAATCTAACTTTCAGGATTATAAACTTTCAGGCTCGAAAATTATCAATCATAGCTCACCGATAGATCGGAGATAGGTGTACTATGGATGGACTACACAATTGCATGGCCTATTTATGAATGATTTCATTCAGCTCATAGTACCTATTCACATATTTTAGTCTAATTTATTAGAAGTATTTTCATGCTTTCAGTCCGCATAAGATAAAGTAGGTAAATACTATTATGGTACCTGGGTTCAAAATAAAAATCCATCCACGCGTCATACTAAATCGTGCTAAAAAAACCCGACCAGAATCTCGCGAACGTAAACTGAAATGCAAAGTGAGGTTGTTTAAAAAAGAAAATGGGGTAATTTCGGCAACGCAATCTCATAAAATTATTTAAACGCTTAGTAATAAAAACAGGCATACGACTGCTATAAAAGATCTTAATTGCGTGTGGAAATACTGTGGGAGAACGAGATCCTTTCAGGATCTAAGTAAACAATGAAGCAGGCTATAAAACAATAGGGGAAGAAATGAAAGATTAGTCTGTGTTTCGTAAAATAATGTAATTATTTTAACTTTGCCCCGGTACTGCAATATATCGGTTCGAATCCAGCAATGTTGTGAAATTTGCATTGCATTTGACCTGGTGCATCGTGCATTGCATTTTTTATGTAATATTATTACAAAAAAAAAACTAAGACACCATATTTTTACCTGTCACTAAATTCTTTAAAATGTGTAGAATACGAAAAAAAGTCTGACTATAAACAAGCCAGAATCAGTCAATTATATAGAGAAGAGCTATTTAAAAGAATATGAAATGGTTAAGTCAATGAATAGATTCACAAATCGTAAAGTTTTCGTGAAATTATAGTAAATTGTAAAAACTTCTTCTCAACCGTCATTGTCTTTTGATGGATATGATAATGAAAAATCTTTATGGATCTTTATCACCACAAACATCATCAAATAATCATTAAATATGTATCATGAAAAAAGATTTGTAAGATATTAAAATATTTAATGACAAAGGATTTTTTGAACCAAAGCTATATTTATTCATACTAAAGGTCAACATTATCAATCGTCATTAGAAGGTATAAATCCAATACCCGAAATACCTCGAAGTTATCAATATCGAAAGTTATATATCTGACGAATAAATGGAATGAGTGATAGCCTCATTCTTTCAGGGATAGGTACAAAGAAATACGTTTCAATAATGGTTTAATTTTAGAAGGAAACAAATATAGAAAAAACATCGTGTTCCTCCCCCTTGTCGCGTCTTGTAAAACGAGAATGATTTGAATACTTTGCCAAAATTAAATAAGACTTCGAGTATTGAGATCAAAAGCCTCACAAATGGGTAGGTTCGAAGGAATAGGTACATTTTATTTGTCAAACGAAATACGGATGAAGAAACAAAAATATTTTGATATTGATCCGTTACCGTCGTCTAGTGCTTGACAAAGTTTCATAAGGCTCATTAATATTGAGTTTTCCGTCCTCTCCTCTTTATATATAAAGTAGACAGAAAATTGTTGATATTTTGTGTTCGTAATCGCATTTACCTACTTTGTTACTTTTGTGTACTAAATAACTGACTCTAATCGATTTTTAATAAATGAAATAATTTAATCAAAAATATTTTAATACGCTTTTACTGCCTACAATACTTTCTTACACAAAAGTTTATTGGTCATGTTCATGTCCCATTTCAATAGTTTTGGGTTCTGTGATATTTAGGTAACTAATGACAATATTTGCTTTGCATGTCGTTGAATGACGACAAAAGTTTATTAATCCAAATAAAAATGTATGATAGGTTTTTAGTTATCACCCGACAAGTTTTGAAGCGGATTCAATTAAAAAAGTATATTTAGAAACCAGTTTGTACCGTTTAATATTTATAGCACAACTAATGAGAATCTTAATCTTAACACTATTGGAAAATTTTAAATGTTGTCAATTATAATTAAAACGAAGCATCACGATAGAAACACAAAATATGTACAACAGTATGAAATAGACGAAGAACAGGAATAAACATAAACGTGAAAGTTTATGAAAATGTAAGTACTTTTCATTTAACTGCGGAACAGATTTCCAGCAAACTTTTCAATAATGTAGCTTAAATATCAGAAAAGGACAAAAAGGCTATTAATTATAAGGATATTCATTTAAAAAAAAAAACGGTTTCCGCGACTGTCACATATATTAAAAGAAGACAATTAAAACGGATTATTTATTTGAGCCTCCCTGTCGTTTCAGTAGCTATCCAGTTATGGATAGTTTGCACTAAAATAACTTAGACAGAGAAAAAATGTGTTTTTCTCAGTCAACCTTTGACAACGGTAACTGGAAAGTTCAAGTCAGAAAGGTTCAAATAATTAATATACGCGATATAATCCGTTTAAATTGATATTCTTTTAAGATATTCAATTTATTCATAAAGTGTTACGTTTGTATAATCACATTTCATCCGTCTGCGCGACCAAAGCCACGGGGGAAAATAGATAGGGAAAAATATATACCTAGGAAATGCAAGAGTCAATCAATTCTATATGTAGACAGGAGCTATACTCGGAAGTTAAAAGGAATCTGATGAACAGAAATGAAAAAAAAACGAAAACTTGACATGCAGGTTAAGCAAGTGGTAGTTTCTTCAAGAACAGACGGCCAATGTGACAAGCTTGTAACAAAATATGTAGTCTCAAAATGCGTCGCCCTAATTGCCTCAGTGCGTAACGCACTAAGCCCTGGCGTCGCAGTCAAACCTCTGACTATTTAATGGGCCACGTCTCTTATGCAAATTCAAGGCAAATGTGCTGCCGTGTCTTGTTTACGCCAAATTGTGGGATTACCTTCGCCGACTTTAACTTTGTTAATTTTAGCAGAATGTGTTACGGATTAAATATCTTAATTGTTCGTGATGTCGATATAAGCATTATTAAACTAGCATTGTCCCGTAGCTTTTCTTTATTCATAGTTGATTTTATAAATA